>OZ005658.1:270479589-271928339 GCA_963930645.1 Salticus scenicus
TCCCAAGATGCTTTAAATAGTCTCCATCTCTCAGAAGGGGAAGTCAATATGTCTACTGCAGCAGAGGACAATAACATAGATGTTATCTTAAAAAAAAAAAAAAAAAAACATGACTAATTTCATTTGCTGGAAATGCTGGGGTTTTAACAATAAACGAGATGATATAAAAGATATATTTAATCATAGACCTGTTTGTTTAGCTTTCCAAGAAACTTACCTTAGACAAAATGATACTATTAATATTCGTGGCTACCATTGCTTCAGGAAAGACTTTCTAAGTGCTGACATAGCTCCAGGTGGTGTTTAACACTAGAACGCCCGACGGAGTCCTTTCGACTCCAAGTGCTATTTAAACACTGGGGTTATTCCATGGCAATGTTACCATTTTTAGTGTTTTATTTTTTGTATCAAATGGGCGATATGTATATTTTTTCTGATAGCATTAAATCTATATTTTTTATATTTGCAATGCATTTCATAAAATTTTCATATGTTAAACTGCTGCAGTCAATTTAGTTTCTCTCCATACCATTCTGCAACAATGACTGAGAGAACTAGTTTCCAGGTTCAGGGTTGCCAATTTGGCTTTTTTCAAGCCAGAATTCAGAAATCTGGCTTTTTTCAAACTTGTTTGGCTTTGAAAATTTCGGTTGGCTTTTTTTTTCTGTGGATGTATTTTTAAAATATTTATTTTACTGCGGTTTTTTATCACATGAAATGAGAACTGAAATGAAGAGTAAAAAAGATAAGTATTTTTTATTATCTTGGCAACAAAACAAAAACCACTTTATGACCGTAACCGTACGGATTACCACCGACCGCAACCGATTTCTGTTCTGATGCAAGCGTAATGCACGTGTTTGATGTTTGTATTTTTTATTATGATTTACGAACGCTGGTAAATGGAAACCACTCTACGACAGCAGTCGTAAATATAAAAATGAGTGGGAAAAACAGTATCCTTGGTTAAAACAAGCAAATGATGGAACTGAGTCACCCTACTGTAAGCTGTGCAATTGCAAAATATTGCCCAAACTTTCAGGTATTTCGGCTCATGAGTCACAAAGAAACCTAATATGAATGTAAAAATTGTAGAATTGAAACTTGCTGCATCTACGAGGGCTGGTTTTTTTTCAACCTCCGATCACACAGTATGAAGGCCAGACATGCGGCAAATGACTGGCGTGCGCAGTATCCAATGTGACAGCGCATCTCCTCTTTTACACGCTCTTGATGAGAAAATCCTTAGTTTATTTTATTCTCATCGCCTCCTAACTTTCCCTCATGCTTATAGACATAGTTATTTAAACATATTACATCACCTGTTTTTGAAAGTTCATGCTATGTTTAGTCATTTTGTCATTTTTTATTAAATAACTTATTTAATTTATTTAATAGATTATAAATTAAGACTTACTTACTTCAGTTCTTTATTTTTCAGTTGTTTAAACTTTATTTTTATACTGTTAATTATCAATTACCGTTTTGTTTACATTAAAAACGATCTTTTCCATGCAACACCTTTCATTATCAATTTTGGACTGTTTTAATTTTTCTAACGATGTTTTTCCCACTAGATGGCGACATCGTAGCTAAAGATCGATCGTCATTATGCAAATCTTAATTGTTTCTTTTTACACCTGCCAGGTGTTCGTTTGTGATTCGTCCGTTTGATCGATGACGATCTAAACGTCCTTATTTCAGATATATAAATATCAGATCTGTTTAGTTCTGAGGTGTATGGTGTTGGTAATTGGCATGGATCTTGTTATCTGATACAGTAATGTAAAGTTTGACCGGCTGGTCCGTTGTTGAGTTTATTTTTTTAATGGTTAAGTTTCTAAATATATTTATTAAGTTTTATTAATGATTTAAAGTTGTATGAATTAACTGCTTTTAGTGGAAATGCTGAAAGTGATTGAATGTCTCTATATTAAAGAAATAAAAGAGATTTAGTATCATATGAGACTTACCTTCTTTCAAGTAGCTATTAAACAAAACAATTCTTCTAGTATGGTTTTTTTTTCTCAGTCACTCTTCTTCTGCATTACACTTCTGCTGATGTATCTAAATAAAATACTCACTACAGCTCTGTCACTGCCGAGTGCAACACACTAATTCGTTTTAAGCTGCAGTCAAATAAACATGGCTGTCTTTATTGATTCTCTCGCCAAGTGTGAATTGCGAAGTGTTATTCGTTTCTTGCAGGCAGAGGGGAATAGTGCAGCGGAGATTTATCGAAGAATGACTCGAGTGTATGGAGACAGCTTTATGAGTGAATGGTGTCGAAAATTTAAAGATGGCCAAATTGATGTGCATGATGAAGGAGGTCAAGGATGCAAGTCTGTCGCTAGAGACAATCTTGTTCAACGAGTTGACCAAGTGGTTAAAGAAAGGCGTAGGTTCACCATAAGCGAATTATCGATGAAATTTCCGGAAGATTCAAGATCTGCCTTGTACTCTATAGTTACTGAAGAGTTGCGCTACAGAAAAATTTGTGCTCGCTGGGTTCTAAAGATGTTAACGTACCATTACAATATTGGTGGAGAAATGTTTTTGAAATCCATTGTGACCGGTGATGAGACATGTATTCAACATGACACGCCTGAAACGAAACGAGAATCTCAGCGATGGATGCACCCAAATTTTTCCAAACAGACCTAAAAAATGGCAATTGTTTTTTGGGACCAAAAAGGTGTGTTGCTTGTAGAGTTTATGCAGCCGAGGACAAAAATTACTGCAGATTCTTAATGTGAGACTTTGCGAAGCTTACGGAGGGCTATTCAAAACAAAAGAAGAGGCTTGCTAACTTTCGGAATTGTTCTGATCCATGACAATGCCCAACCTCACAGTGCTTGTGTAACCCAACAGCTCCTTAAACAATTTAAATGGGAAATTTTCGAACACCCACCATATAGTCCTGACCTAGCACCTAGTATCTTTTCACGGAACTAAAGAAGTGGCTTGGATGGCAACGCTTCCGAACTGACAAGGAACTCAAAGAAACCGTCATAACTCACGTTAAGTCACTGACGGCAACATTTTATGAAGAGGGTATTTCAAAGCTTGTTCACAGATATGACAAATGCTTCAATTGTTAAGGTGATTATGTAGAGAAGTAACCTTTAATCTACATTACTTTTGGCAATAAAATCATTTTTTTATATTCACTCGTTTTAATTTTATAGCCTATCAGAGGTTGAAAAAAAAATAGCCCTTGTATCACATGCCATAGTGCTATACGCACTATTGATCACTTAAGCGAAATTGTGGAAAATGGCAAAGGAAACTTGGGGAGATAAAATTGCATTGCACGAAATGCATAGCACGTATTAAAAATGTAATTTCTCCAGCATTAAAAGCTGATCGTATTGAAGATCTTAAAGGGAAAAAGTTTGCCCTTATAATTGATGAGTCCACTGATGTGTCATTACAAAAATATTTGTGCATGTTAGTAAAATATTACAGCAACAAACAAAATGCAATAACTACAGGTTGGTTGGTTTTTTGTGGCACAAGATCCAGAATTGGATATGCTGCGCCAAACTTTATACTCTGGATGGGGGATCCCATCCATAGTCCAAAAAAGAAAAAGAATAGAAAAGATGTATATAATAATAGATAAAGATAATAAAAAATAGAGTAAACAGTGTATAAGATAAAACAATATGTAAAGATTATAAACAATGTATATAATAAAATGAGATGTAGAAAATGGCAGTGTAAATGATAAAATCAGTGATGAAGAATGATAAAGTAAATAATAAAATCATATATCGTAGTAAAAACCTGCCTCTTTTAAAAAGTTGGTCAAATGATAATGAGGATTAATACCCAACAGGTTAGTCAAATTTGGTGATGATAAATTAAAATAGTGCCTATACAGATGACGAAGGCAAGAGCAATCGGTGAGGATATGGCTAATGGTTAGTAAGCTGAAGTGGCATTTGGGACAGGTAGGTTCCTGTTCTCCAAGAAGTAAATGTTTGTGTGTAAGTCTCGAATGCCCAATCCTGAGACGAGTGATTATCACATCATAACTCCTAGGAATATGTGTGGTTTGATTCCCTGTAATTTATTATTTGTCTGACAATTCCACTCTCTTTGCCACATATTTTTTAAGAAAACTTTAAAGGAGTGCTTAACATCCTCATATGGAACTGGACAGTTAATATCAATCAATGCCTGTCTTGCTGCTTTATCTGCTAATTCATTGCCCTTGATGCCAACGTGACCAGGAACCCAACAGAATAATATGTCAAAGCCTTTTCTTAAAAGATCATTATAAGTTTTTAAAACTGATATAAAAGAAAGCGCACAAGCACTAGAAGAAAGAGAATCTAGCACACTCTTAGAGTCAGTGTAAATGATGAATTTCCTGTTGGGATGAGATGAAATAAAATTAAGTGCAACTTCAACTGCAAAAAACTCTGCAGAGAAAATGGAGAATGAGCAAGGAAGTCGATAACTAAAAATGGTTTCACCTGAAACAACACCACAGCCAACCTGATTGCAAGTCTTAGAGCCATCAGTAAAAATCTCAATATAATCCTGATAAACGCTTCGATGAGCAGCATAAAGTGCCCCAAAAATTGAAGCATCTGTGTCAGATTTTCTAAAACCACTAAAAGGATGAAGGTGAGAAATAACCTGGAAGTTCCAAGGAGTCACATTTAAAAAGGAACGAGGACGAACTTATGTGTGAAGATGAGGGGTGCCAGCAAGAAAGTTTTTAATCCGAAGACCAAAATGTGGAATGCAAGATGGACGAATCAGAAAAAGATTTTCATTGTTGTTATTTAAATGGGGATGAAGTGGATGATTAGGATGTGAACGAATGCGATAGTAGAGATCCAACGATAGTTGTTGTCTAATATTGGCAAGAGAAGGCTCCACACAGTCAGCATAAAGACTAAGGATTGGAGAAGTGCGGAAAGCCCCTGAACAAAATCTAAGCGCACTATGATGTACTGTGTCTAATTTCTTAAGATAGGAAATGGGAGCTGAGCCATAAACTTGACAGGCATAATCTAATTTAGAACGGATAACAGCTCGGTAGATTTTCAGTAAAGACCTGCGATCTGCTCCCCAACAGGTATTTGAAAGTACCTTTAAAAGATTTAATGTTTTATCACATTTTGTCCTTAAATTTAAAATATGTGGCATAAAATTCAGTTTTTTGTCAAAGATAACGCCTAAAAAGCGGGCAGTGTCAACTACAGATATAATTCTATTGTTAATAAAAATCTCTGGATCGGGATGAAGACCTCGTCTGCGGCAAAAATGCACACAATGTGTTTTGTCAATTGAGAAAGTGAAACCATTTTTATCTGTCCATTTGGTAATATTATTGATGGCTAGTTGAAGCTGGCGCTCAATGAAACGCATATCATTTCCCTGGCAAGAAATCTGCAGGTCGTCAACATACAGGTTCCCATGAACATTTTGAGGTAGTTGTTTTAGTATATTATTAATTTTTATAGAGAAGAGTGTTACACTTAAGACGTTTCCTTGAGGAACACCCTCCTCCAGGAAGTAAAAGTCTGAGTACACTGATCTAATTCGAACTTGAAAGCGTCTCACCTTTAAAAAATTCTCAATGAATATAGGAAGATTGCCCCTAAAACCCAAATTAAAAATGTCCCTTAAAATGCCATAACGCCAGGTTTTGTCATACGCTTTTTCAATGTCGAAGAAAAGCAATAACTACAGGATTTATAGGATTAATCCCTGTACAAGAGGCAACGGGGAAAATATTTTTAACTTGATCAAGACTGATATGGAGAAATTTAATCAATCTCTTGAAAATTGTGTTGGTTTTGCTTCAGATGGGGCATCCAACATGGTTGGGTGCAACAACTCAGTTTGGTCAAGATTAAAGGAAATTTCCCCAAACTGCTTGCAAGTTGAGTGCATTTGCCATTCGTTCGCATTATTCGCTCCGTACACAGTGTCAAAACTGCCTTCTAATATTGGTTTTCTGCTTCAAGAGATACCCACATGGTTTCGCCATAGCAACATTAGAAGGGAAGCCTTTAAAGACCTATTTACAGTTATAAATACTGGTGATTCTGATCACGTACCTCTGCCATTTGAAAAGATATCATCTACTCGTTGGCTTGTGCATGGAAAAGTTATGTACAACATTTTAGTTAACTGGGAGGAGCTAAAAGCTTATTTTGCTTCCGCTGAAGTTTATGAAACAAAATTCGATACAAAATATAAAGCCAGAATGTTAAAGGAAATGTTGCAGGATACTAAAAATTACCTGTACTTGCATTTTGCAACTCCTTTTGTACAGGAGCTTGAAAAGCTAAATAGCCTTTTCCAGAAAAATAAAGCAGATCCCAGGATCTAAACAATCAGCTATATTTACATTACAGGAGTCTTAACAGTAGACTCTATGATATAAATAATCACAAAAAGTCAATTTGTTGATTTTGGGTCAAAATTTCTGTTAGAATGTAGTAAGTATCTAAAACACAAAATAATCATCTAGAAAGCCAAAATGAAGTTCTTGCTGTGAAAGAAACATGCCTTGGTATGCTTGAAGAAGCACTTGAACAAGTGAAAAAGAGACTTCCAGCATCAAAAAATATCTTTAAAGATTTTGCAAAATTCAGTCCAAGTATTGTGTTAAACCAATTAACTAGACCTTTGTTTTCCGAATTGCCATTTATGCATTTGGCAGAAAATAATCTCCAGAACCTTGAAGAACAGTATAGAAAGTCACCATTTGTAGACTCGAAAGAAGAATTCGAAGATTCTATACCTAGTGACAGTGAAACATTTTGGCAAGGTGTAAAACAGCATCCTCATTTTAAAGATCTTGCTGCATTTGTTTTAAATTGCCTAAGTACTCCTATCAGTAATGCTCTTGTTTGAAACCTGTTATTATATTTGTAGATAAATCAGAAATAGAAAATTGTGTAGCTGATTTAGACTTATGGTTTAAGAATGTTTTATCTATACCAGATACTCATAAAATGCATTGCATTCTCACTCTGCAAAAAGGTATAGTTGAAATTAGTAAAACATCAAAAAAGAGGGGTACTATATTTCAGTTTAATGGTAACAGTTCTTGTATCCAGAATACGGAGGAAGTCAAATCAATTAATCTTCAAATTATCGAAGATAAAAAAATATCCATTGGATGTTGGGTGGTTGTTACATTTCCACATGAAAATTCATCTCGGACCAAAGATTTTATTGGTCAAATAACCAGCATAATAAATGATTCTACGTCTGTTGTAACATTTACCAAAAAAAGTGGAAATATTTTTATTTTCCCAGAAATCGAAGATATTGTACATATTGATAATCACTCCATTGCTGGATTTTCAGATGAGCCCCAGTTGAACTCCAGATGCCAAATGATTTTCCCAAATTTTCTAAGCATGTATAATCTCTAAATAATGTCAATTCACTTTTAATATATATCTAACAGTTCAATAAAATCCATTACAATCAACATAGCCTTTCTTTATATGGTTACTTGTTTGTCTGTTACATACAGTAATTTTTAGGAGATAAGCCGCGGCTTATGTGTGTTTAAAATCGGCAACTGCGGCCAATCTAACGGTGCGGCCTACCTGTTGGAGAAAAAAAAATATGAAAAATTTTTTTCCTTGCAAAAATATTTTTAGAAGCGATCTTTATCAAACAAAAGTATATTTCAAAATTAGAAAGAACAACTTATGCTATTTTATTTGTTTATTTATGTATTATTATTATTTTGTCCTTTTAGTTTTCAACCAGAACACTTGATATTATTGCACAAAATCAAGCAAACAAGTTCAGTGACCGATTTTCATGGCTATTTTGATAGAGTCCGTAACATTAATTCATCAGCTAATATTTTATTTTGTTAAAATAATTTTTTTAATACACATCCAGAAAGCAAAAATTTTTAATCTTATTTATTTCAAAAGTACAGAATGAGTAAAACCAACGATTTTCTATTAAAACTATATCAAGTGATTTCTATTAAAACTTTTCTTATCTAATTAATCTTAAGACTTATTTGAACAATTTGTTTTGTGAAATTTTCTAGTTTATAATTTTAACTTTTTACATATAAATTTTTTAGAAGAGGTAAAAAACAACAAGCATCTCAAATAATTCTGAAAATCATTCATAATGATGAATTAAAACTTTAAAAATGGGGAGGAGATCAGCTGAAAATGTAGTTGGGATGTTATATAAAGCTTATTTTTGACAAGTTTATCTAATATTTTAACTTTATTCATCTAATTAAAAATAGTTGAAAATAATAATAAGAAAAAAACGTTGTTGTGGAAAATTAATGCAATCGAAAATGTCTGTTTTTTCCAACTTTGTACTGTATAAGATTTTATCATTTCATTATTAATGCATTAATATTAATAAAGGAAAAGAAAAATTAAATGCTCAAAAAAAAATACATCGATATTTACGATATCGATGTATGTGCAAAGAATTGTTTTTGTAGTAGATTAATCATAGTATAGGCCGCGGCTTATTCGATGAAAGTTAAGTTAATTTTGCCGATTTTTCGTTGGTGCGGCCTATACAGTGGTGCGGCTTATCTCCCGAAAATTATGGTACTTGATGTTTGTCTTTTACAGGTAAGAATACATTTTTTTCATAATTATATTATGAGAGCAGTCAAATTTTGTGAAAGTTTTATTTTTGAACTTTCACTGAATGGAAATATCTTAATATTACAGTTAATTGCGTGTTATCTTATAAGAAATATGGCTAAATGTAAAGGTATCTGAAAAGCATGGTAATTTCTGTTTGTCTGTTACATTAACCTTTTTTTTATCATAATTATTTATAAAAATATTTTATTCATAATAACTGTATTTATTAACCTTCAGATATCATACAATGATTATAGGCATCCTTGAACTATATAATTATTACATTTTATAGTAAAATAAACCCCTTTTTCTTCTATAAATGTTTGTCTGTTACCATGGAATTGCCCACTGGTATCTCTCTGAAATTTTAATTTTACGTACTTTCCTTCCGTGACTTTTATTATTTTTTTAATGTCTGTTTATTTCGAAAATTCTAAATAATTAGCATATTTTGTTATAGACAAATACCCCTAGAATGCCCGTCGGAGTCGAATCGACTCCAAAAAAAGCAAAATAATATTTTTACGATTCATGACCTTGGGATCTGCATTGGTTCAAAGACAAGTGACCAGGTTGGTAATAGACTCCCTAATTCATTGTCCATTTACTCTGCAGAGTTTTTTGCAGTTGAAGTTGCACTTAATTTTATCTCATCTCATCCTTATAAAAAATTCATAATTTATACGGACTCAAAGAGTGTTATCGATTCACTTTCATCCACTTCTTGCAACCCTTCTTTTATCTCTGTTCTAATAGCTTATAACGACCTTCTGAGAAAAGGATTTAACATTTTATTCTGTTGTGTTCCAGGTCATGTTGGTATAAAAGGCAACGAATTAGCAGATAAAGCAGCTAGGCAGGCTTTAGTTACTATAAATTGTCCAATTCCTTATGAGGATATTAAGCACTCAATAAAGAAATTTTTGAGACATATGGCAAAGAGAGTGGGGTTATCAAACTAATAATAAGCTACATCTGATCAAACCAAACATTGCAGTCTGGCCCACGCTTACTCCTAGAAGTTATGAAGTAATTACTACTCGCCTTAGGATTGGACACACTAGGCTAATACATAAGCATTTACTTCTTGGGGAACACGAGCCTTCTTGCCCCAATTGTCACTTCGATTTACTTACTGTTCGTAATTTACTCACCAACTGCCCCTGCCTTCGTCACTTGTATCGGTATTATTTTAATTCATCATCACCAAATATGACAAACCTTTCGGGTATTAATCCACACATTAATCTGACCAACTTTTTAAAAGAGATAGGCTTTTACTTTGATATCTGATTTTATTATTTACACAATTTACCAAATTTTACATCTGTTTTTATTATATATACTCTGGTTTTAACATTTCACATTTGATTTTATGATATACACTTTTAATTTTTGATTTTATGTTGTTTTTACTTTTTATATTTTCTAACTTTTTTATCTTTTATTGTTTTGTATTGTAATGTGGATCTTTTTAAACGAACCCATCCAGAAGCTATAGTTTCTTTTTTTGATATAACTGTTTGGCACAGTTTGTCCCATAGTGGACCTTGCGCCACTAAAAGCCAACCAACCAACCAACCAACCAAAATTCCACCGTTAACACACTCATAAACGATTTTCCTTGATCGGCTTGGATTTCTTTTGGGAAACCCATTCTACTAAAAATCGTCATAAGGGCATTCACTACTGATTTGGAAGTTATATCCGGCACTGGGACAGCATCAGGGTACTTAGATGCCAAACATATTACCGTAATTAGATATTTATTTCCCTGAGCAGATGTCAACAAGGTCCCGCAAGCATCTACATTAAGTTTGCCAAAAACTTCTGATATAACGGGCACACTCATCAGGGGAGCTTTCTTGTTATCGGTTGCTTTGCCCACTTGTTGACAAGCATCGCATGATTTTACATATTCCTTGATTTCTTTGAAACAATATGGCCAATAAAAGTGTCTTACTAACTTATCTTTTTTCTTAAGAATTCCCAAAAGACCTGAAACAACACCGGCTCGACAAGTGGAAGCCTCCACGCAGATTTTTACTGTCATGATATGTAGGCCGATTTTTCTCCTTGAAGAAACATCCAATATGGAATTGAAAAAAATATTGGCTTTTTTAATTGTCGTAATATTCTCTTGTTTTGACAATCGTATGGAAATTTCCTTTTCTATAATGTTATTAAATGTGTATGTGTGTACAGAGAGAGGGAAAGAAATATTTATGCATTTAAAAAATATATATAATTCACTTACTTTTTTTTTTTTAAATCATTTATTTCTAGCAAAGTTTAAGTGAACTAATGAATAATCCATTAAAGAATAAAAATAATAAAATCTCTGATGAATTTCAATGATAATTTGTTTTTTATCATCTTTTACCCATCAGGAATTATATTATTCACATTTGTACTTGTATATTCTACATAGTATTTTAATCATATTTAAAAAGGAAAAAAAAAAAAAAAAAAAGATCCGCCAATCAATATCAGTTGAAATGTACAAAAAATGTACTATTTATTATTTCAGTTTGATCAGTCGTCTTATGGATCTTTTCAATAAGTATAATTTATTTTTTGTTTTATTAAAGGCTTATGAAATTTCACATTTTTCTTAATATATTGTTAACATTTCAATAAATTTTTACTTGATTTTGATAATAATAAAGAAGTTAGAATTTAGCAAATGTTTAGTAACTTAAAACGAGAATAGAATTTAACTGAAATTCTAAAATAAAAATTGAATAGTTCTATATTCGATAAAATTGATATTTAATTTTTGTTAAATATAAATACAATATTTAGCATGTTGTTGAGTATGGTTGTTGCAATAGATAAAAAATAAAGAATGAGAAATCAGATTTATATTTTTTTTTCTCCATTTACAAATAATTTCTTAATATTAAAATTTGTAACTAAAATTAATATCCAAAAATAAAAAATCTTTTTATAGTAAAATAAACTTTAAGCGTTAACTAACTTTCCCCCCCCCCCCCTCCGTCTTAAAGTAATGACAATTCATCGTTAAATTTTCAGTAGAAGTTACACTACTTTAAAGCAGCAATAAATTATTCAAAGTCATACGTTATTTAGAACAATTAAAATTCCATTATGATAGTTCAAGAGAAAATTATAAATAGCTCAAAATTTTGGTTACTTAGGTTTGAAAATAATAATAATAATAATTTTATTTAAAAACATTTAAATCCACAGAAGGTTTTCTTTCTTTCTTTTCGTTTTTTTTTTTTTTTTTTTTTTTTAAAGCACAATGACCAACATTTTCCTTTCCTTTTTTTTTTTTTCACACACACACAGTTAGCATATTTTAAAACTTAATATTTTTGAGAGTTCCGATTTAAAAAAAGAAAAAAAGTTAGCAATTTAATATTAATATTTTTAAAAATCCTTTGAAGCTTTTTTTTTTGTTAGTAACCAATGCTTTTAACGGACAATCAGTTATAGAAATAATAAGCTTTAAGCATTTATTTTACTTATCTGATGTACAACACCATCATTTTGATGATGATGTTGTACATTACAACCAAGAAAAGCGAAGAGAAAAAATGCTCATAAACACTTTATGTGGAAAATATCAATGAAAATTTAATATGACTAATTAAAGATTGGTGTAAGATATTTACGCATAATTAATTTACATTTACATAATATCAGCACGTAAGTTAAAAACTAAAAAAGAAAACATCTTTAAAAAGTTAAATATTTTTTATAAAAAAAAAAAAAGTCTGAAAGAAATATGAAACAGAAAACTTCATTTATAAAATTAGATTTTAAAGTCATCTGAATAATATGAAGTATTATTGAAATTACATTAGAAAAGAATATGTGTTTAAAAAAATAAAGACACGTACAATTATTTTTAAAAATATTTATTTTTTGAACAATACATGTATTTTACAAATGTAGGAATTTCATAATTCAGTTTTCCCTAAATCTTACAATAAAAGTGCAATTGATTTGAACCTGCCCTAGCCATTCACATTCCACACAATTCTCTCATTATTTATAATTATACATGTAAATGCATTAAGTAATAATAATTTAAAATAATAGAATAGTTAAAAATAATATTCCTCTAAGGATTTTATGCTTTCATTAAGGGCATCCTGGATGATTTTGATTTCTTTTTCTCTAAGTCTTTCACCAGGATCTTTCCTAGGTATAGAAATAGTAGCTGAATTTGAAACAGGATATAATGGGAAAATAGAAGGGATAGCTGATTCTTTTAATCTCTTTTTTTGCAGAGGAACTCAAATAATGTTGCCAGTAACATCATCGTAAGCAACCGCACTCTTTTCATAGTCATGTTCTGTGAAATGCAACTCACAAACCTAAAAAAGGTTATATAAGATATCTTATGGTAAAAAGTAGATGATTAAAAAAATAAAAAATGTAAAAGACTATTGTGAATAAGAAAAAAGTAGGATTTCAGTTTTTGATAATTTGGTTTAGTTCAGGGTTGTATTTTGGACAGAAAAAGCTGTTTTCCTCCCAAAACTATATGAAAATTTCCAGAAATGTGAACAGCTACTCCAAACATAAAATATAATAACTAACAATATAGCTAACCTGATTTTTTTCTTTAAATAGATGAATTAAGAGAAAGTAATGCTTATATTATATTAATAATATTAAACAACATAACATAAATTGTTTTAAAGTTGGGTTTTTAAAATTATCTTATTAATTTAATTTGTAATTTAACTTTTAATAGAAATCAATTTTTTTAATGTTTTTTTTTTTTTTTTTTTTTCTTTGAACAGGCTCTACCAACACCAAAATGAATGCGAATAGAGTTTTTCCACTGAATTTATCATATTTAATAGAAAAATCGTAACAGAAAAATATTTAAATATAAAGTGAATGTCAAGGACATTTTAAAAGACATATACTGATAGCCTGTTAGAAATTAGGTTGTTAGTGTTGACCTCTCGACTGTATTTGTTAAGCCCTGTATATATAAATAGGATAATAAAAAATGAAAAAAGTTTTTTGTTCGATTAATTTATTTTTGTGAGTAGGGTTATTAATTAAAATTAATACATAAGAAATTATAGATATTTAATATTAATATATTATCACACTCATAAAAATATAATTTTTCCTATGAAAAAACTAAAGCCGTTTTTAAAATTCAACTCATTGAAATAAATATAGAAACTTACTTTTGAAAATTTGGAAGGCTTGAAATTGGCTCTCTGAATAACTTGTAGCCAATTCCATTTAATATCTAGATTTTGCAAAGGAGCACACAACATTTGTAGACCATACTTTAAGATTCTTGGCATAAATTCTGTTTTAAAATAAACAATATATTTATTAATTCTAAAACTAAGGAATATACGCAAAGTTTTTTTTTTTTTTTTTTTTTTTTTTTTTTTTTTTAATGCAATATTATTTAAAAAAAAAAAAATTATAAATTAAGTAAACTTGGTTGAATATAAAACTATCCTTTATATTTAATTCATACACTAATTGAAATAATAAAAATACCCATCAATTTTTATTAGACACACAAATTTTTTTTATTTTTTAAATACTGATATTATAAATAATTCTGGCAATAAGATAATTACTCTAGGATCTAAATTTTGTAAGCACACAAAACAATTATATTTTATCTCAATTTTGTTAGTTTTGAAATATGCACTAATTTTTAAATATCGACTTTCAAACTACTCTTTAAAAATTATTTTTAATCTGGTCTCATTTTACTACTAAATAAATAAGTCTACAGATCTCTATATAAAAAATATTAAATAATGATAAAAAAAAGTAGAAATTATTATTAGAATTATTATTATTATTTTAATCTAACTTGTGTTGAGAGTAACTAAGTGTTGAGAATTAAATGTTAAGTAAAAAAAAATACCATGTAGTACAGTTATTACTATTAATAATGCACTACATAACTATGATATATTAATTATTAGTTTCAACTGAGCTATTAATATTTACAATAGATTCTTTAACAGACATTCACAAAACTATATTCTTTCCTTCTGATTAAACAGCTGTTCAGAATTCTAATAACTCTGAATTTTGACAATAGATGGCAGCACTATGCAATTCTGAAAGAACTTTAGTAAAAAAAAACTTTTAAATTCATTCTTTTTATTGATATTTTAATGTGTTTTAAACGCAAAATTAATTCTTTTTTCTTTTATTATTATTTATTTTATTCATGTTTTCAATTAATTGTTAGTTATACTTTAAATAATTTCTTTTTCAATTTGCTGTGAACCGTTTTTACTTTTCTGCGGTTCTATTCTAGTTTGTTCTTTTTGTTGTGATTTCTAGCGGTAAGCTGGAAGAATTCATTCTAACGTATGAGCTGAAATAAAGTCAATAATTCATGTTTGTATTCAACTCTGTGTATTTATTCAAGCTTTTATTCATTGTTTCTTAAATATGATGTTATTAATTCAATTGAAAGGAAGGTGAGTCCTTCAAATTCATTTTAAGCTGATTTATGATTTAATATAATTTAAACCAGCGATTTTTAAAACCATACAGTCCACAATTCTATTCAAAATCCCTACACATTTTTTGGCCGTCTAGAGCCGGAGATATATTAAATTATGAAATCTTTAAGTAAAAATTAAATTTTGCAAACTTGAAAAAAAAAAAAAAAATGTTCTAATGGCTTCGAAAATTGAAAAACTAAAAGCAAAAAGAACTATTATTCAGTCGTCAGTGACTAAATTTGAAAACAAAGCGACAAAAGCTTTGGAAGCGGATCCTTTAGACATTCAAGAAATAAAAATTTTGAAAGGTCATTTGCATGAAAGGCAAACTCAATTAGAACAAATTAATAATGAAGTTGAGGAAGTTATTTCTGATTTAGATGAATTAAAAAAGGAAATTGAAGATAATGAAAAATGGACAGAGAAACTTACTCGTATAAAATATCACATAGAGTCAAGATTAGAACTTTCTTGTTTTCAGAACACTAAAGTTGTAACACAGGTTAATGAAAATTCTTGTTCTGTTTCGAAGCAATCTATTCACCTTCCAAAATTTGATTTGCCACATTTCTCTGGCAATTTGGAAGACTGGTTAAGCTTCAAGCAAATATTCGTAACCACTATTCATGAGAACACTCAGCTTTCCAATTTGCAAAAACTACAATATTTAAAAGCGTCTGTTATTGGATCGGCCAATAAGTTAATAAAAGGCTTTCCAATAACTGAAGCAAGTTATAAGGAAGCTTGGGCAACACTAATTTCTCGATTCGATAATAAAAAAAATCTAGCTTATGCCCAGTTAAACAAATTCTTTAATTCGAAATCTTTGAAACCAAATTGTCGGAAATCTATGCTAGATTTATTAGATAGCTGTAATGAAGCAATACGTAACTTGAAATGTTTAGGATTTGAATTTAATTTATTTGTGGATTTAATTCTTGTTTATAATTTGCAAACAAAATTGGATGATAATTTAAAGAAGCAATGGGAATTATCTTTAGATAGTGATTCTTTTCCCACCTATGATGAATTTATTTTGTTTCTTGAAAAACAAGCGAGAAGCTTGCAAGATATTGTTGATAGTACTTATTCTAAATCTGAAAGTACACAAAAAGTAGTATTTAAAAAATCTGTCTCTAATGCTGTAATATCTAATTCAGATATAAAATCCAATAATTCTATCTGTTCAGAATGCTCGGAATCGCATGCACTTTCAAGTGCCCACACTTTCTTAAAAAATCTGTTGAAGATAGATGGAATATTGTGAAGGGTAAAAAACTATGCATAAATTGTTTACGTGATAATCATTTCGTTAATAAATGTTTGATTTCGACAAAATGTCGACAGTGTAATGCTAAGCACCATACACTTCTCCATTTCGAGAAAAATAAAGTTAATTCTTCACCTGTTATTGAAAATACTAATCTCAACATTGAAAGTCCATCCTTTGTCAACACTAGTTGTTTAACCAGTACCCAAGAGAGTTGTCAAACTTTGTTATCGACAGCTATGGTTCTTGTAAAATCAAATACTGGAAGGTTTGTGCCATGTAGAGCCATGGTGGATTCAGGAAGTCAAAAATCATTAATTTCCAGCTCTTGTGCTAAAAAATTAGGGTTACCTATGAAAACCACAAATCATAGAATCTCGGGTGTAAATAATATTGTTGCAGAAACTGCTCTTTTTGAAGTTAATATTATTTTAAAGTCTTATTATAGTAATGAAATCTTTGATGTGAATGCTTTAATAGTAAATAATGTTATGGTAAATCTTCCTAATTTTGTTGTTCGAAAATCTTCATGGCCTCATTTGGAAGGTCTATCTTTAGCAGATCCTAAATTTTATGTTTCGAGTCCAGTTGAAATTTTGCTTGGTGCAGATTTATTTCCCTTAATAATTTTAGGGCAATCTATTCTGGGTCCTAAAGGTACTCCATGTGCTTTAAATTCCAAATTGGGATGGTTACTCTCGGGTGTCATACATTCAAACAATTTTCAGCATTCTAAAACTGTCCTTAGTTGCCATGCTACAGTTCAGTTAACTTATGATCTTGAGAAATTTTGGGAAATTGAGTTCCTTCCAGCTGCAACACCAATTCACAGTTCTGAAGAAAAATACACTAAAACTGTTAGACGAATTCAGTCTGGAAGGTACATGGTGGATCTTCCCTTTAAAGAAGTTCCAAATTTAGGTGACTCACAATCAAATGCTTTAAAACGGTTTTATTTGTTAGAATCCAAACTTAATAAAAATCATGAGCTTAAGGAGCAATACCATGCCTTTATGCAAGAATATATTGACTTACATCATATGGAACCAGTCCCAAATTCTGAAATTGATTCTAAAGATTATTTTTACATGCCTCATCATGGGGTTTTGAAAGAAGATAGTACAACTACTAAATTGAGGGTGGTATTTGATGCCTCGGCTAAAGGAACACCAGGCCACTCTTTAAACGACTTTCTTGAAATAGGTCCAAAGTTGCAACCAGATTTGTTTAAACTTCTTCTTAAGTTTAGAACATATTCAATAGCCTTAACCGGAGACATCGCCAAAATGTACAGACAGATATTGGTAAACCCCAAACATGTTGACTTTCAGCGAATCTTTTGGCGATTCCAGCCACATGAATCTATTGCGAGTTTCAGATTATTGACTGTAACATATGGCACAGCCTGTGCCCCATTCCTGGCTATAAGGACATTGCACAAACTAACCAAAGATTATAGTTCAGAATTTCCTATTGCTGCACAGTCAATTTTCGAGAACTTTTATGTGGATGATTATCTTGGTGGGTCGCATTCAATTGATGCAGCAAAGCAATTGGTCAAAGACCTAAATCACGTTTTAAATCAAGGAGGCTTTACACTTAGAAAATGGGCTTCCAATGTACCCGCAGTCATTGAAAATCTACCAGAAGATCTTAAATCCACTAGGCAAAATGTAAAATTTTCCGAAGATTCCTCCCAAAAAATCTAAGGCCTAGTTTGGAATTCGGCAGAAGACTTATTGAAATTTCATTTGAATGGCATCAAATCGGTGCATACCAAGCGAGAATTGCTATCGATGATAGCTCAAATCTTTGATCCTTTTGGGATTCTAGCTCCAACCACGATCATGTTAAAAATCATGATGCAAGAGCTTTGGAAAGATAAGTGTGCTTGGGATGATCAAATCCTAGATTCAATTTTGAAAACTTGGCAAGAATTCAATTCTCAAATTGAACAATTCTCAATTGAAAGTCCATTGGCATACCAAGATATCTGAACTGTGAAACATCTCCAGAGAACCACATAGAGATCCATGGGTTTTGTGATGGATCTGGCAAGGCATACGCTGCAGTGGTATACCTTCGGACACTATCTTCTCGCGGTGAGATTTCAGTTAACTTTGTAGCTGGCAAAAACTAGAGTTAATCCTTTAAAACATGTCACGCTTTCCAGAATTGAGTTATGTGCTGCATTCTTGCTTGCACAATTAAGTTCCACAATATTAGAATCTTTAACCTTTAATGTAAATAAAATTTATTTGTGGTCCGATTCACAAATTACTTTAAATTGGATTGAATCTCCTCCAACCAAAGGAAATCAGTTCGTAACAAATCGAGCAAACAAAATCAAATCACTTGTCCCACAAGCAGTGTGGACTTATGTTGAGAGTTCGTCAAATCCGGCAGACTGTGCCTCAAGAGGCATTCTACCGAAGAGTCTTTTGCATCACAAATTGTGGTGGCTTGGGCCTGAATGGCTTAGTGCTAGTGTCAAGTTACCATTATTCCTAGTCAAATCTTCAAATGTTAAGTCAAAAAATTCTGAAGAAAATTTAAGTCACATTGCAACATCTAGTCATAAAGCCTTTCCTGATTTTCTACTCAAATTCTCTTCTTTTTCAAAACTTTGCAGAGTCCTTGCATTGTGTTTGAGATTCATTTATAACATTCGTAGTTGTAATCGTAATTCTAGACGTATTGGACTTGTCAGTACGCCTGAAGTTTCAAGTGCTATTACACATATTCTTAAATTGATTCAGGAACAAGAGTTTTCGGTAGAACTGAATTTGCTCAGGAAAAATCAACCTTTACCAACCAACAACAAATATTTATCCTTAAATATATTTCTAGATGATCAAGGTTTAATCAGAGTTGGCGGACGGTTGTCCAGACATCAGTCACTTAATCAAGATCAGAAATATCCAGTGCTTTTATCGAGAAATCATTTCATTACAAAATTAATTGTTGAGCAATATCATAAAAAACATTTTCATGCTGGTGCACAACTGATTCTTTCCCTAATTAGACAAAAGTATTGGATACTAAATGGTCGCTCTTACATTCGTCGAATTCTAAATGAATGTATTTTGTGCAAACGTTTGAAGAAACAAACTTGCCAACAAATTATGGGTGAGTTGCCAGTCGAACGTATAACTCCAACTCGACCTTCTTCAAAGGTGGGACTAGATTTTGCTGGCCCACTCATCACTAAACCAAATGTGCCTAGATCTAAAGTTAAATTGAAGTCATATATTTGTGTTTTTGTCTGCATGTGCACAAAAGCGGTGCACCTAGAAGCTGTTTCAGATTTATCTTCATCAGCTTTCTTAGCATCCCTAAAACGATTTGTTTCTAGAAGAGGATTGCCATCAGACATATTCAGTGACAATGGAAAAAATTTCAGGGGAGTTGCTAACTATCTTAAGCAACTATTTCGAATCATTCGTTCTGAAAATGTTCAAAATTTTGCTACCAGCAACTTCATCAATTGGCATTTTATCCCACCATATTCCCCCCATTTCGGTGGACTGTGGGAAGCTGCTGTTAAATTGACGAAAAGTCATCTAATTAAAGCTTGTAAGGCTACCATTCTAAATTTTGAAGAGCTTACTACTCTTTTATGTCAAATAGAAGCCTGTTTAAATTCCAGACCATTAACGTCACTTTCTTCAGATCCATCCGATGTTAGAGCCCTCACTCCCGGACATTTCCTAATAGGAGTTCCACTCCTTGAGATTCCTGAAAGTGCTAATTCACCAAATCTCACTTTATCTTCTCGTTGGACTCTAATCCAGCGAATGAAGCAAGACTTCTGGAAGCGATGGTCTAGAGACTATCTACATCACCTGCAGAATTGACCTAAATGGTTCACTCCACGAACTGATTTTCAAATTGGTGACTTGGTTGTTATTCATGATCCACAATCTATTCCTCTCCAGTGGAAGCTGGGTAGAATTATTCCTACCTATCCAGGACGTTAGAGTTCGTGTAGTCAGCATTTGGACTCAGAGTGGTGAAATTCAATGCCCTATTGCTAAAGTGACACTCCTTCTCCCGGTGGGGGAGAATGTTCAGAATTCTAATAACTCTGAATTTTGATAATAGATGGCAGCACTATGCAATTCTGAAAGAACTTTAGTAAAAAAAACTTTGATTTAAATTCATTCTTTTTATTGATATTTTAATGTGTTTTAAACGCAAAATTAATTCTTTTTTCTTTTATTATTATTTCTTTTATTCATGTTTTCAATTAATTGTTAGTTATACTTTAAATAATTTCTTTTTCAATTTGCTGTGAACCGTTTTTACTTTTCTGCGGTTCTATTCTAGTTTGTTCTTTTTGTTGTGATTTCTAGCAGTAAGCTGGAAGAATTCATTCTAACGTATGAGCTGAAATAAAGTCAATAATTCATGTTTGTATTCAAGCTTTTATTCATTGTTTCTTAAATATGATGTTATTAATTCAATTGAAAGGAAGGTGAGTCCTTCAAATTCATTTTAAGCTGATTTATGATTTAATATAATTTAAACCAGAGATTTTTAAAACCATACAGTCCACAATTCTATTCAAAATCCCTCCAACAGCACAATACTAATTATCTTAATATTAAAAAATAAATAAATAATAATAACTAAAATTATTAAACTAAAATCAAATATTAAATGGTTATAAATGAAACTGCAAATTAATTTATATACATATATATATGTATGTGTGTGTGTATATATGTTATTTAAGATAGTTTGGTGTTTAAGGCTTTACTTGGGAGAAAATAAAAAAATCAATAGCTAAGCAATTTTTTTTTCTCTTTAAGTCAAGTAATATTAGATTCACTATTTATAAATACTTAAAAAATGCAGAAATACAAAAAATTTTAAAACATTTTCTCATTCTGCAATTTTAAATACCTTAAAGCATATAATTCAATTATTATAATTAAATTTTGAACTTATTACAGTAATACTAAAATTAAATTTTGCCATTTTTTAGTAGTGTTTCTGTTTAATAATTAATTTGCTTATTGAAAACAAATATTTAAAAAAGTCAAAATTTAGATAAGTAGTTAATAAGGATAAATAGTGAACATATCACTCAAATAATGATCAACTCCTACAATTTTCACTGGAAGATTCAACTTAAAAAAAAAAAAAAAAAAAAAAAAAGCCTGTTAACTATTCAATTATTATTCTAAACTATATATTGAAATAAAACTGATTATTATTATCATTATTAAATTTCAGCTAATTAAAGTAAACTAAAATAATCTTTGTCATTTTCAAATAGTGTATTATTATAAAATATGTTGAACAAAAACAAACAGTTTAAAAAAATAAATAATAATAATAATAATTATAATAATAAGTGTAACGCATGCATTGATATACATGTGCGTGTGTGTTAAAATTTATGTTAGTCATTAAAAAGGAAAAATGGGGAGCATATAATTACAGAATATTCAATGATTTGTTCACTTTCATTTAACGTAGCAACCCTTTAATCATTGCTATTAAATACATCAAAAAGTATTTAAACACAGTAAACAGTTTCTAATTCAAAATAATGTTTTTTATTACTCTTTTTAATCAGTTAGCATCAGAAATTAAAATTTTAAGTTTAGAAATTACTCATTAGTAATAAAACTAAATATATTACTGATTAGTTTCGATTAAGCTTTAAAAATTCATACGGTTTCCTTAACAAGGTAAAAGAAAAAAAAAAAAAAAAAAAAAAAAAACAGAAAAAATATTCTTTTTAATTATTAAATACATTGATTCGATTTATTATAAGAATGAAGTCATGCTTTAAAGAAGTATGTAAAGAATTTAATTATAATTCTAAAAAATGCTTAGAAAAATTGATTTCATATTAGTTAAATTTAAACAGTAAAAATCTAAATTTGTTGTTTTAAAAATGTGATTAGTATTACGAATATTATATATATAAGCTTATATCAATATGATTGAAAATTTTAGTTTAATAGTTTTAGGACAAAAATAATGAACACAACATTACAGATTATTCATAAATTTCTCCACCCAGATTAAAACTATCAAACAATATTTACAATGTAATGTTTTCGGAATTTAAACATCAATACTTCACTAAAATTTTCAAATTTCAAAACTAGTTATGAAGCATTCAATTAAAAATATAAATAATGTTTCTTTAAAACAGTATATGATTTTTTTTCATCTTTAACAAGAGTTATTTATCTTTGTTTTGGATTTAGTATCGTATAAGTTTCTTAGATATTTAATAATTAGAATTATTGTATTAAAATTTTAAATAGACATGAATCTATGTGTATTTAAATGTAATATGTAATAAAATAAATCATGGGATTAAACATTTTTAATATTTAATACAGCTTGTATAATACATAAAATAATAATTTAACATACAAAAAATAGACAGGTTACTTTAACTATATTGTCAGCTTAAAATAATAGTTGCTGTAATTCAATATAACAATTTAGCTGCTAAAAATGGGATTTTTTTTTTTTTTATTAATAAACTACACACACATACATATTTAATACCCATATGTATAGTGTAGTGCATGTTTCTGAGCAAACACTTAAAAATATTTACACAAAAACATCTAAAAAAAATATTATACTGAGATTCAGGATAAGTATTAAACTTCTTATAAAACGCATTACAAAGCTTTCTATTAAATAATTAGCACATGCTAAAACTTTTTCATTATTATTAAAAAGTAAAAAAATATGGAGCAATCAATACAAATTTTCAAGAATACGAAATTTTTTTTTAATTAGAATTGTCAAAATAAAACACTTACCTTAATAGACATCGATTCCTT
The DNA here is from genome assembly GCA_963930645.1 of Salticus scenicus. Taxonomy (NCBI): domain Eukaryota; kingdom Metazoa; phylum Arthropoda; class Arachnida; order Araneae; family Salticidae; genus Salticus; species Salticus scenicus. Next base: position 270,502,793 of record OZ005658.1, read on the forward strand.
ATTATTTTAATCAAAATAATCAGTTATCCTCTTGAAAAATCCATATTATTCACATATTGACTATTTGAAGCTACTTGATTACACAAGCACGTGCGGATTTTGGCTTCTGAACGACACATACACCTGGAATTGCACATTTCACTGAAAGACTAAAATGGAATGTGGAAAGGGTGAAAACCTGAAACTGGGTGGATAGGACTATAGGCCTAGATTTCATGACGTGGAAGCGATTGTGAAATTTTGTCTTTTGGCTTTATTTATTGTCAAGTGGGTGTTGCCTGAAACCTCCTCATGACACATCCTTTTAATTTGCTCCCTAAGTTTTTCTGTAACAACAATCAAATTTTCGTATTCACTTTTCTTTTAACTAAAATTCCATTTTTTATATTAAAATCAGTTTTACAACTAGTTTTTGTGGATTCAATTAAAGGCGCTAATTCCACACTTTTCTGTTGTTCACCTGTCAACGTATGAGAATCTATTTTAGCCAAACTGTCAAGCGAATCATGTGGGTCTGCCGGAGGTAAAATATTTTGTTCGGAATACTCTCCTTCCCCCTCATCCTTAATTTCCATATTTTGTTCTTTAACATCTAATTTTTCCTCTAAAAGCTTTTCCTTATTTTCTTTTTGTCATTTTTGAGATGGAGTAATTACAGCATTTATTTGCTCAGGAAGTTCTTTAATACGTTTTGATTCTTTAAGAATAGCTGCACTGCGATTTCCGAGGAGATATCGACACCGATCTAATTCATTAGGAATAACAGCAGCTTTAGTAGCAATGCTTCCTATCTCACATTCAAGCAGTATTTTGGCAATCGGCAAACAAATTGGTGTAAAATCCAACGGTTGTTGCACCCAAACATGCTCTCCGGTCATGTCCATTGATTTAACGAATTTTTGTGGTACAATATCAATAGTTGCGCCACTATCACGTAAAATTTCACATTGTCTGCCATTTACTTTACCTTTTAATGTAAAAGGGGCTAAAAGGTTTTCAACCGAGTTTCGCTCACAAATGTTACTGATACTTTCGGAAGCCATTTTTTTCTACTTTAGGACACTGTGGTCGCAAATGTTCAGGAGAACCACACTCAAGACACTTAAGTGTTCTCTTTTTTTTCAAATCAACTCTTTTTGATTTAAAATTCTCAAATTTACGAAATTGTCCCATATTTTTCTCTAATTTATAATTACTTTTATATTTAAAGTTATGATTAGTCGTTTTAGTTTTGGTAGTTTTTTTGACATCCTCAAATTCCTCAAGTTTTTCAACTAACTGCAGAGGCAAAATAATACCCAGTCATTCATCCAAAGGAGCTCGTTTTTTTTTATTTCATCTACAATCATTAGGTCTTTTAATTGTTCAAAGGTGGAAATCCCTCATCCGGATATCCATCCCTCAAAATAAGTTAAAAGTTCATGATAAAAATCTATCCACGTTTTTTGGGAACTTTATGATACTTATGGAAGAACTGCCGAAATTTTTCGGAAGTTAATTTCAACCGTTTTAATAAGAATTGTTTAACCTGTTCATAATTCTTCACATTCTCTTCTGGTTCACGTGCTATCATTTCTGTGATTTCATAAGGAAGTAATCCCAAATGAAATAATGTTAAGAGAAATCTCAACGGCAAAAAACTCTGCAGAGAAGATGGAAAATGAGTTAGGGAATTGATAGCTAAAAGTGGTGTTACCAACGACAACACCACAGCCGACTTTATTACTAGTCTTGGAGCCGTCAGTAAATATTTCGACATAGTCCTTATAATGAGAGCGATGAGAGGAGTAAAGTGCATGAAAAATAGAAGCATCTGTATTAGATTTGTCAAATCCATTAAACGGATTAAGACAATAAATAACCTGGAAGTTCGAAGGTGTCATGTGTAAGAGAGATCGAGAAAGGACTTTGGTATGAATATGACAGGTCCCAGCAAGAAAGTTCTTAATTCTAACAGCAAAATCATTTCAGTGATGCTATAAAAGAAATCAGAGAAAAGATTGATGCTAACCAATCTTTGGAAGATTACGAAAATTCATCTAACAGAAAACGCGTAAAATTTACTCCTTTCAATGACATAAAAATAAATGCTAAAGAAGCATGTTATATTATTACTGCTGAAATAAGAAACAGGTTTCGGCAACAAGAAGTTTTAAATTCATTTGTGATATTGGAACCGAAAATTTTCAGTTTTTATAAAGATAAATTTCCCGAAAAAAAATATTTCTATCATTGTAGAAAATTATATTATGTTGAATAAAGGAAAATTAGATAATGAATTACGAGTATTGTACCAAAATGGGTTTTTTAGAAACATCCAATGTGTTTCAGCACTGTTAGTTTCTAAAAAATAATAATCTTGATGAATTTTCTGAACTTTCCAAGTTACTGGAAATCGTGTTGGTAACTCCAGAATCAACTGCAGAGGTAGAGCATTGTTTCAATACTCTCAAAAGGATAAAAACATTTCTGAGAAATTCTATTCGACAGGAAAGGTTAAACGCTCTTGCGGTTCTTGAAATCCACAAAGACTTCATTTCTGCAGTTCCAGAATTTAATGAGAGAATTATTGAAAGATTTGCTCGAGAAAAAACTCAGCGAGCAGAATTTTTGTATAAACAATAAATAGATTTAAATGTTTGAGTAGTTTTGCCTGCCTAGGTTAGTATATCTTTTTTCATTATATAATGAAAAAAAATTTCTTTCATACGGATTTAGTGTAATAATTTTCATGATTATTATTTTTTTTAGTCAAATAATATTTGATTAATGTATTTTTAATAATAATAATCGTATTTACATAAATATTATTTAAAAAATATTTCTAAATTATTATTATTATTAAGGGATAAATCAATCCTTTATGTATATATATATATATATACACACACAAACACACTGTGACATACATTGTATACTCCATGGTTAATCGTAATCGATATGTTGTTTTATCTTAAACTGTATGGCAACACCAATCTGTTGTTGTTGAATATGACGTTGTCGAGCTTGTAGAATGTTGATGATGTATCCTGATCCAGTTATAATCATGTATTTTTATTTTACTTTAATTCTTGTTTATTTTTAAATAAATAACTTAAGTTATAAGGAACTATGGTGTTTACTGAATGAAATGACAAACATTACATGGTGTCAGGAAATGAATTCGCGCCGATTAAAAGAGATTACGAAAAATTGAACTGTCGTGTTCATTAATGTCGAACTTTAGTGTTCAGTGACACACGTGGAACTTTAGTGTTCATTTTCAGTCATAAATCATGGAAACGTTTAAGCCACCGGGAGAAATGAACTTTTCTGCTGGTAATGTAGCAGACAACTGGAGTAGATGGCACCAGAAATTCATGAATTTCCTGATCGCGTCCGAAAAGACTGCAAAAGATGATGTCACTAAAATCTCCATTCTCTTGAATCTAATTGGTGATGAAGGCGTGTCGATTTTTAATACATTCAAGTTCGATGAGGAAACGGATAAAAAGACATTTGAAAATGTAATCAAGAAATTCGAAGAACATTGTGTTCCTCGCAAAAATGTGGTTTTTGAGAGATACAAATTTTTTACTTGCACGCAACTAGATGGTCAAACTGTAGATCTTTATTTGACCCAATTAAAGACGTTAGCTTCTTCCTGTGAGTTTGGTGACCAAGAAGACTCACTCATCAGAGATAGGATTGTCCTTGGACTGCATGACAAAACACTCCAGGAAAGACTTCTCAGAGAGCCTCAACTTTCTCTTCAGAAAGCTACAGAATTTGTTCGTGCCTCAGAAGCAAGCAGAGAGCAGATAAAAACCATTACAGATCCTCAGACCAAATCTGACATTGATGCAGTCAAACTCCGGAGGAATACCCGACGCAGTAGTGCTCAAGTGTATCAACCTAAAAGTGATGTGTTTATGTGTACCAAATGTGGTAAATTTCATAAAAAAAGAGAATGTCCAGCTTATAATAAGTTGTGCAATTTGTGTAAGGGCAAACATCATTTTGCCTCTATGTGCAGTAGTGCTAGAAAAAATCAAAAATTTGGAAATAATAACAAACCGCGGAAAATTGATGAAATTCACAGTGATAAATTTGTGTGTACAGAAGGTATGTCTAGCCTATTTATTGATACTGTATCCACAGGTAAGGAAATCTCAAATGAAACTGTTTGGTGTGAGAGCATTTTGATTGATAATAAACTGATAAACTTTAAATTAGACACTGGAGCAGAAGCTAATATATTGCCATTATATGTGTATAATAATTTGAAATTGCATGAAAATTCTAAGTTAAATTATACTAAAGTTGTTTTAATTTCTTATGGGAATCATAAACTTAAGCCAGAAGGTGAGGTAAGTTTGTTATGCTCAACTGAAAAGTGTCAAAATGTAAAATTGAATTTTATTGTTGTTGATGTTGCCTCTAAACCAATATTAGGGTTAAAAGCTTGCAAATTGTTGAATTTAATTCAAAGAATTGATGATATTGAAATTTCTAGTAAAGATGATATATTAATTAAATATAATGAAGTATTTACAGGTCTTGGCAAGTTCCCAGGTGACCCTTACCATATAGTATTAAAAGATAATGCTACCCCTGTTATTGATCCTCCTAGACGAGTTCCCCAAGCTATAATTAGCGAGTTAAAAGATACTTTATCTGACTTGGAATCAAGGGGTGTAATATCTCAGGTAAATAAACCTACTGATTGGGTGAATAGCTTGATTGTTGTAGAGAAACCTAATGGTAAATTACACATTTGTTTAGACCCCCGTAATTTAAATAAAGCTATAAAGAGGGAGCACCACATAATCCCATCAAGCGATGAAATAATCAGCAGATTAAAAGGGAATAAATACTTCACAGTTTTAGATTTAAAAGAGTGATTTTGGCAGGTTCCGCTGGATGAGGAGAGTTCTGAATTATGTACATTCAACTCGCCATTCGGAAGATTTAAATTTAATGTCCTGCCTTTTGGAATTTCATCAGCTCCAGAAGTATTTCAAAAGAGGAGTCAAAAACTGTTTAGTGATATATTGGGAGTAGAAATTTACTTTGATGATTTTATAGTGTCTGGGAAAACTAAAGCTGAGCATGATAAAAGGTTGATTGAAGTTTTAAAAAGGGCTAAAGACAACAATATTAAATTTAATCCTGATAAGCTTCAGTTCAGAGTGCAGGAAGTTAAGTACATGGGCTTGATCATTTCAGCAGAGGGTATTAAAGCAGATAAATCTCATGTTAGGGCTATTACTGAGTTAGATGAGCCTCAAAATAAAAAAGATGTCAGGCGACTGTTAGGGATGATTAACTTCTTATCTAAATTCATTCCAAATGTATCGAAGATCACAGCACCTTTGAGAGAATTGCTCAAAAATAATGTAGACTTTTATTGGTCGTGGGAACAAAAACAAGCTTTCGAAACAATTAAGAATTTGATTAGCTCAGCGCCTGTTTTAAGAGTTTTCGATAGTACGAAACCTATAACCATACAGTGTGATTGCTCTAAAGATGGCATAGGTGTCTGTCTTCTACAAGAAGGCCACCCTGTTTCGTTTGCTTCTAGAAGCCTTACAGAAACAGAGAAAAACTATGCACAAATTGAGAAGGAACTACTTGCTATAGTTTTTGCCTTTACTAAGTTCCATAATTTTGTGTATGGTCACAAAGTGATCATAAACCTTTAACTACAATTGTTAGAAAGCCAATTGGTAAAATTTCAAATCGCCTGCAGAAAATGCTTCTCAAATTATTGAAGTATAATTTTGAAGTTACATATCTACCTGGTAAAGATATGTACATTGCAGATACATTGTCTAGGGCTTTCATTAAAGATACAGTCCAAGATGACCCCGAAATGTTTCAAACAGTGCATTCAATTGTAAAGTACCTTCCAATGAGTTTAAATAGAGTTGAACAATTTAGAAAGGCACTTTTAGAGGATGAGGAATTAAAAGAAATTCTTAATTACTGCCAGGAAGGATGGCCTGAAAAGAAGAAAATTTCCCCTAATTTAAGAAAATACTTTAAATTGAAAAATGATCTATTTAATATTGAGGGTATGTTATTTGTAAATGATAAAATTTTTGTCCCAAAGGCATTAAGATCTGAAATGTTGTCCTTAATCCATGAATCTCACTTGGGCATAGAAAAGTGCAAAAATAGGGCTCGTGAAATTATGTATTGGCCGGGTCTATCACAGGACATTGAAAATTTAGTACAGAAATGTGAGATTTGCATGAAATTTCGTAAAACCCTTCCTCATGAACCATTGCTTCCCCATAGCATTCCTGATAGACCATTTCAGAAAATAGGAATAGATTTAATGTTTTATAAAGGGGTAAATTATGCTGTTATAGTTGATTACTACTCAAAATGGATTGAAGTAGGAAAGGTCAATAGTAAATCAGTGAGTGATATCATTGTAGTTCTGGAGGATGTTATTGCTAGATTTGGTGTTCCAGAAGGAATTGTTTGTGATAATAATCCTTTTAACAGCTTTGAGTTCAATAACTTTGCAAAGCAATGGGATATACAACCATTTTTTACTAGCCCATATCATTCTCAGAGCAATGGGATGGCAGAAAAAGCAGTGGGAATTGTGAAAACTCTATTCAAAAAAGCAAATGAGGAAAATAAAAAGCCTGTAATAGCTTTACTCGAACATAGAAATAGTCCTATTTCAGGCCTGGGTTTATCACCTGCTCAACTCTTATTCAACCGCAGATTAAGAACTAAGTTACCCATTAATAGAAAATTATTGAATGCTGAAATTCCAAGGGGTATTAAACCTAAACTTAAACAGCGTCAAAACAAACAAAAACATTATTTTGATAGGAATGTTAAAAAGCTGAAACCATTAAAGCCTGGAGACAAAGTTTTTGTACAAAATATTAAAAACAAAAATTGGGAGCCTGCCACCATCCTGTCTAAAACTAATACTCCAAGATCTTATAAAATTAAAACATCTTCAGGTAGTATTTATCACAGAAATAGAAAATATTTAACTCTATCAAAAATAGATAAAGCTTCCAATGAAACTGTAAATTTGGATTTTAAAATGGATGATGATATTAATCAGGATAACAACTCAAATGACCATTCATCTGTCAATAATAGTCAAATTTCTACGAATACAAACTTAATTCACGAGGAGACTTATAAAACAAAATCTGGTCGCATAATAAAACGTCCATCTTATTTAAATGATTATATTTGAATAAAAAGGGGGATGTGACATACATTGTATACTCCATGGACTCCATGGTTAATCGTAATCGATATGTTGTTTTATCTTAAACTGTATGGCAACACCAATCTGTTGTTGTTGAATATGATGTTGTCGAGCTTGTAGGATGTTGATGATGTATCCTGATCCAGTTATAATCATGTATTTTTATTTTACTTTAATTCTTGTTTATTTTTAAATAAATAACTTAAGTTATAAGGAACTATGGTGTTTACTGAATGAAATGACCAACATTACACACACACACACTTTTTTTTGTAATAGCAATGGATTTTTAAAGTGTCTATTTTGTATTTTTTACTCAACTTTATGCAAAAAACTGCAAAGAAATGAAATGACAGACATTAATTTTTTACTGCGACAGTTATAAAATTTTAAACTGAATTTTCTGTACAGGCTAATTTTTAATTTAGACATGCATTAAAAAATCACCTAAAGATTTTAAATTTTATATACATTTGTCCTACGTCATTGTTTTTAAATAAGCTAGTATAAAAAAATAAAATCATAAACACTTTAATTAAAAAATTCGGTATTTTTAATATGTGTTTACATATTTAATATTTATGAAATTTCTAATTTTAATTTAATTTATTATATTTTGGCTGTGCTTTTAAAAACAAACATACAAGAAACATATATATTAAATATATAATGTTTTTGTTTATACATGAAACATTGAGAGTTATTATTCACGAAAGTTAAAAAAAAGAAAAAATTTCAATGTATAAAAAATTTCAGTTCAAAAATTTTGAGATTAAGATAATTTTTCCATTAAATGAATTTGTGTGTGTGTTTGAATTATGAATATATTTTGCACGTCATGAAATCGACCGGGCCCCATCTGGCAGAGTTGGCACGAGCCGCCACTGGTTGAAACATACAAATTACATTACGGTTACAACTACATAGTCTCTGACAAAATCAAACATCATGAGAAATATTTTTCAAAAATATGAAACATACCATAATTTTCAGGTAATAAGCCGCACCAACAAAAAGTCGGCAAAATTAAATTTTCATCAGATAAGCCACATCGCCATATAAGGCGCGGCCTATACCATGAATAGTCTACTACTAAAGCAATTCTTTGCACATGCATCGATATTGTAAATATCTTTATATTTTCTTTGAGCATTTCATTTTTCTTTTCTTTCATTACGAATGCATTTATATTAATAAAATATTAAAATCTTATACCGTACATAGCCGAAAAAACTGACATTTTCGATCATATTAATTATTGCCAAGAACTTTTTTTCCTTATTATTTTCAGCTATTTTTAATTAAGTGAATTAAGTTAAATATTAGATAAAACTTGTTAAAAATAAGCTTTATCTAACATATCAACTACATTTTCAGCTGCCCCCCCCCCCCCCCCCACCCCCATTTCTAATGTTTTAATTTGTCCTTATTAATGATTATCAGAATTATTGACATGCTTGTTGTTTTGGTTGTATGGCATTATATGAAACTTGATATGTATGATAAGCATTCTTTAAGTTATTTATAGACAATAAGACCTTGATATTTTAAAGGAATATGATTGTTTCCATTTACTGCCTCCTGATTCACGAACTATCTTATAACCTCCAAGAAATACTGTTATTCAACCAAAAGCATCCAGATTATTCTGGAATTTTGGAATTGCAGAATCTTTAAAACATGTTGTTGAAAATGGTTAATTTTCAAGTAACCTTCAGTTGTCTGTTAATGTAGATGGTTTGCCTCTTGCTAAGAGTTCAGACAGCCAAATTCCAGGCAGGTCAATTTTAAGCTCTATAAATGATAACAGAGAAACTATAATTTTTCCTGTATCAGTTTTTCATGGAAAAACGAAGCCTAATGTAGCAGATGAATTTTTAAGTGAATTTGTAATTGAATTAATGGCATTTATGAATTAATGGCATTTATGTATCAGAGAAAAAATATAATATAAATCTCAAAGGTATTATTTGTGATACATCTGCAAGGGCTTTCATTGCATACGTTAAAAGTCATTTGTGATATCTCGGTTGTGGAAAATACATCCAAGGTGATTTTATAAAAAATCAAGTGTGCTTCCCTGAATTGAATTGTTCAGATAGAATTGATGAATCCTTTAAACAACGCCTTCGAAAGGAGCATCATATTGGAAATTCCGTTTTAGAAACTTTAGATATTGGCATGGTATCCCAGATTCCTTATACGTACAGGCATTTAGTTTGTTTAGATGTTATGCGGAAACTAGTTAATCTCTGGTTGAAAGGAGATTTAAAAAACAAAATATCAGTTACAACCATTGGTGGCTCGTGCACCGAAAATAGGTAAAGAGGCACACTATATTTTACACTGTATTCATTTATAGAATATAAATTTACGTTTAAATAAGTATCTTTAGTTAATTTTAGCCAAGACCATGCTTAATAAAAGTCATGCATTGAAAATACTTAAATATTATTTTTGAGCTCTTCGACCTATTTTCGGTTCACAAGCCGCCACTGGTTACAACAGTCAATGAAATATCTATTAATCTGTTAAATCTTCGGAACTTTATTCCCCAGGAGTTCTGTTGCTATACCCAATCCTTATTGAAAAACTTTATTGAGAATTTTATTATAATATATGGGAAAGAAAATGTGTCTTACAATGTTCATGGCCTGTTACATTTAGTAAAAGATGTGAAGTACTTTGGCCCTTATTCAAATTTAATGCATTTCCATTTGAAAATTTTTTGCAGCATCTGAAAAAGAAAATCGGAAAAAATGATAAACCTTTACAGTAACTGTATTTCAGAATTCTTGAAAAAAGATTGCTGAGTGTTACTATACAACCAAAAGAAATTATTGTATCAATAGAACGCTTCTAAAAAAAAAAAGGCAAATATGAAAAGGAGATTTTTGAAAACTTCTTTTTATCTGTTAAGCCACCTGATAATATGTGCTATTTAAAAGATGGTAGCATAATTGAACAATGTAATTTTGTTAAGGATGAAATGGAAGATCAAATTCTTCTTGTCAGAAGATTTTTATGAGAAACCATCAAATTCATCAATGATTGGCTTGTGGTCTGTATATATTGTAAAAGGTCGTCCACCTAAAATGTATTTGAAATGCTTCACTGCTGTATAGATGGCTAATAGCTCTCTATCGTAGGCACTATACTTTCTTTGTGTTGGTGTCAAAGAGCGTGAAAAGAAACTCAAGGGTCGTTTTGCATTGTTCACCATTCGGTGTACGACCGCTCCAATAGCAGTGTCTGAAGCATCAGTTGTCAATATTATTTCAGCCTTTCTGATGGGTGAGTCAAAATGGAAGCATGACTGAGTGCATCCTTTAAAGCTTGGAAGGCATTTCTTGCTTCTTCTGTCCAGAATATTGGTTTTCTGTAGTTCTTTTTTTATGCCTGAGAGCAGTGTTGCTAAAGGTTGTTACATTTTGGTATGAATCTGTGATAAAAGTTTACCATACCTAAAAATCGTCTTAAACTAGTGAATGACTTTGGTTCTGTGTAATTATTGATTGCATCGACTTTCATTGGAAGTGGTTTAAGACCTTCAGTCGATACATCGTATCCCAAGAATGCAAGTTTAGTTCGACCAAATTTACATTTTGCCGCATTCATGCACAGTCCATATTCATTTAACCTCGAAAGTACTACTTGTTATTTAAGCGTACAAAAAGAGAGTTATTTTAACTCTCTAGCTTACAAGGTATAATTGCGGACGCCAAATAAACTTAAAGCATACACAAGAAGTTATTTTAAACTTCTAAGCTTTCTAAAAAAGTAAATAAATTCTAATAACAACAAAATCTATTTGCTGCTTTTATTCCACTGAAAAATTTGAATACTCAGAAAAAAGAAAACTAGATGCACGCACACGAGCATCATCTGAAATCTTTTCTTTTTTTAAAAAAAATAACAAAAATACATCACATGAGTTAAAAATATAAAAATGAGAGAATAAAATAAAACATGGACAATATCTAACACTACTCGTACGTGTTGCCGATGAGGTTCTTCGTCAGTAAAGGCTATCAGGATATCATCCAAATAACAAAATACGAACTCTAGCCCATTCAGTACAGTATTCATGAAACGTTGGAAAGTTTGAGCTGCGTTACGAAGACCAAATGTCATGTATGGAAACTTGAATAAGCCGAAAGGCGTGAGAATTGCGGTTTTCGGTATATCTTCCTTACGAACTGGGATTTGTTGATACGCTCTAATGAGATCAATGGAAGGAAAAATTGTTGTTCCTGCTAAAATAGACTAGTCTGTTAAAAATGGAAGAGAATATCTATCAGGAATTGTGACGTCGTTTAACACTCGGTAGTCACCGCAGGGTTGCCAGTCCCCTGTTTTCTTCATAGCTAGATGTAGTGTACTTGACCAGTTACTCGTAGATGGTCTGCATAAACCCATTTGGAGCATGAATTCAAACTCTTTTTTAGCAGCCTTAAGTTTGTCGACCGATAGCCTTCTGACTTTGGTGGTAATGGGTGGGCCTCTGGTTTCAATGAAGTATTCGGTGTTATGGTTTTTAATTTTAGTGTTAATTCCGCTCAGTTTTGGCAAATCTGGAAAATCATTGATAATATTTTTGTATGGATCGTTAACAACATTTAAAATTGGGATATTATTGCTATTTTCAAAGCAAGGGATTCCATTAATAGTTAAAAATGTAATGCCATCAATTAACTTACGGTTCTTAGAATACACCAAAAGGTTAAAATTGGCAAGAAAATCCATACTTATTATGGGTCTATTCACTTCTGCGATTACAAAAGGCCAACTGAATGTTTTTCGGAGTCCAAAATCGAGCTTGAGTAGCTTTTGGCCATATGTTTTGATCTTTGTGCCATTTGCAGCAAATAGTTCTAATTTCGAGATGTTTCTTTTATCAGCAGGTAAGGGAGGAATAACCGACAGTTCCGTCCCGGTGTCAACTAAAAACTGGGTGGCTGATTCTTTGTCGCTGATGAAAAGACAACTCAGCTCTACCCCTTGTCCCTTTGTCATGAGTGAGAGACGGGGAGTCAGTTTTCTGAGCTGCTTGTCTGTGCTGTTTGGTAGTTGCATGGTTGTTTGCATTTGAAAGATTTATCCCAAAATTTTCTATGGTAGTAGCAAATATCATGCCTACTACCGCTGGGACTCCTGCCTCTTGATTTAAAGTGATAGCGAAAATTGCTACGCCGTTGGTGGATAGAGCGGAAACTTGCAAACTGAGTTCACTAACCTGTTTTTGCAGGCTCTCTATCAGTCCAGTGCTCACGGTTGGTTCAGACATCTGCGCATGGCGAACGAGCACCGCGGGCTTTCGTGGTCATGTGACGATATCAAGAATTCAGTTGTTGTTTGGCTTTTGGCTGCAATAGAAGTCTAATTGCCTAGCGGGTATATCCCCAAAAGTATGTATAAGCGGGTTTATCCCCACATTATAACTGCGGGCTTTGTCCCCTTCTATCTTTTACTTCAAATACGTGTAGTGTGTATTGTTTTGCACTGTGTCATCAATTAAAAAATATGAAAAATAACTGAAGGTTATCATCTATTAACCTTCCAGCGGACGCGCTGCTCATACGAACATGAAAGGTCGCGCATATTTTTCACATACATTTTTGTAAAATATGTATTTTCAAGTATCGGAATCGGAATATTTTAATTATACTATAAACATTTGAAGATTAATAAAATCATTCAGTTGGAGCTATTATTCATTAAAATAAAAACTGAAACAATGAAACTTAAAGCACAAAATCAATATAAAGTAATCAAAGAAACATTGGAATTATCTGAAAATAAAATAAAGAATATTGTTAATGTTTTGTCATTTTTAATGAAAAGTGTAAAGTTAAAAGATAATTAATTTTAAAAATATTTAAAATAATAATGTTGAAGACAAAAACAACAAAGAATAATTTCAAACAGCGAAAAAAAATCCAAATATAACAAAACGTCACTTGAACAGTCGCGCGTATTTTTCATATACAAATGGCAAATATACAGCTTCACATCATTGTCTCGAGGTTCAAAATATAACTAAAAATAGATCAATATATACTCAGTGAATAGCCAAGGATAAGTGTTCCAAATGCTCTTTGACTTTACGATATACAACGAGATTCACCGCTAGTGTATCTCTCATATACGCGCGCCCGTTAGAAGGTTAATTAACACACACCAATCTCCTACATTAGTGGTCTGTCATTGTCGCAGATATCCAGCAAATAAATGAATATGGAAAATCTAAAAAAAATGAAAAGCGCCGTAAAAGGTGCCATAACAAAAATTGAATCCTTCGTTGATTTGAACTCTGAAAATATTTCTTGTTCCACAACTGAACTTAAAATAAAAATTAGAAAGCTATCTGAGTTGCAGGGCAAACTGAGTGATATCCGGATCCAATATTATGATATTCCGGATATAAAGGACTTACCTGCAATCGAAAATGAAATAGATGAACTTGAAAATCGCCTTGAAAGAATTGAGGTAAGACTCAATTTACTTCTTAAATCTGTTAAACTTTCTGAGAACAATTCTAGTAAAAATGATAGTTTAGAATTTAAAAGTTCTAATGAAGTTAATGTCCAGCTGCCGGACATCCCTTTACCTATTTTTAATGGTAAAATTGAAGATTTTTCCATATTTAAAATACAATTCAATAACTTAATTTCTAACAATACTAAACTAAATGACTCTCAGAAATTATTTTACCTTTGTGCATCTTTAACTGGTGATGCGAAAAAACTAGAAAGTCCTGATGATACATTCACCTCACTATTTAATGCACTTATAGAAAGATTCGAAAACCACCAAATTTTAATTGACACTCATCTATCAGCAATAATGCATTATGAAAAAATCCATCGGGAATCCTTTAACGAATTGAGATCCCTTATTGATTGTATAAATAAAAATATGAGAGCACTGAGTGTTTTAGATTATAAGAGAAATAATTTATCAAATGCAATGCTCATTAATATTATATTATTAAAGGTAGACAAAGAAACAAGAAAATTGTTTGAATATTTGAGGAAAATTTGAGGAATTGTCATTTTTGGAAAGTAGAAGTGCTATTCTAGAAAGTGTATCTAGAAATTCCGCTGAAAAAATCGTAAATAAGAACAGTTTTCATCCCAAACGAAAACCTTTATGCTTAATTCTGCATGTAATTCAAAGGTAAAAAATTGTGTTCTGTGTAAAAATTTGCATAGTTTAAACAAATGTCCGAGTTTCTTAAAATGAATGTATCTGAAAGATTCGATTTCGTAAAACGTAACAAACTTTGCATCAACTGCTTTAATAAATTTCATTTGTCATCATCTTGTTTGTCGAAGTTTAAATGTAGCAGATGTGGCATGAATCATCATTCTTTATTGCATAAACAAAAAGAAAATAGCAGTAATCTCAAAGACCAAAAGAATGAGAATAATTCTACCCCCTTTTCCTCAGAGGCGGTTGATACCCCTTTAACACAAGAGTCCGGAAATGAACCTTTTCGTTCATTTTCCAATTGGGAAAGAGAGAAAAAATCTGTATTACTGAGTATGTGTTTTGTTTTTGTTCAAGATAAATACGGAAAGAGAGTGAAGATGTGTTTTCTTTTAGACTCTGCATGTAATGCAAATATATTAATTGCCGATTGCACTAATATATTAGGATTGAAATCAAAGGTTGTGTAGATGTAATTTGTACAGATGCCACACACGGAACAAATTATTATGACGTTAACCTTATCACAGAATTAGTCTTAGATGATTTTAGAGAAGGAATACCAGTGGCTTAGTTAATATCAAATAAAGAAAATTCAGTAGTTTTACGTTTATTTTTTGAAACCATTAAAAATTGGGTTCATTTCCCCACGAATATTTATGAGCTAACGCACCTCAATATAACAACAGTTGGATTCAAGTGTTTGATGATAAAGTCAAAACACTTATTTGTCATTGGCATGCACATCATGACTGGCAGAAAAATCTAAATAAAATAAAAGATAAATCAACTTCCTCAGCTGTATATAAGGCTCTTTGTTTGTTATTAGAGGAAGGGGATAAAGATAAGTTTGAGATATTGCTGGGCAAGTGCCTTCAAGAACTAGAGGAAAACCCAGAAACTAAAGTTTTTGGAGATTATTTCAAAAAAGAATATGGGTATGTAATAGGAAAAAATGGGCAAAATGCTATCGTCTTAACTGTTCAATTAACACCAATATGTTTCTAGAATCTTTTCATAAAGTTTTAAAGGTACTTCAATAAAAAGCATGGAAGACATCTCGATAAATGTTTGGCAATCCTTTTACAATATTCAAAAGCCATAGCTGCCAAAAGGTTAATAGTTATAAATAAATTTCACAATGATATATAAAAGTATCACAGCATATTTTGAATGAACATAGAAATAATTCATAATAAAATTTTAAAAGCCTAAAGTTTTGTTTTTTATATTAATGAAAATGTTTTAACAATGTGTTTCTCAAAGAACACCAATCTATTTACTTTTCAAAAAATCTTTATAAACTATATTTATTAAACTAAGTTTTTATGTGACAATTAGATTATAAATACAGTACACTCTCAAAAATCCGCACAGCTTAAAACGAAGTGTTTTGCGGATTTCTGAATTTTGCAGATTTTAGAGTAATTTCATTTATTTACTCTAAGATCCTCATTTAAGTAGAAAATCTTTAAGAAATAATTTATTTGTTATACATACAATGCTGAAATAAAGAGTGCCTAATAAAAGTACAAATATTTCATTAAATTTTTATTAAGGAGCAATTTTTATACATCATATTATAGTTACAAATTATCTAGATTTTTCAAAAGTCTTATCAATAGTAGTTTAAGTAAGAATATTCATACATATTTATTTTCCTATAACCTGCAAAAAAGTCAGCAATTCTTGGTCAATGACATAAGTTTGTGCTATGAGAAAGTTTGAATATTTATCTTATGTGAGAAAATCTTTCATGAAACTTTCTCCTTCTTCCTCTAAATTAATATAATTTATTTTTTGATAATTATACATAATTACACTTATCGTTTTCTTCTCTGCAATATGCTGAGTGATTGGTGATTCATCAGCACCAGTTAATAATTGATTTACCTTTTAATGCAGTTGAAGTTTTGCAATCCACTAATCAACAAATCAGTTGTGACAATGTTTGTTTACATTGCAAATGATATGCGGATTTTAGAGAATAGCAGATTTTAGGGTTGTGGATTTTTGAGAGTTGACTGTATAGGTTTTAGACATGACGGTTTTAACCATGGTTTATACCGTCAAAAAGTATCACACGACAAAAACCTGCCGACCCTGCCAGAAACCCAACAAAATAAAATACTGAATCCCCTTTTTAGAAGGTCGTTATATGTTTTTAAAACAGAGATAAAAGAAAGAGTGCAAGAGATAGAAGAAAGAGTCAAGAACACTCTTTGAGTGCGTATAGATAATGAATTTTTTGCTGCAGTGAGACTAAATAATGTTTAAAGCTACATCAACTGCAAAAAACTCTGCAGAAAAGATGGAAAAAGAGCTTGGGAGTTCATAGCTATATGTAGTGTTGCCAGTGACAACACCACAGCCAACTTTATTACTTGTCTTGGAGCCGTCAGTAAAAATCTCGACATAGTCCTTATATTCAGAGCGATGAGATGAGAAAAGTGCTTGAAACATGGAAGCATCTGTGTTAGATTTGTGAAACCCATTAAACGGATGAAGACAGGAAATTGCCTGGAAATTCCAAGGTGCCATGTTTAAAAGAGACCGAGGAAGAACTTTGGTATGAATGTGAGAGATGCCAGCAAGAAAGTTCTTAATTCTAAGAGCGAAATGTGGGGTATGCAAGATGGGCGATTCACATAAAAATTATGATTGTTGGTATTTAAAAGTGAATGAAGTGGATGATTAGGATGTGAAAGTACAATTCACATGAAAGTCTTTGTCTGATGTCAGTGAGAGAAGGCTCCGCACAGTTAGCATATAAACTAAGCACAGGAGAGGTGCGAAAAGCCCCTGAGCATATCCTAAGTGCACTGCGATGGGTTGTGTCTAGTTTTTTAAGATAAGAAATATGTTGGTTGGTTGGTTGAATAGCTTTTTTTGGCGCAAAGTCCAAAGTAGGACATGCTGCGCCAAACAAATGGGTAAAAGAGAAAGTAGCTTCTGGATGGGTTTACCCATCCAGAAAGTCATTAAAAAATCACAGTAAAAAATGAATCAAAACAAACAAGATAAAATCAACAATAATAAAAACAGTGTATATAATAAAACAGATGTAAAACAGGATGAACAATGTAAAGAATAAAATCAGATGTCGAAGTAAAAACCAGCCTCCTTCAAGAAGTTTGTCAGATGATAATGAGGATTTACACCTAAAAGGCTCGTCAGAGTGGGTGAAGATGAATTAAAATTTTGTCGATAAAGATGACGAAGGCAAGGGCAGTCGGTAGGCATGATGAATGGTTAAAGCACTATTATGACATTTTGGACACTCAGGTTCCTGTTGTCCAAGTAGTAAGTATTTATGGGTAAATCTTGAATGCCCGTTTCGTAGTCGTGTAATAATAACATTTTCTAGGGGTAAGTGTAGGCCAGACTGAAATTTGAGGTTTTATTTCATGCAATTTATTATTATTTTGGTTATTCCACTCCCTTTGCCACATATTCTTAAGATAGCTTTTAAGTGTGTGCTTAATGTCATCATAAGGAACAGGACAGTTTAAAAGTATGGAAGCCTGCCTTGCGGCTTTGTCTGCTGCTTCGTTGCCTTTAATGCCTACGTGGCCAGGAACCCAGCAAAACAAAATGTCAAATCCCTTTTTCCAAAGGTCGTTGTAAGTTTTTATAATTGAAATGAAAGTCAGGTTACAAGAGCTAGAAGAGAGAGAATCAAGAACACTCTTTGAGTCTGTATATATAATGAATTTTCTACTGTGCTGAGATGAAATAATGTTAAGGGCAACCTCAACAGCAAAAAACTCTGCAGAGAAGATGGAAAATGAATTAGGGAGTTGATAGCTAAAACTGGTGTTACCAAGGACAACACCACAACCGACTTTATTGCTTGTCTTAGAGCCGTCTGTAAAAAACTCTACGTAGTCCTTGTAATGAGAGCGATGAGATGAGTAAAGAGCCTGAAAAATAGAAGCATCTGTATTAGGTTTGTCAAATCCTTTAAACGGATAAAGAGAAGAAATTACCTGGAAATTCCAAGGTGTCATGTTTATAAGAGACCGAAATCGAACTTTGGTATGAATATGAGAGGTGCCAGCAAGAAAGTTTTTAACTCTAAGAGCAAAATGTGGAATGCAAGATGGGCGATTCACATATAGATTATGATCGTTACTATTTAAATGAGAGTGAAGTGGATGATTAGGATGTGAGAGGATGCGATAGTACAAATCAAGTGAAAGTTTTTGGTCTAATGTCAGTGAGAGAAGGCTCCACACAGTCAGCATATAAACTGAGGACAGGAGTAGTGCGGAAAGCTCCTGAGCAAATTCTAAGTGCACTATGATGTGTTGTGTCAAGTTTCTTAATGTAAGAATGAGGGGCTGAACCATAAACCTGGCAAGCATAATCAAGTTTAGAGCGAATTGCAGCTCGATAGATTTTCAGCAGAGATGGACGATCAGCACCCCAACAAGTGTTAGAAAGGACTTTTAGAATATTAAGAACTAAATGTGACAAAGCACTTAAGTTTAAAATATGAGGTTTAAAAGTTAGTTTTCTGTCAATGATAACACCCAGAAAGCGAGCAGTGTCAACAACTGAAAGTGGCCTGTTGTTCATTAAAATCTCTGGATCAGGATGAAGACCTCGTTTTCGGCAAAAATGCACACACTGTGTTTTGTCAGTGGAAAAAGTAAAACCGTTTTTATTTGTCCATTTAATTATACTGTGATAAGAAATAGGAGCAGACCCATATACTTCACAGGCATAGTCTAATTTTTAACAGATAACAGAA
The DNA here is from genome assembly GCA_963930645.1 of Salticus scenicus. Lineage (NCBI taxonomy): Eukaryota > Metazoa > Arthropoda > Arachnida > Araneae > Salticidae > Salticus > Salticus scenicus. The sequence goes on from OZ005658.1 coordinate 270,521,992, forward strand.
TGGTAGATTCTCAATAAAGAAATGCGATCTGCACCCCAAGAAGTCTTTGATAGTAGTTTTAAAAGATTTAATGTTTTGTCGCATTTTGTCCTTAAATATGATATATGAGATTTAAAATTGAGTTTTCTGTCAAAAATTACACCCAAGAAACGAGCAGAGTCAACAGTAGAAATAGGATTGTCATTCATAAAAAAACTCTGGATCAGGATGTAGACCTTGTTTATGACAAAAATGCACACACTGTGTTTTGTCAGTAGAAAAGGTAAAACCATTTTTATTAGTCCATTTAATGATATTCTTGATGGCAAGTTGTAATTGCCGTTCAATGAAGCGCATGTCATTTCCCTGGCAAGATATCTGCAGGTCATCAACATATACACTGCCGTGGACACTTTATGGAATTTCTTTGAGGATGCCATTAATTTTTAAAGAGAAGAGTGTAACACTCAAGACACTGCCTTGAGGTACACCTTCTTCCTGAAAATAAAAATCTGAAAAAAACTGATCCAATACGAACTTGGAAGTGTCTGACTCTCAAAAAATTTTCTATAAAAATAGTAAGATTCCCCCTGGAGTCCAAATTAAAAAGAACTTTTAAAATACCATAGCGCCATGTCTTGTCATAAGCTTTTTCCATATAAAAAAAAATTGACACCAAATGGTTACGTCTCACATTAGCTTTGCGGCTATTTGTCTCTAATAATAAAATATTGTCAACCGTAGAACGGCCTCGTCGGAAACCACTTTGCCATGGAGAAATAAAATTATTTTTTTCGAGAATAAAAACCAATCTAGTATTTACCATCTTTTCGAGTAGTTTACATAGACAGCTTGTAAGAGCAATGGGCCTGTAATTTTTTGGGTCAGTAGCATCTTTCCCTGGCTTAGGAAAAGGAATAAGAATAGCATCGTGCCAAGCAACAGGGAAAATATTTTCAGTCCAGATCTTATTGTAAAGATGAAGGAGATTTTTAAGAGACAGTTTTGATAAATGTTTAATCATAATGTAGGTAACACCATCGGGTCCAGGAGCAGAGTTAGGACAATTTTTCAAACTAATTTGTAATTCATTTTCAGTAAAAGGACTATTGTACTCTGGTGAAGAACGGGAGTGAAAATTAATTGATGAACGTTCAGAATTATGTTTATATGACAAAAAAGGTTCAGAGTAGGAATTAGAGCTGGATATGTCAGATAAAGATCTACCAATGGTGTTTGCTATATTTTTAGTTGAAGTTATGGTTTGGGGTTACGCCCCCACCCCCTTGACAAAATGTATGATAAGAAAAATTAGGCTGTTCCTTACATTTCTTTTCACGTTTCAGGTGGAAAAGATGTATGGCAAGCGTAGAATATTTTTTTCTCCGAAGTGGTTTAAAATTATGACTAACTTTTTTTTTTCATTACACTGCGATAAACACTCCTGAAAATAACTAAACCACTTCATTTGCATGGCGCGAAACATGTTTCTCCTGAAAACAATTCTCTGAAAGGATTTCACACTCAAGGACAAGAGGTAGTAGTGAAGGAGTGACCATTTTATCTTTCTACACGTGAAGTACTAGATAACCAATGAAGAATGAATATTCGTGTAGGAGAAAAAAAGGGGGAAATCAAGTGCAATAATGTTTTAAAAGAGTGGATAGTTACAATATATGTACGTTGTTTGCTCTGCTTTAATTTCGTTAATTTTTTTTATATAGTTTGGATTTGGAATATCCCCGAAAAAGTTTGGAATATCCCTCCAAAAAATGCTATAGGAGCTCTTGCTGTATGCAATAAAGACATTACATACCAAACATATACAAACTTATGGAAATCTTAGCTGTCCTTCCAGTTTCAACGTGCACAAGTGAAAGATCATTCTCAACTCTCCATCGCCTGAAGTCTTACTTACGAAATTCCACAAGCAATACAAGACTGAATGGTCTTGCTCTCCTAAATATATATAGAAACAATACCCCAACAGTAGAAGACATTTTAAATGAACTCGCGAAAACTTCTCGTCGATTAGACTTCTCTCTGTAAATAAGAAAATTCAATGAAATATTTTGCGTAACTATGTATTGAATTTTATGTTTTGTGTAGCAGTTTGTACAGGCTCTACGTTATTCGTCACTAATTAAAGATTTTTTAGTTTGATCTTCTAATTGGTGAGTTTGTTTTACTATTTTTCATTTTCTTACTCTTATTTTCGGCAAGTAATTGTGATATTTTAAAAGATTGTTAAACTTAAATGTAAGCATTTGCACGGATTGAAAATATTTGATTATAAAATAATTTATTGTGAAAATTGTGAACAAATGTAATCACACTCATGTTCACATGTATGTATGTTTATATACACTGCTCAACATTGAAAATGCAGCACCAAGAAGGAATGATAATAACGGAATTAAATATGTTGGACACATACATTATAGTAGGAAGAACAATTGATTAAAGTTTCAGGGAATTTCGAGTAATATGAACTGAGAAAACAGAACATAAAGCAGCAATAACAGCACATATCTGCTTAGGCATTGAATCGAACAGCGATTGGATGACATTTTCGGGTAGAGCGCTTCATGAAGTTTTAACACGATGCCACAATTCATTGATCAAAGTTAATGGTGAGTAAGTGGGGGCCAGTCGCTTTTTAATGATTAAACAGTAATTTTCATTGGTGCCAGATCAGGAGAATGCGCTGGCCTTTTTTGGAGGTAGAACAAATGCAATAAAACTGTACTATGAAGGAACTGCGAAATATGTGGACTTCACTTCCCTATATCCTTGGGTAAATTTTTCATTTTTTAAACAGCGTCAAAATGAGTATATTTATTTTAATTTAAATATGTATATATTGATTTTATTTTACTATTTTTCATAGGTAAATAAATATTGTTATTACCCAGTTGGCCATCCTGAGATTATAACAGAAAATTTTAGGAATGTTGAAGATTATTTTGGGATAATTTAATGTACAATATTACCACCTTGTGACCTGCATTTACCTGTTCTACCAATAAGATGTCAAGGAAAACTTATGTTTTCACTATGTCAGTTATGTGCAACAAAAAGCCAACAAACTACTTGTCAACACTCGGACAAAGAACGATGTATTACTGGCACATGGGTTACCGAAGAAGTGAAGTTGGCTGTAAAGAAAGGGTACAAAGTTGAACAAGTAAGTTAACTGATATGAAATGTAACTATATTATTCTTTTTATTTTAGCAAGCTTTTAGGAAAGCATCTATTAATAAAAATATATCTATATAGTTTATAGTTTTTTTTTTTTAATTTTTAGATCCACGAAGTTTACCACTTCGAAGAAAAATCAGATTCTTTGTTCCGTTCCTATATCGATTTGTTTTTGAAGATAAAACAGGAAAGCAGCGGTTGGCCTGCTGACTGTTTAACAGAAGAGAGAAGAGAGGAATACTTGAAAAAATATGATGAGCGTGAAAATGCAAAAAGAAAATCCAGGTCGACGTCAGGTGGCCAAACTAGCTTTAAACAGTTTTTGGGGGTGGTAATTATTTTTTACACATTTCAAAACGCCATTTACGTCTAATATCTTATGTGTACAATTTATTTTATTTTACTTTTATTTTTTTAGATGGGGGATGATCATCAATAAAATGAGAATAAGTTACCTCCATTCGTTGTCGGATTTCAATAAAGCATTATTGGATTCAACAAAAAATGTAATGTTTTTTTTTTCCCCCCAATCATAAATTACGAATTATATCACTAATGATTTTTATCATTTATTTATTTATTTAGATAAAGGATGTGTATTTTCCGAATTTGGAAATAGCTGCAGTTCACTGGGAAAACACATATTTTATCCCACAAGACACATGTACAAACATATTTTTGGCAGCATTCACAACAGCATGGGCAAGACTGAAATTGTATTCCGAAATGGACAAATTAGGATCTGCTGTAATATACCATGATACAGATTCCATTATTTATGAGTCCACTGGATTGAATGATCCTCCTCTTGGGAACTTTTTAGGAAAATTTACTGACAAACTTGATGGGGATGTTATCAAGACATTTATTTCTGGTAAGATTTTATTTGTTTTTCCTTCATATTATGAAAATTCATATATAAATGCATGCATTTATATGTAGATAGATAAATAGGTATAGACGTGTATAAATATTAAAGTTAAAATTCAGATATTTATTTATTATCATTATTACTATTAATTAGGTGGCCGGAAGAACTATGCTTATGAAACTGTATCTGGTAATACTGCCTGTAAAGTAAGAGGATTTACTTTGAATTTCAAAAATGCCCAAGCTCCTAACTTCGAATCCATGAAAAATATAGTGTGTTCGATGACCTTAGGGACGACAATAACTATTGAAATTCCATCAAAAACAACCCGGGAAGCAAAAAAGAGAAAAATTGTCAACAAACACGAGAAAAAAAATTCTATGGTATTGTTTATGATAAGAGAATAATGCAAAATGATTACACAATGATACCTTTTGGCTATCGGTAAAGATATTTTTTAAATTTGTACATTTGCAATTCCGCCATGATTGTCTGTTAAATGTACAGTCGCCGGTAAAATAAATTTAGCACCGAGACTCCGTAGAATTTTTAAAAGTATATTTCAGACAATTACATCCAAACAAAAACGTAATTAAAAAAAAAAAAAAACCACTTTCATTGCAGATGCGTAAGTTGCAGGTCATCTGTTACGGAACTATTCATTGGGGGCGACTCATCGCAACAGCTGTTCATCGGATGGGACCCTCGGTAAAAAGATTATGTGGGGTGTCAAGGAAAGTGAATTTAATCTTTTGAAAAGTAACACCATCTGTCAAGTTCATTTTTAAAGTATGTTTCAGACGGTGAATTTTCATTATTGCATCCAAACAACACAGCAGATGGGCCACAACTAGGGTTCGGGCGAAACTATTCATCGGGTTCTCAAAAGTTTCATTAACTCTTGAGAGAGATGTAAAAAAATTATGCGGAACCTATATTATATAGGTTTTATATTAAAAATAATAGATTTTTTTAACTGGGGTGAAGGAAAGTGAATTTAATCTTTTGAAAAGTCATCTGTCACCCCAACGCGAAGCAGTATATAAGAAGAGAGGTTTTCTACTTTCCAACACAATCGCTATGGATGAAACGTGTGCAATTTGTCTAAATCCACTTTCAGAGAGGTTTACTTTAGTTTGTGGACATCCATTTGATAAATCATGTATTCAAAAATACTTTTTACAGCTCATGGATTATAGAGAGGGCATATGCCCGTTATGTAGAGCCCAAATTTATGAAGAAAATATTGAAAATGACCTAGGACTTCCTCATGTAATTGACCTCTCTGAGTCATCTAGTCCCATCGAAGATGACCTAGGACTTCCTCATGTAATTGACCTCTCGGAGTCATCTAGTCCGCCGGTTGAAGAATTGTTTCCGGAGCCTCCTGCCGGGTCCCCTCTATCTGAATTCAATAATCATCAAAGCGATCCTCTCCGTCCCTATGTATTATCTGGATACAACGACAATCAAGGACCTAGCTTCAGTCATCAGTACCTATTCAGCCCTCCTGCCGAACACTTTGGAAATGTCTTACCGAGCTTCAGCCACCCGTACCTGTTCAACCCTTCTGCCGAGCACTTTGGAGACCCCCTGCTGTCGTATGCCATGCCGATATTCAATTATCCACACACCTTATCATACGTTTTATCTACTATAAGCCCTTCTCTTGACCGTTCAGGAGTTGCTCTACCTGCAAGCCCTTCAGGAGTTGCTCTACCTGCAAGCCCTTCTCTTGACCCTTCAGGAGTTGCTCTACCTGCAAGCCCTTCTCTTGACCCTTCAGGAGTTGCTCTACCTGCAAGCCCTTCTCTTGACCCTTCAGGAGTTGCTCTACCTGCAAGCCCTTCTCTTGACCCTTCAGGAGTTGCTCTGCCTGCAAGCCCTTCTCTTGACCCTTCAGGAGTTGCTCCGACTGTACCTCCTCTAATCATTTCGTGTGGGACAATTAAAAATAACGTAAGTTATGCGATTAGAGACTTTTCATTCAAAATAAAACAAAATACAAAAAAATCATTAAAAATATTAAAAAAATGTGGTAAGAAAATTAAAAATTGTATAAGTTTAAATCACTTTGGACAATTGAATTTTAATTTAAAAAAATTATTAAAGAAATACAAAAAATTGAAAAAAAAATATCGTAAATTTAGGAAAAGTGTAAATTTTATACTTGTTTAATTTTTTCTGTCTTGTGTAAATAAAATTGTAAATAAAAAAATATTTCTTTCTGTACTGTCGTATTTCATTTTAGTTTAATCAATGTGCTTAAATATTGTTAATTTTTACATATAATTTTTTATCCTCGCTTATTTTATTAACTATTTAATCATTTTTACAAATGTAATTGGTTTACATTAGAGAAATATTATATACCAATTTCACCACTTAATTAAAATTTTAATTTATCAAAAGCCAAATTATTATTAGATCTAAATAAATATTATTTTGAAGTAATGTATAAAAAATGTTTTACTATTTAATTTTATGTGTTTAGTATAATTAATCTAGATTATACTAAATTGATTATACTAAATACATAAAAGTTTTTAATGAAATTATACCTCTTCAATAATATATAAATAACTACACAACAAGAGGTTAAAAAACTTAGTTGAGTTGAAGTATATATGCTGGAGGGCAGCACCATGGAATAATAAAATCACTTATTAAGATGTGTGGTTGTTTTGCCTTGTTAATTTTCTGAAAAAAATAATCTTAATGTGAAAATATGAAACAAAAAATTCAAGACCATGTTTAATCCTCCCCTCTTAAATTTTAAAGGGAAACCCTCAGCCTTTTTGGATAATTATACCCTGTTCATCATACAAAAATATGGAGTCATCTTTATTTTTGTTTTTGCACTACTAGAGGGCAGCACTACAATAATAAAATGTTGAGAAAAATAATATTAACCAAACTGTATCTCATTAATTTGAAGATGAATAATAATGAACTACCTATTCTTGTACTTTATATGAAAAAATTTCATTATAATTAATTTGTAATCAGACTAACAAATAAAAATGAATACATTTAGAGAAAACAGTTATTAATAATCCATCAAACACTCAGTCCTAATAATAATAATTTTATAAGTTAGTAACTGAACCTAGTTTTAATATCTTAATATAGAGCAAGTGAAATATAATTGCTTCAAGACAAGAGTTTTTTTTTGTTGTTATAACATTGAAACGCTATATTATTAATATGTATAAAAATAATTTTTTATAAAATCATATTTTTGAGAGGAAAGATCATTGATAAATATGGGTGCAAATTCATATTTTATCCGATAGAGTAAAATTATTGTAGTATTACCACTATCGGATAATGCTTTACACATCTTTTCATTTTTAAATAATAATCAGAGGTTTTTGTTTGAAAATTTTTAATCACATTTTAAATTAAAATTTTTGAGAATTCGCAGGGCTTTTTGAATAATAAATTGCATTATGTAACTGATAATTAAAGAATTACTTTCAATGAAGATAACTAATGCACTTCTAACAATTTATTTTTAATATAAATAATGTTAGTTCAATGTCTCTTAAAAATATCCAACAAAATAATTTTATTCCCTTCTTTTGATTTCACTTTTATAAGGAGTAAGTTTTGTAAATGTAGAATTCAGATTTAAAAATACTCACTTTTAAAATACTCTTGTCTTGACATTTGCTCCATATTAAGATATTGAAACTAGGTTCAGTTACTATAAAATTATTATTATTAGGACTGAGTGTTTGATGGATTATTAATAACTGTTTTGTCTAAATTTATTCATTTTTATTTGTTAGTCTGATTACAAATTAAAAAGTTAATTTTAAATGTGTACATCCATTGAACTAATCCATATGTTTTATCATCTACATGCGAAGATTAGATGAATCGTTCACGACAAAGTAAAAGTAGAAGTCGCTGAGCGTGTTCAGAAATTGGTGGCTGCGTTCAGACACTGTTGATCGATGCAGGATGTTTCCTGATCAACGCTAAGGTTACCTCCCAGACCGTCGCCAAATGCCTATTGAGTACAGTCGCCGAATGGACTGGAAAGCGACAGCTGCTGCTTGCGTGACTCCAATGCTGCTTCATTGTTAAAACTCATACTATTGTCCCATCCTCCCTTTTTGAAAGGACAATGCTTCATTGTGTTGTTGGCAGCTGCTTGCCATCACAGGGACCTTTTGAAAGGCCCCAAACAACTGCTTCATGGTTCAATGAGATTGGCTGTTATACTGGAAAGCGACAGCTGCTGCTTACGTGACCCCAATGAGTCATCACGGGGACTTGGTCCCTTTTCACCTATTTATCCAAACCAGCTGCTTCATGGTTGAATGAGATTGGCCGTTATACTGGAAAGCGACAGCTCATATACTATTGTTCCCCCCCATCGTGCACCTGGCCATTGAACAATGCTTCATTGTGTTGTTGCCGGCTTGCCAATGAGTCATCACGTGGTGGTTAGGATTCAATGCATCTGGTCCCTTTTGAAAGGCTCCAAACCAAAAGACAGCTGCTTCATGGTTGAATGAGATTGGACTCGAAAGCGACAGCTGCTGCTTGCGTGACCCCAATGCTACTTCATTGTTAAAACTCATACTATTGTCCTTATCATGCACCCTTTTTGAAAAGGGATTGAACAATGCTTCATTGTGTTGGTGCCGGAAGCAGCTGCTTACCAATGAGTCATCACGGGGATTCAATGCACCTGGACCCCTTTGAAAGGCCCCAAACCAAAGACAGCTGCAGAGCAAAGGAAAAATCTTTCACCGAGCTGACAAACAATTCAAAAAAATTTTTTTTTCCAATTTCAAAAAACTTTATTCGGAGATCGCCTAAGCTTTCAAGATTGATGACCAATCATGACAACGCATTCAAAATTTTTTTTTCAATTTCAAAAAAATTTTATCGAGCGAAAGAAAAATGTTTTATCGACTCACCAAAGCTTTCAAGGTCGCATTCAAAAAATTTTTTTTTTAAATTGGAAAAAAAAATTTTTTGAATAATTTGTCAGCTCGGTGAAAGATTTTTTTTGCTCTCTCTCAGAGCAAAAGATCACATTTAACCTTTTGAAAGGGGCTGTGACAGCACCTGTCACGCTTCACCACAGAATTTCGTAAGAGCCCCTCTCAAAAGGTTAAATTTTTTTCCAATTTTATTTGAACCATCATTTTGGTACATCATTTCCTTCCATTTTGTTGGATTAAAGGTGGGGTTTTGAGTATAATTTCTGTGAGGTCCTTTTGAGATTTGAAGCAATTGTTTTCATTTTCTGATACCGGTAACATATTGAAAATATTACCATTTCATTTTGTTCGCAAAAGTTTTAAAATTATTTATATATATATATATATATATATATATTATTATTATATATATATATATATATATTATTATTATATATATATATATATATCGCTATTCGATACTAAGTGACATATATAAAATAAAAAATGTGTAACACAGAGCACCAGTTCATCAGTCTTTTCTAAGATCTGTTTTTAAATACCAGTAACATTTATATATTAGTTGTTTTACTGTCTTAATTTAAATGGTTAGTTATAGGATGGACGTTTCGAAAGAATGGTTCCACTCTTGATTATATGGCAAAAATTTTTCGCCTAAGCTTTCAAGATTGATCACCAATTATGACAACGCATTCAAAAAAAATTTTATTTGGAGAAGAGATCGCCTAAGCTTTCAAGATTGATGACCAATCATGACAACGCATTCAAAAAAATTTTTTTTTTAATTTCAAAAAAAATTTTATTCGGAGATCGCCTAAGCTTTCAAGATTGATGACCAATCATGACAACGCATTCAAAATTTTTTTCTCAATTTCAAAAAAATTTTATCGAGCAAAAGAAAAATTTTTTATCGACTCACCAAAGCTTTCAAGGTCGCATCCAAGAAAATTTTTTTTGAAATTGTAAAAAAAAAAATTTTGAATGGTCGGTCGTAGAATTTTTTAAAGTTTATTAATAATCAATATACCTCGGAAATATTGCATCCTTGCTAAAGAGAGGTGGGTCCGTTATACTTGAAAGCGGGCAGCTGCTGCTTGTGTGAGTCATCCACGATCCCCCTGAGACAGGCCGCCATTGTTAAACATACACCCTTTTTGAAAGGGCTTCATTGTTGTTGCCCGGGAGGAAGAGAGCAGCTGCTTGCCAATGAGTCATACATCTCCCCATCACGGGGTGATTAGGATTCAATGCACCTGGTCCCTTTTGAAAGGCTTCATCCAAACCAAAGCTTCATGGTTGAATGAAAAAAAACCGTTAGAGCGGGCTTGCGCGACCCCAATCCAAACCAAAGACAGCTGCTTCATTCGCTGCCATTGTTCCCCCACCTGGTTCCCTTGAACAATGCTTCATTGTCATGCGATTGGGAAGGAGCTGCTTGCCAATGAGTCATTCATCCCGGGGTGCACCTGGTCCCTTTTGACCCATTTATGCTGCTTCATGGTTGAATGCACAAACTCAATGAGAGCTGCCTCATCGCCCCCTGAGACCCATTATTCAAAACGAACCACCTGGTTCCCTTTTGAGAGAGGAGCTTGCCAATCCTTTTGAAAGGCCAGCTGCTTCATGGTTGAATGCACAAACTCAATGCTCTGCCACGAACACCCTTTTGAAAGGGCCGTTGAACAATGCCCGTGCGATGGCCAGGTGGTTCCATGCACCTGGTCCCTTTTGAATGGAGAACAATGGGAGAGCAGCTGCTTGCCAATGAGTCATCTCTTTTCAAATCTCAAATGGACATTGCCCTGAATACATCTGATGTGGAATATCGTTATCCACATAGAAATTATACTCAAAATCTCTTATTTATTTATTTATTTATTTATTTATTTATTATTTTTTATCTATTACCGAATCGGTATTAGAAAATGAAAACAATGAGTCACACGATTGCTTCAAATCTCAAATGGACATTGCCCTGAATACATCTGATGTGGAATATCGTTATCCACATAGAAATTATACTCAAAATCCCTTATTTATTTATTTATTTATTTATTATTTTTTATCTATTACCGAATCGGTATTAGAAAATGAAAACAATGAGTCACACGATTGCTTCAAATCTCAAATGGACATTACCCTGAATACATCTGATGTGGAATATCGTTATCCACACAGAAATTATACTCAAAATCCCACAATATTACCTTCAATGTTTATATATATATATATATTATTATTATTATTATCTTATTATTTATTATTATTATTATTTATTTATTTATTTATTATTTTTTATCTATTACCGAATCGGTATTAGAAAATGAAAACAATGAGTCACACGATTGCTTCAAAACTCAAATGGACATTGCCCTGAATACATCTGATATGGAATATCGTTATCCACATAGAAATTATACTCCAAAATATTATCTTCAACATTTAGAGAAATGCTAAAATATAAGTCATCCAACTGAATGGGAGGTCAAATAAAATTAGAAAACATTTTAAATGTGAACCAGTGTATTATTTTTTTACCCATCATAGATAAAAAGTAGAAATGTGTTAATATTTTCCATATGTCAGTATCAGAAAATGAAAACAATGAATCACATAATTACTTCAAATCTCCTGTCTGATGTGGAATATCGTTATTATCGGCTTCACACAGAAATTATCCCACAATATTCCTTTCAATGTTTAAAGAAATTTTAAAATATATAAATCATAAATTATATATATATATATATATATATTACAATATAAAATATTTTTTGATGGACTCACCCTTAAAGTGTATCGAAAACAACCCTCATGATGATTGCGATCTGGTTCTAAAAAAAAATTTTCTGTAACCCTAAAGATAAACACAGGACTCGTCGAAAAAAGTACTTATTGACAGCATCCAAGATATTTTTACACAATTATTTTTATCTAAAATGTTTTTTGACCACATCCAAAATGTTTCTTGCATACATCTAAAATGTTTTTTTGAACACATCCAAAATGTTTCTTGCATACATCTAAAATGTTTTTTTGAACACATCCAAAATGTTTTTGCACACATCTAAAATGTTTTTTGTCTAAAATGTTTTTGTCACATCTAAAATGTTTTTGCACAATCCAATCACTCAGGAAACAGGGCGTCCGAGATCTCCCTCGGCAAAAAGAGTCGGGCGTGCTCGAGGTCGAACCACAGCTCGTGCTCCACCCGTCCTTCGCCGGTCGGCCATTGCCATACCAAAACATCGCGCGTCGTCAGCGAAGCGAAACCGTAGACCGTCTTTTCGAGGGTCGGGCTGTCTCTCTGCACACTCACGAAATCCCTCTCCAGCTTGCCCACGTACACCAGCGTCCGACTGCGGGCGCAAGCCCGGGCGACGTCCGTGGCCCGCAGAAAGAGACGACCGTCTCGGGTGCGAAGCATCAGGAAGGTACAGTCCAGAGGCGGATAACCTGCGTAAGAGAGCGACATGACTGTTGTGACTGAGGGGAATCTGGTTGTGAGAGGTCGGCAAGCTTCAGGGGAAAAGGAGGTCAACCAATGGCTGGGAAGAAGATTGGCCAATGGCAGGAAAGGAGGTCAGCCAATGGCTGGGAAGGACCCGCCCACTCCGCCAATGGTTGGGAAGGAGGTCGTCAGCCAATGGCAGGAAAGGCCCAACGGTTGGAGTCTCTTCAAAAGTCGCTTCCGACCGTCTTTCAAAGCATTCTCTCTCACCATGGAAAGAGTCGTGGATATCTTCCCTCAAACTGTCTCGGAGGTGTCGGCCGCTCTCCACTCCAAACTACAACAATCTGCACGAGGATCTGGATTTGACGCCTTTCATCATCGCCATGACTGGGGGTGACAAAGTCTACTACCACGTTTAGAAGTATAGTCAGCACTATCTGAAACATTTCGCCGACACGGTGAAAGGCGCCCTCTGCAACCAAAGCGCCCTCGTCAAGCCTTGGACGTATGCCGACAACAAGTTGAAGCGGGTGCCAGACCAGTCCCTGAAACGCAACACGGACGTTCGCACGGGATTTGTGATGGGCCGCACGTTTCTGGTGAAGAGTGCTTTCACCTTCGGCCACCGCACCGTCAAGCCAGCCACGGGCCACGTTCTCCAGACGCATGTGGCCCCGATCATGTTCCATTACGTGCGCAGCAAGTCTCCCAGCGGCATCCAAGAGAAGCACTTTCATGCGAAGCGGCAGTACGACTACATTGCTTGGAGACTGCAACCGAACAAAACCTATTATTGTGCTTCCGGACTGGAATACGTGCTCTACACCATCCAGAAAACACTGTTCCGAGTGACGGTCGTGCCCGCCCAAGACGAGGAGTGGCTCAAACAGCAAGGATGGCTGGATCCCCGAAAAACAGAAGCGGCCACCGCTTCCCGAAAGCGCCCTCGGTCGTCGGAGGACGACGAACCCTCGACCTGCAAAAGGCCCAAGATCAGCTACGATCCACCGCAGACGCCTTATGTGTATGACCCGCAATCGGACGAAGAGGACAAACCTTCGACATCATCGGGCAAAAGGTCCTACCATCCGCCGCCAACTCCCTATGTGTACGACCCGCAGCCGGACGAGGAGCCACCCCAAAGGAATCCGCCTCCTGCTTCGGACTACGAGGACATAAGCAGTCCAGAACCTGTTGTGCCGTCTCCCTTTGTCGTGCCACCTCCTTCCACTGGGGTGCTGCCTCCTGCAAGTGACACTGGTCCTGCAAGTGACCCTGTGGTGCTACCATCCCCCTGCAAGTGACCCTGTCGTACCACCTCCTGCAAGTGACCCTGTGGTGCTCTCTGCGATCTCCCCCTTTGTGATGCCACCGCCACCTGCCCCCTCAGTGATGCCTGACCCCTTGGCAGACCTTGTGAACAGTGTGTCCTTCGAGGATTTAGAGAATGCGACGTGGTGGGACGAATGGATCGTCTCCACCACCACGGTGACCCCCACCCCTGGAGGGGTCGTGAGTCCTCCGGCTTCGGTGGAAAATGTAGAATTTTACCAGAGCCTCACGAAACTGAAAGATTGGGAAACCGATTATCCACCGCCGCCGAAATGTTACGGCGTCAAGTCGAAAGAAGCCCCTCTTGACCTCAGCTGCAAAAATGTGCCTCTAAATAGGACTGGGTGAGTCTTTTTCTAAGACTTTTGTAATCCTGTAGATGTGTTTTGAAAAATAAATAAGTGGGTAGTTGGAAGTTATCCAACAGCCTAAAAAAATATTATAGTGTTATTTATTATGACTTTTTTATTGTAGATTTTGAAAACGAAAGATCACCCAAATTTTTTATTTTGATTTTAGTTTTAATTGGGATTAAAAATCTTGAGATCTCATTCAACTCTGACAGTGGGCGACGGTGTCTAGATTATGAAGATCGGGTAATTAGGGGTTGACCATAAAAACTGGAAGTTGTGGCGCCAAATTTTGGTACAAATAAAATTCTAACTTGAAAAAGAAGTCCTAGACGTAAAAAGCAAGTAAAAATTAGGATTAGACCCACCAGTTGTGTCATGTTCATTATTAAAATTGGGGCGCCAAAACTGCCAAAAATGAAAAAATGCAATTGGCGTTACTCTAGTTGAGTGAAAATACAGAAAAGGTAAGAACCAACGCGAAAATCCTAGGGTCATTTATAAAGATAGTGAAAAATTGGAATAGGAAAGGCGCCCTCTGGCGGTGAAAAAAGTGAGGTAGCCTACAGGGTGGGCCGACTCGAGACCTATCCAACGGTATCAAGATTATGAAGATCGACCCATTAGGGCCCGAGATATAAGCAAAAAACCATAAAAACTGGAAGTTGTCAATAAAACGGCTCCAAATTTTGGTACAAATAAAATTCTGAATAAAACTTGAAGAATGCGTGAAAAAGAAGTCCTAGACGTAAAAAGCAAGTAAAAATTTAGATTAGACCCACCAGTAAGTTAAAATGTGTCATGTTCACTATTAAAATTGGGTCCAGTGGGCGCCAAAACTGCCAAAAATGAAAAAATGCTATTGCGTTACTCTAGTTGAGTGAAAATACAGAAAAAGTAACAACCAACGCGAAAATCCTAGGGTCATTTAGAATGATAGGGAAAAATTGGAATAGGAAAGGCGCCCTCTGGCGGTGAAAAAAGTGAGGTAGCCTACAGGGTGGGCTGACTCGAGACCTATCCAACGGTATCAAGATTATGAAGATCGACCCATTAGGGCCCGAGATATAAGCAAAAAACCATAAAAACTGGAAGTTGTCAATAAAACGGCGCCAAATTTTGGTACAAATAAAATTCTGAATAAAACTTGAAGAATGCGTGAAAAAGAAGTCCTAGACGTAAAAAGCAAGTATAAATTTAGATTAGACCCACCAGTAAGTTAAAATGTGTCATGTTCACTATTAAAATTGGCTCCACTGGTCGCCAAAACTGCCAAAAGTGAAAAAATGCTATTGCGTTACTCTAGTTGAGTGAAAATACAGACAACCAACGCGAAAATCCTAGGGTAATTTTGAAAGATAGGGAAAAATTGGAATAGGAAAGGCGCCCTCTGGCGGTGAAAAAAGTGAGGTAGCCTACATGGTGGGGCGACTCGAGACCTATCCAACGGTATCAAGATTATGAAGATCGACCCATTAGGGCCTGAGATATAAGCAAAAAAACCATAAAAACTGGAAGTTGTCAATAAAACGGCGCCAAATTTTGGTACAAATAAAATTCTGAATAGAACTTGAAGAATGCGTGAAAAAGAAGTCCTAGAAGTAAAAAGCAAGTAAAAATTTAGATTAGACCAGTAAGTTAAAATGTGTCATGTTCACTATTAAAATTGGCTCCACTGGTCGCCAAAAGTGCCAAAAATGAAAAAATGTTATTGCGTTACTCTAGTTGAGTGAAAATACAGAAAAAGTAACAACCAACGCGAAAATCCTAGGGTAATTTTGAAAGATAGGGAAAAATTGGAATAGGAAAGGCGCCCTCTGGCGGTGAAAAAAGTGAGGTAGCCTACAGGGTGGGGCGACTCGAGATCTATCCAACGGTATCAAGATTATGAAGATCGACCCATTAGGGCCCGAGATATAAGCAAAAAACCATAAAAACTGGAAGTTGTCAATAAAACGGCGCCAAATTTTGGTACAAATAAAATTCTGAATAGAACTTGAAGAATGCGTGAAAAAGAAGTCCTAGACGTAAAAAGCAAGTAAAAATTTGGATTAGACCCACCAGTAAGTTAAAATGTGTCATGTTCACTATTAAAATTGGGTCCAGTGGGCGCCAAAACTGCCAAAACTGAAAAAATGCTATTGCGTTACTCTAGTTAAGTGAATATACAGAAAAAGTAACAACCAACGCGAAAATCCTAGGGTCATTTTGAAAGATAGTGAAAAATTGGAATAGGAAAGGCGCCCTCTGGCGGTGAACAAAGTGAGGTAGCCTACAGGGTGGGGTGACTCGAGATCTATCCAACGGTATCAAGATTATAAAGATCGGCCCATTAGGGGGGAGATATGAGCCAAAAATCGTAAAAACTGGGACCCCAAAAACATTCAACCGTCCAAAAACCTCGTCGCTTAGATTGGAGGCTAAAACAATAATGCATGGGACAAGACAATTAAATTATTAAATCTTTCTTTTGAATCAGAATTTATAAAAATGGACTTACTCCACTAAAGAATTACATATATGTTTCAATCAAGGGAAGTTGAACTGTAACTAGGAAACAGATGGATGACCTACATTCAGGCCAAAGGGTCAGGACAGATGTTCGTTGATGGGAACATTTGTTTTACAATGGATGACCTACTTTCCAAAGACCCAGGAGTGAAGCAGCTGTCTTTGGATGAATGGGGCTTTTCAAAAGAGACCAGGTCCCCGTGATGACTCATTGGCAAGCCGGCCACAACACAATGAAGCATTGTTCACCCTTTCAAAAAGGGCAGGACAATAGTAAGAGTTTTAACAATAGCCGCAGCTGTCACGCAAGCAGCAGCTCCCTTCCCAATCTCAGAGTTTTTTAAGCAGTTGTCTTTGGTATGCATTCGTTGAACCAGGCAGATGACCTACTTTGCAGGGCAGGGGGGCACGCGCCTAGCCAATCGCATCGCTCGTGACTTCACCGACCTCGTGAGGCTGGCCCAGCGTCCCCTGCCGATCGTTCATTGCTCTCCCGGCAGCCATTGGAGGTAAGTGTCTTTTGGGATTCTGTCTTTTTGGCTTTATGTGGGATCAACTGAATGGTTGAAATAACATCCTTATCATGTTTTTAATAACTATAGTTTGAAAGTCCCTGGTTCAAATAAATTAATAGGAGTGTTTATTGTATGTGTATCATGTTTTTAATAATGGTGAAAGGGATGTTTTTAATAATGGTTTGAAAGGATTTCAACGTCCCCAACTGAAATAAAATGGATCCTTAAAATGTTTTGACTAGAGTTTGAAAGGAGTGCAAGAGTCACATCACTCCCCAACTGATGGTGTTTTAAAAAATCCGTATATATTGGTTGAACTTAATTTTATGTTCTTATTATGTTTTAATAATAACTATAGTTTGAAAGGTTGCTTCAACACACGTTGGCGAACCATTAAAAAAAATTATATGTCCTTAAAATGTTTTGAATATAGTTTGAATGGAGTTGGATGTGCAAGAGTCACATCACTCACAGCTCCCCAACTGAAATAAAATGGAAAATGATATGATATTGGTTGACAATTTTATGTCCTTAAAATAAATTATGTTTTTAATAATGTTTTTATAGTTTGAAAGGTCTTTATAACTGACCGCTTTCAACTGAATAAACAAAACATTTGTTGCCCTTATCATCTTTTGAATAATAACTATAGTTTGAAAGGGTTCTCATTTCACACCATTGCTTCAACACACTCCAACTGACAAATCAAATTGGCGAACCATTTTAAAAAATTATATGTGTTTATCCTTATAATGTTTTGAATAATGGACTATAGTTTGAAAGGGATATTTGTTGAAGGTTCTCATTTCACACCTTGTGTAATTGCTTCAAATCAACTCACACCCCAACTGACAAATCAAATTGGCGAACCATTTTAAAAAATTATATGTGTTTATCCTTAAAATGTTTTGAATAATGGACTATAGTTTGAAAGGGATATTTGTTGAAGGTTCTCATTTCACACCTTGTGTAATTGCTTCAAATCAACTCACACCCCAACTGACAAATCAAATTGGCGAACCATTTTAAAAAATTATACGTGTTTATCCTTAAAATGTTTTGAATAATGGACTATAGTTTGAAAGGTTTTTAATAATAACTATAGTTTGATGTGCAAGAGTCACATGATTGTTTCACTTACAGCTCCCCAACTGAAATAAAATGGTGTTTTAAAAAATCCGTATATATTGGTTGAACTCAATTTTATGTCTTTATCAGGTGTTTAATAATGTTTTTATAGTTTGAAAGGTTATGACCATTATGTTTGTAATAATGTTTTTATAACTATAGTTTGAAAGGGGTAATCAATAATTTTAAAATTTATTCTCATACCTCCGATGCTCACAGCTTTCAACGTCCCCAACTGACTGTTTGTTCAAATAAAATTGATTTGAAATGTGTTTACCTGTTCCAAATGTCTTGTAAAAATCATTCTATAACTCCTCTCACGGTCTGTCTCTATCCGTCCACACAGTGTGTACTCATATATATATGTAAAAAAAAAAAAAAAAAAAAAAAAATTTTTTTTTTTTTTTCGTCTGTATCAGTGACTTGCACTTCAGCACTTGGCGGAGAGGGTCCCAATGTGCATGTCGGAGGCGGCAGAGTCGAGGAAGGCTTCCCGGTGGTCATTTCTAGTGGCTACTTCTGGGAACAGGTGCTCTGCCCCCCGAGGCATCCACCTACACAGCCCCCCACCCCGGGGACTGCAGAGTCGAGGAAGGCTTCCTGGTGGTCATTTCTAGTGGCTACGTTTGGGAACATGTACTCTGCTTCCCCCCCCTCCCCCTCCCAAATGTCCCCCCACCCCACATTCACACACACACCACTCGGACCCTTCTGCCAGCTTTAGGTTAGTTTTTTAGTTTGTAAGATACACCGGGCGGTGGAGCTGTCGACATGGATGGTCTACGTTGTTATGCCCGTAGACCCGCAGCTGCCATCTAACACTTCTTTTTGTTTTTTTGTTTGGACATTAAAGATTGAAAAAGTGTCTCTGTCTCATTTATTCACACCAACACAAACACCCCGCATTAGTTTTAGTATTAGTGTTTAGGGGCCCCGGGGGAACGCCCTTTCACTCTGTGCGAGCAGTCCCTTTAACTGAAGCCCATCGTTGGCTCCTACCTAAGCGGCAGTCTCGTGCAGTACCTAAGAGGCTGATCCCGGGGTGCGAGAGAGCGCAACTTGCCAGTGTTAGGTTAGGTTTAGTTTTTAGCACACCAGTACATCGGGCGGTGGAGCCGAGGATCAGGCTGCCATCTGACACCTCTCTTTTTTGTTTGGACATTAAAAAGTGAAAAAGTGTCTCTGTCTCATTTATTCACACCAACACAAACACCCTCTTAGTGATGTAAGATTAGTTTTTAGTTTTGCGTGTTTTAGTTTTTAGTGTCTAGTTTTTAGAGGCCCCCCGGGGGAACGCCCTTTCACTCTGTGCGAGCAGTCCCTTTCACTGAAGCCCATCGTTGACTCCTACCTAAGCGGCAGTCTCGTGCAGTACCTAAGAGGCCGACCCCGGGGGGTGCGCAAGAGAGAGAGCGCGGGCGCAAGAAGCACGTGACGAGACGCAGGAAGCGGGAGCCCCGTCGAAGGTAAGAAAAGGTAAGTCATGGTGGTGCATAACTGTATGGACGTGTGGTAACAAATGTGTGGTTTTCAAAATGAATGCTTTTCAAAACAAATGTGTGGTTTTCAAAATGCTTTTCAAAACAAATGTGTGGTTTTCAAAATGGATGGTTTTAAAAACAATAGTGTGAAATGGTTTTAAAAACAAATGTGTGTTTTAAAAACAATGGTTTTAAAAATGGTTTTAAAAACAATGGTGTGTTTTAAAAACAATGGTTTTAAAAACAATGGTGTGTTTTAAAAACAATGGTTTTAAAAACAATGGTGTGTTTTAAAAACAATGGTTTTAAAAACAATAATGTGAAATGGTTTTAAAAACAAATGTGTGGACAATGGTGTGTTTTAAAAACAATGGTTTTAAAAACAATAGTGTGAAATGGTTTTAAAAACAATGGTTTTAAAAACAATAATGTGAAATGGTTTTAAAAACAAATGTGTGGACAATGGTGTGTTTTAAAAACAATGGTTTTAAAAATGGTTTTAAAAACAATAGTGTGAAATGGTTTTAAAAACAAATGTGTGGACAATGGTGTGTTTTAAAAACAATGGTTTTAAAAACAATAGTGTGAAATGGTTTTAAAAACAAATGTGTGGTTTTAAAAACAATAGTGTGAAATGGTTTTAAAAACAAATGTGTGGACAATGGTGTGACAATGGTTTTAAAACAATGGTGTGTTTTAAAAATGGACACTAAAATAATGGCCTCATTCCAAACGACCCTGTGTTGGGGCGCCCCGGGCCACACTGAAAATGAAGGGTGGCCCGGGGCCGCGCCGCATAGTGTTGAAGGGTGTCACGTGTATGTGGCGGGTGGTGGAGGGGCCAATGCGCCGCATACCTGTGGGGGATCCGACAATTTGGTTTAAAAAAAATTTTATCGACGCATCCAAAAAAAATTTTATCCGAGCTTTCAAGATTGACCATGACGAACAATTTTATCTGGAGATGCCGACTCACCAAAGCTTTTAAAAAAAAAATTTTTTTTGACCTACTTAAAAAAAAAAAAAAATTTTTTTTTTTTTTTTTAAAGCTTTGGCGAGTCGGTGAAAAACTTTTCTCTTGCTAGATCTCCGGATAAAATTGCTTTGAAATTGGAAAAAAAATTTTTTTTTGAATGCCTTGTGGTCAATCTTGAAAGCTTTGGTGAGTCGGAATGCGTTGTGGTCAATCTTGAAAGCTTTGGCGAGTCGGTGATCTCTTGCCCGGATAAAATTTTTTTGAAATTGAAAAAAAAAAAATTTTGAATACGTTGTGGTCAATCTTGAAAGCTTTGGCGAGTCGGTGATCTCTTGCCCGGATAAAATTTTTTTGAAATTGAAAAAAAAAATTTTTGAATACGTTGTGGTCAATCTTGAAAGCTTTGGCGAGTCGGTGATCTCTTGCCCGGATAAAATTTTTTTGAAATTGAAAAAAAAAAATTTTGAATGCGTTGTGGTCAATCTTGAAAGCTTTGGCGAGTTGGTGATCTCTTGCCCGGATAAAATTTTTTTTAAATTGGAAAAAAAATTTTTGAATGCGTTGTCATGATCTTTCACCGACTCGCCGAAGCTTTCAAGATTGATGACCGATCATGACAAAGCATTCAAAAAAATTTTTTTATTTCAAAAAAATTTTATTCGGAGACCTAGCGAAAGAAAATTTTTTTATCAACTCACCAAAGCTTTCAAGGTTGACCAACACATTCAAAAAAAATTTGAAATTGAAAAAAAAATTGTTGAATGGTTTGTCAGCTTCGGCGAGTCGGTGAAAGATTTTTTTGTTCTCTCTCAGAGCATCTTTCACCGACTCTTTCCTTTTAAGATTTGAAGTAATTGTTTTCATTTTCTGATACCATTAACATTTTATTTGGATTGACATGATTCTATCGATTATATACTGAGAATCCAAAATGGTGGTTCTTGAACCATCACATCATTTATATTTTGTTGGATTAAAGGTGAGTATAATTTCTGTGAGAAGCAATTGTTTTCATTTTCTGATACCATATTGAAAATATTACCATTTCATTTTGCTCGCAAAAGTTTTGAAATTATTTATATTATATATAAATTTATATATATATATATATATATATTATTATTATTTTATATATATATATATATATATATTTTATTATTATTATTATTATTATATATATATATAGCTATTCGATACTAAGTGACATATATAAAATAAAATAAAAGTGTAACACAGATCACCCTAAGATTGAGTAACATTTATATATTAGTTGTCTTAATTTAATCCACTCTTGATTATATCATGATCCATTTCAAATCCCGATAAACTTTAAGGGATCAAAAATTTAATATATGTTTTTTTTTTGAATATCCAATATTGGTAAGTAATTGAATGTTAAAAAATGGGACTGGGCAAGGTATTGTGGGTTAACCCCCACAATACCTTGTCCAGTCCCATTTTTTTACTTTAAAAAAAACAAACTGTAATAACAATAAAATATTTTTATTTACATATAATTATTTACATTTTTTTATATGCAACAATTATTTACATTTTTTATACAACATGAGGAGAAGAAGAAGAAGAAGAGGGGAGGACTTTCATTATTTCTCTCATAAAGAGTGTGTGTTCCTTTTTCAATTGTAAATACTGTGTATGTAATCTATTTAATTTAAAATTAAAATCTATGGAGTAGTTTAAATTTTTTAATTCTTTAATATTTTTAGCCGATTGGTTGAATTTTCTAAATGATTTTCTTAATTTTTTTTTTAATTTTTAAGGATAATTTTTTGACTAGTGGAAATTTAAGGGAACTTACTGTTCTTCTTCCTCTTCTTCTCCTGGAGGGGCCGGGTGAAGTCGCTGCGGGGACCGGTGAGGCGGACACAAAGGAAGGACCAGGTGAAATGGCTGCGGGGACCGAGGAGATGGCGACGGCAGAGGCTGATGAGGTGATGGCAGAGGCTGATGTGGCGGTTGCAGAGGCTGATGAGGCGGTGGCAGCGGATGAGAGGGCGGCCGCGGCTCTCAAACAGTTCCAAAATTCTGGTTCAAAGCGAGTAGTCCGAAGTTCCCGCAGAGAAATGAACTGGGGCCTGGCAGAGGAAGCGGTGGAAACAGCAGAGGAGGCGGTGGAAACAGCAGAGGAAGCGGCAGACCCTTCGCTGGATCTCGAGAGCAGCAGTTCCTCCACGCTCAGCAAGTCGGGACTGCTGGAGCGGGAGGTGTCCGACGATAACTGGATCTGTTCTGGGATGTCCAGCTGCCCCTCCAGTCCCTGGTAATAGAATGTGAAGCGGCAGAGGGGGCATTGGGCTTCCGAATAGCTCGGCGCATGGTGTAGCAGGCGCCGAACACACGTCGTGTCGAACATGTGTCCGCAGCGAAGGGTGAATCCATTCCAGGAAGAGAGAGATTCGTAACAAATCGGGCACTCCATCTCGACTGACTCGGTAAACGGAAAGCCGCTCTAGACTTTCGCGAGGCCCCGCCTCCGCGTGACGGGATGAACCAATGAGAGACTCCGCGTCGGAATGAGTGGATAGGCGCAATCATTTATATATTAATAAAAAATTATGATTATTATAAACTGGGGATTTTATGGGACATCAAAAAATATATTTATATTATAATGTATTTTACATATGTCATATGGGGATTTTAAGTTTAATTTTTCGTATGATTATTTTTGTTACTTATTTACAACACTGATATTCATATGATAATAACCCCGCTGTTTGCTATTGCGCAACACAAGTGACTTTAAAAAATTTGACGAGGGTCCTGGCACCAAATTCTTTTTACAGGTGACTGTACAGCAAAAATTTAATGTCATGAAAGAAACTGTGTTACTGAATTTAAATTGTTACAAAATTGCCAAAAATATCTTTTCAAAATGCTTTTGTAATTATAGTTTATCTTTTTTTGAAGAATAAACTATAGAATATTTTGATAAATTGTTTGAAGACTGTTTTTGTGAAACATAATAATTTGTATACATGTAAATTTTTAAATAAATAATTTTTGCTTTCAAAAAATTGTCTGCCTTTTTTTTTTTTTTTTTTTTTTAAGCAACAAGTCTTAGAATTTTAAAAATTGTTTTGAAAGTCTTAAAAATTGCTTCAAAGTCTAAATTATCATTATAAAATTAAGTACTTGGTA
This sequence comes from Salticus scenicus, assembly GCA_963930645.1. NCBI lineage: Eukaryota > Metazoa > Arthropoda > Arachnida > Araneae > Salticidae > Salticus > Salticus scenicus. The sequence continues at coordinate 270,545,917 of OZ005658.1, forward strand.
GATATTTTCAGAGTCACGTTAATTTTAAATATTTATTTTAATTATTTATTTTTTTTAATAATCTGTCCTTATACTTTAAAAAATCTTAAAAAAGAGAATTTCTTAATTTTAGAAAGTCTTATGATGTAACGAAAACTAGTATTTTCAATGTTTTATAAGTGAAACTTTGTGAAAATACATATATATATATTTATCACATGTAAGAAAAATTAAGATATTTGCTTATGTAGTAAATGAAAGTGTTGATTTCTGCAAAACTTATTTATTTACTAACCAAAAGATACGATTACATCTTATTATCACTTAAAGATTTTCATTACTGTTATACAGGAAGAAAAATTAATTAAAGAGATAGTTTGCCACAACTGTTTTCAAAGTGAGCAATTACCTATAGTTTATTGTAACATAAACAGAAAATAAGATAATTTCAGTGATATGACACTTATTCAAAATATTTTTAACAAGACTAGATAAAAAGAAGTATATTTTAAAGATTTAATTTTTCAGAAAAACATCTTTATAGATTAATTATTTTCTCATTTTTATGTAGTTATAAATATATAGATATTAACATTCTGTAGTTCATTTAAAAGAAAATCAATAAACCGATATTTGAATGTTGTACTTAATAGAAAAAAAATATAATTGGATATTAAACAGTTTTATAGATTTTTCATTTAATAAACCCTTTTAAAATAATATTTTTACACGTTTTTATCTTTTTTAGTATAAATCCAATTGGATACAAATTTATAAAAACATTTTAGTTAATAAATTTCCGTTAAATAACATACATTAATAGGTTTTTTGGAAAACAATTATAATTAATTATAAACATCATACTATAATTTTCTATATGAAAATGTGATAAAACTAAAGTTTTTATGTTAGTAAAAGTATTGTTTTACTCATAATTTTTTAATATCTACACGTTTTGGGGTCTGCTGAAAACATGTTTTAATCTATAATTAACATACTTTGAGAAGACTAAACTTAGATTTTCTTCAATTGTCACTATAAGTCCTAAAATTAGAAAACATCTTTTTAAGTTAGCTTGAATCATCAGTTTTGATAATGTAGAATTCTATGAAAGAACATCAAAGTATTATCTTTTCTAAAAAAAATTACCAGTTGCTTCTAGAAAGAATTTCTCAAACTGCAGATAATTGCTAACTCAGTTTATCTATTTACAGAAGATATATTCAGATTGTTTTAGGATACAAACAAAATTAAACTTATCTTTTGTTAGACTGCACTAAAATAGTTAATCAGATTGTTATTTCCATGTGAAAGTCGTGGACAAATAATTAAACATAACATTGGATAAAAGGACATATTGTCTTTAAAACAAATATCTATCCTTAAAATACACAACTTTTATAAAGGAAGATAAACTCTCTTTAAATAAAAGAACGCCATTTGTTAAGATAGCACTAATATCTTAAAATTAAGACAGATTTGTAATTAAACATAGTATTTGTTAAGATAGTACTAAGATAGTGTTTAGATTCTTAAAATTAAGTGTCATTTGATAAGAGAGTACATTGTCTCTAACTAAATATATATTTATCAAACTTCGTTCGCAGACTAACTTATCTGAATTTGTGACTAGTTTTCTCATATGAAATAAAAGTTTCTAGAACATGATAACGGACATGCAGAGATATTACATGTAGTTTACACACAGAAAAGGTGCGTGAAAGCTCCCATATCAGTATTAGTTACTCCCAGACCTTTACTATTATATTCATAAAAGTATTGTTGTTAAATACTTACTATACATCATTACAACTGTTTGAAACATGATAATATAAGGAAGTATTTAAACAGCTTCAATAGTTTAAAAGACTTTCATTTATCTTCAAGTTTTTCAAGCTGTATTCATCTTTTATAATCGGATACTTCAATTATTTCAATATGTCTGTAAGTTATTTTTATTTATTTATTTTTATATATTTAAATTTAAAACAGAATATAATTTCAGAATTCAACAGTTAACGAGTAATATCATAATAGAAATATATTTTTAGGTTTGTGAGATAACTCATCCCAAATATTGTGAGACGACTCATTCTAAATATTGTGATATAAATGTAAGTTTTTAGTAAAATACTTTCGATATAAAAAAAAAAATTGATAAAAATTAAATATTATTTAAAACTTTTTTTTTTTTTTTTTAGGAGGAGGATAACTTAACATGTTCAATTTGCTTACAACAGATACACCGTGGATCTTCGTTCCTTGATATTCGTTGTAAGCACAAGTTTCATGACTTTTGATTATAACAGTGGCTCGCCGAGAGTTTCACATGTCATAACTGTCGGTTAAATTTAAAAGAAACAGACGATTACATCTTTTTAGTGAAATTATTAGTGGAGTAATTGTAAACACTTGTTTTTTTTTTTTTTTTAATAGGCATCCTGGGGAGGTTTTTTTTTTTTTCCCCAAGTAAAAAAAAAAAGAAGAAAAAAAAAAAAAAAGGACAACGCGCCGTATGCTGTACAACATTGTGTGAATTGAGACATATGTATATAAATATGCATATATGCATGTGTAGCAATTCATACCTAATGTGGTGTGGAAATCAGCACTTTCTAGTTACACTTTCATTTATTTTTTAAATATATAAAGCAGTCATTTTTACCATAATATAGACTTTCAAAATCAGGTAACATTCTTCCGTTAGCACATAAGCAAATATCTTAATTTTTCTTACATGTGATAAATAAATTTTTTAATATACTAAGATTTTTAACCATTTTGCGATTTCTTAATATTATTATGATGTTTTAGTATAAGTTTTTCGATCTGTTTACTATTTTTATCATCTTTATAATAATGAATTTACTCAATATATCTTTAAAAATGTCAGTTTTTCATAATATATAATGATTACAAAAATTATCTTTAACTTATAAAATACCTATTAAATATTTACTCTAATGTTATAGTAAATAATTCTATTATAATGATAAAAATACTAAGGTTGGTTGGTTGGTTGAATGACTTTTTCTGGCGCAAGGTCCAAAGTAGGACATGATGCGCCAAACAAAAAGGTAAAAGAAAAAAGGAGCCTCTGGATGGGTTTACCCATCCAGAAAGTCATTAAGAAAACATAGTAGAAAAGGAAGTTAAACTACATACAAGATAAAATCAAAAATAATAAAAACAGTATACAATAAAAAACAGATGTAAAATGGGATGAACACTGTAAACAATAAAATCAGATGTCGAAGTAAAACCCAGTCTCCTTTAAAAAATTTTTTAACTGATGATGAGGATTTGCACCTAAAAGGCTTGTCAGATTGGGTGAAGATGAATTAAAATAATGCCTATACAGATGACGAAGACAAGGACAGTCAGTGAGCAGATGGCGGATGGTAAGCACACAGAAATGACATTTCGGACAGTCAGGTTCCTGTTGTCCAAGTAGTAAGTATTTATGCGTGATCCTTGAATGCCCAATTCTTAAACGAGTAATTATGACATCATGTTTTCTAGGACTCAGTGTAGGCCAGACTGCAATTTGAGGTTTTATTTCAAGTAATTTATTATTTTGTTGATTATTCCACTCCATTTGCCAATTACTTCTGAAAGTGCTTTTTAGTGTGTGCTTAATGTCATCATAAGGTATAGGACAGTTTAAAATAATAGAAGCCTGCCTTGCGGCTTTGTCTGCTACTTCATTGCCTTTGATGCCAACATGACCAGGAACCCAGCAAAACAAGATGTCAAATCCCTTTTTCAGAAGGTCGTTGTAAGTTTTTAAAATATAGGTGAAAGATGGGTTACAAAAGGTAGATGAAAGAGAATCAAGAACACTCTTTGAGTCTGTATATATAATGAATTTACGATTTGGATGAGATGAAATAAAATCAAGGGCAACTTCAATAGCTAAAAACTCTGCAGAGAAAATAGAAAAAGCGTTAGGAAGTTTATAGCTTAGAGTAGTATTGTCAGAGATAATCGCACAACCAACCTTATTGCTTGTTTTAGAACCGTTAGTAAAAATTTCGGTATATTCTTTATAATTGCTTCGATGAGCTTTGTAGAGGGTCTGAAAGATAGAGGCATCAGTGTTACCTTTGTCAAAACCTTTAAAAGGATGAAGACATGAAATAAAAATACTAAGATTCATTATTAATACTAAACATTTCGTATATAATTTTTCATTTAAAATCTAAAAACAATAATTTTACTTTCATGAAAACGTATTATTTTAAACGAATTTTACGATATAAGGTTCAAACTTAAGTAAAATAATTCCATTAACACCCTTTCAAAATATTTTTTTTTTTTTCTAAAATGTCATATTTTTAAACTTTACAAAACTTTTAATTATATATTACTTAGTTAAAATAAATATTACAATAAGTTTAAAGATTATTCAAAATTAAAGATTTTCTTAACATGTAATAAAATTAGTTAGGGTAAGGGTCTTTACTTAAGTTAAAATAATTCCATTAAAAACCTTAAACTAGCTGTAATTTCTTAATGACATTACTATTAATTAAATTTAAAGAAAAAAAAATCAATGCTTCTGATTGTTTAAAAAATATTCTTAATCACTAAATCTCTATATTATTGCATTTAACAGAAAAATAAGTACTTGCCACATTATTTAAATTTTCCTTCACAAAATTTCTAAGACAACTCATTTACAAGATTCTCTATCTATTTGAAATGGAAGTTCAAACGAAAAATTATAAGTGGGAAAGATAATATTTATATCCTGTAATTTAGTTCTTTAAATACACTATTTCAAAGATAAACAGTCTACAACGCAATTATTAACGTATAAACATTTTTTTTTCTAACTTCTTCCTTTATCAAAATAAATATGAGTGACTATTTTAAACAGTAATACACGTATATACATATGTAAGCATGCTAATCAGATTAAAAGTGCATTTATAATGAAAAATATTTTTGTAGGTGCACTTTGAAAGATTATATAGCTAAAATGATACGTGTATAAATATATATAAGGTTAAATCCACAAAATTTTAGGCCAAACACTATATCTTATTCATTTATTGCTATTTGAAAATTAACGATTTTTCTCCTAAACCTTATTTTACTTTCATGAAAACATATTATTTTAAACGAATTTTATGATATAAGGTTCAAACTTTACTCATCAAAAACTTAAGTTAAATAATTCCATTAACACTCCTACAAAATAAGTTTTTTTTTTTTTTTTTTTTCCCCTAAAACATCATATTTTTACACTTTACAAAAACTTTAATTATATATTACTTAGTTAAAATAAATATTACAATAATTTTACAGATTATTCAAAATTAAAGATTTTCTTAAATTGATAAGTTTACTTGTTTTTTATATTTAACACAGCTTTTTTCAAAGCAAGTTTGTGAGGTAGATTAATATAGCTACTGGCAGCTAAAGGATAATATTTGGCTATTTTTAGTTCCAAATAATGAATTTTTTAAACCCATCCAGACCCTCTTTGGGTGAATTCTTCTTCTAAGGACTTATTAATCTTTCCATATCCCTCACGAATATAATGTTCAATAATATGATTTAAAAGTTCAGTAGAACAGCAACTTCTTAAAAAAAAAAAAGTTTGATTTTCATCTGTTTTACGTTCCAAGGATACTTTCATCACCATATAGCATTTCAAAGCAATTTTTTCTCTTATCTGATTCAGAAGTTTTTCATATAATGCGCTCTGTATATAGGTTTGAAATACTTCCATATCACATTAATATGACAACACTGATGAAGTTAGAAGGTTCCCGGTTCGATTGCAAGGTAAGTATATCTCTTTCTTTTTGAGAATTTTTAAGTATAAGAAAAAACATCTGATTAAAGTTGAAATCACTTCTTTTAAATAAGAAAAAAAAGGAACTCTTTAGCAGAGTTCCAAAGATTAAATAAAAAAAACTGATTGAACATATAACTGTTTGAACAGTAGAAAAAAAAAAATTCATCTCATAATCTATCACACACACACACACACACGAAGAGAGGAAAAACACAGTATTTAAATGTTCTATTCTAGAATTTTTTCAAATTCTTTTTTTAAGATTTATTTAAACACTTACTGCAATCTAAATATCTTATTTTCCACAAGTTTTTTAATTTACTAAATGACTTTAGTTAATAAGAAATTTTAAAAATCTTTATCGTTTAAATAGTAGAAATTTAATTATTATCTAGGTAGATTGTAAGTAATTTGTACCCATTCTTTATACGAGATTCAAAGCTGGTAGATATTTAAAGTTTTCCATGGTTTTTTCCTGAAACCTACTTTCATAATGGTAATACTATGAATTAAAAATCCATGCTTTTGATTGGTTCATGGTGTAGGAGATTGGTGTGTGTTAATTGATAGATGATAACCTTCAGTTATTTTTCATATTTTTTAATCGACGACACAGTACAAAACAACACACACTACACATATTTGACGTAAAAGATAGAAGGGGACAAAGGCCGCAGTTATAATGTGGGGATAAACCCGCTTATACATACTTTTGGGGATAAAACCTGCGGTTACAAAATGGGTATATACCCGCTAGGCAATTCGACTTGTATTGCAGCCGAAAGCCAAACAACAACTGAATTTAGAAATAGCTGATTTATTGGTTTCTTGTCTAATATTTTCGCCTTCCAATGAACTCTCCTTTTTTCAGTTAAAAGATCCCATTGATATGCATAATTCTTGGGGTATTTATAGTATTTCCTGTCAGTGTGGTTTATCATATACAGGCCCAAACTAAACACAATCTTAAATTTTGTCTAAAAGAACATATGAATTACGTCCGCAAACAAGAAATCGGCTATTTCTAAACATTGCTGGGAGGAAAATCATAATTTTAAATTTAATTCAGCTAAAATAATTTGCAGACCTAAATCCATTCATGAACTCGATTTCTTTGAAACTTTTCATATTTATAAAATTTTTTAAAACCTTGTAAATTGTGATTTCGCTATTCCCTATTTGTCTGACTGTTGGAAATTTTATATTCAGTCCACATTTTCTTAATTTTTCTACTGTTTACACAGCTAACATTCCTATTGGCCACTCTCCCCACCTTTCCCGTAATCCTATTGGTTGAACTAAATCCGGCCCCTCTCCTATATATACGAGCACTTCTCCTCATTCAGAATCCTTTTTGCACTGAAGACGGTACGCTTTAGGCTACCGAAACAGCTGTATGCATTTCCAATAATTTTCTTTGGCGTTTTTGACGTAGTAGTTTATTTGGGTTTTAATATATATATATATTTAATAGGAGTAATAGCAGAGTACGAATTAATATAGCTAACAAAGCAACTGAGAGGTGATTATTTATGTTTAATATAACCACTGATGCCATTAAAAATCACAAATTTTCAATAAATAAAAATATCAAAATTTTGGAAGAAATGCACATTGTAATTTATTAAAATACAAATTATAAACATTTAAAAATAAAATAAAAAATATTTCAAACGGTTAATTTACTTAACCCTTCCTATCCGAAATTACCTTATTTTTGGGGAAATAGTTTGAAACTTTTTTATTATATTTCTTTGCTGCATGAGAAATATCTCATATTAAATTTTGTTTAAAATACAGCTTAACTATAGGGACTTTGAAGTTCCAATGAAATCCTGTAGTAAATTTAGGCTATATTGAGGAATTTTTTTGATGGAATTTTAAAATCCCAGTAGGATATAAAGGGTTAAGAAATTACATTTTCTGAAATCTAATGTTTTAAATCGTGAACACCTATATTTTCATTATAAATTATGTCCTGATGAAAATAATAATAATAATAATAAAAAGAAAAAGAGAATAAAAGAAACATTTCAATAAAACAGCCTTTGCGTTGCAGTTTTTTTTTTTTTTTGCAAGTGTATGCGACGGGAAGTGCCTAATTTTATTGTATTTTGTCCAGGCCGGGAAGGACCCCATGACTGATATTTTAGTGATCATACTGGGCCGTGTAAGCGAGGCTTTCGCACGGGCTTGGCTTAAAATTTTGGCCTGTACATTCCTCTAAGGATTATACATTTCAGAAAATAGAGTCGAAGCTTTAGCCGAACTTCCATAAAGAGAAAATTGAGAATATCTTATTACTGGGAGTTACTTTATATAACTCAAGGAAGAGAACAGAACGTAATTTGGCATTGCATTTCTTTTATATCATTAAATTTCATTAATCTATACTGTATCACAAATAATTTTGTGAATTTATAATATAAAAACATAATTTAAGAATTTATTAGGAAACACGTCATTGGCAAGCGTGTGGGATATTTCTCTCTCTCTTTTTTTTTTTTTTTTTTTTTTTTCACAACTGTAACTACAATTTCCTATATTAAAGTAAATAGTACTACTTATGAGTGATTTATTATTATTTAATATTATTAATTTGAACATAATGACTTAATTTCATAGAATTATTTTGTAACACGAATGTATATTTCAACGTTTTTGTTTATCTCTCCCTCTCTAGGCAGCCATAGTAGGCTTGGAAACAAGAAAAGTTTTGTATATCGGCGTGAGAAATAAATATTGCTGCATTTGCACAAAAGCAAGTTAAAAAAATATTGAAGCTGAGCAATATAAATGTTATAAGAACTGGGAAGGAAGCTCTTCAGGCATGGAAGCTAACATTTTGGTGGAAGGCTTCAATAAAAGTATGGCCATGTATGGAGTGAAGTATGCACGTTTCATAGGTGATGGTGATAGTAATGTGCACAAAAGAATATTAGATTCCAGACCGTATGACAACGTAACAGTAGAAAAAATTGAATGTAAAAACCATCTGTTATATAATACATGCAATAAATTAAAACAAATCGTCAAAAGTAGTAAATATGGCTGCATCACATTACGCCAACAAATTGGAAGTAGAATCTTGCGTTTAAGAAGTGCGGTAAAGATGGCTGTGCAATACAGAAAAAACTAAGAAAAAACAAAAACTGAAAATATTATTGCATTAAAAAAGACATTTTAAATGCTGCTTACCATGTGTTTGGAAATCACGAAAGCTGTGATTATTATTTTTGCAACAGGAAAAAAGTCGAAAAAGACATTCCTCACTTAAAATCGTGCGGATTATTTGTAAAAATAATGGACATTATGCACAGCCTAGCAGATAATACTAAGAGTCTGCTGCATGATTTCAACAATAATGTGGCAGAGCAATTTAGCACCATTGCTAAATTCATTGGGGGGGAAAGAATTAATTTCTGTCAAAAAAGATCATACCAGGCAAGATGAAGAACAGCTGTTGTATCTCACAATTCACATATGCATACTTGCCAACTCTCCCGATTTCGGCGGAAGACTTCTGAATTTTCGACTTATCTTCCGATTTGAAGTTAAAATTTTCCGAATTTTCGATCGGAAATTAAAAATTTTCGATCATAAAAGAGAGAAAATTACAAAATAACTCATTATATTTAAGCAAAATTAAACAAAGTTTATCACAATATATATATATATATATTATATATTCAATAATTCAACAATTTTTAATCTTTATTGTATCAGGAAGATGTGATAAGCCACACTCGTCAGATTATGAAAATAGGTAAACAAAACATCTCTTCCGACCATAGAGCTTCCGAACGAAGTAACAGCCAGCGAGCGAATTCTCAGAATGGTTAATCATGTTCTTCGTTCCCGGAGGCGCATTTCGCATCACAGATACACTGAGCAATTAATCCGAGGTGAAAGAAACTTTTTCTACTCTTTACGGGCTCGTTTGACAACACATCTTTGGGCGCGATCGTGTTTATATTTTTTACGTACGCTTCACGCGTTGACGCTTAAATGAAGTTAATGAATAACAACTAAAAAGAAACATTTGTAGAGTCGTGTGCTTAAGTAGTGAAAATGAGTAATACTCAAATATATTCTTGACAATACTGACAATTCCACATAGCAATGCAAACTGCGAAAGACTATTTTCCATAGCAAAAAAGAACAGAACTATGTTTCGTTCTGAACTTAGCGATAAATCGCTGGAAAATTTGTTGATCATAAAAACTAAAACTTCATCACCATGCTTTGACTTAAAATTTTCTGATAAACTTTTATCCAAAGCTAAAAGCGCTGTGTTTAATCAGTTAAATTGTACATAATTGTAGAAATGCATGGTTAAGTTTCCCTTTTTATGTTTATAAATTTAAATTTCTTTTTCATTTTTGCAACTTAGTTGATAGTTTTCTTTTTCTTTTCTCTCTCTTTTTTTTAAAATAGAAATTCAGAAAAATCTCATGATATATTTTACAATACAACTGTTTAAGTTGTACATAATTAAAAATATATGGAAATGTACTTCATATAAATACTTCGCCTTTTTATACGTTGCACAAAAGCATGCTTTCCAGAAGCCCCGGGATTTTTTCGAAATGTTTAGAAGAACGTCGGGAAAACATAAGGAAAAAAACAAAGCGAGGAAAAAAGTTATTCGGAGATGATGTTTATTCCCAAAAAGTGTAAACGACTATGTTACGGGGAAAGTGTTCAGAAACCCGACTTAAATGCAGATGAATTTGAGGAAAAAAAAAAAAGAATTTTATCTCGGGCTTAAATATAAGCAAACAACAAAAAGGAGACATCTTAAAAAGTACAATTTTGCAGCATCTATCCCAAACATGGGTTGAGGAGCGCAGAAAAAGACTCACTGCTTCAAACTGTGGCATAATATGCAATAAATTGCCCCACACAAAATGTGACAATATAGTAAAAAACATATTATACAATAACATCGACACAGAGGCAATGAAATATGGCAGACGACATGAAAAAGATGCCATCAATGATTTGCGGCAGATGAACATATTTGTAAAGCCTTGTAGTCTGTTCATAGATGATGACATAAATTTTTTAGCTGCAAGTCCGGATGGGCTGATAAATGATGATGGCATTGTGGAAATAAAATGTCCAGCTTCATGTTCCGATCTAACTCCTGAGGAGGCAATTTTATCCAGAAAAGTTACCTTCTGGAAAATTGATAAAATGACCAGAGAAATATCAGGAATTAATACAAAGCACAAATTTTATTTCCAAATACAAGGACAGCTAAAAATAACGAACAAAGAATACTGGCTTTTTGTGCTATGAAGACCACATGGATTTAAAACAGAAAAAATTGAAAGAGACCAACAATTTTGGGAAACTAACATGAAAGAAAAATTGACAAATTTTTATCTGGAATGTTTGTTACCAGAAATAATTGATCCTAGGCACACAAGGTCACTTTCAATTAGGAATCCTTCTTCTATTATGGATGCAATAGAATGTAAAAACAGACAAAGAAAAAAATAACACATACTTTGTATTAATTCAAAATGAAAAAAAAAATGAGATTTATCTTATATAATTCAGCAATATTTATATGTTGTATCAATATATTTTTTAATATATTACTTCAAATCATTTGAAAAATTATTTAAAATTTTTTAATTGCATTTATAAATGTTTTCTCCAACTGTGTATCGGCATGAATAATGATTTATACATTACGCACATGCATATTATATTGTATTTTATGTAAATTTGCATGTCAGTATCATTAGTATAATTTTTAAAATAATTATTTTCCTATTTTGTATGATTTCAACGCGATATTATTGTTATTAATGCTATTTTAAGAATTTTATTACATTTATTAGTGTTTTCTCTAACAGCCCTGTATCAGCAAAAATAATGTTTTATACATTGTGCACATATATACAATCAGCGGCAGAATTATTGAATCACACATCCTCACTTTTCGTATACATTTTTTAGTTTAGTAGCTACAGTTACTCACAAAAGTTAGTATCCACGTCATACCTCAAAATATAAGACCCGTATTTTCATAGAAATAAAAAGTCAATATCTTATTGATAATTGTCGCTTATTTCTTAAGGATCAGGGTAATAAAAATAAACAACAAATTACTGGAAATTTCTTTTTGTCTTATTTCTAAAAAAAATTTTGTTATCCACCGGAAAAATTAACGCCACAAAAGTAAGTATCCACTTTATGTATCCTCCAAAGTATATATCCGTTTAGCGTTTGAAAACCTGTAAAGATACAATTTATGTTTTTTCTTCGGATCATTTCGATATAAGAAATATATTTCAGGTTGATTTTTGTGAACTGTTTGCTAATTATTATGAATGGCGCTCCGTGGTAAGGAACTTTCTCAAGACTTGAGAGATTTGATAATAAAGTTGCACAAGGAGAAAAACTCCCAACGAGAAATCGCTAAAATAGTTGGAAAAAGTCGGTCAACGATACAAAAAATTATAACAAAGTTTCAGATAACTGGTAATACAAAAAATAAAATAAGAACGGGGCGGCCTAGCATCTTCACTGAGAAGGAATCTCGAATGATTGTTCGAAAAGTGAAAAATAATCCTAAAATTAGTGCCCCAATATTAAAAACGGATATAGAAAATGCAATGGGAAAAACATGCCATCCTGAGACTATTCGACGTTTGTTAAGAAAAGCTGGTTATCATGGACGAAGCATACGAAAGAAACCGTATGTTAGTAAAGTTAATCGCCAGAAAAGAGTAGACTTTGCGAAACAACACCTAAAAGAAGATAATGACTTCTGGAATTCCATAATTTTCTCGGATGAGAGCAAATTTAATATTCTTGGACCAGATGGAAACAAAATGGTATGGAGAAAAGCAAATAAAGAGCTCGATCCGAAAAACATGAAGGGGACTGTAAAACATGGCGGTGGTTCCGTATTAGTTTGGGGATGCATGGCTGCATCTGGAGTAGGTAAATTAGTGATAATCGATGGCATAATGAACCAATATAGCTATCTGAAAATTTTGAAAGACAATTTGCAACAAAGTGCTGCCAAATTAGGACTTGGAAGATCATTTATTTTCCAACAAGACAATGACCCAAAACATACTGCTTGAACTGTTCAGGAATGGCTGCTGTACAATACTCGAAAACAACTCAAAACACCTCCCCAATCACCTGATCTCAATCCAATTGAGCACTTGTGGGAACACCTTGATCCTCAAATTCGAAAATGAGACATAAATAACAAGAATGATCTAATAAAAGCACTTTTAGAAGAATGGCAAAAAATATCTCCTACTATCACTCAAAAGTTAGTTTATTCAATGCCATCAAGATTGAAAGAAGTGTTAAAAGCCAAAGGATATCCTACAAAATATTAATTTTCCATTTTTACCAAAAAAAATTGTAATTTATTTCTTTTTTTCTAACTTTGTTGCATCTGGATACTAACTTTTGTGATGTGAGTTACATCTTACAATAAATTAATGTTTATTTTGGCCGATAAAAAGATTTTATTTTTGTGAAATTCTTTATTTTTTAATTAATACTAACTTGAAATATTTTAAAATGAAGCATTAATTTAATCCAAGTTTAAATGTAAATATGTTATGTTTGTCATATGTGTCCAAGAAGCTCTGGATACTAACTTTTGTGACCCACTGTATTTTTTTATCACCAATTTACTTTTTCATAAACAACATCAGGCTAAAATCAGGACTCAAGAAATAGTTATTTAACAAAACAGAATTAGGTGCGCAAATTTTAAATAGGAATTATTGCCAGAGCTTCAATAATTTTGTTACCAACTGTATTATATTTAGATTTTTTATTATTACATTGTATATATTTCATGTAAATTTGCATCTCTGTATTATTACTAGGCTAGATTTCTTGAAGTAATTATTTTATTTTGTAAGAATTTAACAAAATATTATTATTACTATTTTAAATATTTTATTATATGTATGAGTGCCTTCTCTAACAATCCTGAATCGGCATAAATAATTTTTTCATTCATTATGCACATATATATTACATTATTTGTATTCGATATACATTTGCATATACACATCATTATTATACATTTTTTAAAGTAATGATTTTATTATTTTATTTATTTATTTATTTTGTATGGTAATCAACGATACATTACTGTTATTTTAAATATTTTGTTGCATTTACCATTGCTTTCTCTAACGGTTGGTTGGTGTCTTTTTATGGCGCAACGTCCCAGGAAGGACATACTGCGCCAAACAGAGATGCTAAAAAAAAATATCCAAAGGTAAGCACATGGATGGGGGGATTACCCCCATCCACAAAGTCAAGGAAAAAGATACTTTAAAAAATTAATGCAGTTACATAACAATTAAAACCAAACAGCACAAGATAAAAGATAGAGTAAAATCATATTTCACAATAAATACCCGAATGTTTTAAAAAATTTATCAGTTCTGAATGAGGATTGCTACCCAGAAGGCTTGTCAAATTTGGTGAGGATGATTTAAAAAACTGCCGATAAAGATGACTGAGACAAGGACAGTCTGTCAGGATATGGCGAATGGTAAGTTGACTAAAGTGACATTTGGGACAAGAAGGTTCACTTTCCCCTAGGAGTAAATGTCGGTGTGTAAATCTTGAATGCCCAATTCTAAGTCTAGTAATAATAACATCATGTTTTCGTGGAGTTAATGTAGGCCATATTTCAATGTTTGATTTAATCCCCTGTAATTTATTATTAATTTCCCATTCCCACTCTCGTTGCCAGATATTTCTTAAAGAACTTCTTAATGCAAGTTTTATATCTTCATATGGAATTGGACATTCAAGAGGAGTCAATCCCTGCTTTGCAGCTCTATCTGCAGCTTCATTACCTTTAATGCCAACGTGAGAAGGAACCCAGCAAAATAAAATTTTGTATCCCTTTCTAAGAAGTTCGTTATGAATTTTTAAAACTGAAGTAAAAGAGGTAGAGCAAGAGCTAGAAGTCAAGGAATCCAAGACACTCTTTGAGTCAGTATAGATGATGAATTTTCTATGACTATGGGATGAAATGAGTTTGAGAGCAACATCAACAGCAATGAACTCTGCAGAAAAAATGGAAAATGTACTCGGGAGGCGATAGCTAATAATAGTGTTATCCAGAACGACACCACAGCCAACAAGTCCACTCATTTTTGACCCATCTGTATAAATATCAATGTAGTCATTGTATGTCTGGCGATGATATGCGAAAAGTGTCTGAAAAACGGTTGCATCAGTACTGGATTTGTCGAAACCATTGAACAGGTGAATGAGAGTGACAGTCTTGGAATGCCAAGGAGTCATATATGAAAAGGAGCGAGGGCGAACATTAATGTCACTGAGTGATGTACCGGAAAGAATGTTTTTTATTCTCAGACCAAATGGTGGGATGCAAGAAGGGCGATTTTGAAAAAGAGAATGATCTATGCTGCCAATATGAGGTTGAAGTGGGTGATGAGAATGAGAAAGTATGCGATAATACAACTCCAAGGAGAGCTTTTGTCTGATGTTAGTGAGGGAAGGTTCCACACAGTCAACATATAAACTCTGAACGGGAGATGTACGGAAAGCACCGGAACAAATTCTGAGAGCAGAATGGTGCACCGTGTCAAGTTTTTTCAGATAAGAAACACAAGTAGAGCCATAAACTTGGCATGCATAATCTAACTTGGAGCGTATAAGAGCACGGTAAACTTTCAGGAGAGAAGTACGATCAGCACCCCAGGAAGTGTTTGAAAGAACTTTTAAAATATTTAATGATTTATCACATTTCGTCCGTAAATATAAAATATGTGGAATAAAAGTAAGTTTTTTATCAAAAAGAACACCCAAAAAACGAGCTGTGTCAACAACAGAAATTTTGTTACCATTCATAAAAATCTCTGGGTCAGGATGAAGACCACGTTTACGACAAAAATGCACACACTGTGTTTTGTCATTAGAAATCGTAAAGCCATTTTCTTTTGTCCATTTTGTAATGCGATTTATAGCAAGTTGTAATTGACGTTCGATAAAACGCATGTCATTTCCCTTGCAAGAAATTTGTAGGTCATCAACATAAAGACTGCCCTGTACATTAGGTGGCAACTGTTTTAGAATATCATTAATTTTTAATGAGAAAAGTGTGACACTCAAGACACTGCCTTGAGGTACACCTTCTTCCTGAAAATAAAAATCTGAGTAAGTTGAACCAATGTGAACACGGAAACGTCTGACATTTAGAAAGTTTTGAATAAAAATAGGAAGGTTTCCTCTAAAATCTAAATTAAAAAGATCTCTTAAAATACCGTAACGCCAGGTCTTGTCATATGCTTTTTCGATATCAAAGAAAACTGACACTTTCTCTAACGGTCTCTTATCTGCATAAATGAGGAGCAAACATTCAAACCGTGTTTTCTCCTTCGAATGCAATTTTTCAGAAAACACAAAAAACTGATAAATTAAAAAATAACCCTTCTTAGACCCTAATTATCATTTGTTTAGTTGTATTATTGGTTACTAGGAAGAGCTGTAGGCCTACTTTACCTAATAAACTTAGAGTTAATTAGAAAAATGTATTTCAAATTTGGAGAAAGCATGTTTTGACCGAAACACAGAGGAGAAAACATGTTTTGAATGTTTCCAATGTGGAGAAAGCATGTTTTGACCGAAACACAGAGGAAAAAATATGTTTTGAATGTTTCCAATGTGGACAAAACATCTTTAGAATGAAAAAGTATGTAGCTCGAATATTGATGAAATAACATTCTTAATGTAATTAACAGAACAGATTTTGTTATGTAATTATAAAGTTAAATTAAATATTTACGCGTGAAAAATCATCATGCAAATTGTAGGGAAGAACTAAAATTTTTAAGCCAATTTGAAATTTAAATTTTTAAACCAATATCTTCACTTAAGCAATTTCATGCTTCCTCTGTTTCTTCATATTCTACATGAAAGTTATTAGTAATGATATCTTTATTCCATTTAAAAAACAGGCTGATTTTTTCACTCTTCACTGTACATCAATTGTAAAAGTTTGTCTATGTCATTCTGATGCCTTTAAGTTTGAGATGAATTCTCTTACCTTGGTTTTTTTTTTTTTTTTTTATTAATGCTTAAGTGGCTTTTTCTATCCCCTGCTCTCTTTTCCCCAATAGGTTCACCGGCATGTACCTTAGTAATAATATTGGGTAGCATTGTACGACCTATTTTAGTTATAGCCATGAAATTGTTTTTACACACAGGAATTATCCTACCACTGCTACTAGTAATAAAATAAGAAGTAGAAAATGCATGCTGAAAGCCAGATGATTGCGATTTTTTTTTCTTTTTTTTTTTTTTTTTTTTGGGGGGGGGGGGGTTATTAGGTCTACGTCGAGTTACATTTTTTGTAACAACTAATGAGGCTATTATAGAATCTTGTCGCTGTTTGTCCGGAATTTCGTAAAGTCTATCCGGAAACTTTTTAACGTCATTAGGTCTAACATCAGTGCATGAAAAAGTATTTATTAATAGAATGTTTGCATGGAGCATAAATGTTGTTATCTAAAGGTGCTGAATATCGTTTCTTTTTCGCTTCTTTTCTTTTTCCACCAATTCTCTGTATTTTTCTAGTTCCATAATTAGAAGTACTCACTAATACACCATCTATTAATTCTTCCATTTGAAAAAAAAATAATAATAAAGTACACTCCTCTAAAATGAAGAAAACAAGATAGAACTAACGAAAAAACAAACATAAAAAGCTGGTACATGTACGAGTCACGCGACCAGAAAGAGCAGTACTGACTTGGTTGGCTGGAGAAATCACAGTTTGACTGAAAACAGGCTCTGGAGGAAACACTGTTTGATTGAAACCCTAACTTCCTAAGCGCATTTATATTGTGATAAAAATTAGTAATAAAATAAGAAGCAGAAAATGCATGCTGTAAGCTAGATGATTGCGATTTTTTTTTTTTTTTTTTTTTTTTTTTTGGGGGGGGGGGGGGGTTATTAGGTCTACGTCGAGTTACATTTTTTGTAACAACCAATGAGGCTATAATACAATCTTGTCGCTGTTTGTCCGGAATTTCGTAAAGTCTATCCCGAAACTTCTTAACGTAAAAAGTATTTATTAATAGAATGTTTGCATGGAGCATAAATGTTGTTATCTAAAGGTGCTGAATATCGTTTCTTTTTCGCTTCTTTTCTTTTTCCACCAATTCTCTGTATTTTTCTAGTTCCATAATTAGAAGTACTCACTAATACACCATCTATTAATTCTTCCATTTGAAATAAATAAATAAATAAATAGTAATAATAATAAAGTACACTCCTCTAAAATGAAGAAAACAAGATAGAACTAACGAAAAAACAAACATAAAAAGCTGGTACATGTACGAGTCACGCGACCTGAAAGAGCAGTACTGACTGGTTGGCAGGAGAAATCACAGTTTGACTGAAAACAGTCTCTGGAGGAAACACTGTTTGATTGAAACCCTAACTTTCTAAGAGCATTTATAATGTGATAAAAATTGTTTTGGTTTAAAATAATAGTATAATTTTGTGCTATTTAATGTTGAGTTCACAGAAAAATCACTAACTCATTTTTTTTTATTTTTGGAGAAAACACGGTTTGAATGTTTGCTCCTCAAATAGTTTTACATGCATTATGCGCAATATTAGAAAGACTATAATTTAAGCTTTTTTTTTTTAATAACGTTGTGCTATTTTATCATTATTATACTAGATGGTATGAAATTGTTTCTTTCTTCGTATTAGTTCAATTAAAATTCTTATTTCTATTGTAATATTATTGTAATTATTGTTTATTATTATAAGTATTCTCGCATTGCATAATATTTATTTTATAAAATGAATGGATATAGTCACATGATACATCAATATATTTTTTAATACTCCATTACGACACATCATATGACAAATTTTAAATATTTGCTTGCATTTATAAGTTTCTTCCATAACATTCCTATATGAGCATAAATAATATTTTATACATTACTCGCATATATATTACATTGTATGTATTTAATGTAAATTTTCATGGATCTCATTATTTACTGTATATTTTAAGTAATTAATATTTCTTATTTTGCATGATATCAAGATAAATAATTATTATTTTAAATATTTTACTGCATTTACCATAGTTTTCTCTAACAGCCCTGTTTTAGCATAAGTAATACATCTTATATATTACGCACATTATTTGTAAAATCTTACTATTCTAGATGATATAATAGTTATTCTCTCTTATTGTTATTTATCATTATACTACTACTGTTGCATTGCATAACATTTATTTTATAAAATGTATCATTATATTTACATTAGTGCCAATATATTTTTTAATACTACATTAAGATGCATCATGTGAAAGATTTTAAATATTTAATTGCATTTATATCAGTTTCTTCTCTGACAACCCTGTATCAGCGTAGTTATTTTTTAACACATTACACACAATATTTGGAAGCCGTATTTATTATTACGTATTTATTTTTAAAATTGCACTGTCTAGCCGTGAGTGCAATTAAACATTTCCTAACGCTTGTGGAGCTTGACATACCCGTATGAAATAATTATTTTATTTTTTTGTATGAATTCATGAAAAATTAGGATTTATTTTATAAAATGTATGATTATTTATATGATATATCAATATATTTGTCAACACTATATTACGACCCATTATGTGGGTGATTATTTTAAATACTAAATTGCATTTATAAGTGTTTTCTTCGACAATTCTGCATCAGCATAAATAACATTTTTATGCATTACACACAGCATTTGAAAGACTATAATTTACGCATTTCTTCTAAAATTTGCACTATTTATGATTATTATCTTAGATTGTTTGAAATAATAATAATAATTATTATTATTGTTGTTGTTGTCGTATAAATTTAATGAAAAATTACCTGGAAAATAAGGATTTATTTTATGAAATGTATCATACATATAATGCCATTAGTATATTTTATATCACATTACGACATATCAATTGAAAGAGTATTTAAAATTTTTAATTACATTCATAAAATGTATTATCTAACAATCCTGTATTAGAATAAATATTTTTAATGCATTACTCATAACATTTTGAACACAATTTATGCATTTTTTACATTTGCATTATTTCTTATTATTATTCTACGCTGTTTGAGTAAATACGAAAAAGCGAAGTCAATTACATCAATGAGAAAATATTACTATTATTTTATTAACTAACATTGATAAATTAGGATTTATTCTATAAAACGTATCCATTTTTGTATAATGCATTAATATTTTTTTAAATAAATTATGATATATCATTTGAAAGATCATACTTTATGTACTTTATACAATTTTTCATACATATATATATTTGTATGTATGTATATCATGATTATTACACTTGATTATTTTAAGTAATCATTTTGTTATTTTGTTTGTATTTAACGAAAACCTTTCATTACTTTATTATTATATAAAATATATTTACTTGCATAATATTAAAAAATATTTAGTTCCATGTATATTTAGTGTTTTCTCTAACAACCTTGCATCAGCATGAATTTTTTTTTTTTTTTTTTATACATCATGCACATCATTAAGAAGATTATAATATATAAAAAAAATTCTAAATTTACACTATCTATATTATACTATATTCTTTGAAGTTTTTTTTATTTATTTATATTTTTCCATTAAATCAGTGGGAAATTAATATTAATGTTTTATAAATTTAATTAGACGCTTTATTCCAATATTTACTCTAACAACGTAGTTTTAAGACAAATATTATAACAGAAATTAGACATTTATCTTTTTAACGTATGGTTTTAAAAGCTTTTAAAAAATTTGATTGAAATTACATACAAGTGAGTGATAAAATAATGTGAACTCCTTAGATTTTAGATATTTATTTGATTATTTAAAAATCTACTAAAAGTATAATATATTTGAACTTCGACAAAGTAAATATCATATTTTGACTCGTACTTTAAACAGAATAACCATCGACTACTCATAAAAATCGACAACAAATTCAAAAAGATAAAATGTACTTGTATAGATTTTGGTTTTGAATTAAGGCCAATTGGCTACTCTAGGTTCCTAGGTCTGGGATTGGGAGGGGAGCTCCGTGGGTCGTCTTTCTATGCGGTCCCTGAGTATTTAATAGTGTGTTTATATAGGACAGCATAAGGCTTGCTGTCCTAGCCCGTATTTACGCTTGTTTAGGAGAAAACAACGGAAAACTCCGGACGCTTAGACCGACGAGCGTAACTTTGACCGGCACCTCTTTACCGTCTACCAGCTTTTACAACAGAACTTCACGGCCACTGTGAATTTGTATAGATAATATTTGAAAATAATCTGAAATTTTTATAGTCAGTCTTCGAGCTTTATGCTCTATTTGTATGCCTTTTTGTCTAAACAGTGCACATACTGTCAGAAAAGAAATATTTATTATAAAAAATTTAACGTTTCTCACAAATTATTTTTGTTATAATGAGCAGAATTCAAATACCATAGAATTTATTGGCAACTTAAAAACAAATGCAAGCGATTTTATTAATATTTCAAATATTACAATTTCAAATGATTTGATTAATTACTCAATGACATAAGCACATGCGTTCAGTTGTTGCACTAAGTTCATTGTCAATGACAGTAAAATATAAATATTCTCCCAGCATAAAAAGTAGCAAAGAAGTTGCAAAGTCATATAAAAAAAATTGTCAAAAATTTATTTTTTTTATCATCACAAAGTTTTTTCTTTTTTACTTTATTATCACTGCTCGATTTGGCTTTTTGCTTTAAGGAAACCTTTAAAGGTTGCTTTGCACTCATAATTATTTGTGATTCACTTTTGAAAAAATGTAGAACTCCATTCCACTGATCTAACAGACGCCCAAGGTACTTGGTAAAGATAACCGAGTTGCACAGTACTTGAGAATCTGCTTACACTCAGCATTATATAGATCCTGAAATTTTTTTAAGTTTGAACTTTTTTTTAGATAGTAAAATATATCCAGCAATAGTTCGTCAAATGAAAGGGGCAACACTTCTGATCCCTTTTCTGCAGCTAAGTTCAATAAATGACACATACAGCCCTACACTATCAAATTAGGCTGTTTTTCTTTTAAATTGATACCAACTCCTTTATTCTTGCCAATCATAACATTAGCATTATCACAAGATAATGCTAAACAATTTTCCCAAGGAATGGAAAAACGTTGGAATTCATCTTTTACTAATTTGGCAATATTTTGCCCAGAACTGTCACCTTCTAAAGATGGTAATGATAAAAGCCTTCAGCATACTTCTTCAATATCTTTGTCAAAAAATGTTACGATGATCAGATATAATTGATTTTTGTTGTCAACATCGTTACTACCATCAGTAGCAACTGTAAATGGATCTGTTTTTAAAATACTGACGATTTTTTTTTTTGTGCTCTCAGATGCTAATTCCTTCACAATTTGGGTTGTTTTTGTTCTCCCACAGGAATATTTTTTAGCTTCCGCTAAACTGGGAAACATCGCCGGGAAAAATTTGGTTGCATGGTCCGCTGCAGAGATAGGCTGGTTATGTTCCAATAAAAAATTTGTAAATAGCAGTTCAGCCCGAATTGTGTCAAGATCACTGGAGCTAGTAGAAGGAAGAAATTTCAATTTTGATGAAGTTTCAATTCTTTTGGCATTTGTAAGATGTTTCACAGTTTTTGTATGCGTAATTATATCGGTCCTGCCCCCATGGGCAATATTTAAGTCACAATTACAAATGCAGCAAAATGCAGATGATTCATCTCTATGAGATTTTCGAATAAAATCAAATTCAGATGAATATTTATCGATGCACGTTTGAATCTGCTGATTCAAAGACATTATTTATTAGAGAATTAAGCACATCTCTTGAAATACTGATGAGTAAAAAAGCTATGTGCAATCAGCAAGCGAAAGCAAAAGCTAGAAATATGGAATCACAGGGAACAACATTTATCACTGATGTGACGTAGCACCTGGCAGGGTGGTGCGTAACCGACGCTGGTTTTTCGACTCACGGAACTTCATTCTCAAAGCCGCGCTGCCGAAGAGGGGGGGAGCTGTTTAATTCGGCGTTAGAGAGGCCTTTTTAGGTTAATTTTTGCTGGCTCGCTGATTATTTATCTCCGATGAAAAACAAACAGATGATCATACAAGCTCTCTTTATTTTTACACTATATTTCAAAACTGAATTGAATCGTACTATGACACAATTGGGAAGTGTAAAAAAAAAAAACTATGCTTGAAAAA
This sequence comes from Salticus scenicus, assembly GCA_963930645.1. Lineage (NCBI taxonomy): Eukaryota > Metazoa > Arthropoda > Arachnida > Araneae > Salticidae > Salticus > Salticus scenicus. Next base: position 270,568,993 of record OZ005658.1, read on the forward strand.
TTTGTATTTTAAGAGAAAAATTCGTGTTTTTAAATACTAATTCGGATTTTCGTATTAGACTTAAAAAATAGGAACGAATCCGAATAATTCGGAATGGTTGGTGACATAGAGTGCTTTATTTTAGATGGAACATGGATTCTAAAAATAAATTCTTTAATTAACAATCAATCAGTATAAAAATATGTAAAATTATTCAGTGTTCAATAAAAAGGATTTTAAATTGCATTCCACAAGAAATGTGGCAGTAAGTTACTATTTTTAAAATAAAACTAAAACCGGAAAATGTCTGGATTTTTGAGGTTGAGCTGGATTACGTATCAAATATTAACATTCCTATTGCTAATTTGCTAATACTTAACAATAAATGGCAGCCCAATACCATCAAAAACATAAAAATGTCCAAGGCAAAACCCAAGAAAATAGAGCTGAAGGCAATTGCTACAATACATCCAAAAATTGTTTCCCCCATCTCAAGGGAACAGTTTAAATAATTTGAAGAATATTGTTCCAAATGCTGTTTTTTTTTTTCTGCTTATTCTGGTTCGGATGACAGTAGCTGTACAAATACTGCATACGATGAACAAAATACAAAGAATGAATATCCGAACATGACGGACATTTTCAAGAGAAATGTCGTAACATGTAATACAGATTTAATTAATCTGTTTAGAAATTTAAATTTTGATCAAATTGAACTTTTGACCAGAGGGCAAAATAATTCATTGTGGCGTAGTCAGAGGTATGGCAAACTCACTTCTTCAAACTTCGGAGTAATACTGAAGGAAAAAAAATATTATGAAAAATTTATTTTGAGTTTTTTGCGTACAGCACGAGATTTGCAGTGTGAGGCTATTAAATGGGGAAAAGAAAAGGAAAGATGTGCAAGGGAATTTTATGTTGTTGAAAATAGTTCTGTGCACAGGAATTTGCAGATATATGAGGCTGGTTTATTCATTTCTGAATCTGACCCTTAGTTAGCCACGTCTCCCGATGCTGTAGTTTCTTGTGATTGCTGCGGGGAAAGGGGTAGTGGAAATCAAGTGTCCGTTTAAATATAAAGATATGAGTCCAACTGAAATTTTCAAAAATGAGAAAAAATTTTTTTTAGATGAAAATGGCAAATTAAAAGAATCGCACAATTATTATTTTCAAGTACAAGGCCAAATGGCCATTGCCAATGCACAGTATTGTGATTTTGTGGTATGGACTACTTTAGGCATCCACATCAAAAGAATAGAAAGGGATTCCTATTTCTGGCAGTCCAATAAGGATGGCCTTAAAAGTTTTTTTTTTTTTTTTTTTTTTTTTTTTTTTAAAGTTGTACCTCTTTTTTTTTTATGAAATGAACAAATAGTTCATATTGCATTCAAACCAGTGGCGTCTGGTAAATAACTTTCTAGGCTCTCTGTATATGGGTGACTAGAAACAGTTCATTAAAATGAAATATTTAGTTCCCTTAGTTGTGGATTGATTTATTTCATGAACAACATGTTTAACAAATGAGCTTTTCTTGCTAACTGTTTCTAGCCTCCCATACAGAGGTAGCCCAAAAGTTATTTACAAGACCTCATTCATTGCAATATTGCCCATAAAACCCTATCACCATTTTTGAACCCCTTCCCCTTGAGAAATAGTTTTAAATTCAATAGTACATTTTTCATTAGGTTTTTTTTTTTTTTTCCCCCATCACGGTTGACTTATATCTTTTTTTTTTAAACTATTGATTAAATGTTTTTGACCTATTAACATATAAATGATAACAAATTACTTTTTATATGGTTTTTGATCGAAGGACAATTAAAAATAAATTCATGTGTATATACATATATATTTTTTTTTAATGCAGTTTTTGATTGAAGGCGATTAAAAAGCAATTTTTTTTTTTATAGTTTTTGACTAATGGGCAATTAGAGTGCACCCCTGGTGGTTGGCAAAAAAGCTCGCTTTTCCCACGCCCACCTTCATTTTCTGTTGGTAATCTCTGTACCGCGTGTTTTTGTTTACGGCGTTAACCCATTTTTATCTTTTTTAATTCTTAAATATGGTTGCAAGCTGTTGTGCAGTCAGCTGGACTTACCGACATGTCAAAGGGAATGCTGTTGGGATGTATCATATTCCGAAAGAAAGTGATAGAAGAAAATTGTGGCTCAAAGCCATAAAAAGGAAAGATTGGGAACTCTCTGCATGAACTAGAATTTGTGGAAAACATTTTCAAACAGGTAAGAATTTATATTAATAATTATATCCAATAATATAACTATATATTCATTTCATTTTAGCATAAAGTCTTATGCAAGCCCTAACCATTACTTAAACGTATTTATTTTTGTGTACAGCACCAGATTTGCAGTGTGAGGCTATTAAATGGGGAAAAGAAAAGGAAAGATGTGCAAGGGAATTTTATTTTGTTGAAAATAGTTCTGTGCACAGGAATTTGCAGATATATGAGGCTGGTTTACTCATTTCTGAATCGGACCCTCATTTAGCCACGTCTCCCGATGCTGTAGTTTCTTGTAATTGCTGCAGGGAAAGGGGTAGTGGAAATCAAGTGACCGTTTAAATATAAAGATACGAGTTCAACTGAAATTTTCAAAAATGAGAAAAAAAATTTTTTAGATGAAAATGGCAAATTAAAAGAATCGCACAATTATTATTTTCAAGTACAAGGCCAAATGGCCATTGCCAATGCACAGTATTGTGATTTTGTGGTATGGACTACTTTAGGCATCCACATAGAAAGAATAGAAAGGGATTACTATTTCTGGCAGGTCAATAAGGATGGCCTTAAAAGTTTTTTTTTTTTTTTGAAAAAGTTGTACCTTTTTTTTTTTTTTTTTTTTTTTTTTTTTATGAAATGAACAAATAGTTCATATTGCATTCCAACCAGTGACGTCTGGTAAATAACTTTCTAGGCTCTCTGTATATGGGTGACTAGAAACAGTTCATTAAAATGAAATATTTAGTTCCCTTAGTTGTGGATTGATTTATTTCATGAACAACATGTTTAACAGATGAGCTTTTCTTGCTAACTGTTTCTAGCCTCCCATACAGAGGTAGCCCAAAAAGTTGTTTACAAGACCTCATTCATTGCAATATTCCCCATAAAACCCTATCACCATTTTTGAACCCCTTCCCCTTGAGAAATAGTTTTAAATTCAATAGTACATTTTTCATTAGGTTTCTCCCCCCCCCCCCCCCCCAATCATGTTGGTCTTTTTTTTTAAACTGCTAATTAAATGTTTTTGACCTATTAACATATAAATGATGACAAATTACTTTTTATATGGTTTTTGATCGAAGGACAATTAAAAATAAATTCATGTATATATATATATATATATATATTTTTTTTTTTTAATGCAGTTTTTGATTGAAGGCGATTAAAAAGCAATTTTTTTTTTTTTTTTTTTTTTTTTTTTTTTTAATAGTTTTTGACTAATGGGCAATTAAAGTGCACCCCTGGTGGTTGGCAAAAAAGCTCGCTTTTCCCACGCCCACCTTCATTTTCCGTTGGTAATCTCTGTACCGCGTGTTTTTGTTTACGGCATTAACCCATTTTTATCTTTTTTAATTCTTAAATATGGTTGCAAGCTGTTGTGCAGTCAGCTGGACTTACCGACATGTCAAAGGGAATGCTGTTGGAATGTATCGTATTCCGAAAGAAAGTGATAGAAGAAAATTGTGGCTCAAAGCCATAAAAAGGAAAGATTGGGAACCCTCTGCATCAACTAGAATTTGTGGAAAACATTTTCAAACAGGTAAGAATTTATATTAATAATTATATCCAATAATATAACTATATATTCATTTCATTTTAGCATAAAGTCTTATGCAAGCCGTAACCATTACTTAAACGTATTTACCGAAAAAAAAAAAAAGTATAATCAAGCATTGATTAGATTTAATTATTCAAGCCTTCTGCAATCGTTAGTAGCACAATCAAAATCTCTGTGTTACTCTTCAAGAATATTTTTCGTTTAATGAAATGTAAACAAAAATAAACAGCCTTTTCTCCTTTTCTTTTTTCAAACTGACGTCACGAGGAACTGCTCTATATAAGCTGAGATATAGTCTTACCATAAATCTGGGAAATTACAGCATATTAGCACCATCTGCAGGGCAATACTTACCAAAGACAATAGTTTATGTTAAGGAGCAATTAAATTAAGAATCTATGAATTAATTCTTGATTTAGAACTCCCACTAAATATTTGTTGCACACACGATACACTGATGATTAGGTGGATGGGCAGGCATCATTCCAAAAATGGTCACAACATATTCAAGACTTCTTAAAACATATGGTATAATAAAATAATAAATAATTACTTTTTCGATTTTTGTTTTTTTCCCTATTAATATGAATTTGAAAAATAAATAAATATATTCTTAACTAGCAGGCTTTACCTGCTTCGTTGGTCAATATATTGAAATAAATTCCCAAAATTGCATATCACATATTAATACAAAAAATCTATATAAAAAAAAAAATGAGGGAGAGAGAAATAAAAGAAAAAAATTAATGAAATCGGCCAAAATCTCAGTTAAGATTCCCGTTGAATTGGCAGCAGCTTTCCTGACTGCAAGATGCTGAATACGGATTCCCACTGCCTGCGGCAGTGCCTTAACTTTGCAGGATATTACATCTAAATTAAGTTTATTCATTTATCATTATTTAATTATGGACAGTCAGGTTTATACTATATAAAAACAATAATTTATATAAAAATATTAAATAAATTTTATAAAATAAAACTACTGATTAACATGAGACACTTAAATTTATTTTTTAATATTTCAGCGCAATAATTTTCAAGTACTGCATCCAGTCAGTCGAGGTCTGAAATGTCCTAAATATACACAACTTACTTCGAAAAAAAAAAGGTAAAAAGTCCAATATGGAATTATTATGGCCTTATTTGTAAACTATGCAAGTATCCAGTGTTTTCCAAAGGAGGAAGTACAACTAACTTAATTTCTCATATAATCTTTTCTCATATTTCTCAACAGACTGCTGGACTTCTATGAACTTAATTCCTTTTATTGCAGTCACTGCACATTATATTGACGATCACTGGAAACTGAAATCTGCTTGTTTATGTGGTGTACACTTTGATGAAGACACCACAGCTGAAAATATCAGTGAGGTATTAAAAGAAAAGCTTTCTGAATGGAACTTGAATGTGAAGATAATGGAGCAAACATAATAAAAGCTATTTCCATTTTTCAAGTGCAACTTGTGCCTTGCTTTGGGCATACAATCAATATTGGGATTAATAAGGCTTTACAAATCCCAATATTGAAAAAGATATAGGAAATGTGAAAAAATTACAGAAATCATTCTCCCTCAGCTGGAAGATGTCCCGAAACCTAACAAAAGCACAACTATTGCAAATGAAAGCTAATAAGCTGCCAGGTACATGCCCTACCCGTTGGGGGGAATTACATTAAAATTTTGCTAAAGGTTCTTAGAAAATCAGGTACCTATAAGCAAGGTACTGCAGGATAATTCTGCAAAAAAGCATTTAATACTAGAGCAGAATGAAATAACTGCATTAGAAAATTTTGTAGATTCAACAACTTTATTGGAAAATGTCACTAAAAATTTGTCAGGAGAAAAATTACACAACAGCATCAACTGTTTTGTCATTATTGAAGGGAAAAAAAAAAAAAAAAAAATTGCAATTTAAAGATACTGACAGAAAATTAGTGAAAGAAATAAAAAGCGAGATAATTCTTTCCGTAGTCATTGATAAAGACTTAATGGTAAGTGTTTTTAATAAAAATATACCATTAACTAACATTGATAATATTAATTTGTCAATCTGCATAAATAATATAAACAGTCTGTCTTTATTAGAAAAACTAACCAATTATAATAGTAATACTGGAGATAATAAATTAAATATTTTAAAAACCATAATTAGACATTTTTCAAGAGATGAAACAAATTCTTTCCCAAAGTGAATACGAAATAATAGATTTTTTTTATTTGAACAAATTCAGTTATTAGGGATAAGTAAAACCAGACATAGTTATAGTTCAAATCTTTTAGTTTTATGTTGTTTATTACACTCAATTTCATCACACAGCTATAGATTTCTAAGAAATAGGTCTGTCTTGATTTTACCTCATTCCAACACATTGCACAAACTCTCTTTGTCTCACAATATTGATCCTAGAATACAATCTTTTGATGAGAATTTTTTGCTGTATGCCCAAGAAAAATTTCATTACCTTAAAGACTGTGGAAGAAATTCATTTAAAGCCATTTTTAGATTTTAAATGTGGGAATACAATTGGCACATCATATAATTCAGAAAAAGTTGCAAATTCTGCTTTTGTATTTATGATCCAGAGTATAAAATCAGCCTTTAAGGATGTATTCCATATTTTACCTGTGAAAACAATATCAGCTGAAATGTTATATTACCATTATTTCAAAATTAATTCTAAAATTAGAAAATATTGGTTTTAATGTCATTTGCATAACTAGTGATAACAATGCCATTAATAAAAAAGCTATATCCCTTTTCACCCAGCCTCCAAAATTGAGCATATGTTACCCAAATAATAAAAAAAAAAAAAAAAAAAAAACTATCTTTTTCATTATTAATTCTGTTCATTTTACTGAAATCTATAAGAAATAATTGGCTTAATCAAAAAAAAAATTCTGAACAATCCATGTTTTGTCCAGTATTTGATTCTGCATGAGATACAAAGGAAGACTGTGTATTAAAACAGCTTCATTTATTCCTGTAAGAAAACTTTGAAATGAAAAAGATGGGCTTGTTAAATGTGTCCATACATTAACTGTAAAATCATATTGTCCTACAAATATTGAAAGACAAAATGTTCAGTTAGCTTTAACAGAGATGAGAGTACAAAAAAATTCACAAAAAGTCTGAAAATGTGTGCAAAACTCAAAGATAGTTTAATTTTTGCAATAAAAGAAGAAACATATACATAAAATCATACTTTCTATAAATGAAAAATCTCATCTCTGTTTAAACATATTCAATGACACTGTTGTGAAAGTTTTAAAAATTGTAGGTCCCAGTAATATTTCAAATGCTATTGATACTGCAAATTACTTAAAAATTATTAATATTTGGTTTGAGATTATGAATGTAAAATCTGTATTTAAAGGACTTCATAAGCGTAATGTTCACCAATATCCATTAACTACAAATGAGGACAATGAAGGTTTCTTTTAATTTACATATATTCAAATTAAAAAAAAATATTTTATCATATTTTCATGTGAGGTATTAAAAAATTTATTCAATTTAGGTGTTTTCAAACACAATGTTAAGTGATCGAGAGTTAGCCGATGTTATTGAGTCATCTGAAATAAATTGGGAATGTTCTGATAATTTTTCTGATGATGAACAAGAAAATGATCATGTAAGCGAGAATGAAACAACTCGACTGGATAGTGTATCGTCATGTAAGCGAGAATGAAACAACTCGACTGGATAGTGTATCGTCAGTGATTAATGAAGTTAGTAAAACAAAAAAAAATTAGAGAGAATAGCATTAAAAAATATTAAAATATAAGTTTGAAAAATTATTTTTTATTTCAGATAAATAATGATGGAAATTCTCAAGATATTTTCCCACAACTGGACGAGTCGATTGGTAGTAACTTTGAAAACACTCAAAGATTCACACCTGGGGCTCTAGAACGAACCCATAGGAAAGAAATCGACTCGGAAACTTTTCACTATCGGAATCTCTGATTTCCACCAAAATCATTCCGACAGCCACTTCATGCCCTAGAACCATGTCAGTGAAAACTCCTATCGGATTTCAGGAAGAGATATTCAAGTGATATCGAATTGAACTGACCAATCACAGAACAGCTAGTTTTCATGATTTCACATTACCGTTCCGCTTCGCTCGCCCGCCATTTTTAATTTTGTGTCATTTTATAGTACGGATTATATTATGCTTGCTTGTGCTTGATCGTTTAATGCTATTTTTTTTTTATCTGCAACTCATCATAATAAGATGTCACAGTCATCCCTACCTCCTACCAAATACAGCCAAGGACAAATACTAATGATTATTGAAGCTATGGAGCAGAATCAAGAAATGTGCAATGCTGTGTTACACAAATGCTATTCATAAAAGAAATTGGGAGGAATTAGCGATGAGATTGAATTCAGAAGGAGGAGCTGTGAAAACAGTGGAAAAATGGGTGAAAGTAAGCATTTTATTATTATTATTTTTGTATATTTATAAAATTCTGATTTTCCCTCTCCACATAACATTAGATCATTCTTATAACTTTCCATTGCAACGCAAGATGAACTCATTAGGTTCATTTGTTCAGTGTTTTTAAAATAGTATGTTTCTTCATATATTTATGTATTTATTATTTATTTCACTGTAAATAGTTTGATCATGTTTATATTGAAAATAATTAACAGTGAAAAACTGAAAATCTAGCAGTATGTACTATTATTTATTAAAAAATAATTCCACTACTGTTAATATACAAGAAAGTGTATATTGTATTGCTGATTTTAAATGTAAACAAGCTAAATAAATACAGGGGTGCTTAAATGTCCTTAAATTTAATAGCTGTCCTAAATTTCCTGAAATTTTTAACTTTTATGTTATTTATTGCTATTTAAACAAACTAAATTAAGTAATCAAATCTCAAACTCGTTTTGTACTGCTGCACTTTGCCCTGATAGATAAAAACTTTGCAATCATGCTTACTTTTCTATATGGCTATTATTTTGACCCGAAACATTAGTTGGGAGTTTTTGTGGTGTTTGCTTACAAATTTTACCATTACTTTTTTGTGATAGGTTTTGCATTTTACTACCATTACATTTATGAGTGATGTTTACATTCTGATGCACTTTGAGCATGATCCATAATTTTAGAACCTAAGAAAAAAATATGCCCCTCTTTTTCAGAAATAAAATTAAAAATATATTGTTTTCTTATTTTATTGTTACTAATATAAATTGTTATTACGTACCCCTTTAAAAAAAAAGCTTATAAAATTTGTCTCTAAATTGAAATTACAAGAAAGAGGCCCTTTGATATGAAGATAGTGAAAAAACGTGAGTGTACGAAAGTTTTTTTTAATGATTGCTGTAACTGGATTTTAGTGAAGTTTGTGATATTCTGATTAAAGTTAGACTTTTTAAACTCTAAAATTGTGAGCTAAATATTTTTTTGGTTGTATTTTATTTTTTTTTAAGGGAGGGGGGATTTTAAATTTTCTTATTCGTATTAAAATATATAAGAACTTTCCTTTTTGTTTGTTATTTTGTTCTATAGTTTATTCATAAACAAAATTTTGAAAGTTCAAAAAACATTTTAAATAAATAGATCCAAAAATTGAATGATTTCTTTATTTTCTAAGTAAACTAGCACTTTTTGCAGGTACACACTACATTTAAGACGTCTTGCTTATGTAGGTAGATATATAATTTTGTCCTGAAATTTTCAAAAATTGTATATGCTCTGAAATTTCACTTTGCGCTAATACTACCCCTGTAAATGTCTTGCAAATGCAGTCTTGTCTCATGAGCATATAGTGGTTAGCGTTGTCGCAAATCGGTATCGAATGAAATAAATATATCTTACATCTTTGTTGAGTAATTTGACCTTTTTACATTTTACTATAAAATTTTACAAACATATTTATTAAGCTTTAATAAATTCTAAAGTTAAATAGAACTCTACCCCTTTATAATTTTACAGATTTTTGGATATTTCTGATTTTTAATTTTTGGAGGTGTATATATTTGTAAATAGGTTGGTTGGTTGGTTGGTTGTTGTTTTATGGCGCAAGGTCCGCAATGGGACATACTGCGCCAAACAAAAGGATAAAAAATAAGGATGCTTCTGGATGGGTTTTACCCATCCAGATGGTCAGTAAAAAACACATTGAAAATTAAGACAATAGGTAAAATAATAAAACACAAGACAAAGATTGAAATAATAGAAAGCAGAGTAATAAGTGTATAAAATAAAATGATGTAAAAAGTTATGAACAGTGTAAATATAAAAAAACGAAGTAAAAGGAGATGAACAGTGTATATAATAAAAAGATGAACAGTGTAAAATATAAAATCAAATGTCATGATAAAAACCAGCTTCTTTTAAAAAATTAGTCATGCGATGATGAGGGTTCACACCTAAAAGGTTCGTCAGATTGGGTGAAGATGAATTAAAATGTGTTCGATAGAGATGACGAAGGCAAGGGCAGTCTGTGAGGACATGACGAATGGTTAAAGCACTGAAATGACACTTTGGACACTCAGGTTGTTGTTCTCTAAGTAATAAGTATTTATGTGTGAGTCTGGAATGCCCAATTCGTAGTCGAGTAATAATAACATCGTATTTTCTAGGCGAAATTGTAGGCCAGACTGAAATTTGAGACTTTATTTCTCGCAATTTATTACTATTTTTGTTATTCCACTCCCTTTGCCACATATTTTTAAGATAGCTTTTAAGTGTGTGCTTAACGTCTTCATAAGGAACAGGACAGTTTAAAAGTATGGAAGCCTGCCTTGCGGCTTTGTCTGCTGCTTCATTGCCTTTTATGCCTACGTGGCCAGGAACCCAGCAAAACAAAATATCAAATCCCTTTTTCAAAAGGTCGTTGTAAGTTTTTAAAATAGAAATGAAAGTCAGGTTACAAGAGCTAGAAGAGAGAGAATCAAGAACACTCTTTGAGTCTGTATATATAATGAATTTTCTACTGTGATGAGATGAAATGATGTTAAGGGCAACCTCAACAGCAAAGAACTCTGCAGAGAAGATGGAAAAAGAGTTAGGGAGTTGATAGCTAAACGTTGTATTACCAATGATAATACCACAACCGACTTTATTAGTTGTTTTGGAGCCATCAGTATAAATTTCAATATAGTCTTTGTAGGCAGAGCGATGAGATGAGAAAAGTGCTTGAAAAATGGAAGCATCTGTGTTAGATTTGTCAAATCCCTTAAATGGATGAAGACAAGAAATAACTTGGAAATTCCAAGGCGTCATGATTAAAAAAGAACGGGGACGAACTTTGGTATGAATATGAGAAGTGCCCACAAGAAAGTTCTTAATCCTAAGAGAAAAATGAGGGATGCAAGATGGCCGATTCACATAAAGATTATGATCGTTGTCATTTAAATGTGAGTGAAGTGGATGATTAGGATGTGAAAGGATGCGATAGTACAATTCATGTGAAAGTCTTTGTCTTATATCAGTGAGAGAAGGCTCCACACAGTCAGCATATAAACTAAAAACAGGACTGGTCCGGAATGCTCCTGAGCAAATTCTAAGTGCACTGTGGTGTGTTGTGTCCAGTTTTTTGAGGTAAGAATGAGCTGCTGATCCATAAACCTGGCAAGCATAATCTAGTTTGGAGCGAATAGTAGCACGATATATTTTGAGTAGCGATGGACGGTCTGCTCCCCAAGAAGTATTAGAAAGGACTTTTAAAATGTTTAGTGCTTTATCACATTTAGTTCTTAAATATGAAATATGTGGAATAAAAGTCAATTTTCTGTCAAATATAACACCCAGAAATCGAGCAGTGTCAACAACTGAAATTGGCCTGTTATTCATCAAAATCTGAGGATCTGGATGAAGACCTCGTTTACGACAAAAATGCACACATTGTGTTTTGTCAGTTGAGAATTTAAAACCATTTTTATTTGTCCATTGAATGATATTGTTTATAGCAAGTTGTAATTGGCGTTCTATGAAGCGCATGTCATTTCCCTGGCAAGAAATTTGCAGGTCGTCAACATATAAGCTTCCATGTACACTTGGTGGCAACTGTTTTAAAATATCATTTATTTTTAAAGAAAAAAGTGTAACGCTCAAAACACTGCCTTGAGGCACACCTTCCTCCTGAAAATAATAATCTGAATAAACTGATCCTATACGAATTTGAAAGCGTCTGACTCTTAAAAAGTTTTGAATGAAAATGGGGAGATTTCCTCTAAAGTCCAAATTAAAAAGATCTTTTAAAATACCATAGCGCCATGTCCTGTCATAAGCTTTTTCTATATCGAAAAAAATTGAAACCAAATGGTTACGTCTCACATTAGCTTTTCGAATATTAGTCTCCAGTAATAAGATATTGTCAACCGTTGAGCGGCCCCGTCGAAAACCACTTTGCCATGGAGAAATCAAGTTATTTTTTTCTAAAATGAAAACAAGCCTAGTATTTACCATCTTTTCTAGCAGCTTACATAGACAGCTTGTGAGGGCAATGGGTCTATAATTTTTGGGATCAGTAGCATCTTTACCTGGCTTAGGAAAAGGAATAACAATAGCATCGTGCCAAGCAACAGGGAAAATATTTTCAGTCCAGATCCTATTGTAAAGATGAAGGAGATTATTGAGAGACTGTTTTGATAAATGTTTAATCATAATATAGGTAACACCATCAGGTCCGGGAGCAGAGTTATGGCAATGTTTCAAACTATTTTTTAATTCATTATCTGTAAAAGGTCTATTATAGTCTGGTGAAGAGCGGGAGTGAAAATTGATTGATGATCGTTCAGAATTATGTTTATGAGACAAAAAAGGTTCGGAATATGAATTAGAACTGGAGATGTGAGATAAGGTTTTACCAATGGTGTCTGCAATATTTTTAGTAGAAGTTATAGTTTGGCCATTATCATTTAAAAACGAAATACTTTGATTAGAATATATTCCCATTGCTTTCTTGACACGATGCCAAAGCTGTTTACTGCTTACATTAGAGGTAATGCTGGACACATATTTAATCCAGGAATTTTTTTGGGAGATTCTGCGGATTCTTCGTGCGGCTGCCCTTGCTTTTTTGAATGCGATATAATTAGCAGTAGTCGGGTACCTCCTAAAAATTCCCCAAGCTTTTTGTTGCTGTCTTTTTGCATTACTGCATTCATCATTCCACCATGGCTTTGAATGTTTACTCAGACGTCCAGAGGATTTTGGAATAGCAATATCAGCTGCATTCATAATACAGTTTGTAACATCAGTGATTGCTCTGTTGATATCACCCTCGATCATTTCATATGTGATAGTTGCATTTATAGTGAAAGTAGCCCAGTTGGCCTTGTCATAAATATAATGTGGATTTATTGGATGATGATCATTAAAAGTATAAAAAGATAAAAATAGAGGAAAATGGTCGCTATTATGAAGGTCGTTACTCACAAAGAAATTAAAATAAGGATACAAAGTTGGAGAGCAGATGGCCAAGTCTATAGCATGAAAAGTTCTGGAAGGTTCATGAAAATATGTGTTGTCACCGTTATTTAAAATACATAAATTATTATCAGTGATTAGGTCTTCAATAATTTGTCCTCGAGGATTAATATCAGGACTACCCCAAAGTTGGTTGTGTCCATTAAAATCACCAAGAATTAAAAAAGGAGTCGGTAACTGCAAAATAAGCCTATTGAGGTCACATTGTCGAACAGTCATATTTGGTGGTAAGTAAACGGCGCAGATGGTGATAAGCATGTGTATATGGATCTGAACAGCAATAGCCTGGATGTCTGTATTTAAAATGATATTAGAATGTGGAACATTATTTGAAATTAAAAGAGCTACACCACCTGTAGCTCTGTCAGAAAGTGTAAAATCTTTTCTGAAACACCGGTAGCCACGGATTTTAACATTGTCATGTTGTCTTAGGTGTGTTTCTTGGAAGGCAAAGCAAATAGGTCGATGATCAGAGATAATATCTCTGATTTCATCTCGTTTATTAATAAAACCTCGGCAATTCCATGAAATGAAATTGGTCATACTTTTTTTTTTTTAGATTATAACATCCACGTCATTGTCCTCTGATGCAGTGGACATACCGTCCTCCCCATCAGAAGGATGGAGGCAGATCATATCATCTTGTTTTGGAAGATTTCCTTTATTATTTTTATTTGTAGTGGGAGTGGGCAATTTTGTTAGCTTCTTTTTCTTGATGATATTGAGACGAGAGGGTGAATTAGAGTGCTTTAGAGATGTAGAGTTAAGACTTTTTTCAGACAATAAGGTTTTAGCAGTTTGTGGAATTTTCTTTAAATTTCTTGATTTTGATGAAGAGGACTGTGAAGAGTTAGAAGACTGATTTGGTTTGGATTGTAAGATTTGGGAATTGTTTACTGTAGTTTCGAGTGGGGAGCTAGTATTGGGTATTTTTGTAGAATTACGTGAAACAGTTTCAACTGGTGGGCTGGTATTGATTAGAGAGTCAGTTTGTGTAGCTATTGTTTTACAAGTTTTTTTGGTGGAAGTAACAGCAGCATATGATTTACCAACGATGGGTGTTCTTGATTCTACTATTTTTCTGGCTTCTGGGTATGATATATTTTGTTTTGTTTTAATGGTTTGAATCTCTTTTTCTATTTTCCATTTTTCACAAGACTTAGCATATGATGGGTGATCTTTTTTACAATTAACACAACACACAGTCGCTTCGCAATTTTGACTATCATGGCCAATGGCACTGCAGCGGGCACATGTCTGTTTTCCACGGCAGGAAGTTTTAGAATGGCCAAAACGTTGGCAGTTGAAGCAGCGTAACGGATTTGGTATGTATTGTCTGACGGGGCATTCAAGGTATCCAGCTTTTATTGATGTTGGAAGTTTTGGGGAATTTATTGTTAAGATTATGTGTTTAGTTGGAATTGGTTTATTGTCGCGAAATATAGATATACGTTTTACTCCGATAACTTTTTGCTCTTTGAGGTTTTCAAGAATTTCGGCTTCTGGTATAAACTGGAGGTCAGATTCAGAAATGACACCACGGCAAGTATTTAGAGTTCTATGGACATCAACAGTGACAGGAATGTTTGCAAATTGAGTACACTTTTTTAAACTGTTAGCTTGCTTGTTATTTTCGACTTCTATTAATAATTCCCCTGATCTAAGTTTTTTCACTGATTTTGGATTACCCATTATAGATTGCAGTGCCTTTTGTATTAAGAAGGGAGATGTTTTTGAGAAATCTCCTTCTTTCTTCTTTACTATAAAAAATCTAGCTTCGCAATTTATAAACACATTACTCTCATTAAGCGTGGAAGAAAACTCTTCCATTCTTTCAGCCCAAGATTTCTCATTTGAATTTTTAATAGCTTGGCCCAAGCCAGACGCATTATTCGTATTTCCATTGTTTGTCGCCATAATTAAATTAAATAAAAAGGTTCGAGGGTTTCCTTAGTCCCACAAGTCAGCCCGTTTCTTGAACAGACGGAAAGCAAAGGGTTTTCAGAATCGCTCCCTGGGACACCCATAACCACTCACCAGCTACCAGACTGTCGACCCAGATTG
The DNA here is from genome assembly GCA_963930645.1 of Salticus scenicus. Taxonomy (NCBI): domain Eukaryota; kingdom Metazoa; phylum Arthropoda; class Arachnida; order Araneae; family Salticidae; genus Salticus; species Salticus scenicus. The sequence goes on from OZ005658.1 coordinate 270,584,287, forward strand.
GGAATCACATGTGGTAGTCGTGTTAGTCCGGTGTTTCTCGTTCGAGTAGTCACCGTTGTCTCACCTTCACCAAGGGCACCAGTCTCCCAGTGTGCTCCCAAGGCTAGACTACCGTGAGACCCTCACCAAATCGCCAACCCAATAACCAGCGCCACATCTACACCGGTCTCAGCTTGGTTACTGTATTAGTAATTTTAAGGTTTTTAGCGTAACAAATGAGAACAAAAGGGTGAGTAGAAACGAAAAAAGTTAATAGAACAAGGTGAGTAGTTTCATTTTTTTGGTTTTTTCAAATTTTATAATTTTTTTAAGATTTTTTTTTTTTTTCAAAGAACAAAACAACAGGAACAAGTAAGTACCAAAAACTTATTGGCAACAAAAGCAAAATAAACCAAACCAAAGGTGAAAGAAATAAAAGGGAAGGGGGAAAAAAAAACAAAAGGAGAGGGAAAAAAAGATCACTCGGGCCCGGGGTGCGTGACTCCCCCTGAATACCTGAAGAAGGTACCCCCCTGGGGGATTTGTAAATAGGATTTAAATATAACTAGAAAACCTGTGCGGAATTTCTGCACTTTTATTTCTTTTCTTACTTACCTTTAAATTTTGAAACTCATAAATATTAAATCAAATCATCCCCAAATTCAAATTTTACTGTACACATAGCCAAATTATTAATAGAACTAAATTAACACTGTGCAGCAGTGAAACCAAAATCATTCAAAGAAAGTTTTAAAAATATTTCCTGAAGAAAATGTGTGACAATTTTGTAATCATTTAAATGATGTTAAATTTGGCTTAAATATTAATTACAATGAGTTAATTGTATAGTTTTATTGGTATATATAATAAATATGGTATGTGTACATGAAATTATTCCGAACCATTATGATCTGTAATATAAAATGAATGAGTTAATACAAAAATATGAGTTACAAAGAAATATGTATGTATACAGACACATATAGTAAGTGGTTGAAGGGACAGTAACTTATTTCTTTGTACCGAATATCCGTTTTGACCGAATGCCGAATATTCGCCCAACCAAAAGTCGTCCAAATACTGAGTTCAAGAATATAAGAATACTCATAATTCCTGAATATAAGAATACTCATTGATTTATTCTTATATTCAGGTGGCAAACACCTAATTTTTTACAAACTTTTTAAGTAATTCATTTACATTTAGTAATATTTTATTTTTTTAAATATGAAAAACTATTATAAAAAAAATACTATTCAGAAACATTGGTTTATATAAATGTAGAAAAATATTAGGAAATATTACTGTACATAAATAGTGGTATAGTGCTCATAGTCAAAGAATTAACTGTTTGGCTTCTTAATAAACACATAAAATTTCTTAAAATATAAATAAATAAAAAATTTTGGTTGCGCTCCACTCAAGGAAAAAAAAAAAAAAAAAAAAAAAAAAAAAACGCAACCCAGAAATGCAGCATTTGAGAGTAATCAATTTAAAAGTAACAAAACATATGCCAACCTATATTAAATCTGACACAAATGCCTTTTACTGTAATGGATAAATTTTGGTATAGTAATGTAATGCTTTTCATGCATGTTGAGACACTTCATATGCATTCTTCAATGACAAACTGAAAATTGCTATTTTATGATTTGTGTCATTTTTTTGCCAGATTTGGATGTGATATATGTTTGATCTATTGTAGTTTCCTAGATGGCAACAATATGAATTATGTTTTATGTATGCTCTTTAATAATTCAACTGATGGATGAGGTCACAACCGGGGGTGTTGCGGTAAGCTGTGCTGGCTTGACCTGGGTGCTTTTTCTTAGTTATTTCTACGAAGTGTAAGTTTTCTCACTCTTTTTCACCTCTGTTGGTTTCTGTAAGGACATAAGTGAGTGTTTATTTTTGTTTTCTTCTGCTTTTTTCTTTACTTATATATTTGTTGTACTTCGGTTCTCCTGCCAGCTGGCAGTGGGGTAACCAATTGTTTGTTTTTGGGAAGAATGAATTCCCAGTTTACGTTCCATGAGCAGTCGGCTCTTGAGTCAAATATATTTCTGAGGGAAGATATTCCCCTCCCGTTGCAACTAGAATATGCTTTCACAAATGGAGTTACACGTGTGTGTTTGTTTTTGGAACCCGGTGAAGGTAAATTCCCCCGCAATAAGCCCAAGCAATTGAAGGCGGAAATTGATAATAAAATTAGCCTGAATAACAAAATACATAGCATAAAATTTACCAGAACTAACAAGCTTCTTATTGAGACCGAAGACCTAGAATGCGCAAAGCAAATTATTAAATTGGAGAGTTTATTAAAGGTTCCTGTCACCCCTTATGTACAACAAGAAAATATCACTACCAGATCTGTGTTACACGACATAGACCCTACTACGTATTTAGCTGATCTTGGGACAGAAATTCAAACCGAAAACAAATTGAAGGTTAAAGAACTACGTCGATTTACGAGAAAGTCTCAATCAGGTGTCCAACTCACGGAGACTGTTCTAGTTACTATATTTGGCGCTAATCTCCCCCCAGAAATAAAATTCTTTTACATGATTGAGAAAATAAAACCTTTTTATGATCGGCCGCGTCAGTGTACAAAATGTTGGAAGTTCGACCACTCGACACTCAAATGCAAAAGTGATGTAACGTGCAAAAAATGCGCTGAGAATCATCCCGAAAACATGTGCACAAGTGAAGTTAAGAGATGTTGCAATTGTAGCGAAAATCATGAGGCGACTGATTCCCAATGTTCGAAACGACTTCATGAAATGTCAATTTTAAAATATAAAACTGATAATCATGTATCTATCACTGAAGCTCGTCGCTAATTCCGTACATTGGATAAAAAATCTTACGCTACGGCTGCTGTTACGCAGAACACACAAAAGGACACCATAGTGACCAGAGAGGAATTCCAGAGTAGCCTAGACTCGGTGTTTATGAAACTTCAGGATCTTCTAAGTCAGGTTGTGCTGAAGAGTATTGAAAGTGTTACGCAACTGGTTCAACAAAATAATGAGAGTATACTACAATTGGTACAGCAGCAAACAAAAGAAATCAAACAAAACATGGATCGTTTGACGACATTAGTAATCAAGTCTACCGGTCGGTTGACTGCGAAGTCTACTGCTCCCACTGATGATAAACCCCATACCTCCACCCTAAAAGAACAAACTGAACGACTATTAAAGAAATCGAAGGTAAATGAGCCTGGACTGACTGAGATCCAAAACAAGATTCCGGTTAGTAGAGTTCCCCAATCCAAGATAAATGTTGAGGTGGAAATGGCTGATGCTACTTAGTGATCCCCTTCCCGGCTGGCTTATGCCCTTGCTGGTTCTGGGTACAAGCGTTTTCTAGTTTCTCTTTTTATGAGTCATAATATTTCTCTTTCTTTTATTCAATGGAACTCAAGGGGCGTTCGCCAGAAGCGTCACTGGTTAAAGTTTTGGCCGTTCTGCGCTGCTGATGTTTTTGTTTTTCAAGAATCTTTTCTAAACCCTTCTGATTCGTTCTCCTGCCCTCAGAAAATTGTTTATCGTAACGATAGGTTGAGTAGAGTTGGTGGTTTACTAACAGCTGTGAATATCAACTTCCCCTTGGTGCAAGTTACATTTAGTGAACTTGTTTCCCCTGATGTTGAGTTCTTAGTTGTTAAGATTTGGTCTGGCACTCAGTGGATTTTTGTAGTTAATCTTTACGCCCCTGGTGGGAATGTCTCTTCTCTATGGTTAAACCGTCTTCTTCACAAAATCCATCCCCCTTTCATTATCCTTGGGGATTTCAATCAGAAACATACTGCATGGGGCAATGCTGTTTCTACGCCTGGGGCTGATCAGATCTATGACTGGTTACTTAACAATAATGTCTGTATCCTGAACTCTAACAGCTATACCCATGTTTCCCCCTCTGGGAACCATTCTCTTATTGATCTCACCTTTGCCAGTCCAGATGTTTTCCGTAGAAGCCACGTCTCAGTGCACCATGATCTCTTTGATTCTGACCATTATCCCATCATATTACAAATTTCTGGTAAATTTTCTCCTCACCTTATTCCTTGTACCTACACTGACTGGAATGCAGTCAAATGTGACTTTAATAACTCATTGAGTGGTAATACTAGTGTTAGTGTTGAAAATTTAACATGCAGTTTTAGTAGGTCCCTAAAGAGTAACTCTGTCAGGTATTTTCTTAAGAGTAGGGATAACCCCCCTTGGTGGGACACTCAGTGCGCCTGGTTGCTTGGGCAAAAAAGGAAATTTCTGCGATTGTCATGACTTTACTCTCTAGGGATCACTGGATCAAGTATAGAAGTGTCGCTGCGCGGTTAAAGCGCTGTGTTAGGTCAAAAGCCTCGGCCTTTTGGAAGAATGTCTGCGATCGAATGAATGGCGGGAATGTTTACCCAATGATTAAGGCTCTTAACAATTAGGTGGATCACCACTGATTCTCATCTCGTTTTACATCATAATGGTCGCGGCATTGCTGATCGTAGAGAGCAGGCTGAGATATTTGCTACACATTACAGTCATACCGATGACCTTCCTGGAATCCCTTATGATCTCTCCTGTAATGACTCTCTCTGGAACAAAAGTTTTAGCCTGGTTGAACTTAATCAAGCTATCCATCTAATGAAGAATACCACCCCGGGGGAGGACAAAATCCCAGCTCAAATATTTAAAGCTCTTAACTTCTCCAACCGGCAGAAAATTCTAGACATGGTTAACACGCTGTTGCATGATGGCGTCGTTCCGGATACTTGGAGGACTGCTATCGTTCTTCCCATCTGGAAGCAAGGGAAACCTAAAACTCAGCCAGCTGCTTACAGACCTATTGCCTTAACTGCTGTAGGATGTAAAATTTTTGAGCGGATGATTCTGAAACGGATCCTTGATCACTTGACCATTAGCTCGGTATTCCATGCTCGTCATTTTGGTTTTCTCCCTGGTAGAGATTGCAGCAAAGCTCTTCGTATCTTCTACAAGGAAATTTTAGATGCCCGCATTCAAAAGAAGTACGTCATTGCAGTCAAGTTAGATATCCACTCTGCCTACGATTCTGTATGGAGGGATGCCCTCATCTATAAAATGGCTAGTATTGGTATTGGTGGTGATACAGCGTATTGGATTGCTCAATGGCTACATAAACGGTCTTTGAAGGTCAGTTGGAGAGGCGTCACTTCCCGTTCTGTCCCTTCTAATCGTGGTGTTCCTCAGGGCAGCGTGCTTTCGCCAATACTTTTTACAATATATATGTGGGATTTCTTTGAAGTAATTGACGCTGGTGTACACGCTATCGTCTATGCAGATGATATTCTCATTTATTGTGCTGACCCGTGTCTTGACGTAGTTATGAGTAAGTTGCAGGAAGCTTTGGCCAGAGTTCAAACCTGGTGCAGTTATTGGCTACTGGACATCCGCCCGGACAAATGTGCTGTCATAAACTTTTCACGTAAAACTCAGGCTCCGGAAAGAAATCTCTTTCTCCATGGTAGCAGTATTGAGTGGCTTAATCAGGTGAAAATTCTTGGGGTGATTTTCTCTACTAATTTCACGTTCCGGGCCCATTTTGATTACTTGCAAAAGAAATGTGTCAAGCGTCTGAATTTATTAAAAGCCATCGCCTCCCCCCTGTGGGGCATTCGGACCCCTCAGCTCTTAAAAGTTGTTAACGCCATTATCCGTGGTCTCATTGAGTATGCTGCCCCTATCTATAGTGGTGCCTGTAAATCTTCATTGAAAAAGCTTGATGTCATTTACAATGCGGCTATTAGGTTTGCGACTGGTTTGCCTAGGTGGACCCCTCTTTTTAAACTCTACAGGGAGTCGGGTCAGGTTCCCTTATTTCTTCGTCGATCCTACTTGACAAATACTTTCTATGTTCGCTGCACCACTTCCTATGGTCATGACTCTTCACTTGATTATGTTGACGCAAGTTTGGAGTGGGATACTGACTATGGCACCTTCAATCCTGGTATGCTCCTTCGTTCTTGCTGGCCAGCCGGGATAGTCACGGATTACATTGAAATTTTTCTGGATGAATGTCCGTTTCAGTCGAAAGCTCTTCCCCCGCCAGTAATTCTTGCCTCCTTTCATCACTATATGACTAGCAACTTTTTTGGGTATCAAGTTATTGCCACTGACGCTTCTAAAGATCAGTGTAAAACTTCCATCACTGCAGTCGACGTCACAAACAAGTTTTCCAGGGCTCATTTGATTCACCATCTCAATTCCATCTTTACTGCTGAAGTCCTTGCAATTGACCTTGGTGCTAGTCTTTTCTCAAGAGTGGTCTTTGCCTCATCCTGACTGATAGTAAATCGGCCCTTACTGCGTTGAAACACGTTAATCATACGTCTCCTGCGGCTGTGTTACAGCTGTATAACACTATTAAGTCCGTTAGGGCTTATGTGGATAAATTGGTTCTTGTCTGGGTGCCTAGCCATGTTGGCATCCCCCCTAATGAGCAGGCTGATCAGCTTGCTAGGACTGGGCCGTTTGCTACTTGCACCTATGGTGGTATCGCTCCAAGCGACCTCAAACAGCTCTTTAAGCGCATCATGCACGATCAGTTTAATAGCTGGTGGGAAGAAAGCCCGTACGCCCAATCATCTCCTCACTTAGGCACAACAATTTATAAATTCACTAGGAACAGGAAAGAAGATGTGGTCACTGCCCGTTTGCGAACTCTAAGTGCCGTTACTGAATGTCGACTTTTTCGCTTCCATCTCAACAACTCTCCCATATGTTCCATCTGCCATGCTGGGACTGGAACTGAACGTCATTATGTATTTGACTGTCGGGCATTCGCAGCAGAAAGGCAGCTACTTTCTCAAAAGATGAATGTCTCTCCTTCCAATATTTCTTGGGGTACTTTCTGGACCATCTTGGAGGAGAATGATCATTTATTTCGTCTGTTTATTCGACTTTTTCTTGGCACTGGTCGTTTTTAGCATTTATGGTCTATCTATCCTTGGTGTAGTCTTCCTGTGTGTTGACTTGTATTGCTGTCCTTTAATACATTATCTCTTCTTTTCGGTCATGGTGTTCTTATATATATATTTTTTTCTTTTTGTGTTCTTGGCTAATCTGTAATGAATGTCTTGTTTTTTGCTTAACTTTTCATGGTTTGGGACTGGGTTCTTACATGGATTCTTCGCTTCCTATTCCCCTCTTCTTGGATCATTTGAGGTCATGCCAGTCTTTCGGCTGTAGCGCTTACCCCAACACCCTTTGTATTGTATTGTATTGTAATAATTCAACTTTAGAAACATACATTGTTATACTGTTATTGATAAAGAAAACTTATGTTAGATATTGTTATGTTTAATGTAACTAATAATTAATTTTCTTTAATGTTACTTGAAAGTAGATAAAACAATTGTTTTCATTGAAATATAATCTGTTTTTTAATTACTCTGAAAAATCTTAATTTAATGAAAGTTAAAAATAGCAGAATTTTTTCAAATTGATTAAAAATTGTTAATTTTTGTATGTTCAAGTAGCCGAATAATTTGATATTCGGTGCATCCCTACTTAATATAATAATTTGGCTTATTTATTTATTTTTTTTTTTTGTGTGTGTGTGTATTAGTGTGCAATGTTTTTAAAATAAAAATGCATACTTTTTTCTTTCAGTCATGGACGGACTTCAAAAGTTCTGTGAAAAAAAAAATTCATGCACAACAAAATTCAGCAAGGGAGAACTGGTGGTGGCCCAGGGAAATTTAAAATTATCACACCAATAGATGAGAGAGTGCTGTCACTGATTGGGATGGATGCTGTTGAGTGTTTGCCTGTTCAGGAAAGCTGCAGCATCCCACAACCTGCCTCGACTGCAACTGGGAGCCAGGAGACGGAAGAAGTATATATTCTGGTAAATATTTTACCATGTTTTTATTAACTTTGATTCTTTTTTGTTTGTTTGTCCGGTATAAATATTGCAATCTATTTTTAAATAACTTCTCTAGTAGCTAGACATTTGAAGCTTTCACAGTAGTTCAGAACCCGGTGCGGTGACAACGCAATACTTCTAAGTCCAATTTTCGAATGGTTTTCTTTTAATTAAAACATGAAAATAATAAGCTCCTAATATCAGTAAAAACAGCTATTAAAATATTACCTATAATTTAATTGTTGCAAAAAAAAAAATAAAAAAAAATTACAAATTCATTTTCTTTTGATATAAAAATAAATACATTTAATTCAACGTGAGCGTTAAAAAATTATAAAAAGTTAAATGATGCATCTCACAAAAATGAACGTCATTATCACTTTAAAAATTTTATACACATTGATAAGTGCTAATGTAATTCATGATGGTAATATATGTCCTAAAAGAAGTAATATTTTATTTTTAAAACCTTTTTTTTTTTAATTAATGATTTGTCAGAAAATTTAAAAACATGGTATGTAAAGTTTTTTTCTCTTCTAATTATTTTCACTTAAAATGCAAAAGTCTCTCCCCCCCCCCCCCCCCCTGCCCTGTGGCAGGGTTGGGTTTTAGCCGTCAAAAACTAGTTTTTGACGTGACATAGGTTTAAACCAGGTTTTAACCGGTTTAAACCGTCAAAAACCCCCAATACATTTTAAATACGCTAAAAGTAAAAAAAGAAGGCTGTTAATAATAGCAAGCTCCAGCATTGTTTTTGTTTAATTATAATGTTTCTTAATTTTAGTATACATTGAATTACAGCGCATATCGAAATGATAGGTCCACCCGCATTTTTCAAAATTTCGACTCTTAATTGAGAATAAGAATCACTTTTTTGGTAGAGTTAATTAATCAGTAATTGTTATAACTATTTATGAAGAAATTTCTTAAAAATAAATAATTCCTTTATATTTTATGCAAATTTTTATTTTCAGACCGTTTCGAAAAGATAGGTCCGCCTTCAGAAATTTTGCACCAATCACGTTTATTTCCAAAAAATTTGCATAAAAATCGTTGCTTAGTCTTACTGCGGGATTATGCTGGCTGCTGTGGAGGTATTTAAACTGATTTGAACATCACGTTCTAATCAAACGAAATGGGTCGTCGTTGCAGTCTTTCGCTGATTGAGCAGGGGGAAATGGATGCATTTAAAATGTGTGGAAAATCGAATAGAGAAATAGGTAAATTTTTAAACAGATCACATAATGTTGTAAACAATAATTTGCGACTTAGAAATGCTTATGGCAGTAAAAAATCATCTTGCCGCCCGTCAAAAGTGACACCCCGACAAAGAAGGACCGTTAAGGACACCCCGTAAAGGAGTTAAAATCTGGAAATATGAGCTTATCCACTGTGGCCAGACAACAAAACCCTCCAATATCAAAATCTACAGTTCATAGAGTGGTAAAGAAGTTCGGCAATATAGTTTACGTGAAGAGGAAAGCGCCTCCGAAATTGACTAAAAAGCACCAAGAAAAGAGATTGAAATTCGCACATGAAGTGATGTCCTGAAAACAAGATTGGCATCGTGTGATATTCAGTGATGAAAATAAATTCAACCTGGATGATCCAGATGACTGCCAGTACTACTGGCACGATCTGCGTAACGATAGACAGATATTCTCGAAGAGGCAAGCTGGTGGTGGTTCCGTTATGGTATGGGCCGGATTCGGAGGTGCAGGCAAAACTGATATAGCATTTGAAAACAATCGTTTGAATGCTGCAGGCTATCAACAGCTGCTTGAACAATATTTTCTTCCACAAGCAGAGCACATTGGGGGCCCATTCTTCATGTTCCAACAGGACAATGCTCCTGTGCACACTGCAAAGTCCACTTTCGAATGGTTTCTGGATAATGGTGTACATGTTATCGATTGGCCATCTAGTAGCCCCGACCTGAATCCGGTAGAAAACATGTGGGGTATACTCGCAAGAGCGGTGTATGCAGGCGGAAGGCAGTACAACAGTACTGCAGACTTGAAAATGGCTATTTCCTCCGAATGGTCAAAAATCGAGAAAAAGTGTTTGCAAAAACTTATAGAAACCATGCCGAATAGGATTTATGAGCTTATTCTGAAACAAGGTGAAAAAATTTCTTATTAATTCAACATTAAATTGATGCTTGGTTCAGTGGACCTATCTTTTTGAAACAGCTTTTTCATGTAATTTTTGTTTTCCTTATTATTCCTATTATTTGTATATTATTCATGTATTATTTTACATTGAATGAAGCAATGTAGTTTATAAAATAGTACTTTGTACACAATAAAACCTTTTTTACCAACATAACTTTCGTTTTTACTGGTGGATCTATCATTTCGACACGCACTGTATATTAAATTCAATTCTATTAATTTATATACTTTTCTTTGTTTATGACTTAATTTTCAATTTTTTACGTGTAATTTCTTTCTGGTGTGGATTTTTTGCATATTTGGTTAACAAGCTTATTTATTTATTTTTAATAAACAAATATGCAGCATTAATTTATTTTTATATTTGGAGCAAATTCAGAACAATATAATGCAAAATAAGAATAAAATTTATTTTATAAATGGGAAAAGAATGAAGTACTGGTATAAAAAGATTAAAATATAAATAATTTAATCTTTTTATACAAATTTTTGTCTTGACTAATAATCATTTCTTACTGGTATAAATTTATCTTACTTAAGGAGTATCTCTTAAAATTAAGGACAAATGAATAATTCACCATATCACTAAAAAAGAAATAATTGCTTACCTTTCCAAATGATGAAATGATGTTTTGTGTTTAATTCAAATTATGGAAACTTCAAAACATACAAATTTTGAAATTTGTACTTTTAATTATTACAGCATACATTTACTTATTTATTTATATTATTAATATTCTGGTTCAAAAGAACCACGTAACATACGGTAACACATCACTAATTTTGAGCATTTTTCCAAACCTAATCTATTTCTTATTTTGGAATGTATATGTCCAAAGTTTGAAAACATTCTTTCAATGGAGGCGGAACTGGCTGGACAAGAATGAAGAACAATCACCATTTTTACAAATTCAAAAAATGGACTATCCTTTTCTGTAATTACATTAAGAATTCCTTTCCACCAAGTCACTGGATTAGTTAGTCTACCACTTTCACTAAAATACGATGCAGGAAATGGTAAATCACATGCTTCAAATGCAATTAAGAAAGGAAGACAATTAGGTAATTTTTCTGTTGCCCATAAACGAGCAGACTCAATTTGTACACTGTTTAATCCATCTCCTTGATATTTGGGATGAAGAAGATATGCTAAGAAATGAAAAGGTTCTAAATATTGCAACATTCTTTTTTCCACAGTTTCAATGTGTGGCTGCAGAGATCCTTCCTTCATGAGACCAAGCCAAGCTGAACACGCATCAGCTAAAGTTGCACTATCCCGTTGAAGAACGTCTAGACAAACACTAATCGGTTTAAGTTGCATCAAGATATCTTTACATTGCTTATAAAGATTATAATTGTTGATCAGATTAGCAATATCTTTTTCAATTTTATCTTCGTGATCTTCAACTATTTTTTGATAAAATGGTCTGTTTCTCAAAAACGTATTGATGCATACAAGCTTGCTGTTCCATCTTGTATCGCATTGTAATTGAGGCTTTATAGATTCTGGATACTCCTGAAGCCATCCTGCAGGTAAGTGATGATTCCGAAAGTACTTTTGAACTTTTATTACAGGTTTTATAATGGCATCTGGTGTAAGATCTTGGCCTAATAAATTTAGCCAGTGAGATGAGCAACCATAAAAAAAAAGATCTTTGGTACTCTCTTCCAATTGAAGTAATTTTCTTGTTTTTTCCATCACTTTTGCATTATCGGTCACAAGAGCTTTTACATCACAACCAAATTTGATTTTGGCTTTATTGATTGCATTTTCAATGATTTCCTTATGATATTCAGCATTTTTTACATTTGTGCCACTGTCAACAGCATCAAGAAAGACAGTTTTACCTGAGACATGCAAACTGGATGCAATGACTGGGTCATTATGGATGTTAACTCCATCCATCTTCAATTAATGTAACATTTTTTCCTTCAAGACTTTTCTTTGTTTCTTCTTCTACTTCAGCAACAACCTCATCAAGAAGTGTACCAGCTAAAGCTTTTCTACTAGGAACACGATAGCCTGGTCGCAATGCAGAGACTAAGTCTTGGAAAGTTGTATGTTCCACAACACTGAATGGAATATTGTTGGCATAAAAAAATTTTGCCACTAACAAATCCAATTTTTGAGCTGAAGAACCACTTGTTTTTACAACGAAAGAATCCAATTTGAATTTTTTGGCTTGGGTTTCAGGTACTACTAGGTCTGATTCTGATCCAGACACATAATTAATGTCAGGATCTGAGTCTCTGTTTTTCAAACACTGAGATAAATGGTTTTTCATCCTTTCAATATGATTGGAACGTACATTTCCACAGTATTTGCATTTTGCACATACCTTTTGATCTCTTTCAACTTTATGGAAATGCTGCCAAACAGGATCAATTGGCCTTCCACCACGATTCATTTTTAAATTTGGAAATCAGGTGCTCCTAAAACACACACTATTTACAGCAGACTTAAATTTCAACTGTCCTGTCCTAAAATCATTCAGCTCATCAATTAATAAGCTATCTGTTATCTAAGTATATCTAAGCTATCTAAACTTAATAAATAATACTGAGGGGAAACAAATCTTCTTACAAGGAATCTTGAATGGACCAATCAACTTAAAGCAGGTGTTGTAAAACAACCAATCACTGAGTAGGTGGGAGAAATGGGAGATTGGAGTGGAAAGGAAACATTGTGACACAAAAACTTTAAAATGAAATAACTTTTGATCTAATATTCAGATTGTAAAAATAAAAACAGATTTGGAATCCTTGCAGCAAAATGCATAAATAGACACCAAATATTAAAGCATTTCGCTAAGAAATAAAAAAGATGTTAAAAATACATCAAATTAAGCAAGGTAATTAGTTAAAATTTGAACTAAAACTTCATAAATTTGATGAATTTTTATGAAATTGCAAAAATGGAAGTTAATTAAAAGGAAAATAAATCAAAATTTTAATAATTAAATAAAAATTAAATAAATTAGAAAAATACCAATTTTTAAGAACAACTTGAGAAAATGAGAACAGAAACTTAATAAATTTAATTAATTCTTATGAATCACAAAACAGAAGTTAATTTAAGGGAAAATAAAATATAATTTTAATAATTACTCAAAATTTGATCAATTAAGGAAATGTTAAAGTTTGAGAATACATAAAACAAAACAATTTTCTACCATTCCAAAACCAAAATTGAGAACAACTGATCTAACAAAAATGTCATAACAGTTGTGATTAAATAAACTTATACCTGTACACTTCTCTACACCTGACACCTTTTTCTTGGAACAGATAAAGAGTAGAAGAGATAAACCAGTTCTATTTCTTTTCCCTTCCCTTTCTTAAGCCACCCTATTAACAAGAATACAGGGACGAAATTAAGAAAAGCTGTTTTAGTGTCAATATTTCTTGGTACCGGTAGGAAAGCATCTTTGAATATGCCCTATTCTGGGGAAAGTACATACCTTCATTAGATTTCAATTGTGATGGATTACTTTCTGCATCTATCCATAAAAAAGTTTAAAAATCTAAATTTATTTCTGCAAAATATTAGATTAAACCTACACAATTTTAATTACTACAAATATAATTAAGGATTTATTAACTGTACATCATTGCTGAAACTAATGAAAAGTATGCATTCACAATAAAATGATTGATTAAATAAGTGTTTGACAATTTCTATTAAAAAAATTGTCACATTATAGTCTATTATCAGTTCACATTCGCAATTCTTGAGATACATTCTACAAATAGAATGTATCTCAAGAACGCACTGGTAGGGCAAAGGAAATGATGGGTTTTATGTTTTATGACTTAATAAAACCCCTCCTACAGCATCAGAAAACAGAAACCCATGTTTGTACGCTTAAAAAACAATTCTTATGAATTAAATCACTCTCAGGCATAGATTCTGGCTGTGCTACAGCAAGAATATATTTTATTGTTGTAGTTTATACTCAGTAGTTTTAATGCATTTATGCTGCTTTATTTAAGATTTATTAATTAAAGTCTATCCAATTCTGCTAAATCATTTCTTTGATAATTTTTTATTACAAATTAGGTTTTTGACACTTTTTCACGTTTTTGACAGAGAGGTTTTTTACAAGCCGGTTTAAACCATGGTTAAAACCGTCGCATGTCAAAAACCTGCCAACCCTGCCCTGTGGGGTAGGCGGGGAATAAACACATCTCCAAGCATAACCTTGCTTCAAATTATCTCAGTAAGATTAAATTTTATGTGTAGGTTGTTTATGCATTCCCAACATGCACTATAAAGAGATTTAATGAAATTTCTCCCTTTCCCCTTTAAGGAGGGTGGGCAAAAACATGCTTTTAAGTGTAATTGTGCTCCAAATTATCTCAGGATAGCAATTTTTTTATATATACATTCGTTATGCATGCTTAAGACACACACTAGAAAGGGATTTTGTAAAATTTCATGGGGGGGGGGATCCATTTTTCATGTATATATAGAGAGAAGAAAATTTAGAAACATTTTGAGCCTTTATACAAATTTTTACATTTTATAAAACAAAGTTTAATCAGAAGAAACAAATTCAATGTAACATGCTTTTTTCATAAAATATTTCCTTTAGAAATCATCACAAATTTGTCCATACATGCATTAATTATTCTTTATTACATCTACTAGTTATTCGACTACTTGGCCAAAGTGCTACTCAGTGCAGTACTAATATATAATTAATATTAAACTATATACTTTCTCTTGTTTTTTACTTATGTTTGGTTTTCTCTTTGTATTCAAAGCCGAAAGGTTCATCAGCTACTGTCCTTGGCACACCAGTGGCACATCAATCTCCTGGGCCCAGTAACAGAAGGGACGTCATCAGTAATCAACGTCCACCAAAAAGGAGATGTACAAGAGGCATGGTTTTGGGTACTGAAAATTCTAGGAAGCTTATTGAAGCCCAGGAAGCAACAGCATCCGGCCTATTGTCAGTGGCTGCAGCTCTCGAGAAAGGGATAGAATTAAAAGGATGCCAGTTAGATGTGCAAAAACGTATGTTGGAGCTAGAGATCCAAAAAACTGAAGCTTTTGAATCTCTAGTTCCATATATTGTCAATAAAAATGTAACAATAACACAGCCATGTAATAAAAATATTTAGTTACATTTGTATTAATTTTTGTCCAAAAATATAACATTATACCTGTATATGCTGTGTAACCATTCATATATTTTTTCTTTTGAAGTACCTTAAAAATAGCTTTAAATATGTTTTATTTTTATTTTATTATTATTTTTTTTTTTCTAAGTCAAATGTGTAACAAAGGTGATTGCATTAAAGTAATTTACCTGTTTTCAATTTTTTTCCATCCTTGTATCATAATCCTAGTTTTTCTGGTTGTCAAGTTCTTAAAATATCGAATTCATATGACTGCCATACATTGTATATGCCCAATGTGGGAAAAAAAAGTATTTTTCTTGAATTCACAATCATTTCTGGTGTAAGCTATTTTCAATTTAAATACAGAATTTAGAACATTGTTTAACCCGGGGGAACGCACGCATATTTTCTTACGCGGGGACGCACGATGGGTCTCTCAGACCCGGCTAGCATTTTCCGTTAAATAATACTACTGAGAATGGCTTTTATCTCATCAAATGCATTTTCTAAGAAAGAACAGACTCTAAGCATACAGAAAAAATGAATAATTAAAAATATACTTACAATTTATTCACATTCTTTACATATGTAAGTAGTGTGTTCACTACAGATATTTTTATCACACTTAGCACAACAAAGTGCAGATTTTCTGTTTTTTTTTACTCGGACAAATATGGCATCTTTTCCTCTGGCCACATGTGTTATATCGCTTCATTTTACTCTAAAAATATCGCCACCTCACTAAGAAATTGGGCTGAGATCGGAAAAAACGAGCATGCGCGTCGGGCCTGAAAGACCCGAAAATCCAATATATCTACAAAAAAGAAATTCAGGAAATTGTGGAAATTCCAACCCTCAGAAAGATGATGACCTTAAATACAGCTATCGGGGATCTGGACCAAAGCCGAGAAAAAGGGGTGTTTCTATGAGGGGTTTTTGGAACGAACGGGTCTGTAAGAACCGACGCGCCTGCTCCCGGGTTAAAAGTAAAAAAGTAAAAATAAAAAAGTAAAAAAATCTTTATTTCCTTATAACGAATTTTTAAAAAAAACATTCAAATCATCAAAGAAATTATCCATTACTTTTAAATATGTAAGCCATTCTGATATTTATTTAAAAAAAAAAAAAAAAAAAAAAAAAAAACTCGATACAGTATGTATCTGTAAAACAAAACTGTTTGCGAGCATATCTGAAATTCACAAATAATTTGTTTATTCTAGTTAAGCATCCCATATTTAGGATATGTAGTACTTACATGCGCATGAAGCTTTTTGACAATTTAAAGAATTATAACTCAATTAAGTAAAGAAACCTTACATACTTCTTGAGAAAGTATGTAAGGTTTCTTTACTTAATTGAGTTATAATTTTGCTTCTTGTTGTACGAATATTTAAAGAATTATTTTTGTTAAAAATATCTTTTAATGCCCAAAACTGTTATACATACAGAATGTTAGATTATTTGTAGATACATAATTATTTATTTCTACATTTATCCCTGAAAGTTCAGCTATTTAAAATGTTTGTGCAAAAGATGTTCAAATTTAAAATAAATTGAAGGAAAAAAAAAAAAATAGATCCTATGTTTCCTTTTCATATACATAATCCCTAATTAGACGGCTTATTGTAGGAGTGGTAACGCCATAATTTTTCAATGTGTATATTTTTGCTTAATTGTATCACATTTTGTCACGCCTTTCATAATAAAAAAGAAAGAACTACAATAATTCGATCAAAGAACCATGTTAAGAAAAAGTATAAAGAACACGTAATTGCATAAATGACATTACATGTTTTTCTCAGAAAACTAAAACTTCTTAATATTTATTTTTTTTTTTTTCTAAAAAACTTTTTTTAAAGTAATGAGAACATTTAAAAAAAGTTTGCAAAGCAAACATTTTATTTTTCTTCTCACTCTATGTTCATGTATTTTTTGACTGAATTTTGGCAGTGGACACCTGAAGCCAAGTTTTATGCAATTTCAATGGATTTTCCTTTACCTACAGCCCCAGTGACAGAAACGCCCCAACACAGCGACATAGTCGCGGACAGAAATAAACGGCTTGCAGACAGTTTTTGTCTGCACTTATGAAAAAAATTAGTCCAACTCTTTAAGACACTCTTTTTGACTGTACTACAAAAAAAAAAAAAAATTGCCTGCAACTTTCAGACAGTTTTTGTCGGCAGTCAGAAAAAAAATGAGTTAAACTTATTATTTTATAATTGTTTATACTATATTGTTCTGTAGTAAAATTGTATTGTGTATTGTTGCATGAGATCACCACTTTTGTTAACCCCCCCCCCCCCCTTTTCCAGATTGCCACAGATGAAGGAAATTATTCAGAGACTGTTTTGATAAATGTTTAATCATAATGTAGGTAACACCATCGGGTCCGGGAGAAGAATTATGGCAATGTTTCAAACTATTTTTTAATTCGTTTTCTGTAAAAGGTCTATTGTAGTCTGGTGAAGAGCGGGAGTGAAAATTGATTGATGATCATTCAGAATTACGTTTATGAGACAAAAAAGGTTCAGAATATGACTTAGAACTGGAGATGTGAGATAAGGTTTTACCAATGGTGTCTGCAATATTTTTAGTAGAAGTTATAGTTTGGCCATTATCATTTAAAAACAAAATACTTTGATTAGAATAAATTCCCATTGCTTTCTTGACACGATGCCAAAGCTGTTTACTGCTTACATTGGAGGTAATGCTGGACACATGTTTAATCCAGGAATTTTTTTGGGAGATTCTGCGGATTCTTCGTGCGGCTGCCCTTGCTTTTTTGAATGCAATATAATTAGCAGTAGTCGGGTACCTCCTAAAAATTCCCCAAGTTTTTGTTGTTGTCTTTTTGCATTATTGCATTCATCATTCCACCATGGCTTACAATGTTTATACTGCCCAGAAGATTTTGGAATAGTATTATTTGCTGCATTTATAATACAATTAGTGGTGTCAGTGATTGCTTTGTTTATATCGCCCTCAGTCATTTCATGTGTAATAGTTGCTTTTATAGTAAAAGCGGTCCAGTTGGCCTTGTCATAAATATAATGTGGATTTCCAGGATGATGATCATTAAAATTATAAAAAGAAAAAAATAGAGGAAAATGGTCACTATTATGTAGATCGTTACTAACAAAGAAATTAAAATATGGATAAAGAATAGGTGAGCAAATGGCTAGGTCTATTGCATGAAAAGTTCTTGAGGGTTCATGAAAATATGTATTGTCACCATTATTTAAAATACATAGATTATTATCTGTGACAATGTCCTCAATAAGTTGACCACGTGGATTAATGTCATGACTACCCCAAAGTGGATTGTGCCCATTAAAATCACCAAGAATTACAAAGGGCGCTGGCAGCTGCAAAATAAGGTTGTTGAGGTCACGAGAGCTGAGAGTCATATTTGGGGGTAAATAAATACTGCAGATAGTGAGAAGCATGTGAATATGGACCTGCACTGCAATAGCTTGGAGATCTGTGTTTAATGAAATATTGTTGTGAGGCACATTTTTAGAAATAAGAAGAGCTACACCACCTGTAGCTCTGTCAGATTGGGTGAAATCTTTTCTGAAACAGTTATAGCCGCGAAAATTAGTATTATCACGTTGTCTTAAGTGTGTCTCTTGAAATAAACAAACAAATAGATCGATGATCAGAAATAATGTTTTTGATTTCATCTCGTTTATTGATAAAACCTCGACAATTCCAGGAAATGAAATTTGTCATGAGGATTTTTATTAAAATATAAATATATATACTTTTTAGATGAGAACATCTACGTCATTTTCTTCTGATACCATAGACATATTATCCTCGGCATCAGAAGGATGAAGACTGATTGTGTCATCTTGTATGACAGGAGATACTTTACTAGTTTTTTTTGAGTTTAGGGTGGATAATTTTAAAGTTTTCTTTTTCTTGATAATATTGGGATGGGAAGGTGAATTAGAGTGTTTTACAGAGCCTGAAGTATGACCTGTGTCGGACAATATGTTTTTCACTATGTGTGCTGATTTCTTAGATGTTGCTGGTTTAATGGAAGACTGTGAGGAGCTTGAAGTCTGAACAAGTTTGGTCTGTAGTTTTGGAGCATTAAGTTGTACAGGTTCAACTGGAGAACTATTGTTGTTAAGGGATTCTGTTTGTGTAGCTATAGTTTGATATGCTTTTTTGGTGGATGTAGCGGCAGCATAGGATTTACCAATTACAGGTGTTCTTGATTCTACAATCTTTCTAGCTTGAGGGTATGATATGTTATCTTTAGTTTTAACAGTTTGAATTTCTTTTTCTATTTTCCATTTGGCACAAGTTTTTGAGTACGATGGGTGATCTTCTTTACAGTTGATATAACAGATAGGTGCTTCACAATTTTGATTGTCATGTCCCACTGCACCGCAGCGGGCACATGTTAGTTTGCCACGGCATGAAGTCTTGGAATGACGAAAGCGTTGGCAATTAAAGCAGCGTAGAGGGTTTGGAATGTACTGTCTTATGGGGCATTCAAGATAACCAGCTTTTATTAATCGCGGAAGTTTGGGGGAGTCTATTGTAAGAATTATGTGTTTTGTTGGTACAGGTTTATTATCACGAAATATTGTAATGCGTTTGACAGCTATAACTTTTTTATCTTTAAGGTTCTCAAGTATTTCACTCTCTGGAATAAATTGAAGGTCGGGTTCAGATATGACACCACGACAAATATTTAACGTTCTGTGTGCACTTATGATAACAGGGATATTTGCAAATTGGGTACATTTTTTTTAATTTTCAGCTTGCTTACTATTATCAACCTCAATAAGTAGTTCTCCTGATCTTAGCTTTTTTACAGATTTCTGATCACCCATTATTGACTGTAAAGCCTTCTGAATCAAGAAAGGAGAAGTCTTTAAAAAATCACCCTCCTTAAATATTACTTTCACTAATAGTGGAAGAAAATTCCTCCATCCTCTCTCCCATGACTTAGAATTTGAGCTTTTACTAGCTTGGCCCGAGCCAGACGCATTATTCGAAATTCCCATAATTGTAGCCATAATAAGTGAAAGACAGAAAAAGGGGCGAGTGTTTCTTCCAACACACAAATGCAAAGGGTTTTTAAGAATCCTCTCTGGGACACCCATAACCTCTCACCAGCTACCAGGTCGCCGACCTAGTTCAGGCACCACATGTGGCAGTTCTCTTAGTCCGGTGTTTCTCGTTCGAGTAGTCACCGTTGTCTCACCTTCACCAAGGGCACCAGTCTCCCAGTGTGATCCCAAGTCTAGACTGCTGTGGCACCATCGCCAAAATCTTTGCCCCAATAGCCAGTGCCACACCTACACCGGACTTTACTTAGTTAGTAGATTAGTGGTTAATATATTGATTTTTTTGTTGTTGTTTTTCACAATTTTATGATTTTTTTAACGTTTTTTTTTTTTTTTTTTTTTAATAACAGTCAACACAGGGAAAACAGGGTGAGTCAGAACACAACAAAAAATAAGTTAGGACAACAAGGTAAGTGGTACATTTTTTTGTGTTTTCTAATAAATTTTATAATTTTTTTTTTTTTTTTTTTAAACAGCACAGCAAAACAGGGAAAAACCAAGAGCTTATTGGAATAAAAAAAATATATATATAAACCAAAAAGTAAAAAACAAGAAAAGACTAAGAGCTTATTGGCACCAGAACAACGTGAAACAGAAACCAAACAGACCAAGTACTTCTGGCAGTACAAAACCAAAAAAAACGAAGAACTTAATGGCAAAAAAAAAAAAAAAGAAAAGAAAAGAAAGGAGAAAAGGAAAGATCACTCGGGCTCGGGGTTCGTGACACCCCCTGAATACCTGAAGAAGGTACCCCCCTGGGGGTTTGTATAGTTTGAACCAAACATTAAAATTAATGCAGCTTTAAAAAAATTATGTGTATTTACTACCACGCACGTATGCACGCTTCGCATACATTAAAGAAAAAAAAAATCACTGGAAGCAGCTATTTTGTTATACATGAATCTGAAAATGTATGAAATACAAAATTCAGAAAATGGTCGCAAAGCCACATTCTTTCGGAAAAACATGTTTTTGCAATACAATAAATACACAAGACACGAATGGCAAGCGCGGCGCGAAAACAAAGTTTGTGAAGAGGTTCCGATGTGAAGAGGTTACCAGTGAAAAGTGTCGATACACCAAATCATATCACCGCATCACCAATCGCTAATTCATGCCGTATCAAAGCTATCCCAAGTGAGTTACATCCGCTTTATCTCCTCTCCTTATTCAGGACTGAGGCGATCGTATCTGCAGAAACGAAATTTTGTTCTGCAGAACAGTTTATAAACCATGCTTTGAGTTTCTTTCTCTCTCTCTCTGTCTGTCTCTCTCTCTCTCTTTTTAAACACAATGGCAAAATTTATTTGACTTAAGTAAAATCTTTCTGCAAGAACATTTCTGTTTCTGCGACATTGCCGTTGTGTTTCTGCCACGGGGGGATGAATTATCCGATGATGAAAATTTTGCTGATAGTGACTCTGACTGTCTCAAGTCAAGCTTTAATGAGAATTTTGAGCAGATTCGGGAAAGCAAATATTTTAATGATGAAACACTGCAATTTTAAATCTAAATGAAAATTCTGGATCGTCTATTGATTTTCATTGGTCACTGGATCCCAAAAACAAAGAGCCTTTTATACATCCATTTAATTCAGATACTGGAATAAAATTTACAATTTTAGCTGATGCATCAGAGATAGATTTTTTTCATCTACTTTTTTAATGCCTAAATTTTGGTTTTTTTGGCGCAAGGTCCACAGCAGGACATGCTGTGCCACACAAATAGGTAAAAGAAAAGGTAGCTTCTGGATGGGTTTTACCCATCCAGAATGTCATTAAAAAAACACAGTAGAAAAAAAGAAGAAAGAGGAAAAAAGAAACAAAACTGACGAAATTTTGGATATATTAGTTACCAAAACAAATCAGTATGAAAAACAAAATCAAAAACCAAAATAATTAGATGAAAATTCTACTAAACGTTCTCACCACATTAAGTGAAGCGGCATTGATGAATCAGAAATGATGTGTTTTCTGGCAGTAACACTTCTTTGTGGTCACATAGAAAAAGACAGAATAGAAGATTACTTGACTTCAAACGAAATGTTAGAAACAGATTTTTAAATATCTTCATTTCACAGACAATGACAATGCTCCATCTAAAACGGATGAAACATATGATAGACTGTCGAAAATTAGAAACATTTTTGATATATTAGTTAGAAATTTCAAAGAAGTATATAATCCAGAGCAAAATTGTGTAGTAGATGAAGTGATTGTAACATTTAAAGGCCGAGTTTTTTTCCGACAGTACATTCCAAGAAAACATAAACGGTGGGGAATAAAAATATATGAACTTTGTGTTAAAAATGCCTACACTTATGACATGAAATTTTATCTTGGCAAAGATAAGAGAATAACTTCTATAACAATGAGTATTAGCAGCTAATAATCACAATCTTTTCATTATGAATTTAATGAGAATAAATTCTATTTCTTTTCTTCCCTTTTTTTAACAACTTATGTCATACATTACTGAAGTAAAAAAGAAAAGCTTATTACATTTTACTGATTTTTTTTTTTTTTTTTTTTCATTGATTTTACTTAACCTGGGAGGACGTGAGCTCTCCTAAGTGTCAACATAGAACAGAGTGAATTATGGTTACAAGAATTGGCAATTTCTCACAACGGAATTTCCAGAACCTCTATTTTAAGAGGGTTATTGAAAATGGATTCATTTGACCAGATGCATGTCCTAGCAGGTTAAATTTATTTTAATATCTAATTCAAAATGAATTTGAATGGGCCATCAAATGTGGACACATATGGAAATACAGCTGCCACCCCAGAACCTGATGAATTGGATGTTTTCGAAACTGTAAAAATTCTTATGTCATTCTGTGACAAGAAAAAAAACCTGATGTGGCAACTGGAAAGAAGAAAGCTGATACGGAAGCACAAGTTACAAGTGGAGTCTTGTTGATATGTCGGATCTTCTTCAAGGAAATGAGTGTGATATGTACTGGTGCCACATGTAAAAATATACTCAAAAGATACTTTGAAATATCTTTCTGTATACTTGAAATATGCCATTCAGTGGCTTCCCAAAGAGTCATTTTAGAGAACATGCCTCAATGTTTTTGGAAATATCCAAATCCAAAGATTGTTCTCGACTCCAATAACAAAACCAGACTGTGTGAAATGTAAAATTATTATCTATTTTGAGTATTATAATGACTATATATACCATTAAAGTTATGATTGAGATATCGCCAAATGGTCTAATAACTTTTATTAGTCCAGTTTTTGAGGGCTGTGTTTCTGATAAAACCGTATTTGACCAGAGTAAAATTATTGAATATTTACAACCCTTTGAAGATGCTGTAATGATTGACAAAGGTATTTATATCAATGATGCATGCACCCTCTCCCACATTCAAGTCTTATGACCTTCATTCTGAAAAATAAAAAACAATTTTTAGCTTCAGAGGCAACAGAATACACACAGATTGCTAGAGCTAGAGTGGATGTGGAGCAGATGATACAAAGGATTGAAATATTGGAAGGCAAATTACAGTGGAATATGTTACCTCACATACAGGATATTTTTACTGTATGTGGAGGTATTGCAAATTTTGGAAACCTTATTCTTCCAGATGATAAATTTTAAAATGTTAAAAATCTAGTTATGCAAATACAGTATAGGTCCCACTATAAGAAATTCCAACATTTAGAATCATTTTAACTATATTTAAAATATATTTTACCTAAAACAAGAAAGATGACTCTATAATACACTATCAAATGTTTTATCAGGTATTCTAAAAGTCAAAGCACAAATTATATTTCTCAGGATGCCTCAAAAATGCTGGAAATCAGGTAAATTACCTGAACATCTTCACCCCTGGATATCTCTTTAAATACAAGTAATTTCAATATAATTTAAAGGGGATTCTTTCCTAACACCCACCGTTTTCTCGGGATGCCACCCCCTCCTCCAATTTTTATCACTGTTCGGTAATTTTATGGCAATGAATTTCATTTCGAGAATGGAAAATAATTTTATTAACACTTAAAAACAAAATATAATGAATAATAATAAAAGTGATTCATTGAATATAGTAAATGTAATATATAATTTTAGTGGCAATTTTCCCTCTTGCTGCAAATGTTCATGTTTTAGAAATTTCCAACTCTGTAGCCCCTCAAACGATATTTAACTTAAAATAATGCATTCCCTCCCTACAATTCTAAATTTTAGCCATAAAAATACCGAAAAGTGATTCAAATTGAGGACATCCCCCCCCCCCAAAAAAAAATGGTGGGTGATAAGGCAAAATGGGCACTACATTTGGATTCAGGAGTTCACTTTACATAAGAATTTGCAAAAATGGTGTTGGGGCCGATTTTCATGCGGAGCAGTGTTATTTAAAGTGCAATATCATCTAAACGTCTCATCTAATTGAGCTGAATGTTTATATAATTGTTATAGGTTACTGTCACTCGATTTTGAGTGTCTAGCATTTATAGAATTTTACAGTTACACAACAAAAATTTCTTTGACATTATGGATCTATCGGTTCAAATAATTTAAAGAGCAATAGCATAATTTAAGCAACATACTAGAGAAAAATACTCATGTTCTCTTTTGTTTATTTAATGAATTGTCGTACTTTATTTATACAACCGTTAATTACATAATATTCAGAAAGTCAAGTGGAGTCACAGAATGTATTAGCCAAATGTTTTGATTGGTTGGTTGGTTCATTACTGTTTAATGGTGCAAGGTCCGCAATGGGACATACTGCGCCAAACAAAAGTATAAAAAATAAGGACTAGCTTCTGGATGGGTTTTACCCATCCAGATGGTCAGTAAAAAACACATTGAAAATTAAAACAACAGGTAAAATAATAAAATAACAAGACAAATATTGAAATAATAGAAAGCAGAGTAAAAAGTGTATAAAATAAAATGATGTAAAAAGTTATGAACAGTGTATATATAAAAACCGAAGTAAAAGGAGATGAACAGTGTATATAATAAAAAGATGAACAGTGTAAAATATAAAATCAAATGCCATGATAAAAACCAGCTTCTTTTAAAAAATTGGTCATGCAATGATGAGGGTTCACATCTAAAAGGTTCGTCAGATTGGGTGAAGATGAATTAAAATGTTGTCAATACAGATGACGAAGGCAAGGGCATTCGGTGAGAATATGGCGAATGGTTAGTGCACTAAAATGACATTTTGGACAATCAGGTTGTTGTTCTCCAAGCAATAAGTATTTATGTGTGAGTCTTGAATGCCCGATTCTTTGTCTAGTTATAATGACATCATATTTTCTAGGGGTGAGTGTTGGCCAGATTGAAATTTGAGGTTTTAATTCTTGCAATTAGTTATTGTTTTGGTTATTCCACTCTCTTTGCCAAATACTTTTAAAATAGCTTTTAAGTGTGTGCTTTATGTCATCATATGGTACTGGACAGTTTAAAAGTACGGAAGCCTGCCTTGCGGCGTTGTCTGCTGCTTCGTTCCCTTTAATGCCAACATGGCCAGGAACCCAGCAAAACAAAATGTTGAATCCCTTTTTCAAAAGGTCGTTGTAAGTATTTAAAATTTAGATGAAGGAGAGGTTACAAGAATTAGAAGAGAGAGAATCAAGAACACTCTTCGAGTTTATAGATTATGAATCTTCTACTCCGATGAGATGAAATAATGTTAAGAGCAATCTCAACCGCAAAAAACACTGCAGAGAAAATGGAAAATGAACTAGGGAGTTGATAGCTTAAAGTTGTATTACCAATAATACCGCAACCGACATTATTAGTTGTTTTGGAGCCATCAGTAAAAATCTCAACATAGTCCTTGTAGTCAGAGCGATGAGATGAGAAAAGTGTTTGAAAAATGGAAGCATCTGTGATAGATTTGTCAAACCCCTTAAACGGATGAAGACAAGAAATAACTTGGAAATTCCAAGGCGTCATGATTAAAAAAGACCGGGGACGAACTTTGTTATGAATATGAGAAGTGCCCGCAAGAAAGTTCTTAATCCTAAGAGCAAAATGAGGGACGCAAGATGGCCGATTCACATAAAGATTATGATCGTTGTCATTTAAATGTGAGTGAAGTGGATGATTAGGATGTGAAAGGATGCGATAGTACAAATCAAGTGAAAGTCTTTGTCTAGTATCAGTGAGAGAAGGCTCCACACATTCAGCATATAAACTAAAAACAGAACTAGTCCGTAATGCTTCTGAGCAAATTCTAAGTGCACTGTGGTGTGTTGTGTCCAGTTTTTTAAGGTAAGAATAAGCTGCTGATCCATAAACCTGGCAAGCATAATCTAGTTTGGAGCGAATAGTAGCCCGATATATTTTGAGTAACGATGGACGGTCTGCTCCTTAAGAAGTATTAGAAAGGACTTTTAAAATATTTAGTGCTTTAACACATTTAGTTCTTAAATATGAAATATGTGGAATAAAAGTCAATTTTCTGTCAAACATAACACCCAGAAATCGAGCAGTGTCAACAACTGAAATTGGCCTGTTATTCATCAAAATCTGAGGATCTGGATGAAGACCTCGTTTACGACAAAAATGCACACATTGTGTTTTGTCAGTTGAGAATTTAAAACCATTTTTATTTGTCCATTTAATGATATTGTTTATAGCAAGTTATAATTGGCGTTCTATGAAGCGCATGTCATTTCCCTGGCAAGAAATTTGCAGGTCGTCAACATATAAGCTTCCATGTACACTTGGCGGCAACTGTCTTAAAATATCATTTATTTTTAAAGAAAAAAGTGTAACGCTCAAAACACTGCCTTGAGGCACACCTTCCTCCTGGAAATAATAATCTGAATAAACTGACGCAATGCGAATTTTAAAGCGTCTGACTCTTAGAAAGTTTTCTATAAAAATAGGGAGATTTCCCCTAAAGTCCAAATTAAAAAGTTCTCTTAAAATACCATAGCGCCAAGTCTTGTCATAAGCTTTCTCCATGTCGAAGAAAACTGACACCAAATGGTTTCGTCTCACATTAGCTTTTCGAATATTAGTCTCCAGTAATAAAATTTTGTTAACCGTTGAGCAGCCCCGTCGAAAACCACTTTGCCATGGAGAAATCAAGTTATTTTTTTCTAAAATGAAAACAAGCCTAGTATTTACTATCTTTTCTAGCAGCTTACATAGACAGCTTGTGAGGGCAATGGGTCTAAAATTTTTGGGATCAGTAGCACCTTTACCTAGCTTAGGAAAAGGAATAACAATAGCATCGTGCCAAGCAACAGGGAATATATTTTCAGTCCAGATCCTATAGTAAAGATGAAGGAGATTATTGAGAGACTGTTTTGATAAATGTTTAATCATCATGTAGGTAACACCATCGGGTCCGGGAGAGGAGTTATAGCAATATTTCAAACTATTTTTTTATTAATTTTCTGTAAAAGGTCTATTGTAGTCTGGTGAAGAGCGGGAGTAAAAATTGATTGATGATCGTTCAGAATTACGTTTATGAGACAAAAAAGGTTCGGAATATGAATTAGAACTGGAGATGTGAGATAAGGTTTTACCAATGGTGTCTGCAATATTTTTAGGAGAAGTTATAGTTTAGCCATTATCTTTTAAAAACGAAATACTTTGATTAGAATATATTCCCATTGCTTTCTTGACACGACGCCAAAGCTGCTTACTGCTTACATTGGAGGTAATGCTGGACACATATTTAATAAAGGAATTTTTTTGTTAGATTCTGCGAATTCTTCGTGCGGCTGCCCTTGCTTTTTTGAATGCGATATAATTAGCAGTAGTCGGGTACCTCCTAAAAATTCCCCAAGCTTTTTGTTGCTGTCTTTTTGCATTATTGCATTCATCATTTCACCATGGCTTTGAATGTTTACTGAGACGCCCAGAGGATTTTGGAATAACAATATCAGCTGCATTCATAATACAGTTTGTGACATCAGTAATTGCTCTGTTGATATCACTCTCGATCATTTCACATGTGATAGTTGCATTTATAGTGAAAGTAGTCCAGTTGGCCTTGTCATAAATATAATGCGGATTTATAGGATGATGATCATTAAAACTATAAAAAGATAAAAATAGAGGAAAATGGTCGCTATTATGAAGGTCATTACTCACAAAGAAATTAAAATAAGGATACAAAGTTGGAGAGCAGATGGCCAAGTCTATAGCATGAAAAGTTCTGGAAGGTTCATGAAAATATGTATTGTCACCGTTATTTAAAATACATAAATTATTATCAGTGATTAGGTCTTCAATAATTTGTCCTCGAGGATTAATATCAGGACTACCCTAAAGATGGTTGTGCCTATTAAAATTACCAAGAATTAAAAAAGGAGTCGGTAACTGCAAAACAAGCCTATTGAGGTCACATTGTCGAACAGTCATATTTGGCGGTAAGTAAACAGTGCAGATGGTGATAAGTATGTGTATATTGATCTGAACAGCAATAGCCTGCATGCCTGTATTTAAAATGATATTAGAATGTGGAACATTATTTGAAATTAAAAGAGCTACACCACCTGTAGCTCTGTCAGAATGTGTAAAATCTTTTCTTAAACACCAGTAGCCACGGATTTTAACATTGTCGTGTTGTCTTAAGTATGTTTCTTGGAAGGCAAAGCAGATAGGTCGATGATCAGAGATAATATCTCTGATTTCATCTCTTTGATTAATAAAACCTCGGCAGTTCCATGAAATGAAATTGGTCATACTTTTTCTTTTTTTAGATTATAACATCCACGTCATTGTCCTCTGATGCAGTGGGCATACCGTCCTCCCCATCAGAAGGATGGAGGCTTATCATATCATCTTGTTTTGGAAGATTTCCTTTATTATTTTTATTTGTAGTGGGAGTGGGCAATTTTGGTAGTTTCTTTTTCTTGATGATATATAGACGAGAGTTTAATTGGAATGCTTTAGAGAGGTAGAGTTAAGACTTTTTTCAGACAATAAGGTTTTAGCATTTTGTGGCGTTTTCTTTAAGTTTCTTCATTTGCATGAAGATGGATGTGAAGAGTTAGAAGCCTGATTTCGATTGGATTGTAAGTTTGGGGAATTATTTAATGCAGTTACAATTAGAGAGTTGGTATTGGGAACAGTGTCAGTTTGGATTGCTATAGACTGATACGTTTTTTTGGTAACTATGGCGGCAGCATATGATTTTCCAACAATGGGTGTTCTTGATTTCACAATTTTCCGTGCTTCGGGATATGATATGTTTTGTTTTGTCAGTTTGAATCTCCATCTCAGTTTTCTATTTTTCACATGATTTTGAGTAAGATGGGTGATCCTTTTTGCAATTAACAGAACAGACAGGGGCTTCACAATTTTCACTGTCATGGCCAATTGCACTGCAATGGGCACATGTTAGTTTACCACGGCAAGAGGTCTTTGAGTGGCCAAAACGTTGGCAATTGAAACATCTTAGAGGGTTAGGGATGTATGGCCTTATAGGGCATTCAAGGTAACCAGCTTTTATTGATTGAAGAAGTTTAGGTGAGTCTATTGTCAAAATAATGTGTTTGGTGGGAACAGGCTTATTATCACGGAAGATTGAAATTCGTTTAACGGCAATAACTCTTTGGTCTTTCAAATTATCGAGTATTTCACTTTCTGGAATATATTGTAGATCTGGTTCAGAAATCACACCACGACAGATATTGAATTTTCTATGTATACTTACAGTGACTGGTATATTAGCAAATTGAGTTGTTTGGTTGGTTGGTTGGATTTTATGGCGCAAGGTCCATGATAGGACAAGCTGCGCCAATCAGGAATGGAGAGGTCTTAAAGAAATCTCCTTCATTTCTCTTTACCACAAAAAATCTTGCCTCACAATTCAGGAATACATTATTTTCATTAAGAGTGGAAGAAAACTCTTCCAATTTTCCGCCCAAGATTTCTCATTTGAATTTTTGATAGCTTGGCCCGAGCCAGACGCATTATTCGTATTTCCTTTATTTGTCGACATATTGAGATATGAAAAAAGGGTCGAGGGTTTCCTTAGTCCCACAAGTCAGCCCGTTTCTTGAACAGATGGAAAAGCAAAGGGTTTTCAGAATCGCTCCCTGGGACACCCATAACCACTCACCAGCTACCAGACCATCGACCCAGATTGGGAATCACATGTGGTAGTCGTGTTAGTCCGGTGTTTCTCGTTCAAGTAGTCACCGTTGTCTCACCTTCACCAAGCGCACCAGTCTCCCAGTGTGATCCCAAGGCTAGACTACCGTGAGACCCTCACCAAATCGCCAGCGCCACATCTACACCGATCTCAGCTTGGTTACTGTATTAGAAATTAAGTATTTTTAGTATAACCAACAAGACCAAAAAACAAAGGTGAGTAAAAACAAACAAGGTAAGTAGAAACCAAACAGGTGAGTAAAACAAGATAAGTTGTTTAATTTTTTTTTTTCATTTTTTCAAAATTTTTTTTTTTTTTACAAGAACAATAAACAAGAACAAGTACCAAGAGCTTATTGGCAGTAAAAACTAAAAATACTAATAAGTACGAAGAAAAAAAAAAAAACCAAAAGGTGAAAGAAATAAAAGAGAGGAAGGTAAAATATACATAAAAAAAAAGAAGAAGAAGAAGAAAAAAAGATCACTTGGGCCCGGGGTGTGTGACTCCCCCTGAATACCTGAAGAAGGTACCCCCCTGGGGGACCAAATGTTTTTAATTCTTTATATAACCACAAGCAATTGTTACCCATCTCAATATATATATATAACTACCTAAATCAATGATGAAATATGTAGTTTTTTTCTTCACTGCCAATTCCAAAATACACAATTATTTTAGTGATGTTTGAAAAAACTGCATAATCCTCCTCCCAAAGCTAATATCTAAAATTTGTGAATATTTGTTCACTAATTGGCTTTGTATATTTGATTATAAGACAATTTTATGATTCAAAGTTAAAAACATTTAAATGTGATCTTTATCTAAAAATTACATTAAAATTATTAAAAATCATTGTTAACCCTTATACCGGAACATCGGTCTCTGAGACCGCTAAAGGTTAGGCTTAGTGTAGGGACTTGCGGATGCACCCCGTGGCAGAAACACGGCGACACGGCGACAATGTCGCAGAAACAGAAATGTTCTTGCAGAAAGATTTTACTTAAGTCAAATAAATTTTGCCATTGTGTTAAAAAAAAAAGAGAGAGAGAGAGAGAGAGAGAGAGAGAGAGAGAGAGAGAGAGAGAGAAACTCAAAGAATGGTTTTTAAACTGTTCTGCGGAACAAATTTTCGTTTCTGCAGATACGATCGCCTCAATCCTGAATAAGGAGAGGAGATAAAGCGGATGTAACTCACTTGGGTTAGCTTTGATACGGCATGCATTAGCGATTCGTGATGCGGTGATATGATTCGGTGTATCGACACTTTTCACTGGTAACCTCTTCACATCGGAACTTCATTTTCGTGTCTTTAAACTTTGTTTTCGCGCCGCGCCTGCCGCTCGTGTCGTGTGTATTTATTGTATTGCAAAAAGATGTTTTTTCGAAAGAATGTGGTTTTGCAACAATTTTCCGAATTTCATATTTCATGCATTTTCAGATTCATGCATAACAAAATAGCTGCATTCAGTGACTTTTTTTTTTTTTTTTTTTTTTTTGTGATTGCTGCTGTACCGATTTTCATACATTTTCTGATTTACGCACGACAAATTAGTCGCATCTAGTGATATTTTTTTTCTTTAATGTATGCGAAGCGTGCATACGTGCGTTCCTTACGTGTATTCCCGGCTCTGGTATTTTTCACATAGTTGGTATAAAAATATCAGCCTTCCACTCCAAAAATTTTCTGAAATGATATTTCCTGGTTGACGAATAAATTTCTAAATTAAATTAAAATTTCGTGGTCTATTGGAGTTGTGCCATGAATATTAATGTCACTTGATACAGCTGTGTTTACAGACTCGGTGACTTTGCCAACGGATATTGTGTGAGAAATGCCTAGCTGGTAATCAGCCAGGGTAGCTCAATGGTTTGAGCATTCGCACGTAAAGCGGAAGGCCCGGGTTCAATTCCCGGCTCTGGTATTTTTCACATAGTTGGTATAAAAATATCAGCCTTCCACTCCAAAAATTTTCTGAAATGCTTTTATTTATTTATTTTTATTTACTTTCGTATAGATATCAATCAAGCAGAAAAGGTCGTTTTGCCAAGCCAAGCTCAGAGAAAAGCAAAACAAACAAACTGCCACTAACACAAAGCAGAACGCGCCAATAATAAAATCGACAGAAATAACCCAAGATCGTTAAATGCTTATTATACAGAAACCAACTTTCCCATGTTAAATCGGCAAATTTTTTTTCCGTAAAGTTTTAAATATTGGACGAACCAAATATCGCAGTAAAATGAAACAAAAAGTAAAATATTCGTATCAACGAGATCTTTAATTTGCGATAAAAACGAACTTTCTAAGTTAATAAGTAAAAAAATGGAAGCATTTTCAATTTAGCGTAAAATTAGATGTTTTGACAACTTTTTGAAAAAATTTCTTCTTCAAGAATTTTTTTTGAAAACAAGCTAGAGAATTCATAAATGTGCAGAATTCTTTGAAAACTGGTTTTCCAGATAGACAATTACTTAATCTAGGAACTTTTATAAAATTTAGCTTTTAAAAATCAAAATTTCCTATCTTAATTGCTGAAAAACTGTTAAATATCGCCAAAGAGACATAAATCGCCAAATTTGAAATTGCTTCATCTCAGTTTACCCGAAAAATATTAATTTCAAATTGAGCTGCTTTTTCTTTTTATAAGTTATTTTTTTAACCAAAGAATCTTTGCTTTTATTATTTTGTACAATTTTAAATTTTATATGCCTGAAAACAGAAATGAATACATTTTTGAATAACATTTGTTTCAAATCTATAGCTTGAATTGCTGATTTTTTAATATTTTTCATACCTTAGAATAAGAAAGTTAGTATACGATATAGTATCCAATTTTAATATCCTTCAATTCAATCTGACAATGATAATTATGATGCATAAAGATTTCTACTTCCTTCTATATAGTATACTAGCAGGCTTTGCCCGCTTCGCTTGTTATTTTATTGAAATGAATTTCGACTTTCGGTTTTTAATGGATTTACACGTTGTAAGAGCTCCTGAAAACAATTTGACTATTTTTAGAAAATTTCTATTTGCGTGTGTGTGTTCTATGTGTGTGGCGAAAGTTTTGTTCCAACTAGATATCAGGAGCTACTGCTCAGAATTACATATAAATTTATATGCAATTGAACCTTGATGTATAATAGCGTTTATCAATATTTGGTGTCAATTGCTCAACATGGTGCTGCTATACAGTGATTGCCGCAATTTCAGAGAAGGCTATATCTGAGTAACTAATACATGGAATTGCATAAATTTACAAATAAATTTACATTGTTACAAATTATAGTGCTTATCAACTTTTGTACCAATATCTCAACATATGGCGCTGCTATACAGCGATTTTCGCAATTTAAGGAAAGGTTCTGTTGCACATAATGAAACAAAACTTAATCTGTGAAAAGGTCATTATGAGACATTATGCTGATTCAATCTCGATGCCTATCGGCCGATAAGTGGAGCTCATATACTACAATTTTTTTTTTAGAACTGAAAGGATGCCATCTGCATGGTGAAAATTTACTTCCGTTGTTCATTTTGTGCAACAATACCTCTCTGAGTTGATAATACTCAGCATTCATAATGAAAAAAAAAAATAATAATAATTTGTGCTGCGTTAATATGTATAGGAAAATGTAGAAGAAAGTTTTGTGATGGACACGACATACTAGTCTGCATAGAAAACCCATGGATAATGTCTAGCAACCAGAATTATGGAAAGTTTAACGCAAAGAAAACTTTGTAATACAGTTTAACGCAAAGAACAACATCGCACGAAAGCTGAGTTGAAATCCAGGACATATCTGATGTAAAGTATCAGGTTAATTCCAGTAAATATAAAAACTATTTAAAAAAAAATAAATGATATCTACAAAAAAGACACTTAAAATGTACAAAAAAAGCCAAGCTCAAAGAAAGAGAATTGATTAAAGTTGTGTCTAAAAAGGGTGTGATATCAAATTCCCAAGCTTACATTCAAATACTTATTTAATATTCCCTTTTAACTAAATTTTCACATGTGAATCAAGTGCCTTATGATATGTTGATAGAAATCCTTCTTTCTTGTACTAAATGCATCATAGCGTGTTTCTGAAAAATATTATTATTTTTATTTATGTATGATGGGCTTGGCGGCCATCTTTCAAGTAATGAATAAACATTCACACAATTTGAAAGAAGTTTCTTAAAATATATCTCATATAAAATTAATTTTGCTATTCCATTCAGAAGAGACGGAAATATTTCGATAACATGATTTCTTATAATTATTTAGTATTAAGTGCACTTCCATCCTATAAATGCCGAGAATAAAGAATATAAAAATTTAAATTAACGTAAAAACATGAAGGAGAGGGGGGCTCCCCCCCCCCCCCCCCCGTTGTATTTACCCAATTTGAATTTAGCTTCTTGGAATAAATATCTCATAAAAATAATATGAATATTTCAACAGGGGTTGAAATATTCAGATTAAAAAAGAAAACAAAAATGCATTAAAAACATCGCAAAAGCCCCGTTAAGCACACAAGTTGAATCAATTTAA
The DNA here is from genome assembly GCA_963930645.1 of Salticus scenicus. NCBI lineage: Eukaryota > Metazoa > Arthropoda > Arachnida > Araneae > Salticidae > Salticus > Salticus scenicus. The sequence goes on from OZ005658.1 coordinate 270,619,193, forward strand.
GTTTTAACAGTGTTAAGTTTGGCGCACTCCCATCCTCCCATCCTATAATTATTTCTCATTGCGCAGCACTAGTGCGATATAAAACTCAATTAACCAACCAATCAACCAACTCATCCTATAATTGATGAGATTTATAGAATTCAAACTAACATAAAACTTTGAAAGATGGCCGCCAAGCCCATCATACATAAATAAAAATAATAATATTTTTCAGAAACACGCTATGATGTATTTAGTACAGGAAAGAAGGATTTCTATCAACATATCACAAGGCACTTGATTCACATGTGGAAATTTAGTTAAAAGGGAATATTAAATAAGTATTTGAATGTAAGCTTGGGAATTTGATATCACACCCTTTTTAGACACAACTTTAATCAATTCTCTTTCGTTGAGCTTGGCTTTTTTTGTACATTTTAAGTGTCTTTTTTGTAGATACCAAATATTACTTTTAATTGATTTCTGTTTATTTCATTCATCTGTAATCATTATTTTCTATTATAGATTTTATCCATGAAATATGTTACATTTCAGATTTCAACATTTCCTTAAAAATTAAATATTTCACTTGCCTCAATCTTTATGAAAATATTTCGACTAGGCTTTGTCTATAATTGTGTTACTTAGATTTTGTATTCTGTTTTACTTTATGTATTTAAATGATGGTATAATTATACATTCTGAATTCTTTAATGTCAAATCACATTTTTTAGATTTCAAATACACATTTTTATGCTATTTGTATATAATACAAAAATGAATCTTGTGTATTAGAATGTTATCGTGCATATTTCTAATAATCTCAAAAACTATAAATGTTGTAAATTATTTATATTTCATTATAATATTCAGTATTCTTTATTAATTTTTACTTTTAATTTGTTGTATTTTAATTTTGAGTTCTGTATTATGTTTTATGTTGTTTGGTTTGCTCCTTATGAAATAAGTGCATTTGTGTATTTAAATATATATATTTATTATAAAAAAGAAGTAATGAAATTTTAAAAGTATTTGTAACATTTGTTTAATTTAGGCATTTCATGATTTAAATGCCTTAAAAAAATTTGCAGATTATTTTTGATGTGTTACTGCATTTTATGGTTTGAATTCATTGAATATTTTATAAACAATATTGTATATTAATGTGAACAAAAAAATCTGAAGCAATTAAGATCAATAGATTTATTTTCACCTTTCTTAAAAAAAAAAAAAAGGAGTATTTTCTTTCAATAGTGCAGATATATGCATTTGTGCCTAGTTAAAATTTAAATACATTGGTTATACTGAATATTATTTACTATTTAAAAATAATTTATTTTGAATTCGTAAATGGTAACTTCACAAACTATTCCTGCAGAAAGATTTTGGTGTTGATGAAGCTTGCCGCAGAAAGCATAATAAATTTCTGCCACAGGGCGGATGCATATTCCTAGAATAGAGTACCGGCACGTTTGGCGATAAATGCTGAAGACGCCAAGTCTATCTAACTGCAGCACTAGTGCGACGTAAAATACTCTCAACCTGCAGAGGATGGCATATCTCAGAGCAACCCTAGGGATAAGTCCCGGACCGTTGCCAATTGTCCACAGTGTGGCACTAGTACAACGTAAAATCTGTTCAAACAAGGAAGCTACCCTTTAGGGTTGGAAGAGTGAGCAGGACCCGGAGCCGCTTAGTGTCGACGGTTGGTTGGTTGGTTGGGTGGGTTTTACGTCGCACTAGTGCGGCGCCATGGACAATCCCCTTAATGTTGAAAAAAAAAAAAATGTAAAATGTTATGAGAATATTAGGAATCTCAATTTTTGAGCGCTAACAGACACATTACGTAGAAATGTCAATAATTGCAAATTCTTTCTAAAAGTTTTGTTTTTTAAGTTTGATTTCTTTTCTTAGTACAGTCGATAATAAAAGTCTCCGAACACTAGCTAAAATTCCTCTGTAAAAAAACAGTACACTTAATGCAGTTTTGTTAAATAAATCGTTGTCGAATCCTGTTCTTAGTCAGCCTAAAAAAAAGGATTCATTTAACAAAACTGTATTAAGTGTACTTTTTTTTTTATATAGAAATTTTTGCTAGTGTTCGGAGACTTTTGTTACTGACTGTATAATACCAAACTTCAGGTGATGTTATTATTGGGGAAATATGCTTCCACAATTGATGCTTATTTACATTTAGAAAATTTCACAACCATTAAATTTGCACTCGTTTTCTAAAAAAGTTTAATTATTTTTATTTTTTAAATTTAATTTAATTTAATTTTTTTTTTTTTTGGGGGGGGGGGGGGGGGGGCTAGAAAATAAAATAATAAAATGCGAAAAACCAATTTTTGGAAAAAGAATATTAGGTAATGGGTATTGTGGAAACAGATATCCTCACAGAATAACATTGCTTTTGACTGCTGGCAAGAGTACAGTCGGCAGCAAAAGTATTCGAGCTCTAGCAAAAATTCCTATGTAAAAAAAGTACGCTTAATACAATTTTGTTAAATAAATCCTTGTCGACTCCTGTTCTTAGTGACAAACTGCCCAAAAGTAGTGACTGTCCCAATAAATTGAGACATTCAGTCACTTTAGTCTACTCCCTAATTTCAGGACATTTGGTCACCCTAGTTTAAATATCACATGATAGCTACGTAATGAGCAATTGGTAGAAGTCTAGAATCCACCCCTACAAGTGGTCCAGGACGAGGCATATCATTACCATTGTATGTATCCGCAAAAGTATCCGAGCACTAGCAATAATCCCTTTCAAAAGAAAAGTACACTTAATACTGCTTTGTTAAATAAACCCTCTCGAGTCATGTTTTTAGTCAGTCTAACAACATGATTCGACAAGGATTTATTTAACAAAACAGTGTTAAGTGTAATTTTTTGGCATCAAAATTATTGGCTAGTGCTCGGATACTTTTCTGCCGGTTGTACAAGAAAGCTCAACAATCACTTAGACGCACGAATGTACTCTTTGCACACATGAAAAAAAAATAAATAATAAATAAATAAATAAAAATAACTGGGTACCCCTCATTACGGATTCCTGAAATTGTCTATGGAGAAAAATTCCCGTAACATCACTACGGTTTTTGCGCCTTCTTTTGGTAATAATCGCTTTCTTGGCAACTGGTTCTTGGGATGGATGGTTAGGTTTTACGTCGCACTAGTGCTGCGTAGGTGGGCAATTGGCAACGGTCTGGGACACTGGTTCTAGGGATTTTGCATGTTTTAAATGGTTTGTTCCTCTTACCACCAAAACTCCAAACAAAAGTCAAACGGAACAGCTTTCAAACAATAACAAAGATTAGGTTACTTGCTTTTCATTTCAACTAGTGTAGGTTTTGGTATATGTTTAATTTACACCCAATCGAAATATAAAACAGCGATAACAAAGTTGGAGGAAACTTGCCTTGGTGGAATTTCCATGTCGGTTTGGTGGATGATTTGACTGAATGGTGGAGATCTGATGTTGGAAAGCAAAAAGGTTACTAGTTCGGGGTCTACTCTATTATCTTGTCGATGGTACCGCTTGTGAATGCATGTCAAACTGCACGAAATTTAGTAACTCAATATTGAAACAGGGTGACAAAATTTCTTCGAAACCGAGCGCAGACTCATTTCCTGCAGTTTAAAAAATAATAAGAAATTTTACTTTCTAGAATTTAAATACCTTATACAAAACTTTTCCATTATGTTTGACTGATTAATTTCGAACACTCCGTGTTCATCCTCAGAGTCGAAACGCTAAACGCCGTCGTTCTTCCTTTGCTGTTTACTTTGCCAGTGTATCATGTGGTTGCCACTTCGCTTCACTACGTGTTCTTCTAGTAGCTGTTGCCATGCGGTGGGAATGATGTAATGCTCTCTGTCATTTACGGTATTATAATTAGTGGTAATCTCGAGGGCCTCCCGTTTTAGTGCATAGTTTTGGTTATTGTAAGGGGCTATTTTATTGATGTTAATGGAGTTAATATTAATGGGGTTATTGATGTGGGTGGCGGAGAAAGCGGTGGAGGTTTTTCCTAGTTTTAAGTCTGCGCGATGTTCTTTTTCCCGTTCTGAAATGTTTCGTTTCGTCATCCCAATATAGCAAGCTTTATTTCCATTTAAATGTTCAAAGTTTATTTTGTAAATTCCTGGGGTAGAGTTTTGCGGAAGTAGGTCTTTTTCATTGCGGATATGTTGAAAGATGCTTTTATTAGGTTTTATAGGGATGTTGACGTTTAAATTTTTAGCTTCATTTTTTATTTTAAGGCTTGCACCGTTACTATATGGTATGGCAGAGGTGAAGATGGGTTTAGATTTCTGGGCACTGTTGATTTTGTTTAATGATTTTACGTGTTTTTTATATAATTTATTAACCAGATTTTTAGAGTAGTTGGCTTTCGCGGCTATTTTTTTGATATAGTTAAGTTCGTTGTTAAGTAGTTGTTTGTTGGAACAGACAAGAATGGCGCGGTTGATATAGGAACGAAGGGCTGATAATTTATAAGAGAGTGGGGTATTACAATTTTTGTTTATGATTTCGGTGTTAGCTGTGGGTTTTCTGTGAATAGTAGTGTCAAAAGTGTTATTCGGATTTTTTATGATTTTTATGTCGAGATAGTTTAGGATATTGTTGGATTCTTTTTCAATGGTGAATTTAATATTGTTGTCGAGATTATTTAGGTCTATTAGGATATTGTCAGGGTTTTCGGAATCGGGAATTATGGCAAAAATGTCGTCAACATAGCGCGTCCAAAGTTTGCATTTGTTAATTATGTGGTGGGCTGAGTTTTCAAGTAGTCGGAGCTTTAGTTCGGCGATGATTCCGGAGATGGTGGACCCCATAGGGACCCCCATCATTCCCACCGCATGGCAACAGCTACTAGAAGAACACGAAGTGAAGCGAAGTGGCAACCACATGATACACCGGCAAAGTAAACAGCAAAGGAAGAACGACGGCGTTTAGCGTTTCGACTCTGAGGATGAACACGGAGTGTTCGAAATTAATCAGTCAAACATAATGGAAAAGTTTTGTATAAGGTATTTAAATTCTAGAAAGTATAATTATGCTTTTCCTTAAAAATAAAATTACAGTAATAAGAAATTGTTTATTTATAACTTTTTATTAGTGTGGTTATTTAGAATTCAAAAATCAATGCTGTAATTACATTCTTTTAATAATTTTAATGCTTCGTATTTATAAAAGTACTCTAAACTGGTCACTATAATCATATTAAAAAAGAATAATTTCAGAAATCAGATAATTCAATCATATAATATACCAAATTATAGCTCTGGGGGTCACCTAAGCGGGAGAGGATCAAAATTATGATGGCATGTCTCCGGACCATCCTTAGGGGTGCGTCCCAGACCCTCTCCAATTACCCACTGCGCAGTACTAATGCGGCATTAAATCCAATCAACCATATAATACCCTGTCGTCCCTATAATACGTCATGATTGAGAAAGTAAAGTTATGACTGCAAGAATTCATAATTTATCGCCACGAAATTTCGCTAAATACATTCAGTACCTTTTTCTAAAAATAGCGGTCTGTGAGACCGATGTTCCCGATAAGCATGATGAAAACATGTTCCGGGCAAAGGGTTAAAATCACCCTGTACAAGCGCTTTCAGCTGCTTCCCGCAGCCTCCATCAGGTACACTGTAACACAGAGTATACAGATATCCAGAGTTTCAACAGACAGGCATGGATGACATCATCCATATTTGAAAATTGTATGAAGTCATTTGACTTTCAAATGAAGAAAGAAAACAGACATGTTTTAGTATTCCTAGATAATGCAGCTTCTCGTCCTGAGATAGCGTTAGACAATGTAAAATTTGCTTTTCTCCCACCTAAAACAACAGCACAGCTCCAGCCACTGGATCAGGGAGTAATTGAATCATTTAAAAAACAGTTCAGACAACTTCAGATGAGTTACTGTATTGATTTATTAAATACTAATTAAGTGCCATTCCAAGATGCATTAAAAAAGATTACAGTCTTAGATGCTCTTGTATGGTCAATGCAAGCATGGCAAAGTGTAAGTGCAGTAACAATTCAAAAATGCTTCAGACGATGTGGCTTTAAATTTGAAAAAGAATCGGATGAATGCTCTGAAGATGAATCTCATATGTGCGATTATGATAAATTGGCTCAAGAGTTTTTTGGCTGTGATTATGAATTTTTATGTACCATGACAGAGCAATATGAGATCTATGAAACTTTTATCGTGTGTGAATCTGAAAGTAGTGATGAAGAAGTATGCAATGAAGATATTGAAGATGAACAGACTGCAGCAAAAGCTGTAAATTTCCATGAAGCGAAGCAAGGATTTGACACATTAGTAAATTATTCTTTGCAAATAGGTGATGATACATTGTTCAAACAAGGTTAAATGAAATAAGCCAAAATGTTGCTGTGAAACAATCTCATATTACATCATATTTTAAAAAGTTGTAATACATTGAATAAATGTTGTTTATAGCTAATAGAAATTTTCAGCCAATCAAATTTATTTCCTTAATTAAAAATTTTTCCATTATCTCTCCCTATACACATAATAAATAATGATGTTATTTTTATATTACACATAAAATATCTTTTAATGTTAATCATGTAATTATAAAATATTACATAAATCCCAAATCATTGATTAAAATTAAATTTATCATGTTACCTGAATTCAATGACCGACCCCCTGAAAGACCACATTTTCTTGGTCCAATGGGTGGACTTTAAAAACAGGTTTCACTCTAATAATATTTGTGCGAAATTAACAGTTGACTAAAATTTAAAAAAAATTAAATAAAATTTTTAATCCTATGGTAGTCACTACAAGTCAGCGTTATTCAGGCTCAGAATGGCTCTGAGCCATTGTACTTCACTTCGGAGATTATGCTCTGAAAGACTGAACTTTGATCGTGAATTACAGAAAAGTGCATAGCAGAGGACACTGTCGTGTGTACACAGATACAGTCGCAGACAAAAAATAAATAAATACATGCTAAAGCCAGTAACTTTTTTTTTTATGTACAGAGATATTGTATAAAATTAACTGAATTTTAAGCTTATGAAATATGTTATTTTGTAAAATTAAAAACTGTAAGAGGTCACGTGTCTGTGGAGAAAATGCTTATTACAATCCTAAGTCCTTCTTGCCAATCAACAAACCTAAAAAAAGGTAACATGTTACGATTCAAACAATCATTTTTTCCTAATCATAATCATCATCTTATAAAATGTAGCCTAAGCTTATAAAATTTTAAATTGTGGTTACTTATATAAACATCACTCTATTAAATGAAATTAAAAAAGGTTTTATCTTATATAAAATAATTTTTTCAAATATGTAATGTTTAGCTTGTTTATATGAAAAGCTAATGATTTGGCTGTAAATCTGATAAAAGGAATATAAAAATGGTAAAATAAAACAACATATAAGCTTATCAAAGTCTAGTGCTGACTCTAAGCTAATTTGGCAGGGTGCTCCACCCTGCGGCTCTTTTAAAACTATTATAGCACCCTGCAGCCCCTTTTAAAAAAACATTTTGGTATCAAGTCGCCTTTTCTAACATTTTTAATGTTCAGAGGCTTTTAGATACTTTTCTTTTTGACTTTGCAACCTTCTAGCAATAGTTCTACAGGATTCACAGAAGAACAAATGCATATAGCCTATATATATACACATGTAAAATTAGTAATTTACTTTTGCCATGTTACAAGATCACAAATTATGTCTTTAAAATTGCCATTTGTAAACAACATATTATGTAAACAATATATTATTTGCTTTAAGAAATTTTTAATTTGTTTTCTCCTATGCAAAATTCCAAAATTTGAGTTTTTTTTTATCTTTAATAACAGGACCTCTGAATGAAGCTTTGTACAGAAGCCTTGGTGTTTCAATTGAAAAACCCTACTTTGAGCATAATGCTGTAAAATTTTTACATTTTATGGTATGCCCCATCTTTTAAAATGTGAGAAATAATTAAAAAAATTGTGGTATTGAGTTCACAGAAATGAAAGTAGGAAATGAAACAAAGAAAATTATGACAGCTTCTTGGAAAGATATTGAAGATTTTTATGAAGAAGATTTAAAAGAAGATAAGTATAGAAATGCGCCCAAGCTCACAAATAACCATATTTATGCTCGAGGACTCTTACAATGAAAGTCAAGTTAGCTGCCCAAATATTCAGACACACAGTTGCTGCTGCTATCAATCTCTCTGTTAAAGGGGGATTGCTGCAATCTAGAGCTATTGGCACAGCAGAGTTTGTTAGTTCGATGAATAACTTATTCGACTCAATGAACTCCAAATCTTGTTATTCCTCAAAGCCATTCGCATATGCTGCACCAGAAAATACAGTCCCTGAAAAGTTTTGGGACGATATGTGTGCATGGGTGCAAAGCTGAAAATTTATAAATTCATCTAGTAAAACAGTGACCCCAGTAAAACCTTGTCAACAATGTCTTATAATTTCATTGAAGGCAATGATTGGGGTATATAACTTGGGGTAAAAATTCCTTTTTTGTTAACAAATCGTTTAAATCAGGATTGTCTCAGAAATACCTTTTCGTCTGTTAGAAGACATGGTGGGTTTAGAGACAACCCTGACTGCAATGAATTTCGCACATCGATACGTTATGTAATTGTTAGCAACTTCATTAAAAAAAAGTAAAACTAGCAATTGTGAAATTGATGATGCAGAAAATTTTATTAAAATAAGCAAAGCAAATGAGAAAACTGCTAAAATTGATAAAAATGTTAACTCAGAAAAAAATTACATTGAAGAAGGAGTAAATGAAACAGAAGAATGTGATGATAGATGACCGTGAAATTGACGATGCCGAAAATTTCATTGAACTAAACAAGATGGATGAGAATATAGCAGCAATATGCTTTGAAGAAATTGATAGCTGTAAGTCAAGCAGTAATGAGAATATTAAAACAACAAAAGCAACTGAAGATATTGAAATAACAACAGATGAAGATTTTGAAGAAGTCATTAGAAGAACTGCTGCCAAAGATGTACAAGACAATATAATAGCCTACATTGCTGGTTTTCTTTCAAGAGCATACCTTTGACAAAATTTCTGTGAAGAATGTTAAACTATATTAGCAAATAAAAACAAGCAGCTTCATTTCCATACATTTCTCTTATATTAAAAGACTACAGAGAGTCTGAAGTTGGTGGATTAACATGGCCTTCAGATGATTTCTTAACTTGGTGAAATGTATTTTGAATGTGTAGAAACATATTTTCAAAAGTCTAATGTTAGACAAAATATATGCTCTTTCCTCCTAAAAGTATCTCTAGAGCTTTTCAAAGATCATATTCATAAAGATGAGGCTGTACAATTTATCATAGTCAAATTTGTAACTATGATGCTTAAATACAAAATAAAATTCTGTAACTCAAAACTTTCAACTTCCTGCATCAAAAAAATTAAAACATGTTTGTCATGTTTAATATTATGTTGAACATTTTTATTTCATTTTTCCAGGGTTGCCAACTGCTCCGATTTCTGTGGAGTTTCTCTGAAAAATTATGAAAAAACTGCAACTCTGCGATGTCATTTTTATGCTCTGCAAATTTCATCTTCACCACCTAGCAAAATATTTTTTGTTAAATACATAAAACTGAGTAGTGCCAGGCAAATTAATACTGAAAAAAATCTCTACAATGTCTGGAATGGCCATCTGGTATTTGAAAGGAGAGGCTTTTTTCTGATCTGATACAAATGTATTTGGTATGGGGAGGGAGAGAGAAGGGAAAAGAAATCAGTTTCCTCCGTATCTCTCTTCGGCTGGGAATGTCAGTCGCCTCCCCTCCTCTCTCCCTCTCTGGAGCAGGTGAGGAAGGGAGGAGCTGACAGCATTGCAAAATGCACTTCTCTTATAACTGGTTAGAGGGATAAAAACATCATAGGTTACTTTACTCGCTGACTGCTGACAAGATCACGAATCAGCTGGTCGCCGAAGGCGGCTAGTTACAAATAATTATGTAAAACAAGAAAAAGTATGTACATTTTTTTTGTCAATAAGCTGTTGTAAGACCTGAAATGGGAAAAAGGCGCTGCAGGTGCCACCAAGTGGGAGTTTCGTAAAGTTGGATTTTTCAAGGATCACGAACCAGCTGGTCGCCGAAGCGTCTAGTTACAAATGATTATGTAAAACAAGAAAAAGTCTGTACATTTATTATTATTATTATTATTCAATGAAATTTGAATAAATAGAATGTTTTTATTTATTTATTATTAATGCTTAATCGTTAAAATAACTGGTTCAAAACATCTCAATGCATCAAGGAGTTGAACAAAAGCATATTTTTACAGTCTATAACACAAAATTATTCTTCCTTTCAGTGTTTAAAAAATCGGTGATGATTTAAATAATAAGATCTTGATATGAAATTTAAATATGTTCAGAAAAATTTTGCAATTTTCTTCTTAGTGTATATTTGTTTTCAGAATAAAATAAAAGCTTCAAATTTTATACTGATTTCTATCATTACAATTTTTTTTTTTTATGATGTAAGGGTTATAGTGTATTTAAATATAATTATATGATGAAAAAAATGAGAAAGTATTTTCTTTATATATAAAAAACTATTCGATTTAAAATTAGGGAGAAATTAATTTATGAAGAACAGATTTAACGAGAATATTTTGGGTCATTACAAAATTTTAAATTGAAATACAGTAGAACCTCGATTAACTGAAACTCCTCTCCGTTAACCGAAGTCGGTTTCTTCTTCACTTTTTTTTTCACTTTCTACTATTATCCACAGTTTTCTCTTAACAAACATGCATTTTTAAAGTTTTTTTTTTTTTTTTTTCCCCCACATTCCTTTTGTATGCAAGCCGTATTTTCTAAACTACGAATGCAGATAAATATTTTGGAATTTACTTTTTTAGAATTCCTTCTCGCAAGCTCAATTTTCGGTATGAGTGTACTTTTCCCCACTTTCAAACGTCCCTGTTCTAAACAAAAACATACCCCATTTCGAAATGTGGAAGGTGGTTTCGTCTGCCGAGTCCTAGAACAATCGAATGTTATTGCACCCTCTGATTGCCAGCAAGTGCGAAGAACCTAACCTATTTTGTCATCTCAAGAACAGAGAAATTTTCATTGCAGCAGAATTTCAAAATTTTTGTCACTTTGTGTCTCTTATGCATGCTTGCCAACCATGTCATTATGAAGCGTAGTACTTTTAGTCACCGCCTTTTTTTGTACACCAGTCATTTTTTAGAGTAATTTCATTCTTATTTAATCGTAACACTATTTGGAGAGAATTGCTCTAAATATAAAGTGGTGTGGGAAAAGGGGCGTATTTTCAAGGGGCGTTAACAAGTCTACGCTTATTAATGAGATGGTTGGCAGTCCTGCTTATGATTCCTCTGAACTTATGCTTTTAAGAAAACTTCGGGATAGAGCTGCACGGTAAAGGATGGCCAATTTATACCAGATCAAGCTTCCATTTAAACCATTGTGAGTTTTTGTTTCAGAAATAAATTTATTTTCATTTATTTAACAGTTAAAATAGTCATAATAACAGTTCAATGACGATACTACATAATAAACTAGATAATAGGGGTCATACTCTCCGCCTTTTTTTCAGGACACACTTAAGAATAAGAAATTTTCTCCTATTTTGCCACTAGTAACTTCATGTGAGAAATTTTTATGGTACTTTTTATAGAAATGTCTCCAGAATAATCTGGTTAGAGATAATCGTAAAAAAATAGTGGTAGGAATAGAGGCGGAAATTTGTCATATTTGAGAGTGTCCTGAAAAAAGGGCGGAGAGTACGACTCCTGTGATGATTATTGATTAATTCTCGATTATCCGAAATTTTCGATTATCCAAAGTAGGTTCGGTCCCAATTACTTTGGATAATCGAGGTTTTACTGTATTTATATATGTGTGTGTATGTAATGTGCTAACATTAAAATTGTATTACACTATCTTTCATGCGAGTGTTGTTGGTATTATCGTGTATCTATTAACTGCTAAAATTTGTAACATTATTAAATTCTTCACTTTATGTATATATGTAACTGTATCTCATGATGCATGTGCCGATTTGCTCACAATAGCACCTATTAATAGGTTCCTTTTGTATCCTGCCCATCAGCGGCCGAGCAGTTCTGTACTCAAAGCTTGCAGACGTGAGGTGCCAAGTTCAATCCTTGGTCGCTTTCAGAGTTTTCCATGGTTTTCTCGGAATCTTGCATAAATACGGGCTAAGATCCCTTAGAAAGACCTCCACAAAAAGCAACTCCCCCCCCCCCTGGCCTAGGACCCAAGAGTAGTCAATCAGCCTTATTCCGCAACACACAATACCCTCTTGCATCCTTTTCCTTCAGCTAAAATGTGTTGGGAGATTCTTCAGCTAAAATGTGTTGGGGATTGACAACTTTGATCATTGAACCTTTTTTTTTTTTTTAAATACATGGTTTCAAAATGCTTCTTGGAACAAAATATCTTACATTGCACATTGTTATATATGTATAATTATATAAAACAAGTACCGTATATTTCCGAATATAAGCCGATCCATATATAAGCCGAGTATACGTTTTTCCCTGCAGAAATTTGCCCAAAATTGAAAACCCGTGTATAAGCCGAATTGAAAAAATATTCTTTTAAAGTTCGAGTATATTGCCAATCTATAAAACTTTCAAGATAATCTAAATGTAAATAAAAAGCATTTTTGTTTTGTCACACGGAGCGCGGGCATATTTTGAACTCAAATTGTTAGCTGGTGTGAAGTAGATCCAAGGCTAAGTGAATTAGCAGAGGAGCCTACTCTAGACATAAACACCAGCTTAACAACATTTAAAGTTAATTAAATGAATTTGATAAAATGGAAGCTAGAGTAAGTAAATATGCTGAAAGATAAATATGTAGAAATTGTTAAATAAATGACCATAACAAATTTTAATTTAATTTGTGTTTTAATTGAAACAATAAATTCAACAAAAAGTTTATATAAATATAACAATAAGTTTATATGAATAACAATAAGATAATTGAAGTAGACAAATATTTTTATGAACAAACATACCAAAGCAGATGCTGGATGACAAACAAGGTGAGTAAGGAGACAATATTTGACATATTTTTATTTCCCAATGTAGGTTGCAGAAAAACACAATTAAGTTCCTTTTTCAAAGAGCTGGTGAAACTTATGTTGACGGCGTGACGTTCCACTTGTTATTGTCGCGATATTAACACCTATAATTTTCATTTAAATTTCGAACTCACAAAAAGGATTAACGTGAGTTATAACTAACTAAAAATGAAAAGATTTTATTTGAATATAAAAAATAAACGCCACATATTACGGCGATATCTTATGAAGCCGGCATCGGCGAAAAATAAACAGAGGCAAGGGCAAGAGCACAAGCAAAAGCAAAGGCAACCACGAACACCCACTACCATCGGCGTTCGCTATTTATAGCTTCGCGGGAGAAACAAAGTGATCTTCCGGACGTACGTTGGGGCATGTGCCGGCACGGCGCGTGCGTAGACTTCGGCTATCGTTCTTAGAGATGTTTTATGCAAATTTTTGAAACTTGGCTCAGTCGGAACTTCCGGAAGGTTAGCAATTGTTTACGTTTCGCGTTTGAAAAATTCAAATGGATGATTTAAATTTGAAAGCTCTTTAATATAGCATTTCATTGAACGATATATTTATTTTCCTGGTAAGTAGAAAATATATTAAAAGGAAATTAGGAGTTTTAATAAATGTTTAATTTTTTTCAACTAACGTTTTTTTTTCTTTAAGCTTTATTTTAAGAGTGATTAATTTTTAATATATTTAATTAGCATAACGATAAGAAAAAAAACGGCAAACTATAGGTTTACTATTAACAAGGCCCCCCCTCTTATCGTTTGCACTTTTAAGCTTAAGAAAGTTAATAAAAAAAACATCCAGCAAAACTTTGCACAAATTATATAATCATACGACTGTGACTATTTTAACAGTTTTTTCAGAACTAAAAACAATTAGGTATGATCTTCAGCTGCACAGCAACAGAAATCAATATCTGGATAGAGGTGATCTACAAAACAATTTGTTTTTGAAACACAAATAACATATACCTGTTTACTCAAACCTCTTCTCCAGTTTTGAAAAGATTTTTAACATGCTCTTTTAAAAAAACTGTAGAAAAGAAATTCATACAATGAATTATTTGTATAATAAGTTTAACAACAAATATAACATGAGTATAATCACATTCAATATTATAAATATATGTATAAACACAATTCTTTCTTACAATATAAAAGTATAAATTACATACAAATATTTAACAAAAAGAACAGAATGGATTATTTCGGGAATGGAGAGGAGAGAGAGAGAGAGAAAAATTGCTGTGAGCAATTGAATAAAAAAAAAAAATTGACTTACTGTCAAAGAAAGAATGAGAATTGAAATTCTCAAAAAAAACTTCCAGCCTAAACCTGGAAAGATTTTGCTTAACTTGCAAAACTTGAATTTTTTTTTTTTTTTTCGAATTCAAGGAAACATTTGAATTCATAGAAAAGTTTAAATTTTTGAATTCATAAATTTTGAATTCTTAAAAAAAAAAAAGTTTGAATTCATTAAGGATTTGAATTCATAAAAAAAATTTTTAGAAAATTTACATTTTTAAATTTTATAAATTCATAGAAAAATTTGAAATTGAGAATTTAAGATTAACTTTTGAAACATTGTCGAAGAAAAGATTTTTCACAAATTTTTGTAATTCAAATTTAGTTTGTGGCTTAGTAAATATGTCAGCCAAATTTAATTTGCTACGAATGAAAACTAATTCAAAAATATTTTTGATAACAAGATCTCTAATAAAATATAGTTTGACCTCTATATGTTTGCTTCTATTATTCTCTATAGGAGATTTAATAAAGTCTATGGCAGCCATATTGTCAATTAGTAATTTTGAAATTTTCTTATTTTTTATAATCTTCATGTTTTGGCATTCTTCTAGAATTCGATCTAGCCAGACAATTTCTTTTGCTGCTTCTGTAGCGGCAATGAACTCGGATTCCATAGTGGATAAACTAACAGCCTTCTCTTTAAAGGTCCTCCAACTGATGGGGCTACTATCTAGAAATACTATTTGTCCACCTATGGATGTCCGATCATCACGATTTGAAGCAAAGTCGGCGTCTGTGTAGGCTACGATCTGTGAATCAGCACATGAAAGTTTTAATTTTAATTGGCTTGTTTTCTTTACATATCCCAGTAGTTTGATCAACCCATTCCAGTGATGAATTCCTGGATTCGATTGGAATTGGCTATAGATATTGACGGCATATGCTATATCAGGTCTTGTTCTGTTAGATAAATATGATAAACACCCTAGAATATTGCGATATGGATACTTTGTCATTTCTTTGGTTTCTTCTTCGGTTTGAGGACAGCTTGATTTTGAGTAAATACAGCCTTTGCTGATTGGTAAGGATGAAATTGGAGGGTTAAAACTATTAAAACGACTGCATATTTCTTGAATATAGCTTTCTTGATGAATGAATAGCTTTGAGTCAATTTCAACAAATTCTACTCCAAGTAGTTTCTTTGTCCTTCCCAAAATTTTTAATTTGAATTTTTGTTTTAAAACATTAATGGCTTCCTCTAAAAACATTTTACTTTTACCAAATAAAACCATGTCATCAACATATAATAATAGGATAACTTGAAATTTGAATGTATAAACACAGTTGCAAGAAGTAAATTTAATAAAACCGATATTTGATAAAACTCTGTCAATTTCGTAAAACCATGCTCGTCCACTTTGGTGAAGGCCATAGAGAGCTTTGTCGAGCTTGCAAACTAACTTCTCTTCTCCTTGTTTAATAAAACCAGGTGGTTGCTGCATGTATATTTCATCTTCTAGCGGAGCATATAGGTATGCGCCAGGGACATCACATTGTACGTGATTCCACTTGTACTGCACTACCAAAAGTGAAAAGAAAAAACGAATTAGATCGAAGTTTATAACAGGACTAAAAGTTTCTTCGTAACTCTCGCCTTTTACTTGAGCGTAACCTTGAGCTACAAGCCTTGCTTTGAATTTAGCAATTCGACCTTCTTCATCTCGTTTTATTGCATATACCCAGCGACATCCAATTATTTGCTTATTTTGAGGAGGTTTTACAAGATGCCAAACCTTTCGTTCTTGGATGGTTTTTATTTCGGTTTTCATTGCTTCTAGCCATTCTTGAAACTGGTCTGATTTTTGGGCTTGTTTGAAAGTTCTTGGTATAATTAATTCTAGTCAAGAGGAATTATGACAAAAATTGGCACTTGTGTCTGAGTCAGATTCTTCTATTGGAGTGAATGAAAATTTAGTGGGGTCATACTTGATTTTGTTTTCTTGGCAATATTTTCTAACGTCTCTATGGGATCTTAATCTTGTTCTTGTATTTTCGGGATAGTAGTATACGTCTGTTCTGGATTTATCACTTCTTAAAACTTGTTTTCTTTCAAACTTTATGTTCTTTAATGATTGAGCAGGTTTTTCATCATCTGAGGATTCCTCAGTGTCAGATAATTCAGACGGTACGCTGGACTCTATTTCAGGAGTTTCGTCAACAGCCTCTTCATCAGAATCATCGTCACTACCCTTTGGAAATACATCTTGAATTGTGTAATGCTGGTTGATGGTGCCCAGCACTGCTCCACTTGCTTCTGTTTTGAACAAACGATCTTCTTTAAAGGTCACATTTAAAGATTCTACTATTTTATTTTGTTCTGGGATCCAAATACGGTATCCTCTTGTATGGTGTGCATATCCAACTAGATAACCTTTCACAGCTTTTGGATCCAGTTTCTGTCTCCTTTGTTTTGCCAGTCCTACATAAGCTACACATCCAAATGGTTTAAGATGTCTGATTGATGGTTTTCTTCCACCGTACAATTCGAATGGTGATTTTTCAAAATCTTTATGGCATAGTCTGTTCCAGGCATAATTGAAATGTGAAACGGCTTCTGGCCAAAAACAAAAGTCTAAACCACTTTCATATAATGATGTACGGGCTCCATTAATAACAGTTTGGTTATAACGTTCAATAGCACCATTTTGTTCTGGAGTGAACGTGTTTGTTAGTTCATGTTTGATGCCTTTTTCCTGACAAAAAGTTGAAAATTCTTTGTTGACAAACTCTGTTCCATTATCTGAGCGGATAGCTATTAAAGGTTTACCTATAAATCTTTCTGCCCTTTTGATGTGATTAATTAAGGTTTCAGCTACTTCAGATTTTTGGACTATAGGATAAATGAATACTTTACGGGAATAATCGTCCATGATTGATAGAAAATATCGTTCTCCATGTTTGCCTCTTACTTGACATGGTCCCCAAACATCTGTATATAACAGTTCTAAGGGTCTCTTGGATCGAACAAAGTTTCTGTATTTAAATGAAGTGCGTTTAAATTTATTCAACCTGCAATCTTCACAAAAAAATTCTGTATGTCCCTTTAAGAATGGTAATCCCTTTGCACCCCTCTTATTACTTCTTTGCGTCAAAGTTTGAGGATTTACATGAGCGCATCTCTTATGCCACAGGTTTAGAACTTCCTGTTCTTTTGAAGATGTTGTGGAGGCTTCGAAAGTTACATGTTGTTTTATAGATTTTGGGATTTTTGCTTGGACACGATAAACACCACTTTTTAATTTTGCTCTGAACATTATATTATCATTAGATGTAATTTTGACTTCGCCTCTTCCCCCAATAAACTGTAGACCTTCTTTGTCAAGTTGTGGCCCTGATATAAGGTTTCTCCTAAGCTTTGATGAATACATCACTCCCTTTAAAGTAAAATTTCTTTGGCCAAAACGCAATTTAATGTCTCCTTTTCCTTCGATTGGCAAAGTGATGCCTTCCATGGCTACAGCCATTTCTTCATTCTGTTGAGGTTTAAATGATGTGAAAAGTTCACAGTCTTTACTAAAATGATGAGACGCGGCAGAATCGAATACCCAATCTGATTCATTTGTTTGCTGAGCTAAACTGGCCTCAGTAATGTAGTAAGATGAATTTGAATCCCTACTACTATTACGGGTCTTAGAATTTGATCTAGATTGATATGAAGATTTTTTTCGACTCTGCCTACCTCTTGATTGGAAGGATTTCTTAGGACTGAAATTCTGAGAAGGTAAGTTTTGGTTTTGAAAAGAGGGTTTAAAGTCAACATTTTTACTTCTATTGAGAGAAAAACAATTTTGTCTAGCATGGCCATTCTTATGACAAAATGTACAAATTAATTTTTGTTTTAGAAGCTTATTTTTACCTGTATCATTTAGATGAGAAAACTGAGCAGAAATTTTAGCTTTACTTAATTCATTATCTTTATTTCTTAAATTTAGCCTAGTTTCCTCGGCTACCAAGCAAGTTACAATTTCATTGAATGTAAATTTATCATCTTCCCATCTCAGTATGTTTTGAACGATACCGTCGAAATATGATGGGAGATAACGTAACAATTGATAAGATGCAAAAACCTCCGTCAGTCCCCCCTTGGAATTTTCTATTTGTTTAAATATCCTCATGACCCGGGACGCAAAGACATTTACACCCTCACCAGGCAATATTTTGCAATCACACAGCTCAGAAAATAAACTCATGTGCTGTGCACGAGTATCTGGAACAAAACTTTTGTTAATTAAATTCCATGCCTTTACGGGGTCATCCTCGTTTTCTACAATTTTCCTATACTCAGTTTCTATATTTAAGTATAAGACAGCCAAAGCAGCATTAGCTCTAGACTTAAATTTATTAACAGCAGAAGCATTGCTTCTGTCATCAGCCAAAACAGGGGCTGTTTCCGTACCAACAACTATGTCCCAGAGTCCCCGGTCAAGAAGAACAAATTTAATGTCACTCCTCCATTCCTCGAAATTAATCGCATTCAGTTTGGGAATAGAATGTAAATTGTTGACAGCCATTTTTGAGTAAAAAAAATTGTATAATTATGGTTCAAACAATTTAAAAAATATAATATATCAAAAATATCACAATTTTTCTTATAAAAACCTTTGCCCCCCCGAATTAAACATTCGGTAAATTCATTTATTACTTGAAAATTTATTCAAATATATATATATGAAATTTCAAAAAGTTTTTTTTTCTACTTTACTGAAAAAAAAAAAAATTTACAATATTCCCTCAAAAATATGCAAAAAAATGGTCATCATTACTTAAATTAAACAAAACATTCAAGATTTTCATTTATTAACATTAAACAACTTTTAATCTAAATTCAAACAATTTCTTGTTTCAAAAATTATAAATGCAAAAAAAAATTAACTTTCAATTTATTTTTCAAACAAAACAGAAAAACATTAATTTATGAAAGGGCCAGCATATTTACATGCTGAAAAAGGAAAAGCCCATAACCACTTTTTATTTCTCTTGTTAGCTGGTGTGAAGTAGATCCAAGGCTAAGTGAATTAGCAGAGGAGCCTACTCTAGACATAAACACCAGCTTAACAACATTTAAAGTTAATTAAATGAATTTGATAAAATGGAAGCTAGAGTAAGTAAATATGCTGAAAGATAAATACGTAGAAATTGTTAAATAAATGACCATAACAAATTTTAATTTAATTTGTGTTTTAACCCTATAAGCGTTAAGCCCGTCTTTTTCCGTCAAGCATAGTCAAAACAAAAGGCTAGTATGGCAAAATTTTGAAATATATGTTGCTTTTTTCGAGAAAATAAGATTAATAAATATGTATAGAGTATTGTATTAAATTTTCATATTTATACTGTGCATAGTATTAATTTTATGAATCATTAAACAGATATACTGAAAAACGACTAACGCTGAAAGGGTTAATTGAAACAATAAATTCAACAAAAAGTTTATATAAATATAACAATAAGTTTATATGAATAACAATAAGATAATTGAAGTAGACAAATATTTTTATGAACAAACATACCAAAGCAGATGCTGGATGACAAACAAGGTGAGTAAGAAGACAATATTTGACATATTTTTATTTCCCAATGTAGGTTGCAGAAAAAGACAATTAAGTTCCTTTTTCAAAGAGCTGGTGAAACTTATGTTGACGGCGTGACGTTCCACTTGTTATTGTCGCGATATTAACAACTATAATTTTCATTTAAATTTCGAACTCACAAAAAGGATTAACGTGAGTTATAACTAACTAAAAATGAAAAGATTTTATTTGAATATAAAAAATAAACGCCACATATTACGGCGATATCTTATGAAGCCGGCATCGGCGAAAAATGAACAGAGGCAAGGGCAAGAGCACAAGCAAAAGCAAAGGCAACCACGAACACCCACTACCATCGGCGTTCGCTATTTATAGCTTCGCGGGAGAAACGAAGTGATCTTCCGGACGTACGTTGGGGCATGTGCCGGTACGGCGCGTGCGTAGACTTCGGCTATCGTTCTTAGAGATGTTTTATGCAAATTTTTGAAACTTGGCTCAGTCGGAACTTCCGGAAGGTTAGCAATTGTTTACGTTTCGCGTTTGAAAAATTCAAATGGATGATTTAAATTTGAAAGCTCTTTAATATAGCATTTCATTGAACGATATATTTATTTTCCTGGTAAGTAGAAAATATATTAAAAGGAAATTAGGATTTTTAATAAATGTTTAATTTTTTTCAACTAACGTTTTTTTTTCTTTAAGCTTTATTTTAAGAGTGATTAATTTTTAATATATTTAATTAGCATAACGATAAGAAAAAAAACGGCAAACTATAGGTTTACTATTAACACAAATCAGCAAAGAAATCGCCATGCTTAAAGAAATAAAATGTCTTATTACTTACCTTAGAGAGTATATTTTAAGTTAAGCTTGAATAAAATATTGTTATATTTAGTTTAATAGTATCATACAGTCTATTTACACAAATAATTTACATTTAAAATATATTAAGTTATTAAAAAACAATATAAATTCATATTTTTGTTATAAAAATCTTTAAACATTTTTAGTAATGTTTTTTGTTTTAATTTAGGTTTCTGTGCAAATGCAATGACATTAACTCATGTTCAGTGATAAAGTTTCTTTGTTTCAATCGTTTTATTTTATTATCTAATGCAGCAATTAAATTTTCAGTAGAAATTTTGTTGTTTTCAATAATTTCCGACTATTTTTCAAAATCACTCTAGTTATTTACATTTTTCTGAATCGCTCAAGTAAAAATTGACTGGTACAGCCATCTATCGGCAGAAAAGCAAAACAGGAATTATAAATAAAATATAGGAATTAGCTTATATGCATTTCGATTTAGAAATGCTTATTTTTACTATTGATATGCTGAAACATAAAATAAAATAAAGAACTAGAAAATTTCACAAAAAAAATTAGAATTGAAATCATTTATGGTAGTAGAGAAATTGTTTGGTGCTGCCATCTATCTTCAAAACAGAAAAACAAAAATGGCTGTAAATGTGACCTTTAGCGAAAAGTGCTTCATCGTGGGGAAAAAATAAAATAAATAAATAAACACGCGATTACATCGAACTGCTCTAGAAATAAATTTAAAAGTGCTAATTTAAGAGGTTGGTTGGTTGGTTGGTTGAATGGCTTTTTTTGGCGCAAGGTCCAAAGTAGGACATGCTGCGCCAAACAAATAGGTAAAAGAAAATGAAGCCTCTGGATGGGTTTACCCATCCAGAAAGTCATTAAAAAACACAGAAAAAAGAAGTAAAACTACATATAAGATAAAATCAAAACTAATGAAAACAGTATATAATAAAAACAGATGTAAAATAGGATGAACATTGTAAACAATAAAATCAGATGTCAAAGTAAAAGCCAGCCTCCTTTAAAAAATTTGTCAACTGATGATGAGGATTTGCACCTAAAAGGCTTGTCAGATTGGGTGAAGATGAGTTAAAATAATGCCTATACAGATGACGAAGACAAGGACAGTCAGTGAGCAGATGGCGAATGGTAAGCACACAGAAATGACATTTCGGACAGTCAGGTTCCGGTTGTCCAAGTAGTAAGTATTTATGTGTGATCCTTGAATGCCCAATTCTTAAACGAGTAATTATGACATCATGTTTTCTAGGACTAAGTGTAGGCCAGACTGCAATTTGAGGTTTTATTTCAAGTAATTTATTATTTTGTAGATTATTCCACTCCATTTGCCAATTATTTCTGAAAGTGCTTTTTAGTGTGTGCTTAATGTCATCATAAGGTATAGGACAGTTTAAAAGAATAGAAGCCTGCCTTGCGGCTTTGTCTGCTGCTTCATTGCCTTTGATGCCAACATGGCCTGGAACCCAGCAAAACAAGATATGAAATCCCTTCTTCAGAAGGTCGTTATATGTTTTTAAAACAGAGATAAAAGAAAGAGTGCAAGAGCTAGAAGAAAGAGAGTCAAGAACACTCTTTGAGTCCGTATAGATAATGAATTTTTTGCTGCAGTGAGACGAAATAATATTTAGAGCTACTTCAACTGCAAAAAACTCTGCAGAAAAAATGGAAAAAGTACTAGGGAGTTGATAGCTATAAATGGTGTCACCAGTGACAACACCACAGCCAACTTTATTACTTGTCTTGGAGCCGTCAGTAAAAATCTCAACATAATCCTTATATTCAGAGCGATGAGATGAGAAAAGCGCTTGAAAAATGGAAGCATCTGTGTTAGATTTGTCAAAACCACTAAATGGATGAAGACAGGAAATAGCTTGGGAATTCCAAGGTGTCATGTTTAAAAGGGACCGGGGCCGAACTTCGGTATGAATATGAGAGGTGCCTGCAAGAAAGTTCTTAATCCTAAGAGCAAAATGAGGGATGCAAGATGGTCGATTCACATAAAGGTTATGATCGTTGCTATTAAAATGTGAATGAAGCGGATGATTGGGATGTGAAAGAATGCGATAGTACAATTCAAGTGAAAGCCTTTGTCTAATATTAGTGAGAGAAGGCTCCACACAGTCAGCATATAAACTGGAAACAGGACTAGTGCGGAATGTTCCTGAGCAAATTCTAAGTGCACTGTGGTGTGGTGTGTCAAGTTTTTTAAGGTAAGATTGAGGTGCTGATCCATAAACCTGGCAAGCATAATCAAGTTTGGAGCGAACAGTAGCCCGATATATTTTTAGTAACGATGGACGGTCTGCTCCCCAAGAAGTGTTAGAGAGGACTTTTAAAATGTTTAGTGCTTTATCACATTTAATTCTTAAATATGAAATATGAGGAATAAAAGTTAATTTCCTGTCAAAAAAAACACCCAGAAAGCGAGCAGTGTCAACAACGGAAATTGGCCTGTTATTAATCAGAATCTCAGGATCAGGATGAAGACCTCGTTTACGGCAAAAATGCACACATTGTGTTTTGTCAGTGGAAATTTTAAAACCATTTTTATTTGTCCATTTAGTGATATTTTTTATAGGAAGTTGCAGTTGGCGTTCTATGAAGCGCATGTCATTTCCCTGGCAAGAAATTTGCAGGTCGTCAACATATAAAGTTCCATAGACACTTTGAGGCAGTTGTTTTAGAATATCGTTAATTTTTAAAGAAAAAAGAGTAACACTCAAGACACTGCCTTAAGGCACACCTTCCTCTTGGAAATAAGCTAATTTAAGAGTTTATGTGTGATAATTATTTTAAAATAAGGTTTAATATCACTATTTTACTTTATACATAGTTTTTAAGCTTAAAATATATGTGTTCAATCATCGTTTCTAACATACTTTTTTTGCTAGAAATGTGGATCCGTGTATAAGCCGACCCTCATAATTCAGCTTCCGAAAAATTTCCAAAAATTCTCAGCTTATACACAGAAATATACGGTATGGGTTAATTTTTTTTCTTCTTTTTTTTTTAATTATTTAGAAGCATATTCACGAGCTGTTCAAACTGTGGATTTGTATCGGGCAAGAAAATATATTGATGTTTTATCGACTGATACAGAGGCAGAGGTCCAGAATAGACAATGTTCAGTATCTGAGGTAGAAAAATAAACCCAGTCAAGTAACTGATGTAAAATGCTCTAATTGCAATGATTTGGAAAGTATGTATTTCATATTTTTGTACGCAATATGTTACTTTTTCACAAGTAAAATACATAATATATATTAAAATTTTCTTTTTAGAAAGGATGTTTTCTATGGAAACAGAATTACAAGGAATTAAAAGAACATTAACTGAAGTTAGCATTGTCAGAAACGGAATAGCAATTAATACACAGAAAATAGTAGATCAAAAGAGTCCTCGGCACTTTCACAATTTCTCCCAAATTACAAGTGAATCTGGATTAGCATCCTTTAATGAAAAGCTTGAAGACAATGTTTTTTCAGATATGGTACTTTAGTTTGGTTATATTTCAAATGTTTAGTGAATGTGCTTGGTGAAAAAGCAGGGTTCTCATCAGAGTTAGCGAGAATTTCACACCTTTACTCAGAGACAAAACATTTGGGCACTGCAGCCACTACTTTGACATTTCACATTATGTGACCAAGCTTATTCTGTATGGCTTTGACCAGCGCAGTTAGGATTATAACTGGCAATTTTGCTGGTGCCACTCCTGTGCTGGATTAATGTAAATTCCAAAATTTATATACTGTTTAAATGTCTAATATTAACTGCTCATGAGCATAATTTAAGTTTAATCACATTTGTTTATGCATGTCAGCATTTTCATTGCTGATTACTGAAACAGGCAGCTATTGCACTGCAAATTGATAAAACTTGTAATATATAATTTTGTTATGTTTTCTAAATACTTGCAGGGGTGCTACAGTACCTGGGAAAGCTCATGGAATTGTCAAATTTATGCCAAAACAGGGAAAATTCAGGGAATTTTTTAACTTTTTGGAAAAACATTGGAAAATTTTTTACAATCAAATGCTTGTTAAAATTGAAATGCTTTATAATGAAAAAGAAAGACAATTTTTTTTTTCCTAACTAACTATTAAGTTAATAAAATTAATATATCCTAGATATATTCAACTGACTTGTAAACATGTTAGATTCTAATGCTGCTTGATTACAGGAGAGACAGGGAAAACAAATTCTTTCTCTTTATTTATGCAGTATCCCTAACTTGTTAAAATCATTAATTTTTTTGTAGAGTCAATATTTGCTGATATTTGTGCTAGGTGAAATGTTTTAAATTTCAAAATTGTCTTGTTTTTAGATCATGGCAGAAGAATGCTTTTTTTTTTTTTCTAAGTGTTAAAAAAATTGTATGTGAGAAAATACAAACGTGATTCTCGTGATTTTTCATGCTTTAGTGGGAAGCCTGAAAGGGAGAGAGTAAAGAGTTAAGTAGAGCAAAATCCTTAATGTATTTTTTTTTTTTTTTTAGGTCCTGTTTTTCTCTACATTTGGGGGAAAGGATGCCCATGCTGCAACGAGAAAGATAATGTCTGTGCTAATGTCAAATGACTTAGCACAGCATTATAATTGGATCGGAAGCAGCTGTAAGCGCTCTTTTCGACAATATAAATTGATTATTCAGCTTGTTGCAGGTTTGTATACTTTTGATTGCTCTTCGTATGTTCATTTCACACACTACCACCATATATGTAATGGCTGTCCTTGCCGCCGCACTCCCTGACCTCTCCAAAAATTAAATTTTTCTTTTATTCTTTCACTTAACAACAATCCTTAAGGAGTTACATTCCAGAAAATCAATGTCAGTGTTTAAAAATTAAGTTTGGTTCCTTAAATTAGGAATTTTAGAAAATGTACAGCCAGGAATTTGCATTTTTAACAACCCATTCTTATATATTTAATATGCTCCTATCTTTTAACCCTTTCACGCCCAAGGGAAATATTTTTCCCTTCTACAAAAATCGTTATCAGTTGTTCAATTATTATTGAATCGATATTTTTTTTACTGAATGTCAAAATAAAACGTGTGTCCAAGGCAGCAAATGTGTTTCTGAACGAATAAAAAAAAAAAACATATAGAAAATAGGACACATAATAAATGTATTATGAGCAATGTCCACTTGTGCTTCACAAGTAAACGAAATTGTTTCGTAGAATACCATAACTAGCTATTTATTTTACTTTTCTGATAATTTTTATATTACAAAGCAATAAATAAAATACCGATATAATAAACCTAACTCTTCGTTTATTTACTTTTATGGTCCATAGGGAAAATATTTCCAATGAAATTATAGGAAACCTATACACCCTGCTATGTTTTTCTGGTGATATTCTCTTACTTTACACCCACAATAGCTAAAATAGTGTGTTGTATTGGCATATTTAGTCCTGGAAATCTTATGGTCTTGAAAGGGTTAAGATACTGAAATTCAGTGAAATGCCTCTAGCTTGTAATGTAAATGTCTTGAAAGCGTCGTCTTTATAGATACTTTGTTTCAATGTCTAATATTCAATAAAAGAAGCAAGAAGTGTGCCTTCACAGAAGATGCCCTGCTGTTTGGGGCAATTTAAGTAAATTAACTGATTGAAAAAGTTTTTATTTTATATTTTAATGTTCATAATTTGTATTTAAATAATTGCAATATGTATTTCTTCCAAAATTTTGATATTTGTATTTATTGAAAAGTTATTTTAAGTGTGATCAGTTATATTAAACATAAACAAACACCTCTCAGTTGCTTTGTTAGCTATATTAATTCGTACTCTGCTACTCCTCCTTTTAAAAAAAATATTTATATATAGTACCTTTGAAATAAATTTATGACAAAATATAAGATTTATTGTTTTACAGATGGAAAAACTTGGGAATGAAAGGGTTAAACACATTCAATTATCTCAGCATTTTATTTAAAAAAAAAAAAAAAAAAACTTCTAAAATACATTACACAATAAACTTTTGAAAAATCTTCTTAATAAAAAAAAAGCACAAGTTTCTCTGAGATAACACTGAATAAAGAAAATAAAATTTTATTCTTGGTTTGGTCGTCTGATTAAAGTAACTGAAGAAAGATGACTCAACAAGAAAAAAAATATATCAACAATGTATGGAGAAAAAATAAATTTTACCTGTGATATGGAACAAATAATTCGAGAATAAGAAGCAATTTAAATGAATAGATGTAGTTCTATGTAAGGATCACCAATTAGTGATTTACAGATTTTCTTTCTCGGCCACCGCTGCAAACTGTCAAAATATCATAGCATAGTTGTTGAAAATATCCATTTTACATCCTAAGTTTGGTGCATTCATATATCATAGAGATAGATACATTGCTTTTCCTTAACCATGGTTACATTGCAACTTAACATCATTTCTCAGCCAATATGCACACTAATTGAATAAACATAGCTTTTTGTCACAACTTTCATTCATATCAAGTTTCGTGCATTGATACACTATAGAAACTGTGATTTATAAATGAACGCTGAATGGTTACAAGAAAAATGTCGACAATTAGGGGAAAAACTACATGATACAAATGATTGTTCAATTTTTGGGGATTAGCATATTTTTATTCTAATTACATTTTGCGCAATTCTTATTTTTTTTACACTCGGTAAATTCATATTAGAAACATTTACTATTCAGGAGTCTCGAAACCGCTGGTCCCTACAGATGCAGAAAAACTTTGTACGTGTCTGCATTTATGAGACTATTTGAGGGAGTCTAAATAAATTTAAATGTTCCTAAAGACGCAGCCAGATTCTACATAGGAAGTGCTATTGAAAAAAGAAACGTAATATTTGATAACGTAAAGGGCAGAAAAACAAAAAGGGGTCCAGTCTTGCCTCAAGGAACAGGCATGGACAATTTAGATGATCTCAGGGAGCATCTGGATGGGGAACATGAAGTGCAAATCGAAAGAAAAAATCAGAATCAAATTCACCAAGTATTCCCTCCTGGATTAATTACATGTAACAACTATGTTATTGAAAGATCGATGCATACAAGAGTAAAATTCTTTCCATGGCATACGGACATAGATATGTTTAAAAGACACTCCACCCGTGTAACCCAGGAATTAATTTTGCATGGATAGAAATATCCAAACAATTTAATGCTTGTCTAGGAATGACATCTCGTACTCCTAAACAATTGCTACAAAATCTATATGCATCTCACAGTTTATTTGTGATATTCACAACGCAAATTACATAGCAGATATTGATTATAATTTGATCAATTTTACTAGTTTTAAAGAAAATGTACCTTAAGTCACCTGCCAATGCATTACCTTTAAAGGTTAGAAAAGACGTTTGTTCAGGTAACCCGTAGGCTTCAGCATCTACATCTGTTTCTGTCATTAAAAGTAATGACTTCTATTACATTGCTGTTGTCAATTTGCACCAAATTCAGCATATGTGATAGTTGCATTACGTCTGCAGTCAGGAGCTACACTCTGCAAAAATTTTGGCAGATTTTACTAATATAGGTGGACTGAAGCATCCAAGCACACCAGTATTTAAATTCTCCAAATTATAGAAAACATTTTTCAGATCAATAAAACCAAACTAATCGAAAAGCAGATGCCTATGGGAGAAACTTTCATTCAGGACATACTTCAGGAATGTGTAGACCATTCTTTACCTGATTGTTGCAACGTCAAAAGGAGAATAATCCTTTTCATATTTCACAACCAGAGGTATTGTAATGACAAAACATCAAGAAGGGAAAAAAAACTATCTGACCACTATTCATCCATAGTGAAAAACAAGACAGCATGCAACAGAAAACAGAAAACAATTCTAAAAAAAGAAAAATTGGTTATTCTATATTCTGTTGCACTCATTTCTTTAGTTTAATAATGTAAACTAATTAACCCTTTATCTACCGCATTATGAAACAAACAAACAATGTATTTGAAACATAGTTTTCTAGTTACTTAAAAGTGTTTTTTCAAAATATGTGCAGTAAAAATTATTCATATCATCTCATTTTAGTAATAAGCAAGGATTTTGTGAGGCGGATTAAAAATCTTCAACTGTATATACAGTGGGTACAAAAAGTATTTGCACACAGAGATTTTTTGCTTGCAGTTAATAAAAATAAGCATTAAGAAATACAAAAATTGATATTGCTAAATCAGGATAAGTTTACTCATCTAAATTAATTTTAAAAAATTCAATAATATAAAAAAAATTGTAACAAAATTAAAATATCTATTTTCTGTAGGCTTTGCATGGGGAAGCATTACACTGGCTACAATTCAGAACTGCTGGAAAAAGTGTTCTGTTGAAGATGTCACTGTTGGACATTATTTTTTACAGATGACTTGATAGCAGAAAAAAGAGAAGCTAAAAATATTTTCAAAATGTTAACAACACTCACTCAAGAAATAGAATATCTTGCAGAGGAAGCCATGAAACACACCAAAGCTGAACAAGAAAATAGGAAACTAATCACTGAGAAAATCGAATCAACAAAAAATGATTTAAAGGAATTTATTGAAAAGGGTATTTAAAAACAAACAAAATTATTTTTTACAGATGACTTGATAGCAGAAAAAGGAGAAGCTAAAAATATTTTCAAAATGTTAACAACACTCACTCAAGAAATAGAATATCTTGCAGAGGAAGCCATGAAACACACCAAAGCTGAACAAGAAAATAGGAAACTAATCACTGAGAAAATCGAATCAACAAAAAATGATTTAAAGGAAATTATTGAAGAGGGTATTTAAAAATAAATTTAAAAAAAAAAAAAAAAAAAAAAATGTTTAAAAATGGTATGTTTTTCTTATTCAGTTTTTCTTTTATTGTAACTTGTACTAATTTTTTGTAAGCAAATATTTCAATAAATCTGTTTTGTTTTTCAAGCTTTATTTTTAGTTATTTATTGTTTTAGTTGATAAAAAGAATATTACAGAATATGTTTAAAAATCGTAATATATTATTTTTTTACTTGAATTTCCATATTATCTAAGTACTTAAACTAAAATATGTTTTTTAGGCGATTCTATTCTGGATTTATTTTTTTCATTATAGTGTGGAAGATTTTGATGATCCTGATTTCATGTTATATTTCTTTATAATTTTAGTTTTTTTTTTTAAATTAATAAATCAATGTTACATTTTTATTAATATTTTATTTTTTTAGATTGGTCCATTAACGATGAAGTAAGTTTTCAATTGTGTTGTTATTTTTTTTGGCATACTATTATTATTATTTTTTTTTTTAGAACCCATACATATTTTTTAAACGTGTTTTTTTTTTTTTTTTTTTTTTTATATATTTACTTTTTTTTTTTTCTCTTCAGAATATTTAATTAACCCATGAATATTTGGAGATTAATAATTCATTGTGTTGTGACTTTTTTTTTTTTTTTTTTTTTTTTTTTATTGACTTTAAATTTTGCTAATTTGATCAATACATAATTTTTACTAATAAACATATTTTTCTATAGTGCTATGGAGAACTCTCACAGTGCTGTGTTGAAGCTTCGTAATTTTTTGAAAGATTGTCCTTATACTATCAAATAGGTTCTGGATTTGAGGTAAATTATTTTAAAGGAATTTAAAAAGAATAGTTTATTTACTTCATTCTATAGAATTGTCTTGGTTGGTTGGTTGGTTGATTAACTTTTATTGGCGCAAGGTCCATATTTTAGAATTGTCTTGGACCTACAAAAGTAAGGGCAGACTCCCATTTTGTTGAAGACAAAGCAGAGATTTCTAGAGATGTAATAAATTTTTATTTTCATTTATTATAATTTTTTTTTTTCCAATGTATAAACTAATACATTTTTTAGATTATTGAAGCAGTAATTCTGGAAAAACACTCCTGAAACAGACATGAAAAATACAAAGCTGAAGAAATGTTTTAGAGCCTGAATTGATACAAATCATCTTCCTAGCAGTTTAGCAGCTAACTCCATTCTGGTGACCGTAAAATCTCTAGAAATATTAATATCACAGTTATTGATGCACAGGGGTGGCGCCAGCTAGGGGGCCGGGGGGGCACAGGCCCCCCCGTCGGGGAGTCTGTGACCCCCCATCGGGGCATACTCCTAAAATCTCTCGAGGGAACAAATACAAAATTTTCAGTTTTTCTACTTTCAGCAGCATTTTTCTTTCCTTTTATAAATTTGGAGCCTTCCAGTTTTTCCATTCTATATTCAATAGAAGAAAGTATTGGATCCGTAAAAGTTGTCAGCTTCCAGTTTTCCATGAATATAGACATTTTGAGAGGTCCAGAACACCAGAACATGTTTTGACCATGATATTTTTAGAAAATGTCTGTCTGTGACATGAGGAGTACTAACAAATGGAATGATATAAATATTAACAGTAATATTATTAACAGTATTGCAGTTTTTGATAAATACTCATATAATAAACTCTCTTTATGTAGTGCCCCCCTGTCGGGGAGGTGGTGTCCCCCCGTCGGGGAATTTTTGGTGCCACTACTGTTGATGCAATAGTTTTGCATCCTACAGATTTAATGCACTTTTGTTTCCAGTCACCTAATTTGGATAAACCCTTTTCAACATTCATTTTTTACCTGTATCGGAGCTTCAGGGCATCTCAAAATGTATAAATACACCAAAATTTCAAAGCTGAATATTTTCATGATTACTACAATGCTTCCCTTACAAATGTACGTTCAGCAAATAAAAATAACTGTTTTCAAATATGTTTTTTGTGATTGAAATCAGGGTTCCTTGATTTAAATCAATGATTTTTTTAAAAAGTTATTTATCAATATTTAATCATTTTTCGAAACATTTTATGATCTAAATTTTTTAAATCTTGTTAGAATGAGTTTCAAATACAAAGAAGTTGCATTTACAACCTTCAATTAGCAGAGTTATATATATATATAGGTATCTGTATGTGTGTTGTCACTTATGAACCAATTACTTTAAATGCTTCAGAAATGAATTAAAGAACTTGAGAGCAATTTTTATATATTAATATAACTAAAGAAAAGTATTAATTCAGTATAGGATTTGACACTAAGACCATAAATTATCATGAAAGCTCTATGAACTCTTAAAGATATAAAATTAAAATGAGATTTTTAAGGCTAACATTTTTCTGAATCTTAAAATTGTTTGAAATATTTAAAGCAATTTGCCATTTATATAATAGCAAATTGTATGGATAGGATAAGTTGTACAGGTAACTTTTCACTACCTTTGCTTTGTGATAACTTGTCAGACAGGTTTTTAATCTTAACCCACCAGTATATGGTTAGGTTTGTGAGACCCATTTTATTTACTAGAAGACAATGTAAGAGAAACATTCTATATGTTCTGTGAAAAAAATTATAATAGACGTAAAAATTTTTGCTTCATATTTTTATTGTGTGATTTTATTTTGTGGGTGTTATATTGTAACCATTCAACTACTGAAAGAAATTTGTTTCTTTTCCCCACCCGTGCACTGGCGGATTAATCCTTTCCTGGAATGAACAGTACAGAACACATGTAACCTGAACAGGTTACCTATTGTAAAGAATAGAGGTAGAAAGATTTCACATACTTCTACTCTTGTGGAGAAAGTTTCAGTGTTTTGAGAGTTAGTAAAGTAAGTCAGTAGAAAAATAGCTGGAAGAAAAAAAGATAATATTCGGGTGTATTTCAATGAAGAGTCTACAACTAATGGAAAGGTGTTAAAGCCAAATGTAAAAATTGTGGCTTTGTCATTATGGGATTAGTAGCAAGAATGAAAAAAACATGTAGATAAATGTTCTTCCCATGATGTTGCAATCAATCTCAAGAAAAGATTGCAAACTCTTCAACTTGTACAGAATCTGATATGTTGGAGATAGCCAGACATATGAAGAGAAAAGTGATTGAGATGGAAAATGATGCTAGTACTTCTTAAGAATAGCATGAATACTTATGTAATAAAACTCAAACAGATATGAGATGAAGAAGTAGCTAAGTATATTTATGCAACCAATTCTGCTTTTTATCATGTTCAGCATCCTCAGTTTAAAAAGATAGTTCCTGCTCCAAGACCAGGGTATACTGCTCTAAATGAAGTTGAAATAAGTAGAACATTACATAACAAAATATATAATCAAAAGAAAATAAAATATTCTGAATACTTAAGTGGACAAATTGTTAACTTTAGTGTACAGAGTCAAATGTTCATAATGAACCAATACTATGTGCTGTTGTTACAACAACAACAAAAAAAGAACTATTTAGTTGATACAACAGCAGGGATGGAACATGGACACAGAATTCATACCGGAATCTGTTTAAGAAATTTCACTACCTATAATATTGTTGATTTAAATAGTAGAAAATTTTCTTTCATTGATAGTGGAATGAATTCTGCACCCGTGTTCCCCCTGCAACAGATACATCTGGTAGTTCACATACTATATTATCTCTTACAATTTGTGAAAAGGAATTCAAGTGTACTGTGAGAAATCTTGTCACAGATAATACTTCCAATGTAAAGGGTATGTGCAGTGTGCTTGAAAATGATTCAGATTTGAATCATATTGCATATGGATGTTCTGCTCATTTGTTAAATTTGCTTGCAGAAGACTTTACAATGAAAAATATTTGTTCTTTAATATTTGGAATATTCAAGTTTGATGAGAAATGGGGAACAAAACATAGCATACATGTTTAATTTCGCAATACTTGTGGGTATACGATTATTTTTTGTTATTCTATTATCTGTATAGATATACAGTCAACTCCCACTAATCCACGGACCTATAATCCGTGAACGCTTCTAATCCGCAAATGATTTTTCAATGTAAACAAAAAACTAAAAATTTTGAAAAAATTCCATATTTTTTTTTTTTTTTTAAATCTAATTTTTAGTTTAATCTTTGCTTTTAACCTTTATTTAAACTACAAATTTTCATTTATGAGATGATTTTGTGTTTCTATTAGATAAAATCAATTTACAATTAGCAGTAATAGCATGAAATATTCGCTACAACAGATCCACGCAGAAATCGAATTTTGATGTGTTTGACGTTTTCCATGCAACATTTAAACAAAATGCGCATGCACACACATAGACAAAAAAATTAAACAAACAAGCAAAATTTTAAATGTAATGCGATTGAAAAAACAGTGAAATGCTGTAATTTATTAGCGATTAACACCAAGTCGAAAGAGTCAGGTCGCTTCTCTGGCATTCTTGTCTCGATCAAACTGGGGAAAGTATGCAGTGCACACTAGAATCTCGAGAAATAATGAAGTTCTGCACATCTCTCCATCTGCCGTCTTTTGCTAAGCATCAGAATCTGGAGAAATCGCAATGTTCAAATCATCTGCTCGCTAAGAGTTTTTTCTCCTTGGGCGAAGAAAATAAAAGAAGTGATCAACTGAACTCCGCATGCATGTGTTTTTTTTTTTAAATTATTAGCTTGCCATGAACACATGTGTGTTGTCCATGATCATCAGTTGATATCGTTGAGAGAGCTTTCGCACTCCAATTTTCCAAATAAAATCATTTTCCTGAAAAAATATTTTTTGATCACATGAAAATCTTGCTATGTCACGATCAGGAATTAAGCATTTTCACAGTGGTTCCGAAAAATGGAAACATGTCACTTTAAGCATAGTGCAGAAAGTGAAAATAATAAGGAAGCTGGAATCTGGTGCCTCTATTAATTACGTAGCAAAAGAATATGGAATTAGTTCACGGATTGTATATATTAACAAAAATAAAACAAAACTGTTGGATTTTTTTACTAACTGTGACTCTAGTACGAAAATAGCAAACAGAAAAACTCTCCGAGCAGCCAACGATAAAAAACTAGATAGAGTCATCTATGAATGGTTTCGCCAAAGAAGAAATGAAGAAACACCTATTACTGGACCGATTTTGCGTCAAAAAGTGAAAGAATTTCATAATGAACTGAAAATTGAAGAACCACGCCAGTTTTCTTCTGGATGGCTTACACGGTTTAAACAGAGACACGGGATACGTTATTTGAAGACCTGTGGGGAAAAGTTATCAGCCGATGTTGAAGCTGCAGAGGAATTCATCGAAAAAATTTCAGACATGATTGATGAAGGACTAAGTCCAGAACAAATATATAATATGGATGAAACCAGACTCTTCTGGCGTTGCCTTCCTCGGCAAACTTTAGTGGCTGCAGATGAAAGTGCACCTTCTGGCACTAAAAATACTAAAGAGCGAGTAACAGTTGCCCTGTGCAGTAATGCTGCTGGAATGCACAAGTGCAAACCACTTGTTATAGGAAAGAGTTTAAAACTTCGACTACTAAAAAACGTTACTCTGCCAGTTATTTAGAAAGGCAACAAGTCAACTTGGATAACTAAAGAGTTATCCAGAAATCTACTAAATCTATCTCTATTTATCTACTGATTGGTTTAATAACCATTTTGTACCTGAAGCCCGCAACTATTGCATAAATGTAGGATTGTCAACTAAATGTAAAATATTACTCATGTTGGATAACTGTGGCACTCATCCAGAGTTATTACAGAAAGATAATGTTATTGCCCTTTTTATGCCTCCAAATACATCTCTGACACAACCAATGGATCAGGGTGTTATCTACAGTTTTAAATGTTGTTACAAAGGAGAATTTTAAGAAAATTTATCAATATGAATACAACAAATAAGACAATTGATAAGTGCAGAAAGAAATTCACAATCAAAGATTGTGTTTTTGGTGTGGCCAATGCATGGTGTTGTGTGTCCCGTGACACTCTAGTAAAGGCTTGGAGAAACCTCTGGCATGCTTCACTGTTCATTGATACAGAAACTGATGATCGAGATTTTGATGGGTTCAAAATATCGCTGGCTAAACAAAAAACAGATGAGCTAATTGCTTTTGCTAGAAGCTCTCAAGTAGCAGTCAGTGAGCTACTAGAAGAGAATGAGATTTCAGATTGGATGATTGGTTCACAGCAGTGTTGGGCATAATTGATTAAAAAGTAATTGAATTACAATTATAATTATTTTACTGTCAATAAATTAACAAATAATTGATTACAAATAAATTGAATTACTTATTCAATTTATTTGTAATAATTCAATTAATTTGTAATCAATTATTTGTTACTCGATTGACAAAAAAAATCATAATTATAATTTAATTGCTTTTTAATCAATTATGCCCAACACTGGTTCACAAGAAGCATTATTAGATAAAATGCCAGACTCTAAAATAATTTCCAATGTTATAAACACAGCCCAAAGTGATTCTGATACAGAATCAATAGAAGAAAAAATATCCCTTGAGGAAGGATATAAAATAGGGGAAAACTACATTAGTTTTCTTTCAAAATTTCATTTCTAAAGAAGAAATTACCCTTTTGCATAATTTGCAAGCAAAAATTTCTGGTTATAAAAATGAAAATTTGAAACAAATCACTATCACCTATTAGTGTTAAACAAAATTAAAAATAACCAATAGTAATTAATTTTTATTCCTACATATAAAATTTTAATTTGTATTTTTAAAATATATGTGTTTTCTGCGTTATTTGTGTACGCTTAAATTATTTACTTTCATATTATTTATAAGCTTTATTTATAAAAAAATATTTTATTCTAAAATTTATTATAAATAATCTTTCTATTTAAATGTTCATTTATGTATTTGTAATCATCTATCACTTTATATCTGCAAAAGAAAAATATAAACAGAGACAATTACCTATAATCTGCACAACCTTTGGACAAAACTTTTGCGGATTAGAGGGAGTTGACTGTAACGAATCACTTAACGAATTGGGAATTGCAATCTTTTAAATGGTGTATTGGTCGGGTTCATGGGAATTCGAGGAATGAGGACATCCTCACCTTTGAAAGGCCCCACTAAAATTGTTGCTTCCACTATGCTGTTCATTAATTTCTTAACTGGGAGTCACATGCCATTGCAGAGTTTTGGTTGATTAATATTCTGCAACATGATAATTGGCACACCTATTTTCAATTTAAATATGTGTGGTGGCATCCCTGGCAGATCAAATGAATTCAAAAATTTCGTAGGATAATTGAAATGGCCAAAAAATTCATAGCATTTCAGGCAAGCATTTATTTTGTTAATAGAGCATACACATTTTTGTTTCCTATGATGTTAACAATACTGACGGAAACAGTTGAGAAGTATTTATATTGAAATATAGATATAGTCTGAGACACGAAAGTTTGAAAAAAAATAATAATTGCGGCACGAAATCACAAAGCGTAACAGGTGAAGAATTCGACTACATAAACATTAAGAGCCAGATTTTTAAGAAGCAGGGGCAGACTTGGATAGTTCACATTTTTGGTTTTGATGAAATTTTCAGATGTTCTTTATGTAAAATTATTAGACATGTATTTTTTTTATTTTTGTGAAAAAAAAAAAAAAAAATCTTAGAGTTTTGGGGTTAAAGATGGAGTCCTCTGTTTAGCTACGAAAAACATACCTATTTACGGAAGCCAATACTTTTTGCGGCAGAAGTGAACCATGGTACCTACTGATAGTTATTTTGTATTCTCCTGTTTCCATACTAACTATTGGGACAGAAATACTTATCACTGCATGGTGCTAGCAGTGATAGTGACCAAAGTAATCGTAATTTAGAGACTTCACTTAAAAAAATTAAACAATTGCTTCCATTAATTCATCCTTGACAGAACTCGTCCCATTTAAAATTCCATAGCATGCCCTCTTACAGTAGATCTTACAAAAAAAGAAAAATTCAAACAGCTTATTCATCTTTGAAGAAAAAAAGCTAGCATTGTGCTGGACAAGGAAATTTCTCCCAGAAAAGAAACTTCACCTTATAAATCTGATGAAAGAAAAACTGGAAACTTGAATTAACACAAAGAGAAAAAAATACAACTTCTAACATTGGCCCCCATCTTCATGGAGCAGAAAAGGGGTGATGGAAGAATTCAATGTCAGTCAGTATCCAGTAAGAGAGGCAAGAGATCTCTTAAAAAAGAAAGGAATTTTAGCATTGTCAGACCCCAAAAAAGGTAAGAAATTAGATGAAGATGTTATTAAATGAGTTACTGATTTTTTTCAAATGGTGTGTTTTTCCTGGATCATCTGGAACATATTCTATATGTGTTTGTAAGTATCACCAAAATGCAATCCTTCTACTACTTGCTTGCCATATACGAGCAATTTATAAAGACTATTACAAATTAGTGTGTTCAACTAATAATCGAGATTGCATGTTAAGACACTGTTCTAAATGTCCATCAAATGAACTTTTGAAAAAGTTTCT
The DNA here is from genome assembly GCA_963930645.1 of Salticus scenicus. Taxonomy (NCBI): domain Eukaryota; kingdom Metazoa; phylum Arthropoda; class Arachnida; order Araneae; family Salticidae; genus Salticus; species Salticus scenicus. The sequence continues at coordinate 270,657,266 of OZ005658.1, forward strand.
TCTAGATAATTTCAAAAGACATGATCCTGATAATGAAATAGAATTTAGTAAATGGCTATCTACAAATCGAACGGAATTAATTAAGTGTACTACAACATGCAATGAATACATAACAAAACTATAAGAACAACGGGAAAAATTCGTTCCACATTCATTCATTGCAAAAGAACAATCAAATTTTTTTAATTGACAAAAGAGGATCTAGATCTGCATATTGCTATTGTTCTTTCAGATTTTAGTGAAAATTTCTCTTCTGTATTTCAAGATGAAGTGAGGGACACCACTGGGCCACTAACTGTTGCTCATACACACAGTTGTAATTTATACCTGCATTGCAGAAACTGAGAAACAAGCAAAAGACACAAGTATGTGTATCCTTTCTGAAGATTTGGAACATGATGTGGCTTTTGTTATGAAACACAAAAAATTATCATTAACTACATTAAAGAAAATTTTCTAAATGTACAAAACTGGTTACAAAATAAAGCCTTAGCATATGTTATAGAGATGGCCATAGACTCAACAGAGGAAGTTTTTTAATTCTGCAAAGCAACAGTAGAAAACATACTGTTCGGCTTAATAAAGAAAGAACAGATCTCGGAGACACATCAGAAATTGAAAGAAAGATTTTTAAATTCACGAACAATTCCTGGTACAAGAAGTTTCCATCATTTTGTACCATTAAATGAAGATTCAATTGCGACAAAGAGAATCAGCATGGATGAGAATTATTCATCAGTTTTTTGTTTTAATTCTCATAATCCAAACCTTGTAGATATTGCTAATATCTCTCCTATATATGATAATATCTAACTCCTATATATGATAATCATTGTTTTTTTGGCTTAGTATTGTTAAAAAAATGAAGAGAAAAGTGATATTAAGGTTAAGTTGATGCACCCTTTTGGTCCTGCAAAATCTTTTTACTGGCTTCCTGAACATGAAGAAGACATATATATGCTATGTACCTTTCTGCAACATAATCTCTTGCGTCAGTACGCCTATAACAAAAGGTACTGGAAGAATGTATTATTTTGAAGATGAAGATATCACAAAAGTTTAACAAATGTATATTCAGCATTTTGCATCAATTACAAAACATAGAAAATAAGAAGTGTCTTTTAAATCCATTTCAACAAAAAAAAACTAAGAATCTTAAAAGATGAATATACTTAGTTAATGATATAGAATAAGATCTACACTTATTGTACATATGGCATTTTATTTATACAGATTATTTTATAATATATTTTCAATTATTCAAAGTATTTGTTTGAGTGTAGCAATTTTTCTGTGAATTATTGATTCTAGGTATTACATAATAACAAATGACTTCTATTTTGCCTATTAACCCAGCATTACTCACGCAGTGTATGACATACCCACCGCCTTTCTTTTTTCGATGTTTTTTCCTACCCTTTTTTGGAAAATGGGGTAATCCGCTTGTAGCTGACTCTAAGGTCATAGCCTTGAAGTGGAAGAACCCGTGAGCGAATTCTGAAAATAGATACATGTTTCTCAGCTCTCCGGGTATGTCACACCCTGCGCAAGCATTTTCGTAAGAGTTTTAGAAGCGTGAACTCGCTTGTTCGATATGGTGCGTTTTCAGAATTATGAGGAAGAAACAAAATATTTAAGACACTTATTAGATACAGTATCTTCGGATGAAGAAAGTTTTAGCAAAGATGATGAATAGCAAGATGATGTAGAATATAACAGTAATCATAATTCTGCTTCAGAAATCGACTCAGATTCAGAAGATGGCGATTTAGATTACGATGATAACAGTCATTTTATTGGAAAGGATAAAGAAACAGTTTGGAAGAAAGAGAAATTCCGTCCAAACGTTCAAGTGTCTTCAAAAAACATTATCACAAAACTGCCTGGAAATACATATGTTTCAAAAGATGCCACATCTGTTATAGAAGCATGGAATTTACTAATATCTCCTGAACTGATTCAAATTTTAGTAAAATGCACAAATATTTTTATTGAATCAATAAAAGATCGTTTTACTCGAGAAAGAGATGCTAAAGAAACAAATGAAGCTGAAATAAAAGAATTTATCGGATTGTCATATATTTGTGGTGTACACAAATCATCACGTGTAAATGCGAATCTCAATTTGATTAACAGATTTCTGAAATTTGTGAAAATGATTTTACTAAAGAAGAACATTTTTTAGTTCTGGACACTCTTCTGGTTGCTCAAGAGCACTGGCCTATGAGCATTGTCCAAATCAAGATGCTCCTACTGGTATGCCTGATACACCAAATTATACAGGTTTTTCTTTTGAGGAAATGTTAATATATATATATATATGTATGTATAATTAATTCTTAATTTGTATTTTTTAATCTTATTTTATTATTATTTATAAAATTTTAGAAATTAAATTTTTTGGAAAGTGCTCTCTCACAGTGTATCTCTAATCTTGCCATGAGGAAGAGCTATTTACCAAAAAACTAATTGCTTATAAATAGATTAAAAGTTGCCTTGCTCAGCATTGCACTACAATAGGATGCTGGCCTTCAAACAACTTTAATACATACTGCAACTTGAAAAAAGAAAGTTTAATACATCCTTATGTACTCCTACCACAGGATTCCAGAACATCCAATCAGCAGGCTACACATTTTTGCCTTCCATGCGATTCTAAATACACGCCCATCGTACGTAATCCGTTACCATGACAACGGATGATGCTGAATACTTACGCCATCTATGGGCCGCAATTGTAAGTATCGCCATATTGGAATTCAACTGGCATGAACGATGTATTAAAAAAATGTAAACAAAAATTACAATCTTATCATATGTGAATTAAATGAAGAAGTATAACTTCAAAGATATTTAAAAATATAAAAAGGTAAGTTATTTACTTGAATAAAGGATAAAGGTAAGTTATATCTTTAAATAAAGTTGTTTTAATAAAAATTATCCTTAAATGATGACAAAATGTCATTTTTTTTTTTTTTTTTTTTTTTTTTTTTTTTATTATTAATTATCTCACCACATTTTATTTTTATTCTGGCTATTTCTTTATCTTAATTAATGGTTAAATATATGGATAAATTATGTTTTGTTTATTAAAAGAAATCTTTTTATTTTAAACACTATTCATTTGATAAAACTTTTTTAATTTATTGTCATTTTATTATATCTAAATTATATTGTAACTTTGAAGTTTTAAAGTTTATCTGAAATAATTTATTGATAAATAAAACAACATGTTTAAAATCAGTTTTATAATCTTTAGTATCTTTACTTACTGATAGTTTCCTAAGAGTTCAGTTTATTTTTTCTTCTGTTTACCTTTTCAAACGTTATTCCCGGTAGACATTTAACTAATGATGTTTTTCTTTTCCCAACAACATCTGTTTTGATGACGTTTTTCATCTCACTTCCGGTTATTATGAATGATCCAATCATAGGTCAACATCTGTCAGTTATCTGATCAATCTAACAACATATGCTTCCTATAAATAGTCTGAGGTTTGAGGAGAACGTTGCTCATTTTTAGTTTTTGTGTTCTTCCTTCCGATGACCGAGGCTGCCAAAGAGTTAATTTGGGTCGATAGAGTTCTTACAGAATGTATGAACAATGGTTTTATTATTAAATCTATCAAAAGCAATTATGTTTGTGGACAACCAGGCAGCAATAGATTTTGTAAAATCACCAATAGAGAATCACCGAACTAAACATATAGATGTAAAGCTATTTTTTATTAGAGATTTAATTTATCAAGAGAAATTTTTATTAAGGTTTATAAGAAGTACCTAAATTAAATTTATCTGATATTTTTACCAAGCCCGTTACCAAAGTTGAACTTAAGAATTTTGTTGATTATACTTGTAAATAGAATTGAGATTTTTATTGTGTGATGTTGACACTCCTACTCCTATTTATTTATATGGTGTGCCGTTTTTTGTGCATTACTGTCTGAATTGCTTATTAAGGGTTCCAACCTGTATATAGTAAATTTTTTTTTGCATAGTAAATATATATTAAATCTTGTCTAGCATTGTATATAGTTAATATTGCTTTATAACATATATATATATATATATTCATTACTCATTTCATTGTATATAGCTTACATTATCATTGTGCATATATTAACCTCTTTTCTTTTCTTGTAGATGCATAGCGTGAATGGAATTTGCATGGGCCCCTGCAAAAAGTGGATGGATGTCTGGATTTTTTTTTTTTTTTTTGCATTGTTCAGTAATCGTTCCATTATTCATATATCAGGGTAATATATTTTTTTTTTCAAATTGTTTAAGTAGAGTAATGTACTTTTGAAGGGCACACATATATATTGATAATGCTGAGGTCAATTTTTTTTTTTTTTTTTGTAGGGTCATATGCTCGAGGTTAAGGTAGGGTAGGGTGGGGTAAAATGGGTCGTGGGGTAAAATGGGTCACTTTATAAATAATGCTAAGTAAATATAATTAGACTAGAATTTTTTAAACCAATTTTTGTAACAATATTTTTTAAGTTTTTAATAACATTTTCCAATTTCAAAAAAGTTACGTTTATGAAAATGCAACACAAGAAGAACAGTTTACATTCTAAAGATGATAGTGTGAAAAAAAACATGCTGAACTAACTTCAGAAAATCTATATTTTTTTATTAATAATAGTGCAAGCTTGAAGCATTTTTTCACAGAAGAAACTCTAGAGAACATCTCAAGCCAATCACATAAGAAAAATGTGAATATATTCTTTTTTATTTAAATTTTTCTTGGGTGGGGTAAAATGGGTCATAGTTAGGCTTAGCTGATTCTTTTCAAATATAGATTAACTGCAATAAATTTTGTTAAATTTAGGCAATGTAAAGTGCTTCTTTTCTTTAATTTTAATGTTATATTTAATAATTTATTAAATTTAAACAATGTTTGTCATTTATTAGTATTTTTATTTAGTTTTCAGTTTCTACATTTAAACAATGTAATTTTCTTTAAATTCAGGTTGTAATTAAATACTTTTAGACTTACTATGCCTCTTGTTCTTTTTATTTTGTTTTTGAATAAAGATGCACTAGGCCTAGGGTTATTAGATTTATTTTGTTCTCAACTTAGCCTAATTTTTTTTTATTTATTTACATAGCATTTGTTATATGTATAATATTTTATTCTTATCAGCAAATCTGTCTTTCGTATCTCTAGTACATCCTTGTTTTGCCTTAAACACTCTTTCACACATTATTGAGATCTAAGATGTTTTTATTAGAATTATAAAACATTATATACTTTTATGTTTTTCCTGAGAATGATGATATTGATATAATAGAAAAAACTGACATTGTATCTGTTTCAGAAGAACCATTTTGCAATAACCGTGAGCAGTACTTCTTTAAAATGTAAAACTATCATTATTTAGCTATATATGTAACAAGTGTATTCCTTATTTTAGTGTATCTCATAATAAATATATTCTTCAGGCATTATTTGCATTATTTTGCGTTCTGACTCATTTTACCCCACAGTGGGGTAAAATGGGTCAAAACATACACAGTTAAGTTTAACCAATTTATAATTTTTAAATTATTATTATAAGTACATGAAAATGTTCTGAAATAATCAAATGTAAAGATACAATTGTTAAAGAACTGAAAAAAAATATTTTATTAGTGCTACAGAAGATTAAATGTGAAAATAGCTAAAAAGCGACCCATTTTACCCCACCCTACCCTATTAAGGCTTTGTAGAGTCATGTGATCCGAGGTAAAAGTAATCCGTAGGGTTGCATGGCTTGAGGTTAAGGTATTATAGGTACTGTAGAGTCATGTGATCTGAGGTAAGGTAACTTGTAGGTTGTAGGGTCATGTGACTTGAGGTTAAGGTACTTAAGGTATTGTAGAGTCACGTGATCTGAGGTATGTCGTTAAAGATATGGTTGAATGCCTTTTTCTGGCGCAAGGTCCAAAGTAGGTCATGCTGCGCCAAACAAACAGGTAAAAGAAAAAATAGCCTCTGGATGGGTTTTACCCATCCAGAAAGTTATTAAAGAAAACACAGGAGAAAAAAGAAAACCTATATACAAGATAAAATCAAAAAATAATAAAAACAGTGTATACAATAAAAAACAGATGTAAAATAGGATGAATTTGTAAACAATAAAATCAAATGTCGAAGTAAAAACTAGCCTCTTTCAAAAAATTTGTCAAGTGATGATGAGGATTTGCACCTAAAAGGCTTGTCAGATTGGGTGAAGATGAATTAAAATAATGTCGATAAAGATGACGAAGGCAAGGGCAGTCGGTGAGAATATGGCTAATGGTTAGTGCACTAAAATGGCATTTTGGACAATCAGGTTGTTGTTCTCCAAGCAATAAGTATTTATGTGTGAGTCTTGAATGCCCGATTCTTAGTCTGGTAATAATGACATCACATTTTCTAGGGGGAGAGTGTAGGCCAGATTGAAATTTGAGGTTTTATTACTTGCAATTTGTTATTAGTTTGGTTATTCCACTCCCTTTGCCAAATATTTTTAAAATAGCTTTTAAGTGTGTGCTTCATGTCATCATATGGTACAGGACAGTTTAAAAGAATAGAAGCCTGCCTTGCGGCTTTGTCTGCTGCTTCATTGCCTTTTATGCCAACATGACCAGGAACCCAGCAAAACGAGATGTCAAATCCTTTTTCAGAAGGTCGTTGTAAGTTTTTAAAATTGAAGTGAAAGATAGATTACAAGAGGTAGATGAAAGGGAATCAAGAACACTCTTTGAGTCTGTATATATAATGAATTTACGATTTGGATGAGATGAAATAAAATTAAGGGCAACCTCAATAGCTAAAAACTCTGCAGAGAAAATGGAAAATGAATTAGGGAGTTGATAGCTAAAAGTGGTGTTACCAATGACAACACCACAGCCGACTTTATTAGTGGTCTTGGATCCGTCGGTAAAAATCTCGACGTAGTCCTTATAATAAGAGCGATGAGATAAGTAAAGGGACCGAAACATAAAAGCATCAGTGTTAGACTTGTCAAACCCATTGAACGGATGAAGACAAGAAATAACCTAGAAGTTCCAAGGTGTCATGTTTAAAAGAGGCCGAGGATGAACTTTGGTATGAATGTGAGCGGTGCCAGCAAGAAAGTTCTTAATTCTAAGAGCGAAATGTGGGATGCAAGATAGGCGATTCACATAAAGATTATGATCGTTACTATTTAAAAGTGGATGATTAGGATGTGAGAGGATGCGAAAGTACAATTCACATGAAAGTCTTTGTCTGATGTCAGTGAGAAAAGGATCCACACAGTCAGCATATAAACTAAAGACAGGAGAAGTACGGAAGGCTCCTGAACAAATTCTTAGTGCACTATGATGTGTTGTGTCAAGTCTCTTCAGGTAAGAATCGGGTGCTGATCCATAAACATGGCAGGCATAATCAATTTTAGAGCGAATAGCAGCTCTATATATTTTTAGGAGAGATGGACGATTGGCACCCCAAGAAGTATTAGAGAGGACTTTTAGAATATTAAGAGCTTTGTCACATTTAATTCTTAAATGTAAAATATGTGGTTTAAAATTCAATTTACTGTCAAAAATAACACCCAAGAAGCGAGCAGTGTCAACAACTGAAATTGGCCTGTTATTTTTTTTAATTTCTGGGTCAGGATGAAGCCCTCGTTTGCGGCAAAAATGCACTCACTGTGTTTTGTCAGTAGAAATTTAAAACCATTTTTATTTGTCCAATTAATTATGTTTTTTATAGCAAGCTGTAATTGACGTTCTATGAAACGCATGTCATTTCCCTGGCAAGAAATTTGCAGGTCGTCTACATATAAACTCCATTGGACACTTGGAGGCAATTGTTTAAGAATATTGTGTATTTTTAAAGAAAAAAGTGTAACGCTCAAAACACTGCCTTGAGGCACACCCTCCTCCTAAAAATAGAAGTCTGAATAAACTGATCCTATTCAAACTTGAAAGCGTCTGGTCCTTAAAAAGTTTTGAATGAAAATGGGGAGATTTCCTCGAAAGTCCAGATTAAAAAGCCCCCAGGGGGGTACCTTCTTCAGGTATTCAGGGGGAGTCACGCACCCCGGGCCCGAGTGATCTTTCTTTCGCTTCTTTTTTTTTTTTTTGTCCTTCTCCCTTCTTTTTATTTCTTCTAATTTTTTTTTGTATTTTTCTTTATTTTATTTTTCTTTCTTTATTTTATTTTATTTTTTTTTTTATTATTATTTTTGCTTATAAGTTTTTGGCATTTTTTCTTGCTTGTATTTTTGGTTTTTACGGCCAACAAGGGTTTGGTACTTGTTCTTGTTTATTGTTCATGAAAAAAAAAAAATTGGAAAAAAAAAATAAAAAACTTGAAAAATTTACAAAAAAATGAAACTATACTTACCTTGCTTTACTCACCTTTTTGGTTTCTACTTACCTTGTTTATTTTCACTCACCTTTATTTTTTGGTCTTGTTCTTTATACTAATATTACTTAACTTCTAAAACATTAACCAAGCTGAAAACGGTGTAGATGTGGCGCTGGTTATTGGGTTGGCGATTTGGTGAGGGTCTCACGGTAGTCTAGCCTTGGGAGCACACTGGGAGACTGGTGCCCTTGGTGAAGGTGAGACAACGGTGACTACTCGAACGAGAAACACCGGACTAACACGACTACCACATGTGATTCCTGATCTGGGTCGACGGTCTGGTAGCTGGTGAGTGGTTATGGGTGTCCCAGGGAGTGATTCTGAAAACCCTTTGCTTTTCCGTCTGTTCAAGAAACGGGCTGACTTGTGGGACTAAGGAAACCCTCGACCCTTTTTATTTATCTCATTATGGCGACAAATAAAGGAAATACGAATAATGCGCTTGGCTCGGGCCTATCCCTCAATGCTAACTCGAATAATACTGCATGGGCAGATAGAACAGAAGAATTTTTTTCTAGCTTACCTGAAAAAGTAATTTCCACTTGCAATGAGGTAAGATTTTTTGTAATCAAGCGAAATGAAGGTGACTTTTTTAAAACGTCACCATTTCTAATACATAAAGCTATTCAATCAGTTGCGGGTGAACCAAAGTCAATTAAGAAAATTAAATCAGGAGAACTTTTAATCGAAGTAGAAAGCATTCAGCAAGCAAGTAACCTCAAAAAATGCACACTTTTTGCTAATATTCCCGTTACTGTTACTACTCACCGAACATTAAATACCAGTCGAGGAGTTATTTCAGAGCCTGACCTTCAGTACATACCAGAAGACGAAATACTTGAGAATTTAAAAGATCAGAAAGTTATAGCAGTTAGACGCATTTCAATTTCTCGTGAAAATAAACAAATCCCAACTAAGCACATAATACTCACTTTTGATTCTCCGAAACTCCCACGCTCTATAAAAGCTGGATACCTGGAATGCCCTTTAAGACCATACATCCCAAATCCTCTGCGCTGCTTCAAATGCCAACGTTTTGGTCACTCAAAAAATTCTTGCCGTGGTAATCTCACATGTGCACGCTGTGGTGGTGTGGGCCATGATAATGAAAACTGTGAAGCTCCCATATGTTGTGTAAACTGCAAAAAAGACCACCCATCTTATGCTAAAATATGCGAAAAATGGAAATTCGAAAAAGAGATTCAGACTGTGCGTACCAAGGAAAATATATCATATTTTGAAGCCAGAAAAATTGTTGAAACCAGAACACCCACAATTGGAAAATCCTTCGCTGCTGCTGTTGCTTCTATTAAAGTACCCAAAAATTACAAAACAATCTCCACACCAACAGATATTATTACTAAGAGCATCCCTCCTGAAGAAGCCAAAAATAATTAGCAAAAAGTTCAAGAAAAGCCTGCTCAAACACCTAATTTATCACACCAAACACCTAATTCTTCAAAGCCAATATATCCTAAAAAAAGCTCACAAATTCTGAAAAAACCCATGTCTCATAAAAATCGCAGCTCTGAACCTCTAAAGCATGGAAATTCTCAAAACAACTTGGTTAAAAGGAAAAAAATACCTAAGCTAACAGAGTCTATAAAATCAAAAGAAAGTAATATAGCTAAACAAGTGGACTTAATAAGCCTTCATCCTTCTGATGGAGAAGGTATGTCTACTGCATCAGAAGATGACGACGTAGATGTGTTAATCTAAAAACCAAATCATAATGACTAATTTCATTTCCTGGAATTGCAGAGGTTTTAACAATAAACGGGATGAAATAAAAGACATCCTCTTTGATCATCGACCAATTTGCTTTGCTTTTCAAGAAACGTATCTAAAGCAAAATCATAAGACTAAAATTCGTGGCTACAATTGTCTAAGGAAAGATTACATTCAATCTGACAGAGCTACAGGTGGTGTGGCTCTATTAATCTCCAATAATGTTCCTCACACAAATATACCTTTAAACACAAATATTCAAGCCATAGCTGCCCAAATCCACATCAATATGCTAATAACCATCTGTACTGTCTATTTAACACCTAATATGTCTGTACCAAAACAAGATCTGAATAATTTAATTTTGCAACTCCCTGCCCCATTCTTAATTTTTGGTGACTTCAACGGACATAACCCGCTTTGGGGGAGCCCCAATGTTAATTCCCGTGGACAAGTCATTGAAGACTTCATCAATGATAATTCTTTATGTCTTTTAAACAATGGGGACAATACTTATTTCCACGAACCATCTGGGACTTTTCACGCAATAGACCTTGCAATCTGTTCTCCAATTCTTTACCCATATTTTAATTTTTTTGTTTCTGACGATCTGCATAGCAGTGATCATTTTCCTTTATTTTTATCGCTCTATAATTTCAACCAAGTTAACCACCATAGTAATCCTCATTACATTTATGACAAAGCCAATTGGACTACTTTCTCTTGTAATGCCTCCATTACTTCTGCCATGATTGAGGGCGATATTAACAGTGCTGTTTCACATGTCAGCCATTGTATCATTAATGCAGCTAACATTTCGATTCCAAAATCATCTGGATATCCTCTTAAACACTCTCGACCTTGGTGGAATGAAGACTGTAAAATTGCAAAAAGGCGCCAACAAAAAGCGTGGGGGATTTTTCGGAGATATCCCACTACAGCAAATTATATTGCATATAAACAAGCTAGAGCAAGTGCACGTACGATTCGTAGAAAATCCCAAAAGGAATCATGGATTGATTATGTATCCAGCATTACATCGAATACTAGTAGCAAACAATTGTGGCATCGTGTCAAGAAAGCCATGGGCATTTATTCTAATGACAGTATTTCTTTTCTTAAACATAATGGTCAGACAATCACTTCTACCCAAAACATTGCAAACACAATTGGTAAAACTTTATCCCACATTTCCAGCTCAAACTCTTACTCAGAGCCCTTTCTATCATACAAACTACGTTCTGAATGCTCTGCAATTAACTTCAGATCTCGATCATTATATGAATACAATAGCCCATTTACAGAAAATGAACTGAACAATAGTCTGAAACTCACTCATAACTCCGCTCCTGGTCCCGATGGTATCAGTTACCTTATGATCAAACATCTATCCAAAGCATCCCTTAAAAATCTACTTCATCTCTTCAATAGAATCTGGACTGAAAATATCTTCCCCGTTGCTTGGCACGATGCTATTGTTATACCCTTTCCAAAACCAGGTAAAGATACTACAGACCCAAAAAATTATAGACCTATTGCCCTCACTAGCTGCCTTTGTAAATTGCTTGAGAAAATGATAAATACTAGACTTGTTTTCACTCTTGAAAAAAATAATCTAATCTCTCCGTGGCAAAGTGGTTTTAGACAAGGCCGTTCTACTATTGACAATATCCTCTTGCTTGAGACTAATATACGGAATGCTATTGTTAGACGTAACCATTTGGTGTCAATTTTCTTCGACATTGAAAAAGCATATGACAAAACCTGGCGTTATGGCATTTTAAGGGACCTTTTTAATTTGGGTTTAAGGGGCAATCTTCCTATATTCATTGAGAATTTTTTAAAGGTGAGACGCTTTCAAGTTCGAATAAGATCAGTATACTCAGACTTTTACTTCCAGGAGGAGGGGGTTCCTCAAGGTAGTGTTTTAAGTGTAACACTTTTCTCTTTAAAAATTAACAATATACTAAAACAACTACCTCAAAATGTTCATGGGAGCCTGTATGTTGACGACCTGCAAATTTCTTGCCAAGGGAATGATATGCGTTTTATTGAACGCCAGCTACAAATAGCTGTCAATAACATTATTAAATGGACAAATGGAAATGGTTTTACTTTCTCTGCTGACAAGACACACTGTGTGCATTTTTGCCGCAAACGAGGACTCCATCCCGATCCAGAGATTTTTATTGACAATAGAGCTATTTCCGTTGTTGACTCAGCCCGTTTTTTAGGTGTTGTTTTTGACAAGAAACTCAATTTTAAGCCTCATATTGAATATTTAAGGACAACATGTGACAAGACTTTAAATCTTTTAAAGGTACTTTCAAATACCTATTGGGGAGCAGATCGTACTTCCTTACTGAAAATTTACCGAGCTGTTATCCGTTCTAGACTAGATTATGCCTGTCAGGTTTATGGTTCAGCTCCTGTTTCCTATCTTAAGAAACTGGACACCGTACATCACAGTGCGCTTAGATTTTGTTCAGGGGCTTTCCGCACTTCTCCAATCTTTAGTCTTTATGCTGACTGTGTGGAGCCTTCTCTTGCCAGTATTAGACAACAACTATCGTTGGATCTCTACTATCGCATTCGTTCACATCCTAATCATCCACTTCATCCTCATTTAAATAACAACAATGAAAATCTTTTTCTGATTCGTCCATCTTGCATTCCACATTTTGGTCTTCGGATTAAAAACCTTCTTGCAGGCACCTCTCATATTCATACCAAAGTTCGTCCTCGGTCTCTTTTAAACATGACACCTTGGAATTTCCAGGCTATTTCCTGTCTTTATCCGTTTAATGGTTTTGACAAATCTAACACAGATGCTTCCATTTTTCAAGCGCTTTTCTCATCTCATCGCTCTGAATATAAGAATTATATCGAGATTTTTACTGACGGTTCCAAGACAAGTAATAAAGTTGGCTGTGGTGTTGTCACTGGTAACACCATTTATAGCTATCAACTGCCTAGTTCTTTTTCCATTTTTTCTGCTGAATTTTTTGCTGTTGAGGTCGCTCTTAATATTATTTCATCTCATCCCAATCGAAAATTCATAATATACACAGACTCTAAGAGTGTTCTGGATTCTCTTTCATCTAGCTCTTGTAACCTGACTTTCATTTCAATTTTAAAAACTTACAACGACCTTCTGAAAAAGGGATTTGACATCTTGTTTTGCTGGGTTCCTGGTCATGTTGGCATCAAAGGCAATGAAGCAGCAGACAAAGCCGCAAGGCAGGCTTCTGTTTTTTTAAACTGTCCCGTTCCTTATGATGACATTAAACACACATTTAGAGGCTTTTTTAAAGGTATTTGGCAAAGGGAGTGGAATAATCAAAATAATAATAAATTGCAAGAAATCAAACCTCAAATAGTTATCTGGCCTACACTTACTCCTAGAAAATATGATGTAATTATTACTCGTCTGCGAATTGGCCATTCAAGACTCACACATAAACACTTGTTACTTGGACAGCAGGAGCCCACTTGCCCGAAATGTCATTATGTTTCACTTACAATTCGTCATATGCTCACCGATTGTCCATGTCTTCGGCATTTATACAGATATTACTTTCATTCATCATCTCCAAATCTGACAGACCTTTTGGGTACTATTCCACATGATCATTTGACCAACTTCTTAAAAGAAGCAGGCTTTTATAATGATCTCTGATTTTATTTTTTACACTTTTTCACTTTTTACTTCTGTTTTTACTATATACACTGTTTATTTTTTACATATGCATTTATTATATACAATGCTTATTTTTTGACAACATCTGATTTTATTAATTACATTGTTCATAACTTTTTACATCATTTTATCGTATACACATTGTACTCTGTTTTCTATTTTTTTAAATATTTGTCTTTCTTACATTTTTTAACTTTTTACATTATTCTATTTTTAACATTGAATGTGTTGTTTTTTTATGACCATCTGGATGGGTAAACCCATCCAGAAGCTACACTCTATTCGTTAAACTATTGTTTGGCGCAGTATGTCCCATTGCGGACCTTGCGCCAATAAAAGGCAACCAACCAACCAACCAGATTAAAAAGATCTTTTAAAACACCATAGCGCCATGTCTTGTCATAAGCTTTTTCTATATCGAAAAAAATTGACACCAAATGGTTACGTCTCACATTAGCTTTGCGGATATTTGTCTCTAATAATAACATATTGTCAACTGTAGAACGGCCTCGTCGGAAACCACTTTGCCATGGAGAAATCAAATTATTTCTTTCGAGAATAAAAACTAATCTAGTATTTACCATTTTTTCGAGTAGTTTACAAAGACAGCTTGTAAGAGCAATGGGTCTGTAATTTTTGGGGTCAGTAGCACCTTTGCCTGGCTTAGGAAAAGGAATAACAATAGCATCGTGCCAAGCAACAGGGAAAATATTTTCAGTCCAGATCCTATTGCAAAGATGGAGATTTTTAAGACACTGTTTAGATAAATGTTTAATCATAATGTAGGTAACACCATCGGGTCCGGGAGCAGAGTTATGGCAATGTTTCAAACTATTTTTTAATTCATTTTCTGTAAAAGGTTTATTGTAGTCTGGTGAAGAGCGGGAGTGAAAACTGATTGATGTTCGTTCAGAATTACGTTTATGAGACAAAAAAGGTTCGGAATATGAATTAGAGCTGGAGATATGAGATAAAGTTTTACCAATGGTGTTTGCAATATTTTTAGTAGAAGTTATAGTTTGGCCATTATCTTTTAAAAATGAAATACTTTGATTAGAATATATTCCCATTGCTTTCTTGACACGATGCCAAAGCTGTTTACTGCTTACATTAGAGGTAATGCTGGACACATATTTAATCCAGGAATTTTTTTGGGAGTTTCTGCGGATTCTTCGTGCGGCTGCCCTTGCTTTTTTGAATGCGATATAATTAGCAGTAGTTGGGTACCTCCTAAAAATTCCCCAAGCTTTTTGTTCCTGTCTTTTAGCAGTATTGCATTCATTATTCCACCATGGCTTTGAATGTTTACTGAGACGCCCAGAGGATTTTGGAATAGCAATATCAGCTGCATATATAATACAGTTTGTGACATCAGTTATTGCTCTGTTGATATCACCCTCAGTCATTTCGTCTGTGATAGTTGCATTTATAGTGAAAGTAGCCCAGTTGGCCTTGTCATAAATATAATGTGGATTTGTAGGATGATGATCATTAAGATTATAAAAAGATAAAAATAACGGAAAATGGTCACTGTTATGAAGGTCGTTACTAACAAAGAAATTAAAATATCGATAAAGAATAGGAGAGCAAATGGCCAGGTCTATTGCATGAAAAGTTCTAGAAGGTTCATGAAAATATGTATTTTCACCATTATTTAATATACATAAATTATGGTCAGTAATTAGGTCTTCAATGTTTTGTCCCCGAGGATTAATATCAGGACTACCCCAAAGTAGATTGTGCCTGTTGAAATCACCAAGAATTACAAAAGGTGTTGGCAGTTGCAAAATAAGCCTATTGAGGTCACATTGGCAAACAGTCATATTTGGCGGCAAATAAACAGTGCAGATGGTGATAAGTACGTGTATATGGATCTGAACAGCAATAGCCTGGATGTCTGTATTTAATATGATATTAAAATGTGGGACATTATTAGAAATTAAAAGAGCTACACCACCTGTAGCTCTGTCAGAATGTGTAAAATCTTTTCTAAAACACCGATAGCCACGGATTTTAACATTATTGTGTTGTCTTAAGTATGTTTCCTGGAAGGCGAAGCAGATAGGTCGATGATCAGAGATGATATCTCTGACTTCATCTCGTTTATTTATAAAACCTCAGCAATTCCATGAAATGAAATTAGTCATGTTTTTTTTTTTTAGATTATAACATCCACGTCATTGTCCTCTGATGCAGTAGACATACTATCCTCCACATCAGAAGGATGAAGGCTGATTGTATCATTTTGGTTTTTGATGTTCGTTTTATTAGTTTTATTTAAAGTTGGAGTGGGTATTTTTGTTACTTTCTTTTTCTTTATGATGCTGAGACGGGAGGGAGAGTTAGTGTGTTTTTTGGAGGCAGAGTTATGACCTCTGTCAGACAACTTGCTTTGAAGAGTTTGATTAAAATTTCCTGATTTAGAGTAAGAAGCCTGTGAGGAATTTGAAGCCCGATTTGGATTGGATTGTAATTTTGGGGTGTTGACAACTGTAGTTTCAACAGGATAGGAAGACTGTCAGTTTGTGTTGCTGTAGTCTGTTTGTTTTTTTGGTAACTATGGCGGCAGCATATGATTTTCCAATGGTAGGGGTACTTGATTCTACTATTTTTTTTGCTTCTGGATATGATGTATTTTGTATTGTTTTAACTGTTTGTATTTCCTTTTCCATTTTCCACATGACTTTGAATATGATGGATGATCTTTTTTACAATTCACACAACAGATTGGGGCTTTGCAATTTTCGCTATCATGACCAATAAGCACTGCAGCGGGCACATGTTAATTTTCCACGGCATGAGATTTTAGAGTGACCAAAACGTTGGCAGTTGAAACAGCGTAGAGGATTAGGAATGTATTGTCTTATGGGGCATTCAAGGTAACTAGCCTTTATGGAGCGTGGTAATTTAGGGGAGTCTATTGTTAGAATGATGTGCTTTGTTGGAATAGGCTTATTGTCACTGAATATAGAGATACGTTTTACTGCAATAACTCCTTGGTCTTTCATGTTTTCTAGAATTTCAGATTCTGAGACATATTGAAGATCTGACTCTGAGATGACACCGCGGCAGATGTTTAGTGTTCTGTGTGGACTAACAGTTACTGGTTTTGTAGTTTACTGGAAGTTCTCATTATGTTTACATCTTTGTTTTTTAATAAGTAACTGTGGTGTGGTTCATAGCTATTAAATTTCTTTCCTGTTTAGTAGGAATTTTTTATTATTAAAGCTAATAAATGATAAATTAAAACATATTACGGAATTTATTGGGGTGTGGATTTAGTTTAATCGTTTGTTTGGGATATTTACCCAATTTGCCATTCATGTTTAGTAGGAATGTTTTAATTGAATAATTTTTTTTTTTTTTTTTTGATATGGACTTATTCAATATTTTTAGTAAAGTAAAAAGAGCCAGCAAAAAATAAATTAATTCAGAACGAAATGTCCAATTTTTGAAAGATATTTTGGGATAACACCAAATTTCATGAAAATAAGAAATAAAACACTCTTAAATAACTATATGAACAATGTTAAAAAATTCGAAAGAAAATTGCTCAATAAAATCATTCGTATTAGAAAAGCACACACGTTTAAATGTAAAAAGATGTATGATGAATTATATAAAAATTTAAAAGACTGTTGCAATAGTGAAGAATGGACTACCCTTTCAAGTAAGATCAATATATATAATACGATGGAAAGAAATTCGATTATAAAAAGACAAAATCAAAAACTGCAAAATTGGATAAAGAAAAATAATATCAGGCCCCCTACTCAAAATTGTTATCAATACATTAATATTTCAGATATCAAGCTCAATAGTCATCAGGATAGTCTATTAAAAATGGGACAAAAATACATTTTGGATCAACCAATTAAAATTAAAGACAGTATCGCAAAGTTAGAATCAGCAATATAAAAAGTTCCAGAAGATGCACAAATTGATATAAGAAACACTGCTATACAAGAAATTAAAACCATTAAAAATAAAACCATTAAAAATAAAAATAATAAGATAAATCAGGAAGACCTTAAAGCCATTAATGAATTAAAGAAAAATGAAAATATTACTTGCATTTTAACAGACAAAACTAGAAAAATTGCAATATTAAACAGACACGAATACACAAATAAAATGGAAGAAACCATCAATGAAACAGGCACCGAAAGAATAAAAAAAGATCCCATAAATAAAATAATTGAAAAAACACAAAAAATAATTAAAGAAGGTACCTGGCCAGATAGAAAACCCCCTACTTACAATAATTTTGCTCCTAATACACCAAGAATTTTTGGCAGATACAAAGATCACAAAAAAAAACCCTAAAATAAGACCAGTTGTTAGCAAAAGCGAAGGACCAACCTATTCATTAGAAAAATATATGGCTGAAATTTACAAAAATTTACTTCCCCCCTCACCACATAGCCTAATTTCCACAGAAGAATTTATCCAAAAAATTTATGAAATAGAAATACAGAAAAATTTTAAGTTTGTTAGTTTCGACGTTGTTAATCTTTATCCATCAATAAACATTGAAAATATTGCTAAATTAATAAACGAAAAAATAAATGAACAATATACAAACCCTGCAATAGCCCAAACCCTAAATATAGCTACTAATTTTTTGTTAAATGAACACTATTTCATGTTCAATAAAAATTTTTATAAACAAGTCAAGGGAGTCCCAATGGGATCTCCCATTTCGGGCTTCCTTGCTGAGTATAAATTACGTAAAATCGAAAATAACTTGGATGAAAGACTTAAAGAAAAATTTTTTTATTGGTTCCGTTATGTTGATGATGTTTTTGCAATAACAGACCAAAAAACTGACCCCACAGAAATTTTAAACACCCTAAATCAAATAGACCCGGATATAAAATTCACCCTTGAAGAAGAAAATAATAGTCAGTTAAACTTTTTAGATGTTACCATCAACCGCCATAATAATAAAATAACCACACAAGTTTACAGAAAACCTAATTGTAGTAATGAAATTATCCATAAAAATAGTAGTACCCCCTTTAAATATAAAATAAATGCAATACAGGCCCATATAAATCGCGCAATAACAGTTTGTAAAGACCCTAAAATTCTAAAAAACGAAATAAAAAATATTAAACAATTTACACAAAAAGCAGGTTACTCAAATAATTTAATAGATAACTTATTTAAAAAAGGATTAAAAAGTTTAAATCAGATTAATAATTTTCAAAAACCTCAACTCAAATACACCACTTCAATTCCTTATGATCGCGCAGTTTCAAATAAAATCAAAAAAGTAGCAGCAAAACACAATATAAACATACCTGTCAAGCCAAACCCTAATATTTTCCAATTAATTAGAAGTGACGAAGATAAACTAAATCCTTTAGAGACCGCGGGAATTTATAAAATTCCATATACCAATAAACAAAATAACGAAATGTGCTATATAGGAAAAACAAAAAGAAAAATAAAAACACGAATTAAAGAACATAGCCATGACATAACTACAGGAAAAATAACAACCGCTTTAACCCAGGTAAATAAAAACGATGAGATAGACATAAAATTTGATCAAGTAAAAAAGTTGGCCAACTACCATAACCACAGTTACGCTACAGTAAGAGAATCCGTAGAAATTTTAACAAGTTCAAATTGCTGCAATGGCAACGATGGGACATTACTCAACCGCCAATGGCGAAGAGTCTATATAAGAGGGAAGAAACCAGAAACATCAGTTTCGAGCGACTTCACACACCAAGATGCCGGTGATGAAGCTGGGGCGCCCCAGAGGAAACTAGTTCGGCAATTAGAAAACATGAAGTAATAAAAGGTTGTATGTTTTATTAAAATTTTAATTAATTCAACTTCATGGTTATAAATCGTTTTAATGTAGTTACTGGTATGTTTCCAAATTGGGTACATTTCTTAAGATTGTGTGCCTGTTTTTCATTTTCTACCTCAATCAATAATTCGCCTGATCTAAGTTTCTTTACCGACTTCGGATCACCCATAATAGACTGCAGTGCTTTCTGTATCAAAAAAGGAGACGTTTGAAAAAAGTCTCCTTCATTCCTCTTAACCACAAAAAATCTAGCTTCGTACTTCACAAAAACATTATTCTCACTTAACATTGAAGAAAATTCTTCTACTCTATCTGCCCATGATTTACCCTTTGAACTAGCATTAGCTTGGCCCGAGCCAGACGCATTATTCGAAACACCTATATTTGTAGCCATAATTAGAGAGAGAAGGAAAAAAGGGGTGAGTGTTTTTTCCAACACACAAACGCAAAGGGTTTTCAAGAATCCTCTATGGGACACCCATAACCACTCACCAGCTACGAGGCCGCCTACCCAGTTCAGGCACCACATGTGGCAGTCGTGTTAGTCCGGTGTTTCTCGTTCGAGTAGTCACCGTTGTCTCACCTTCACCAAGGGCACCAGTCTCCCAGTGTGATCCCAAGGCTAGACTGCCGTGGCACCATCACCAAAATCTTTGTCCCAATAGCCAGGGCCACACCAACACCGGACTTTACTTGGTTATTGTATTACGGGTTAGTATATAGATATTTTTTTTGCATTTTTCAGTTTTATTATTATTATTTTTTTTTTTTTACAGGTTTTTTTTTTTTTTTTTAATATAACAACCAACACAGGAAAAAAGAAGGTGAGTCTGAACATAGCAAAAAACAGGTTAGTAAAAAGAGGTGAGTGGTACTATATTTTTGTGCTTTTCAATAATTTTTTTTTTTTAGAAGAACAAAACAAGAATGGACCAAGAACCTATTGGCAAAGAAAACAAGAAAAAACAACCCAAAATTAAACAAAAAAAGCAGCAAGAAAAAGTAAGTACCAAAACCCTGATTGGCAACTGAACAAAAACATAACAATAGCAAAAGAAGAAAAAGGAGGAAAAAACAAGGCGAGAGGAGGGGAAAGAAAAAGATCAACTCGGGCCCAGGGTGCGTGACTGCCCCTGAATACCTAAAGAAGGTACCCCCCCTGGGGGCGTTAAAGATATGAACTGTATTGTTAAATGGACTTGAAGATTTTTGTATTTTTGGATGATTTTGGATTGTTTAAACAGTTAACGTTTAATTTAATGCATGTTATTTATTTTTTTTAATTGTTTTTGTTAAATTATTGTAATACGATTTGATATATTGTAAAGGAAAGACCCTTGGTTTTTTTTTTGTGATTGTGTCATGTGTTGAGAGGGGGGGAAATTGATGACAAAATGCCATCAATGGCTTTTTATCAATTATCTCACCACATTTTATTTTTATTCTGGCTTTTTCTTAATCTTAATTAATGGTGAAATATATGGATAAATTATGTTTTGTTTATTAAAAGAAATCTTTTTATTTTAAACATTATTCATTTGATAAAACTTTTTAGTTTTATTTTCATCTTATTATATTTAAATTATATAGTAACTTTCAATTTCCCAACATCATCTGTTTTGATGACGTTTTTCATCTCACTTCCGGTTATTATGAACCATCTAATTGTAGGTCAACATCTGATCAATCTAACAACATATGCTTCCTATAAATAGTCTGAGGTTTGAGGAGAACGTTGCTCATTTTTAGTTTTTGTGTTCTTCCTTCCATCAGCACCTGTTGTTTGTCTAAGCAGGGTGTGTAGAGGAAATGATTGTTTAGTTTAAAGTAATTGGTTTCATCCCCCAGGTCATGGCTCAGATGTTATATTTATTTAATAGAGGTAAAAGATTTGTTTTGTTTAGAATTTTTGAAATGGATTAAGTTGAAAATTATTGAATCGTTTTTTCTTTTTTAAAAGGGGTCTTCTCTGTTTATATGAAATATATTGGATTAATTAGAAATATTGAAATGGTTTTTTTTTTTTTGTTGAAAAACTATTTTTTTATTCTTTTTAGTTTGAAAATAAAGTTGGATTTTATTGTATTTATGAGTTCTTATTGAATCTTAACACGCTTAAATTGGGTACATTTTTTTTTAGCCAAATACTCTCAGCTTGTTTAAAAGTTTCCAGTTACTCTGCTAATAGCATTTTTAATGTCATTTACTTATCAATTCTGTATTTGCCGCAATTCATGGAAGGATTAGGGAAAGTGGGTCTTTCGGCAGGGTGTACGAAAGGGGCCATGGTCGCCGCTCCACCACCGCTGAGGAGTCCGTACTTGACCAAGTGGAGGAAAATCCAAATATGAGTTCAAGCATGCTTGCGAGAGAAGGTAGAATCTCCCAAAGTAAAGTGATGAATTTTTTGCGCAAAAACCAGTATCATCCATACCACTTCACACCAGTACAAGAATTACGCCGCTCATATTTCCAAAAGCAAGTAACACTCTGCTGCTGGCTTTTGGAGCGAGATTGAGGAACAGCATTTCCTTAGAACGATACTGTGGACAGATGAGTCACTTTTCACTCGGTTGGTTGGTGTCTTTTTATGGCACAAGGTCCCGAGAAGGACATACTGCGCCAAACACAGATGTTAAAAAAATTCAAAGATAAGCACATGGATGGGGGACTACCCCCATCCACAAAGTCAAGTAAAAAGATACTTTAAAAAATTAATGCAGTTACATAACAATTAAAACAAAACAGCACAAGATAAAAAATACAGTAACATCAAATTTCACTATAAATACCCGAATGTTTTAAAAAATTTATCAGTTTGGAATGAGGATTGCTACCCAGAAGGCTTGTCAAATTTGGTGAGGATGATTTAAAAAACTGCCGATAAGGATGACAGAGACAAGGACAGTCGGTCAGGATATGGCGAATGGTAAACTGACTAAAGTGGCATTTGGGACAAGAAGGTTCACTTTCCCCTAGGAGTAAATGCCGGTGTGTAAATCATGAATGCCCAATTCTAAGTCTAGTAATAATAACATCATGCTTTCGTGGAGTTAATGTAGGCCATATTTCAATGTTTGATTTAATCCCCTGTAATTTATTATTATTTTCACATTCCCACTCTCGTTGCCAGATATTTCTTAAAGAACTTCTCAGTGCAAGTTTTATATCTTCATATGGAATTGGACATTCAAGAGGATTCAATCCCTGCTTTGCAGCTCTATCTGCAGCTTCATTACCTTTAATGCCAAAGCGAGAAGGAACCCAGCAAAATAAAATTTTGTATACCTTTCTAAGAAGTTCGTTATGAATTTTTAAAACTGAAGTAAAAGAGGTAGAGCAAGAGCTAGAAGTCAAGGAATCCAAGAAACTCTTTGAGTCAGTATAGATGATGAATTTTCTATGACTATGTGATGAAATGAGTTTGAGAGCAGCCTCAACAGCGATGAACTCTGCAGAAAAAATGGAAAATGTACTACGGAGGCGATAGCTAATAACATTGTTATTCAGAACGACACCACAGCCAACAAGTCCACTCATTTTTGACCCATCTGTATAAATATCAATATAGTCATTGTATGTGTGGTGATGAGATGCGAAAAGTGTCTGAAAAACGGTTGCATCAGTACTGGATTTGTCGAGACCATTGAACAGGTGTATGAGAGTGACAGTCTTGGAGTTCCAGGAAGTAATATATGAAAAAGAACAAGAGCGAACATGAATGTCACTAAGTGATGTACAAGAAATAATGTTTTCTCAGTCCAAATGGTGGGATGCAAGAAGGGCGATTCTGAAAAAGAGAATGATCTGTGCTGCCAATATGAGGTTGGAGTGGGTGATGAGAATGAGAAAGTATGCGATAATACAACTCCAAGGAGAGCTTTTGTCTGATGTTAGTGAAGGAAGGTTCCACACAGTCAACATATAAACTGTTAATAGGAGAGGTACGGAAAGCACCGGAGCAAATTCGCAGAGCAGAATGGTGCGCCGTGTCAAGTTTTTTCAGATAAGATGTGCAAGTACAGCCATAAACCTGACATGCATAATCTAACTTAGAGCGTATAAGAGCACGGTAAATTTTCAGGAGAGATATACGATCAGCACCCCAGGAAGTGTTTGAAAGAACTTTTAAAATATTTAATGTTTTATCACATTACATTTTGTCCGTAATTGTGAAATGTGTGGAATAAAAGTAAGCTTTTTGTCGAAGATAACACCCAAAAAACGAGCAGTGTCAACAACAAAAATAAGATTACCGTTCATATAAATCTCTGGGTCAGGATGAAGACCCCGTTTACGACAAAAATACACACATTTTGTTTTGTCATTCGAAAATGTAAAGCCATTAATTTTTGTCCAATTTGTAATGCGGTTGATTGCAAGCTGTAGCTGACGTTCAATAAAGCGCATGTCATAACCCTTGCAAGAAATTTGCAGGTCGTCAACATACAAACTGCCCTGTACATTAGGTGTCAACTGTTTAAGAATATCATTTATTTTTAACTAGCAGGCTACGCCCGCTTCGCTGGTCACTATTTTTAAATGAATCACAATAATTAATGAATTCTCTTAATTGCATTAATTTTTATCATGTGATAAAAAAAGAAAAAAAAATCTGATCAGGAAAAATGTCGCACCGGGTTCCCACTGCCTTCGGCAGCGTAGACCCGTGCACTGCGTGCATGTATTCCTTCACCATCCTTATGACTTCTTAACATTCCATGTTATTACTCATAAACTTTCATTCTCAAGAAAAGGAATTAGAAAATATATCATTTAGCATCGGGTAAAAACTCACACCGGGACGCCACTGCCTTCGGCAGCGCAGACCCATGCGCGCTGCGCGCGCACGTTTGAGGACATACGTGCGCTGTACACGCATATTCCTTCTCAACTCAAACTTTTATTAAGAAAATAAAATTTAAAAAAAAATCTTTTATCATCGGGTAAAAACTCGCACCGGGTCCCAAACCCATGCACGCTGCGCGCCCATTCCTTCCCCACCATTCCAGCCCCTCCTAATTAACTTGCATATACCAATTTTGAACGGTCTTACTCAAATGCAAATCAATTAGCTGAGATGCAAAAGAAAACCTGATCAGGACACTTTAAATTGTAAATCAGGTGAAATCTCGAATTCCACTTTCGATAATGTAAAAGAACTTTAAAATATCTTTCGAATGATGTATTAGAAATAATTTAATCAGAATTAGAATATGAAATATTGAAATTTAAAAATATTACAGCGCCATCTGGCGGTAGAAATTTCTGTAATCTATTGTTCCATTCCAGATCAACAAAGCTTTTAAATGACGTATTACTCATGAAATTATTTTAATTAGTAGATGAGATACAAAAGAAAACCTAATCAGGACACCTCAAAACGTGTAAATCGGGTGAAATCTGGAATTCCATTTTCGATAATGTAAAAGTACTTTAAAATGTGTATCAACTAAAATAAGCTTTCAAATGATGCATTACTTATGAACTTTTTTAATTAATAACTGAGATACAAAAAAAAAACTGACTCAGGACACCTCAAAACGTGTAAATCTGGTGAAAACTTTCGATAATTTAAAAGAACTTTAAAATATCTTTCGAATGCTGTATTAAAAATAATTTAATCATAATTAGAAATTGAAATATTGAAATTTTAAAATATTACAGCGCCATCTAGCGGTACAAATTTCTGTATTCCACTGTTCAAAAAGCTTTCTAATGATGTATTACTTACGAAATTATTTTAATTAGTAGCTGAGATACAAAAGAAAACTAATTCAGGAGACCTCAAAACGTGTAAATCTGGTGAAAACTGTCGATAATATAAAAGAACTTTAAAATATCTTTCGAATGATGCATTAAAAATAATTTAATCATAATTAGAAATTGAAATATTGAAATTTGAATGTATTACAGCGCCATCTGGCGGTAGAAATTTCTGTAATCCACTGTTCGATTCCAAATCAAAAAAGCTTTCCAATGATGTATTACTTACCCAGGTAGCACATAACGTTGTTATAGCGTTGCAAATAAGTCTGAACAGTGAAAAATTGGTTACGTTATTTTATGTCCGTTGAAAAATGGTTTTTATTTTGCAATATTCTCACCAAACAATTTCGAAAATTTATTCGGTAATAAAGAAAATCAATAAAAGACGTTGTTTTATGGTTATACTTTTTCCAGTTATTTTTCGACGTTTTAAAATAGGTATTTTATTAGTTTCTTGTTTCCCTTTGATTCTAATAAAAAATGCGTTTTTTCAACGAGTTAATAGGTACTTTTCATACGTCATTTATTTCCATCAAATGACGCTGAATCTCCTCAACTTGATATCGATACACGATTTGTGAAATGGCGGGATCGTGATCTTTGTGTGCTCGTGCTGTGTCCGTCGCTTGCAAGCAAAGCATATACGAATGAACAGAAGATCGGCTTTAAACTATAAAAAGGTGAGTAAATTCAATATTATTATTATATTTTATGATAGAAATAAGTTATAAAATTATTTATGGCGAATTAATTTTAATAACTTTGTATTGTGGAATATAGCGTTAACTTTTGTAAGCAGTCTCATAGACTGCGAAGTTTTTTTTTTTTAAATGTGTGTACGTGTTCAAATATTTAAATGTTTTAGAAACCACATTTAAAAAGCAGGTGGTTGTTTTGCAGAAAAAGATATAATTATAAAGGAATGCCAGTTTGTATGATCCAAAAAAAGAAATACGTAGCTTTGGTTAATGAGGCTGCTGACATCAGTTATATGTCAATGAAATAAGTATTGTATGATTTGATTTCTTTGTTTCATAGAAGTAATTAACATTAACACATAGACGATTATAATCTTAAACATAATTTGTTTCTTTTTCATTTTGTACTAACAGGTTAAAAAAAAATAAAATCTGAATATGTAGATTGAATGTTTTTATCAATTTGTCAGCAAGTCAGCAAAGCAAAACTTTAATTTCTATATAACTTTTTATTTGCAATACCAACATGTCATTTTTATTTTATCCAAGGATTTAAGAAATAAAATTTACATACTTAATCAAATCATTTGATAATTTTATGTTCTTATTTTAAATTTGTAAAAAAATTAATTGGTAATAAAAAAATTTCAGATGAAAAAAATACAAAATTAAATATTACTTACATGGAAAACACCGAACAGCCCTGTATAGATGTTGAAACATTTCTTTATATGTAATTATTTTGCTTTATATTAAATTAATATTGTTGATATAATAGTGCTGACTCAGGAATAAATGGGGGGGGGGGGGGAGAATTCGTTATGTTGTGATTTTTGTACAAAGAAAAAGTAAATTATTTTTATACGTGTGGGCTATATGTGTTTGTTGTTCCTTGGATGTTTTAAAACTATATCTAGGTTACATGCTAAAAAGAAAAGTATCTAAAGGCCACTTGTACAAAAATGGGTTGAAAAAGGGCCTTCAAGTGCGAAAATAAGTCGAAAAAAGTCTGCCTGGTGTACCCTGTGAAATTAGCCTAGAGTCAGCACCAGGGCTGGCAAACTGGGCCCAGCCCAGAAAAACCCACTGGGTTTTTGTTAAAAATTATTTCTAACTTTCAAATCCCATCTATAAAGTATAGAAAACACCTTACCTTTTAAGAATAAACTTTATTTTCTGGAAAATAATATTAAACATAAAAAGTAACTACAGTTATGCATATAATAAAAGCAAGTTTATCTTCTATAATTGGTTCAATTTCTTTTTCCTGTAAAACCGAACAAGAATTTTATTTTATTTTTTTATTTTTTTACAGCGGACATAAAGACTAATTAAATTGTTTAGTTTTAAAACTTTATAATAATTTTATTTTAATTTTAGTAGCAACATAATTATAAATTTTAATTTTTTTTTTCTATAACCTTTTCGAAAAAAGAATAAAACGGTGCAGCTTATTTTTATAATTAAAAAAAAATTAAATGATATGTATTGTACTTCAGAATTTAAGTTCTTTTATTTCATCTATTATTGTCATTAAGAATATTTATTTTGAATAATCATACATTAAAATAAAATATAGCTTAATCTTACTGATTAACCCTATTTTAATTTTAAAATCAAACCAATTTTTATTTCTAAGATAAATATTATATTAGTTATTAATTAGGAGTTTAATATAAGTAGGTGTATTACATTTATTATGCTAAATAACATATCTAGCATTGCAATTAAAATCTATTCAAACAAAAATCACCAAAAGACCAGAAAAACCCAAGTGGGTTGGTTTTATCTAAAAAAAGCCGGGATTTTGCTAATCCTGGTCAGCATTAATATATACAAACTTTAAAAAGTCAGACATTGTCAGGGTTAGTTTTTTGACGTCAAAAAGTGGTTTTTGACATGACAATGGTTTAAACTGTCAAAAACCTGTATTTTCAAAATCTGTAGATGAGCTAGAATCTGGTTAGAAATAAGATTTAGTAATATTTGCCACATACAAGTGAATATCTAAATATTATGCTGTTTATAAATTAAGAAATCTTAAAACAATTTGTAGATAATTTATAAAAATTTAGGTAAATTAACTGTTTTTATTACCTAAGAAATATATACAAAGTATGCATAGACATATTTTGTATGTTTATGTTTATTAATATTTCTGAAATTCTAAAATTCCAACGTTACTTATGAATTTTCACATAATCCATGAAAACAGGAATACAGGATTTTATTTTTTCTTTAAGTAAAACATAATATATGGACAGAAAATCAGTGGCGGATCCAGAACTTGACTTTTGGGGGGGGGGGGGGGGGGGGGGGGGGGCTAAGATTTTTCAAAGTGTTATTCTAGACCGCTAAAAAATTTACACTTGCAATATTCAATTGTGAATGTTAGTGTTTGTGGGGGGGGGGGGGGAATCTGCCACTGCAGTAAATTAATATGAATTTGAAAATAATTATATTTATAATCTGTATTTATTATTATTAATTGTATAAAAATTTGTACCTGTTTATAGCTTGGACTATTGGTGTTCGGGGAGTAAGGCTGACTACTCTAGGGTCTTAGACCTAAGGGGAAGCGCCCTCCGTGCGGGGGGAGTCTTTCTAAAGGGTGCAAGTTTTTGAGAAAACCACGAAAAACTCTGAACGTCTAGACCGACTAGCGTGCCTTGGGAGTAAACCTGGTACCTCACGTCTACCAGCTTTGCGCTTAGAACCGTTTGGCCACTGGTGGGCCCTACAGCTTAAGACTAATAATTTTTTTAAAAATCTGTACGAGTAAATATTAAATTTATTGCTATTTATACATGTCCTGAA
Source organism: Salticus scenicus (assembly GCA_963930645.1). Classification (NCBI taxonomy): domain Eukaryota; kingdom Metazoa; phylum Arthropoda; class Arachnida; order Araneae; family Salticidae; genus Salticus; species Salticus scenicus. The sequence continues at coordinate 270,686,191 of OZ005658.1, forward strand.
AACATTCATATTTTTCTAGTCTCATTGTAATTATAAGAATTTCAGACGCAATAACATTCAGAATTATTGCTTTTTCTTATAAACTTGCAATATCAGCAGTCATTAAAATATATATATATATATATATTTTTTTTTTTTTCTACAAAATTTTAGGCTATGCATTTTTATTTTACTGGTTAAATACATAATACTAAAAGTACAATACTAAAAATAATTGAAATATACAATGTTATATTGCAAATAAAATGATTTATCAATCAAAATGATCTATCAATGTTTTATAAATCATTAATTTTTAGAAGCCTAAAGTTTCGTTTTTATATTAATCAAAATGTTATAATAATGTTTCTCCAAAAACATTAATATGTTTACGTTTTAAAACACACTTATGAATAATATCTTATTAAAAACAACTATATTTTTAAAGTATCGCATAACTAAGTTTAATATATACTATATTAAGCACAGTTATAAATAAATTTCTTAATATATAAAAGTATCACAGCATATTTTGAATGAACATAGAAATAATTCATAATAAAATTTTAAAAGCCTAAAATTTTGTTTTTTGTATTAATCAAAATGTTGTAACAAAGTGTTTATCAAAGAACATCAATCTATTTGCTTTTCAAAAAATCTCTATAAACTATATTTTGTTAAATTAAGTTTTTATATGACATATTACAAATATAGGTTTTTGACATGACGGTTTTAACCATGGTTTAAACCGTCAAAAACCTGCCAACCCTGGTATTTGTAAATAAAATTGCTACTTTTAAAAGTAGTTAATCAAGGGTCGATCCAGGTTTTAATTTTTGGGTCCCTTTTTTTGTGAAAAACAAAATATTTTTGTGAAATTTTTATTTATTTTTGTGAAATATAAAATATTTTTGTGAAAAAGTAAAATATTGTGTAAAATCTTCAGTTTTTACAATCACTTTATGTAATGTTTAATATCAAGTTAATAGAGTTTCGTTGAGAAAAATTAAGGCATAAATTAAAAATAATACTGAAAATATGAAAACATTTAATAAAAGGATCATTTTTATAAAACAAAATCTTGTGAAGGGACTCATTTTATAAATTTGAATTTTGTGAAGGGTCCCTTTTTATGGATTTGAATTTTGTGAAGGGTCCCTTTTTATGAATTTGAATTTTGTGAAGGGTCCCTTTTTATGAATTTGAATTTTGTGAAGGGTCCCTTTTTACTATGTGGAATTTTGTGAAGGGGCCGCAAAAGGGACCCAAATTTTGCCTGGATCGACCCCTGTTAATACTCCAATGTTAATTACATGGGTTATTGTGTTCAGGTATTTTACTCGATTTTATGTATTTATTTCCTTTTCAATGAATACCAGAATTCTAATTTTTCTGATAGTTAAATTAATAAAAAGAGTTAAAATATCAATTTCACATGACTGCTAAACTTAAAAAAAAGTTAATATTTTTCAAAATGAGAGCGCTGGACTTTCCTGCAAGAAATTGTTCTCTTGCCATACAAAAACTTTTTTTTGCTAAAATTTCAGGTATTTTTTCATGAATTCACAATCAGCCGTTTAATTATTACTTCATCTAAAAATAATTTTAATTAATAATAAATAGGGATGAGTTTTTTTCGGTCAATTTTTGTAGTATGATTTTCTTTCTGTACAATGTACAATCAACAAAGTTTGTATGTACTTTGAAAATCAAAGTTTGTACTTTCAGACATGAAATTCTGTTATAGGTATCTCAATTAAATAAGTTTTCACACATTAATGAGAAAGCACCACAGAACTGGTGTTTTAAAGTATATACTTATAAAATTTTGAATAAACACCATAAAATGCAATAATCTCGGAACAATTGTTTCGGGTTGATAGTACACACAACCCTTCATCAGGTGAACAAACTAGGCAGGAGTGATGCATTGCTGCTTTGACTGCAGCACTTGTGCCTACTTTGTTTGCCGGAAAAAAAAATTATTTTATTTGAAATTAAAAATTAATGTGTAAAATATTTATTTGTAATTAAAAATATTGCACTTGTCCAAGATTAAAAGCAGTTATTTTCCAGATGAGTGCTAAAAGAGTTGGAAAAAGACAGATGTCTCGTTTACTACAAGCAGCTGTAAAAAAACATTGCTCAGAAATTGAGTTTGAAAACAAATTAATTCAGGCATCAATCACTAATACAGAAAATGTACCTCACATCAAGAAGTTCCATCAAAATGTGGTAGATTTAAATGAAGTCACAATATCTTCAGAATCGGAATCTTCAGAAGCGGAATCTTCAGAAGATGAAACCTATGATGATTTTGTTCAAAGCAATGCTTTTGAAGAAAATGAGGAGATGAATTTTAATAGTGCAAACTCTGATATTAATTATCAAGAAGAAATTGTGTCGATTATAGATGTAGATGAAGCTGTAAGAACAGATTTAACCCAATGGGCCATCAAACATTCAATCAGCCATGCAGCCTTAAATGATTTATTAAAAATTCTTTCACCACAATTTAAAAGTTTACCAAAAGATGCCAGAACAATACTCAACACTCCTAGAGATGTTAAAATAATAACTCTTACAACTGGAGAATATTATCACTTTGGTCTTTTAAAAGCCATAGAAAAATGTGTTTCTGTTGAAATACTGCCTGAAGTATTAGAAGTAGATTTTAATATTGATGGCGTTCCATTATACAAAAGCTCTAATACAAGTTTTTGGCCAATTCTTGGTAGGATATCAAAAAGTCATCAGAAGCCTTTTGTTATAGGTATTTTCTGCGGTTCAAAAAAAACCAACACCTCAGGAATTTTTAAATGATTTCATATCAGAATTGTGCTCTGCAGTCACTAATGGGTTTCTTATTTTTGATAAAATAATTAAAGTTAAAGTAAGAGCATTTATTTGTGATGCACCTGCACGTTCATACCTAAAATGCATTAAACCTCATACAGGTTATTTTAGTTGTGAACGATGCACAATTGAAGGAGCATACTTTGCAGGCAGAATGACATTTCCATATAATGAAAAAGCTCCATCAATAAAAAAAAAGAACAGATGCCTCATTTGCTGCTCAGGAAGATGAGGAGCATCATGTAAATACATCACCTTTGGCGCAAATTCCAGATTTGGGCATGGTTTCTAATTTTGTATTAGATTACATGCATTTGATATGTCTTGGTGTGATGCGAAAATTATTACTTGTGTGGATTTCTGGAAAAGTTCCATTAAGATTGTCATCAAGAAATGTTGATGCATTGTCATTAAGCTTACAAGAAATTTCAGAAAGTATTCCTGCTGAATTTTCTCGTAAACCAAGGAGCATACGCGATGTCAGAAGATGGAAAGCCACAGAATTCAGACAGTTTTTACTGTACACTGGTCCTGTTGTTTTACAAAATGAAATACCTATAGCAGTGTACCAGAATTTCCTATTACTACATGCAGCAACTTTTATTTTAATACATGATATAACCAAAGTTAATTTGGCTGAAAAACTGTTGAAAATGTTTGTGTCACACAGCATAGAACTTTATGGTCAAGAATTTTGTTCATATAATGTACATAGTCTTTTGCATATTTCTGATGATGTAAAAAAATTTGGACCACTTGATACTTTCAGCTGTTTTCCCTTTGAAAGTTTCCTTGGCCAAATTAAAAAAATGCTCAGAAGTGGAGCAAAGCCTTTACAGCAAGCTGCCAAAAGAATTCATGAAATGCAAACTTTTAGTAATTTTTTAAAAATAGATGAGGAAACAAAATTCAAATATCCACATTTTAATGGTCCTTTAATTTCTGGCAATTCAGAATGCACTCAGTTTCAACAGTTAATTGCACCCTCTTTTATTTTAAAACTAAATAATTTGTCAGATTCTTGTTGTTTAATCGATGACAATGTTTGTATTGTACAAAATTTTATTGAAATTAATAATACCAAATATGTCTTGTATAAAATTTTTAAGGTTCAAAATAATGCGTATGAATATCCGTTCAACTCTAATATACTGGGCATTTTAACTGTGTCAGATTTATCTTCTAATTTACAATGTGCTCTAATAGAAAAAATTAAACACAAATGCATATTAATACAATACAAAACCAAACTTCTTGCATTTCCATTAAATTGTTAATTTAGCTCTCTTCTCTTATCAAGCTCGAGACCTTGAAATTAGATTTTACCTCCCCTTAACTCTTTGCATGTAAATATTTCTACCAATTTTTTTCTCAGCAAAAAAAACAAGGAGGCCATCGAAATAATTACTAACACCCATGCTATTAACGACCGAGAGAACTGCATTATTCCTGCAGTGTGGCAACAGATTCTCAAGAAAAAAGCAACGAAATGAAACAAGCCACGACTTCCCCGACACCACAAAGTAATCACCGCAGAAGAACCAGTTTTCACTTGGCACTGATGATGAGTATGATGTTACTCGAAATATATATGCAAAGAATTTTAAAGGATGTAGTATAAGGTAAATTTAAAACTAGTTAAGAGTACTTTTATAGAGGTGCCAAGTTTCAATAAGAGCTATCAGTAATCAGAGTTATATACTTATGCAACGTGAAGACGTGAACCATGACACGGAATAATTTTTATGCATGAATCCACATATAATAATGAATTGCACTGTTTTTATAAACAAATATATTAAGTAAAAAATTAGAAGAATTTCTAAAACAAAAGTAAATAAATATATATTTCTTTATCTTACAAAATGAATTTTTTTTTTTTTTAAACCTGCTTCGGAGGGGGAAAAAACATTTAGATCTCTCTCTCTCTCTCGCTTTTTTTTTTTTTGTGTGTGTGTGTGTGTGTGTGTGTGGGGGGGGGGGGGGGGGGGGGGGTTTACAAAATTTTTTTTTTTTTTATTCAATAGTCACTTTTTTATAGACAACTGTTTTTATTGCATTAAATACTAAAACATTGTTCTTTTTTTAATAAAAAATTTTTTCTTTATGTATCTTGCATAAAAACCTAAATTTATTAAAAAAGACAGTCAAAATATAAATCATTAGATAAATGAGAAATTAAACAATTCTACTCCTTTTATAGGTTCTAGAATCTTATAAAGCAAGTTTAAAATGAATATTGACATTTATGTTGCTGATGGAGAAAGATCGGGAAACTAAAGGCTTCTGCAGAGTTTTTAATAAACGATGGCTGGTTGGAGATGATAAGAAAAGAGGGGAGGGGTAAAAAATAATTACATCAGCAAGAAATCTGTATATATATAAAAGAGCAGAGTCTGTCTGTCTGTCCGCTATAGAATCCTAGGCTGTTTCACATATGGGGACAAAATTCGGCAGGATTAATGTTTACGACCCGAGAAACTCAACACCGCAAGCGATTTTACAAAATTCGCCCCTGAAGGGGGGGAGGGGGGCCAAAACGAGATTTCACAAAATCCTTCATATCTCAAACAAAAAAAAAAAAAAAAAAAAAACAGGTATCCGTAAAATTTTTGCTTTAAAATATAGCTACAGTACACTCTCAAAAATCTGCACAGCTTAAAACGAAGTGTTTTGCAGATTTTAGAATTATTTCTTTTATTTATATCTTAGAACCTTATTTGAGTAGCAGATCTTTAAGAAACAATTTATATGTTATACATACAATGCTGAATTAAAGTATGCCTGATAAAAGTACAAATATTTTATGAAATTTTAATTCAGAGAACAAATTGTATACATCATATTATAGTTGCAAATTATCTAGATTTTTGAAAAGTCTGATCAATATAGTAGTTTAAATAAGAATATTCATACATATTTATTTTCCTATAATCTGCAAAAAAGTCAGCAATTCTTGGTCAATCACATAAGTTTGTGCTAAAAGAAAGTTTGAATATTTATCTTCATGAGAGAAAATCTTTCATGAAAACTGTCTTTCTCCTTCTTCCTCTAAATTAATATGATTTATTTTTTGATAAATACATATAATTACACTTATAATTTCCTCCTCTGTAACATGTTGAGTGATTGGTGATTCACCTGCACAAGTTAATAATTCATTTATCTTCTAATGCAGCTGAATTTTTGCAATCCACTAATCAACAAATCAGTTGTAACAATGTTTGTTTACATTGGAAATGATATGCGGATTTTAGAGAATTGTGGATTTTATGGTTGCGGATTTTTGAGAGTTGACTTTAATAAAAATGTCTAAAAATAGATATCTGAAATTTTTGAAATTCGGGCCCCAAGGGGGAGTGGGTGAAATGTGATTTTACATGCATGTTTCAGTTTCACATAATCCTATATATCTCAAACAAAAAAACATATGTGAAATTTTTGCTCTAAAATATAGCTAATGCAAATATCTAAAAAACCAATTTCTGGAATTTTAGAAATTCAGCTCAAAGGTGGGGCAGCAGGGGGGGGAGGGCTAGGGGCAAAAACAAATAAATACAGTTAGGCCGTTAAAAATTGGTACAGATAGGTTTTTGAAGGGTTGCAAGTCGAATGGGGATATTTTCGAAAGTGTAAATTTATTATTAGGGGGGAGAGTGGGGGGGGGAATAAAAATAGTTAGATCGTTCAAAATTGGATTATAGAGGTTTTCGATACTTACAAATCAATTGCGGATATTTTCAAATTTGTAAAATTATTAGGAGGGGCAGCAGTAAGAGAGGGGCTGCAGGCAAAAACAAATAGAAATACAGTTAGGCCATTCAAAATTGGTACAGACAGGTTTTTAAGGCCTGCAAGTTGAATGGGGATATTTTCGAAAGTGTAAAGTTATTAAGAGGGGAGAGTGGGGGGGGGGGGGGGCAAAACAATAGTTAGATCGTTCAAAATTGGTATATAGAGGTTTTCGATACTTACAAATCGATTGCGGATATTTTCGTATTTGTAAAATTATTAGGATAGATGGGAGGGAAGGGGCGAAGGGAGGAAAATAATAGAAATAAGAGTTAGAGCATTTTGGGAATTTTTTCCGAAGGCAGTGAGAACCCGGTGCGACATTTTTCCAAATCAGATTTTGTTTCTCTTTTTTTTTTTTTTCACGTGACAAAAATTAATGAAAATTCAGTAATTATAGTGATTAATTTAAAAATAGGGACCAGCGAAGCGAGCGTCGCCTGCTAGTATTGTATAATTCTATTTCTTTATAGTTTCTAGAATCTTATAAAGCAAGTTTAAAATGAATATTGACATTTATGTTATGGATGGAGAAAGATTATGAATTGGAATGCTTCCCTTGTGTGTTTGATCGTCGATCGTTAGTGGAGTTTTTTTTTTTTTTTTTTTTTTTTTTACGAACAATATCCGCAACTTTTTATAAAAAGCGTATAATCCGTATAATATAAAAGCGTGTATCTCAGCAACTAAATAAAATAATTTCATAAGTAATACATCATTTGAAAAGTTTGTGGGTTTGGAATCAAACAGTAGATTACAGAAATTTCTACCACCAGATGGTGCTGTAATATTTTAAAATTTCAAATTCTAATTATGATTAAATTATTTTTAATATATCATTTGAAAGTTCTATTAAGTGGAATTAGAGATTTCACCTGATTTACACGTTTTAAGGTGCCTGATTAGGTTTTCTTTTGCATCTCAACTAATTGAGTTAGACTGTTTAAAATTGGTATATGTAGGTTAATTAGGAGGGGCTGGAAGGGTGGGGAAGGAATAGGCACGCAGCACGCATGGGTCTGCTCAGCCAAAGGTAGTAGGGGCCCGGTGCAAGTTTTTACTCGATGATAAATGATTTTTATTTTATATTCTTAATAAAAATTTCAGTTGAAGGAATATGTGTGCACAGCGCACGTATATCCTTACACGTGTGTACTGCGTACGAAGACAGTGGGGACCCGGTGCGAGTTTTTATCCGATGCTAAATGATTTTTTTTTAAATTCCTTTTCTTAAGAAATAAAGTTTGAGAAATCATAAGGATGGTGAAGGAATACGCACACACAGCGCACGTGTCTACACTACCGAAGGCTGAGGGGACCTGGTGCAAGTTTTTACCCAATCAGAAATTATTATTATTTTTTTTTTAATTCCTTTTTCTAAGAATAAAAGTTTATGAGTAAACATGGAATTTTGAGAAATCATAAGGGTGGTGAAGGAGTACATGCGCATATTGCACACGGGTCTACGCTGCCGAAGGCAGTGGGGACCTGGTATGACATTTTTCCCGGTCAGACTTCTTTTTCTCTTTTTTTTTTTTTTATCACATGATAAAAATTTATTACTAAATCCTAATTCTAACCAGATTCTAGCTCATTTATAGATTTTGAGTTTTGACAATACAGGTTTTTGATGGTCTAAACCCTTGTTATGTCAAAAAACACTTTTTTACATTAAAAATTCAAACCTGATTTTGGTGCGTGATCTTATATTGGCTAAAAATCTTGTGTAATTATTAATTTAGTATATTATTATTGATAATTAAATTCCCAGTAACAGAAACACGGTAACATAGTCGCGGACACAGAAAAACGGCTTGCGGACAGTTTTTCTCTGCACTAATAAAAAAATTCCCTTAACTTTCGGACTGTGTTTGTCTGCAGTTATATAAAAATTGTCTGCAATTTACAGACATTTTTCGCCTGTGACAATGTGCTACCGATGTATGATGTCTTAGATGCTCTCTGGTAGGAACTTTAAAGCCCCCTATATGTTCCTTGGTAGGTTCACAAAAAACAGTGCTTAACAACGGCAACCTAGGGAACCTAGATCTCCATTGATTGGCAGCGTTATGCGTGTATTCTTTTCTCCTGTTACCTGTTACTGAGATTCTACACGAACATACACATACTGGATCCTTCACGTTCATGCCTGTTTTCTTCAGATTCTGGCATTCTTTTAAATTATTCATTCATTTTTCATTTAAATTACTCCAAGGTGCATTACCCAAAAGTCAGTGTTGTGTCAAACTTTGCTATAAATATTTAATTGAATGAGTTCAACTTATTTTTGTATAATTGTTTACGCAATATTGTTCTGTAGTAAAATTGTATTCGTGTATTGTTGCACGAGATCACCACTCTTGTTAAGCCACACCCCCCCCCCCCCCCCCTTCCTCCCACAAGATCGACTCTATCAGCTTTCAGGCTTTCTCAGTGTCAGCCTTTATCACCCCTGATCACATGCAAATTTTGCAGACAGATTATGAAATATTAAAAGCCTGTCGCAGACAGCTACAAAACTTTCTGCCACTGGGATTAAAGTTTTATAGGTATAATTAAATTTACTTATTATATAAAAAAAAAAAAAAAAAAAAAAAAAAAAAAATTATATAAAAAAAAAAACTTTCATTGTAACTTATATAATAAATTTTTAAACTGAAGTTTCTAATTTTTTCTAGCTGATTTTTTCTGCGGTTTTTTCCACTTTGGATAAAACTTGCTAACCCTGCTTTATAGAAGGAAATTGTTTATTGAAAACAAAAATTGTATGAATGCATCATAATAAATAGATTTTTTTTTTTTTTTTTTTTTTTTACATTTTGCCTATTATGTATGGTTATTAAATATGAAATTTGTAAACACCAGGGGTGCAGAATATGTCCGAACAAGGTTCGGGGGAAATTTAAACTAACTGGGGAAATTCTGAATATATTTTTTTTTTTAAGAGAAAATGTAAATAAAAATTTGTTGCTTTAAAGTTCTTATAATACACACTAACAGCGATATTTTTATGTTACACTGTATACTTATTCTCTTAAAGATTTATTACATAGAACAAATGACTTTGTATAGCAAAGTAAATTTTTGCATTATTGAGGGAAATTTATACTGTGTTTGGGGGAAATTTCCGAGGTCTGAACATTTTCTGCACCCCTTGTAAAAACCATAATCACTAATGCTTATAAGAATAATTATATTTTCCTTTTACACTAGATGTTTCATATTGTGGTTTTTTCGCCGTCAACCAAAAACTCTGAAGAAGAGGTAGAGATTGTGCATGAAAACTGGCTGCTGGCTGATCGAACATCCTGCCATTTCCCACCGTTTATGCGCTCACAACTCCAAAAAGCACTCAAAAGTGGAATGCCTGTGGATCGGAGTTGGGAAATATACAATATGCGCATTATACATTCATACAGTAATTTCTTATTTTTTAAAATGTTGCATTAATTTTAATGATTTTTATTATTATTATTATTTTGTTAATTAGTGATTTTTATTATTTTGATTTTTGTAGATTCTTATCAAAATGCTTATGACAACTTAAAGAGAGCTGAACTTACATCGAATCTGGAATCCGAAGAAAACGAGATTGAAAGATCACCAAAGAAAAAAAGAAAGAAGGTAGCAAAAAAATATGAAAATGATTCAGAAGATGATGCAATAAAGTCCCCAAAAAAACATAAAAAAGAAAAAAGCTTCCCTTTACCACCACAATTAAACTTGCCAAGTGATAGAATCATATCAGATGATCTTCTGGAATTATGTTTAACAGTCGACGCAAATTTAGATGATAATCAGGAAGTGCCAGAAAATTATTTCCCACCAACAATTGTTCAATTACCTGGATCATCACAATCACCAGTCCCAGAAATTAATTACAGCAATCCTTCCAATTTAAAGTCGCCATCACTAGTTCAGTTGTCCGAATCCTCACGATCACCATTCAGACAAACAGAAGTTAACAATCATTCCAGAAGCAACAAATTAAAGTCACCGTCATTAGTGAGAGAGTCGGGCAACTCTTCCACATCCACTTTCAAGTCATCAGTTGAAGAAACAGAAACTAACCGTATGTATCCATTAATTTAATAGCCAACTTTTACCTAGTGTTTATACTTTCTTAAACATACTTCCTAACCTAATTTTATTTTTATAGTATCTTAACAATGAAACATTAAAAAAACATGCATTTTGTGGGCTAATTAATCACTTGTTTAATGATAATCTGCATTTTTTTTTTTTTTTTTTTTTTAAGGTAAATAAGACATGTAAGCTATTACCTGCAAATAAATGTAAATTTTGTAAGTCATTTGGGAAACAATATTTAATTTTGGTAACTGGGATTGAAATTGTGTAATCTCTTGATCAAACATTTAAAAAAAAAAAAAAAAGTTGAAATTTTATTGATTTTAAATAGCAGAATACTCATGCAATTAGGCTTCTATGATTTAAAAAAGGAGCTAATTCTTTTTTATTACTGAAAAGCATATTTCAACAATGAAATTTATATATATATATATATATATAATAAAGGATTATTTGAAATCATGTTTTGCTTCCCCCCCCCCCCAACCTCCCTTTAGGAGCTGAATTTCTAAAATTCCAGAAATTGGTTTTTAGGTGTTTGTATAAGCTATAGTATATTTTTGAGCATGTCTTTTTTTTTTTTTTTTTTGAGCTATTTAGGATTATATGAAATCATGTTTTGTTTTGCTCTCTTCACCCCCCCCCCCTGGTGGGGAGAAGAATTTTTGTCTTTCCTCCCCCATGTGGAAGGCAAAATTTGTAAAAAATCTCTTCATTTCAGCTATTTTTTTTTTATTTTTTTTTTTAAGTACATTAGGTTTTTTATTTAAAAGTTTGAGCATAATTGAAATAGAATATAGAATTTAAATCTCAATTGGATAAATGTTTAATTGTTACTCTTATTATAATCTTCTTCCTCTTTCAAACTTTGCAAATGCCAGTTTTTAAGATTACTAAGAAATAAAATATTTTTTTTGGTTCTTCATTATAAGATTTTTACAAAGGATTAATTTCCCCGATTTAAAAAAAACAAAACACAGAAAAACGTAAGAATTTCTCTCTGAGTATTAAAATTTTTAAGTGTGTGTGTGTGGGGGGGGGGGGGTCAATTGTTTAGTTTCTAACATATTAAACACAATCACAAATGCAATTTTTGTATAGAAATGATTCAACTAAATGACTTGATTGCTTCTAGTTACAATCACTGGCATTACGTAAGTGGGGGTGATTGTATGTAGAATTTTTTTTTTTTTTTTTTCAGGATATATATTTCTTGTCTTTAGGATTTCTAATGTTAAAAGAAAATATTTATTGTTAGCTGCATAAGTGTATTGTATGAAACGTATACTAAACAGTCAATTTGCAGAAGGCTAAACTATATATAGAGAGATTTAGTTGTATATGTGATCGTAAAGTTTTTATTTAAAAAAATTTTAAAAATGATTGTTTGGTTTTATAGTTGTTACTTGAAAATTTCTTACTTTCACTCTTAGTATAAATTACACATTGACAGATTGATTGTTTAGTATCCCATTTTTATAAATAATGTATAAATTGTAATGTTAAATGAAATATAGTTATACTATTGTGTGTTTTTTTTTTTTTTTAAGCTTTTTGAATACTTAACTTTTTAGCACATTAGACCCTGCCAACAGTTACGATTTTAGTCATATGTACTATAATAACAGGGGTTGATCCAGGTTTTAATTTTTTGGGTCCATTTTTGTGAAAAAAAGAATTTTTGCAAGAAACCTTTCATTTTAGCAGTTACTGTCTTAATGTTTAATATCGAATTAATAGCATTTTAATTAAACAAGTATAGACACTCATTAAAAATAATACTGTAAATATGAAAAAATAGTATTACTTTTTAAAAAACAATTTTGTGAAAGGGCTGTTTTTATAAATCTGAATTTTGTGAAGGGACCCATTTTAGGGATTTTAATTATGTGAAGGTGCCCATTTTAGGGATTTTAAATTTGTGAAGGGGCCTATTTAGGGATTTTAATTTTGTGAGGGGGCCCATTTTAGGGATTTTAAATTTGTGAAGGGGCCCATTTTAGGGATTTTAATTTTGTGAAGGGGCTCATTTTAGGGATTAGAATTTTGTGAAGGAGGAGCAAAAGGGTTCCAACCTTTGCCTGGATCGACCCATGAATAATTTAGCTTCGATATGAAAATTCGATTTGACCATGTAAAAATGATTTATGCTTTTTTCTGTTGGGAGGATTTTTGTGTCTATTTGTTACATCAACTAATCAAATAACTCTTTTATACCTATCCATATCAATGATTGAATACATACATGTTCTTTTTTTATAAATTAAAAATTGATTATTGTTTTGCTATAATGATTTTGTCATTAAAATTGTATACATATAATTTAAGCATGTTTCTCTTTCTGCTTTTCTCATACGCCTATTTTAAAATTATGTAAAATTTTATTATAGGTCAAGTATCTCTCAACTAAAGGTGGTGTAGATTTTGCTCACATAACAAATCGGATTTTACATTCACTTATGACACCTCAAATAGCTTCTTGTTACAACTGGGCAGGACGTGGAGAGAAACTGCCATTTAAAAGCACAAAAATGATGAAATTGGTGCTCTGTAAGACTTTTTTAATAATAACTTATTGTTTAAAGAATGTAATTTACATATTTATTCTTCTTTAGATAATGTTAACCTTTCAGCAAGTGGCATAAGGGTGTATCAATTTATAAATTGACTTTTTAATCAAGCATATCAAAACCTGCATTTTTTACAGTTTCGAACTAGGGGAAGAAGCAAATCTAAAAAATATTTCTTATTTAAATATTACATTTTCTTAAGTATTAAAAAAAAAAAAAAAAGTCAATGTTATTTAATCATAGTAATTTCTTTTAAGGATAAGTAAGTATATATGTATTTTATTTAAGTTATAAGTAAAATTCATGCATAAATTGTTTTCTGGTTAAAGGGGATGGGGGTAACTTTTGCAAATGTGATATTTCAGTTAACAAATGAGTCATCCTGAAAAAAATGAATAAAAGAAGCGATTATTTTTGAATGTCTTTTATTAATGATTTTATTGAGATGTCAGGCAAACGGATTATATTTTAGCTTCTTTTAATGCATTGCTATTATCAAAAACATTTTTATTTTTATTTATTTTATTTTTTTTACCGTTTAACCCCTCTTGAAATAATTTGTCCTTGCAAATGATATAAGAGGGAAAAGTAGTTCAAATTCTTTGTTAATCGGGGCTAAGACCCCTTAGAAAGACTCCTATAGAGGGCACTCCCCCTCAGGCCGAGAACCTAAAGCAGTCAATTGGCCGTATTCCAAAATACAATACTTTTTGTTAATCTTCATATTTGTTTGTTTTTGTTTACACATAGTTTTCAGTTCTGATATATTTTAACAAAAATGTTTTTTTGTTTTGAAATCTTATGTGTTTAAAATTGTAAATTTGTATTAGATTATCAAACTTGTTTTTCTGCTACATTGTTTAAAAAAAAATTAAAGCATTAGTTTTCCGTAAAGGAAAAGATATAATTGTATTTTATTCTAAGCAAAATAAAACCTAGTAATCTTTTAAATGTTGGAAAGTATAGAAATGTGTAAAGTTTCTGCCATATAAAAAAAAACTGCTTGAGTGACAGCAAATGAAAATGAGTTATTCATATACATATTTAAAAAAAGTAGACATAAATGATTGGCTTGCTTTCCAGTGTTTGAATCAATTAAGGCAATATATCTTTGAAATGATTTCTCCCAATGAATCAGAAGCAGACCACCAGTGGTTCTGTATTCAATGCTGGTAGATGGGAAATGTCAGGTGCAATCCCAGGTTGCACTCATAGACAGCCGCTCAGAGTTTTCTTCGAAACTGTGTAAATACACGCTAGGACCTCTTAAAGACCCCATGAGTGGCAATTCAGCCTTAGGCCTAAGACCATAATCAGCCTTAAACCTACAACCAACCCAGTCAGAAGTATGGAGAATCATTTACTGCTTGAGAGGCACAACACAAAAAGATATAATTAGGAATATTACAAGTATTATTACTTTTGATTTCAAGGATCTGGAATAATTTTTTTAAACTGTAAATGCACACATGGTTCATAGAAAACACCGAAGATAGATCAAGATTTAATGCTGATGCCACAGAAAAATCCTCCAGGCTGAGCTACTGGCACTGCAATTTCAAAAGTCTAAAAAGCACTAGCGACTTCAATGCGACAAGTGCGGTTTTTATTCAAATTTCTTTGATGTGTGATTTGCGTTGCCACTAATCTTTAAGAGCAGTTTTCTACCCTGACAAACCTCCTACTGCGATAATTGCATGTAGAACTGGGGTCTCTTTTGTAAAAGAGCAATAAAAAGTAATGTCCTTAAACATGTCTAAAATTTCAAGGTTCTCTTTCGGACAATGGATCATTTGACTTTGCCACTCCAGTGTGGTGATATAAAGGGCAGTGTATATTTAATGCTGGTGCAGTAATTGTTTTTGATATTTATTAAATTATAAAACATTTTCCATTTTCATTCTGTATGTTCATAATTTTTTTTTTTTTTTCAGATGCTGTACGTACTAAAATGGGTGACAGATACGATGAAAACATTGTTGAGGATCGTATAAAACTTTTTCTAAAATACGCACCGCTAAAAAATAAGTATTTAGAGAGAAGTAAAACAAAAAATATTTGAAGAATTTTCTCATTGTAAAACTTATGCGTATAATAAAATTTTTTTTTCATTTCTTTCAAATGTAGTTGAATGCATATATGTATAAAGAGTTAAGAAAAACATAATAAAATACTCTCACCAAAATGGAGAAGACTGTAGTGACAGCAGTAAAGTTGATATGACAATAACAAAAGTTAAACATAAGTAATGAGTATTGCGTCCAAATGAGACTAAAAGTTTTTAATTTCAATATACACAGTGTCTCTAAAGTTTAGACAATCAATAAAATTTGTGAGATAGGTAATAAATAAAAACAGTTTTGCTGATATACACATATAACTTATGATCAAAGAAGGTTTGAAATTATAAAATGTACATTAAATTATATAAAAATTTGCTAACCCAAAAGTATAAACACAATACAGCATTACATGCTTTCTTTTACATTTTTGTTCACAGAATAAAACATTTTTGTTGTCATCTGCTTCTATAAATGCAGAATTTTTGCCATTAATTGAAATATCGTCTGCTATATTTTTAGCATAATAATTTTTTGAGTTTAATGTATTGTTTTGTTAGTGATTCAGAAAAAACACTTCCTGCATATTCTGATAAAAATGCCGTGTTCTGAAGAAATTTCTAAAGATGAAATTGTTAAGATTTTACAGTTAAAAGCGCAAGGACAAAATCCTGTACAAATATCGAGAAAAATAAAGAGATCCTTGAGCAGTATTTATAGAGTTAAAAGATCAGGTGGAACATGGAATACTCGAAAGAGTTAGAAGACAAAAAAAAATCAACGTTATGTGATGATAGAATGTTATTAAAAAAGGCTTCAGCTGATAATTTATCTGTGCGTGCAATTGCATCAACTTCCAGAATTTCAAAAAGTACTGTTCACAGAAGAATTAAAGCTTCAAAATGCATTGTTTACAGAAGAATGAAAGCAAAACCTTGCTTAAAGCAAAGACATAAAGATGCAGGTCTAAAGTGGGCAAGAATGCATATGTCGGTGAAAAGTGGCTTTTTAGCATCTTCAGTGACGAAAAGAAATGGAATTTGGACATCCCTCACGATTATAAATTTTACAGGCATGACCTAAGAAAAGAATCGAACTGTTTCAGCAGGTAACAAGGCAGAGAATCCGTAGTGACTTGGGGAGGATTTTGTTTCAACGGGCAAACATTCTCGGATTTATGGACAGAAAAATGAAATCGGAGAATTATCAGGATATTTTACGTGCCAATTTACTGTCAAGCAGGACCGGACTGTGTTTTCCAACAAGATCTGTGGCATCCATCCATACCTCCAGATCAATGAAAACGTGGTTTATCAAAACAATATCACACTATTAGGCTGGCCAGCACTTAGTCCAGATTTGAATCCCATGGAGAATATATGGGGGATCTTATCTTGTAAAATATATGAAAATGGAAAGGAATATACATATGTAAATGACTTAAAAACTGCTATTGGCAAAAAGTGGTATGAAATAATGCAATGCTTAATTAATTCTATGGAATAACGTGTACTGGATGTTATAAAGTGTCGCGGCAATGCAATATTAAAAGCAAGTTTTTAGTTACTTTTAAAAATGTAAAACCAAAAACACTTGCAGGTGTCTATACTTTTAAGACAGCAAATTTTTATATAATTTATGTGTATATCAGCAAAACTGTTTCTATTTATTACCTATCTCACGAATTTTAATTGTACGTAATAACTTTTTATGTTAAGGGGACTCTCTGCCTATTGTCTCCTAAAGCCGAAGCCAATGTTATTCTATGGGGAAATTTTGCCCCATAATTCATTAAATAATACATATTTTTAAATTCAGTTTTCACTTTCCGAAAATCCAAAACTATTAAACAATTTATCGCTTTCTAAAAATTGATTTTTTTTTTATTTTTAATATTTCATTTTTAAGCTCAAAAATAAAAAAAATTCACATTGTAAAAATTTGCATTTTACAACCTCAAAATAAAGTAATAAAAATTTTAAAAAATAATTTTTAGAATGCGATAAATTGTTTAATAGTTGTAAAGTTTCTGAATGTGAAAACAGAATTTAAAAACATATATTAGTTAATAAGTTATAATGGGGCGAAATTCTCCATAGAATAACATTGGCTCTGGCTTCTGGGGACAAATTTCATTGATTGTCTAAACTTTTGGGACACGGTGTATAGCCAAAATTTCATTTCCTATTTTTTTATTAAATTTATATAACGTTTTTACTGAGTGTAGTCTGCATAATTTTCATGTATGTCGATGTTGGGTCAAAATGGACCTGAACACAGCAGCAGGGTTAAGGGAGGATTAAGGATCCATATTTTAGAATTACATGAGCATCATACAATTGAATATATACCAGTCAAGCATATGTAAAAATAACTTGTTTATATTTAGGTATACATACATATAGGTATGGTATACATATACTAAATGGTTTTATTAACTGAAAAGAAAATTTAGTGTGAAACAACAAGTTTGTAAATTTCATCTGTAAATGAGACCTGACTCAATTCTAAAGTTCCGTAGTTCTGTATTAGTTCTGGAGGTGTAATAGCCAGATTTCCCATATACACACACACTGATCAATTGCCAAAAACTTTTTTTTGACTCGGACCGTAAAACATAATCAGGTGAAAACTCTATATCAAATTTCCAGATCAAATACAACACTTCCATTACCTACAGAAGTCAGGCAATGGGAGTAAAAAGAATCATGTTTGGTATTGTGAGCTTATTTTCAGTTCTTTTTTACAGGGATTAGGGGTGATTTTGTGTAGGAATTTTTCCTGGTTTCAGGAAATTTTGCATAATGTACTTCCTAGTTTCAGGATATTTTCCAATAATTTTTTTAGTGACTATTAAGAGAAAACTGTAATATAGTGAAAAATTAGTACATATTTTGTAATTGGCTGGTAATTCCTTAGATTTTCAAATACTAAATAAGTAGGAAAGTATTTTATTGGTAACAATCATTAAAAATTGTTGATCATGCCCTGATTTTTTTTTTTTTTTTGGTAATTTCAGGATTTTAAAATTAGTCACAATCACCCATGAGCAAGGTGTGAAAAAATGATTTTTTTTTTATTTAAATCGGATTTTTTAAATTTTATTTTTGTTTTATTTACATTATTCGACTAAAAATAAATGTTAAGAAATTAAGCATGAAAACTTTTTTTAAATTTAAATGTGAATACATATAAGAAGCAATAAATATAAACTAAATTAAAAAATATATATTATGGATATTTAAAGGAAAAAAAAAAAGAGGAAAAATTTTAATATTAGCCAACATAGGTACATTTTAATCCCCCCCCCCCTTTCCCCGAAAAAAAAAAAAATAATAATAATGATAAATAAATAAATGATTAAGTGTAAATAGCTTAAAAGCATATAAGATCAATATTTTTTTAATGTTTTTATTATTATTGTCATTAAATTGTGCATATTAAATCTTGAATATCACATTATGAAATTTTTTGAAGAGAAACTTTTTGGAGAATAATTATTCAATTAAATTGAAATTCAATTATATATATAATATTATATTAAGTTTTAAAAAATTAAGAAAACTGAAACAACTAGCTTAGGCCATTACCATTTCATTTCTAATTTTATAAAAGCCTAAGTAAAAAAGGAAAAATTGCTTAGGAATTCCTTGACCAGTTAAAAAACATAGTGAATTAGAAATAAGTTAAAAATGATGGACAGACAATTCAAATGCTTCAGAACAGATGATACAATATTTATTATCCCTTTAAAAAAAAAAAAAAAAAAATTATAATAATAATAATAAAAACCTAGGGCAGAGAATTTAAGGCTTTGTATAAAAAGATTAGGCTGCAAATGAAACTAGTTAGCTTCTAAATAAGAATAGAAGATAAAAATAGAGTTCTGGAAAATTGAAAGAATCGTTTTTTTTTTTTTTTTTTTTTTTTTTTTTTTTTCGGGGGGGGGGGGGGGGGGAGGTGTATTTGATGTAAACAACAAGTTTGTTCAAGTTTTCTTATATTCTAGATAAAACTACATATTGCCCCAAAATTATAAAATTTTATTTTTGATTTAAAAAAAAAAAATCAGTCATTTTAATCAAGCCTATTTAAATCGGCATACCCTGCCCATGAGACATGCACAAAAGAAATGGAGATTAATCCAAAAGAAATTTAGTGACGCATTGACTGAGGCACTTACTTTTGCAAAATCAACTTTTGGCAAAGAGTCACCTTCACAAAATCAATTTTTAACAAAAATGCACCTTCAGTCAACTCTCAGCAATATAACTGTACACAAAAATTTTCTAATAGGAGCTTTACTGCATCAAACGCATAATATCCTCAATTTGAGTATTTTACTGTAGACAATGGTATTGCACCTTCTCAGTTTACACATGAGAAGTTACTCGCCCCAAATACATATTTTACGACTGTTTAATTTTATTTTTTAAATGTATTTTAAAATTAAATAATATAATTTGGTTAATTGTTCATAAGCAGCCTTAATTTCACTTAACTTGTTTTTTTATGAATTACTGAATAAATTGACAAATTGGGTACTATTTCGAAAAACCTAGATTATGATCTATTTAACAACATACAAGTTGGAGAGAAATGCTCAATATTGCACCTGAACTTGCATAAAGATTATTTAGATAGGAAAATTGTTAGGAATGTTTGACACTGAAATATTGATGTCAATAACATGCAGCAAATTAGAGTAAGTAAGGTATGGACAAAATTCATTGCTTTTCATACTGTAGTTTTCTATTTTTTATTTATTTTTATTATTGTTATTATTATTTTTAAGAAACAGCTTGTACGAATTTTATAAATTAAGAAAAATTTCTTTTTAAAAATAGTGCTGACAATATATAGTAAGTCAACAAAAATATAGGAACTTTTCAATTCCTGTATGACCTCATTTATTAGAATGATGAGAAATTATACAAAATTCACCAATACCAACTAATTTTAAGCATATTAGAAACATGCTTTATTTTCCAACGTTAATTTATAGGCCCAGTTCCAAAGTTGGAAAATGGCAAAACAGCTTCAAAATATTTGTAGAGTTCATAAAGCACTATTTTTATTTTTCTCTATATAAAAAGAGAGGAAAGTATTTGATTCGTAAACATTTTTTATAATAAGAATCTACTTAATTTCATGCACAACTCCAGTATAATCCACTGGACTTAAGACTTTCAATTTACAGCTATTCTTCGACCACATTTCTTGAGACCATGGTGCTCTGTGCAAGTATTGACTCGACAAGTCAGTTTTAAAGTATTGGAGATAGTCATCTGATTCAGGGAAAATAAACTATAAGAGAGCGCCGAATGAGTAGATGTTTTCCAAATCCCAAGCTGTCGGTCAATTCTCCAAGCTTTTAGACTGTTCTTCGCTGCTGGTTTTAAGAAACATGGTTACACTGTACAATAACTTACTGATAAATAAAACCTTACTTGTGGTATGGAAGGCACAAAAGAATTTTTAAAAAGGGTAATTTAACAGAAAATATGACGAAAAGTAAAACAAATTTTTCCTCGTGGCTTCGAACAAATGATATAAAAAAAAGTAATTTAAAATAAAAGATATATATATCCTATACTTGAAGCTTAACAAATAGCACAAAAAAAAAAAAAAAATTGTACAATCATTAAAAGAATTTATAATTCTATTACCATTTTATATTTTCACTTATTCTTGTTATTTATTTTTTATTATCTCTTACCCATAAGGTAGAGAAAGTATTGTTTTGGGGTCAAATTTTCGAAAGTGAGATTTTGTTATTTACACGTTTTGAGGTCTCCTGAATACGAAAATCATGTTTTTAGTGGTTGGTCTGTGTGTCTGTTATTAGCATATCTCAAGAAAAAATAGTAGCAGACATTCCAAACTTGGTATTCTAAATGTGTATCATATAGGGATGCTACAGTAAGCTTTTTAAGATCAAGCAAATGGTTCGTGTACAGGAAAAATCAAGAGAATTCTAATAAATTTCGCCTATGGGTGAAATTGCAGGTAAGTAGAGTTTAACGTCTATAGACTGCACTAAGCCAAATGAAACGAATATGAGTATCTTTCAAAAGAGCTCGCCAATATCTTAAAACGAATGGCTGAACCATCGATCTGCAATAATTTAAAACAGATCGATTTTTTTTTTTTTACTTTTAACGAAAAAAAAACTTTTTTTTTTTAATTATTGAGGATAAAATGGAGTTTTTTTTTGGATATTTAGTGTTATACTACTTCTCTAATATGGAAATCGTCTGCATTATCATAAAAGATAATTTTTTTAAATAATTTTAATAAATTATTTTTAAAAAACAGAATTAAATTCTATGTAAATGTAGGTGCATTAATGAAACGGGGGTTTAAGGAGGGCGGCAGCCCCCCTCACACAGAATTAATTATCATATAAAACTAATTGTTTTACATAGCATCGTTATCTTACCTCTTAATCTCCAACCTGTATTTATAGTATTAAATTTCAGGATACGGGAAAGTCGTGTGAGTGACACACCAGATTATTTTTATTGTGCCCAGTTCATTAAATAGACACTGACCGCAGCCTCAAAACGTATTCAACCATGTGTTAGTGAAATTAAATGTTTTGATTTCTTTTCCGTAATTTACAATGATTAAATGACTTTGTAAATAAAGTCTGCAAAAAAAAATTCCTATATTTTCCTATTTGATTGCTTTGACCCCTGTTAATACTACTTTGTTAAATAAATCCTTGTCGAGTCATGTTCTTATTATCAGTCTAAGAACATGATTCAATAAGGATTTATTTAACAAAACAGTATTAAGTGTACTTTTTTGGTATGGGAATTATTGGCTATTGCTTTATACTTTTGCTGCCAACTGTATCTGATGACAGATAGTGTTGCTATTAATCAGTGTCTTTTCCACATAGCTACATCTCAGCATCTGTTGATTTAAATTGCACCAAACACCATAAACAATTGACTAATAGGAGGAGATTAAAATTGCCACTTGCCATTATTTAACATGCACTAAAGTTTCATATAGCTTCTCAGAATAAAGATTTTATATACAGAATTTGCAACAATTTTAATTAACAGTAGTTGAGATGTAGTCATATAAAAATAGCAGAAAGTGAGTAAAGACAGCAACGCCTGTCAGCTGATACACACTCAAACTAATTCAGTATTCGTTTTTATATTGGTTGTCTCCTATGTCAAGTTTAGTGCAATTATATATGCTAAAAGAAGTTGAGATTTTGCTTTCCTATTCACAGTTTAAATTGCTGCACAATAGCGCCACCTATCGGCCTATCTGCATCCGAATTGAATCGGCATAGTGTTTCATAATAGAAGAAAGTCCGAATTTCATCAGTTAGTGGCAAAGATTTTCAGTATTTGGGGATACAGCTTCGAAAAGAACATAGATTTCATTGATTATAAGTCAAATAATTGAATATTTTGGTAACTGACTGCAAAGATATCGTGAATTTCAGGTATCAAATTTTGAAAAGCATGAATAAGTGGTGAAATTATGATGTATATTTGTGCAGTTATATGCAATTGATTATACACAATAGAACCTGAGATATAGCGTTCCATTAAGTGGGAGAAATTGGAATATGGTAGCACCACCATTGGGCCATTTGTACCAAAAATCAATAAAGTACTTATGTCAAGATGCAATTGCATGTAATTTTATATGAAATTCATATAATTTTATATGTATGTGCAATAAGTTCCTGAGATACAGTTTGGACAAAACTTTTATCCAACAGACGTTTTTTAAAATAGTGTTCTGGACTCCTCAAAACTTGTATATCCCTCGAAAAACAGAAATTGAAAATTTTTACGAATCTAATATTTTCTTACATTGAGTCTTAAAAAAGTAATAAAGGGTCTAAAAATTAAGGGCCCGCTTTACTCTCTGCCGCCGGAGCCAAAGCTAATGTTATTCTATGGGAAATTTTTCTTTACAAATAACTAATTAAGTAATACATATTTTTAAATTCTGTTTTCACATTCTGAAAATTCTCAGATGTTAAATTAACGGACCTTTTTTAAAAAATTATTTTTATTTTATTTTATTTTGAAGCTGCAAAATACGAATTTTCAATAGGTGAAATTTTTTCATTTTGCAATTTCAAAATAAAATATTAAAAATAAAAAAAAATACATTTTTAAAAAAGGTCAGTCAATTTAACAGTTCGGAATTTTCAGAATGTGAAAACAGAATTTAAAAATATGTATTAGTTAATAAATTATTTCCAAAGAAAATTTCCCCATAGAATAACATTGGCTCGGGCTTCCGGCGACGGTAAAGTGAAAAGCCGTTAAGGAAAAAAAAAAAAAAAAAAAAAAAAAGTTGCAAAACTTTTTACAAGGGATGTTTTTATTTTATTTTTTATTTAGCAATATTTATTAGAAAGGAAAATTCGCAATGGATATATAGAGCTAGCTCTTTTTTTTTTTGTATTTCAACTTTTATAAGACATAAGAAAAACCGTTGAAAACTGATATAAAAAACACGACAGTATTGCGATTCTGAACAACCATTTTACAACTGTTTTTTTTAGGTTATAAAAAAAACGATAGTATTGCGATTTCGTACAACCCTTTTACAACGGTTTTTTTTTAGGTTATAAAAAAAACGATAGTATTGCGATTTCGTACAACCCTTTTACAACGGTTTTTTTTGCGTTGTAAAATGTATTAAAACAACCGTTGAAAGATAAGGAAATCAACGAGACACATTTTCAGATTATTAACGTTGCGGAAAAACGGTCATTCAACGGAATGCATTGCCGTTTGTTCAACGTTGAAAATACCATACTGTGCTACTTGGGTATAAAATTATTTTAATTAGTAGCTGAGATACAAAAGAAAACCTAATCAGGACACCTCAAAATGTGTAAATCGGGTGAAATCTCGAATTCCATTTTCGATAATGTAAAAGTACTTTAAAATGTGTATCAAGTCAATAAAGCTTTCAAATGATGTATTCAAAATAATTTAATCATAATTAGAAATTGAAATAATGAAATATTGAAATTTTAAAATATTACAGCGCAATCTGGCGGTACAAATTTCTGTATTCCACTGTTCGATTCCAAATCAAAAAAGCTTTCTTAAGATGCATTACTTATGAAATTATTTTAATTAGTAGCTGAGATACAAAAGAAAACTAATTCAGGAGACCTCAAAACGTGTAAATCTGGTGAAAACTTTCGATAATTTAAAACAACTTTAAAATATCTTTCGAATGATGTATTAAAAATAATTTAATTGGAATTTGAAATATCGAAATTTTAGCTGAGATACAAAAGAAAACCTACTCAGGACATTCTAAAACATGTAAATCACGTGAAATCTCTAATTCCATTATCTACGGTAGTTTTATTAATGGAAGTAAAAAGAAAAATAAATATTTTTTATTTCCCCAAAACCTATATATACCACGGTAGTCGGGTAATGGAAGTAAAAAGAAAAAGAAAAAGTATTTTTTAGTTCCTTCAAATGTATTTTGTTGCTATGGAAACTTCTATCGTCTATTGAAAGATGGATTACGTGTTAGAATAAAATTTATTTTGCAATTAAAATGTAACTGCTTTGTTTATTAATGAAAATTGATGAAATTTTAACTGCAGGTTGGTTTTGTGCTGAAAAGGTTGTATATTAAGTGTTGTGTACGAAAAAGAAAATTTGAAGCACTTTGAAATTTGCAATTTTTAACCCCAGTTAAAGATCATGTGACATTAATGACTTGCACCTGTTTTGTTTCCGTTCGAGACAGCCGTTAAAATCGTCTGCTGAACGCTGATAGAATGCTTCTTTTTAAGCAATAAGGATTTTTGGTCATTGTTCGATCGACATGGGTCAACATTTTAATTAATATCTCTGAAACTAATTAAGATTTTTAAATTCTGTTTCGAGGAAAACATCGGAAAGGCTCCAGAGCATCCCTATGTCAATTCTTGTGTTTCTGCGTTCAGTAGGGGCTGAACGTATAAAAGAACAGACAGACAGGCAAACCTTTCCATTTATTATTATAGATGAGAAGAGTGTGACACTCATGACACTGCCTTGAGGTACACCTTCTTCCTGAAAGTAAAAATTTGAATAAATTGATCCGATATGGACACGGAAGCATCTGACATTTAAAAAATTTTGAATAAAAATACCGTATATTTCCGAATATAAGCCGATCCGTGTATAAGCCGAGACTACGATTTTCCCTGCAGAAATCTGCCCAAAATTCCAAACCCGTATATAAGCCGAATTAAAAAAATACTCTTTTAAAGTTCAAGTATTTCGCCAAAACGGCGAAAATATTGCCAATCTATAAAACTTTCAGGATAGTAATCTGTCCAATGAAATACGCGAAATGCATGCTTATCCAATAGAATTCCTTACCTTGCTTAGCTATGACGTAAAACAATTGCCGTGTGTTCGCCAACGGCGATAGTTTTAACCTTGGCAACCCTATCAGAAGGGAGGCTAGCATATTTTTACCGGCTCAGTCGCTATCTAGTTTTGCTCCTGCTTGCTACGAGAAGTGTTTCTTCTTCTGCGCCATTTTATTTTTTTCTTCGCTTTATTCATTATGTCTGCTAAGCGTTGTAGTTATACAGCTAACTTCAAGCTGCAAGTAGTTGCCTTTGCAGAAACATCGAAAAATAGTATGGCTGCGCGACATTTTTCTGTTAACGAAAAATAAGTTCGAGAATGGAGGAAAAAACAGAGAGAAATTGTCGAGATGCCGAAGTCGAAAAAAGCTGCATGTGGTCGTCGTCCTATGTTCGATGCCCTAGAAGAGAGTCTGGTCCGTTGGATACAAGAGGCTAGGATGAATGGACTGATTATCACTCGCACGGCTATCCGGATTAGGGCACTCAACCTCTTGAAAACGCCGGAATTTTTTCAAGTTAAGCCGGCAGATTTCGTTGCGTCAGTTGGGTGGTGCAATCGGTTTATGAACCGGCACAATTTGTGCATTAGAGCACGAACCAAGCTTGCTCAAAAACTTCCTGTAGAGTTGGAAAGCAAGATAGAATCATTCCAACGGCGTGTGATTAGTTTACGGAAGAAATTTTCTTTCGATTTGAGTCAAATTGGCAATATAGATGAGACGCCCATTTCATTTGATCTGCCAGCGAACTACACAGTTGAGAGTAAAGGCAGTAAGACAGTTTTTGTGAAAACCACCGGCCATGAAAAGTGCCGTTTTACGGTTGTTTTGGGCTGCCTGGCTGATGGAACCCGTTTGCCCCCAACTATAATTTTCAAGCGAAAATCTTTGCCCAAGGGAGCAAAATTTCCAAGTGGAGTGATTGTTCGTGCCCACGAGAAAGGATGGATGGACGAAAATGGTATCCTGGAGTGGCTGGAGAAAGTATGGAATAAAAGGAAAGGCGCCGTATTCCATAAGCTATCCATGCTGGTTTGGGACTCATTCCAGGCACATTTAACGGACGCAGTGAAGCTGTAGTGCCGGCAGCTAAAGACGGAAGTCGCCGTAATACCGGGAGGCCTAGGAGGCCTAACATCGATGCTGTAGCCCCTGGATGTCTGCATTAACAAGCCGTTTAAAGACAGGCTACGTAAAAAATGGATAGAGTGGATGGCCTCCGAAGATAAAGCCCTCACAAAAGGAGGAAATTTGAGAAAAGTTAATATTGAGACGATTGCACAATGGGTAAAAGATTCTTGGGAAGACGTTTCTTCTGAAATAATCGTTCGCTCATTCAAGAAATGCTGCATTAGCAACGCTATGGACGGGAGCGAAGATGATTTTGTTTATGAAGACGATGAGTCAGGCTCCGAAAGTTTCGATGAAGATGAGGTCCACCCAGACATTCAGATGTCATCGAATGAGTTTGAAAAATTGTTCGGGAAGTCTGATTCCGAATCTGACTTTGACGGCTTCGAGTAATTTCTCTTTTTTTTTCTTCTCTTGTGTTTTCAGGCACAATGGCAACTTCTTGTAATAATAGGCCCTTTTCAGGGCCATACAAATCTTTTTATAAAAAATGGCCTTCAGGGTTACAAGTATCTTTTTAGTTCAAGTGCTGCTTGGAGGATACCATAAAGGTAAGTTTATATTAAAATATAATTTCTTTTATTGCTAGTTATTTTAAATTTTAAAGCAAAACGCCTAAATACAAACGAAAAAGTATTAAGTCTTCTCTAAATGTGCAATTTTTATCTTCTTTTTTATTTAGACTGCAATCTATTTTTTTTTTTTTTTTAATGGCGTACATCTAAATTTTGTATATTTCTACTTTTGAGTATTTTTATCAGTGCCTCAAGGCAGTCTTCAACAAAAAAAAAAAAAAAAAAAAAATCCAACTTTTTTTGATAGTGTGAGCTTAGAAACATTTTAAACAGATATGATTTAATTGTGTAAATTAAAAATATGATCGGGAGTCCTGTTTTTTCAAGTTTCTCTTATAGTGTTGCCGAAGTTAGCCGTTCGTGCAATCTGCCCATGACGTCAGCTAATAGCTGGGCGAGGCAGACGCCGGCAGGGGTACTAGTTCTGAATCATTATTGCTTTGGCAACGTATGCTTTGCATGCGAAAACTAAGCCAGTTTTAATTTTTTAGAATGTGTAATATGCATATTTTTTATTTATTTAGACTAGAAAAATGCTTTTTATGGTTGATATCGCCTACATTGTTTTTATATTTACTTTTGAATGTTGTAAATGTGATCTTGAGCGAAAAATTTTTCATAGTCAAAAAAAAAAATAATAATAAGCACACAGAACTATATCAAACTGCTCTTGAAATAAATTTAAAATTGCTAATTTAAGAGTTTTATATGTGCTAATTATTTTAAAATAAGGTTTAATATCACTATTTTACTTTATATATAAATTTAAGCTTAAAACATATGTATTCAATCATTGTTTCTAAAGTACATTTTTTGCTAGAAATGTAGATCCGTGTATAAGCCGACCCTCCTAATTTTGCTTCCGAAAAATTTCCAAAAATTCTCTGCTTATACACGGAAATATACGGTAGGCAGATTTCCTCTAAAGTCCAGATTAAAAAGATCTCTTAAAACACCATAATGCCAGGTTTTGTCATATGCTTTTTCAATGTCGAAAAAAACTGACACTAGATGACTACGTCTAACAATGGAATTGCGTATATTGGTTTCAAGCAGAAGAATATTGTCAATTGTCGAACAACCTTTTCGAAATCCACTTTGCCATGGAGAGATTAAATTATTCTTTTCTAGTACATATACAAGCCGGTTATTAATCATTTTTTCAAGAAGTTGACACAAGCAGCTTCTCAGGGCAATTGGTCGATAGTTTTTTGGATCAGATGCATCTTTACCAGGTTTGGGGAATGGGATAACAACCGCATCATGCCAAATAATAGGGAAAGTATGTTCTGACCAGATTCTATTATACAGTTTAAGCAGGTTTTTAAGGGAATATTTTGATAGATGTTTAATCATAGGGTATGTAATGCCATCAGGGCCAGGAGCAGAGGTACGAGTACTTCTGAGAGTGTTAGTAAGGCCAATTGTAATCTGCAGATGAGTTAGAAGTGAAATTGATAATAGAGCGTTCAGCTCTATGTTTGTAAGACAGAAAAGGCTCAGAGTAGGAATTTGAATTAGAGATGTCAGACAGAGTACTGCCAATAGCATCTGCAATATTTTTGGTGGAGGTAATAGTTTGACCATTGAGTTTAAGGAATGAGATATTATGATTATTTTGAATACCCATTGTTTTTCTGACATGCTGCCACAGTTGCTTGCTGCTAGTATTTGATGTGATACTAGATACATAGCTGATCCAAGAATCTCTTTGAGATTTTCCCCGGATTTTAAGTGCATTCGCACTAGCTCGCTTATATGCTAAATAATTGGAAGTGGTAGGATATCTGCAAAATATTCCCCATGCTTTTTGTTGAAGTTTTTTTTTGCTATTTTGCAGTCTTCATTCCACCACGGTTTTGATTGTTTAATAGGATGGCTAGCAGATTTAGGAATGGATATATTTGCAGAATTAATAATGACATTGTTAACCTCAGTGACTGCCCTATTAATGTCACCTTCAACCATGGCACTTGTAATAGTTGCATTTAAGGAAAAAGCGGCCCAATCAGCTTTGTCGTTAATAAAATGTGGATTATGAATAAGAGTCTGATTAAAATCATACAAAGTTAAGAACAATGGGAAATGGTCGCTTTTGTATAAGTCACTGCTAACAAAGAAATTAAGATATGGATAGAGAGTAGGAGAACAAATGGCAAGGTCTATTGCATGAAATGTTGTGGAAGGTTCATGGAAATAAGTATTCTCACCGTTATTTAAAATACACAATGAATTGTCAGTAATAAAGTCTTCAATGACTTGTCCACGAGGATTGATGTCATGGCTCCCCCAAAGCGGGTTATGTCCATTAAAGTCCCCAAGAATAAGGAAAAGGGAAGGAAGCTGTAAGATGAGATTATTGAGATCTTGTTTGAGTATAGAAATATTTGGTGGTAAATAGATGTCGCAGACAGTTAACAGCATATGCGAATGCATTTGGACGGCGACAGCTTGGATGGATGTGTTCAATGGAATATTAATGTGAGGAACATTATTCGCAATAAGAAGAGCTACACCACCTGTAGCTCTGTCACTCTGAGTGAAATCTTTCCGAAAACAACTATATCTTTGAATATTAACAATATTGTTAATTTTTAAGTGGGTTTCTTGAAGAGCAATGCAGATTGGTCGATGATCAAAGATTAAATCTTTCATTTCATCCCGTTTATTAATAAAAGAGCAGCAATTTCAACTGATGAAATTAATCATTAAAGTTTCTTTTTTTTTTTTTTCTTAGATAAAAGTATCTACGTCGCTATGTTCAGATAGGGTAGACATTTTGTCTTCCTCGTCGGACGGATGAAGAGAGATACAGTCCTCTTGATTTTTTGAAATATTTTTATTTGGTTTCACTACCAGAGATATGGAATTTGATGAAACCTTTTTCTTTTTCAGTGAACTAGTTTTTGAACGTGCATTTTGATGTTTTACAGAGATCATATTTTTTAGCGTTTGTGAATTTCTTTTGGGGAAGGATGGTTTTGAAGATGATTGTGATGGTTGGGAGATCTGACTATGTTTAGATTGCTGTTTTTGAGGATTAACTTTCACTATTTTATCAGAGGGAGTACTATTGTTAATATCATCTGTTTATATCGCTATGGTTTTATAAGTCTTTTTGTTACTGGCTGAAGCAGCGGCCGCAAAGATTTACCAATTGTGGGTGTCCTTGATTAAACAACTTTTCGGGCTTCAAAATATGAGATGTTTTGTTTTGTTTTTATGGTTTGAATCTCCTTTTCACTTCTCCATTTCTCACAGGATTTAGAATAAGCAGGGTGGTCTTTTTTACAGTTAGTACAACAGACAGGGGGTTCACACTTTTGACTATCGTGACCCACTGCACTGCAGCGGGCACATGTAAGATTTCCACGGCATGATGTTTTTGAGTATCCATAACGTTGACAGTTGAAGCATCGTAAAGGGTTAGGTATATAAGGCCTTATTGGACATTTGAGGTAACCTGCTTTAATTGAACGTGGAAGAGTAGGAGAATCAATGGTTAGGATTATGTGTTTTGTGGGTATTTGTTTGTTATCACGGAAAATAGAAATACGGCGCACAGCTATTACTTTTTGACTTTTAAGATTGTCGAGGATTTCTGCTTCTGGTATGTACTGGAGGTCACGCTCAGATATAACACTTCTACTGGTATTCAGAGTACGATGAGCACTAATTGTGATAGGGATATTTCCAAATACTGTACATTTTTTTAAGTTTCTTGCTTGTGTACTATTTTCTAACTCTATCAAAAGTTCGCCTGATTTCAGTTTTTTAACTCCCTTTGGTTCACCTACAATGGACTGGATCAATTTCTGTATTAAAAACGGAGATGTTTTACTGAAGTCACCTTCATTTCTCTTCACAACAAAAAATCTCTCTTCATGCAAATCAAAAACATTAGCTTCAGATAAGCTAGATGAAAATTCATCCATTCTCTCTCCCCAAGATTTAGAATTTGCTTGGCCCGAGCCAGACGCATTAACTGAATTTCCCAAGTTTGTAGCCATAATAAGAAAGATAAGAGAAAAGGGTGAGTGTTTCTTCCAACATACAAACGCAAAGGGTTTTTAAGAATCCTCTCTGGGACACCCATAACCACTCACGAGCTACCAGGCCGCCGACCCAGCTCAGGCACCACATGTGGCAGTCGTGTTAGTCCGGTGTTTCTCGTTCGAGTAGTCAAAGTTGTCTCACCTTCACCAAGGGCACCAGTCTCCCAGTGTGATCCCAAGGCTAGACTGCCGTGGCACCATCACCAAAATCTTTGTCCCAATAGCCAGCGCCACACCAACACCGGACTTTACTTGGTTATTGTATTACTGGTTAGTAAATAGATATTTATTGTAGTTTTTCACAGTTTTAAATTTTTTTTTTTTAATAACAACCAACAAAGGCAAAAAGGAGGTGAGTTTGAACATAACAGAAAACAGGTTAGTAAAACGAGGTAAGTGGTATATATATATATATATATATATATATATATATATTTTTTTTTTCTTTTCAAAAATTTTTTAATTTTTTTTTTTTTTTTTTTTAATTTCATATTTTATGACAACAACCAAACATAACACGACCAAGAGCTGATTGGCAACGAAAAAAACATAAAGTCAAAATCAAAAGACCAATACTTATGGCAGGATAAAAAAATAAATAAATAAATAAATAAAAGAAAAGATCACTCAGGCCTGGGGTTCGTGACACCCCCTGAATACCTAAAGGAGGTATTCCCCTTGGGAGAAAAAAGAAAAAAAAAAAAAGGAGAGAGAGAAGAAAAGATCACTCGGGCCCGGGGTACGTGACACCCCCTGAATACCCCAGGTATCCCCCAGGGGGCACTTTTCACTCGGGATGACATGCTAAATTTACATAACTGGCATCATTACGCTCAACAAAATCCATTTTTAACAAAAAACTCATCGTTCCAGGCATGATTCAGCTTAAATGTTTGGCTTGGAGTGGTTGGCGATTGCTTGATTGGTCCACATGTGTTCCAAGGTCATCTGACAAGCAATACATATTTGGAGTTTCTGGAACATCATCTTCCAGGATTACTTGATGTCATTCCTGTACCCTAACGAGCGGAAATCATATTCCAACACGATGGGGCCCCTGACATTCTTCCAATGCCATTCGGGACTTCTTGACTCAGCAGTATCCGCGATGGATTGGTCGTAATGGACCAATTTCTTGGCCACCTAGATCTCCAGACCTCACTCCATTGGACTTCTATGTTTGGGGTTTCCTGAAGCAAGAAGTTTACCGCACAGAAGTTGCCAGTTTGCAAGATTTAAGAAGCCGGCTTAATGATGCAATAATGGATTAAGACCAAAAGGGTCAGTCTTTCAAAAATCTTATTTAAGCAGATAGCAATAGTGGAAAACTGTATTTGAATTTTTAAGTTTAAGGGTCTCAATAAAACTGACTTGACCAGTGTGAAATGTTATGACTCACTGAATACAAAAAAAATTTTAATAGAGCATAAATATATAGCAGTAAAACATTTTTAAGAATATGACAAGAATAAAGTTACCTTTTTAGGTGCTGGACAAATAAGATGGTAGGTGTAACAAACTCAGTAGAAACATACTTGCAATACAATATGATATTTAACACAATAAATCTTGTTGACACTAAATGAATTAATAGAGAAACATCCCGCGGTTGCCACGTTGACCAACGAGGAATAAGGAGGAAGCATTTAGCATCATGTGGTCGCCGCGTTGACCAACGAGAAAAGAAACAAGAAGTATATCACTGAATATTGAAGATCATTGTAGAAGCACTATCGATATTAATTTTATGATTCAATTTTAGAAGATTTCAATTTAAATTGTTAAAACTTAACATTACGGTTTAAAAACCGAAAAAAACACTCAACATTATTTAAACTCAAAACTTAACAACCTCATTTCACTTATCAATTTATCAAATTTATTTTTAAGATTTCAACCATCTGCGGATGACGAAAAATTAAGAGATTAAACTCATCTTTTTAAAAAAAACTTAACAATTATAAAATTTAACAACAATAATGGCAGCCATCAAGGTTTAAATGCAACAGCCATAAAAATTTATCCTGCTGTGAGATGCTAAAAGCACACATCCTTTAAGTGCTTAGCTTATCAATAGCTTAAAGCTGCTCGATTGCCAAAAAAACTCCATAGCTAGTTGAAAGCTAGCTGATAACTGCAACATTACACATTCGCCGCGATCTTTTATACAAACTAGAAGTATCAAATCTGCATATAAACAAACATCGCTATTGCCACTCAATGGTCAAAGCCAAAATATAATTTATAATAATTATTTCAACAGCAGTGGCAACAGCAAAAAATAGAAAAATTATGCAGATTCAAAGTGGCAACGGCAGAAATGTAAACAAACATCGATCGTTAATACGTGATGCATAATAAGCAGGTAAAAGGAATTTCAACTAAGTAAATAGAAGGGAAAAAGGTAAGTTAAAAGGTAAGTCGAAAGGAAAAAGGTAAGTTAAAGTTACTTCTTGAAAAATAAACATATTTATATGTATGAAAAATTAACAAAATTTTATATGTGAGGACATTTGATAGTTATCAATAATAAAACTGAGGGATGAGCTTTCGCTAAGCGCTACTGTGGTTTCCATTCGTAAGCGGGCAAGGGCATGTATCAGGTGGGGGAGTGACCAATTTCAGCCGCGGCACTAAATTTTACACATTCTTTCGAATGCATATGTGCTTTAATCATAAACGTGAGATACTTTTTTTTTTTTTTTTTCCCGTATATTCCTTTGTGAAAGACGTGAGAAAAGTCATACTTCTTTTGTTTCCATTCCATTGTGTTTGTAAACTTAATACAACTGCTACTTTTCTTGTTTGCTTTCAAAACTTTCGTTTTTGCATCTGATAAAACAGCGAACTGAAGGCGGACATGAAATCAGGAACGACCATGACACTCCGTGAATGTCCTTTTCGGCGAATATCGAGTTTAGTGATGAATGTTTTTCAAACAAAAGGCTAAATTTCTCCTGAACTAGAACACCGATATGGTTTATTGTGAGCTCATTCTAAAGCTTGTGGAATGGAGAAGTTTTTGGTAAATTTGACCGATTGTAGCTTGAACGGTATTTGCGGAATTGCCAGTTAAAGAATTCAGCAACAACTCGATTTTAAACTTCGCCAATGTTTTTAGCGCTTGAAACTCACCGTCAAATTAAGTTATCCTGATGTAAATGGTGTCACCCGATAGGATTTTTTCTGCTCTTTCCAAATATGTGCTTACTTTTCATGTAACTCTTTCAGGAAGCTCACAAATCTGGGTTTTTTCAGACGGGATGGAAAAAAACCTAGATTTTTTTTCTATCTACCATAACTCGAAAACTGTTAGATATAGGACAGGGTTTCTACAGTGTTTTATGCTCCCCATGGGCTGTTCTATAACCTCTTTTCGTTTGGCAGATTATGTCAAACTCACCCTGTATATATATATATATATTATTACATTTTGTATTTTTAATGACATTTAGAGATTTAAATAACATGAAATTAATATAATTTTTTAAGGTTTTGATTATTTTTAAGTTGTTTATGATAATTATTTTTATTTTTTATGCATGTGGAGTGTCATGCTAAAAAAAAGGATAATTATTTACAGAAAAAATATAATTTTACAATTATTGTATTATATGCGTATTATACGGAAGTGCGTATTACCTGCCGATTTTGATTTCTTGACTTGGAAAAAAGTACCTGCGGAGTATGCGACGCCGCGGATTTTACGCAGGAAAATACAGTACTACAGATGAGAAACTGGAACCATTTAGAGGACGATGTCCATTTCAGCAATATATGCCGAACAAACCATCAAAATATGGCATAAAAATTTTTGCACTCAGCGATTCCAGATTATTTTATACTTGGAATATGGAAATGTATACTGGTCAACAGCCAAAAGGGCCATGTGAAATAGACAATAGTCTAAGTAGCGTTGTGAAAAGGTTAATCGAACCACTTTATAATTCAGGCCGTAATTTGACAGTCAACAACTGGTACACATGTTATCCACTGTCACAAGAACTTTTGAAGAAAAAAATAACTATTGTTGGAACAATGAGAAAAAATAAAAAAGAAATTCCTTTTTTTTTAAAACCATTTTTGGTTCCAAGGAACAGAAATGTTTATTCTTCCATGCTTGGATTCAAAAAAGAAACAATTGTGTCATATACACCCAAGAAAAATAGGAATGTTGTTTTACTTTCGACAATGCATAACGATGATGCAATAGATTCATCAACAGGAGAATTGAAAAAACATGAGATCATCACATTTTACACCTTAACCAAAGGCGCAGTTGAAGTTGTTGATGAAATGGCCACAACATATTCCACAGCCAGAAAATGTAATCGTTGGCCCATGGTAATATTTTTTGCTTTGTTGAATGTTGCAGCAATAAATGCTTGAATCCTTTTATTATCTACGAAGACACCCCCTATTCAAAATCAAACCAGACGCTCATTTTTGAAATGTTTAGGATTCAATCTTGTTGAAGAATACCAAAAGAACAGGTGCCCGTGCCAATAAGCAATGCTTCCAAAAAATTTGAAAGAAAAGCTAAAATCCAGTGCTGAAGAAATCGCACCACCTGCGAAAAAAGCGAAAGGACTCTATAAAAAATGCAATGAATGCCCTAATAAAAAGGACAGAAAGACTAAATTTATATGTGAAAAATGTGGAAAACATATATGCATGGAACACATGGCGTGTGTTTGCAGAAAATGTGCAAAATAAATCAAATGTGCTATTTTTCAATATTTACTTAGAATTTTATTCATCTACTTTTATGCTTGCATGAAATACATGGCATGTATTTGCAGAAAATTTGATCACTAAATGTATGTGTTTTTTTTTAAACTTATATTTTCAATTATTTTTTCTATTTTTGTGTTTTTTTTTAAATATTTTTTACAATGATTCCGGGGTAGAAAAGCGAAATAAATGCCATGGGTATGAGACCCTGTGCGAGTAATGCCGGGTTAATGATTAATATATTGAAAATGTTTTTGAAATATTGTTTAATATTCTTTTTTAAATAATCTACACAAAATAATGAAAAGAGTGCAGTTAGAGATATTTCATGTTACTTCTAAACAATTGCAGTATATTTATAAAAATGAAGCTTTAAAGAAAAATCTAAAATACTTGCTAAAACAGTCAAAAGTCCACTGTTTTCATTTAAAATCCTATTAGAGCACACTTTTTACTGCAATTAAAAAAAAAA
The DNA here is from genome assembly GCA_963930645.1 of Salticus scenicus. Taxonomy (NCBI): domain Eukaryota; kingdom Metazoa; phylum Arthropoda; class Arachnida; order Araneae; family Salticidae; genus Salticus; species Salticus scenicus. The sequence continues at coordinate 270,722,887 of OZ005658.1, forward strand.
AAAAAAAAAAAAAGGAATTGGTTTTGAAAAAAAAATTGTAATTCTTGAAATTTGTAAAAAATATATATATATATATTAAATGTTTAAAAAAAAAAAAAAAAACTATTTTTCATTCTTAAAAAAAAATACCTCATAAATTATTTTTTTTTTTTATATAACATTCTGTGTAGTATAATCTTTAGGCTCTAAAATTTTTTAAATTATAGTATGATTGCACTATTTTTTTTTTTTTTTTTTTTTTTTTTTTTGTAATATAGTGCATACGAAAATAAGAGTAACAATGATAGCAGATAAATGAAATTCTTGAAAACTGTTTTTTTTTTTTTTTTTTTTTCAAAAACTATTTCCCCTAAGTCCAAAAAAATTAGTTACAGAATAGTCAGAATAAATCAGCAAATTTTCAAGAAAATCTGAGATGATGGGTTACAAATGTTTATTCTGGTTGATTTGACTTGGAATGACCCATGACTGATTTTAATAATATGATGAATTAATGGCTTATTAACATCGTTATCTTACTGTCGAATTTGATAAACAGCGATTGTTGACAACTGCACTAAATTTAACCCTTTGTGGCGCAGGGTAATTCGGATCATTTAAATTATACTGCCACTGGAATTTACGAACAAAATTAAAATAAAAGAAATTTTAAACTTTCAGGTTTAAAAAAAGGGCCTTTTCTGCTATGTTATAAATGTAAATTTCTGCTAAAAAATTTCCGAGATGAGTTTTTGCACTTGAGAATTAAAATTAGGAGTTCCATCAGCGGAAACACTGCGACTGAAAGGGATAAGTAGTAAACAAAATTGTTCTGGTTATTTTTAATAATATGGAGAAATAATAGTTTATTAAGGTACATCGTTATTAGGCTACTGAATATGATAAACAAATGGTAATTCTTCTTAGTTGCATTTAATAGCCATTTTTTTTTTTTTTAATCGGGCAAATTCGGCATGTTTGGATAGTTGACATTTTTGATTTTGATGAAATTTTCAGATGTTCTTTAAGTAAAATTATTAGACATATATTTCTTTTCATTTTTGCGAAAAAAAAAATTCTTGGAGTTTTGGTGAGGAGGGGGGGGGGGGATCAGAGCTGGAGAGACCTCTGTTTTGTTACGAAAAACATACTGTATATTTCCGAATATAAGCCGATCCGTACATAAGCCGAGAGTATGTTTTTCCCTGCAGAAATTTGCCTCGATAAAATTGTCTCTACACGCAATTTTTCCACAGACTCATCCAATCAGGATACGCTATTTTGATGCGTCATAATTCCAAGATGGCGGAACACAGGAATCGCTTAGAGTAGAGATTTGAAAAAGAACTATTATCGTTAAGCACGTTTATTTTACTGTTTAATGATAAGAATTTTGAATTAATCGTTTTTATTTTCGTATGGCATTATGACAATACATTAAAACCTTTAAAATTACCATCACACAAGCGCTTTCAGCTGCCAATGCCACAGCCTTCTTCAGGTGTGTCTTGCTGAACTCAATAGTCGGGCGTTTCCGCTATCTGTTCTCCTCTCCAGCATAGGGTGTCACCCGGCGTCAATTTCCATTAGATCGCTATTGCAGGAGTCATAGTTCGCTAAAATTTCGACGTTTTCTCTTTTGGTGGCGTAGAAATAATTATTATAATGAGCTATTTTGCTGAAGTTTTTAAAATCTATTTTAATATTTTCTTTTTGGTTTATTTTTGTTAAAGCTGTAGTTATTTTATTGTATTTTATATCACTTTTGTGTTCTTTTATATGTGTTTTTATTATCCGTTTCGTCATGCCTATATAGCATCCAATTGTTTTATTTTCGTTGATATAATTAATTTTATAAATTCCTGCGGTTTCTGAAAAGTGGATTTTGTCTTTATCATTTCCGATTCTTTGGAATATGTTGCTATTGGGTTTTATAGATATATTTATGTTTAATTTTGCGGCTTCGTTTTCTATTTTATTACTTACACCTTTATTATATGGAATTGGGGGGAAGTATTTTTGTTTAGGTTTTTGTGCGTTATTAATATTGTCAAGTTTTTTTAATCTATTTCTATACAATTTATTTATTAGGTGCTTTTTATGACCTGCATTATTACATATTTCAGTAATTTTTTGAAGTTCTTGTTTTAGTAAGGTTTCGTTGGAGCATATATTTATTGCGTGATTTATGTAATATTGTATAGCTGCAATTTTATATCTGTAAGGAGTATTACATTTAGCGTTTATAATTTCATTACTATTGTTTTGTTTTCGATATATCGTAGTTTCAAAGTTTAATTCTGGGGTTTTTATCACAGTAACATCCAAAAAATTTAACATGTTTTCATTTTTAATATCTGGATCTATTTCGTTTAGTTTTTCAAGTGTATTCTTTTGGGGGGGAAGTGTTTTTTATTACTGCAAATATATCATCTACGTATCTATACCAACATTTTATTTCTTTAAAATTTTTTATAATATGTTCATTTTCTATCTGCCTTAATTTAAATTCTGCTATTACTCCTGAGATTGACGATCCCAATGACGATGCTTAAGAGTAGGCTAAACAAGATCCGTCACTTGCCTATCGGATTGACTTATGTCGCACCCATGTTGAGGCATTGCGGTACGTGCCTCGCATTTAGTTAGCCTCAGTAAAAGTTTGGAATGTAAGTATTGGTAGAATGCAGTTGTATTTGTGTTTAGCAAAAAAAAAAGTGATTTTTTTGATGAGTTGATCCAGTTTCAGTTCTTTTGAAAGATCATTACACCGATTTATAAAACAGTGCAGTAATTCCTCCATCCATTGACGAAAAAAAAAAAAACGATCATTATAGCAAAATTTGGAAATTTTTCATTTTAACTATTTTTTCAATTGTATGATGGGATTCCTTGGGGGCCTCTTCGCTGTGAGGGCCCAGGGCACATGCCCCGAATGCCCTGCCTTAAATCAGACACTGCATGTGAACCTCAATTGCTTTCGAAACTATCGTCTACTTCAGGGGAACTAGTTGGTCGTAAGAGAGTCAAAAGATCAAGATAAAAAATGTATAGGAATATCAAGGAATTGGAAGAAAAGTTCTCTCTCTCTCTACAAATGTGTGCAGAAAGATATAAGAAGTACCACCAGAGGGTTATAAAAAAGAAAGAAATGATAATCTCCAATAACATTCCTGAACTTAGTACACCCAGAAGAAAAGTTAACAAGTTTTTAGGAAAAGAAAATGTTTTATCACAGATAAGAAAAAGGCTACTGTTTTGTGAAGTTTTGACTATACAGATGAGAGAAAAATTATACATGTCTTGGTGATAGCCATATAAAAAAAGAGAGCCTTCTGCACCTACCATGATGAAGAATATTTTAAAAAAATACAGGTTTATGAATTCAGCATCTAAAGAATGTTTGGGTCATTCCATGTCAAATCAACGAAAAAAAGTAGCATTTTTGACCTGACCCCCTAAGATTTCTATGAAATTGAGCTCACTTATTTGTTCTATAGAGAAATGAATCTGTACCAATTAATAAGTCCCTACCTCTTTTAGTTTTTGATATACAGGGCTGCAAAAATGCAAATTTTCAAAATTCTTGTTTTACAAATGTGCCCATATGTCCTTCCCTAATTGACTTAGAGGTATAAATTTGGTATCATTAGAAAGCTTATAATACAGGCTTTCAAAGGATATATCGCATGCACATTTTTAAAATTTTTCATTTCAAGGTCAAACTTTTTGGCCTTTGACCTTCAAAAACTCAAAAAGTGCATTTTATATTTTCTTTTAAAAAATATGTGTTGTTCCTGCATTTATTATCTATAATTACTGTGATTTTCAGAATGGGATTGCCATGGGATGCTGAGTTATAAATTAAAATGTAACATCTATCAGTGTATTCATACTAACATCAGGGTCATTCCAAGTCAAATCAACGAAAAAAAGTAGCATTCTTAACCTGATCCTCTTAATTTTTTTTTTTTATTATTGGGCTCAGATATTATGTTTATATAGAAATTAATTAATACTGAATAAAAAGTCTGCATCTATTTTGGTTTCTGTGATAATAAAATTCAAAAATGGGCAAAATATGTTAGTTTTTGTATTATGCATATTGCGTAAGTGATAATTTGTTCCCTAATTGTCACAGAACCTTATTTTTGCTGTTGTTAGAAAATGCTTGAATAGGCCTTTCATTTGATATATGACATACATATATTTCTTGGATTTTTAATTTCAAGGTCAAAGACTTTGACCTATATTTCAAAAAGTATTTTTCTTAAAAAAAAAAAAAAAAAAATGGTATTCTTTCATAAATATATTGTAAAATATCTGTGCATATCAATTTGGGATTTCTATGGGATTCTGAATTAAATTAAAATGTTAATTTGTGTCTCACCTTTATAATACAGTATTAGATTAAAAAAAAAAAAAAAAAGAGAAAACTTTCACTGCAATCATATTACAACATAATATTTAGTAATAAATTACTGCAATTAATATCTCTATTCTATTCATCCAGTGTTGGGCATAATTGATTAAAAAGTAATTGAATTACAATTAAATTACAATTATAATTATTTTACTGTCAATCGATTAACGAGTAATTGATTACAAATAAATTGAATTACTTTTGCACAGCTTGTAATTCAATTATTTTGTAATTAAAATAAAATCACTCTCAATTACAATTGACAAAAGTATTTGAAAATACTTGTAATGGATTACAAATTAATGTCATTACGTTTCTTTACAGTTTAATTCAATTAACTTGTAATGCAATTGACAGTTAATTCCATTACATTTTTCAAATTGTAATTTCATGTGTTAGCAAACAATTACAGGTTAATTTCAATTAAGTTTTCAAAAATAATTAAATTAACCTGTAATGAAATTACAAATTAATTCCCATTACATCTTATAAAATGTAATTCAATTAATTTGTATTTGAATACAAGTTAATGAAATTACATTTTTCGAGAATATAATTGAATTAATCTAAAATTGAATTACAGGTCAATTCAATTATAATTTCTAAATTATTCCACTAAATAGAATTAAATTATTCTGAAATCCGTCGAAAGTTAATTTTAATTACATTTATTATGTAATGAATTTTTCTTCGGTTGTTTGGAAGAATTTTGTTATCATTATTTAGAGCGTAATTATACAGCGAAAAAGTCATACATATATATAGTATATCTTATATATAGTATATATAAAAATTACTATGTTTGTCCGCAATGAACTCCTAAACTAATAAGCCGATTTTAGTGAAATTTGGACACTGTGTGCAGCTTGGTCCAACTTGAGAGAGAGAGGATAGTTTTTATTACAAAATTCGCCCCCCCCCCCAAAAGGGGGGGGGGAGGGGTCAAAACGTGATTTCACAAAAAAAAAAAAAAAAAAAAAAAAAAATAATGCAGATAGACTGTTCAAAATTGGTATAGATAGGTTTTAGAGGCCTGCAAATCGAATGAGTATATTTTCGAAAGTGTAAAGTTATTAGGAGGGGCGGGAAAGGGGGCGGAGGGGCAAAAAAATAAATATAGAGTTAGATCGCTAAAAATTGGTACATAGAAGTTTTTGATACCTACAAATCGATTGCAGATATTTTCGAATTTGTAAAATTATTTGGACGAACGGAAATGGGGAGGGGGGGGGGACACAGAAGAGCAAAAAATAAAAATGGAGTTAGATTGTCCAAAATTGGTGCATAGAATTTTTGATACCTAAAAATCGATTGCGAATATTTTCGAATTTGTAAATTTATTAGGAGGGGCGGGAAGGGGGTCAGAGGGGCAAAAAACAAAAATAGAGTTAGATCGTTCAAATTAGTGCATAGAGGTTTTTGACACCTATGAATAAACTGCAGATATTTTCGAATTTGTAAAATTATTTAGAATAGTCGGGAGGGGGAATGGCAAAGGGGCAAAATAATAGAAATAAGAGAACTTTGAAAATTAGTATTATTAAGTTTTAAGGCCCGATAATTCGATTGCGGATATTTTCGAAAGTATGGAGTTATTAAGAAGGGCGGTAACGATGGGCGAAGAAACGGTGCGCACGGTTTGCACAGGTATACGCTGCCGCAAGCAGTGGGGGTCCGGACAGATTATTCCACTGATGAGAGAAGATTTTTTTGTATTTTATATCATTTCCCTTCCGATAATATATGGATTCATTATGAGTGTCGAACATTTTTCCCGATCAGATTTTTTTTTTCTCTTTTTTTTCCCATGATAAAAATGAATGCAGTTTTGAGAATTCTTTAATTACAGTGAATCAGTTAAAAATAGCGACCAGCGAAGCCGGCTAAGCCTGCTAAGATCAAGGATGTTATCAAGGATGCTCTTTATTCGTAAATAATAATTTTAAAGTATTGAATATTTTACTACAATATAATTCAACGTATAACATAGCCACAGCAACGCGTGGCCGGGTCTGCTAGTGTATGTATATATATATATATATATATATATATATTTTAAGACAATTTTTACGCTCTAATATAATATTGCGATCATGTTATTCGATAAAACATTCTTATTTATAAGAACATAACTTCAATAAAACAGTATCTAGTTGATTCTTCATTGTAGATTTGCCATAAAAGTTGTCGAGCTCTTAATATTTGATCAAATATTAGAAGTTATAGTACTTAGATATAAAATTGAGACTGGATGATACTATATACACAAATTCAAAGCACCACTGAATATTAAAAGCACCACCAATATTAAAAGCACCACTGAAATTAAAATATTATATGCTAAAGGTTTGAAATATAAACACAAATTTTAATTTTAACTGTAGCATTATAGATATATACGGGATTTTCGGTGAGGGGAGCAGCAATGAGAAACTTATTTCAAACTGCAGCCAGGAAAACATTTAATAATTGAGAAGACAATTCAGTGATATTATTAAAGGCTATATTTATATAAATAAGTTTTAAACAAGGTAGCATGTGGAACTAAAACAAAATAACAACTGTTTGAAATAAATAAATAATAAAAGTAAAAGATATATTTCCATTTAAATAAAATATATTAAATTTGAAAAGCATAGCTGAATTATCTCCTCCCCCCCCCCCTCCCTCTTCTGCGTTAATATTTACTACCAAGAATCATAAATTCATTAAGTTTTTCACTAAGCAAAGTCATAATTAAAATTTTTTTTAGAAGTTTAGAAGTTTAACAGTTATGATAGTTTGTAACAGTGGGTATGTAAAGGATCGAGCTATAAAAAGATTATATTATACATAACAAAATATAACGATCTCGGGGAAGAAAGTGTACTTAGAATAATAAAAAGTATCCGTATTAGGAACATTTTCGAATTTTTACTTTAGAAATGCATTCTAAACAGTAAAAAAAAAAAGTGTTGGGAAATAAAGGAGAAAAAAAAGAGATTTATATATACTATATATATATATATATATATTTGCTATTTACAAACAAACTTTTCACAATTCTTCTTACTAATGTAGAAAAAAAATCCGAGTAACAGATATATCTGACGAAAAGGTGGAGGGATTAATGAAAAACATTTTTGTCACTTTTTCTTCGACTGCTGCAAAATTAATGAAGCTATATTTTGGGAAAATTCTGGGGAGAAAAATAGATGCTAACCGCCTTCAAGGCAAGGGATGGCTGTGAATAAAAAATGGAGAAGGTTATATATATGTGTGTGTGTGTGTGTAAGTATCATTTATTTTTTTATTTTATTTTTTAAGCACAACTAAGTACTCTTATTCAATACGGATTTCTTTAGGTATTCTTGGGAAGGAGAAGGGAGGGGGGGAGGGGGATTGTTTTCTACTCAACACAGCCGTGGCGATTCTATACAAGATAGAGTAACAAATTTTGGTGTGTAGGTTCGTTTTAGGACCCTGACCCCCACTAAGGCAGAATTTTTCGAACCCCCCTTTCCCCTGTGGGGACAGAAGGTAAAAATACGTTTATAAGCATAAATCGGCTCTCAAGTTACTTCACGGTGGAGAAATTGCAGATGGGAAGACTAGACTTGAGTACAAAAATGCCATTTTCTGCGATTTTGGAAATTTGAATTTTTAAGTGGGAATGGAGAAAAACAATTTCTATGGGAAATTTAGCAAAATTCTAATTTTTGAGTAGAATTCGTCCAATAATAGTACAAAAATATTGACAACAGCCGTTCGTCTTCTTGAGGATATTTCCAAAAACATATATTTGTTTTTTTGTGATTTTCGATTTTGGTGGGAAGGAGAAGTTTAAGGGAGAAAATTCGAGACCCTCCTTTTCAAGCACAATACAGCTCGTGGCGATTCTGTGGGATATAAAGACACAAATTTTGGTGTGTAGATTAGTTTACGGACCCTGACTTCTACAAAACGGTATTTTTGCTAAATCCCCCTCTCTGTTTTGCAAAAACGGAGGCAAATACACGTTTGTAAGTATAAATCGACTTCAAATTACTTCACAGTGAAAGAACTGCACATGTGGAGACTAGACTTGAGCACAAAAAACTGTTTTCTGCGATTTTGGAATTTAAAAAGAGGGAGGGAGAGAAAACGATTTTCTGGTGAAATTTTCACAAAATCTGGTTTTACGAGTAGAACTCTATCAATAATGCTACAAAGATGTTGAAAATAGGCGTGCGTTTTCTTGGAGATATTTCCAGAAATCCATTTTTGTTTTTTGAGGGGAGTTACAAGGAAGCGAGTTCGAGACCAACCCCCCCCCCCTCCTCCGTTTTATCTACAGGAGATTTTTGTAGTCAAGAATTTTGTTGTGTGGGTTGTTTATTTGTATATCCATTGTAACGAGATTTTGTGAAATTTACCCCTTTCCCCTCTCCTTGGTGACAGAGGGGACAATAAACATTTTTTCAAGCATATATAACTTTACTTCAAATTATCCCAGTAAGATTAATTTTATACATGATTTTGTTAGACATAGACGTACCCAACACGCACTATAAAGGGATTTTGTGAAATTTCTCCTTACCCGCATTTAATGGGAGGGGGAGGGGGCAAAAAACTTTTAAAGAGTAACTCTGCACAAAATTATCTCACGAAAACGATTTTTTTTATGTGTCGGTTGATTATGAGTACCCAACACACACAGTACAAAGGATTTAGCGAAATCCCTCCCTATACCCTCTTTGAGGATCGGGGGGTAAAAAACATATTTCCATGCATAAATGTGCTCCAAATAACCTTACAAAGGCGATTTTTTTTAATGTGTCTTGGTTATACGTACCTAAAATATAGTATGAAAATATTTTGGGAAAGTTCACCCCCCCCCCCTCTTAAAGGAGGGGGCAAGAAAATTGTAACTCTGCTCCAAATTATCTCAGAAATGCGATCTTTTGATGAGTCGCTTGGTTATGCGTACCTAACACGCACTCGAAACCATTATGGGAAATTATTCACTCGCCCCCTTGTGGTGGAGAGGCAAAAAACACGTTTTCAAGTTTTACTCTGCCCCAAATTATCTCCGAATGGCGAAAATTAGTGTGTGGGTGCTGGTTAAGTGTACGCAATATGCACTTTTCTGGGATTTCACGAAACTTCTAAGCTTATTCGCGGAAGCAGAAGGAACATATGCATATTGTATATGTTCCTTAAAGCGGGTAAGGCGTTACCGAAGGCGGTAGGGACCCGATTCGCCATGCTGCGATCGTGAAAACCACTACCGAATGCAGTGGTCAATATTTCATATAGGTTTCGATGATTACAATGATATATTTTTTATTTATGATTATTATTATTTTAATTAATAATGATGTGAAATTGAGAAATCATTTAAATATAGTGACCAAAGAAGCAGGCGAAGCCCTCTAGTCTGATGTAAAGTACAAAAACAACGAGATAGCATTTGTTAACATAATAAATGTTCCTGAGCAGATTTTTTAAGAATCTGCTGTTGATGGGCTGCTTTATATTCACAAAACAAATATCTACACGTGCAAATATTTAATTAGAAAATTTATAACTGTAAATGTTAACAAGTGAATAATTTTTTTTTTAAATTATTATTATCATTACTGAAAAGAAACAACTGACGTATTTTTTTCTTTCTTTTTTCTTTTTTTTTTTTTAGTTAAAGCTCTTTCGAATATGGTTAATAAAGAATATTATCAATGAAACTACAATATATATTATAAATTACTGCATTTTCGGGGAAATAGTTTCAGAACATCAATGAATCCAGCTGCCAAATATTTTGCCCCTTTCCCCTCCCTTCACCACCACTTGGGGGACAAGTTTTTGAAATTGCTTTTAGGTAGACGTATTTGTTATACTTTAAAACAAGGATGGATATGTGCTTTTACTTTCCGAAATAATTATTATTATTAAAAAAAAAAAAGTAATAAAAAATTCAATTATAAAATTTCAGTGTATCCTTACATTAAAGTGTTGTATGTATTTACAGAATTCACATGATAACGTGTAAACGTTCATTCGATTAAATTCAAAGTTGGTACTGTATATTATAGCACCCCGTAGCGTGATCTATATTGATTTTGATGAGTGCAGGATTTATAGCTCTTTCCAGGTAGATAATATATATATATATATATATATATATCTTATAAATAGATAGATAATAATAGGTAGATAATATATATATATATATATATACATATATATCGTTATCATTATAGTTTGTACATTTACGTTATTGCAAGTGCTCTAGCGTGTAAATTCTATATTGAATTACAAATTGGGAAGGCATATTATAGATCAAAGTTATAAGAACTTTATATAAGTCTAGAACTTCCTGTTATTTATTACTTTCATCACCCGACTACCGCAGGTAATGGAAGTATTGTTGTCGGTCAAAAATTTCGATGTCAAATTTTCATCTGATTTACATGTTTTAGAGTCTCCTGAGTCAAAAAAAAAAAAAAGCTTTTCGCAACTGGTCAGTATGTTAGGTAGTGTGTGTGTGTGTAGGTAGAGTCGGTAACAAAAGTCTCTGTTCTTAGTCAGTCTAAAAACAGGATTCGACAAGGATTTATTTAAGAAAACTGTATTAAGTGTACTTTTTTTATATAGTAGGAATATTTGCTCGTTTCGGAGACTTTTGTTACCGACACCGACTGTATGTGTACGGGGAATATTGTGACATTCAAATCTCCAAAACTAATAAAAATAAAACTACGGAACTTCAGAATTAAGATAAGTTTAGTGTACAGATGATTTTTCCAACTTTTTAATGAAAACTGCAAAACCTGAAGTGAGACCGTACATCCGTATCTCAAAAAGACTAACAATTTCTTCAAAACTACTATATAAACACCGTTTTGGATGTCTTTCCGTATGTGTTAACTGAATAGTTCAGGAAAATTGCTTAACACTGTGAATAAATAGGTCAATTTTAGATCTCGCGAATACATTCCATTAAAAACAACTCTATGTATTCTCTTCAAATTCACCATACTGACTCCCTTATAGATTTTTTTATATATAATTGTTATTTTGCAGTGAATTGATGAGTTTGCCCAGTTTTTATGATTATGAAAATTGGCATGGGGATTGAAAGTCGATGTCTCAAAAACAGTTCTGACAGTTTTCTTCCAATTTGCTACATAAATTCACTACTTCGTTATTACAAGAAAATTCACGAGCGTCCTGATTAGGCAGGACAGTTAAGGATTTTGGAAATGCGTATTTTAAAAAACGGCCTCTAACGATTTTTTTATTATTATTATTATTTTATTTATTTACTATGTACATTCTCTTTTGTATATCTTCTCGACATATGTATCAGTTTGCTCTTACAGGAAATTTGTTAGGTGTCTAATTTATTGAAACAATTTTGTGTTTTCTAAATATAATCTTTCCAAAAAGAATGTACAATATGCCTAGTGCTGGACAATGGAAATCGTGTGATTGTTAAACATCAGATTTTTATTTATTTATTTTATTTTATTTTATTTATTTATTTATTTTTGGGGGGGAGGGGGTTCTAAAAAAAGGAATACTTTTGCAATTTGCAAAATCAATAAATATTTAATAATTGAAATAATGACTTTCATATATATATATATATATATATATAGATAGATATTGGTAATTTCAATTAAATTGGTACAACATTCACTTAGTATTAATGGAAAATAAACAGTAAGGATTATATACATCTGCGGGGGGGGGAGGGTCGGGTTAGCGGTAGTTTGAATAAAAATAATTGTTTTTATATCACCTTCTTACCGATTTTAATGAAACTTTGTATAAAAATCATTTATTAATTATGAAAAATTACAGCAAGTGTCACACTTATTTGGAAGGGAGGCAGATAAGTGAGAGGGACAGAGTGAAATAATTTTTTTTTTTTTTTATCATGTTACTATTTTAGTGATATCTTATATCATATATCACTTACTGTTTATTGAAAATTACAATGAATGGGTATTATATATGGGTAGGAAAGGGCGCAAGAGGGGTGCATATGAAAATAATTTTTTCTTTAAATCACACAGTTTAAATGAAGCTTAATGTAAATAACACTTACTATTTAAGAAAAATTAAAATGCGTGTTACGTATACCTGCAGGAGGAGCTAAAAGGACGGAAGAGGGAAAGAAAGCTGTTGTTCTTATATTCTCATATCACCGTGTTACCGATTTTGATGAAATTTTGTAGAACTTTCATGAAAATGTAAGTGAGTGTTTCATACAGTTGAAGGAGGGGAGGAGGGTTAAGGAAGGCAGAGGGGAATAAAATATATTTTAAACCGACCCCATTATCGATTGTTTGTTGAAATTTTGTGTAAATATTACTTATTGTTAATACAGTGTGTGTTACATATGATTTTTTTTTTCTTTTTTGGAGGGGGGGGGGGGGATGATGTACAGCAGAAGAAAAGAAAATTGTTTTATATCACTATGATTTTCATTTTAATAAAACTTATTATAAATACCACCTACTGATTAGGAAAATTTATACTGATTGTTATCTATACCTGGGGGGAGCAGAAGAGGAAAATGATTGCTTAAATATCATCGTGTTACCAATTTCATTAGAATTTGAACAACTATCATTTACATTTAAGGAAAAATCACAGAGTACGTTAGATATATCTAGGGGCCAAGGGGAGACAAAGGGAAAGAAAATGATTGTTTTTACGCATCCCTCTTTACATTTATAGGAAATTTGTACAGATATCACTTATTGTTCATGAAAAATTACGGAGAAGATTATATCCAGGTGGTAGGGGGCATACGGAAAGAATATGATATTTTTATACCACTTTGTTGCCGATTTAATAAAATTTTGCTTAACCCTTTGCGGCGCAAGGTAATCGAGGTCATTTAAATTCGACTGCCACCGGAATTCACGAACAAAATTAAAATAGAAGAAATTTTAAGTTTGTAAAAACGACCTTTTTCTGCTATGTTATAAAAGAAAATTTTTGATAAAAAATTTCAGGGATGAGTTTTTGCAGCTGGAGCTTAATAATTGCGTTCTCGTAGCAAGGACAGCGCGCCACAAAGGGTTAAATATTACTGTTTATGAAAAATTTACAATGAGGGTTACGTATCATAGTGCCTTTATCTTCCTAATACTCAAAAATTCAGTGTTTGATTAAAATCTCTGAAAAGGTAACTCAAAAACGAGATTTTTTTTTTTCGTTTAATCTGTCCTTTTAGTACCCTATCGCAGGAAACAAAAAATTACGTTCTCGTAGATTTTTAGCATGCATTTTACAAGTGGCAATAAGGAAAAGTGTTCATTTTAGACGATCCGGAAGAAAGAGTGCCGGAGGGCATTTTTAATAAATGCTACTTGTTAAATATATGTGTCCTGAAAAATACTTTGGAGGGCTATAGGGGTGAGAAAAAGAAAAAAGATGTTATAATAGAAAAAAAAAAATCTCCACTGTATTTTTACCCACAATATGTTTGCAAGCCACAAGTTTTTTTTTTTTGCAAATAGCATTTGTGAAAAGTCTCATTTTTTCCGGCGTCCAAAAAATAAGGTCGCTTTCCTTAATTAAAATACATAACATCAACAAGTTTGTAAATATTTTTTTCCCTGGAGAAAAGACAAAGGGGACAGATTTAAAAAAAAAAAGAAAGAAAAAAGAAAGAGAGAGAGAGAGAAAGAAAAAGGTTTTTGTTTTAACTTTTTACAGTTTTTAATCAAAATTTGAAGAAAATTTTTGAATACTAAGTTAAGAAAAGAAAAATCACTGTGTTATGTAACACTCACTCTCATTTTCCACAAACATGAAGTTATATTTCTGAAAAGTTCAATTAAAAATGGTAATAAGGCGGTATAAAAAAAAATCATTTTATTTCAGTGTGCCCCATGCCTTCTCTGTATATGTAGCCGTCACAATATATATATTTTTTTAAATAGACAATAATTGATATTTAAACCAAGTTTCCTATGCATATGAAACGATGTAATGTTGAAGAGAACTTCTCTAACTGCCTTTCCCTCTGCTCCCTTTCGCCCCCCCCCCCCCACAACTATATATAACGCTCATTGTAATTTTTCATGAAGAGTAAGTGATAGTTATACAAAGTTTCATTAAAGTCGGCAACATGGTCATACAAAAACATACATGGTCTTCTCCCCCCCCCCTCCGCTCTCTTTTACCCCCGAAACTATATGTAACACTCACTGTAATTTTTTATAAACAGTAAGTGATAGTTATAAAAAAAAAAATTCCAATCTTTCTTCATCCACAGCATAAATGTAAATATTCATTTTAAGCTTGTTTTATTATATTCTACAACCTATAAAGAAGTAGAGTTGTTTGATATCTCTTATTCATATAATTTTTGGACCCCCACCTTTGCCACCGCTAACGATTGGTGATCACACGTCCTACAGAAGCCTCGTGATTTCCAATCTTTCTTCATCCACATCATAAATGATAAAATTGTAGAATTTATAAAGAAATAAAATTTTTTATCTTTCACTCATAATTTTTGATGAACCTTCTCACTTCCGCTAACGATTGCTGATCACACACTCCACAGAAGTCTTTTAATTTCTAACTTTCTCCATCCACAGCAAAAATGTAAATATTCATTTTAAACTTGCTTTACTAGATTGTAGAACCTATAAAGGGGTAGAATTGTTCAGCATCTTTCTCTCATGTAATTCCCCCCTCCCCTCCAGCTCCCTTTTCAACAAGCAATAAACGAAGCACAATCTTTTCCCCTAATTTTCTTCTATATAAACATAAAGCTGATTGTTTGTTTCTTGCCCAGATTTTTTGTTCGCTATACAAATCTATACCGTTCAACCGACAGCTGCGAAAAATGCCACATTTATTACTCTGGAAAAAAAATCTAGCTAACGCCGTTTTTATTAGCTCATTCGGTAATTGGATCAAAAGATATTAAATAAAAACAACATTTTAATGGCTCCCTACACTCAGATATATGTAACACTCATTGTGATTTTTTTTTTTTTTTTTTTAACAGTAAACGACATTTACTCTAAATTTCACAAAATCGGATACATCGTGGTATAAAATAATCATTTTTTTTTCCCACTGCTTTCTGTGACTCCCCCGTTCTCAGATATATGTAACACTTTTTGTAAATTAAGTAGTTATTTACGAAAGATTTCATGAAAATCAGTATCACGTTACTTTTTATAAGATAATTTTTTTTCTGTACGCTACCCCCCCCCCCCTCTGAACCCCAGAGCTATATGTAACACTCGTTGTAATTTTCATAGATAGTAATATAAATAGTTTTACAAATTTTCATAAAAATCGGTAATTTCTTCCCCTCTGCCCCACTAACCTCCCCCTCCCAAGTATGCGTAGCACTCATTGCAAATTTTTAAAAATGGTAAGTGATCGTTATTCAAATATTCATTAACTCTTAACCGGAAACTTGCTGTCTGTGAGGCTGCTGTGTCTACGTACCTACACCTCTACGCAAAAATGAACGTCTCTAGTTTTTATTCATTCCACCTAAGCTTTCACCTAATATATGGTGATGTTAATACATTAATATAAAAAAAAATGTGTTTAAGTTTACTATTTGTAAACTATTTAAAGTTTTGTTTATTTTAATTTTTATAGTAAATTTTACGGTTCTGTTTGTGTAACAATTTCGCATGTTTCTAGTTAAGGGATATATATACTAACCCGATCAGGTTATCATTTTTTTCGGCACTTTGTTAGAATACCATGGGTCGCTGAAGATCCGAGGCATGTTAGAAAACATAATTTTTAAGGAAAAAATGCGATAAAATTTTTGAACACTCTTAAATTCTTCTACTTTACGAGCAGACAAAAAAAAAAAAAAAAATTAACAAATATTTTATTTTTTATCAGGAACATACCCACTTACCAAAAATGTAGGTATTGACAAAAAAATTCATAACTTTTGAATAAATTAAGATATTTGAAACGTTCAAATTGCATAATAAAGCTTAAGAATGGTATTTTTACCGAAAAAATCACGGAATCGATGCATAGGTATTTCTTTTATATGTCGGCTCTGAGAAATGAGACAAAGAAAAATGGCTCGGGTCTCTATGGACCTACGATAACCTCAACTGGTTAAGGATTTTTTTTAAAGTAGTAAGATGACATCTTAAGATATAAAATTGAAATAAATAAAATACCTTTATATATATGTGGAGTTATTTCTTTCTTTCTTTCATTTTTTCAAATGTCAAAAATGAAAAAAAACAGAAAGCCTCATTCTGTTTATAGTTTAATAGAGATACTCCAAGTATATTTAAAATATAAAAACATAAAAATCAAAAATGACAAACGACATATTATAATTGTAATGTTTTGATAAATTTTAAAATATTTTTTTTTCCTTTAAAGAAATAAAATGCATTAAATATAAATATATATATATATTAAAATTTCATTTCTTTAACTTTATCAGATGATAAATTAGTGCTGCGTTTTTCTAGCTTTTCTAGAACCATTAGAAATAAAAATGCAAATGAAATATAGTTATATGTATATTTATACTATCAGGTGTTGCATGCTTCGCAGGTCACTATGTTTAAATTAAGACTTAAAATAACATATAAATTATTAAAATCTACCCATCCGCAAATAAAACAAAACAAAATAAAATGATTGATTGAAAACCTTGTCAAAAACCTCAGTCTTTTTGCCCCTCCCCACCCCACCGAAGTGGGGGAGATTAAGGTAAGGCACCGTGGGGGGTAAGACTCTTTCCCCTTTCAACGGTGCACTCTTTGTCATATTAACAGCAGACTAACTCCAAATTTAAAATTTCGTGAAGTTTGGACCATAATTTTTACTGATAAGGCACCATGGGGGGTAAGGCACTCCCCTCTTCCAACAGTGCAGTCTTTATTATAGTAACACCAAACTAACTCCAAATTTAAAATTTCGAAAAATTAGAACGGTAACTTTCCGAGATGAGGCACCGTGGGAAGTAAGACCCCCTTCTTCAAACAGTCTTTGTTAAACTAATACCCAACCAATTCTAAATTAAAATTTCGTGAAGTTTTGACCATAATTTTTCGTGATAAAGCGCTATGAGGAAGGAGAACCTGCCCCCTTCCAACAGTATTCTTTATCAAAGTAACACGAAACCAACTCCAAATTTAAAATTTCGAAAAAATGGAATAGTAACTTTCCGAGATAAGGCACCATGGGGTGTAAGACCCCACTTCAAACAGTGCAGTCTTTGTTAACCTAACACCCAACCAAATCCAAATTTAAAATTTTGTAAAGTTTGGTCCATACTTTTTCGAAATAAGACACCGTAGGGGTAAGTGCCTCTCCCTATCTATCGGTGCACTGTTTGTCATATTAACACCAAACGAACTCCAAATTTGCAATTTTGTAAAGTTAGGATAATAAATTTCCTAGATAAGGTACCGAGGGGAGAAAGGAGGTAAGACCCTTCCTCTTTCCAACGGTGCAATCTTTGTTATAATAATAGCCAACCAACACCAAATTTAAAATTTCTTAAAGTTAGGACTGTAACTTTTCGAGACATTCCCCCTTTCCAACAGTGCAGTCTTTGTTATAATATCACCCAAACAACTGAAAATTTAAAATTTCATAAAGTTCGGACCATTATTTTTCGAGATAATATTCCGTGGAGTGTAAGACCCTTTCCCCTTCGAAAGGTGCAGTCTTTGTCATACTAACACCAAACCAACTACAAATTTTAAGTTTCGTAAAGTTAAAGCCGTAACTTTTCGGTCCACCAGCGGCCGAGCGGTTCTACGCTCAAAGCTGATAGACGTGAAATGCCGGGTTCGATCCAAGGTCGCGCTCGTGGGCCTAGCCGTTCGGAGTTTCCCGTGGTTCTCTCTGAAACTTGCGTAAATACAGTCTTGGACCCCTTAGAAAGACCTCCACGGAAGGTACTCCCCCCTCTGGCCTAGGACCCAAGAGTAGTAGTCATTCGGCCTTATTCCGCAACACCAACGAGATAAGGCAACGTGGGGTGTAAGACCCTTCCCCTTCCAACTGTGTAATCTTTGTTATACTAACACTAAACCAACCCCAAATTTAAAATTTCGTAAAGTTTGGAACATAATTTTTCGAAATAAGGCACTATGGGGGGGGGGGGGGGGGTAAGACCCTATTTCCTTCCAATGATGTACTCTTTGTCATAATAACACGAAACTAACTCCAAGTTTAAAATTTCGTAAAGTTAGGACCACAACTTTCCAACATAAGACATGTGGGTGTAAGAACTCCACTCCCCTTCCAACGGTGCATTTTTGTTATACTAACACTCAAACAACTCCAAATTTAAAATTTTGTAAAGTTCGGACCATTATTTTTCGAAATAAGGCTCCTTGAGGAAGGGGGGGGGGGTAGGTAAGACCCTCCCCTTTTCAACAGTGCAGCATTTGCCATACTAACACCGACTATCCCGAAATTTAAAATTTCATAAAATTTGTACCCTAATTTTGGTGAGGGGGAAGGGGATAAAACTCTTCTTCCTTTCAATAGTGCAGTCTTTGTAATACTAACAGCCAACAAACCACAGATTCAAAATTTTGTAAAGTTTCGACCATAATTTTTCGAGATGAAGCTCCGTGCGACGTAAGATCCTCCCTCCCCTTCCAACGGTTCGATTTTTGTCATACTAACACAAAAACTTAAAGTTTCTTAAAAGTTCGGATCATAATTTTTTGAGATAAGGCAAGTTGGGATCAGATCCTCCCCCTTCCAGGAATGCAGTGTTTGTCATACTAACATTTAACTCTAAATTCAAAATTTCGTGTGGATCGAATCATAACTTTACGTCAGAACATCAGCGAAGAAGTTAAATGGATCTCTACCTAAATGTAATTTGAATTCCAAAGTCACAATTACAATATTATAATTATAATTACATCGTCAGTAATTACAATTACATTTATAATTGCGTAAAATAATTAACCATTAAATTACATATAATTGCAATCGTGAATTTTTAGTTATAAATACAGAAAAGTAATTATAATTATAACGTTTCTAATTACAATTATATTCTAATTCTATAACATGATTACCCATTAACATTACATATAATTGTAACTGCAACATTTAATTATAATTACAGGCAGATAATTTTAATTATAATGTTTTTAACTGCAATTACATTTCAATTTTATAAAATGATTATTCATTACATTATATATAATTGTAACTAAAACTTTTCAATTATAATTACAGTAAAGTAATTATAATTGAAAGCTTTTAGTTACCATTAAAGTAATGATTAATTGCAGATGCTCAGTTACAATTACAAGTAATCATAATTGTAATTGCTTACTGTCATTTGAAATGTAATTCATTACAAATTAATTGAATTACAATTTTGCCCAACTCTGTATTCATCTAATATAGCATGGGGTACTTTTTAACAAAAAGATTCTACTACTAAAATCTAATTTTGCTATGAGAAATAAATTGCATAGCAGTTTTCTCATACAGCTTTTGGGGATAATTTTGAATTTACTGAAATGGTTGGGTTCTTGATATGCAGATATGATGGACAATGGTGGTTAGGTTGTGTTTTAGACTCTAATGAGGAAAATCAAACACTGAAGATAAGGTCCTTACATCCACACGAACCTTCACCTTCTTTCTACTATCCAGCCATTGAGGATGTACTGAATTTACCTGTAAGTGATGTAATTTCAAAAGTTGACCCCAGGATAAATCCAATTGGAAGAGTTTATAACCTGTCAAAGCAAGAAATGGACAATGCTAACCAGAAGTTGTAAAAAATATTGTATCCTTAACTGTAACTATCTTCAGAAGAAAAAAAAAATGTATGAAGTGAGTAGAAAGTTCATTATTTTATTTCACTATGATCCCATTCTGAAAATTTCAGCACACATAAAATAAATTACCAAGAGAAATATATATTTTTTTCAGATAAAAAAAAATGTGCTTTTTGAGTTATTGAAGGTCAAAGGTCAAAATGTTTGACCTTGAAATAAAAAATTTGAAAAATATGTGCACGTGATATATTATTTGAAAGCCTGTATTATAAGCTTTCTAATGATACCAAATTTATACCTCTAAGTCAATTAGAGAAGAACATATATGGGCACATTTGTAATACAAGAATTTTGAAAATTTGCATTTTTGATGCAGACTTTTTATTCAGTATTAATTAATTTCTATATAAACATAATATCTGAGCCCAATAAAAAAAAAAAAAAAAAAAAAAAATTAAGAGGATCAGGTTAAGAATGTTACTTTTTTTCATTGATTTGGCTTGGAATGACCCTGATGTTAGTATGAATACACTGATAGATGTTACATTTTAATTTATAACTCAGCATCCCATAGCAATCCCATTCTGAAAATCACAGTAATTATCTATATATTAATACGTGAAGCAAAAACTTTGTACCCCTTTTTACGAAAATTGCGCGGACGGAGGATTATGAAATTTCGCACACTTATAGTTTATGTAGAGAAGAAGTGCAGAATGCTAATATTTTTTAAAAATACAACGACAAAGACGAGAAATTGGAACATTTGTGAAACGACAAAGGTGCAATTCAAAGCCTATATTATCGGGTTTTATTTCCAGATTAAAATTAGCATTTTCATTTTTTTATACTGTTGCCAAAATTTTGAAATTTCAATTAATAATAAAAAGTTAATATGTTAATAACAATAATAAAAGTTAATAACAATGAGTTATTTTTTAAATAGCCAGTTTCATCTGAAAGAGTTATCGCAGAATGCTAATATTTTTTAAAAACACACAAGTTTTGCATTATATATATACTAATTAATCAACTCAACTCAACTCAACTCATTCAATTTGTATAGATCAGTTTCTAAAGAAATCAACCTAAAATAAAAAAAAATAACGATTTTTTCTACTGACGATGAAAGTTTTTTCCTACTTTATTATGCCTCGACATAGAACATTAACGGGTCGGAGTGAGAGACAAAGAAGAAGGAATCTATATTTGCGGACACATAATAATAATTTTATATTTCCGAATATAATGGTCAAGGACATTTAGCAAACGACGAAAGAGTTTTTACAAAAAACATCGTTTACAGAGAAGTTTTGTAACATTAATTAAATTATCGAAATATGTATGTCAAGTTCAATGGACAGCATTTTTTTTTTAATCGCATGTCTTTTTGTTTCAATAAAAAAAAATTAAAAAAAGGCATTCTTTATTTTAATCATTTTTTGGATTTTTTTTATTTAAATTTCATATAATTTTTTGAAAAAACTAGGTAAATTAACAGTGTAGCCTTGGCAAAATCTGTGATTATAGAAGTATAGTCTTTGACAATAGAACCTTAATAATGTTTAAACTTATAATTTTAATTAATTATGGTCGAATTTCGACCACTGGGCGACCACTAGTAGATAATAAATGCAGGAACAACATATATTTTTTAAAAGAAAATAAAAAATGCATTTTTTGAGTTATTGAAGATCAAAGGTCAAAGAATTTGACCTTGAAATGAAAAAATTTAAAAATGTGTGCATGCGATATATCCTTTGAAAGCCTGTATTATAAGCTTTCTAATGATACCAAATTTATGCCTCTAAGTCAATTAGGGAAGGACATATGGGCACATTTGTAAAACAAGAATTTTGAAAATTTGCATTTTCGCAGCCCTGTATATCAAAAACTAAAAGAGGTAGAGACTTATTAATTGGTACAGATTCATTTCTCTATAGAACAAATAAATGAGCCAAATTTCATAGAAATCTGAGGGGGTCAGGTTTTTTGCTTCGTTGATTTGACATAGAATGACCCGTTTATTAAAAACGAAGTCTTCCACAAATTCTGTAAAACTTGCAAGCTCAAATGTTCGGCCTAGGGGTTTGTATCTAAAAAAAAAGGTTGAGAGGATATTCAAACTTTTTTTTAAAAGAGATGATGTGTCTAGAATTACAGCAGGAAAAAAGGAGTGTCACAGTGAAAAATGAAAAAAGACAAAAGAGATTTTTGAATGATAATCTAAAAAAACTGCATGAGAAATTTTTGACAACTGTAGATTACAAAGTAAGTTACCAGTCATTTTGTTGTTTGAAACCTTTTTGGGTTAAGTACCCAAAAGCAAATAACAGAGATACTTGCAGTTGCATCATTCATATGAATTTTGAATTGATTATAAAAAAACTGCATGAAATGAAAGTTATTAACTATTTCTCATCAAGTGATATGCTGAAAACTTTATGTTGTGACCAGTATAATACAGGGTGTCTTTTTGGACAGTACCATTTGTGTAAAGAGAAAAGCCTCAAATTAAACACATTTGAAGACTGTAAAGTAAAACTTAGAAGATGGCCAACAATGCCAATCACATGTGCCATTAAAGGGAAAGAAAAGACTATTCGCAAAGTTTCAATGACCGTAAAAAAACTAATTGATTTGCTGAATGAATCACTTCATAAATTTATGTGCCATTCAGGGAATATTATGCACCAATTTAGTGCAATAAAGAAATTAAAATCTGAGCTGGGACCAAATGAAGTCTTCATCCATGTGGATTTCAGCAAAAACTTCTCTACCAAGTATGGAGAAGAAATCCAATCTTTTCATTTTGGAGAATCCGAAAACAAATAACACTCCATACCGGAGTTCTGTACAGTACAAAGCCAATAATCCTGATTGTGATCTTTAAACCTGCCAAACATCTGTGGGCTATTTGGAGCGTGATTTTTAACTTCAGGGGATTTATTATTTGGCCAAGTTACTTCCTCAATGAGCTTTTTGGTTTTCTCTATTAATTTATTAATTGGATTAATTTTCATTTTTACAGTGCCAATTTCATTTATGGTATTTTCCATTTGTGTTATATAATCATTTTTAAGATTTGCTATTTTTAATAAAAATGATTATATAATACAAATAGAAAATACCACAAATGAAATTGGCACTTTAAAAAATTTTAATTTTAACTTTTACAGTGCCAATTTAATTTATGGTCGCTATTTTTAATAAAAATGATTACGTAACGAAAATGGAAAATACCATAAATGAAATTGGCACTGTAAAAATTAAAATTAATCCAATTAATAAATTAATAGAGAAAACCAAAAAGCTCATTGAGGAAGGAACTTGGCCAAATAAAAGTCTCCTTAAGTTAAAAATCACGCTCCAAATATCCCATGGATGTTCGGTAGGTTTAAAGATCACAACGCCCCCCCCCCTCTAAAATTTAGACCTGTAGTAAATAAAAGAGAAGGACCCAAATACCCTATTGAAATATACATGAAAGAAATTCACCGTGTAATTCTTTCCCCATCGGATACCAGCTTAATTTTCACTGAAAATTTTATTCGTAAGTTAAAAAAATTTGAAATTAATCAAGACCAACTTATTGCTAGTTTTGATGTAATAAACCTTTTTCCATCAATAGATATCAATGAAATTAGTAAAATTATAAACTAAAAAATTTTTGAACATTTTGGTCAAAATAAAATCAGTATGACTTTAATTGCTGCCAGTAACTTAATTCTAACAGAAAACTACTTCACGTTTAATAATCAAATTTATAAACAGCTTAAAGGGGTCCCTATGGGATCGCCTATATCGGGTTTAATAGTTGAATTAAAACT
The DNA here is from genome assembly GCA_963930645.1 of Salticus scenicus. Classification (NCBI taxonomy): domain Eukaryota; kingdom Metazoa; phylum Arthropoda; class Arachnida; order Araneae; family Salticidae; genus Salticus; species Salticus scenicus. The sequence goes on from OZ005658.1 coordinate 270,746,883, forward strand.
TAGATTGATAGAACAAACAATTTTTGCGTCATTTAAAAATGAAATAAATTATTGGTTCCAGTATGTTGACTTTTTTCAGTAATAAATAAAAATTCCAAAGTTAATGAAATAGTTGAAAGATTAAACAAAATAGATCAGAATAACCAGTTTACACATGAAACAGAAAACAATCACCGTTTAAATTATTTAGATGTTACAATTATGAGAAATGAATATAATGACGAAATAACAATTACCGTTTACCGCAAAACAAATAATAGTGACAAAATAATTAGTAATAAATGCAAAACGCCATACAGGTATAAAATAAACACAATCCAAACATATATTAATCGTGCAATCTTAATTTGTTCAAATGAAAAACTAATCAACAAGGAACTTGAAAAAATCTCGACCATAGCAAAAAAGGCAGGTTATCAACAAAAATTAATTTATCATTTACACAAAAAATGCATTAAAAAATTAAACTGCATCAAGAGTGCGCAAAAATTAAAACAGGTTTACCACCACAACCCCATATGATAAAGGAGCAGCCAATAAAATTAAAAATGAAGCATCTAAAATAAATATTAATATCTCTATTAAACCAAATCCAAATATCTTTTAAAGAATCAGAAGTGATAAAGATTAAATTAACTGAATGGAAACAGCAGGAATTTATCAAATAACATACAAAACCAATAGTAAGAGGTATTACATAGGTATGACAAAAATAAAAACTTGCATTAAGGAACATAAAGCTGATATTAAATTCAATAGAACTAGTACCACATTAACCAAAATTTTTCAAAATGATAACATTGAAATACACTTTAATAACGTCAAGAAATTAGGAAATTACGAAAATTATCGCGAAGCTGTAGAAATTATGAGTAATGAGCGCAGTTGCAATCAAAACGAGATAGCGGACATCAACAAGTGACGACACCTAGTCAAGAAGATGAGAGAGTGTCTTTAGTGTTAGAGCCAGTCAAGCCAACCACACCTACAAGGAAGTTTGCACATAGGATGGTACGGGTCCGTACCGAAAATGTTTTGCAGCATATTTCCAAGTATGGTCATTTATTTATATTTAATTTATTAATTTAGTTTTGTTTGAGAAAAATAGGCCACAAATGAACCTGAATTATGATTTTATCTCTTGTTTAAAACAACACTTCAGACTTTAAAAAAATTTATTATTATGTATCCGGGTTTTTATTTCAGGGAGGGCTGAGTTAAGTTTGATAATGTTTCATATTGTACAGAAATCATGCACATTGATCTCTTTATCTTTCTACAAAATTTCAGGAGAGACTGCAGCCTATCAGCCCCTTTCTGGATACACCACTGGGTGTCCTGTTTAAATAGCTCAATTTCAGGTCTTGTAAGTGTGTTTCTTTAAAAACGACTCTGCAGATTTCTTTCAAACATCCTTTTGTATGTATGCAATTGTTTTTCAGTCAACAATTTAATATGCCAAGTTTTGGTAAAAGTCACCTCAAAAACAGCTCTAATGGTTTTCTTGAAAATTGTTACACAAACACATTTTTATCTATTTTAATGTATAACATAGTTATTTCAAAAAGTATTGACAGCCATTCTGATTAGGTAGGTTAGTTTTAGATCTCGGAAATTGGTGTTTCAAAAAATGACTATAAATATGTTTTTTTTTAACCCATTAGTAGTCGCAACATTTTTTATTCAATAGCCCCGTGGCATTTGATATACATAATCTACGGTTATTCACGTCGATTTGCCTTTTATGTATATCAAATACCACTTCTAAAACTTTTTGGTGGCTATTGAATAAAAATGTTGTGACACTGAAGAGATGGGCGGCGAATCAACCTACTAGCGACTACCAGGGATGAGATCAGCAAAAATACAAAAACGCTGAAACTATACGCAAGGGCAAATCATTGAAATGAAATACTAGAATTTTAATGACAAACTATTATATTTGAGTAATAAATTTTTATTTTAATCTTCAATATATAAAGAAAACAAATGCACATCAGAAACATAAAAAAAGCTGAAAAAAAATTAAAATGTTGAAAAACTAAATGTACAAAACAGCTGAAAAATCTCATCCCTGGACTAAGGTAAGTGTACCAGTAGTGAGCCACTTGAATGTTTAAATTAAAAATAAGAAATTCCAATATTCAAATGAGATAAGAGATCTGCCTCTGATAAGCTGAAACCCTTATTGATTAGATACCAGAGGCACAACCTTCATTTCCTGTTTACTTAGGAGTTAAAAAATTTTTTGCTGAAGTTAGTCTCAGAGAGCAGCATTTTAAGCCTATTCTTAATGGTTTCCTTAAGAGATAAGTCTTCATTCAACTCAATTTTAGCATACATTTTGCTTGTTTAAAAAATGAATTTTTATTGATATTATTTCATTATACACTGAATATATTATAAACTATCATTAAATTAAATAATATCAATAATTTATAGGTAATGGAGGGTGGCCCACTTTTGGATCAATGTTTTACTAAATGTTCCAGTAGTAGGCCTAGCAGGCCCAGTACTGGAGCACATGCCTTTTCTCATATAGACTGTTTTATGATGTTTAATAAAAAGATTACATCTTGTAATCTTATTTTGTATAATTAAATTTGTTTTATTTCTATCAGAACCAGTAGTGGGCCACGTAGCCCACTACTGGTACACTAATGGCCCACTAATGGTACATTAATGGAACATTCTGAAAAATTACTTCAATAAATATGTGAATTACCACATCACAATATTATTTCAATATTTTGTTTACTTTGTATTTGCTATTTAGTGTATTTAATTCTTTCATTTTATTTATATGTTGTGAATGAGATGTATTTTTATGATTAAATAAGATTCCCTAAGATTTAATCTTTCAATAATTATGTCATTTTGATACATATATTAGCTTATAAATATCATGATACATATCAGGATGAATACCAGCCAATTCTGACTATTATAGTCAGAATAAAATGAAAGAATTAAATACACTAAATAGCAAATACAAAGTAAACAAAATATTGAAATAATATTGTGATGTGGTAATTCACCATATTCATATTTTGTTCTTAAGTAACGCATATTGACAAGTTATATAATCTAAAATATGTGTATAATGAAAATTGTTCTCAAATTGTAGTTACCTTTGAAGTTAGTATTATAAAACAACTGATTGTTTATTTTGAGGACAATATGTAAAATACAGATAAAGCAATTCTGTAAGCTTTGGTATATTTATTTTATAATACATATATATTTAAACTTTTGTTTTGATTTGAAATGTATGTGAATTATCTAGGTAATTTTAGCCATTCCTTGCATTAAAATAATAGTTTTGTAATTTTTCGAAACATTATAAAGATATTATGCATATTTAATTATATAATAATGATAGTATATTTACTCTGTAAATAGAACATCCTAGCAATTCCACAACAAAATATAAATACTTCTAGTTTTGGTTTACTTTTGTTTTAAATATCTTTGCATCGTTTTGAAAAAGCATTAATATAACAATAAAATATAATGTTAATAATATTACTATTAAGTATATTTGTTTTATGTTGAATAATATTTTACATTATTTTAAAATTTTTTCATGCATCCCGTGAAAAAGCAATGGATTGAGTTTCTACTGTAAATATTAATAATTTAAAATATGCATTTTTAAATGATGAAAAACTAATTCAGTTTTAATTTTTGCAGCCTTTAAGTTAACTTAATAATAAAAGTATATTGAGGAAGAAAATGATTTAGGTGTTAAAGAGCCTGTTAAAGTTTTAATAGATTATATAGATTCCCTAGGCGTCAGTTCTATATATGATCAGGTAACAGTAACAGGGTTGCTACGGAACAGGGAAAACTCAGGGAATTGAAAATCTACTAAAAACAGGGAAAACTCAGGGAATTTGGAAATTTATTGCAAAAACAAGGAAAATTCAGTGAATTTTGTAATTTTGTGGAAAAACATTGGATTTTTTTTTTTTTTTTTATAATCAAATAAATTTTAGTGCTTTATAATGAATTAATTATGGTTTTTTTCTCCAACTATAGTAAGTTAATAAAATTAATAAACCCTAAATATGTTCAATTGACTTGTAAACAAGTTAGATTCTAATGCTGCATGATTACGTATCGTCTATTTTACTTCCAGAAGAGACAGGGATTTTTTTCTCCTGATTTGTGTAGCAACCCTGAATAAGTGATACCATCAAAACTTTTGTAGAAAAGGCTGATCTTCACAAATCATTTGGACTCTGTAAGGCGGCAAACAATAATAATGACTCTCCAAATGCTGGGCCATCGAAAAATATTCTATCACCATTTAAGAGGGCTTTTTTCTGGCCACAAAAGAAGGATGACCAAAGAAAAAAGAGAAAGCAAGGAAAAAAAAAAAAAATCCTACTGTAGTTACTTCACCAGAAATGATCATGTATTATAAAAAGAAAGACGTTGCTAAAAATGCAAAAGCTGCTGAAAAAGAAAAGAGAAAATTTGAAAGAAAAAAAAGAAAAATGGAAAAGAAAAACAAGATCAATTTGTTCTTGTGTCCCTGATGGGAGGTAGAAGAAATACACAAAAATATAGATATTTATGCATAATTCAAGATATAAAACATAAAGCAATACAAGTTCAGGGGTTAAAATCCACAAAGACCAAAAAGGACTTTGTAATTGTCAAAAATTATTTATTCACCATAACATATCAAGATTTATTATCTGTAATACCCCAACCAGAACTTAAGATGAAAGACAGACGGTTAACATTCACATATAATAAAAAATTGCCTATTAAAGAAAAAATGTAAATTTCATGTGGCAAGAATGCATAAATAAAAGATTTCATCAACATTAAGCCATTTTTATTGTATTTGTACAGTGCAAAAATATTAATATAGTCTTATTATTACTGTGTATAATGTTTCTATTCTTTCTTTTAAGCATATTTGGAAAGTATGGGTGGCTCACTTTTGGTATGCCCACTACTGGTACATTAAAATTTTGCTATGCCCACTTCTGGGGCATAGAGTGATCCAAGTTTTTAATTTTTTTTTTTAAATTGATATTACAATATTTTTGATATTTTAGAAGATTATTATTATAGATAAGAGTTTGAACAATCATAAAAAAATATAGTTTAGCAAAACTTCTTGAAAGTTTTATAGTAATTGAGAAAATGCCCTTAAGTGGCCCACTACTGGGGCATTTACCTTACTAACGGATTAACTTTCTATGTAAATTGCTTTCTACATATTTAGAAATGTAACAGCTCTCCCTTAAGTGTGTATAATATGTGTAATAGTGGGTAATGGAAGTTGTGTGGTTGTTTCATACTAGATTTTCCTTTTTATAACCATTCGACTCCCAACAGACCCAATCCTACCAATGAATTATGGTTAATACCGAAGTGGCTAATCGGACCGTCGGTGCCATTAGTGTACAGGCTATTCGGACCATCTTTTCCAAGGAGAATAAGTTAGCACTGATAAAAGAGTAATATTTATAATGTAATGTGTCTCGTCCCCGTGCATGAAAAATTATCTTTTATACTTTTTTTGAATGTGGGAGTGGGGTAGAGATTAATTATTTTCACAAATTTTGTACTCTAAATGATACTAAAATTCTTCATAAAAGGGCAATAACTCAAAATAATTTTTATAAAAGAAAAATAATAAAGATTTAGAAAATTGAATAAAAAATGCAACACAAAAACAGATCTTAGTAAATGAGTATTTTCAATCTTTGATAAAATCTTCGCAATATGTTTATGAATATATGTATAAATAAATCTGCATATTCAACTACATTGATGTTATATTTGTTTTTTGTTTTTTTTTCTTTTCCTTTTTTTTTCTCTAACAATTAAACCACTCCAATATAATTCACGATGCAAACCAAACCCAATTTTCTATACAAATATAAGTATGATTTTTCTGAAAATGACTTTTGTACTTATTTTGTGATGTTTTCTAACAGCAATGTTGAAAATAAATATGGATTTTAGATCAATTGCATTATACACTTTCAAAATATTAAAAGTTTGAATTTACAGTTGAAACAAGCAAAATAATTAGTATATTACAGAGAAAAATCAAGATCAAACAAGCAAAATCATTATGACCAGTACAACAAGGAAGCAGTTCGAATAGCCTCCGCACTAATTGCACCGATGGTCCGAATAGCAATGGCCGGTTAATACTTAGATACCGTTTTACAAGTGCATTTTACTTTAATAAATAGAATTATTTAGGGAGAGAGGAAGGGAACCTCTCCTGACAAAAAAAGTTTCTAACTTTTTTTAACATCGCATATACATAAGAGAGTAATCTCAAATTTTAAGGCCTAAGACAAGTAAAGCACTCTTAAGAAAAAAAAAAATGTCAAAATATTTTAAAAAGAGAAGTTTTATTTTTCTCCTTATCAATAAATATTGTGAATAAAATTGTGAAACTTAAAAGAGAGAGAGAAAGATCTAAAAGTAGCAATCTCATCACTTTTATATATTGTACAAACTGTCAGATTTCATCAACATTTAAAAAAAAAAAATCTAACAAAACTTACAGCAATACCAGAATTTACAAATGTTGGTACAACTATAGTATTCCCCTCAGCTGAATTTGGTGATTTTTCTTTAGCGCCGATTTGAACGATAACCATGCCGTTCTGGATTGTTTGCGATATAATATGGCAGCCTACATGCTATTTATTTTGGATTTATGATTTATAATTTAGTTTACGATTTTATCATTTATGCTATATGATTTAGGATTTTTAGATTTATGATTTAGCGATAATCGCCAAATCTAGCTGTTGGGAAATACTATAGTTGTTCCCAAATGTTTGTTACATCTTACAGAATCTAAAAGATTCATAGAATAATCCTGTGGAAATACTAAATTAAATGCATCACAGATGCTGCTAGACTCTAGAAAGTTCCCTGGGACACAACATCTTATCTCTTAGATTTTTAAAATTACAGCTGAATTTTAATTAATTACTCATTTTACTTAATATTGTGCATGATATTCTAAATACAAAAAATATTTTTAAAAAGGTTTCATATTAGTTCTTATTTAAAAAATATAACTTCTTTGAAAATATGCATTGTTCTTTTACTCTAAGCTTAACTTGAACTGCAGAAGATAAACTGGGTACGCATCACACATGAATTTTTAATATGTTTTCTTTAATCAAAGAATTTTTCCCTTGTTCGATTGCTTTGTTAATATCTAAAATATAAAAAATTAATCTTTCAATTCTAATTATATTTTTCAAAGATGTAATATCCAACTTAACCATTCATAAAATAATGGCCAAATACACGCTCACACCTAACTAAATAGCATAAAATTACAGTTCTTCACTAATACAGATACTATTAGTTTTAAAGGAAATGTACATTCTTTGCTCCCCCACCCCGTTATTTTTTCCTTCAGTTTAATTCAAATGTGTTTATAAACATTTTTTTTTTTCTTTTTTATGTACAATAAATTGCAATCTTGAAGATTTACTTTTCTGAATTTTGAAATAAATAAGTCCTTGTTCTGAAAACCTGTCAGTTTTTAAAACATGTTGAAATACAAAGAAAAATTGATAATAGGAAGTTCAACAACTTATATGGATGTAACTTTGAAACTTAAGTCTGAAATTAGCGTTATAGCTAAGTTACTTAGATGGGTTAACGAAGACGTGTGCTCTATTAAATGGAAAGATTCTACAAATGGCTTTGCTACGTATAAGGCCTATTGGTACTGGTCCATAGTCTCTAGAGTCTGTCGAATTCAATTTATTATCGCCTTCTAACCAAACATGACCTTGTGGAACGACATGACCAATAAAACCTTTGCGAATTTTATCACCAGGCAATGCTAATACACGTTTACAAATATACTGCTTAGGGTTCGACGGCGATTTTGAAACAATTATATCGCCTTTTTTAATATTCTGCAGTATCACAGACACATGTTCCGTAAGAACAATATCATTGGAGACTATAGTTGGTTCCATAGAAGGACCCTGACAAATTACAAAATCACCAATATATTCCAGAGTACAATAAACCACACAACCAAAATAGCTTAAATAACCACCAGCAATAAATGATTTTGATACGATCCGGTGAATTATTTTAAACGGTAGAGTCATTCTCATATAAACTTGCCGTCTACCAGCAGAATCATTTAACAATTCTCAATGTTTTAAACTTTCAAATATTATTCTAAAAGGAACTTAAAACAAACAAGAGAAGAGAATGGATGGTAGAAAAAAGAGATGAGAGATGAGACTGCGACTGCAGTGATGCCAGATGGTCGAAAATTATTTCCCCAAACAGGTCTTCAAATTTCCCCAAATCAGGGGTTTCTTTCTAAAAAATCCCCAACTGGATTTCTACTAAAAAGGGAAAATAATTTTTTTTTTCAGAAAAAAATATCAAGCAGATTTAAGTGCATTTAAGCCACGGAGTAATATTAATAGGAGTTGAAGGTCCAATGGGAGAAAGCTACGAAACTGTGATCTAAATTTTTGGTAAATATTGAGGGCGCACTTGTCATTCCTCCCTACTTCGGCGCGGATATACTGTTGTTTTCAATAGAATTTTGCTGATGTACATTTAAAATTTTTTATTTTAAGCGATTTAATTTCTTTGTAAGTTCTTAAAACTGCATAATTCAGATGTTTCAAATAAATGCTTCGTTCCTAGTTGTAAAACAGGCTATGATAGTGATAAGAAAAACAAAAAAAAGCCCTAGGAGAAAAATAAAGTCCGAGTTCGTGTTTTCTGCACCTAAAGTAAGTTTATTTTTTTTCTTTACAAAATTTCATCCATTCTCCTTCCTCCCAATTGTCTGTTTTAGCTAGCTTCGGTTCATAAGAATCGTCATTTTTTAAAAGCTTTCTTTCAAAGTAAAATTAGTATAAAATGGCTCTTTAAAAAAACATGTTGGTTAGAATACTCTATTTAATGAAATTTGCTTTCAATCGAAATTTTTTCAGCTTGATATTATTTAAAAAAAAATAATTAAAACGAGACATTTCCCCATTGAATAACATTGAGGAAGCTGGAGAGAAGGAAGGATTGCACGCTGGCGCCATCTGTAAACATTAGAAAACAACATCACAAAATTTCAGCGTTACCTTCTTCTCCTGTCTTTTTACTCCGTGATTTAAGCTCAGATTTTTCCCCAAATGAAAGCAATTTTTGAAAAAAATCCCCAAATAACAATAGAGCATTTCCTCGTGACGTCAATAATTAAAGGGCACCCTGGTGGATGGCAAAAGAGCTCGACTTCACCGGCGCCCACCATTGTTTTCAATTGACGATCCTAGTTTTATCATATGCTATTATTTTTGCTATATTTGTGTTTTTTTTTTAAATCATTCGCCTTATTTCAAAAAATTAATAATATTTCTACTTTATGTTTTCCTATCAATTCATTTTTTATAGTAAATATGGTGACAAATTGCTGTACAAACGAACATGCTAGACACAGACGTTGAAATAATTTCAAAACATGCAACGATAAAAAATATATGGATCAGCGCTATTAGAGAGAGAAATTACACTGTTGTACCTTAAAAGTGTGGATAACATCTTTAGATTGGTAAGAATTTTTTACTTACGTACTACATTTTTGCATCTATTTTTAATTTCTTGTGTGACTCGTTGACTATATCATGCAAGGCTTAATAATCATTTGTTGTGCTGTGTTTATTTCATATGAAGTTTTATTTAAGTTGATTTCGTTATTTAAAATAAAAGTTGAGTAATATAGTATTTAGAAACAGAGCAGTGTTAAAAATTTCAGCAGTTCTTACAGTTTACATAATTATTAATTTTTATTTTTAATGGTGTACGTACATATGTTTGACCAAAACCGCAGTGGATAATCGGACCAACGGTCCCATTAAAATCCAGGATATTCGGACCCATGTTCGCTAACGCATGCGCAGAATATATTTCTGAACTTCAGAATGTACCAAAACAAGATATTGGAGAAGCTAAATGTGCTGTCGTAGCCGAATGATTAAGATGCCGATTTACTGTTGCTATGGTATAACGTTCGATACTCGGCTGAATGATGTATTTTTAATTCTTCCCTCGAACATTAAATACATAATAATAATAATTTTTTTCTGTTTTATTAATTTCTTGAATAGATATTCAATTTGTTATAATTTCTATTACATACAAAACTTTTATTGTCAGAAAAATTAAATTATATTAACTAAAAGAAAAAAATTGCTATAAAAACATTATGTTATAACTTATTTACTGTAAGTGCTTAAGGGGGGGGGGGTCTGGGACACTTTTTTCTATTTTTTTTTTTTTTATTAGTATTTAATTCTGAATTTTTTCCCCAGAATACATGTCTGTATGAAATATTCATTACATATGAAAACTCTGTCAAATAATTTTAAATTCAAAATTAAACTTTTAAGCATATTTTAAAATTGATATAATTTCTGAAATACTTGCTAAAATTTCATACTTTTCTTATTTTTACATTCAGAAATGAATATACTTTAAATTGTGTTCAGGGTTTATAAAAATATTGCTTACAAATTTAAAAAGAAAAGAAAAAATCCAAATTTTTTAGAGTAAGTTTTATTTGTAAGCAAATATTTCAGAAGAAAATTTATGAAGTGCAAAATCGCGAAGACAATTTGTTCAAAATACTATAAAGAAATAGTGTGCAAATTTTCAGACTTGTACCTTGATTACAAGTTGAGATATAACCTGTAAAAGTTGAAAAAATACTGACAATTTCATTCTGAGAAATACAGACTTAAAAATCCATACTACACATCTAATATAACAGTTTTAATATAATAAGTTTTTCCCGAATATCAATAACACAATTAAATTTTTACATGCAATTATAAATTAACTAGATATTTAATGTTTCGCTAAAATGAATTATTCAAAATGATATAAAACTGCAAAGTATTGTGTACTCCATCTATTTGCTACTAGGTGGCGCCAGTGAGACGGATCACTACTTAAGGTAGAGTTCAAAAATTTTCTAAGTCCACGATCGCGGATGGTATTTGCGCATGCGTTAACGAACATAGGTCCGATTATCCTAAGGAATATTCGGACCATAGGTCCGATTATAAGCGGCCGACAAAAACTTGGTTTGGTATATCTCTGCATAATTTTTATACTGTTCTGGGTTTTAAAAAAAACCATATTAACCATGCTTATGTGTTAATTTATTGTTGCTTCATGTACTCGAAATTTTGAACTTTATTTAAGTTATAATTAAAGAAAAACATATTCATGTCTTTTTATTAAAAATGAAAAAGGGGGAAATATCCAAATTTAGCAGATAACTCTTAATAAACGTTATATGAAAACAGTGAAATGGAAATAAAAATATGAAATGAAAGTAATAAACAGATTAAATAATGAAATATAAAATCGATGACACTGCTGAAATTTGTGACACTTTTTAAAAATTGATTGCTTATAAACTAATGCAGAAGAGAGTTAAAAGTTACATTAAAATTTAAGTAAATATATTAGCACCATCAGTGTATGTTACCATAGAAAAGTAAAATTAATCAATTTAATTTTCTTTCACTATGATTAATTTGCATTTGTAAAACTTTTAAAAAGCATTTTGATATTGTGTTTCATGTGAGAAAAATATGTTGCATAAATATTTAAGTAAAAATAATCACTATTTGGTTCAATTGTAATTTTTATCTTTTTATTTCCACTCTGCCATAGATAAACTAAAACATTAACTAAAGTTTCCTTTGTTAAAATATTTATATAGATTCATTTAAAATAAATCTTGTAAAAATATTTATAAATTATCTTTCATGTGGTTATACTAAATTACTTTAAAAAAAAAATAAATAAATAAGTTATTTTAGTGCAGTTAGATTTTTTTTTTTTTTTTTTTTTTTAACTATCATTTACCATAGATAAACTAAACATTACTGTGATTTGCTATTGCTAAAATAATTAATTTTTCAAAATAGTTCTTGTAAATGAAATGACACATATCTTTTGTATAAAATAATAAATCACTATTATAATTCAGAGAAACTATAAATTTTCTTTACTGTTATCATAAACAAAACTATGGAAGGATTTCCCATTGCTAAAATAGTCATTTAAAGCGTCTTATGATAATTTAAAAACACTTTATTTTTGATATTTAATTATTATACGTGATATATTTTCTTGTATAACAGATAGTTGAAAGAAAATACTGTATAATAAATGTCTTTAATATATGTTTATCTTATTTTTTTTGGTATGTGTGTGGAGGGGGAGGATAAGATAAAGCTATTTAATATTTTTTTGTAGTTCAATCCAAAATATTACTTATAAAGGTGAAGCAATCCTTAGAGTGGCTAGCTTTATGGCTCTATAGTAGTCTATATTTTCAAATAAGTCACTTTTCTATATATATGTATACATATTTTAATTTCCTCCTGCTTTTTTATTTATTTTTACTCATATTTCAAGTACTTAATTCTTTAACATTCATTGGTTTCTCTCTCCTCACTTTCAAATAAGTCACTTTCAAAAGAGCGAAAGAAAAGTTGAAGTTTCTCTCCCCTCAATTCAACCATGAACTCTGAAAGTCCACACCGAGGCAGCCCTCCTACAGAAATATGAATGACCACCCTCTAAGGCACCCCTTCTGCAGAGGTCAACGACCATGGGTCACTGTAACTAAAGTCAAAAGCCTGGTGAGTGTCTAAATTGTGCGGTGTATATTAAAAAGCTGCACGATTGAGGCACTTCTCCCTGGCAATAATTTAGTGGACATCGATCACATCTAAGAAACGCTATATACAGGTAATTTTATATTTTCTTTTTCACTTAAGTTTAAATTGATTTTTTTTTTTTTTTTTTTACTGAAATGAATTTTTACTTGATTTTATGTTGTTGCTTTAAATTACTTCTATTGAATATTAATTGTCGTAAAAATGTTATTTTATTAACTTTTTGTCTTTTGTGTGTGAATTTGTTCAATCAGCTAATCAGATAAAACTTAATTGAATACTAAATCATAAAATCATTTCTTTTTTACAAATTGAAGATTATAAAATATATTTCTTACTCTAATACAATAAATTTTGTTATGCATTTAATTTCAATGTCTTGTCTTGGCATATAGTAATACAGTTTAATCTTCGTCTTTTTGATCACATCCCTGATCAAAAGATAGTTTTGTTATGACTCGCAGAGCTCAATTGTGATGACTATATTCCAGAGACACACCAAAGTAAAAGAGAACTTTTTGTTTTCTCTACTACTATTTGAATATAACTGTACTTGTAATTAGATGGTAATAAACTGTATCCAAACAGTAGTGAAAAAAAAAAAAGACTTTGTGTCAGTTTCTCAATTTATGTTAATTTTAATTATAAATTTAAATAACAGTTCAATGTATAAATATTTACACAACATTAAAAATGCCAATGTAAAAAATATTAAGAGCAAACTGCAGTTTTTGTACCATATAGCATACTGCACTAAATACGTTGGCATTTTCAATGTTATATTTCTGTTTAATATCATGTCTTATTACATATTTTAACTGTTCAATGTGCTAAAAATCTGTTGTTCAAATTTAATAAATAAACTTTGTCAGACGATACGAAAAAGTGAAAAAAAAAAAAAAAATCATCTTACAAGGAAACATTCAAAAGGTATCGTCTTCAAAAAATATTGAAAAAAAATGTATGTGATTCTACTTTTCCTAAAACACCAGAAAGGGAAAACACTATCGGCTGAAATGAATTCACAAAAAATTATCAAAATTAAGTATATTTGGCGACTGATTTTGAATACTCAGCGAAGAAACAAAACATGGTTCTGTTCGTACATGGCAATCTCGGTGCTAGCAAACTGAACGCCTAACAGCACTAAATTCCCAAATAGGCTTAATTTTGATAATTTTTTGTGGTCGCTGTAATTCATTTCAGCCGATATTTTTTTTCACTTCCTGGTGTTTTATGAAAAGTAGAATCACATATTTTTTGAAGACGACACCTTTTGAATGTTTCCTTGTTAGGTAAACATAATAGCCTTAACCCTTCATCAGGCAAAAAAAGTTATGCAAGAGTGCATGAAAATGCCACTTATGTCTCCTTTTTTGCCTGATGAAATGTTGTACTATTATTTTTATCTAAAGCAGTTGGAGTATTTTTTATTTCATAATTTGTGTTTCATTACAAAGTTTTTCATTTATGAAAAAATTAACACACTTCAAAAGACAATCCTTTAAAATTTTATACTTTACAAGTGCTGCACCAAGAACTCAGTATGTGCTCGGTGTCGGTGAATACTGAGTAGGTATAAAAATTTCATTTTTAAGCCTTCTGGAAGACAGATCTTTATTAATAAATCAAACTATTAAGCAAAAAGCTTCTAGGTAAAACCACCCCAAAAAAAATTTCTAGACGGTGATTTTATTTTGATAAATTGCAGGATGCGTTATATTAGATTCTATTTCGTTATACAAAGTAAACAGTTCACTGATCTCTACAAAAATTTGTACATTTATTAGCCAGACAAAAATCTATCTAGCGCTGCAACTTTTAAATCAATAGGATAATTAGTTTGCAAGATATTAAATAAAAACCCCATTTTCACTTCAAAATTAAAAAAGAAAAAAAAACTTCCTTACACATGAACATTAAATTTAAACCTGTTCACACAAAAATATCTGATAAAACTAATGTCATAATAGCTTTAAAATTTTATTTAACTTTTTAAAATATTCATTTAAATTAATCGAATTGTCTTATAGGTTTTTCCCTTGATTTTACATCCACAAACTAAAGTAGGCACAATTTTATTAAACAATCCCCTTGGCGACTTTTATTATCTTTTGCCAGTTTGGTGATGAATTAAAATGGCTATTGCAATTGAATAATAAAAAAAAAAACTTTTTCAAAAATCGCCCAAGCAACTTAGGAGCCAGTTTTCAAATTTCGTTAAGTGGTCCTATACTAATCTGTTCCTTAATGTCCTTAAAATATTGAAAAAAAATGTATGTGATTCTACTTTTCCTAAAACACCAGAAAGGGAACCCCCAGGGGGGTACCTTCTTCAGGTATTCAGGGGGAGTCACGCACCCCGGGCCCGAGTGATCTTTTTTTTCTCTTTTTTTTTTTTTTTTTTTTTTTTTTTTTTTTTTTTTCCTTTCTACCTTCCTTTCTTTTACTTTTTATTTATTTATTTATTTATTATTTTTTTTTTGCTACTAAGATTTTGGCTTTTTGTCTTACTTTTTTGTCCTTGTTAGTTTTTTGGTTTTTACTGCCAATAAGGTTTTGGTACTTGTTCTTGTTTATTGTTCTTGTAAAAAAAAAAAAAAATGTAAAAAAAAAAAATAAAAATTTGAAAAACTTACAAAAAAAAATGAAACTACTTACCTTGTTTTACTCACCTTGTTGGGTTCTACTTAACTTGTTTATTTTCCACTCACCTTTATTTTTTTGTCTTTTTCTTGTTGGTTCTACTAAAAATAATTAACTTCTAAAACATTAACCAAGCTGAGACCGGTGTAGATGTGGCGCTAGTTATTGGGTTGGCGATTTGGTGAGGGTCTCACGGTAGTCTAGCCTTGGGATCACACTGGGAGACTGGTGCCCTTGGTGAAGGTGAGACAACGGTGACTACTCGAACGAGAAACACCGGACTAACACGACTACCACATGTGATTCCTGAGCTGGGTCACTAATCTGGTAGCTGGTGAGTGGTTATGGGTGTCCCAGGGAGCGATTCTGAAAACCCTTTGCTTTCCGTCTGTTCAAGAAACGGGCTGACTTGTGGGACTAAGGAAACCCTCAACCTTTTTATCTTATCTCAATATGGCTACAAGTAAAGGAAATTCGATTAATGCGTCTGGCTCGGGCCAAGCTACTGAAAATTCAAATGTGAAATCTTGGGCAGAGAGAATGGAAGAATTTTCTTCGTCCCTTAATGAGAAAAATATATTTCTAAATTCTGAGGCAAGATTTTTTGTGATAAAGAGGAATGAAGGAGATTTCTTGCGAACATCTCCATTTTTGATCCAGAAAGCGCTACAGTCTATCATGGGTGATCCAAAATCCGTAAAGAAATTAAGATCAGGTGAGTTATTGGTTGAGGTAGAGAGTCAGAAACAAGCTAATAATCTTAAGAAATGTACCAAATTTGCAGACATACCAGTTACTGTTAGCCCACATAGAACATTAAATATTTGCCGTGGCGTCATATCAGAATCAGATCTTCAATTTATCCCAGAGGCCAAAATTCTAGACAACCTTAAAGACCAAAAAGTAATTGCAGTGAAACGTATTTCCATTTTTCGTGACAATAAGCCCATCCCTACAAAACACATAATTCTAACAATAGACTCCCCTAATCTACCACGCTCCATAAAGGCTGGTTACCTTGAATGCCCAATCAGACAATATATTCCAAATCCTCTACGCTGCTTCAATTGCCAACGGTTTGGCCATTCTAAGACCTCATGCCGTGGAAAGCAAACATGTGCCCGTTGTAGTGCCATTGGTCATGACAGTGAAAATTGTGAAGCCCCAATCTGTTGTGTTAATTGCAAAAAGGATCACCCATCCTATTCAAAATCGTGTGAAAAATGGAAAATGGAAAAGGAGATACAAACAACTAAAACAAAACAAAACATATCGTATCCCGAAGCAAGGAAAATTGTGGAATCAAGGACACCCACTGTTGGAAAATCATATGCTGCTGCCATAGTTACCAAAAAAACATATCAGTCTATCGCAATCCAAACTGACACTGTTCATAACACTAGCTCTCCCGTTGTAACAGCATTAAAGAATTCCCCAAACTTACAATCGAATCCAAATCAGACTTCTAACTCTTCACAGTCATCTTCATCCAAATCAAGAAACTTAAAGAAAATGCCACAAACTACTAAAACATTATTGTCTGAAAAAAGTCTTAACTCTCCCTCTCTAAAACATTCTAATTCACCCTCTCATCTCAATATCAAGAAAAAGAAACTAACAAAAGTGCCCATTCCCACTACAAATAAAAATAATAAAGTAAACATTCCAAAACAAGATGATACTATCAGCCTCTATCCTTCTGATGGGGAGGACGGAATGTCTACTGCATCAGAGGAGAATGACGTGGATGTTATAATCTAAAAAATAAAAATAAAAATGACAAATTTCATTTCATGGAATTGCCGAGGTTTTATTAATAAACGTGATGAAATCAGAGATATAATCTCTGATCATCAACCTATCTGCTTCGCTTTCCAAGAAACATACTTAAGACAACACGATAAAGTCAAAATTCGTGGCTATACATGTTTCAGGAAAGATTTTACACAGTCTGACCGAGCTACAGGTGGGGTTGCCCTTCTGATTTCTAATAATGTACCACACTCCAATATACCATTAAATACAAACATTCAAGCTGTTGCCATTCAAGTACACTCTCATCTTTTAATGACCATTTGCACTCTCTATCTTCCACCAAATGCATCCATAAACCAGCATGACCTCAATAGCCTTATTTCTCAGCTTCCTACTCCCTTCCTAATGTTTGGAGATTTCAATGGACATAATTTGCTGTGGGGAAGCCCTAATAATAACCCCCGTGGTCAAATCATTGAAAATGTTATTTCTGACAACTCCTTGTGTATCTTAAATAATGGGGACAATACTTACTTTCACGAACCTTCTAGGACTTTCCATGCTATTGACCTTGCCATCTGCTCTCCCAATCTATATCCATATTTTAATTTTTTTGTGAGTAACGATCTACATAGTAGTGACCATTTTCCTTTATTTTTATCATTTTATAATTTTAATGAACATCATCCACGTAATCCACATTATATATATGACAAGGCCAACTGGACTGCTTTCACTATCAATGCAACTATTACACATGATATGATTGAAGGTGATATCAACAAAGCAATCACTGATGTCACTAATTGTATAATAAATGCAGCTAATCTGATGATTCCAAAATCATCTGGGCGTCTCCATAAACATTCAAAGCCATGGTGGAATGATGAATGCAATATTGCAAAAAGACAGCAGCAAAAAGCCTGGGGAATTTTAAGGAGGTACCCTACTACTGCTAATTATATCGCATTCAAAAAAGCAAGGGCAGCCGCACGCAGAATTCGCAGAAAATCCCAAAAGGATTCCTGGATTAAATATGTGTCCAGCATTACCTCCAATTTAAGCAGCAAACAGCTTTGGCATCGCGTTAAAAAAGCAATGGGAATTTACTCTAATCATAGTATTTCTTTTTTGAAGGATAATGGCCAAACGATTACTTCAATGAAAAATATTGCAGATACCATTGGTAGAACTTTATCTAATATATCTAGCTCAAACTCCTACTGTGAACCTTTTCTATCTTATAAGTATAATTCTGAACGTTCAACAATAAATTTTAGGTCCTGCTTTTCACAAGATTACAATAGCCCATTTACTGAAAATGAATTAAACAATAGTTTGAAACATAGTCATAACTCTGCCCCTGGTCCTGATGGCATTTCTTACCTCATGATCAAACACTTATCAATACAGTCTCTTAAAAATCTCCTTCATCTTTATAATAGAATCTGGACCGAAAATACTTTTCCTATTGCTTGGCATGATGCCATTATCATTCCTTTTCCTAAGCCCGGCAAAGATGCAACCGATCCAAAAAACTACAGGCCAATTGCTTTGACTAGCTGCTTATGTAAACTGCTCGAGAAAATGGTAAATACTAGGCTGGTTTATATTCTTGAAAAGAAAAGGTTAATCTCCCCATGGCAAAGTGGTTTCAGGCGTGGCCGCTCTGCTATTGACAATGTTTTACTTCTAGAGACTAATATTCGGAAAGCTAATGTTAGACGTAACCATTTGGTGTCAATCTTTTTTGATATGGAAAAGGCATATGACAGGACATGGCGCCATGGCATTTTGAAGGATCTATTTAATTTGGACTTCCGTGGTAACCTTCCCATTTTTATTAAAAATTTTTTGAGAGTCAGACGCTTCCAAGTTCGGGTTGGTTCAGTTTATTCAGACTTTTACTTTCAGGACGAAGGTGTACCTCAAGGCAGTGTCTTGAGTGTTACACTCTTCTCTTTAAAAATCAATGATATAATAAAACAACTTCCACAAACCGTTCACGGCTGTTTATATGTTGACGACCTGCAGATTTCTTGCCAGGGAAATGATATGCGCTTCATTGAACGACAGTTGCAACTTGCTGTTAAAAACATCCTTAAATGGACTAATAAAAATGGTTTTATTTTTTCCAGTGACAAAACACAGTGTGTGCATTTTTGCCGCAAACGTGGTCTTCATCCTGATCCACAAATTTTTATTAATGACATACCTATTTCGGTAATTGACTCTGCCCGTTTTTTGGGTGTAATTTTTGACAAAAAACTCAATTTTAAAGACCATATTTCTTATTTAAGAACGAAATGTGAAAAAAATTTAAATATTTTAAAAGTCCTTGCGAACACATCTTGGGGTGCTGATCGCATTTCTCTGCTAAAAATCTACCGCTCCTTAATCCGTTCAAAATTAGACTATGCCTGTGAAATTTATGGGTCTGCTCCTAATTCTTACCTTAAAAAACTTGACACAGTTCATCACAGTGCACTCAGGATCTGCTCAGGGGCCTTTCGAACTTCTCCAGTCGTCAGTTTATATGCTGACTGTGTAGAGCCTTCCCTTACTAATATTAGACAGCAGTTATCTTTACAACTGTACCATAGGATACTTTCTCATCCTAATCATCCAATTCATCCTCATATCAATAACAGTAATGACAATCTCTTTTTGAACCGTCCATCTTGCATCCCACATTTTGGCCTCAGAATCAAGAATATTCTTGCCGGCATTCCTCATCTTCATACCAAAATTCGTACTAGGGGTTTTTTAAATATGACTCCGTGGAACTTCCAGGGTATTTCATGTCTTCATCCTTTCAAAGGTTTTGACAAAGGTAACACTGATGCCTCTATCTTTCAGACCCTCTACAAAGCTCATCGAAGCAATTATAAAGAATATACCGAAATTTTTACTGATGGCTCTAAAACAAGCAATAAGGTTGGTTGTGCGATTATCTCTGACAATACTACTCTAAGCTATGAACTTCCTAACGCTTTTTCTATTTTCTCTGCAGAGTTTTTAGCTATTGAAGTTGCCCTTAATTTTATTTCATCTCATCCAAATCGTAAATTCATTATATATACAGACTCAAAGAGTGTTCTTGATTCTCTTTCATCTACCTCTTGTAACCCATCTTTCACCTCAATTTTAAAAACTTACCACGACCTTCTGAAAAAGGGATTTGACATCTTGTTTTGCTGGGTTCCTGGTCATGTTGGCATCAAAGGCAATGAAGCAGCAGACAAAGCCGCAAGGCAGGCTTCTATTATTTTAAACTGTCCTATACCTTATGACGACATTAAGCACACACTAAAAACCACTTTTAGAAGTAATTGGGAAATGGAGTGGAATAGGCAACAAAATAATAAATTATTTGAAATAAAACCTCAAATTGCAGTCTGGCCTACACTTAGTCCTAGAAAACATGATGTCATAATTACTCGTTTAAGAATTGGGCATTCAAGGATCACGCATAAATATTTACTTCTTGGACAACAGGAACCTGACTGTCCGAAATGTCATTTCTGTGTGCTTACCATTCGCCATTTGCTCACTGACTGTCCTTGTCTTCGTCATCTGTATAGACATTATTTCAACTCATCTTCACCCAATCTGACAAGCCTTTTAGGTGCAAATCCTCATCATCACTTGACAAATTTTTTGAAGGAGGCTGGCTTTTATTTCGATATTTGATTTTATTCTTTACAATGTTCATCCCATTTTACATCTGTTTTTTATTGTATACACTGTTTTTATTACCTTTGATTTTATGTTGTATGTAGTTTTACTTGTTTTTTCTACTGTGTTTTTTAATGATGTTCTGGATGGGTAAACCCATCCAGAAACTTGTTTTTCTTTTACTTGTTTGTTTGGCGCAGCATGTCCTACATTGGACCTTGCGCCAGAAAAAGCCATTCAACCAACCAACCAGAAAGGGAAAACACTAAGCTATTGAAAATCCTTGGTCGTATGGATAAATCATTACGTTGCCAACATTGACAGAAAGTTGCAGAACTCCCCAGATTTCCAAAACTAAATGCAAAACTGGTGTACAATAGATATGTAGACAATAAGACTTCTTCACACACCATAAATTTTAATCCAGCACAACCGGTTTCGAAAGGACGTAGCCTTCCTTCATCAGGTGCAAAAAAACACGTGCTACTGCCTTGGAGGCAAAAGCAAGACTTGCTTTTGCCTCCAAGGCAGTAGCACGTGTTTTTTTGCACCTGATGAAGGAAGGCTACGTCCTTTCGAAACCGGTTGTGCTGGATTAAAATTTATGGTGTGTGAAGAAGTCTTATTGTCTACATATCCCCAGATTTGTCCCCAAAAATTTTAGAATTCCCCAAAAAAGTCCCCACAAACATTTGGTCCCCAAAATTGTACCCAGAAGCCTCAAAAATCCCCAAAATGCGGACAAAATCCCCAATCTGGCATCACTGTGCGACTGGGCTAACTGGGACTGCGATTCAATCTGTGATTCAGTGAACCCGCGAAATCACGGTGAGTCCAGCCTCTGGATCACTTCGACCGATCCAACTGAGAGCCCTGAGACATATGATCCACAACCGGTCGAAAGCAGAGGCTGAACCATCGAGCTTAGCGCCACAATGCGATCAACAATTACTTTGCTGCCGCTGCTGAGAACCACGGAAGAAGAGTCTATAGGAATTAAAACGAGATAGGGCAATGTAGTAACAAAAATGAAAATGATAAATATTCTATCATAATTTGACGTCAAATTCGTTTTCAAATGTCCGAACAAAGTATCCAATATAACATAGAATAATAATAAAGGAAGAAGGAGCATAAGTGTTTCTACATAAGCTGTTGTGTTGCCACAACAAACAGCGATAATAGCGCTGAGGATGGGTGCCCTGCTTCAAGGTTGAGAGGAGCAAAAGTAGCTTTCGCTGGCATTTCACTGGAAGGGGTTTGTAAGCATTAAGAGTATTGGCGTGCTCTTTCTTTCTTTATTATTATTCTATGGATAGGGCAGCGAGCGCGGGAACAGCAGCTCCCTTTTCTGCATTAATTCAGCCGAGTCCAGGAAAGCGATTCGATCGCCGCCTGGTGTAGTATCTTTGAAACTTATCGGAAGAAAGGGAAAGCCCGCCCCTTCGGCTTTAGTCATCATCCTATTTCCGAGAACGACCAACGAACGAACAGCCGGAAATGTAAAAACGCGCTGATTGGTGAATTTTCAAGATCTGGTCGCCCTCTATCTGTAAGATGAAAATTACTATCTTTCCGTAACATTCGTAATACATCCTACTCTTTTAATCCGCGCTGAGAACAGAGGATTTACGGCCCATAAAGAACCTCGGTTGACTGTCGACGGAAATATCCTGAAATCGGACTTAGTATTATATAGGACTTAGTGTTATACCGGACTTAGTGTTATAAGATCAAACTTCTATATTTAGTCATTTTATTTTAGTTTTACTTTCTTCTATATAAATATATATATATATATATATACAGAAGAAAAATTGTTGCATGCATACATTATATATATCTTATGAGTTTAATATGAGGAGTACAAAATCCACTGTTTACAGACCAGGTCTAAAAAATATTAAATTTCTCACAGTGCCACATATCCCCACCAGTTCGAGCCCAGGTACGTTCGTCATACTAGTAGCTCGGAGTTTTCCGTGGTTTTCTCCGACGCGTAAATACGGACTAGATCCCGTTAGAAAGACCATCAGTGGAGGGCACACACCCTCCAGGTTTAAAACCCTTGTGTAGTCAATTGGCCTTATTTTAACACCGTTGAATAAAAAAATGCAAAGTGTTTGCTTTCAGGTCAGAACCAATGAACGTTAAAGGGTTAAATGGTATACGACATCAGGAAATTTTTCTGTTTAATTTCTCTTCAGTCGAATTGTAAGGTAAATTATGTAAATAAGATAAATATTTTTGTTTTATTTTTATAATGTGAAAGTCCTTTCTAAAAAGCAACATAAACCTCAGTGTTACGTTATTTGGTTTTATTTTTACTTTCTTCTGTATCCATAAGAAGAATGGAATCCCCCAAAATTTTATATTTAATTAGACCTTGAAATGAGTTACATTTTGGAGTAAATTGCCTAGCAGATGGCGCTGCTAGCTGCTAATCTGTACTTTTCCCCATTTAAGAGATGGTTTTATCATAACTTCAATATATGTTTAAATTTTAAAAACTTTTTAGTAATAATTTTGTTTTCAAAAAAATTTTATAAATCTCAACATACTGTTTAGCTTAGCATCATATCTGCAAGGAAAAAAAACTCAATCTAAACATTTCTATTAACGTTCCTGCCAGATAACACTAATTTGAGCTTTAAATTTTGAATATGAGCTAGATTAAAATAATTTAATTTTATCGTTTAAAGTCATCATTATCATTTATAAGCTACTGCATTTAAGTTTATTAAAATAATAATTAAGTTAAGTTAGATAAATATGTAAATATAACTTGCAGAAATTTTTCTGAATTTGCAACAAAATTCATTTATTATTATTATTATTTGAATAAAGTACAATTTCTTAAAATTTACAAAACTACAAATTTACAATTTATTTTATAATAAATTGTTTTATATTTAAGATAGACATTTAACACCCCCTCCCCTCCACATACACGCGCAAACATATATATATATATATATATATATATATAACTTAGAGTATTTTTATGCTGTTTACTCATAAAAAATGAAATTTATTAAACATTAAAAAGTAACATATTCCAAAAAAATTTATAGTTAATATTTATAGATTATGAAACATGCATATGATTATAATTACGCTAAAAAATATAAATGAATGTCTTGATTCTAAGAAATAAGCTATTAAAATCTGTCATAATCTGCACTACCCAACGTGATTTACGGAAAATTTTTGGGTGTTCCAATACGGCTGAACCGGTTACAGTTGAGACTTCACTTGAACGAGCTCTCGCCCTCTCCATATCTATCCTTCCTTCAAGATTACAGACTTTTTAAAGTTTGTAGAATCAAACTTTTCTACATAATTAAGGATTTCATTCTGTTAAAACTCCAGGTTAGTAATTTATTTTCGTTAAGTATGAAGTTTTTTTTTTTTTTTTATGTAGTATGTCTGTATAATTTCAATTGATTTCATATACTGAACAGAATTATCGTTTGCCCTTTAAAAATAACGTATCTTTAAAAAAAAATACATAGAACCAATTTTAATCAGTAACTAGCGAGCTTCGCCCGCTAGCGGGTCAGTATTTTCAAATGAATCACTATAATTAATGAATCACTAATAGTAACTTTTAGTCTTAAGAAAAGAAATTTAAAAAAAAATAATTTCTGATCGGGTAAAATGTCGTCCCGGGTCCCCACTGCCTTCGGCAGCACAGTCCCGTGCGCGCTGCGAGTGCACAAGTTCAGGGATACACGCACTGCGCGCGCGTATTCCTTCCCTGACCCTTCGTGTGTCCCCCCAAAAAAATCATTTCTGATCGGGTAAAAACTCACACCGGGTTCCCACTGCCATCGGCAGCGCAGACCCATGCGCACGCACGTGTGAAGGTATACGTGCGCTGCGCGCAAATATTCCTTCTCAAATCAAATTTTTATTCATAAGAAAGGAAAAGAATAAAAAATCATTTCTCATGGGGTACAAAGTCGGCCCGGGTCCCTACTGCCTTCGGCAGCGCAGTCCCGTGCGCGCTGCGCGCGCACAAGTTAAAGAATACACGCGCTGCACGCCCGCATTCCTTCCCTGACACTTCGTGCCCCCTAAAAAAAATCATTTCTGATCGGGTAAAAAATCACACCGGGTCCACACTGCCTTCGGCAGAGCAGACCCATGCGCGCTGCGCGCGCACGTGTGAAGGTATACGCACGCTGCGCGCACATATTCCTTCTCAAATCAAATTTTTATTCTTAAGAAAAGAAAATTTAAAAAAATTATTTCTCATCGGTTAAAAAGTCGGACCGGGTCCCCACTGCCTTCAGCAGCGCTACGCGCACAAGTTAGG
Source organism: Salticus scenicus (assembly GCA_963930645.1). Taxonomy (NCBI): domain Eukaryota; kingdom Metazoa; phylum Arthropoda; class Arachnida; order Araneae; family Salticidae; genus Salticus; species Salticus scenicus. The sequence goes on from OZ005658.1 coordinate 270,772,017, forward strand.
GTATACGCGCGCGGTGCACGCCTATTTCTTCCCCACCCTTTCAGATCTTTCTAATTAACCTACGTATACCAATTTTGAACGGTCTTACTCAATTAGCTGAGATGCAAAAGAACACCTAATCAGGACGCCTCAAAACGTGTAAATCTGCTGAAAACTTTCGCTAATATAAAAGAACTTTAAAATATCTTCCGATGATGTATTAAAAATACTTTAATCATGATTAGAAATTGAAATATTGAAATTTGAAAATATTACAGCGCCATCTGGCGGTAGAAATTTCTGTATTCCACTGTTCGATCCCAAATCAACAAAGCTTTCTAATGATGTATTACTTATGAAGTTATTTTTATTAGTAGTTGAGATACAAAACAAAACTGATTCAGGAGACCTCAAAACGTGTAAATCTGGTGAGTTCTTGAATTCCATTTTCGATAATGTAAAAGTACTTTAAAATGTGTATCGAATGACGCATTAAAAAAATTAATCATGATTAGAAATAGAAATATTGTAATTTGAAAATATTACACAGCCATCTGGCGGTAGAAATTTCTGTAATCTACTGTTCGATTCCAACTCAACAAAGCTTTCAAATGATGTATTACTTATGAAATTTTTTAATTAGTAACTGAGACAAAAGAGAAACCCATTCAGGACACCTCAAAACGTTTAAATCAGGAAAAATGTCGAAATATCGAATTTCTGTAATCTACTATTCAATTCCAAATTAACAAAGCTTTCAAATGATGTATTACTTATGAAATTATTTTAATTAGCAGCTGAGATACAAAAGAAAACCCATTCAGGACACCTCAAAACGTGTAAATCAGGTGAAATCTCTAATTCCACTTTCGACACTTTAATTAGTAGCTGAGATACAAAAGAAAACCCATTCAGGAGACCTCAAAACGTGTAAATAAGCTGAAATCTCGAATTCCACTATTGCGATGCAAAAGAAAACCTAATCAGGAGACCTCAAAACGTGTAAATCGGGTGAAATCTCGAATTTCCCTTTCGATAATGTAACCGTTCTTTAAGGGGTTAGGGGTAGTCAGAGACACGAAAAAATGATAATTTTCAGTAATTTTTTTTTGCTATTAAATCATTTTATTTTACAAAAGTAATAATATGGCATTATTATACAATGTTTTGACTTGAAGTCACGAAAATTTGAAAAAAAAAAATTTATAATTTCCAAAGTTATAGCTGTTTCTGTTGACCCAGTCCAAAAAAAAGGTCCTTGCGGTGACAATGATAAGTCCTTGGAGATTCATCTAAAATCAATCGGATAAGAAAACTTAGTTTTATAAATAGATAATCCTGGGCCTGATCGAAGCTTTTTTTTTTTTTTTTTCAAAACTTAAAAAAATGGCGGACTCAGGAAATTTTTTTCTAAATTTTTGGGAAAAAGTCAACAGTTAATTGGTCTTAAAAAATCGAAATTTTTGAAAAAAAAAAAAAAATCCTTCGATCAGGCCCGAGTTTATTATGTATTCTAAAAGCTGTATAAATTTCATTAAAATCTACTGAGCGGTTTTCAAGTTACAGTTGTCACCAGTTCAAAAAAACATAGTTTTGAGAAAAACGCATTTAAAGTTTCGCACTAGATTTACGTACAGAAATACGAATTATTTAATCACTTACACTGAGTCATCTATTCCTGGGCCATATAATAGTTCTTCAGCCATTGTGGAAGTTTCCAAAACATCAATTTGCCGTTGCCTACGAAGCATTCTGCCTTCCCGAGTGTTGTCGTTGGCGCGCTGATCTGCCACTTTCACACGTGCAGCATCCTTTTTTTTTGCATACTGATGGGAATTAGACCCACTCGAAAAGTAATTATCGGATCAACTTCAAATTTTCAGAGAATATTTATAAGATATTACACTTTAAGAAAATGCAAAAAAAAAAAAAAATTTGATTTTTTGAAAATCCTGACTACCCCTAACCCCTTAAAATGTGTATCGAATGACATATTAAAAAAAAAAAAATTAAGCACAATTAGAATTTTAAATATTGAAATTTTAAATTATTAGAGCGCCATGACACCTCAAAACGTGTAAGTCAGGTGAAATTTCGAATTCCATTATCTACGGTAGTCGGTTAATGGAAGTAAATAGGAAAAGAAATATTTTTACCTTAAGTGTATTTGTGTCGTTTTGAAACTGGCATCCTTTTTCGGCAGATAAAATGTCAGGCGTGTAAAGATAAAATTTAATTTGCAATTAAAATGTAAATCTTTTGTTTATTGACCAAAATCGATGAAATTTGAACTGCAAGTTTGTTTTGTGGTGTGAAGATTGTATACTAATTGAAATGTGCGAATTTTGAAAAATTGAAGAAAATAGAAAATTGCAATTTTTAATCGCAGTACAAAAACACGTGACCTCATTAAATACCAGATGGCTTTCTTTCCGTTCAGGACTGTAGAGACTATCGTCTGCAAAGCTAAGATTCTTGTGATTTGTTGCCAACATTTTTGTATAGTTTAGTTAATTTTAAAAAATCTAATTGTCCGATCGATAAGCCGTTTAAACCATCGGATTGAGAAAAAAAAGCCCTTTCCAATTGTATCTTGTTTGTAACAATACGACTGATATTTCTAATTTATTTTGCACTTTTCCGTAAAAATGTCACTTTTTAAGCATTTAATCATGAATTCTGGGTCATTTTTCGGTAGACATGGGTCGACATTTTAATTAATATCTCCGCTAATTAGGATCGCATCGCTTAGTGAATTATATCGATGTCGAGATGAAGAAATTCTGCGTCTGTCGACACCGGTTTCGAGTCGATGCGACCATTAGCGCTGGAGCTTTAGCGATGACAAGGCATTTCTCACAGACAGACAGATGCGCACAGATTTTAATAATTTAAGGAGATAATTTTCTATTATACTGAGGGCTCAATCATAAATATAAGGTAATAAAACTATTTATTTATTTGTTGATATTGATGTATATCTTATTTGTTTCCATATTATGTACAGATAAGTAGAAATATTTATTTAATCTGTGCTTATATGCTGTTAATCTCACATTAGTATTTTTATATTTGCATCACCGCCAAAAAGTTTATATATAATGAACACTATATTATTTTCTGTTTAGATCCTAGAACAGATAAAATAAATGTAATAGTATTAAACGTATTTCTATATTTTCTGCTAAAGATGTACACTGTATAAAAGTTTAATATGTCTGTTTTTTCCCTCCCCATTTTTAATGACTTGTCCATATTTTACTGATATATAAGAATTAAGCTTATTTTTGGTAAGTATTTTATTTTTTAAATTTTTATGTTATTATTGACAATATGCTGATTCTACAAAAGCAATTCAGTAAGTATTTTAAGTTCAAATGCCAGTCTTGAGCGAAGATCTAATCGGATGAAAAAGCTGAATCTGTCTTGAAAAAATCCTGAATGAAAAGAAAACTCCTCCCTAGTTTAATGAACTAATAGTGTCTGAATGCGAGTTTGTACGTTATGCCAGTTTTAATAAATTAGCATAACATATTAAGTTCTCTTTCGGATCAAATTTTCATTCGACTGTGTGAAAGTTTAGAAAATATCGACTTGAAAATGTTTATTCTTAGAAGAATTTATGACATGTAATTTTTGTGAGTATAATTTTACTTCAAAATTTTATTTTTGATTATTTTATTAATATCATGCTTATTCGGTAAAAGGAATTAGATGGTAATGCATATTTTAAATACTCATTTTCATAATATTGTTGCGTACTTAGGGGTTCGTGAGTTGTCCGAGAATGAAAGGCAAAACTTACAAAAATTCAATAATTTATTCACAGAAAGTTCCGGAAAAATACAGGTCTATAAACCAAGTACCAGCTTCAATTCAACCAGTAAACACAGCTTAAACAACAGCTGTCAATAGCAAATCCACAGTACAAACTGTATAGCAATAACACTTGAAGCAAGTCTCTTTCAAAGAGGCACAAAACAATGCAAGCATTAGCGAAGCTGGTGGAGAACTGAACTGACTGACTAGCCTTGGCGAAGAAAACAGGCTTATATACCCCTGTAGAAAAGTGTGGAACGTTCCAGAAATCTCCATATCTCATCAGCCAATAGGATTAGAGCTTCCATATTTGGTATATATCTATAAGGATTTTCTTGCCAAAAAAATCGCCAAATTGGAAAAAAGTCGCCAAATTTGACGCCAAATCCATTGCCTGCCTTATTGGGGCTTTTTAATGCGTTTTTAAGGGAAAATAAGGCTATTTCAACGCTAAAACGACTAGAAATGCACAAAATTAGCACTTTATCAATTTACTAAGCCTCTTTGAAAGAATTTATACAAAAGTAAACACAATTATTTACAATTTTGTAACAATATTATATTAAAGTAATTTTGTAATTTATGGATACATACTTATAAAAAATAGTTCACATGAAAGTAAGCAAGTAAGATTTAATGCAAGTAAATTTTTCTCTAATCACATAAATTCTAACATAATTCTATTACAAGTAGTACAGGTCCATATAAATGTTGGTAAGTATTTTTAAATTTTTATGTTATTGTTGATAATATGCCGATTCTTCAAAGGCAATTTAGTAAGTATTTTAAGTTCAAATGCCAGTTTTGAGCGAAGATCTAATCGGATGAAAAAGCTGAATCTGTCTTGAAAAAAACCTGAATAAAGATACAACTCCTTCATAGTTTAATGAACTAATAGCGTCTGAAGGAGAATTTTTGGGTTATGCCAGTTTTAGTACATTGGTATAACACATTAAGTTCTCTTTCAGATCAAATATTCATTCGTCTGTGTGAAAGTAAAGAAAATATCGACTTGAAAATATTTACTCTTAGGAGAATTTGACATGTAAATTTTGTAAGTATAATTTTACTTTAAAATTTTGTTTTTCATTATTAACATGCTCATTCTGTAAAAGGAATTAGATGAGTATTTTTAAATATGTATTACCATTTTCATAATATTATATTGTTGCGTACTTGGGGGTTCGTGAGTTGTCCGAGAATGAAAGGGCAAACTTACAAAAATTCAGTAATTTATTCACAGAAAGTTCCAGAAAAATACAGGTCTATAAACCAAGTATCAGCTTCAATTCAACCAGTAAACACAACTTAAACAACAGCTGTCAATAGCAAATCCACAGTACGAACTGTATAGCAACAACACATAAAGCAAGTCTCTTTCAAAGAGGCTCGAAGCAATGCAAGTACTACCGAAGCTGGCTAAAAACTGAACTGAACTGACTGACTTGGCGAGAAAGCGCTCCTTATATACCCCTGTAGAAAAGTGTGGAAATTTCCGGAACTTTCCACACTTCTCTACAGGGGTATATAAGGAGCGTATTACTGCCAAGGCAGTTCAGTTCAGTTCTCAGCCAGCTTCGCTAATGCTTGCATTGTTTTGAGCCTCTTTGAAAGAGACTTGCTTTATGTGTTATTACTATACTGTTCGTACTGTGGATTTGCTATTGACAGCTGTTGTTTAAGTTGTGTTTACTGGTTGAATTAAAGCTGATACTTTGTTTATAGACCTGTATTTTTCTGGAACTTTCTGTGAATAAATTACTGAGATTTTGTAAGTTTGGCCTTTCATTCTCGGACAACTCACGAACCCTCAAGTACGCAACATTTCTGATGTCAGAAGTGGGATTGTCTGTGAATGGTGATAACTAGAGCTATGGAGCAGGAAATGAAGAAACTTCTAGAGATCTTAGCTACCCAGATGAATGAAATGAAAGCAGGACAAAGAGAAATGAAAGAAAGTATGGAAACGGGACAAAAAGAGATGAGAGATAGATTAACTGAAGAAATGAAAGCAGTACAGGAGAAAATGGAAACATCACAAAGAGAATTGAAAGACGGTTTGACTGAAGAAATGAAGGAAATGAAAGCAGTTCAGGAAAAGACAGAAGCCAGTTTGACCGAAAGAAATTTTGAAGAGAGATTTATGATGATAGAACAGAATTTTGAGGAGAAAGTTAAAGAAAATTTTGATCAGGAACTGAAAGGAAGGCTTTCAGAGATAGAAGGTAAATTGAAAAGAATAGAAGAAGATCTGGAGAGAAAAGTGGAAGAAAAGTTAGAATCCATGCCCCAGGAAACTGAAAAGAAAGAGAGAAGAATCCAGAATCAGGAAGTTATTAAGCTATCTACCTACGATGGCAGTTCCTCCTGGCATGTATATAAGACGCAGTTTTCCATCGTAGCTGAAGCTAACGGCTAGGACTCTGTTGCAAAGACGGCTCATCTGGTAGGGTCGTTGCGGGGCAACACCGCAGATATTCTGGAGGCCCTTTCGAAGAAACAGCGATATGACTTCGACGTTTTAACCAGAGCACTAGAGCTACGTTTTGGAGCGAAATGGTCCAAAGAATATAGTCGACTCCAGCTAAGGTCCCGTCATCAGAGACCAGGGGAAAGCTTACAAGAACTGGCATCAAACATCCAGAGGCTTTCACATTTGGCTTTCTTAGACTGTCATCCTGAAACACGCAATGATCTGGCCCTAGAATATTTCATTGATGCTGTCGGAGATCCAGAAATTCAAAAAGCCCTTAGACTCTCCGGCGTGAAGGATGTGGAGTCAGCCTTAGTGTATGCCCTAAAGATCGAGGCAGCCCAAGAAGCCTCCCGTAAACATCGCCAGAACAGCACAGCAGACAAAGTGAACGGCTCTCAAGATGATCTTAAAGAGATTCAGAAAATGATTGCAGATATTAATAGAAGACTACGCATTTTTGAGAGTAAGAAAGAAGGGAAGATTCCAAAAACTAAATGCTTGTGTTACGGAAAAGACGGGCATATCAAACGAAGCTGCCCAGTGAGAACATATAGAGAAGCAACCAAGAATGTCTCTGAAGTATGCCACCCAGAAAGAGCTCTTCGAGAAAATCCAGATGCCTTCTTGCGGAAGCCTCCATCTGAAGATCATAAATACAGCTCTAAAGCCGAGGATAAACACCAAAGAATAAAGCCAGTTGCCTGCCAAGTTACTGTCTCAACACCATCAGAACAAGATCCCGATCCATGGAGAGACGAAGAACTTAGACAAGCCCATTTCGAAGATCCTGACATAAAGCCAATATTACAGCTGAAGGAGACGACCAGCAACAGACCTACCTGGCAGGGCATTTCCAGATTTAGCCCCATTGTGAAAAGTTATTGGGCACTTTGGGACTCTCTTCCTATCAGAAACGGCGTATTAAACAGAAAGTGGGATGATGGAAATCTGATGATGGAAAAAGCTTCAGATGGCAGATTGTATTACCAAGATCAAGAATTCCAGATGTTTTAGAACAACTGCATAGTAGCTCTACCGGAGGCCATTTTGGGGGTAATGAAGACTCTGCAGAAAGTTCGGGAACGCTTCTACTGATGCAAGGCAAGGGAGGACGTGAAGAAATGGTGTAAATCCTGTGATGCTTGTGCGGCACGTAAAGGCCCGCAGAAACGAAGTCGAGGAAGACTACAACGGTATAAAGTGGGAGCACCATTTGAACGGATTGCACTCGACATTTTGGGTCCTTTGCCACGGACCTCCAGTGGAAATAAATACATCCTCGTCGTGATGGACTATTTCACCAAGTGGCCTGAGGCATATCCCATTCCCGATCAAGAGGCATGCACAGTCGCAGAGGTCCTAGTGCAGCAATGGGTGTCAAGGTACGGCACGCCCCTACAACTTCATACCGACCAAGGTACGAACTTTACCTCTGCCGTTTTCAAAGGACTGTGTCAACTACTCGGCATAGACAAAACCCAGACAACACCCTTACATCCCCAGTCAGACGGCATGGTCGAGAGGTTCAACCGTACCATCCTGAATAACCTCTCTCTTCTAGTATCAAAGAACCAGCAAGATTGGGACTTGAAGTTGTCATTGTTCCTGCTGGCTTATAAAAGTGCTGTCCATGAAACCACCGGCTATACTCCAGCCCAGATGCTGTTTGGACGTGAACTACGTCTCCCATGTGATCTCCTGTTTTGTTGTCCATCCGATGCGCCTTCATCGCCCGAGCAGTACATCCAAGATCTCCAGGCACGATTTGAGGACGTACACAACTTTGCTCGGGAGCGGATTCACATGGCAACAGAGAAAATGAAGACAAGGTACGATCTATAGGCTACATAACATGAGTTCCAGGAGGAAGACAAGGTCTGGTTGTGGAATCCTGTTCGACGCAAAGGAATCTCTCCCAAGTTACAGTGCAACTGGGACGGACCGTACACAGTCTTAAAAAGGCTGAATGATGTAGTGGCGCGGATCACTAAAACACCTTCATCAAAACCGACCCAGACAACGCAATTAAGTATATATTACATCTATATGACGTAAATTACATCCATAAACTATATCTAGAATTCATCCAGTATAGTAACTATTACATAGAATCAACGTAGATATAACCATCAGATGTCTCTCCAAGTACATCAGATATACATCTATATTACATCTAGAATGACCAAAAATTGACTTTACTAGACATGTATGTTCATCTATATCATGTAGTGTACATAACATCTATATATTATTAACGTAGATGTATGTAATATAGATGTAGATGTACATCACATCAATGTATTGTATATGTAAATAAACATCAAATCTATGTATTGTATATGTAAATAAACATCAAATCTATGTACATATTATGTATGTATATATGTATCATATCTACGTAATATATACAGGGCTGCCACAGAGGACTTTTTTTTATTATTTTCATACCCCTATTTCCAAAACATAAAATGTATAATAAATTTATGCAGGCAAAGTGCAAATTCACCTGCATAAATATATCATGCATTTTATTTTTTGGAAACAGAGGTATGAAAAGAATATTAAAAAAAAAAAAGTCACCTTTGACAGCATCTGTATGTATGTCTATTATACACACATTCATGGCCTTAGCCCTTTTTGGCTACCAGAAAATTCTAATAAAAATTTTCTATAAATTTCTACAACAAAAATTAAATTAAAACAAAATTTCTATTAAAATTTTACAATAGGCAAAAAGTGTTAAGTTGGCAACTATGCATGCAGCAGTCACAGCGTTCCTGTATTTTTATGTGCGTTTTGTTATTTTGTCATCGCCAATATTAAAAAGAAATATTTCTTGGAGGATTTAATGCTATAGTATAAAAATTACTCTTCTGAAATAGTGGTGATAAAATGTACGAAAAAATATTATCCCTGCATATGCCAATGAATACAATGTAAAAATTATTCATAATCTAATACAGTAGAACCGCAATCCATCTTTTTTCATGGGGTGCGTGAAGAAAAACGATAAAAGTGGGAAAACTATGAATGCGAGTTAAAGCCAAAACACAAATAAAACAATGTTTATTACATAATACACGCAATACATATAGTATACTACTTTTTAAAACTAATTTGTTACTCTCCAAACTGTCAGAAAAAATGAATCAAAGTTGTAGAACATTAAGTGATGTTAATTTTTAAAAATCAGTAATTTTATGTTGGATTTTTTGTTCATTTTATAAATTAAAGAGGATTTTCCAGATTTGCAACATTTCCTTGTCCTTTTCTGCAATTTCATGTGCATATAAAAAAAAGTTTGTGCATTTTTAAATACTGTAATTACGGCAGACACACTTAGCACTGGCGTAGGCTCAGCCTCAGGAATGTGAAAAAATGTAGTAGCTGGCCATACTGGATGCATCGTTTCTCCTCTTTTTTTATACAAAGTAGAATAACTTATTCTCCGAGTAACAACACACGATCTGTATTCATAATTAATTGATAACACATATACATAAGATTTATATGCTTGACTTGTAGTCCGCTTGTAAATTTTTGTCAGATAAAGACAGATAGCATATGACAGAATTACAATACGAAGAAATGGAAAGACACCTAGGGCCAGCGCGGGAATAGAACCCGCTCTTCTATGCTCGAAGGCGATTAACAGTGTTGTGACATAACCACTCGGCCACGGAGGGCCCTTTGCATTCTGTAATCCATAGACGCATGTTACAATATCTGCACAATCCCTGTTCTTCACCTAAAGCAGCATAAGTTTAAGTAGTTGAGGTTGTTTGGGTTTTGCATCGCACTAGTGCTACAATATGGGCAAATGGCGACGGTCTGGAACTTACCTTTGAGGATGGTCTGGAGATATGCTATCAGAATTTTGATCTTCCGTGGAGGAGGAAAACACTGGAATTTTGCAAAAATGAGAACCTATTCATCTGTTTTATCACAATTAGACTTGCATCCAATTACGCAACATTGATCTGGCATATTTAAATGTGTAATTAACGAAAGAAATAGAATTAAAACATAGCGAAGCACAGAAATTAATAACTAAGTTCAGATGAGCAGCACGTGTAGTTTAAAGTTAAAGTTTAAAAAAAATTATGGCACTCTTAGTTTAAAAAGCCTATCCACCAAGACAAGGTGGTGCCATATTGGATAGGAAAAGCCCGTTTTTAATTGTCCTTTGGTCAAATACCATAGAGAAAGCAACAAGATTCGTGTTTTTTAGCTGTCCTTTTGTCAAAAACCACATAAAAAAAGCAATTACTAAATTGTTGCGCTAAAAACCAGATAAAAAGTAACTACAAGTAAAACTGAAAATTTAAATTTTGATCAATACTATTTAATACAGTAGCAGATATTTAGTAGATATAAAAATTTCTTTTATTGCTGGTTGTCTTTGGTATGGCGAAGAGGAAATATATTATATACAATACATCCTCTTTAAAGAAATTATGCATTTATTCTTCACACATTTCAATGGCCAAGTCAAAAGAGGGCTTATAAAGAAGCTTTGTATATGCCTAATAATGATGATTTGCAAGGTGTAACATATAAAGTAGAAACATTTTCCCAATAAGAATTTCTCCACTTTCATTTTCTTGCATTAATTTAATAAAATTTGAAACATCACAATACTTCCATCTGATAAGCAGCATACCTTATTAGGAGGCTTCAATGTGAGCATAAATTTGGGAAAATTTGCAACCTGAAATTGAATTTCATGAGGGAAAAGATTGGGGCCATTATAATGCTGTTTTGAAAGAATAGTTTGAACAGTACTACTTAAAGTACTTGTTGAAGATTCAACACAATCAGAAATTAACATATCATGAGTATCTTCAACAGGCATTGTAGGAAATCTGGAATTTGAAGGTCCGGTATCGGTGGAATTAACAATTGATCCGAAACCACTAGCATAAAAAATGGCATCCATTCTGTTTTGAATCGTTTTATTTAAATTTCGCGATTGCTGGCGTTTAGAAATAATTTGATTAGTTTTACGAAACATAATTAAATCCTTACTTTGATAAACATAAAAAACAATCCAGTATTAATATCTTATTCGTAATAAAAGCAGAAGTTTATTTACGTTGCATGTGTAAACAATTCTGGTAAATCTCGATCGAGATCGATGTTGCCAAAAAGAAGTAAACATGGACAACATTTGAAAATAAAATTCCAACTTACCTCCATGTTATGTTAGTTAATAAACTGTTAGTATATAAACGTCATCCAGAGGTAGTTTATTTGACAATTCATTTTATGTTTCAGAATAAATATTATTTATACGTCCATACTATGTTTATCCATATTATGTTCGTATATAAACGTCTGATAGATGTCATATTTTGGATCATCTAGTTAATGTTTTTAAATGAGCATTGATTTAATGTACATGAATGTATTCTAGATGTAAATCGGATTTAATGGATCAAATATCTACGTATGTGCTGTGTGGGGAAGATGGTGCACTATAACAGGCTTAGTCAAGTACCACAATTTACGGTAATATTAAAATTTAAAATGTAAATACTGGTAAAATTTGCGCATGCGTAATGTAAATATTTGTATATAAATATTTGTACATATTTGTGAATTTTGTAAATATTTCTCACTTAATTTATATTTCTATTTTATCCTTATGTGCAACTTAGTTTTTGTATTTTAGCTTGTGTAAATTTGTTTAGTTTAACCGCTTGACCAAGGGTTGCACTGCCCGGGACGTGCAGTCCTTGGGAGGGGGGCAGTGTTACAAAATTGCAAATAATTGTGTGTATTTTCGTATAAATTCTTTCAAAGAGGCTTAGTAAGTTGATAGTGCTAATTTTGTGCATTTCTAGTCGTTTTAGCGTTGAAATAGCCTTATTTTCCCTTAAAAACGCATTAATAAGCCCCAATAAGGCAGGTAATGGATTTGGCTCCAAATTTGGCGACCTTTTCCCACCTTGGCGATTTTTTTGGTGACCTTCGCGAGAAAATCCTTATAAGGGATATACCAAATATGGAAGCTCCAATCTCATTGGCTGAGGAGATACGGAAATTTCTGGAACCTTCCACACTTTTCTACAGGGTTATATAAGGAGCGTATTCCCGCCAAGGCAGTTCAGTTCAGTTCTCAGCCAGCTTCGCTAAATGCTTGCGTTGTTTTGAGCCTCTTTGAAAGAGACTTGCTTTAAGTGTTATTGCTCTACAGTTTGTACTGTGGATTTGCTATTGACAGCTGTGTTTACTGGTTGAATTGAAGCTGATACTTGGTTTATAGACCTGTATTTTTCTGGAACTTTTTGTGAATAAATAACTGAAATTTTGTAAGTTTGGCCTTTTGTTGGATATAGTCCATGTGTTATTTTATTCTCTCATTTTGTATTTTTAACTCTCGTGATGTATTTTTGTTATTGTAAAAAAAAGAAAAGATTATTCAGATGATGTTCGTGCGCGTGCATCTAGTTTTTTTTTTTCTTTTTTGATTATTCAAATTTTTAAATGGAATAAAAGTAGCAATAGATTTTGTTGTTATTAGAATTTATTTAGTTTTTCAGAAAGCTTAGGAGTTTAATATAACTTCTTTTGTATGCTTTAAGTTTATTTGGCGTCCGCAATTATATCTAGTAAGCTGGAGAGTTAAAATAACTCTTTTTGTACGCTTAAATAACATTTTGTGACGTCTACGCGACAGGTTGGTTGTAGGATTTAAGGCCGATTGACTCCTGATGTGTCCTAGGCCTAGAGGGGGAATGCTCTCCGTGGGGGTCTTTCTAAGGGGTCCTAGCCCGTATTTACGCAAGTTTCGGAGGAAACCACCTACGCGACAGGACAAAGTAAAACAATATGTTTCAAGCAATTAAAGGTTTTAGAAAAGCCGATCTGAAGTTTGTAGCGGAAGAGCTTGGCGAAATAATTCTCCTATTGCTACTTTAAAGGAAATTATTTTGAATAGCAACGGATATAAAACTGATCCCACTTTTGTGCAAGAAATTTTATCAACGGCTGTTGTTGAGAGGCAAGAAAGAGAAAAATTGAAACTAGAGCAAGAAAAAGATCTACAGCAACAAAAATTTAAATTTGAACAAGAACAAAAACTTAAACTTGAACAAGAAGAAAAAAGGCTTAATCAAGAATTAGAGATAAAGAAGATGGAATTAGCCCAACAGTTGGAACTAGCTAAAATACAGTCACAGGCACACATTCAGGGTGAGTCAATTTTGACTGTTAGTGAAAATAATGCATCTAGAAGAAAAATTTCCTTACCCACGTTACAATTCCGACAATTTGATGGGGATTTAAAAGAATGGCTACCATTCTGGAGTCAGTTTGAGCAGATAGATAAAGATAACGATATTCCTCCAGAAAACAAATTCCAGTACCTCATTCAAGCAACGGTCGCTGGTTCCAAAGCACGAGAAGTTGTAGATAGTTTTCCGCCAACTATGCCAAAGTTATAGAGAGTCTAAAAGTCTGTATGGAAGAGATGATCTTCTAGTTGAAGTGTACGTTAGAGAATTATTAAAATTAATTATAGTTGTGCATACAAAAGAAAAATTTTCTCTTACTTCATTGTACCATAAACTTGAATCATATTTAAGGGCTCTTGAAACGTTGGGTGTCACTACTGATAAATGCGCTTCTATATTATATCCTATGGTAGAATCCTGTTTTCCAGCTGAATTTTTGAAAGCTTGGATTAACATTGTAACATTGTTTCTGCTAGTTCTGATGCGAAAGAACGGTTGGACAATTTGAAGCAATTTCTCAAATGTGAAGTTGAAGGAGATGAAGAATAAATTTGGCGGTCGCCGGTTTTGGTCTGGCGAAGAAATATGATGACCGAAATTATAGAAAAAGAAGGACTTACACTGATGTTGTTAAGCCTATACCCACTGCCTCTACTTTATTAACGACTTCTTTTAAACAGGATCTAAAGAAAAATTGCGTGTTTTGTGATGAAAAGCATATGAGTTCAGACTGTTTTACGGCACGAAAGATGAGTTTTAATGAGAAGCAGAATGTTCTAAAGGATAAGAACTGCTGTTTCCTCTGTTTGGGGTCCACACTACCAAACAGTGTAAAGCTGTTCTGAAGTGTTTTATCTGTGATAGAAAACATTCCACCGTGATGTGCCAAAGTCTTGATAAAGGCAAAACAAATGAAAGGGAAGAGAAAGAAAAGTCAAATGAAAATGAAGTAAATATGGCCAATTTCAATAAAAATCCAAAGGTATTTCTTCAAACTCGCAAAGCAAAAGTCGTCTCTGATAATAAAGAAAAGGATATTCGTCTAATTTTGGATACTGGTTCACAAATATCGTATATTTTGAAGAAATTAGCAGAAGAAATGAAATATGCAGCCATTAAAAAAGAAAAGGTTGTACATTCACTTTTTGGCGGAGTCTCAACCAAAGAATATGAACATAACTTTTATAAAATAAGATTAAGAGATTTGACAGGGAAATTCAGATGCACTTTTGAGGTTTTGGATCAAAATATTATATGTGAAAATGTTAAACCTGTGGGAAAATGTTCTTGGCTGAAAGAATTGGCCGAGAAAGACATTGTTTTGACAGATGTTGGCGATGCAGATGAATATATTCAAGTACTGATTGGAGCCGATATAATCGGTAAACTATTGACAGGTCGAAGAGAAGTGTTGTCTTCTGGGCTAGTTGCAATGGAAACACTTTTTGGCTGGACATTAATGGGAAAAGTTCCTCAAAAAAGTTCATCTAAAGAAAATTTAGCGCTATCAGTTACTTCCATGTTTGTAAAAGAAGCAGAAATTTCCGACTTATGGCGATTAGATTTACTTGGAATAAGTGATCCAATCGAAAAGCTATCTAAGATGGATATAGATCGTCAAGTAAAAGTACACTTTCTACAGACAGTAACACGGAATGAAGACGGTCGTTATGAAATATCCTTGCCATGCGCTGAAGATAAACCACCTTTACCTGATAATTTGTGTTTAGCCAAGAAAAGGTTAACCAATGTCACACAAAAACTACTTGCGAGTAATATTTATGAAAAATATGAGGAAGCACTTTTAGGATGGCTTGGCGACAAAATTATTGAAGAGGTTCCTCAATGTGAAAGGTCCTTTTATGGACACTACTTACCTCATCGACCAGTTATAAAGGAGAATAGCACTACTCCAATTCGTCCAGTATTTGACGCATCAGCAAGAATCCAAAACCATCCATCTTTGAATCAATGTCTACACTGCGGTCCAAATCTCATTGAATTAATTCCTGACATACTTTTGCGATTTAGAGAAAATAAATTGGGTGTCTTAGCTGATATCAAGAAAGCGTTTTTGCAAATAAGCATCCGAAAAGAAGATCGGGATTTTTTACGTTTCCTCTGGTGGAGCAATCCAGAACAAAGTGAGCTTAGAATATTTCGTCATGCTAGAGTCGTTTTTGGAGTCAAGAGTTCACCTTTTTTGCTAGCTTCAGTAATAGAATACCATATTAAAAATGATGAAGAATACGACACAGAACTTAAACAAAGATTGTTGAGAAGCTTATATGTTGACAATGTTGGTACGAGTGTCCGCACGGAGGAAGAGTTAAAGAGATTTATTACTTGCTCTAAAAACCTAATGTCTAAAGGCGGATTCGACCTAAGAGGATGGGAACACACAGAAGAGAGAGAGGACACGGAACACGGTAAAGAAGCTGTTGTACTTGGATTACACTGGAACAGATTTTCGGACATTTTAAAGGTCAATGTATCCTGGACGAAAGATGTAAATCTGGAGAAAATAACAAAACGTACTATGCTATCAGTGGCACATAAAGTTTTTGATCCAATTGGTTTTACTTCACCAGTCATGATTTGCCCCAAGATGATGTTACAGAAAACCTGGAAAATTGGTTTAAGAAATTACCGGGGATCTAAAAAACGAGTTTATCGGATGGTTTCGTGAATTAAATATATTGGAAGAAATTGAGATTCCGCGATACATTCAAGTCACTCCAGATAATTAAAAAAAATGTACTCTTCATACATTTTGTGATGCTAGTATTCAGGCTTATGCTGATGTTGTATTTTTGAGAATAGAAAAAGCTGATCAAGTGAAATTATTCCTTCTGGCTGCCAAATCCCGCATCAGTCCTTTAAAGTGCCCAACTATACCTAGAATGGAGCTTTTAGCGGCTTTGATTGGTGCTACATTATCGATATCAGTAACAGATGCATTCAGTTGGGAAAATTTGGAAAGATATTTTTGGAGTGATTCCACGACAGTTCTTGCATGGATAATCAGAGAAGAGAACTGGTCAGTTTTCGTCAGGAACCGAGTTCAAGAAATCAGGAGTTTGACTGATCCTTTATGGAAATATATTCCCAGTGAAATTAACCCATCGGATCTACCCTCTAGAGGTTGTAAAGCCAAACAACTTGTCTCTCTCAAATGGTGGGAGGGTCCATCGTGGCTTAAGAATCCATATGAGTACAACAAACATATGAATTTCATCTGCCAGAATATAAATGAAGGAGACGTTGAAAGAGAAAAGTTAAAATCAACAGAATTACTGATAAATGTAGATAAAAATTCACAGAATACTTGGTACTATCAATATTTTTCATGTTATGGGAAAATCGTGCGCCTTGTTGGATGGATTCTCCGTTTTAAACATAATACTTGTAATCCAAAGGATAAAGTGAAAGGAGAATTGACAAGTCAGGAATGAAAATGAAAAGCAGAAATGAAAATAGCTTGGATGATTCAGAAGGAAGCTTTTTCCTCTAAAGATTATGAGAAATTGAAAACTCTTGAGACTTTCAAAGATGAGGAAGATATAATACGCGTAAAAACTAAAATTTTGTATAGACAAGACAAGAAGGATTTTCTCACACCTATCGTTCTACCATCTAATCATGAAGTTGTTAAACGACTAATTTAATATTTTCATCTGAAAAAGTGTCACGCAGGTCCTCAGATTCTTTTAAATTTGATTAGAGAAAAATATTGGATTTTGAATGGAAGAAGAACTCTGACATCTGCTTTATCTAAATGTACTACTTGTAAAAGATTCAGCTCGAAGAACGTGGAATCTTCATCTGTTTCTCTACCAGAAAATCGAGTAAAAGATGCAGCTGTGTTTCAGATCATTGGTATTGATATGGCTGTTCCTTTGTTTCTGAAAGACAATCAAAAGAGTTGGGTTACCTTGTTCACATGTGCTGTCTATCGGGCAGTACATTTTGAACTTGTTACATCAGCATCTACAGAGGTTTTTTTGATGGCTTTAAGAAGATTTATATCTCGTAGAGGAAGACGTTCCATTATATATTGCGACAATGGCTCTAATTTTGTTGGTGCAGCCAACTATTTGAAACGACTGAACTGGAATCATATACAAAAGGATGGAGCAACCAATTCAATTGAATGGAAATTCAATCCGCCAACTGCGTCGTGGTGGGGCGGATGGTGGGAGAGGCTCATCAGACTGATGAAATATCTATTAAAAAGGGTCCTTGGGAGAGCGTGCCTGAATTATTAAGAAATGATTACTGTATTGGCTGATTGCGAAAGCATTATAAATTCTCGACCTTTGACTTACATGTCATAGCAAGAATCTATTAAACCAATTTCTCCTGCCATGTTTTTGAAAGATATTCATGAGTATATTGTGATGCAGTCGAGGGAAACTCTTTCAAACGAAGGCTTAAATGCAGACAAGCACTGCAGAAAAGTTTAAGAAATCGATTTAGATTAGAGTATTTGGGTTTACTTATTCAGCGGTCGAATGTGAGAAGAAGCCAACAGACAGTTTCTGTAGGAGACATTGTGTTGGTGGGAGCGGACAATAAAAAAAGGATGCACTGGCCATTAGGACGCATCATAGAGCTTATTCATGGCAAAGATGGAAAAGTGCGCCTCGTAAAGTTACAAACATCTCATTCAGAGATACTTCGACCAATACAAAGAATCTATCCTCTAGAAGTATCATCTAGTGACGGTGCTGAAAATACGCTTCCTAATCCAGCTGTGAAGGAGGCACAAATTGAAAAGCCTTTTAGCCTTTGGAGGATAAGTCCCGCAGGGAAATTAGAAAGACTAGATCGGGAAGACTAATTAAAATGCCAGATAGACTGATTTTATGAAGTTTATGAAATCTTCTACAGATGTCAAAATGTAGAGTTTTGTTATAAGATATAATCAAAAGGTGGGAGGATGTTAGATATTGTCCATGTGTTATTTTATTCTCTCATTTATATATTTTTAACTCTCGTGATGTATTTTTGTTATTGTAAAAAAAAAGAAAAGATTATTCAGATGCTCGTGCGCGTGCATCTAGTTTTTTTTTTTTTTTTTTTTTTTTTTCTGAGTATTCAAATTTTTAAATGGAATAAAAGTAGCAATATATTTTGTTGTTATTAGAATTTATTTAGTTTTTCAGAAAGCTTAGGAGTTTAATATAACTTCTTTTGTATCCTTTAAGTTTATTTGGCGTCCGCAATTATATCTAGTAAGCTAGAGAGTTAAAATAACTTTTTGTACGCTTAAATAACACCTTTCATTCTCGGACAACTCACGAACCCCCGGAAATTTCCGTATCTCATCAGCCAATGAGATTAGAGCGTCCATATTTGGTATATCCCTAATAAGGATTTTTCTCGCCAAGGTCGCCAAAAAAATCGTCACGGTGGGAAACGTCGCCAAATTTGGCGCCAAATCCATTACCTGCCTTATTGGGGTTTCTTAATGCGTTTTTAAGGGGAAATAAGGCTTTTTTAACGCTAAAACGACTAGAAATGTACAAAATTAGCACTTTATCAATTTACTAAGCCTCTTTGAAAGAATTTATACAAAAGTAAACACAATTATTTACAATTTTGTAACAATATTATATTAAAGTAATTTTGTAATTTATGGATACATACTTATAAAAAATAGTTTACATGAAAGTAAGCAAGTAAGATTTAATGCAAGTAAATTTTTCTCTAATCACATAAATTCTAACATAATTCTATTACAAGTAGTACAGGTCCATATAAATGTTGGTAAGTATTTTTAAATTTTTATGTTATTGTTGATAATATGCCGATTCTTCAAAGGCAATTTAGTAAGTATTTTAAGTTCAAATGCCAGTTTTGAGCGAAGATCTAATCGGATGAAAAAGCTGAATCTGTCTTGAAAAAAACCTGAATAAAGATACAACTCCTTCATAGTTTAATGAACTAATAGCGTCTGAAGGAGAATTTTTGGGTTATGCCAGTTTTAGTACATTGGTATAACACATTAAGTTCTCTTTCAGATCAAATATTCATTCGTCTGTGTGAAAGTAAAGAAAATATCGACTTGAAAATATTTACTCTTAGGAGAATTTGACATGTAAATTTTGTAAGTATAATTTTACTTTAAAATTTTGTTTTTCATTATTAACATGCTCATTCTGTAAAAGGAATTAGATGAGTATTTTTAAATATGTATTACCATTTTCATAATATTATATTGTTGCGTACTTGGGGGTTCGTGAGTTGTCCGAGAATGAAAGGGCAAACTTACAAAGATTCAGTAATTTATTCACAGAAAGTTCCAGAAAAATACAGGTCTATAAACCAAGTATCAGCTTCAATTCAACCAGTAAACACAACTTAAACAACAGCTGTCAATAGCAAATCCACAGTACGAACTGTATAGCAACAACACATAAAGCAAGTCTCTTTCAAAGAGGCTCGAAGCAATGCAAGTACTACCGAAGCTGGCTAAAAACTGAACTGAACTGACTGACTTGGCGAGAAAGCGCTCCTTATATACCCCTGTAGAAAAGTGTGGAAATTTCCGGAACTTTCCACACTTCTCTACAGGGGTATATAAGGAGCGTATTACTGCCAAGGCAGTTCAGTTCAGTTCTCAGCCAGCTTCGCTAATGCTTGCATTGTTTTGAGCCTCTTTGAAAGAGACTTGCTTTATGTGTTATTACTATACTGTTCGTACTGTGGATTTGCTATTGACAGCTGTTGTTTAAGTTGTGTTTACTGGTTGAATTAAAGCTGATACTTTGTTTATAGACCTGTATTTTTCTGGAACTTTCTGTGAATAAATTACTGAGATTTTGTAAGTTTGGCCTTTCATTCTCGGACAACTCACGAACCCTCAAGTACGCAACATTTCTGATGTCAGAAGTGGGATTGTCTGTGAATGGTGATAACTAGAGCTATGGAGCAGGAAATGAAGAAACTTCTAGAGATCTTAGCTACCCAGATGAATGAAATGAAAGCAGGACAAAGAGAAATGAAAGAAAGTATGGAAACGGGACAAAAAGAGATGAGAGATAGATTAACTGAAGAAATGAAAGCAGTACAGGAGAAAATGGAAACATCACAAAGAGAATTGAAAGACGGTTTGACTGAAGAAATGAAGGAAATGAAAGCAGTTCAGGAAAAGACAGAAGCCAGTTTGACCGAAAGAAATTTTGAAGAGAGATTTATGATGATAGAACAGAATTTTGAGGAGAAAGTTAAAGAAAATTTTGATCAGGAACTGAAAGGAAGGCTTTCAGAGATAGAAGGTAAATTGAAAAGAATAGAAGAAGATCTGGAGAGAAAAGTGGAAGAAAAGTTAGAATCCATGCCCCAGGAAACTGAAAAGAAAGAGAGAAGAATCCAGAATCAGGAAGTTATTAAGCTATCTACCTACGATGGCAGTTCCTCCTGGCATGTATATAAGACGCAGTTTTCCATCGTAGCTGAAGCTAACGGCTAGGACTCTGTTGCAAAGACGGCTCATCTGGTAGGGTCGTTGCGGGGCAACACCGCAGATATTCTGGAGGCCCTTTCGAAGAAACAGCGATATGACTTCGACGTTTTAACCAGAGCACTAGAGCTACGTTTTGGAGCGAAATGGTCCAAAGAATATAGTCGACTCCAGCTAAGGTCCCGTCATCAGAGACCAGGGGAAAGCTTACAAGAACTGGCATCAAACATCCAGAGGCTTTCACATTTGGCTTTCTTAGACTGTCATCCTGAAACACGCAATGATCTGGCCCTAGAATATTTCATTGATGCTGTCGGAGATCCAGAAATTCAAAAAGCCCTTAGACTTTCCGGCGTGAAGGATGTGGAGTCAGCCTTAGTGTATGCCCTAAAGATCGAGGCAGCCCAAGAAGCCTCCCGTAAACATCGCCAGAACAGCACAGCAGACAAAGTGAACGGCTCTCAAGATGATCTTAAAGAGATTCAGAAAATGATTGCAGATATTAATAGAAGACTACGCATTTTTGAGAGTAAGAAAGAAGGGAAGATTCCAAAAACTAAATGCTTGTGTTACGGAAAAGACGGGCATATCAAACGAAGCTGCCCAGTGAGAACATATAGAGAAGCAACCAAGAATGTCTCTGAAGTATGCCACCCAGAAAGAGCTCTTCGAGAAAATCCAGATGCCTTCTTGCGGAAGCCTCCATCTGAAGATCATAAATACAGCTCTAAAGCCGAGGATAAACACCAAAGAATAAAGCCAGTTGCCTGCCAAGTTACTGTCTCAACACCATCAGAACAAGATCCCGATCCATGGAGAGACGAAGAACTTAGACAAGCCCATTTCGAAGATCCTGACATAAAGCCAATATTACAGCTGAAGGAGACGACCAGCAACAGACCTACCTGGCAGGGCATTTCCAGATTTAGCCCCATTGTGAAAAGTTATTGGGCACTTTGGGACTCTCTTCCTATCAGAAACGGCGTATTAAACAGAAAGTGGGATGATGGAAATCTGATGATGGAAAAAGCTTCAGATGGCAGATTGTATTACCAAGATCAAGAATTCCAGATGTTTTAGAACAACTGCATAGTAGCTCTACCGGAGGCCATTTTGGGGGTAATGAAGACTCTGCAGAAAGTTCGGGAACGCTTCTACTGATGCAAGGCAAGGGAGGACGTGAAGAAATGGTGTAAATCCTGTGATGCTTGTGCGGCACGTAAAGGCCCGCAGAAACGAAGTCGAGGAAGACTACAACGGTATAAAGTGGGAGCACCATTTGAACGGATTGCACTCGACAATTTGGGTCCTTTGCCACGGACCTCCAGTGGAAATAAATACATCCTCGTCGTGATGGACTATTTCACCAAGTGGCCTGAGGCATATCCCATTCCCGATCAAGAGGCATGCACAGTCGCAGAGGTCCTAGTGCAGCAATGGGTGTCAAGGTACGGCACGCCCCTACAACTTCATACCGACCAAGGTACGAACTTTACCTCTGCCGTTTTCAAAGGACTGTGTCAACTACTCGGCATAGACAAAACCCAGACAACACCCTTACATCCCCAGTCAGACGGCATGGTCGAGAGGTTCAACCGTACCATCCTGAATAACCTCTCTCTTCTAGTATCAAAGAACCAGCAAGATTGGGACTTGAAGTTGTCATTGTTCCTGCTGGCTTATAAAAGTGCTGTCCATGAAACCACCGGCTATACTCCAGCCCAGATGCTGTTTGGACGTGAACTACGTCTCCCATGTGATCTCCTGTTTTGTTGTCCATCCGATGCGCCTTCATCGCCCGAGCAGTACATCCAAGATCTCCAGGCACGATTTGAGGACGTACACAACTTTGCTCGGGAGCGGATTCACATGGCAACAGAGAAAATGAAGACAAGGTACGATCTATAGGCTACATAACATGAGTTCCAGGAGGAAGACAAGGTCTGGTTGTGGAATCCTGTTCGACGCAAAGGAATCTCTCCCAAGTTACAGTGCAACTGGGACGGACCGTACACAGTCTTAAAAAGGCTGAATGATGTAGTGGCGCGGATCACTAAAACACCTTCATCAAAACCGAAGATGGTGCACTATAACAGGCTTAGTCAAGTACCACAATTTACGGTAATATTAAAATTTAAAATGTAAATACTGGTAAAATTTGCGCATGCGTAATGTAAATATTTGTATATAAATATTTGTACATATTTGTGAATTTTGTAAATATTTCTCACTTAATTTATATTTCTATTTTATCCTTATGTGCAACTTAGTTTTTGTATTTTAGCTTGTGTAAATTTGTTTAGTTTAACCGCTTGACCAAGGGTTGCACTGCCCGGGACGTGCAGTCCTTGGGAGGGGGGCAGTGTTACAAAATTGTAAATAATTGTGTGTATTTTCGTATAAATTCTTTCAAAGAGGCTTAGTAAGTTGATAGTGCTAATTTTGTGCATTTCTAGTCGTTTTAGCGTTGAAATAGCCTTATTTTCCCTTAAAAACGCATTAATAAGCCCCAATAAGGCAGGTAATGGATTTGGCTCCAAATTTGGCGACCTTTTCCCACCTTGGCGATTTTTTTGGTGACCTTCGCGAGAAAATCCTTATAAGGGATATACCAAATATGGAAGCTCCAATCTCATTGGCTGAGGAGATACGGAAATTTCTGGAACCTTCCACACTTTTCTACAGGGTTATATAAGGAGCGTATTCCCGCCAAGGCAGTTCAGTTCAGTTCTCAGCCAGCTTCGCTAAATGCTTGCGTTGTTTTGAGCCTCTTTGAAAGAGACTTGCTTTAAGTGTTATTGCTCTACAGTTTGTACTGTGGATTTGCTATTGACAGCTGTGTTTACTGGTTGAATTGAAGCTGATACTTGGTTTATAGACCTGTATTTTTCTGGAACTTTTTGTGAATAAATAACTGAAATTTTGTAAGTTTGGCCTTTTGTTGGATATAGTCCATGTGTTATTTTATTCTCTCATTTTGTATTTTTAACTCTCGTGATGTATTTTTGTTATTGTAAAAAAAAGAAAAGATTATTCAGATGATGTTCGTGCGCGTGCATCTAGTTTTTTTTTTTCTTTTTTGATTATTCAAATTTTTAAATGGAATAAAAGTAGCAATAGATTTTGTTGTTATTAGAATTTATTTAGTTTTTCAGAAAGCTTAGGAGTTTAACATAACTTCTTTTGTATGCTTTAAGTTTATTTGGCGTCCGCAATTATATCTAGTAAGCTGGAGAGTTAAAATAACTCTTTTTGTACGCTTAAATAACATTTTGTGACGTCTACGCGACAGGTTGGTTGTAGGATTTAAGGCCGATTGACTCCTGATGTGTCCTAGGCCTAGAGGGGGAATGCTCTCCGTGGGGGTCTTTCTAAGGGGTCCTAGCCCGTATTTACGCAAGTTTCGGAGGAAACCACCTACGCGACAGGACAAAGTAAAACAATATGTTTCAAGCAATTAAAGGTTTTAGAAAAGCCGATCTGAAGTTTGTAGCGGAAGAGCTTGGCGAAATAATTCTCCTATTGCTACTTTAAAGGAAATTATTTTGAATAGCAACGGATATAAAACTGATCCCACTTTTGTGCAAGAAATTTTATCAACGGCTGTTGTTGAGAGGCAAGAAAGAGAAAAATTGAAACTAGAGCAAGAAAAAGATCTACAGCAACAAAAATTTAAATTTGAACAAGAACAAAAACTTAAACTTGAACAAGAAGAAAAAAGGCTTAATCAAGAATTAGAGATAAAGAAGATGGAATTAGCCCAACAGTTGGAACTAGCTAAAATACAGTCACAGGCACACATTCAGGGTGAGTCAATTTTGACTGTTAGTGAAAATAATGCATCTAGAAGAAAAATTTCCTTACCCACGTTACAATTCCGACAATTTGATGGGGATTTAAAAGAATGGCTACCATTCTGGAGTCAGTTTGAGCAGATAGATAAAGATAACGATATTCCTCCAGAAAACAAATTCCAGTACCTCATTCAAGCAACGGTCGCTGGTTCCAAAGCACGAGAAGTTGTAGATAGTTTTCCGCCAACTATGCCAAAGTTATAGAGAGTCTAAAAGTCTGTATGGAAGAGATGATCTTCTAGTTGAAGTGTACGTTAGAGAATTATTAAAATTAATTATAGTTGTGCATACAAAAGAAAAATTTTCTCTTACTTCATTGTACCATAAACTTGAATCATATTTAAGGGCTCTTGAAACGTTGGGTGTCACTACTGATAAATGCGCTTCTATATTATATCCTATGGTAGAATCCTGTTTTCCAGCTGAATTTTTGAAAGCTTGGATTAACATTGTAACATTGTTTCTGCTAGTTCTGATGCGAAAGAACGGTTGGACAATTTGAAGCAATTTCTCAAATGTGAAGTTGAAGGAGATGAAGAATAAATTTGGCGGTCGCCGGTTTTGGTCTGGCGAAGAAATATGATGACCGAAATTATAGAAAAAGAAGGACTTACACTGATGTTGTTAAGCCTATACCCACTGCCTCTACTTTATTAACGACTTCTTTTAAACAGGATCTAAAGAAAAATTGCGTGTTTTGTGATGAAAAGCATATGAGTTCAGACTGTTTTACGGCACGAAAGATGAGTTTTAATGAGAAGCAGAATGTTCTAAAGGATAAGAACTGCTGTTTCCTCTGTTTGGGGTCCACACTACCAAACAGTGTAAAGCTGTTCTGAAGTGTTTTATCTGTGATAGAAAACATTCCACCGTGATGTGCCAAAGTCTTGATAAAGGCAAAACAAATGAAAGGGAAGAGAAAGAAAAGTCAAATGAAAATGAAGTAAATATGGCCAATTTCAATAAAAATCCAAAGGTATTTCTTCAAACTCGCAAAGCAAAAGTCGTCTCTGATAATAAAGAAAAGGATATTCGTCTAATTTTGGATACTGGTTCACAAATATCGTATATTTTGAAGAAATTAGCAGAAGAAATGAAATATGCAGCCATTAAAAAAGAAAAGGTTGTACATTCACTTTTTGGCGGAGTCTCAACCAAAGAATATGAACATAACTTTTATAAAATAAGATTAAGAGATTTGACAGGGAAATTCAGATGCACTTTTGAGGTTTTGGATCAAAATATTATATGTGAAAATGTTAAACCTGTGGGAAAATGTTCTTGGCTGAAAGAATTGGCCGAGAAAGACATTGTTTTGACAGATGTTGGCGATGCAGATGAATATATTCAAGTACTGATTGGAGCCGATATAATCGGTAAACTATTGACAGGTCGAAGAGAAGTGTTGTCTTCTGGGCTAGTTGCAATGGAAACACTTTTTGGCTGGACATTAATGGGAAAAGTTCCTCAAAAAAGTTCATCTAAAGAAAATTTAGCGCTATCAGTTACTTCCATGTTTGTAAAAGAAGCAGAAATTTCCGACTTATGGCGATTAGATTTACTTGGAATAAGTGATCCAATCGAAAAGCTATCTAAGATGGATATAGATCGTCAAGTAAAAGTACACTTTCTACAGACAGTAACACGGAATGAAGACGGTCGTTATGAAATATCCTTGCCATGCGCTGAAGATAAACCACCTTTACCTGATAATTTGTGTTTAGCCAAGAAAAGGTTAACCAATGTCACACAAAAACTACTTGCGAGTAATATTTATGAAAAATATGAGGAAGCACTTTTAGGATGGCTTGGCGACAAAATTATTGAAGAGGTTCCTCAATGTGAAAGGTCCTTTTATGGACACTACTTACCTCATCGACCAGTTATAAAGGAGAATAGCACTACTCCAATTCGTCCAGTATTTGACGCATCAGCAAGAATCCAAAACCATCCATCTTTGAATCAATGTCTACACTGCGGTCCAAATCTCATTGAATTAATTCCTGACATACTTTTGCGATTTAGAGAAAATAAATTGGGTGTCTTAGCTGATATCAAGAAAGCGTTTTTGCAAATAAGCATCCGAAAAGAAGATCGGGATTTTTTACGTTTCCTCTGGTGGAGCAATCCAGAACAAAGTGAGCTTAGAATATTTCGTCATGCTAGAGTCGTTTTTGGAGTCAAGAGTTCACCTTTTTTGCTAGCTTCAGTAATAGAATACCATATTAAAAATGATGAAGAATACGACACAGAACTTAAACAAAGATTGTTGAGAAGCTTATATGTTGACAATGTTGGTACGAGTGTCCGCACGGAGGAAGAGTTAAAGAGATTTATTACTTGCTCTAAAAACCTAATGTCTAAAGGCGGATTCGACCTAAGAGGATGGGAACACACAGAAGAGAGAGAGGACACGGAACACGGTAAAGAAGCTGTTGTACTTGGATTACACTGGAACAGATTTTCGGACATTTTAAAGGTCAATGTATCCTGGACGAAAGATGTAAATCTGGAGAAAATAACAAAACGTACTATGCTATCAGTGGCACATAAAGTTTTTGATCCAATTGGTTTTACTTCACCAGTCATGATTTGCCCCAAGATGATGTTACAGAAAACCTGGAAAATTGGTTTAAGAAATTACCGGGGATCTAAAAAACGAGTTTATCGGATGGTTTCGTGAATTAAATATATTGGAAGAAATTGAGATTCCGCGATACATTCAAGTCACTCCAGATAATTAAAAAAAATGTACTCTTCATACATTTTGTGATGCTAGTATTCAGGCTTATGCTGATGTTGTATTTTTGAGAATAGAAAAAGCTGATCAAGTGAAATTATTCCTTCTGGCTGCCAAATCCCGCATCAGTCCTTTAAAGTGCCCAACTATACCTAGAATGGAGCTTTTAGCGGCTTTGATTGGTGCTACATTATCGATATCAGTAACAGATGCATTCAGTTGGGAAAATTTGGAAAGATATTTTTGGAGTGATTCCACGACAGTTCTTGCATGGATAATCAGAGAAGAGAACTGGTCAGTTTTCGTCAGGAACCGAGTTCAAGAAATCAGGAGTTTGACTGATCCTTTATGGAAATATATTCCCAGTGAAATTAACCCATCGGATCTACCCTCTAGAGGTTGTAAAGCCAAACAACTTGTCTCTCTCAAATGGTGGGAGGGTCCATCGTGGCTTAAGAATCCATATGAGTACAACAAACATATGAATTTCATCTGCCAGAATATAAATGAAGGAGACGTTGAAAGAGAAAAGTTAAAATCAACAGAATTACTGATAAATGTAGATAAAAATTCACAGAATACTTGGTACTATCAATATTTTTCATGTTATGGGAAAATCGTGCGCCTTGTTGGATGGATTCTCCGTTTTAAACATAATACTTGTAATCCAAAGGATAAAGTGAAAGGAGAATTGACAAGTCAGGAATGAAAATGAAAAGCAGAAATGAAAATAGCTTGGATGATTCAGAAGGAAGCTTTTTCCTCTAAAGATTATGAGAAATTGAAAACTCTTGAGACTTTCAAAGATGAGGAAGATATAATACGCGTAAAAACTAAAATTTTGTATAGACAAGACAAGAAGGATTTTCTCACACCTATCGTTCTACCATCTAATCATGAAGTTGTTAAACGACTAATTTAATATTTTCATCTGAAAAAGTGTCACGCAGGTCCTCAGATTCTTTTAAATTTGATTAGAGAAAAATATTGGATTTTGAATGGAAGAAGAACTCTGACATCTGCTTTATCTAAATGTACTACTTGTAAAAGATTCAGCTCGAAGAACGTGGAATCTTCATCTGTTTCTCTACCAGAAAATCGAGTAAAAGATGCAGCTGTGTTTCAGATCATTGGTATTGATATGGCTGTTCCTTTGTTTCTGAAAGACAATCAAAAGAGTTGGGTTACCTTGTTCACATGTGCTGTCTATCGGGCAGTACATTTTGAACTTGTTACATCAGCATCTACAGAGGTTTTTTTGATGGCTTTAAGAAGATTTATATCTCGTAGAGGAAGACGTTCCATTATATATTGCGACAATGGCTCTAATTTTGTTGGTGCAGCCAACTATTTGAAACGACTGAACTGGAATCATATACAAAAGGATGGAGCAACCAATTCAATTGAATGGAAATTCAATCCGCCAACTGCGTCGTGGTGGGGCGGATGGTGGGAGAGGCTCATCAGACTGATGAAATATCTATTAAAAAGGGTCCTTGGGAGAGCGTGCCTGAATTATTAAGAAATGATTACTGTATTGGCTGATTGCGAAAGCATTATAAATTCTCGACCTTTGACTTACATGTCATAGCAAGAATCTATTAAACCAATTTCTCCTGCCATGTTTTTGAAAGATATTCATGAGTATATTGTGATGCAGTCGAGGGAAACTCTTTCAAACGAAGGCTTAAATGCAGACAAGCACTGCAGAAAAGTTTAAGAAATCGATTTAGATTAGAGTATTTGGGTTTACTTATTCAGCGGTCGAATGTGAGAAGAAGCCAACAGACAGTTTCTGTAGGAGACATTGTGTTGGTGGGAGCGGACAATAAAAAAAGGATGCACTGGCCATTAGGACGCATCATAGAGCTTATTCATGGCAAAGATGGAAAAGTGCGCCTCGTAAAGTTACAAACATCTCATTCAGAGATACTTCGACCAATACAAAGAATCTATCCTCTAGAAGTATCATCTAGTGACGGTGCTGAAAATACGCTTCCTAATCCAGCTGTGAAGGAGGCACAAATTGAAAAGCCTTTTAGCCTTTGGAGGATAAGTCCCGCAGGGAAATTAGAAAGACTAGATCGGGAAGACTAATTAAAATGCCAGATAGACTGATTTTATGAAGTTTATGAAATCTTCTACAGATGTCAAAATGTAGAGTTTTGTTATAAGATATAATCAAAAGGTGGGAGGATGTTAGATATTGTCCATGTGTTATTTTATTCTCTCATTTATATATTTTTAACTCTCGTGATGTATTTTTGTTATTGTAAAAAAAAAGAAAAGATTATTCAGATGCTCGTGCGCGTGCATCTAGTTTTTTTTTTTTTTTTTTTTTTTTTTCTGAGTATTCAAATTTTTAAATGGAATAAAAGTAGCAATATATTTTGTTGTTATTAGAATTTATTTAGTTTTTCAGAAAGCTTAGGAGTTTAATATAACTTCTTTTGTATCCTTTAAGTTTATTTGGCGTCCGCAATTATATCTAGTAAGCTAGAGAGTTAAAATAACTTTTTGTACGCTTAAATAACACCTTTCATTCTCGGACAACTCACGAACCCCCGGAAATTTCCGTATCTCATCAGCCAATGAGATTAGAGCGTCCATATTTGGTATATCCCTAATAAGGATTTTTCTCGCCAAGGTCGCCAAAAAAATCGTCACTGTGGGAAACGTCGCCAAATTTGGCGCCAAATCCATTACCTGCCTTATTGGGGTTTCTTAATGCGTTTTTAAGGGGAAATAAGGCTTTTTTAACGCTAAAACGACTAGAAATGTACAAAATTAGCACTTTATCAATTTACTAAGCCTCTTTGAAAGAATTTATACAAAAGTAAACACAATTATTTACAATTTTGTAACAATATTATATTAAAGTAATTTTGTAATTTATGGATACATACTTATAAAAAATAGTTCACATGAAAGTAAGCAAGTAAGATTTAATGCAAGTAAATTTTTCTCTAATCACATAAATTCTAACATAATTCTATTACAAGTAGTACAGGTCCATATAAATGTTGGTAAGTATTTTTAAATTTTTATGTTATTGTTGATAATATGCCGATTCTTCAAAGGCAATTTAGTAAGTATTTTAAGTTCAAATGCCAGTTTTGAGCGAAGATCTAATCGGATGAAAAAGCTGAATCTGTCTTGAAAAAAACCTGAATAAAGATACAACTCCTTCATAGTTTAATGAACTAATAGCGTCTGAAGGAGAATTTTTGGGTTATGCCAGTTTTAGTACATTGGTATAACACATTAAGTTCTCTTTCAGATCAAATATTCATTCGTCTGTGTGAAAGTAAAGAAAATATCGACTTGAAAATATTTACTCTTAGGAGAATTTGACATGTAAATTTTGTAAGTATAATTTTACTTTAAAATTTTGTTTTTCATTATTAACATGCTCATTCTGTAAAAGGAATTAGATGAGTATTTTTAAATATGTATTACCATTTTCATAATATTATATTGTTGCGTACTTGGGGGTTCGTGAGTTGTCCGAGAATGAAAGGGCAAACTTACAAAAATTCAGTAATTTATTCACAGAAAGTTCCAGAAAAATACAGGTCTATAAACCAAGTATCAGCTTCAATTCAACCAGTAAACACAACTTAAACAACAGCTGTCAATAGCAAATCCACAGTACGAACTGTATAGCAACAACACATAAAGCAAGTCTCTTTCAAAGAGGCTCGAAGCAATGCAAGTACTACCGAAGCTGGCTAAAAACTGAACTGAACTGACTGACTTGGCGAGAAAGCGCTCCTTATATACCCCTGTAGAAAAGTGTGGAAATTTCCGGAACTTTCCACACTTCTCTACAGGGGTATATAAGGAGCGTATTACTGCCAAGGCAGTTCAGTTCAGTTCTCAGCCAGCTTCGCTAATGCTTGCATTGTTTTGAGCCTCTTTGAAAGAGACTTGCTTTATGTGTTATTACTATACTGTTCGTACTGTGGATTTGCTATTGACAGCTGTTGTTTAAGTTGTGTTTACTGGTTGAATTAAAGCTGATACTTTGTTTATAGACCTGTATTTTTCTGGAACTTTCTGTGAATAAATTACTGAGATTTTGTAAGTTTGGCCTTTCATTCTCGGACAACTCACGAACCCTCAAGTACGCAACATTTCTGATGTCAGAAGTGGGATTGTCTGTGAATGGTGATAACTAGAGCTATGGAGCAGGAAATGAAGAAACTTCTAGAGATCTTAGCTACCCAGATGAATGAAATGAAAGCAGGACAAAGAGAAATGAAAGAAAGTATGGAAACGGGACAAAAAGAGATGAGAGATAGATTAACTGAAGAAATGAAAGCAGTACAGGAGAAAATGGAAACATCACAAAGAGAATTGAAAGACGGTTTGACTGAAGAAATGAAGGAAATGAAAGCAGTTCAGGAAAAGACAGAAGCCAGTTTGACCGAAAGAAATTTTGAAGAGAGATTTATGATGATAGAACAGAATTTTGAGGAGAAAGTTAAAGAAAATTTTGATCAGGAACTGAAAGGAAGGCTTTCAGAGATAGAAGGTAAATTGAAAAGAATAGAAGAAGATCTGGAGAGAAAAGTGGAAGAAAAGTTAGAATCCATGCCCCAGGAAACTGAAAAGAAAGAGAGAAGAATCCAGAATCAGGAAGTTATTAAGCTATCTACCTACGATGGCAGTTCCTCCTGGCATGTATATAAGACGCAGTTTTCCATCGTAGCTGAAGCTAACGGCTAGGACTCTGTTGCAAAGACGGCTCATCTGGTAGGGTCGTTGCGGGGCAACACCGCAGATATTCTGGAGGCCCTTTCGAAGAAACAGCGATATGACTTCGACGTTTTAACCAGAGCACTAGAGCTACGTTTTGGAGCGAAATGGTCCAAAGAATATAGTCGACTCCAGCTAAGGTCCCGTCATCAGAGACCAGGGGAAAGCTTACAAGAACTGGCATCAAACATCCAGAGGCTTTCACATTTGGCTTTCTTAGACTGTCATCCTGAAACACGCAATGATCTGGCCCTAGAATATTTCATTGATGCTGTCGGAGATCCAGAAATTCAAAAAGCCCTTAGACTCTCCGGCGTGAAGGATGTGGAGTCAGCCTTAGTGTATGCCCTAAAGATCGAGGCAGCCCAAGAAGCCTCCCGTAAACATCGCCAGAACAGCACAGCAGACAAAGTGAACGGCTCTCAAGATGATCTTAAAGAGATTCAGAAAATGATTGCAGATATTAATAGAAGACTACGCATTTTTGAGAGTAAGAAAGAAGGGAAGATTCCAAAAACTAAATGCTTGTGTTACGGAAAAGACGGGCATATCAAACGAAGCTGCCCAGTGAGAACATATAGAGAAGCAACCAAGAATGTCTCTGAAGTATGCCACCCAGAAAGAGCTCTTCGAGAAAATCCAGATGCCTTCTTGCGGAAGCCTCCATCTGAAGATCATAAATACAGCTCTAAAGCCGAGGATAAACACCAAAGAATAAAGCCAGTTGCCTGCCAAGTTACTGTCTCAACACCATCAGAACAAGATCCCGATCCATGGAGAGACGAAGAACTTAGACAAGCCCATTTCGAAGATCCTGACATAAAGCCAATATTACAGCTGAAGGAGACGACCAGCAACAGACCTACCTGGCAGGGCATTTCCAGATTTAGCCCCATTGTGAAAAGTTATTGGGCACTTTGGGACTCTCTTCCTATCAGAAACGGCGTATTAAACAGAAAGTGGGATGATGGAAATCTGATGATGGAAAAAGCTTCAGATGGCAGATTGTATTACCAAGATCAAGAATTCCAGATGTTTTAGAACAACTGCATAGTAGCTCTACCGGAGGCCATTTTGGGGGTAATGAAGACTCTGCAGAAAGTTCGGGAACGCTTCTACTGATGCAAGGCAAGGGAGGACGTGAAGAAATGGTGTAAATCCTGTGATGCTTGTGCGGCACGTAAAGGCCCGCAGAAACGAAGTCGAGGAAGACTACAACGGTATAAAGTGGGAGCACCATTTGAACGGATTGCACTCGACATTTTGGGTCCTTTGCCACGGACCTCCAGTGGAAATAAATACATCCTCGTCGTGATGGACTATTTCACCAAGTGGCCTGAGGCATATCCCATTCCCGATCAAGAGGCATGCACAGTCGCAGAGGTCCTAGTGCAGCAATGGGTGTCAAGGTACGGCACGCCCCTACAACTTCATACCGACCAAGGTACGAACTTTACCTCTGCCGTTTTCAAAGGACTGTGTCAACTACTCGGCATAGACAAAACCCAGACAACACCCTTACATCCCCAGTCAGACGGCATGGTCGAGAGGTTCAACCGTACCATCCTGAATAACCTCTCTCTTCTAGTATCAAAGAACCAGCAAGATTGGGACTTGAAGTTGTCATTGTTCCTGCTGGCTTATAAAAGTGCTGTCCATGAAACCACCGGCTATACTCCAGCCCAGATGCTGTTTGGACGTGAACTACGTCTCCCATGTGATCTCCTGTTTTGTTGTCCATCCGATGCGCCTTCATCGCCCGAGCAGTACATCCAAGATCTCCAGGCACGATTTGAGGACGTACACAACTTTGCTCGGGAGCGGATTCACATGGCAACAGAGAAAATGAAGACAAGGTACGATCTATAGGCTACATAACATGAGTTCCAGGAGGAAGACAAGGTCTGGTTGTGGAATCCTGTTCGACGCAAAGGAATCTCTCCCAAGTTACAGTGCAACTGGGACGGACCGTACACAGTCTTAAAAAGGCTGAATGATGTAGTGGCGCGGATCACTAAAACACCTTCATCAAAACCGACCCAGACAACGCAATTAAGTATATATTACATCTATATGACGTAAATTACATCCATAAACTATATCTAGAATTCATCCAGTATAGTAACTATTACATAGAATCAACGTAGATATAACCATCAGATGTCTCTCCAAGTACATCAGATATACATCTATATTACATCTAGAATGACCAAAAATTGACTTTACTAGACATGTATGTTCATCTATATCATGTAGTGTACATAACATCTATATATTATTAACGTAGATGTATGTAATATAGATGTAGATGTACATCACATCAATGTATTGTATATGTAAATAAACATCAAATCTATGTATTGTATATGTAAATAAACATCAAATCTATGTACATATTATGTATGTATATATGTATCATATCTACGTAATATATACAGGGCTGCCACAGAGGACTTTTTTTTATTATTTTCATACCCCTATTTCCAAAACATAAAATGTATAATAAATTTATGCAGGCAAAGTGCAAATTCACCTGCATAAATATATCATGCATTTTATTTTTTGGAAACAGAGGTATGAAAAGAATATTAAAAAAAAAAAAGTCACCTTTGACAGCATCTGTATGTATGTCTATTATACACACATTCATGGCCTTAGCCCTTTTTGGCTACCAGAAAATTCTAATAAAAATTTTCTATAAATTTCTACAACAAAAATTAAATTAAAACAAAATTTCTATTAAAATTTTACAATAGGCAAAAAGTGTTAAGTTGGCAACTATGCATGCAGCAGTCACAGCGTTCCTGTATTTTTATGTGCGTTTTGTTATTTTGTCATCGCCAATATTAAAAAGAAATATTTCTTGGAGGATTTAATGCTATAGTATAAAAATTACTCTTCTGAAATAGTGGTGATAAAATGTACGAAAAAATATTATCCCTGCATATGCCAATGAATACAATGTAAAAATTATTCATAATCTAATACAGTAGAACCGCAATCCATCTTTTTTCATGGGGTGCGTGAAGAAAAACGATAAAAGTGGGAAAACTATGAATGCGAGTTAAAGCCAAAACACAAATAAAACAATGTTTATTACATAATACACGCAATACATATAGTATACTACTTTTTAAAACTAATTTGTTACTCTCCAAACTGTCAGAAAAAATGAATCAAAGTTGTAGAACATTAAGTGATGTTAATTTTTAAAAATCAGTAATTTTATGTTGGATTTTTTGTTCATTTTATAAATTAAAGAGGATTTTCCAGATTTGCAACATTTCCTTGTCCTTTTCTGCAATTTCATGTGCATATAAAAAAAAGTTTGTGCATTTTTAAATACTGTAATTACGGCAGACACACTTAGCACTGGCGTAGGCTCAGCCTCAGGAATGTGAAAAAATGTAGTAGCTGGCCATACTGGATGCATCGTTTCTCCTCTTTTTTTATACAAAGTAGAATAACTTATTCTCCGAGTAACAACACACGATCTGTATTCATAATTAATTGATAACACATATACATAAGATTTATATGCTTGACTTGTAGTCCGCTTGTAAATTTTTGTCAGATAAAGACAGATAGCATATGACAGAATTACAATACGAAGAAATGGAAAGACACCTAGGGCCAGCGCGGGAATAGAACCCGCTCTTCTATGCTCGAAGGCGATTAACAGTGTTGTGACATAACCACTCGGCCACGGAGGGCCCTTTGCATTCTGTAATCCATAGACGCATGTTACAATATCTGCACAATCCCTGTTCTTCACCTAAAGCAGCATAAGTTTAAGTAGTTGAGGTTGTTTGGGTTTTGCATCGCACTAGTGCTACAATATGGGCAAATGGCGACGGTCTGGAACTTACCTTTGAGGATGGTCTGGAGATATGCTATCAGAATTTTGATCTTCCGTGGAGGAGGAAAACACTGGAATTTTGCAAAAATGAGAACCTATTCATCTGTTTTATCACAATTAGACTTGCATCCAATTACGCAACATTGATCTGGCATATTTAAATGTGTAATTAACGAAAGAAATAGAATTAAAACATAGCGAAGCACAGAAATTAATAACTAAGTTCAGATGAGCAGCACGTGTAGTTTAAAGTTAAAGTTTAAAAAAAATTATGGCACTCTTAGTTTAAAAAGCCTATCCACCAAGACAAGGTGGTGCCATATTGGATAGGAAAAGCCCGTTTTTAATTGTCCTTTGGTCAAATACCATAGAGAAAGCAACAAGATTCGTGTTTTTTAGCTGTCCTTTTGTCAAAAACCACATAAAAAAAGCAATTACTAAATTGTTGCGCTAAAAACCAGATAAAAAGTAACTACAAGTAAAACTGAAAATTTAAATTTTGATCAATACTATTTAATACAGTAGCAGATATTTAGTAGATATAAAAATTTCTTTTATTGCTGGTTGTCTTTGGTATGGCGAAGAGGAAATATATTATATACAATACATCCTCTTTAAAGAAATTATGCATTTATTCTTCACACATTTCAATGGCCAAGTCAAAAGAGGGCTTATAAAGAAGCTTTGTATATGCCTAATAATGATGATTTGCAAGGTGTAACATATAAAGTAGAAACATTTTCCCAATAAGAATTTCTCCACTTTCATTTTCTTGCATTAATTTAATAAAATTTGAAACATCACAATACTTCCATCTGATAAGCAGCATACCTTATTAGGAGGCTTCAATGTGAGCATAAATTTGGGAAAATTTGCAACCTGAAATTGAATTTCATGAGGGAAAAGATTGGGGCCATTATAATGCTGTTTTGAAAGAATAGTTTGAACAGTACTACTTAAAGTACTTGTTGAAGATTCAACACAATCAGAAATTAACATATCATGAGTATCTTCAACAGGCATTGTAGGAAATCTGGAATTTGAAGGTCCGGTATCGGTGGAATTAACAATTGATCCGAAACCACTAGCATAAAAAATGGCATCCATTCTGTTTTGAATCGTTTTATTTAAATTTCGCGATTGCTGGCGTTTAGAAATAATTTGATTAGTTTTACGAAACATAATTAAATCCTTACTTTGATAAACATAAAAAACAATCCAGTATTAATATCTTATTCGTAATAAAAGCAGAAGTTTATTTACGTTGCATGTGTAAACAATTCTGGTAAATCTCGATCGAGATCGATGTTGCCAAAAAGAAGTAAACATGGACAACATTTGAAAATAAAATTCCAACTTACCTCCATGTTATGTTAGTTAATAAACTGTTAGTATATAAACGTCATCCAGAGGTAGTTTATTTGACAATTCATTTTATGTTTCAGAATAAATATTATTTATACGTCCATACTATGTTTATCCATATTATGTTCGTATATAAACGTCTGATAGATGTCATATTTTGGATCATCTAGTTAATGTTTTTAAATGAGCATTGATTTAATGTACATGAATGTATTCTAGATGTAAATCGGATTTAATGGATCAAATATCTACGTATGTGCTGTGTGGGGAAGATGGTGCACTATAACAGGCTTAGTCAAGTACCACAATTTACGGTAATATTAAAATTTAAAATGTAAATACTGGTAAAATTTGCGCATGCGTAATGTAAATATTTGTATATAAATATTTGTACATATTTGTGAATTTTGTAAATATTTCTCACTTAATTTATATTTCTATTTTATCCTTATGTGCAACTTAGTTTTTGTATTTTAGCTTGTGTAAATTTGTTTAGTTTAACCGCTTGACCAAGGGTTGCACTGCCCGGGACGTGCAGTCCTTGGGAGGGGGGCAGTGTTACAAAATTGCAAATAATTGTGTGTATTTTCGTATAAATTCTTTCAAAGAGGCTTAGTAAGTTGATAGTGCTAATTTTGTGCATTTCTAGTCGTTTTAGCGTTGAAATAGCCTTATTTTCCCTTAAAAACGCATTAATAAGCCCCAATAAGGCAGGTAATGGATTTGGCTCCAAATTTGGCGACCTTTTCCCACCTTGGCGATTTTTTTGGTGACCTTCGCGAGAAAATCCTTATAAGGGATATACCAAATATGGAAGCTCCAATCTCATTGGCTGAGGAGATACGGAAATTTCTGGAACCTTCCACACTTTTCTACAGGGTTATATAAGGAGCGTATTCCCGCCAAGGCAGTTCAGTTCAGTTCTCAGCCAGCTTCGCTAAATGCTTGCGTTGTTTTGAGCCTCTTTGAAAGAGACTTGCTTTAAGTGTTATTGCTCTACAGTTTGTACTGTGGATTTGCTATTGACAGCTGTGTTTACTGGTTGAATTGAAGCTGATACTTGGTTTATAGACCTGTATTTTTCTGGAACTTTTTGTGAATAAATAACTGAAATTTTGTAAGTTTGGCCTTTTGTTGGATATAGTCCATGTGTTATTTTATTCTCTCATTTTGTATTTTTAACTCTCGTGATGTATTTTTGTTATTGTAAAAAAAAGAAAAGATTATTCAGATGATGTTCGTGCGCGTGCATCTAGTTTTTTTTTTTCTTTTTTGATTATTCAAATTTTTAAATGGAATAAAAGTAGCAATAGATTTTGTTGTTATTAGAATTTATTTAGTTTTTCAGAAAGCTTAGGAGTTTAATATAACTTCTTTTGTATGCTTTAAGTTTATTTGGCGTCCGCAATTATATCTAGTAAGCTGGAGAGTTAAAATAACTCTTTTTGTACGCTTAAATAACATTTTGTGACGTCTACGCGACAGGTTGGTTGTAGGATTTAAGGCCGATTGACTCCTGATGTGTCCTAGGCCTAGAGGGGGAATGCTCTCCGTGGGGGTCTTTCTAAGGGGTCCTAGCCCGTATTTACGCAAGTTTCGGAGGAAACCACCTACGCGACAGGACAAAGTAAAACAATATGTTTCAAGCAATTAAAGGTTTTAGAAAAGCCGATCTGAAGTTTGTAGCGGAAGAGCTTGGCGAAATAATTCTCCTATTGCTACTTTAAAGGAAATTATTTTGAATAGCAACGGATATAAAACTGATCCCACTTTTGTGCAAGAAATTTTATCAACGGCTGTTGTTGAGAGGCAAGAAAGAGAAAAATTGAAACTAGAGCAAGAAAAAGATCTACAGCAACAAAAATTTAAATTTGAACAAGAACAAAAACTTAAACTTGAACAAGAAGAAAAAAGGCTTAATCAAGAATTAGAGATAAAGAAGATGGAATTAGCCCAACAGTTGGAACTAGCTAAAATACAGTCACAGGCACACATTCAGGGTGAGTCAATTTTGACTGTTAGTGAAAATAATGCATCTAGAAGAAAAATTTCCTTACCCACGTTACAATTCCGACAATTTGATGGGGATTTAAAAGAATGGCTACCATTCTGGAGTCAGTTTGAGCAGATAGATAAAGATAACGATATTCCTCCAGAAAACAAATTCCAGTACCTCATTCAAGCAACGGTCGCTGGTTCCAAAGCACGAGAAGTTGTAGATAGTTTTCCGCCAACTATGCCAAAGTTATAGAGAGTCTAAAAGTCTGTATGGAAGAGATGATCTTCTAGTTGAAGTGTACGTTAGAGAATTATTAAAATTAATTATAGTTGTGCATACAAAAGAAAAATTTTCTCTTACTTCATTGTACCATAAACTTGAATCATATTTAAGGGCTCTTGAAACGTTGGGTGTCACTACTGATAAATGCGCTTCTATATTATATCCTATGGTAGAATCCTGTTTTCCAGCTGAATTTTTGAAAGCTTGGATTAACATTGTAACATTGTTTCTGCTAGTTCTGATGCGAAAGAACGGTTGGACAATTTGAAGCAATTTCTCAAATGTGAAGTTGAAGGAGATGAAGAATAAATTTGGCGGTCGCCGGTTTTGGTCTGGCGAAGAAATATGATGACCGAAATTATAGAAAAAGAAGGACTTACACTGATGTTGTTAAGCCTATACCCACTGCCTCTACTTTATTAACGACTTCTTTTAAACAGGATCTAAAGAAAAATTGCGTGTTTTGTGATGAAAAGCATATGAGTTCAGACTGTTTTACGGCACGAAAGATGAGTTTTAATGAGAAGCAGAATGTTCTAAAGGATAAGAACTGCTGTTTCCTCTGTTTGGGGTCCACACTACCAAACAGTGTAAAGCTGTTCTGAAGTGTTTTATCTGTGATAGAAAACATTCCACCGTGATGTGCCAAAGTCTTGATAAAGGCAAAACAAATGAAAGGGAAGAGAAAGAAAAGTCAAATGAAAATGAAGTAAATATGGCCAATTTCAATAAAAATCCAAAGGTATTTCTTCAAACTCGCAAAGCAAAAGTCGTCTCTGATAATAAAGAAAAGGATATTCGTCTAATTTTGGATACTGGTTCACAAATATCGTATATTTTGAAGAAATTAGCAGAAGAAATGAAATATGCAGCCATTAAAAAAGAAAAGGTTGTACATTCACTTTTTGGCGGAGTCTCAACCAAAGAATATGAACATAACTTTTATAAAATAAGATTAAGAGATTTGACAGGGAAATTCAGATGCACTTTTGAGGTTTTGGATCAAAATATTATATGTGAAAATGTTAAACCTGTGGGAAAATGTTCTTGGCTGAAAGAATTGGCCGAGAAAGACATTGTTTTGACAGATGTTGGCGATGCAGATGAATATATTCAAGTACTGATTGGAGCCGATATAATCGGTAAACTATTGACAGGTCGAAGAGAAGTGTTGTCTTCTGGGCTAGTTGCAATGGAAACACTTTTTGGCTGGACATTAATGGGAAAAGTTCCTCAAAAAAGTTCATCTAAAGAAAATTTAGCGCTATCAGTTACTTCCATGTTTGTAAAAGAAGCAGAAATTTCCGACTTATGGCGATTAGATTTACTTGGAATAAGTGATCCAATCGAAAAGCTATCTAAGATGGATATAGATCGTCAAGTAAAAGTACACTTTCTACAGACAGTAACACGGAATGAAGACGGTCGTTATGAAATATCCTTGCCATGCGCTGAAGATAAACCACCTTTACCTGATAATTTGTGTTTAGCCAAGAAAAGGTTAACCAATGTCACACAAAAACTACTTGCGAGTAATATTTATGAAAAATATGAGGAAGCACTTTTAGGATGGCTTGGCGACAAAATTATTGAAGAGGTTCCTCAATGTGAAAGGTCCTTTTATGGACACTACTTACCTCATCGACCAGTTATAAAGGAGAATAGCACTACTCCAATTCGTCCAGTATTTGACGCATCAGCAAGAATCCAAAACCATCCATCTTTGAATCAATGTCTACACTGCGGTCCAAATCTCATTGAATTAATTCCTGACATACTTTTGCGATTTAGAGAAAATAAATTGGGTGTCTTAGCTGATATCAAGAAAGCGTTTTTGCAAATAAGCATCCGAAAAGAAGATCGGGATTTTTTACGTTTCCTCTGGTGGAGCAATCCAGAACAAAGTGAGCTTAGAATATTTCGTCATGCTAGAGTCGTTTTTGGAGTCAAGAGTTCACCTTTTTTGCTAGCTTCAGTAATAGAATACCATATTAAAAATGATGAAGAATACGACACAGAACTTAAACAAAGATTGTTGAGAAGCTTATATGTTGACAATGTTGGTACGAGTGTCCGCACGGAGGAAGAGTTAAAGAGATTTATTACTTGCTCTAAAAACCTAATGTCTAAAGGCGGATTCGACCTAAGAGGATGGGAACACACAGAAGAGAGAGAGGACACGGAACACGGTAAAGAAGCTGTTGTACTTGGATTACACTGGAACAGATTTTCGGACATTTTAAAGGTCAATGTATCCTGGACGAAAGATGTAAATCTGGAGAAAATAACAAAACGTACTATGCTATCAGTGGCACATAAAGTTTTTGATCCAATTGGTTTTACTTCACCAGTCATGATTTGCCCCAAGATGATGTTACAGAAAACCTGGAAAATTGGTTTAAGAAATTACCGGGGATCTAAAAAACGAGTTTATCGGATGGTTTCGTGAATTAAATATATTGGAAGAAATTGAGATTCCGCGATACATTCAAGTCACTCCAGATAATTAAAAAAAATGTACTCTTCATACATTTTGTGATGCTAGTATTCAGGCTTATGCTGATGTTGTATTTTTGAGAATAGAAAAAGCTGATCAAGTGAAATTATTCCTTCTGGCTGCCAAATCCCGCATCAGTCCTTTAAAGTGCCCAACTATACCTAGAATGGAGCTTTTAGCGGCTTTGATTGGTGCTACATTATCGATATCAGTAACAGATGCATTCAGTTGGGAAAATTTGGAAAGATATTTTTGGAGTGATTCCACGACAGTTCTTGCATGGATAATCAGAGAAGAGAACTGGTCAGTTTTCGTCAGGAACCGAGTTCAAGAAATCAGGAGTTTGACTGATCCTTTATGGAAATATATTCCCAGTGAAATTAACCCATCGGATCTACCCTCTAGAGGTTGTAAAGCCAAACAACTTGTCTCTCTCAAATGGTGGGAGGGTCCATCGTGGCTTAAGAATCCATATGAGTACAACAAACATATGAATTTCATCTGCCAGAATATAAATGAAGGAGACGTTGAAAGAGAAAAGTTAAAATCAACAGAATTACTGATAAATGTAGATAAAAATTCACAGAATACTTGGTACTATCAATATTTTTCATGTTATGGGAAAATCGTGCGCCTTGTTGGATGGATTCTCCGTTTTAAACATAATACTTGTAATCCAAAGGATAAAGTGAAAGGAGAATTGACAAGTCAGGAATGAAAATGAAAAGCAGAAATGAAAATAGCTTGGATGATTCAGAAGGAAGCTTTTTCCTCTAAAGATTATGAGAAATTGAAAACTCTTGAGACTTTCAAAGATGAGGAAGATATAATACGCGTAAAAACTAAAATTTTGTATAGACAAGACAAGAAGGATTTTCTCACACCTATCGTTCTACCATCTAATCATGAAGTTGTTAAACGACTAATTTAATATTTTCATCTGAAAAAGTGTCACGCAGGTCCTCAGATTCTTTTAAATTTGATTAGAGAAAAATATTGGATTTTGAATGGAAGAAGAACTCTGACATCTGCTTTATCTAAATGTACTACTTGTAAAAGATTCAGCTCGAAGAACGTGGAATCTTCATCTGTTTCTCTACCAGAAAATCGAGTAAAAGATGCAGCTGTGTTTCAGATCATTGGTATTGATATGGCTGTTCCTTTGTTTCTGAAAGACAATCAAAAGAGTTGGGTTACCTTGTTCACATGTGCTGTCTATCGGGCAGTACATTTTGAACTTGTTACATCAGCATCTACAGAGGTTTTTTTGATGGCTTTAAGAAGATTTATATCTCGTAGAGGAAGACGTTCCATTATATATTGCGACAATGGCTCTAATTTTGTTGGTGCAGCCAACTATTTGAAACGACTGAACTGGAATCATATACAAAAGGATGGAGCAACCAATTCAATTGAATGGAAATTCAATCCGCCAACTGCGTCGTGGTGGGGCGGATGGTGGGAGAGGCTCATCAGACTGATGAAATATCTATTAAAAAGGGTCCTTGGGAGAGCGTGCCTGAATTATTAAGAAATGATTACTGTATTGGCTGATTGCGAAAGCATTATAAATTCTCGACCTTTGACTTACATGTCATAGCAAGAATCTATTAAACCAATTTCTCCTGCCATGTTTTTGAAAGATATTCATGAGTATATTGTGATGCAGTCGAGGGAAACTCTTTCAAACGAAGGCTTAAATGCAGACAAGCACTGCAGAAAAGTTTAAGAAATCGATTTAGATTAGAGTATTTGGGTTTACTTATTCAGCGGTCGAATGTGAGAAGAAGCCAACAGACAGTTTCTGTAGGAGACATTGTGTTGGTGGGAGCGGACAATAAAAAAAGGATGCACTGGCCATTAGGACGCATCATAGAGCTTATTCATGGCAAAGATGGAAAAGTGCGCCTCGTAAAGTTACAAACATCTCATTCAGAGATACTTCGACCAATACAAAGAATCTATCCTCTAGAAGTATCATCTAGTGACGGTGCTGAAAATACGCTTCCTAATCCAGCTGTGAAGGAGGCACAAATTGAAAAGCCTTTTAGCCTTTGGAGGATAAGTCCCGCAGGGAAATTAGAAAGACTAGATCG
Source organism: Salticus scenicus (assembly GCA_963930645.1). Classification (NCBI taxonomy): domain Eukaryota; kingdom Metazoa; phylum Arthropoda; class Arachnida; order Araneae; family Salticidae; genus Salticus; species Salticus scenicus. Next base: position 270,816,450 of record OZ005658.1, read on the forward strand.
GGAAGACTAATTAAAATGCCAGATAGACTGATTTTATGAAGTTTATGAAATCTTCTACAGATGTCAAAATGTAGAGTTTTGTTATAAGATATAATCAAAAGGTGGGAGGATGTTAGATATTGTCCATGTGTTATTTTATTCTCTCATTTATATATTTTTAACTCTCGTGATGTATTTTTGTTATTGTAAAAAAAAAGAAAAGATTATTCAGATGCTCGTGCGCGTGCATCTAGTTTTTTTTTTTTTTTTTTTTTTTTTTTCTGAGTATTCAAATTTTTAAATGGAATAAAAGTAGCAATATATTTTGTTGTTATTAGAATTTATTTAGTTTTTCAGAAAGCTTAGGAGTTTAATATAACTTCTTTTGTATCCTTTAAGTTTATTTGGCGTCCGCAATTATATCTAGTAAGCTAGAGAGTTAAAATAACTTTTTGTACGCTTAAATAACACCTTTCATTCTCGGACAACTCACGAACCCCCGGAAATTTCCGTATCTCATCAGCCAATGAGATTAGAGCGTCCATATTTGGTATATCCCTAATAAGGATTTTTCTCGCCAAGGTCGCCAAAAAAATCGTCACGGTGGGAAACGTCGCCAAATTTGGCGCCAAATCCATTACCTGCCTTATTGGGGTTTCTTAATGCGTTTTTAAGGGGAAATAAGGCTTTTTTAACGCTAAAACGACTAGAAATGTACAAAATTAGCACTTTATCAATTTACTAAGCCTCTTTGAAAGAATTTATACAAAAGTAAACACAATTATTTACAATTTTGTAACAATATTATATTAAAGTAATTTTGTAATTTATGGATACATACTTATAAAAAATAGTTCACATGAAAGTAAGCAAGTAAGATTTAATGCAAGTAAATTTTTCTCTAATCACATAAATTCTAACATAATTCTATTACAAGTAGTACAGGTCCATATAAATGTTGGTAAGTATTTTTAAATTTTTATGTTATTGTTGATAATATGCCGATTCTTCAAAGGCAATTTAGTAAGTATTTTAAGTTCAAATGCCAGTTTTGAGCGAAGATCTAATCGGATGAAAAAGCTGAATCTGTCTTGAAAAAAACCTGAATAAAGATACAACTCCTTCATAGTTTAATGAACTAATAGCGTCTGAAGGAGAATTTTTGGGTTATGCCAGTTTTAGTACATTGGTATAACACATTAAGTTCTCTTTCAGATCAAATATTCATTCGTCTGTGTGAAAGTAAAGAAAATATCGACTTGAAAATATTTACTCTTAGGAGAATTTGACATGTAAATTTTGTAAGTATAATTTTACTTTAAAATTTTGTTTTTCATTATTAACATGCTCATTCTGTAAAAGGAATTAGATGAGTATTTTTAAATATGTATTACCATTTTCATAATATTATATTGTTGCGTACTTGGGGGTTCGTGAGTTGTCCGAGAATGAAAGGGCAAACTTACAAAAATTCAGTAATTTATTCACAGAAAGTTCCAGAAAAATACAGGTCTATAAACCAAGTATCAGCTTCAATTCAACCAGTAAACACAACTTAAACAACAGCTGTCAATAGCAAATCCACAGTACGAACTGTATAGCAACAACACATAAAGCAAGTCTCTTTCAAAGAGGCTCGAAGCAATGCAAGTACTACCGAAGCTGGCTAAAAACTGAACTGAACTGACTGACTTGGCGAGAAAGCGCTCCTTATATACCCCTGTAGAAAAGTGTGGAAATTTCCGGAACTTTCCACACTTCTCTACAGGGGTATATAAGGAGCGTATTACTGCCAAGGCAGTTCAGTTCAGTTCTCAGCCAGCTTCGCTAATGCTTGCATTGTTTTGAGCCTCTTTGAAAGAGACTTGCTTTATGTGTTATTACTATACTGTTCGTACTGTGGATTTGCTATTGACAGCTGTTGTTTAAGTTGTGTTTACTGGTTGAATTAAAGCTGATACTTTGTTTATAGACCTGTATTTTTCTGGAACTTTCTGTGAATAAATTACTGAGATTTTGTAAGTTTGGCCTTTCATTCTCGGACAACTCACGAACCCTCAAGTACGCAACATTTCTGATGTCAGAAGTGGGATTGTCTGTGAATGGTGATAACTAGAGCTATGGAGCAGGAAATGAAGAAACTTCTAGAGATCTTAGCTACCCAGATGAATGAAATGAAAGCAGGACAAAGAGAAATGAAAGAAAGTATGGAAACGGGACAAAAAGAGATGAGAGATAGATTAACTGAAGAAATGAAAGCAGTACAGGAGAAAATGGAAACATCACAAAGAGAATTGAAAGACGGTTTGACTGAAGAAATGAAGGAAATGAAAGCAGTTCAGGAAAAGACAGAAGCCAGTTTGACCGAAAGAAATTTTGAAGAGAGATTTATGATGATAGAACAGAATTTTGAGGAGAAAGTTAAAGAAAATTTTGATCAGGAACTGAAAGGAAGGCTTTCAGAGATAGAAGGTAAATTGAAAAGAATAGAAGAAGATCTGGAGAGAAAAGTGGAAGAAAAGTTAGAATCCATGCCCCAGGAAACTGAAAAGAAAGAGAGAAGAATCCAGAATCAGGAAGTTATTAAGCTATCTACCTACGATGGCAGTTCCTCCTGGCATGTATATAAGACGCAGTTTTCCATCGTAGCTGAAGCTAACGGCTAGGACTCTGTTGCAAAGACGGCTCATCTGGTAGGGTCGTTGCGGGGCAACACCGCAGATATTCTGGAGGCCCTTTCGAAGAAACAGCGATATGACTTCGACGTTTTAACCAGAGCACTAGAGCTACGTTTTGGAGCGAAATGGTCCAAAGAATATAGTCGACTCCAGCTAAGGTCCCGTCATCAGAGACCAGGGGAAAGCTTACAAGAACTGGCATCAAACATCCAGAGGCTTTCACATTTGGCTTTCTTAGACTGTCATCCTGAAACACGCAATGATCTGGCCCTAGAATATTTCATTGATGCTGTCGGAGATCCAGAAATTCAAAAAGCCCTTAGACTCTCCGGCGTGAAGGATGTGGAGTCAGCCTTAGTGTATGCCCTAAAGATCGAGGCAGCCCAAGAAGCCTCCCGTAAACATCGCCAGAACAGCACAGCAGACAAAGTGAACGGCTCTCAAGATGATCTTAAAGAGATTCAGAAAATGATTGCAGATATTAATAGAAGACTACGCATTTTTGAGAGTAAGAAAGAAGGGAAGATTCCAAAAACTAAATGCTTGTGTTACGGAAAAGACGGGCATATCAAACGAAGCTGCCCAGTGAGAACATATAGAGAAGCAACCAAGAATGTCTCTGAAGTATGCCACCCAGAAAGAGCTCTTCGAGAAAATCCAGATGCCTTCTTGCGGAAGCCTCCATCTGAAGATCATAAATACAGCTCTAAAGCCGAGGATAAACACCAAAGAATAAAGCCAGTTGCCTGCCAAGTTACTGTCTCAACACCATCAGAACAAGATCCCGATCCATGGAGAGACGAAGAACTTAGACAAGCCCATTTCGAAGATCCTGACATAAAGCCAATATTACAGCTGAAGGAGACGACCAGCAACAGACCTACCTGGCAGGGCATTTCCAGATTTAGCCCCATTGTGAAAAGTTATTGGGCACTTTGGGACTCTCTTCCTATCAGAAACGGCGTATTAAACAGAAAGTGGGATGATGGAAATCTGATGATGGAAAAAGCTTCAGATGGCAGATTGTATTACCAAGATCAAGAATTCCAGATGTTTTAGAACAACTGCATAGTAGCTCTACCGGAGGCCATTTTGGGGGTAATGAAGACTCTGCAGAAAGTTCGGGAACGCTTCTACTGATGCAAGGCAAGGGAGGACGTGAAGAAATGGTGTAAATCCTGTGATGCTTGTGCGGCACGTAAAGGCCCGCAGAAACGAAGTCGAGGAAGACTACAACGGTATAAAGTGGGAGCACCATTTGAACGGATTGCACTCGACATTTTGGGTCCTTTGCCACGGACCTCCAGTGGAAATAAATACATCCTCGTCGTGATGGACTATTTCACCAAGTGGCCTGAGGCATATCCCATTCCCGATCAAGAGGCATGCACAGTCGCAGAGGTCCTAGTGCAGCAATGGGTGTCAAGGTACGGCACGCCCCTACAACTTCATACCGACCAAGGTACGAACTTTACCTCTGCCGTTTTCAAAGGACTGTGTCAACTACTCGGCATAGACAAAACCCAGACAACACCCTTACATCCCCAGTCAGACGGCATGGTCGAGAGGTTCAACCGTACCATCCTGAATAACCTCTCTCTTCTAGTATCAAAGAACCAGCAAGATTGGGACTTGAAGTTGTCATTGTTCCTGCTGGCTTATAAAAGTGCTGTCCATGAAACCACCGGCTATACTCCAGCCCAGATGCTGTTTGGACGTGAACTACGTCTCCCATGTGATCTCCTGTTTTGTTGTCCATCCGATGCGCCTTCATCGCCCGAGCAGTACATCCAAGATCTCCAGGCACGATTTGAGGACGTACACAACTTTGCTCGGGAGCGGATTCACATGGCAACAGAGAAAATGAAGACAAGGTACGATCTATAGGCTACATAACATGAGTTCCAGGAGGAAGACAAGGTCTGGTTGTGGAATCCTGTTCGACGCAAAGGAATCTCTCCCAAGTTACAGTGCAACTGGGACGGACCGTACACAGTCTTAAAAAGGCTGAATGATGTAGTGGCGCGGATCACTAAAACACCTTCATCAAAACCGAAGATGGTGCACTATAACAGGCTTAGTCAAGTACCACAATTTACGGTAATATTAAAATTTAAAATGTAAATACTGGTAAAATTTGCGCATGCGTAATGTAAATATTTGTATATAAATATTTGTACATATTTGTGAATTTTGTAAATATTTCTCACTTAATTTATATTTCTATTTTATCCTTATGTGCAACTTAGTTTTTGTATTTTAGCTTGTGTAAATTTGTTTAGTTTAACCGCTTGACCAAGGGTTGCACTGCCCGGGACGTGCAGTCCTTGGGAGGGGGGCAGTGTTACAAAATTGTAAATAATTGTGTGTATTTTCGTATAAATTCTTTCAAAGAGGCTTAGTAAGTTGATAGTGCTAATTTTGTGCATTTCTAGTCGTTTTAGCGTTGAAATAGCCTTATTTTCCCTTAAAAACGCATTAATAAGCCCCAATAAGGCAGGTAATGGATTTGGCTCCAAATTTGGCGACCTTTTCCCACCTTGGCGATTTTTTTGGTGACCTTCGCGAGAAAATCCTTATAAGGGATATACCAAATATGGAAGCTCCAATCTCATTGGCTGAGGAGATACGGAAATTTCTGGAACCTTCCACACTTTTCTACAGGGTTATATAAGGAGCGTATTCCCGCCAAGGCAGTTCAGTTCAGTTCTCAGCCAGCTTCGCTAAATGCTTGCGTTGTTTTGAGCCTCTTTGAAAGAGACTTGCTTTAAGTGTTATTGCTCTACAGTTTGTACTGTGGATTTGCTATTGACAGCTGTGTTTACTGGTTGAATTGAAGCTGATACTTGGTTTATAGACCTGTATTTTTCTGGAACTTTTTGTGAATAAATAACTGAAATTTTGTAAGTTTGGCCTTTTGTTGGATATAGTCCATGTGTTATTTTATTCTCTCATTTTGTATTTTTAACTCTCGTGATGTATTTTTGTTATTGTAAAAAAAAGAAAAGATTATTCAGATGATGTTCGTGCGCGTGCATCTAGTTTTTTTTTTTTCTTTTTTGATTATTCAAATTTTTAAATGGAATAAAAGTAGCAATAGATTTTGTTGTTATTAGAATTTATTTAGTTTTTCAGAAAGCTTAGGAGTTTAACATAACTTCTTTTGTATGCTTTAAGTTTATTTGACGTCCGCAATTATATCTAGTAAGCTGGAGAGTTAAAATAACTCTTTTTGTACGCTTAAATAACATTTTGTGACGTCTACGCGACAGGTTGGTTGTAGGATTTAAGGCCGATTGACTCCTGATGTGTCCTAGGCCTAGAGGGGGAATGCTCTCCGTGGGGGTCTTTCTAAGGGGTCCTAGCCCGTATTTACGCAAGTTTCGGAGGAAACCACCTACGCGACAGGACAAAGTAAAACAATATGTTTCAAGCAATTAAAGGTTTTAGAAAAGCCGATCTGAAGTTTGTAGCGGAAGAGCTTGGCGAAATAATTCTCCTATTGCTACTTTAAAGGAAATTATTTTGAATAGCAACGGATATAAAACTGATCCCACTTTTGTGCAAGAAATTTTATCAACGGCTGTTGTTGAGAGGCAAGAAAGAGAAAAATTGAAACTAGAGCAAGAAAAAGATCTACAGCAACAAAAATTTAAATTTGAACAAGAACAAAAACTTAAACTTGAACAAGAAGAAAAAAGGCTTAATCAAGAATTAGAGATAAAGAAGATGGAATTAGCCCAACAGTTGGAACTAGCTAAAATACAGTCACAGGCACACATTCAGGGTGAGTCAATTTTGACTGTTAGTGAAAATAATGCATCTAGAAGAAAAATTTCCTTACCCACGTTACAATTCCGACAATTTGATGGGGATTTAAAAGAATGGCTACCATTCTGGAGTCAGTTTGAGCAGATAGATAAAGATAACGATATTCCTCCAGAAAACAAATTCCAGTACCTCATTCAAGCAACGGTCGCTGGTTCCAAAGCACGAGAAGTTGTAGATAGTTTTCCGCCAACTATGCCAAAGTTATAGAGAGTCTAAAAGTCTGTATGGAAGAGATGATCTTCTAGTTGAAGTGTACGTTAGAGAATTATTAAAATTAATTATAGTTGTGCATACAAAAGAAAAATTTTCTCTTACTTCATTGTACCATAAACTTGAATCATATTTAAGGGCTCTTGAAACGTTGGGTGTCACTACTGATAAATGCGCTTCTATATTATATCCTATGGTAGAATCCTGTTTTCCAGCTGAATTTTTGAAAGCTTGGATTAACATTGTAACATTGTTTCTGCTAGTTCTGATGCGAAAGAACGGTTGGACAATTTGAAGCAATTTCTCAAATGTGAAGTTGAAGGAGATGAAGAATAAATTTGGCGGTCGCCGGTTTTGGTCTGGCGAAGAAATATGATGACCGAAATTATAGAAAAAGAAGGACTTACACTGATGTTGTTAAGCCTATACCCACTGCCTCTACTTTATTAACGACTTCTTTTAAACAGGATCTAAAGAAAAATTGCGTGTTTTGTGATGAAAAGCATATGAGTTCAGACTGTTTTACGGCACGAAAGATGAGTTTTAATGAGAAGCAGAATGTTCTAAAGGATAAGAACTGCTGTTTCCTCTGTTTGGGGTCCACACTACCAAACAGTGTAAAGCTGTTCTGAAGTGTTTTATCTGTGATAGAAAACATTCCACCGTGATGTGCCAAAGTCTTGATAAAGGCAAAACAAATGAAAGGGAAGAGAAAGAAAAGTCAAATGAAAATGAAGTAAATATGGCCAATTTCAATAAAAATCCAAAGGTATTTCTTCAAACTCGCAAAGCAAAAGTCGTCTCTGATAATAAAGAAAAGGATATTCGTCTAATTTTGGATACTGGTTCACAAATATCGTATATTTTGAAGAAATTAGCAGAAGAAATGAAATATGCAGCCATTAAAAAAGAAAAGGTTGTACATTCACTTTTTGGCGGAGTCTCAACCAAAGAATATGAACATAACTTTTATAAAATAAGATTAAGAGATTTGACAGGGAAATTCAGATGCACTTTTGAGGTTTTGGATCAAAATATTATATGTGAAAATGTTAAACCTGTGGGAAAATGTTCTTGGCTGAAAGAATTGGCCGAGAAAGACATTGTTTTGACAGATGTTGGCGATGCAGATGAATATATTCAAGTACTGATTGGAGCCGATATAATCGGTAAACTATTGACAGGTCGAAGAGAAGTGTTGTCTTCTGGGCTAGTTGCAATGGAAACACTTTTTGGCTGGACATTAATGGGAAAAGTTCCTCAAAAAAGTTCATCTAAAGAAAATTTAGCGCTATCAGTTACTTCCATGTTTGTAAAAGAAGCAGAAATTTCCGACTTATGGCGATTAGATTTACTTGGAATAAGTGATCCAATCGAAAAGCTATCTAAGATGGATATAGATCGTCAAGTAAAAGTACACTTTCTACAGACAGTAACACGGAATGAAGACGGTCGTTATGAAATATCCTTGCCATGCGCTGAAGATAAACCACCTTTACCTGATAATTTGTGTTTAGCCAAGAAAAGGTTAACCAATGTCACACAAAAACTACTTGCGAGTAATATTTATGAAAAATATGAGGAAGCACTTTTAGGATGGCTTGGCGACAAAATTATTGAAGAGGTTCCTCAATGTGAAAGGTCCTTTTATGGACACTACTTACCTCATCGACCAGTTATAAAGGAGAATAGCACTACTCCAATTCGTCCAGTATTTGACGCATCAGCAAGAATCCAAAACCATCCATCTTTGAATCAATGTCTACACTGCGGTCCAAATCTCATTGAATTAATTCCTGACATACTTTTGCGATTTAGAGAAAATAAATTGGGTGTCTTAGCTGATATCAAGAAAGCGTTTTTGCAAATAAGCATCCGAAAAGAAGATCGGGATTTTTTACGTTTCCTCTGGTGGAGCAATCCAGAACAAAGTGAGCTTAGAATATTTCGTCATGCTAGAGTCGTTTTTGGAGTCAAGAGTTCACCTTTTTTGCTAGCTTCAGTAATAGAATACCATATTAAAAATGATGAAGAATACGACACAGAACTTAAACAAAGATTGTTGAGAAGCTTATATGTTGACAATGTTGGTACGAGTGTCCGCACGGAGGAAGAGTTAAAGAGATTTATTACTTGCTCTAAAAACCTAATGTCTAAAGGCGGATTCGACCTAAGAGGATGGGAACACACAGAAGAGAGAGAGGACACGGAACACGGTAAAGAAGCTGTTGTACTTGGATTACACTGGAACAGATTTTCGGACATTTTAAAGGTCAATGTATCCTGGACGAAAGATGTAAATCTGGAGAAAATAACAAAACGTACTATGCTATCAGTGGCACATAAAGTTTTTGATCCAATTGGTTTTACTTCACCAGTCATGATTTGCCCCAAGATGATGTTACAGAAAACCTGGAAAATTGGTTTAAGAAATTACCGGGGATCTAAAAAACGAGTTTATCGGATGGTTTCGTGAATTAAATATATTGGAAGAAATTGAGATTCCGCGATACATTCAAGTCACTCCAGATAATTAAAAAAAATGTACTCTTCATACATTTTGTGATGCTAGTATTCAGGCTTATGCTGATGTTGTATTTTTGAGAATAGAAAAAGCTGATCAAGTGAAATTATTCCTTCTGGCTGCCAAATCCCGCATCAGTCCTTTAAAGTGCCCAACTATACCTAGAATGGAGCTTTTAGCGGCTTTGATTGGTGCTACATTATCGATATCAGTAACAGATGCATTCAGTTGGGAAAATTTGGAAAGATATTTTTGGAGTGATTCCACGACAGTTCTTGCATGGATAATCAGAGAAGAGAACTGGTCAGTTTTCGTCAGGAACCGAGTTCAAGAAATCAGGAGTTTGACTGATCCTTTATGGAAATATATTCCCAGTGAAATTAACCCATCGGATCTACCCTCTAGAGGTTGTAAAGCCAAACAACTTGTCTCTCTCAAATGGTGGGAGGGTCCATCGTGGCTTAAGAATCCATATGAGTACAACAAACATATGAATTTCATCTGCCAGAATATAAATGAAGGAGACGTTGAAAGAGAAAAGTTAAAATCAACAGAATTACTGATAAATGTAGATAAAAATTCACAGAATACTTGGTACTATCAATATTTTTCATGTTATGGGAAAATCGTGCGCCTTGTTGGATGGATTCTCCGTTTTAAACATAATACTTGTAATCCAAAGGATAAAGTGAAAGGAGAATTGACAAGTCAGGAATGAAAATGAAAAGCAGAAATGAAAATAGCTTGGATGATTCAGAAGGAAGCTTTTTCCTCTAAAGATTATGAGAAATTGAAAACTCTTGAGACTTTCAAAGATGAGGAAGATATAATACGCGTAAAAACTAAAATTTTGTATAGACAAGACAAGAAGGATTTTCTCACACCTATCGTTCTACCATCTAATCATGAAGTTGTTAAACGACTAATTTAATATTTTCATCTGAAAAAGTGTCACGCAGGTCCTCAGATTCTTTTAAATTTGATTAGAGAAAAATATTGGATTTTGAATGGAAGAAGAACTCTGACATCTGCTTTATCTAAATGTACTACTTGTAAAAGATTCAGCTCGAAGAACGTGGAATCTTCATCTGTTTCTCTACCAGAAAATCGAGTAAAAGATGCAGCTGTGTTTCAGATCATTGGTATTGATATGGCTGTTCCTTTGTTTCTGAAAGACAATCAAAAGAGTTGGGTTACCTTGTTCACATGTGCTGTCTATCGGGCAGTACATTTTGAACTTGTTACATCAGCATCTACAGAGGTTTTTTTGATGGCTTTAAGAAGATTTATATCTCGTAGAGGAAGACGTTCCATTATATATTGCGACAATGGCTCTAATTTTGTTGGTGCAGCCAACTATTTGAAACGACTGAACTGGAATCATATACAAAAGGATGGAGCAACCAATTCAATTGAATGGAAATTCAATCCGCCAACTGCGTCGTGGTGGGGCGGATGGTGGGAGAGGCTCATCAGACTGATGAAATATCTATTAAAAAGGGTCCTTGGGAGAGCGTGCCTGAATTATTAAGAAATGATTACTGTATTGGCTGATTGCGAAAGCATTATAAATTCTCGACCTTTGACTTACATGTCATAGCAAGAATCTATTAAACCAATTTCTCCTGCCATGTTTTTGAAAGATATTCATGAGTATATTGTGATGCAGTCGAGGGAAACTCTTTCAAACGAAGGCTTAAATGCAGACAAGCACTGCAGAAAAGTTTAAGAAATCGATTTAGATTAGAGTATTTGGGTTTACTTATTCAGCGGTCGAATGTGAGAAGAAGCCAACAGACAGTTTCTGTAGGAGACATTGTGTTGGTGGGAGCGGACAATAAAAAAAGGATGCACTGGCCATTAGGACGCATCATAGAGCTTATTCATGACAAAGATGGAAAAGTGCGCCTCGTAAAGTTACAAACATCTCATTCAGAGATACTTCGACCAATACAAAGAATCTATCCTCTAGAAGTATCATCTAGTGACGGTGCTGAAAATACGCTTCCTAATCCAGCTGTGAAGGAGGCACAAATTGAAAAGCCTTTTAGCCTTTGGAGGATAAGTCCCGCAGGGAAATTAGAAAGACTAGATCGGGAAGACTAATTAAAATGCCAGATAGACTGATTTTATGAAGTTTATGAAATCTTCTACAGATGTCAAAATGTAGAGTTTTGTTATAAGATATAATCAAAAGGTGGGAGGATGTTAGATATTGTCCATGTGTTATTTTATTCTCTCATTTATATATTTTTAACTCTCGTGATGTATTTTTGTTATTGTAAAAAAAAAGAAAAGATTATTCAGATGCTCGTGCGCGTGCATCTAGTTTTTTTTTTTTTTTTTTTTTTTTTTTTCTGAGTATTCAAATTTTTAAATGGAATAAAAGTAGCAATATATTTTGTTGTTATTAGAATTTATTTAGTTTTTCAGAAAGCTTAGGAGTTTAATATAACTTCTTTTGTATCCTTTAAGTTTATTTGGCGTCCGCAATTATATCTAGTAAGCTAGAGAGTTAAAATAACTTTTTGTACGCTTAAATAACACCTTTCATTCTCGGACAACTCACGAACCCCCGGAAATTTCCGTATCTCATCAGCCAATGAGATTAGAGCGTCCATATTTGGTATATCCCTAATAAGGATTTTTCTCGCCAAGGTCGCCAAAAAAATCGTCACGGTGGGAAACGTCGCCAAATTTGGCGCCAAATCCATTACCTGCCTTATTGGGGTTTCTTAATGCGTTTTTAAGGGGAAATAAGGCTTTTTTAACGCTAAAACGACTAGAAATGTACAAAATTAGCACTTTATCAATTTACTAAGCCTCTTTGAAAGAATTTATACAAAAGTAAACACAATTATTTACAATTTTGTAACAATATTATATTAAAGTAATTTTGTAATTTATGGATACATACTTATAAAAAATAGTTCACATGAAAGTAAGCAAGTAAGATTTAATGCAAGTAAATTTTTCTCTAATCACATAAATTCTAACATAATTCTATTACAAGTAGTACAGGTCCATATAAATGTTGGTAAGTATTTTTAAATTTTTATGTTATTGTTGATAATATGCCGATTCTTCAAAGGCAATTTAGTAAGTATTTTAAGTTCAAATGCCAGTTTTGAGCGAAGATCTAATCGGATGAAAAAGCTGAATCTGTCTTGAAAAAAACCTGAATAAAGATACAACTCCTTCATAGTTTAATGAACTAATAGCGTCTGAAGGAGAATTTTTGGGTTATGCCAGTTTTAGTACATTGGTATAACACATTAAGTTCTCTTTCAGATCAAATATTCATTCGTCTGTGTGAAAGTAAAGAAAATATCGACTTGAAAATATTTACTCTTAGGAGAATTTGACATGTAAATTTTGTAAGTATAATTTTACTTTAAAATTTTGTTTTTCATTATTAACATGCTCATTCTGTAAAAGGAATTAGATGAGTATTTTTAAATATGTATTACCATTTTCATAATATTATATTGTTGCGTACTTGGGGGTTCGTGAGTTGTCCGAGAATGAAAGGGCAAACTTACAAAAATTCAGTAATTTATTCACAGAAAGTTCCAGAAAAATACAGGTCTATAAACCAAGTATCAGCTTCAATTCAACCAGTAAACACAACTTAAACAACAGCTGTCAATAGCAAATCCACAGTACGAACTGTATAGCAACAACACATAAAGCAAGTCTCTTTCAAAGAGGCTCGAAGCAATGCAAGTACTACCGAAGCTGGCTAAAAACTGAACTGAACTGACTGACTTGGCGAGAAAGCGCTCCTTATATACCCCTGTAGAAAAGTGTGGAAATTTCCGGAACTTTCCACACTTCTCTACAGGGGTATATAAGGAGCGTATTACTGCCAAGGCAGTTCAGTTCAGTTCTCAGCCAGCTTCGCTAATGCTTGCATTGTTTTGAGCCTCTTTGAAAGAGACTTGCTTTATGTGTTATTACTATACTGTTCGTACTGTGGATTTGCTATTGACAGCTGTTGTTTAAGTTGTGTTTACTGGTTGAATTAAAGCTGATACTTTGTTTATAGACCTGTATTTTTCTGGAACTTTCTGTGAATAAATTACTGAGATTTTGTAAGTTTGGCCTTTCATTCTCGGACAACTCACGAACCCTCAAGTACGCAACATTTCTGATGTCAGAAGTGGGATTGTCTGTGAATGGTGATAACTAGAGCTATGGAGCAGGAAATGAAGAAACTTCTAGAGATCTTAGCTACCCAGATGAATGAAATGAAAGCAGGACAAAGAGAAATGAAAGAAAGTATGGAAACGGGACAAAAAGAGATGAGAGATAGATTAACTGAAGAAATGAAAGCAGTACAGGAGAAAATGGAAACATCACAAAGAGAATTGAAAGACGGTTTGACTGAAGAAATGAAGGAAATGAAAGCAGTTCAGGAAAAGACAGAAGCCAGTTTGACCGAAAGAAATTTTGAAGAGAGATTTATGATGATAGAACAGAATTTTGAGGAGAAAGTTAAAGAAAATTTTGATCAGGAACTGAAAGGAAGGCTTTCAGAGATAGAAGGTAAATTGAAAAGAATAGAAGAAGATCTGGAGAGAAAAGTGGAAGAAAAGTTAGAATCCATGCCCCAGGAAACTGAAAAGAAAGAGAGAAGAATCCAGAATCAGGAAGTTATTAAGCTATCTACCTACGATGGCAGTTCCTCCTGGCATGTATATAAGACGCAGTTTTCCATCGTAGCTGAAGCTAACGGCTAGGACTCTGTTGCAAAGACGGCTCATCTGGTAGGGTCGTTGCGGGGCAACACCGCAGATATTCTGGAGGCCCTTTCGAAGAAACAGCGATATGACTTCGACGTTTTAACCAGAGCACTAGAGCTACGTTTTGGAGCGAAATGGTCCAAAGAATATAGTCGACTCCAGCTAAGGTCCCGTCATCAGAGACCAGGGGAAAGCTTACAAGAACTGGCATCAAACATCCAGAGGCTTTCACATTTGGCTTTCTTAGACTGTCATCCTGAAACACGCAATGATCTGGCCCTAGAATATTTCATTGATGCTGTCGGAGATCCAATAATTCAAAAAGCCCTTAGACTCTCCGGCGTGAAGGATGTGGAGTCAGCCTTAGTGTATGCCCTAAAGATCGAGGCAGCCCAAGAAGCCTCCCGTAAACATCGCCAGAACAGCACAGCAGACAAAGTGAACGGCTCTCAAGATGATCTTAAAGAGATTCAGAAAATGATTGCAGATATTAATAGAAGACTACGCATTTTTGAGAGTAAGAAAGAAGGGAAGATTCCAAAAACTAAATGCTTGTGTTACGGAAAAGACGGGCATATCAAACGAAGCTGCCCAGTGAGAACATATAGAGAAGCAACCAAGAATGTCTCTGAAGTATGCCACCCAGAAAGAGCTCTTCGAGAAAATCCAGATGCCTTCTTGCGGAAGCCTCCATCTGAAGATCATAAATACAGCTCTAAAGCCGAGGATAAACACCAAAGAATAAAGCCAGTTGCCTGCCAAGTTACTGTCTCAACACCATCAGAACAAGATCCCGATCCATGGAGAGACGAAGAACTTAGACAAGCCCATTTCGAAGATCCTGACATAAAGCCAATATTACAGCTGAAGGAGACGACCAGCAACAGACCTACCTGGCAGGGCATTTCCAGATTTAGCCCCATTGTGAAAAGTTATTGGGCACTTTGGGACTCTCTTCCTATCAGAAACGGCGTATTAAACAGAAAGTGGGATGATGGAAATCTGATGATGGAAAAAGCTTCAGATGGCAGATTGTATTACCAAGATCAAGAATTCCAGATGTTTTAGAACAACTGCATAGTAGCTCTACCGGAGGCCATTTTGGGGGTAATGAAGACTCTGCAGAAAGTTCGGGAACGCTTCTACTGATGCAAGGCAAGGGAGGACGTGAAGAAATGGTGTAAATCCTGTGATGCTTGTGCGGCACGTAAAGGCCCGCAGAAACGAAGTCGAGGAAGACTACAACGGTATAAAGTGGGAGCACCATTTGAACGGATTGCACTCGACATTTTGGGTCCTTTGCCACGGACCTCCAGTGGAAATAAATACATCCTCGTCGTGATGGACTATTTCACCAAGTGGCCTGAGGCATATCCCATTCCCGATCAAGAGGCATGCACAGTCGCAGAGGTCCTAGTGCAGCAATGGGTGTCAAGGTACGGCACGCCCCTACAACTTCATACCGACCAAGGTACGAACTTTACCTCTGCCGTTTTCAAAGGACTGTGTCAACTACTCGGCATAGACAAAACCCAGACAACACCCTTACATCCCCAGTCAGACGGCATGGTCGAGAGGTTCAACCGTACCATCCTGAATAACCTCTCTCTTCTAGTATCAAAGAACCAGCAAGATTGGGACTTGAAGTTGTCATTGTTCCTGCTGGCTTATAAAAGTGCTGTCCATGAAACCACCGGCTATACTCCAGCCCAGATGCTGTTTGGACGTGAACTACGTCTCCCATGTGATCTCCTGTTTTGTTGTCCATCCGATGCGCCTTCATCGCCCGAGCAGTACATCCAAGATCTCCAGGCACGATTTGAGGACGTACACAACTTTGCTCGGGAGCGGATTCACATGGCAACAGAGAAAATGAAGACAAGGTACGATCTATAGGCTACATAACATGAGTTCCAGGAGGAAGACAAGGTCTGGTTGTGGAATCCTGTTCGACGCAAAGGAATCTCTCCCAAGTTACAGTGCAACTGGGACGGACCGTACACAGTCTTAAAAAGGCTGAATGATGTAGTGGCGCGGATCACTAAAACACCTTCATCAAAACCGAAGATGGTGCACTATAACAGGCTTAGTCAAGTACCACAATTTACGGTAATATTAAAATTTAAAATGTAAATACTGGTAAAATTTGCGCATGCGTAATGTAAATATTTGTATATAAATATTTGTACATATTTGTGAATTTTGTAAATATTTCTCACTTAATTTATATTTCTATTTTATCCTTATGTGCAACTTAGTTTTTGTATTTTAGCTTGTGTAAATTTGTTTAGTTTAACCGCTTGACCAAGGGTTGCACTGCCCGGGACGTGCAGTCCTTGGGAGGGGGGCAGTGTTACAAAATTGTAAATAATTGTGTGTATTTTCGTATAAATTCTTTCAAAGAGGCTTAGTAAGTTGATAGTGCTAATTTTGTGCATTTCTAGTCGTTTTAGCGTTGAAATAGCCTTATTTTCCCTTAAAAACGCATTAATAAGCCCCAATAAGGCAGGTAATGGATTTGGCTCCAAATTTGGCGACCTTTTCCCACCTTGGCGATTTTTTTGGTGACCTTCGCGAGAAAATCCTTATAAGGGATATACCAAATATGGAAGCTCCAATCTCATTGGCTGAGGAGATACGGAAATTTCTGGAACCTTCCACACTTTTCTACAGGGTTATATAAGGAGCGTATTCCCGCCAAGGCAGTTCAGTTCAGTTCTCAGCCAGCTTCGCTAAATGCTTGCGTTGTTTTGAGCCTCTTTGAAAGAGACTTGCTTTAAGTGTTATTGCTCTACAGTTTGTACTGTGGATTTGCTATTGACAGCTGTGTTTACTGGTTGAATTGAAGCTGATACTTGGTTTATAGACCTGTATTTTTCTGGAACTTTTTGTGAATAAATAACTGAAATTTTGTAAGTTTGGCCTTTTGTTGGATATAGTCCATGTGTTATTTTATTCTCTCATTTTGTATTTTTAACTCTCGTGATGTATTTTTGTTATTGTAAAAAAAAGAAAAGATTATTCAGATGATGTTCGTGCGCGTGCATCTAGTTTTTTTTTTTCTTTTTTGATTATTCAAATTTTTAAATGGAATAAAAGTAGCAATAGATTTTGTTGTTATTAGAATTTATTTAGTTTTTCAGAAAGCTTAGGAGTTTAACATAACTTCTTTTGTATGCTTTAAGTTTATTTGGCGTCCGCAATTATATCTAGTAAGCTGGAGAGTTAAAATAACTCTTTTTGTACGCTTAAATAACATTTTGTGACGTCTACGCGACAGGTTGGTTGTAGGATTTAAGGCCGATTGACTCCTGATGTGTCCTAGGCCTAGAGGGGGAATGCTCTCCGTGGGGGTCTTTCTAAGGGGTCCTAGCCCGTATTTACGCAAGTTTCGGAGGAAACCACCTACGCGACAGGACAAAGTAAAACAATATGTTTCAAGCAATTAAAGGTTTTAGAAAAGCCGATCTGAAGTTTGTAGCGGAAGAGCTTGGCGAAATAATTCTCCTATTGCTACTTTAAAGGAAATTATTTTGAATAGCAACGGATATAAAACTGATCCCACTTTTGTGCAAGAAATTTTATCAACGGCTGTTGTTGAGAGGCAAGAAAGAGAAAAATTGAAACTAGAGCAAGAAAAAGATCTACAGCAACAAAAATTTAAATTTGAACAAGAACAAAAACTTAAACTTGAACAAGAAGAAAAAAGGCTTAATCAAGAATTAGAGATAAAGAAGATGGAATTAGCCCAACAGTTGGAACTAGCTAAAATACAGTCACAGGCACACATTCAGGGTGAGTCAATTTTGACTGTTAGTGAAAATAATGCATCTAGAAGAAAAATTTCCTTACCCACGTTACAATTCCGACAATTTGATGGGGATTTAAAAGAATGGCTACCATTCTGGAGTCAGTTTGAGCAGATAGATAAAGATAACGATATTCCTCCAGAAAACAAATTCCAGTACCTCATTCAAGCAACGGTCGCTGGTTCCAAAGCACGAGAAGTTGTAGATAGTTTTCCGCCAACTATGCCAAAGTTATAGAGAGTCTAAAAGTCTGTATGGAAGAGATGATCTTCTAGTTGAAGTGTACGTTAGAGAATTATTAAAATTAATTATAGTTGTGCATACAAAAGAAAAATTTTCTCTTACTTCATTGTACCATAAACTTGAATCATATTTAAGGGCTCTTGAAACGTTGGGTGTCACTACTGATAAATGCGCTTCTATATTATATCCTATGGTAGAATCCTGTTTTCCAGCTGAATTTTTGAAAGCTTGGATTAACATTGTAACATTGTTTCTGCTAGTTCTGATGCGAAAGAACGGTTGGACAATTTGAAGCAATTTCTCAAATGTGAAGTTGAAGGAGATGAAGAATAAATTTGGCGGTCGCCGATTTTGGTCTGGCGAAGAAATATGATGACCGAAATTATAGAAAAAGAAGGACTTACACTGATGTTGTTAAGCCTATACCCACTGCCTCTACTTTATTAACGACTTCTTTTAAACAGGATCTAAAGAAAAATTGCGTGTTTTGTGATGAAAAGCATATGAGTTCAGACTGTTTTACGGCACGAAAGATGAGTTTTAATGAGAAGCAGAATGTTCTAAAGGATAAGAACTGCTGTTTCCTCTGTTTGGGGTCCACACTACCAAACAGTGTAAAGCTGTTCTGAAGTGTTTTATCTGTGATAGAAAACATTCCACCGTGATGTGCCAAAGTCTTGATAAAGGCAAAACAAATGAAAGGGAAGAGAAAGAAAAGTCAAATGAAAATGAAGTAAATATGGCCAATTTCAATAAAAATCCAAAGGTATTTCTTCAAACTCGCAAAGCAAAAGTCGTCTCTGATAATAAAGAAAAGGATATTCGTCTAATTTTGGATACTGGTTCACAAATATCGTATATTTTGAAGAAATTAGCAGAAGAAATGAAATATGCAGCCATTAAAAAAGAAAAGGTTGTACATTCACTTTTTGGCGGAGTCTCAACCAAAGAATATGAACATAACTTTTATAAAATAAGATTAAGAGATTTGACAGGGAAATTCAGATGCACTTTTGAGGTTTTGGATCAAAATATTATATGTGAAAATGTTAAACCTGTGGGAAAATGTTCTTGGCTGAAAGAATTGGCCGAGAAAGACATTGTTTTGACAGATGTTGGCGATGCAGATGAATATATTCAAGTACTGATTGGAGCCGATATAATCGGTAAACTATTGACAGGTCGAAGAGAAGTGTTGTCTTCTGGGCTAGTTGCAATGGAAACACTTTTTGGCTGGACATTAATGGGAAAAGTTCCTCAAAAAAGTTCATCTAAAGAAAATTTAGCGCTATCAGTTACTTCCATGTTTGTAAAAGAAGCAGAAATTTCCGACTTATGGCGATTAGATTTACTTGGAATAAGTGATCCAATCGAAAAGCTATCTAAGATGGATATAGATCGTCAAGTAAAAGTACACTTTCTACAGACAGTAACACGGAATGAAGACGGTCGTTATGAAATATCCTTGCCATGCGCTGAAGATAAACCACCTTTACCTGATAATTTGTGTTTAGCCAAGAAAAGGTTAACCAATGTCACACAAAAACTACTTGCGAGTAATATTTATGAAAAATATGAGGAAGCACTTTTAGGATGGCTTGGCGACAAAATTATTGAAGAGGTTCCTCAATGTGAAAGGTCCTTTTATGGACACTACTTACTTCATCGACCAGTTATAAAGGAGAATAGCACTACTCCAATTCGTCCAGTATTTGACGCATCAGCAAGAATCCAAAACCATCCATCTTTGAATCAATGTCTACACTGCGGTCCAAATCTCATTGAATTAATTCCTGACATACTTTTGCGATTTAGAGAAAATAAATTGGGTGTCTTAGCTGATATCAAGAAAGCGTTTTTGCAAATAAGCATCCGAAAAGAAGATCGGGATTTTTTACGTTTCCTCTGGTGGAGCAATCCAGAACAAAGTGAGCTTAGAATATTTCGTCATGCTAGAGTCGTTTTTGGAGTCAAGAGTTCACCTTTTTTGCTAGCTTCAGTAA
Source organism: Salticus scenicus (assembly GCA_963930645.1). NCBI lineage: Eukaryota > Metazoa > Arthropoda > Arachnida > Araneae > Salticidae > Salticus > Salticus scenicus. The sequence goes on from OZ005658.1 coordinate 270,836,472, forward strand.
TAGAATACCATATTAAAAATGATGAAGAATACGACACAGAACTTAAACAAAGATTGTTGAGAAGCTTATATGTTGACAATGTTGGTACGAGTGTCCGCACGGAGGAAGAGTTAAAGAGATTTATTACTTGCTCTAAAAACCTAATGTCTAAAGGCGGATTCGACCTAAGAGGATGGGAACACACAGAAGAGAGAGAGGACACGGAACACGGTAAAGAAGCTGTTGTACTTGGATTACACTGGAACAGATTTTCGGACATTTTAAAGGTCAATGTATCCTGGACGAAAGATGTAAATCTGGAGAAAATAACAAAACGTACTATGCTATCAGTGGCACATAAAGTTTTTGATCCAATTGGTTTTACTTCACCAGTCATGATTTGCCCCAAGATGATGTTACAGAAAACCTGGAAAATTGGTTTAAGAAATTACCGGGGATCTAAAAAACGAGTTTATCGGATGGTTTCGTGAATTAAATATATTGGAAGAAATTGAGATTCCGCGATACATTCAAGTCACTCCAGATAATTAAAAAAAATGTACTCTTCATACATTTTGTGATGCTAGTATTCAGGCTTATGCTGATGTTGTATTTTTGAGAATAGAAAAAGCTGATCAAGTGAAATTATTCCTTCTGGCTGCCAAATCCCGCATCAGTCCTTTAAAGTGCCCAACTATACCTAGAATGGAGCTTTTAGCGGCTTTGATTGGTGCTACATTATCGATATCAGTAACAGATGCATTCAGTTGGGAAAATTTGGAAAGATATTTTTGGAGTGATTCCACGACAGTTCTTGCATGGATAATCAGAGAAGAGAACTGGTCAGTTTTCGTCAGGAACCGAGTTCAAGAAATCAGGAGTTTGACTGATCCTTTATGGAAATATATTCCCAGTGAAATTAACCCATCGGATCTACCCTCTAGAGGTTGTAAAGCCAAACAACTTGTCTCTCTCAAATGGTGGGAGGGTCCATCGTGGCTTAAGAATCCATATGAGTACAACAAACATATGAATTTCATCTGCCAGAATATAAATGAAGGAGACGTTGAAAGAGAAAAGTTAAAATCAACAGAATTACTGATAAATGTAGATAAAAATTCACAGAATACTTGGTACTATCAATATTTTTCATGTTATGGGAAAATCGTGCGCCTTGTTGGATGGATTCTCCGTTTTAAACATAATACTTGTAATCCAAAGGATAAAGTGAAAGGAGAATTGACAAGTCAGGAATGAAAATGAAAAGCAGAAATGAAAATAGCTTGGATGATTCAGAAGGAAGCTTTTTCCTCTAAAGATTATGAGAAATTGAAAACTCTTGAGACTTTCAAAGATGAGGAAGATATAATACGCGTAAAAACTAAAATTTTGTATAGACAAGACAAGAAGGATTTTCTCACACCTATCGTTCTACCATCTAATCATGAAGTTGTTAAACGACTAATTTAATATTTTCATCTGAAAAAGTGTCACGCAGGTCCTCAGATTCTTTTAAATTTGATTAGAGAAAAATATTGGATTTTGAATGGAAGAAGAACTCTGACATCTGCTTTATCTAAATGTACTACTTGTAAAAGATTCAGCTCGAAGAACGTGGAATCTTCATCTGTTTCTCTACCAGAAAATCGAGTAAAAGATGCAGCTGTGTTTCAGATCATTGGTATTGATATGGCTGTTCCTTTGTTTCTGAAAGACAATCAAAAGAGTTGGGTTACCTTGTTCACATGTGCTGTCTATCGGGCAGTACATTTTGAACTTGTTACATCAGCATCTACAGAGGTTTTTTTGATGGCTTTAAGAAGATTTATATCTCGTAGAGGAAGACGTTCCATTATATATTGCGACAATGGCTCTAATTTTGTTGGTGCAGCCAACTATTTGAAACGACTGAACTGGAATCATATACAAAAGGATGGAGCAACCAATTCAATTGAATGGAAATTCAATCCGCCAACTGCGTCGTGGTGGGGCGGATGGTGGGAGAGGCTCATCAGACTGATGAAATATCTATTAAAAAGGGTCCTTGGGAGAGCGTGCCTGAATTATTAAGAAATGATTACTGTATTGGCTGATTGCGAAAGCATTATAAATTCTCGACCTTTGACTTACATGTCATAGCAAGAATCTATTAAACCAATTTCTCCTGCCATGTTTTTGAAAGATATTCATGAGTATATTGTGATGCAGTCGAGGGAAACTCTTTCAAACGAAGGCTTAAATGCAGACAAGCACTGCAGAAAAGTTTAAGAAATCGATTTAGATTAGAGTATTTGGGTTTACTTATTCAGCGGTCGAATGTGAGAAGAAGCCAACAGACAGTTTCTGTAGGAGACATTGTGTTGGTGGGAGCGGACAATAAAAAAAGGATGCACTGGCCATTAGGACGCATCATAGAGCTTATTCATGGCAAAGATGGAAAAGTGCGCCTCGTAAAGTTACAAACATCTCATTCAGAGATACTTCGACCAATACAAAGAATCTATCCTCTAGAAGTATCATCTAGTGACGGTGCTGAAAATACGCTTCCTAATCCAGCTGTGAAGGAGGCACAAATTGAAAAGCCTTTTAGCCTTTGGAGGATAAGTCCCGCAGGGAAATTAGAAAGACTAGATCGGGAAGACTAATTAAAATGCCAGATAGACTGATTTTATGAAGTTTATGAAATCTTCTACAGATGTCAAAATGTAGAGTTTTGTTATAAGATATAATCAAAAGGTGGGAGGATGTTAGATATTGTCCATGTGTTATTTTATTCTCTCATTTATATATTTTTAACTCTCGTGATGTATTTTTGTTATTGTAAAAAAAAAGAAAAGATTATTCAGATGCTCGTGCGCGTGCATCTAGTTTTTTTTTTTTTTTTTTTTTTTTTTTTTCTGAGTATTCAAATTTTTAAATGGAATAAAAGTAGCAATATATTTTGTTGTTATTAGAATTTATTTAGTTTTTCAGAAAGCTTAGGAGTTTAATATAACTTCTTTTGTATCCTTTAAGTTTATTTGGCGTCCGCAATTATATCTAGTAAGCTAGAGAGTTAAAATAACTTTTTGTACGCTTAAATAACACCTTTCATTCTCGGACAACTCACGAACCCCCGGAAATTTCCGTATCTCATCAGCCAATGAGATTAGAGCGTCCATATTTGGTATATCCCTAATAAGGATTTTTCTCGCCAAGGTCGCCAAAAAAATCGTCACGGTGGGAAACGTCGCCAAATTTGGCGCCAAATCCATTACCTGCCTTATTGGGGTTTCTTAATGCGTTTTTAAGGGGAAATAAGGCTTTTTTAACGCTAAAACGACTAGAAATGTACAAAATTAGCACTTTATCAACTTACTAAGCCTCTTTGAAAGAATTTATACTAAAATACACACAATTATTTACAATTTTGTAACAATATTGAAGTAATTTTGTAATTTATGGATACTTACTTTTAAAAAATAGTTCACGTGAATCTAAGCATGTAAGTTTTAATATAAGTAAATTATTCGTTAATCACATAAATTTTATACAATTCCATTACAAATGGAATTTATTTTATTTCATGGATTTCATTTTTTATTGTCAAAAGATGATAAATAATTTTATTATATTTGGAAAATATTGCATTTATATAATGAATGCGACACTTATCACCACCACTGTTTACAGAATTTTATATATATAATCATTGAATAAGAGTTTTACTAATTCTGATAAAGTTATATTGCTTTTAAATTCTTGTTTACTTTTATATATGAATTTTTGGCAGCAACTAAGTTAAATGTGCTGTGCTTGAATCATTTGCATATTTCATGTTTGTGTGAGTGCACTAGTTTGCCAGAAATTAATAGACTAGGTGAAGCACTTTCTTAATTTCTGTTTCATTATGTAATTTATTTTGTTATCTGTTTCTAGAAAAGCTTAGCGTATGTGTATGATTTGAAAATGGTGAAGTTATAGAAATATTTTTAAGGCATATCTTTAAAATATGATATTTTTAGTGTGCGAATTTAAAGTAATTAAGGAAAATTGAATGAAATTTATTAAATTTCTGGGATATTTATTGTGTTGTCATAGAATTTTCTTCTATCACTTTAAGAAGCATACATGCATAAGGGAACTGTGATTGTAAAATATTTTAGAAGTAATTTGTTTATACAAATTTATTTTATAAGAAATTTAATGGTACTTTTAGTAAAATAATGTTAATGTCTAAATATTTATGTATATAATAGAAGCATATTTTGTGTATTTGTGTTTGTCATATATGTTTGTAATGACATTTTGAAAACAAAAGATTACAAAAATTTGAAACTGAATTTGCATGTTTTTCATATTATGATTAATGTTATTAAAGTGCATTTTTTTTTTTTTTTTTTTTTTTTTTTTTTTTTTGTATGTATTTAGTATTTATAAAAAGTTGATAATTGGTGCTTTTGATAAGGATTCAAAACTAGGAGGTGTGTGTGTGTGTGAGGGGGGGGGGGGTATATTATTAAGTTATTTCCTATTGCACATGATCAGTGCTTTGGCTTGGCATAAAGCATTCATATGTGTGTGACAGAGATTGGTGTAATTTCATGCATTCAATGATGATTTCTTTGGCTGTACATGTGGCTTACACATGCATATATATTATTGATTGCTGCAACTTAGTATTTTTAGCATTTTTTTAGATTCATGCATACTAGTAGAAATGTTGTTTTGATTTCGCGTGTGCACATAGTATACACATATGCATATTATTAAATCCTGCAATGTGAATCTTTATGCATTTCGAGATTCATGCTTAGTGAGGTAGCGATACCTAGTGATACAATTGAACCTCTTTAACGAGAACACTGTTAACGTGAATAACTTTTAATATGAACTGTTTCCACATTCCCCATCAAAATGAAGATTAGTTACTGATAGCATGAACTACTGATAATATAAACAAATTTTTTATCCCCTTGAGATTCACGTTAATGAGGTTCGACTGTATATATGAATATTAATAATATTATATTGAAGTAATTTTGTTGTAAATAATTAATTTATGGATACTTACTTTTAAAAAACAATTCACAAGAATATAAGCATGTAAGTTTTAATACAATTTCATTACAAGTAGAATTTATTTCATTTCATGGATTTAATTTTTTATTTTCAAAAGATGATAAATAATTTATTTGAAAAATATTGCACTTATATGATGAATATGACACTTATCACCACCATTGAGTACCATGTTTACATAATTTTATACATATAAATAATCCTTGAATAAGGCTTATAATAATTCTGATAAAGCATTTATTGCTTTTAAATTCTTGTTTACTTTTAAATTTGCATTTTTGGCTGCAATTAAATTAGAGGTGTGCTGTACTTGATTCATTTGCATATTTCACATTTGTGTGAGTGCGCTAGTTTGCCAGCTTCAGTATAGGGCTCCCATTGCCGATTCAATGTGCTGACAAGCTTGGGCAATTTCATTTAAAAATGAAAAGTGAAGATTCTTGATGCATTGACACTTTTTTGCATATCGGAATTTAATTTTTGCAATGGCCATTCGTGTGTGTTTTATGGTAATAGAGAGATATTTTTTTTTATTATTAAAGAATGTATATTTGTAATTATTTTCCAAATTTCATACTTCATGCATAATAAGGTAAATGCATCCAGTTTTTTATTTATTTTTTTTTTAGTAATACCGATTTTCAAGTCTTTACCTCTGTTTTTAAAATTTTGCCCCTCCTTGCTCTTCCTCCAAATAACTTTAAATATGCGAGAATGTCTGCAATTGATTCCTCACACTCAAAAACCTAATAATACTATGGTGCTACTATTCTGCATATCTGACCATTTAAGTGAAGGCTGTATCTCATCTTCTGTTGAACATTACAGTATTAACAAAATGTGTCACTTGCTCTGTTTTTGTTACTCAATGTTTAAATTTGTGTGGATGCTGTCTGAAAGGTGGAGCTGTTATGTTGTAATTTTCCTTATTTATAAATAAAGCTGTATCTCAAAATCTAATTTACTTAACTATACCATTTTTAATTTGTATGCTTAATTAGTGAACATTTGTTTAATTTACACTTTCGAGAGTATCCACAATTGTTTTCTCACATCCCAAAACCTAATAATACCATGGTGATACTATTCTGCATATACTATCCTCTAATATTTAGGTGATATAAATGTAAAAAAATCGGTCATTATTCGAAAGTTTGTAAAATGAAATTTCAGGTTAATGAAATTGAAAATGCCGCACAGGATTCATTTTTAGGCCATATTGAGGAATCAGTGAGGTCAAATAGCAAAAAGAAAGGGCAGTGGAATGTAGAAATTCATGTTGAAAATATTCCTATTGAATTAAAAATTGATACTGGTGCAGATGTTACTGCTATACCGTATGAAATTTATAAGAACAAGTTATTAAATATAAAATTAGAAAAATCATATAGATCATTATATGGTCCAGGTAATAAAAAACTTAATATAGTTGGTTCCTTTGAAGGCAATTTGTCAAATAAAAATCGTGAAATTGAAGAGAAGATTTTTGTGATTAATAAGTTGCAACACCCTTTTCTCAGCTGCAATGCAATGCAAGTGAGAAATTAAATCTTGTTATGAGAATCAATAAAATAGATTCCAATTTTGATCCATATAAAGAGTTTCCCAAGTTGTTTGAGAGAGTCGGGAAAATTCAGAAAGCATATCATATTAAGTTGAAGTCAGGAGCTAAACCTTATGCGTAGCAGTTCCACGTAAGGTTCCTTTACCTTTAAAGAGTAAACTGCGACAAGCTTTAAATAGTATGATCGAACAAGGCGTTATCGAAGCTGTTGATGAACCAACAGATTGGTGTGCTCCAGTGGTTTTGGTCCCAAAGAAATCAGGTGAAATAAGAATTTGTGTAGACTTGTCAAAGTTGAATGATAATATCGAAAGAGAAAATTTCCCGATGACATCAGTAGATTACACTCTTAACCAGTTTGATGGTACACAGGTTTTTAGCATCATTGATGCCAATTCTGGGTTCTGGCAAGTTCCTTTAGACGCAGAATCATCTAAAGTGACTACTTTCATTACTCCTTCTGGAAGATATAGATTTAAACGTTTGCCCTTCGGAATTAAATCCGCTCGAGAAGTTTTTCAGAAAAGAATTCGTGAAACAGTTCCAGATGCTCCAGGCATTGTAGGACTGATGGATGAATTTGTAATTTTTGGAGCTGCTGAAGAGGAACATGATCAGGATTTGAGCGAAGTTTTAAGCAAAATGCAAGGTGCAGGGCGGACCCTTAACAAAGAAAAATGCCAATTTAAAGTTAAAGAAGTGAAATTTCTTGGGCATACAATATCGAAGGGAGGCATCAAACCAGATCCAAAGAAAACTAAAGCTATAGCAAACCTGCCTAGGCCAGATTCGGTGAAAGAATTAAAAATATTTTTAAGCATGAGTGGATTTTTGAACGAGTTTATTCCACGAATGGCTAACGTAGCTAATCCGCTCTGTGAATTATTGAAACATAATAGTGAGTGGATATGGGGGCCAGCTCAAGAGGCTTCCTTTCAGAAAATTAAGAAAGAACTGTGCCAAACACCCGGATTATCAATGTTCAGCCTTGAAAAGGATATTTATATTTCATGTGATGCGTCATCTTATGGTCTTGGTGCAATTTTGTACCACATGGAAAATGGTTATAAATTACTAATTTGTTATGCTTCTAGAACCCTATCAGAAACAGAAAAGCGCTACGCTCAAATTGAAAAGAAGCATTGGCCCTAGTGTGGTCTTGTGATAGATTCAGAGACTATATATTAGGCAAAAAAGTACATATAAAAACTGACCATAAGCCGTTAGTACCGATTTTTATGTCGAAACCTTTAGATATGCTAACTCCTCATTTACAAAGAATGAAACTCAGGCTGATGAGATATGATTATGCAATTTCGCATAAGCCTGGAAAAGAGCTTGTTACAGCCGACACTTTGTCTCGAAGGCCTTTGACAGAAAAGGGAGATGAAGAATTATCTGCAGAAATAGCTGCACATGTCCAAAATATTATTGATTCTCTTCCTGCAACCGAGAAAAGATTGGATGAAATGATACAGTTGCAAAGTGAAGACGTGATTTGCAAGATTCTTATTAAATATTACGAAAGTGGGTGGCTTTCTAAAAATGAAATTCCAGTCACACTTCAAAGATTCTGGGAACATAGACATTCCTTATCTCTTCAAAATGGGATTTTGTTTAAAGATGCAAGAATCGTAATTCCTAAAAAGCTTCAAAGAGAAATTTTAGATCGAATTCATGATGGACACCAAGGTATAACTAAATGCCGTGCCAGAGCTCAACAATCAGTCTGGTGGCCAGGCATATCCATGGATATTGAAACGTTAATTAAAAATTGCGCGAAGGGTATTCAATGTCAGAGCCATCATAAAGAACTTTTAATTCCAAGCAACCTTCCAGAGAGACTATGGCAAGACGTTGGAGTCGATTTACTAAAACTAAAAGGACACTGGTATGTCATCATTGCTGATTATTATTCAAGATTTTTTGAAGTGGCGAAACTAGAAAATCTTTCTTCTTTAGTTGTCATAAACCATATGAAGTCAATTTTTGCAAGACATGGTATACCCAAGGTTGTACGGAGTGACAATGGAACACAGTTTTCGCAGGTCATTGGTTCTGAATATTATAAATTTGCAAAAACATACAAGTTTTCCATTGTGACCTCAAGCCCGAAATTCCCTCAGAGTAATGGATTCATTGAGTCCATGGTAAAGGATTTCAAAAATCACTGCTTAAAATCGCAATTAGAAGATCCCTATCTGATGTTACTTGCAATTAGATTCACATCATTAGAGAATGGGTACAGTCCAGCTGAATTGTTAATGGGAAGGAAATTACGCACACCTGCACCATCTGCACAGGAAATCCTGATGCCTAGCCTTGCTAATTTTGACTCTGTGGTGCCTGCTTTTTCGCACCTGGTTCTTTTCTTTCGGTAAATTCATTTCGAGACACATCAAGACACTGATCACACTTGGTTTACTTTTAAACGTGTATTTACTTACGGCACAAACATAAAATACATAACGAATACAGAAATTAACATCAAGTAAAGTATTTTCTAAAAAACATGTAGAATGGAACGTTAGTCCATCTTGATTCACATACGCACACACACTGTTGCCACACTTTCGTACCAAACTTTTTAGTTCTTGTTTTTTAATACTCTCGAAATCAGAGGTGCGGCGTTCACACCTTCCCTCCAGTTTCACTTGAGGGACAATGGCCTTCACAGTGAAACTACTAACCAAAATTTGTGGATAATTTATATAACTGTTCATGAAAGTCTAATTGTCCTTTTAAATTGTTAATTATTGTTTCATCTTTAAATAAATGTTCATGAAAGTTTAATTGTCCTTTTAAATTCTTAATTATTGTCTCATCTTTGACCTAATATCCGATGTTCCATCAAGAGCAATAACATTTATATTTCACTTAATATTTAAATATTTTCTATGGTATAAAATAAGTAACATTTAAACACATAATAGAAATAAAATATATATATAATATATATGAATAAACATTTATCCTGACATGGATTTTCTTATGCACTTTGAATAATCTTAATGAATTAATATACTTGAATATAAGAAACAAAATAAACACACACACATATATATATATATGTAATAACAAATACAATATTAAACTAACTTATGACTTTATTCATGAATGCGTGATAAAGCATCTGCAATAGTATTACTGCTTCCTGGCTTATGAGCAATAGTCACTTGATAGCGAGATAGAGCCAATGCCCATCTTTGTAATCTGACGTTCTTAGGAACTGTTTCGGTCAAATATTTTAAAGGGTTATGGTCCGTGTGTAAGATAATAGTGGCTCCATAAGTCCACATTTCGAATTTACCTAATGCCCATATTACAGCATAAGCTTCCCTTTCAATAGTGCTCCACTTTGATTGAGCAGGGGTCAGTTTTTGGCTTGCAAAAGTTATTGGTTTCAGTTTATTCTGCTCATCTCTCTGCATTAGACAGGCTCCAATTCCGGTCACTGAAGCATCAGTATCGATTTCAAAAGGTTTCGACATATCAGGTGTATACAGAGATGTTATAGAGCACAAACATTTCTTTAACGAATTAAATGCGCTTTCGGCTTCTTCTGACCATGGTAGGTCGTTTGGCACAGTTTTTCGAGTTAAGTCCGTTAAAGGTTTTGCTATATTGGCATACCGAGGCACATAGTCTCTGTAATAGTTAAATAATCCTAGGAGTGACTTCAAGGTTTTCTTAGTTTTAGGGGCTTTCAAATCTTTAATAACTGATATCTTGTCCGGATCTGGGCCGTGCTCTCCTGAGCCTACGACATGTCCTAAATATTTTACTTTCGACATCGCAAACGAGCATTTCTTTAAATTTGCCGAAAAATTCAATTTTTTCAGAGTTTCTAAAATGGATTTAATATGATTAAGATGATCGTCCCAGTTTGAAGAAAATATGATAATATCATCAAGAAAACTTTCGGCGTAGTCACTATGAGGTCGTAATACTTGATTCATTATTCTTTGGAATGTTGCTGGTGCTCCAGATAACCCAAATGGCATCACCTTCCACTGATACTGACCCTTTGGAGATACAAAACTGGTTAATTCTCGGCTTTGCTCTGCTAAGGGTATTTCCCAATATCCCTTAAGGATATCTAAAGTTGTCAAGTAACGAGCTCCACCAGCTTTAAATCTAAGATTTTCTGAATTCTGCATAGGAAAAGGTGGAATTTTACTAACTGAGTTCAGCTCTCTGTAGTCCACGCAAAGTCGGACAGTTCCATCTTTCTTGGCTACACATACCAATGGATATGCTATTTCTGCTGAAGAGGGTTCTATCAGGTCTTTTTCCAATAATTCTGCTATCTGTTTTTCTATATTAGATCTTAATGTTTCTGGAACTTTATAAAGATGAGGTTGTTTCCTCTCTACTCCAGACTTTAACTGGATAACATGTGGCGGAACTTTGGCTTTCCTTAATTCCCCATCAAATATTGTTAGATATTCTTTAATCAGATTCAACAGCTGTTTATATTGCTTTGCTGATATCGAATTTGATTTTATATCAGCTTTTAGTTCTTCATCTGTTACTTGCCGTGATTCTACGGGCGCATGTTGTATATCTCCAAACTCTTCATCTGTTTCGTAAATAATTCCTACAGCTCTGACAGGTTGAATATATTTACGCAATTTATTTTGATGAAGATGTCGAACACTTCCATCAGGTAGTTTGACATAAAAAGAATGTGGAGACTTCTTTTCTACTATTTCTCCTGGTCCTTTCCATTTTGAACAAAGACGATTTGTTGAATCAGGGATTAACACTACAACTTCATCCCCAACAGAAAATTCGGTATCTTTTGACCGTAAATTATGATACTGTACATATTTCTGCTGCTGTTCTTGAGCTATTCTATTCGCATACTGTGCCGCGTCTTCTAAACGGTTCCGGAGTTTCAACAGGTAGTCAGCTACAGATTCTCCAATCCCTTGAGGAAGTACGACTTCATCTTCCCAACTTGATTTGAGGATGGCTAGAGGTCCTACAGGTGGTCGCCCATGAACTAGTAGGAATGGGGCAACACCCGTTGTAGCGTTAGGCACTTCTCTGTATGCCCATAACAAGAATGGCAACTGTTTATCCCAGCCTCGACCTTGTGAATTAATTGCATGATGTAGCATGGATTTCATAGTTCCTATCCATCTTTCAACTAAACCATTCGATTGTGGATAACCTGGAGTGGAAAATTTAGGAACACATCCTAATCGTTTTAAAAATTCTTTTGTCAGCTGTGCGGCAAAATTTCTTCCGTTATCCATTGCAATTACTCGAGGAATTCCAGTTCGTACAAATATTTCTATAAATGCATCACAGGCTGCCTTTGCTGTTAAAGACTTCAGAGGTATTGCTTCCGGCCAACGACTATGCTGGTCCATAACGCACAGTACATACTGATGGCCACGTGATGACTTTGGCTCTATTGGGCCTAAAATATCGGCATTAACCACTTGAAATGGGAGTTCTGGCCTTCCAACAGACTCGATAGGTGTTCTATCGTTTACTTTTCCTTTCCTGCGCATTTGACAATCATGACAAGAAGCACATAATTGTTTGACTTCTTTTGGCATTCCTTCCCACCAGAAAGACATTGCAATTCTGTCTCTGGTCTTCTTAGCTGCCAGATGTCCACCAGTAGGAGTTTCATGAGCTAATTTCAAAATGTCCTTTCTTCTGCTTGCCGGTACGACCAATTGAATATATTTCTGTCCGCCTACTTTACCCATATGATATAATAAACCTCTTTCAATCCAGTAACCATTTTTATATTGTCTAGCTTCTTCGAAGCACCTTTTCAATGTAGGACAGGCTAACTGTTCATCCCTAAACACTTGTGCTTGTGGAACAGGGATATTTTCATTTCTTTCATCCTTATTATCGGTTTCGGTCAATGTCTGTTTAACTACTGAGTTATTAAAGACTTTGGTTTCTGGATGATGCGACTCGCTGTTGTTCAGCTTTGCCTTTCGAATAGTCTCGTGACTTTCTCCCTCCATACAGAACATACACTTTTCATTATCTTCTGTGAGTGGGGTACTAATTGCCTCATCCCCAAGATAATTGTCGTTTGAATTATTCTCAGGTACACTGAACAAGGATTGTTCACCGACTTCATTTATTGTGATTACTTCAACCTCTTCTTCTGAAGAATAGTTTCCGGGAGACCTTCCCTCCACACTGAACAAGGACGGTTCATTGTTTTCTTCCACTGGGGTGATATTAACCTCAACCCCTGAATTTCCAGGATTTCTTCCTTTCACATGGAACAAGGATTGTTCATCGACTTCTTTCTTCGGGATATTCACTTTATCCCCTAAAGAAATGTTTTCGGGAGACCTTCCCTCCACACTGAACAAGGATTGTTCATCGACTTCTTTCTTCGGGATATTCATTTTATCCCCTAAAGAAATGTTTTCGGGAGACCTTCCCTCCACACTGAACAAGGATTGTTCATTAGCTTCTTTTACTGAAGTGATTCCTGTATCATCTCCCAAATAAGAACGCTTTTGTTCCTTCAACCATTCATATACCCTGGGAGTGATTAAAGCTTCCTCATGCAGCCCTTCTACTACTGCAGCATGCACTTGAACATATGGAATGATTTCTTCATCTGTATGAAGACTTAGCGGAACTGACACAAGTTGTGCTTCCACTGGATTACCTATAGCAGGTCTCAAAAGAATTTTCCCACTTGACTGTAAGTGTTCCCCAGGTACAACTGATTTTCGTAGTACGGTGATTTCTGCACCACTGTCCACGATGCCTTGAAATTTTTGGCCTCCGATTCCTAAATCCACTTTCAGAAGCTCGCCATCTTTCTCGTTGACTGGAAATTCCCACTCGAAACAAGCGCTATTTAGATTAACACTGACCTTATTAAGGCCCTTACTTTCTTGACTCTTTTTGTTTGTTTTCACGTAAGATGTACTTGCTGAATTCAATTTGGGGCAAGATTTTTTCATATGGCCTTCCTTTCCACACCAATAGCAGGAGAATTTCGGACGAATGTCTCTTTGTTCTTGCTGTGGCTTAGTAAAAACCCTTTTCTCATCTCTATTGTTATTTCCGAAATTCGCCCCTTTGGATGGAAGATTCCAATTTTCTTTATGAGAAATTTCTTTCGGTTTTTTATTGAAAGTCATTTTGACATTTTCATAATCATCTAATTTACTGGAAATAATATCAGATGACTTAAACAATGACCATTCATCGATGAAATGTTCTTTAATTTCTGGAGGTACTTTCCTTTTAAGTTGATCTGTAATAATCAAATCATATAATTCTTCAAATGTGTTAACTTCTAATCCCCGAATCCATTCAGTAAAATAGTTTTTCAACTCGTAAGCAAAATCTCTCCATGTGATATCAGCTTTTTTAGTATGCTTATTGAAAAGTTGTCGAAATCTTTCAGGAGTAAGTTTATATCTCTTTAACAATAACTCTTTTACTTTTCCGTAATCATTCGTGATTTCTTCGTCTTCCCGAGCTATAACTTCCGCGATTTCGTATGGCAGTAGCCCAATGAGATGAGAAACCCAATCATCTCTTTTAATTTCGGCACGCTTTGCCTGCCGCTCAAAAAGAACTAAATACAGGCTAATTTCGCATGTTTTAGGATCAAATTTTTGTAAGATGTTATGTAATTTTACGCGCGTTTTCTCAGAAGTTTCATTTATAATTCCTTTCTTCTCAAGTTCTATTCTTGCATTTTCCAACCGCATTTTTTCCAATTCTATTTCTTCTCTTCTTAGGCGTTCCTCCATCTCTTCTTTTCTCTTACGTTCCTCTATTTCTTCTCTTCTTAGGCGTTCCTCCATCTCTTCTTTTCTCTTACGTTCCTCTATTTCTTCTCTTCTTAGGCGTTCCTCCATCTCTTCTTTTCTCTTACGTTCCTCTATTTCTTCCCTTCTTATGCGTTCCTCCATCTCTTCTTTCCTCTTCCGTGCTTCAAGTACGTTCGCTAATGTTTCTTTAACAAATTCTTCATCGTAATTCTTTGAAGCCAAAATAGCATCTCTTAACTCATATAACTTTAAATGTTGAGTTCCTTCCACTCCAAGCTCAGTAGCAACTTCTTGCAAATCTTTTTTATTCCCTTTACCCAAAAATGCCATCTTCGGATGGATGAAATCAAATCAAGTTCAAATTTTCCTTAAGAACGCCAGATTTGACATCTTATTTTTTATCTTAAACAACATTTTCCCCCAAATTAAATAAAATAATCATTAAGTCGGAATGCATACATAAAAGGAGAAAAAAAAAATAATATGTATCGAAATAACAAATAAAAAAAAAAAATGTTTACACAATCAACTCTTTCATTAAATAAATCAGAATATACTTTATTACATAACCAGCTTTCAATAAATTAGAAATAATGTTGCCATAGCAACACAATCAACTCTTTCATTAAATAAATCAGAATATACTTTATTGCATAACCAACTTTCAATAAATTAGAAATAATGTTGTCATAGCAACCTTTAATCAAACTTACTTTTAAACAGAAAAAAAAAAAAACAATTTCCGATTCATTCCTCAAAGTAAAAAAAATAAACAAAACCGGACGTTCACAAGAATAATTCACTAGTTTTTTTTTTACTGAGATATTTCATTAATATTCCAATAATAATAAAGATAAATAAATATAAATAATTATCAAGGTCTAACAAATACACAATCATTCAATAAAACAGAACAAATAAATCAAAACAGAACTCTCTTTTTTTTTTTTTTTTTTTTTTTTTTATCTGCTTTAATGAAATCTTATTTATTCTAAATCACGTGATGAATAAAAAGAACACACAGAATTTAATAACAATGACCTTGAATAGCATAAAAACATATTCTTTTCATCATTCTTTTTACTATTTTCCGGCTTTTTAAATACAAATAAACAAATATATTTCTATTTTTCATTTTTCAAACACTAGAATTATTATTATTTCAACATTACGAAATATTCAATTTTCATTTACATACTCTTTACCTTGTTGGAATACAAAATCGGAACAAAATATCTAAATGCTTAATCCGAATTATTTAATATGAAACTTATACAAAATATGACTCTTGATGGAACATAAAAAAAAAAAAAACATACCCTTTTTTTTTTCATCACTATCATGAAAAAAATCCATACGAGTACTATAGCTATTTCACATATCCTTGTCGACTTCGCCAATTGTGGTGCCTGCTTTTTCGCACCTGGTTCTTTTCTTTCGGTAAATTCATTTCGAGACACATCAAGACACTGATCACACTTGGTTTACTTTTAAACGTGTATTTACTTACGGCACAAACATAAAATACATAACGAATACAGAAATTAACATCAAGTAAAGTATTTTCTAAAAAACATGTAGAATGGAACGTTAGTCCATCTTGATTCACATACGCACACACACTGTTGCCACACTTTCGTACCAAACTTTTTAGTTCTTGTTTTTTAATACTCTCGAAATCAGAGGTGCGGCGTTCACACCTTCCCTCCAGTTTCACTTGAGGGACAATGGCCTTCACAGTGAAACTACTAACCAAAATTTGTGGATAATTTATATAACTGTTCATGAAAGTCTAATTGTCCTTTTAAATTGTTAATTATTGTTTCATCTTTAAATAAATGTTCATGAAAGTTTAATTGTCCTTTTAAATTCTTAATTATTGTCTCATCTTTGACCTAATATCCGATGTTCCATCAAGAGCAATAACATTTATATTTCACTTAATATTTAAATATTTTCTATGGTATAAAATAAGTAACATTTAAACACATAATAGAAATAAAATATATATATAATATATATGAATAAACATTTATCCTGACATGGATTTTCTTATGCACTTTGAATAATCTTAATGAATTAATATACTTGAATATAAGAAACAAAATAAACACACACACATATATATATATATGTAATAACAAATACAATATTAAACTAACTTATGACTTTATTCATGAATGCGTGATAAAGCATCTGCAATAGTATTACTGCTTCCTGGCTTATGAGCAATAGTCACTTGATAGCGAGATAGAGCCAATGCCCATCTTTGTAATCTGACGTTCTTAGGAACTGTTTCGGTCAAATATTTTAAAGGGTTATGGTCCGTGTGTAAGATAATAGTGGCTCCATAAGTCCACATTTCGAATTTACCTAATGCCCATATTACAGCATAAGCTTCCCTTTCAATAGTGCTCCACTTTGATTGAGCAGGGGTCAGTTTTTGGCTTGCAAAAGTTATTGGTTTCAGTTTATTCTGCTCATCTCTCTGCATTAGACAGGCTCCAATTCCGGTCACTGAAGCATCAGTATCGATTTCAAAAGGTTTCGACATATCAGGTGTATACAGAGATGTTATAGAGCACAAACATTTCTTTAACGAATTAAATGCGCTTTCGGCTTCTTCTGACCATGGTAGGTCGTTTGGCACAGTTTTTCGAGTTAAGTCCGTTAAAGGTTTTGCTATATTGGCATACCGAGGCACATAGTCTCTGTAATAGTTAAATAATCCTAGGAGTGACTTCAAGGTTTTCTTAGTTTTAGGGGCTTTCAAATCTTTAATAACTGATATCTTGTCCGGATCTGGGCCGTGCTCTCCTGAGCCTACGACATGTCCTAAATATTTTACTTTCGACATCGCAAACGAGCATTTCTTTAAATTTGCCGAAAAATTCAATTTTTTCAGAGTTTCTAAAATGGATTTAATATGATTAAGATGATCGTCCCAGTTTGAAGAAAATATGATAATATCATCAAGAAAACTTTCGGCGTAGTCACTATGAGGTCGTAATACTTGATTCATTATTCTTTGGAATGTTGCTGGTGCTCCAGATAACCCAAATGGCATCACCTTCCACTGATACTGACCCTTTGGAGATACAAAACTGGTTAATTCTCGGCTTTGCTCTGCTAAGGGTATTTCCCAATATCCCTTAAGGATATCTAAAGTTGTCAAGTAACGAGCTCCACCAGCTTTAAATCTAAGATTTTCTGAATTCTGCATAGGAAAAGGTGGAATTTTACTAACTGAGTTCAGCTCTCTGTAGTCCACGCAAAGTCGGACAGTTCCATCTTTCTTGGCTACACATACCAATGGATATGCTATTTCTGCTGAAGAGGGTTCTATCAGGTCTTTTTCCAATAATTCTGCTATCTGTTTTTCTATATTAGATCTTAATGTTTCTGGAACTTTATAAAGATGAGGTTGTTTCCTCTCTACTCCAGACTTTAACTGGATAACATGTGGCGGAACTTTGGCTTTCCTTAATTCCCCATCAAATATTGTTAGATATTCTTTAATCAGATTCAACAGCTGTTTATATTGCTTTGCTGATATCGAATTTGATTTTATATCAGCTTTTAGTTCTTCATCTGTTACTTGCCGTGATTCTACGGGCGCATGTTGTATATCTCCAAACTCTTCATCTGTTTCGTAAATAATTCCTACAGCTCTGACAGGTTGAATATATTTACGCAATTTATTTTGATGAAGATGTCGAACACTTCCATCAGGTAGTTTGACATAAAAAGAATGTGGAGACTTCTTTTCTACTATTTCTCCTGGTCCTTTCCATTTTGAACAAAGACGATTTGTTGAATCAGGGATTAACACTACAACTTCATCCCCAACAGAAAATTCGGTATCTTTTGACCGTAAATTATGATACTGTACATATTTCTGCTGCTGTTCTTGAGCTATTCTATTCGCATACTGTGCCGCGTCTTCTAAACGGTTCCGGAGTTTCAACAGGTAGTCAGCTACAGATTCTCCAATCCCTTGAGGAAGTACGACTTCATCTTCCCAACTTGATTTGAGGATGGCTAGAGGTCCTACAGGTGGTCGCCCATGAACTAGTAGGAATGGGGCAACACCCGTTGTAGCGTTAGGCACTTCTCTGTATGCCCATAACAAGAATGGCAACTGTTTATCCCAGCCTCGACCTTGTGAATTAATTGCATGATGTAGCATGGATTTCATAGTTCCTATCCATCTTTCAACTAAACCATTCGATTGTGGATAACCTGGAGTGGAAAATTTAGGAACACATCCTAATCGTTTTAAAAATTCTTTTGTCAGCTGTGCGGCAAAATTTCTTCCGTTATCCATTGCAATTACTCGAGGAATTCCAGTTCGTACAAATATTTCTATAAATGCATCACAGGCTGCCTTTGCTGTTAAAGACTTCAGAGGTATTGCTTCCGGCCAACGACTATGCTGGTCCATAACGCACAGTACATACTGATGGCCACGTGATGACTTTGGCTCTATTGGGCCTAAAATATCGGCATTAACCACTTGAAATGGGAGTTCTGGCCTTCCAACAGACTCGATAGGTGTTCTATCGTTTACTTTTCCTTTCCTGCGCATTTGACAATCATGACAAGAAGCACATAATTGTTTGACTTCTTTTGGCATTCCTTCCCACCAGAAAGACATTGCAATTCTGTCTCTGGTCTTCTTAGCTGCCAGATGTCCACCAGTAGGAGTTTCATGAGCTAATTTCAAAATGTCCTTTCTTCTGCTTGCCGGTACGACCAATTGAATATATTTCTGTCCGCCTACTTTACCCATATGATATAATAAACCTCTTTCAATCCAGTAACCATTTTTATATTGTCTAGCTTCTTCGAAGCACCTTTTCAATGTAGGACAGGCTAACTGTTCATCCCTAAACACTTGTGCTTGTGGAACAGGGATATTTTCATTTCTTTCATCCTTATTATCGGTTTCGGTCAATGTCTGTTTAACTACTGAGTTATTAAAGACTTTGGTTTCTGGATGATGCGACTCGCTGTTGTTCAGCTTTGCCTTTCGAATAGTCTCGTGACTTTCTCCCTCCATACAGAACATACACTTTTCATTATCTTCTGTGAGTGGGGTACTAATTGCCTCATCCCCAAGATAATTGTCGTTTGAATTATTCTCAGGTACACTGAACAAGGATTGTTCACCGACTTCATTTATTGTGATTACTTCAACCTCTTCTTCTGAAGAATAGTTTCCGGGAGACCTTCCCTCCACACTGAACAAGGACGGTTCATTGTTTTCTTCCACTGGGGTGATATTAACCTCAACCCCTGAATTTCCAGGATTTCTTCCTTTCACATGGAACAAGGATTGTTCATCGACTTCTTTCTTCGGGATATTCACTTTATCCCCTAAAGAAATGTTTTCGGGAGACCTTCCCTCCACACTGAACAAGGATTGTTCATCGACTTCTTTCTTCGGGATATTCATTTTATCCCCTAAAGAAATGTTTTCGGGAGACCTTCCCTCCACACTGAACAAGGATTGTTCATTAGCTTCTTTTACTGAAGTGATTCCTGTATCATCTCCCAAATAAGAACGCTTTTGTTCCTTCAACCATTCATATACCCTGGGAGTGATTAAAGCTTCCTCATGCAGCCCTTCTACTACTGCAGCATGCACTTGAACATATGGAATGATTTCTTCATCTGTATGAAGACTTAGCGGAACTGACACAAGTTGTGCTTCCACTGGATTACCTATAGCAGGTCTCAAAAGAATTTTCCCACTTGACTGTAAGTGTTCCCCAGGTACAACTGATTTTCGTAGTACGGTGATTTCTGCACCACTGTCCACGATGCCTTGAAATTTTTGGCCTCCGATTCCTAAATCCACTTTCAGAAGCTCGCCATCTTTCTCGTTGACTGGAAATTCCCACTCGAAACAAGCGCTATTTAGATTAACACTGACCTTATTAAGGCCCTTACTTTCTTGACTCTTTTTGTTTGTTTTCACGTAAGATGTACTTGCTGAATTCAATTTGGGGCAAGATTTTTTCATATGGCCTTCCTTTCCACACCAATAGCAGGAGAATTTCGGACGAATGTCTCTTTGTTCTTGCTGTGGCTTAGTAAAAACCCTTTTCTCATCTCTATTGTTATTTCCGAAATTCGCCCCTTTGGATGGAAGATTCCAATTTTCTTTATGAGAAATTTCTTTCGGTTTTTTATTGAAAGTCATTTTGACATTTTCATAATCATCTAATTTACTGGAAATAATATCAGATGACTTAAACAATGACCATTCATCGATGAAATGTTCTTTAATTTCTGGAGGTACTTTCCTTTTAAGTTGATCTGTAATAATCAAATCATATAATTCTTCAAATGTGTTAACTTCTAATCCCCGAATCCATTCAGTAAAATAGTTTTTCAACTCGTAAGCAAAATCTCTCCATGTGATATCAGCTTTTTTAGTATGCTTATTGAAAAGTTGTCGAAATCTTTCAGGAGTAAGTTTATATCTCTTTAACAATAACTCTTTTACTTTTCCGTAATCATTCGTGATTTCTTCGTCTTCCCGAGCTATAACTTCCGCGATTTCGTATGGCAGTAGCCCAATGAGATGAGAAACCCAATCATCTCTTTTAATTTCGGCACGCTTTGCCTGCCGCTCAAAAAGAACTAAATACAGGCTAATTTCGCATGTTTTAGGATCAAATTTTTGTAAGATGTTATGTAATTTTACGCGCGTTTTCTCAGAAGTTTCATTTATAATTCCTTTCTTCTCAAGTTCTATTCTTGCATTTTCCAACCGCATTTTTTCCAATTCTATTTCTTCTCTTCTTAGGCGTTCCTCCATCTCTTCTTTTCTCTTACGTTCCTCTATTTCTTCTCTTCTTAGGCGTTCCTCCATCTCTTCTTTTCTCTTACGTTCCTCTATTTCTTCTCTTCTTAGGCGTTCCTCCATCTCTTCTTTTCTCTTACGTTCCTCTATTTCTTCCCTTCTTATGCGTTCCTCCATCTCTTCTTTCCTCTTCCGTGCTTCAAGTACGTTCGCTAATGTTTCTTTAACAAATTCTTCATCGTAATTCTTTGAAGCCAAAATAGCATCTCTTAACTCATATAACTTTAAATGTTGAGTTCCTTCCACTCCAAGCTCAGTAGCAACTTCTTGCAAATCTTTTTTATTCCCTTTACCCAAAAATGCCATCTTCGGATGGATGAAATCAAATCAAGTTCAAATTTTCCTTAAGAACGCCAGATTTGACATCTTATTTTTTATCTTAAACAACATTTTCCCCCAAATTAAATAAAATAATCATTAAGTCGGAATGCATACATAAAAGGAGAAAAAAAAATAATATGTATCGAAATAACAAATAAAAAAAAAAAATGTTTACACAATCAACTCTTTCATTAAATAAATCAGAATATACTTTATTACATAACCAGCTTTCAATAAATTAGAAATAATGTTGCCATAGCAACACAATCAACTCTTTCATTAAATAAATCAGAATATACTTTATTGCATAACCAACTTTCAATAAATTAGAAATAATGTTGTCATAGCAACCTTTAATCAAACTTACTTTTAAACAGAAAAAAAAAAAAACAATTTCCGATTCATTCCTCAAAGTAAAAAAAATAAACAAAACCGGACGTTCACAAGAATAATTCACTAGTTTTTTTTTTACTGAGATATTTCATTAATATTCCAATAATAATAAAGATAAATAAATATAAATAATTATCAAGGTCTAACAAATACACAATCATTCAATAAAACAGAACAAATAAATCAAAACAGAACTCTCTTTTTTTTTTTTTTTTTTTTTTTTTTATCTGCTTTAATGAAATCTTATTTATTCTAAATCACGTGATGAATAAAAAGAACACACAGAATTTAATAACAATGACCTTGAATAGCATAAAAACATATTCTTTTCATCATTCTTTTTACTATTTTCCGGCTTTTTAAATACAAATAAACAAATATATTTCTATTTTTCATTTTTCAAACACTAGAATTATTATTATTTCAACATTACGAAATATTCAATTTTCATTTACATACTCTTTACCTTGTTGGAATACAAAATCGGAACAAAATATCTAAATGCTTAATCCGAATTATTTAATATGAAACTTATACAAAATATGACTCTTGATGGAACATAAAAAAAAAAAAAACATACCCTTTTTTTTTTTCATCACTATCATGAAAAAAATCCATACGAGTACTATAGCTATTTCACATATCCTTGTCGACTTCGCCAATTGTGGTGCCTGCTTTTTCGCACCTGGTTCTTTTCTTTCGGTAAATTCATTTCGAGACACATCAAGACACTGATCACACTTGGTTTACTTTTAAACGTGTATTTACTTACGGCACAAACATAAAATACATAACGAATACAGAAATTAACATCAAGTAAAGTATTTTCTAAAAAACATGTAGAATGGAACGTTAGTCCATCTTGATTCACATACGCACACACACTGTTGCCACACTTTCGTACCAAACTTTTTAGTTCTTGTTTTTTAATACTCTCGAAATCAGAGGTGCGGCGTTCACAGACTCTTTAAGGGAAAAGGAAACGGAGATGAGGGAAAGACAAAAACGTAATTTTGATCAATAACATGGAGCCAGAAACCTCCTATCATTGGAAGTAGGTCAACCTGTTTGGATCAAGGATTTAAAATCCTATGGGAAGATAAAAAGTCTTCATTCAGCCCCTCGTTCATACATTGTAGTAACACCCCGTGGTGAGTTCCGACGAAATAGGATCCATCTACAACCATCGTCGCTTCCACCGGATTTCTGTTGGACTGATGATAATGAAGTAAATCCTGCCTTGTCCAAAGAGTTTTCGAAAAATGTGCGAATGATTCAGGACAATGTTCCAACGATCCAGGATAATGTGCCAACAATCCAGGACAATGCGGGCAATCCAAATAAAGTCATGACTGATCCATCAGTAATGACTACTAATAGTACTCCTCCTCCAGAACTCAACCTTCGTAAAACTCGCAGTGGTCGAGTGGTAAAAATTCCTAAGAGATTTTTGGACTAATGACTTTTAAAAGAGGGGAGATGTGATGTAATCGATTAACTAATGATATTTTTGTAAATAGTTTATGTTTTGTGTATGGCAACACAAGAGTTGATGTTTGGGTTAAGGCTCCTATATATACGATCTGGCGCATCAGGCATTTTGTTGCCTTAGGGTTGCCACATGCACCCAACGCGTTTCTCTGATAAACAAACGACATTTTTTTTTTTTTTATCGTCTTACGTTACTTTAGAGTAACTTGTTTTATTATTTTTCATAATTTTAGCTAAGTAAACTATGATATGGAAGTTTGTTTAGCGGTAAACTGCTATAATCATTCAAGAAGTGAATATAAAGTGTTCACAGACCTTCTATTACTGTGTATTTGAGTCAGAGGTGGGCAGTATATTATATACTTGTATATAATATAGTATATTCAATATACATTTGTATATTGTATATTTTGCAACATTTTAAAAAGTATTTGTATATTGTATCTAATATACATTTTAGGCAGTATATTGTATATTTTACAGGGCTTAATATACAATATACTTTATCTCAAAATTCCCAACTTCTTTTTTTAAAAAATCTTTCATCTCAGATTTAGAACACTGTTTTTGCTATGGGAACTCAGCTCAAATGCCCCTAGAGACTGACAATTATTTTCTCAATGTTGACTGACTACCAACCCAACACCCCCTGTTGACTGACCTCAATAAGAATTAAGCGATAACATACTATTACAAATGGGTATTTTAAGATAGCGGACACTTTAAGTATTTAAAAGGAAGTACAAAATACAAAATGTGTTTTTTTCCTTGACTTCCTGGCTCCATAGGGGTCTAATTAAACCTGGAGTTCAAGAAATGACGGTAGAGGGAGGGATAAACCCAAACAAATAATCAGTTCTCTTTCCATAGATGTCCTCAATGTCCACATGCATCTGTAAAACGGAAGTGATCATTACACCTTTTTTTTTTTTTAAATCTTGAAGCTTTTCATTTGATTATAGAATTAATTGGGTAACAGAGAAAGACGTCTCCATTTAGTAGCTTCCCCCCCCCCCTCCATTTAGTAGGTTTTTTTTTTTTTTTTTTTTTTTTTATACATCTTTGGAGCATTCTAAATGTTTTCAGCAAACCTATATATTAATACGTAGACATGAAACTCCTCTTACATTTTTAGCCTATTCAATAAAAGGAAGGGCTTACGTTCGAACGATATGGTTAATGTGCTTTGCAGAAATAAATACATATATATATATATTCTTGTATGAGACTAAGCAAAAGTATCTTTCTTAGGACAACCAGAGTATTGGTTGTCCTAATTGTTTTGATTTTTCTAAAACTAACATAATTTCATCTCCTGTCTTCTCTTCCCATTTGAATATCCATGAAGATTCTTACATATTTAAAAATTCGAAAAATCTTGTTAATGATATTTGTTCCACTCCGTTCTTGTCTGATGCTATGAAATTACTCACATAAGTTCGATTTTTGTTTAATTTTGATATTTTTTAATATTTTTAGATTTTGTTACATTTTTTAATCTAATTTATTTATTTATTTATTTATTTTCCATAATTCTGTAGTGCTGTGCTGACTCTAGGCTAATTTGGCAGGGTGCCCTTTTAAACAGTTTTTAGCACCCTGTGGCTCTTTTTCAACATATTTCAGCACCTGGCGGCCCTTTTAAAAACATTTTGGTACCAAGTAGCCTTTTCTAACATTTTAAATGTTTAGAGGCCTTTAGATCCCCCCCCCCCCCCAGACTTTTAAACTTTCTTACCAATAGTTCTGCAGCATTCCTGGAATAACAAATGCATACAGCCTATATATATATATATATATATATATATATACAAGGAAAATTAGTAATTTACTTTTGTTACGTACAAAAATCATAACATAGAACACCGCAAATTATACAAATAATGCCCCTTTTTATTGAATTCCCTCCCCCCCCAGGCGGCCCTTTTATTTTAGAGTCAGCACTATTCTCCTCACACCAGTATTTACGTTTACATTCATCTGTATATATTTTTGCTGTTCACGTAAAACGGTTTTGTGCGTTGCCACTTTGACTGCAGCACTTGTGCCTACTTTTTTCTCCTGACGAAGGATCGTGTGTTCTTTCGAACCGAAACAATTATTGCAAGTTTATTCCATTTTATGGTGTTTATTCAAAGTTTTGTAATTATTTCTTTTAAACTCCAGTTCTGTGGTGTTTTCTTATTATAAAATTAGGTATTGTTCACTCTTAAGGAAAACAAAAAGCAGTAATTTATTTATTATTGTTATTTTATATATTTAAACCAATTAAAAAACATTTTTCTTTTTTCCCATATCGTGCGAAAAATATTTTAAGAAATGTAGTAACAATTGCTAAAGGACATGACACAATTACCGCATGCCTTTATGTGGAAGAACAAACTAAAAAAAGTCCCGTTGTCCAAAATTAAATCTTTTTTGTACAGAAATTTATATCTTACTTAAGCTTCGGTGTCGGTGACTGCTCTAGGGTCCTAGGCCTGAGGAGGAGTGCCTTCTGTGGAGGTCTTCCTAGAGGGTCCTAGCCCATATTTACGCAAGTTTCGGAGAAAAACATGGAAAATTCCAAACGACTAGGCCGACAAGTGCGACCTGCGATCGTACCCGGCACCTCACGTCTACCAGCTTGACAGAAAGATTGCGGATTCAATAATCGAGCCAATTGAAGACCATCATGAAAGTCAGTCTCTGGTGCACGTAAACTCTGTCGTGGCTGCAATGTCCTCCATGCTCCGTGCAAATAATACCTCTGGGAGATACTGAAGCGGGGGAGCCATCTCTTCAGCAGAAGATAAAAATTGTGATGGCTTGTCTTCGGACCACCACTGGGGCGTTAATCCCAAACCGTCGCCAATTGCTCAATATGTGCCTATTAATGCGACGTTAAATCAGCTTCCTCGCACTATTTCATGTCAAGAAACACTAGTTGAATTCTATAGATTTATAAATATTTCTAAACCCTTAAGCGATGAAACTGAAATAAAAAATTTGCTTAAAGGATCACTTAGAATCAAAAATTGTTAGTGAGAAATCATTATAACCAAATGAAACCTCATCTAATTTCGTTTTTATACAATAGCCATAACGTACAATAAACTGCTGAAAAATCGTAATTTTAAGTTTTTGGAGGTGAGAAAGCGATTGCGCATACTTACGAGTCAGTTGTAAGTATCTGAAATGGGAGAAGGGTGTCGCAGTCGCCACAGAGCGCGAATATGCTAAGGTAAGAATTTTCAAGGCTCGTTGCATGGTACGCGATGTTTAGCTTCCGTCAGTGGTGTGGCAGTACTCGAGAAACCCTTCACGAACTTCCTGTAGTATATGCATAATTCCAGGAAACTTTGTAGTTGGTGTACGTTTTCATGGCGACTCCGGTTCTCGACTGCAGAAATATTCTCGGGATCAGTTCTCACACCTTCAGCAGAGATGATATGGCCAAGATAACTCCCTTCACTTCACGACGGAACAAGTTGCACTTGCTAGGATTCAATTTGAGGTTAGCCATTCAGAGTTTCTCTTGCACCTTACGGATGTTTCTTAAATGCTTTTCAAATGTGCACCCCACAATAATAATATCGTGAAAGTATTATAAGACAGGGTTCATAGGAAAGTCCTTTTAATACTGTTTCCATCAAGCGCTCAAAGGTTGTAGGTGCATTATATAATTCAAATGGTATAACTTTGAATTGTCAATTGACACAATATTCACCCATAGTGAATGCAGTCTTCTCACGATCGTCAGAATGTAACTCGACTTGCCAATAACCGCTCTTTAGATCCAAAGTTGAGAGCCACCAGTTGCCAGAAAGTGTATTTAAAGTTTCGTGAATTCTAGGAAAAGGATAACTGTCTTTCTTTGTGATGTCATTTAAACGACAATAATCCCCACAGAATCTCGTTGAACCATCCTTCTTTCCTACCGGTACTATGGGAGAGGCCCAAGGACTCGTTGATGGTTCGATGATGTCATTACGCTGCATCACATTTAGGAGCTGAGCCACCTTTTCCTCCTTAGCAAATGGAAGTCTTCTTGGATGTTGTTTGATTGCAGGAGGATTTCCTGTATCAATTCGTGCTGGGTGGTGTTCGTTCTCCCGATGTCTTCAGGTGTTCGAGAAAAAAGGTCTTTAAATTCAGGGTAGCTTCTCCGCAGCACTTCTCTGTTCATTTCCGAATTCTGCATTCTTGAGCTATTCTGTTGTTAAAAAATCAGAAGACTTTGACTCGTTTGATTGCATGGGCCGGTTAATGCATGTAACAGAAGTGTAGGTTGCTAACACCTCATCATTCTTCACAATCTTTATCACTTATATTGGCGACTTTCACAGGAAAAAATCAACCAGAGATAAAGCCACCAGAACTTCTCTGGGGCTATTGTCTGTAATCTTTATTTTGACGGGAATCGTGAAAACAGTTCATGTTAAAAGTAATTAAAGTTGACAGTGTTCATATTAACGAGGTTCGACTATACAAAATTGAGAAATTTGTTGCGTAATAGCTAAATATTCAGAGATTGTGTAATTATTCTCTTTATTTTCACAGGTAAAACTTTTTTTTTTTTAAGTTTGTTTCTTCAAGAGGTAAATAAACATAATTATTTATAATTACTTCTATCATTTAACAACAGTTTTTTTTTCATTAAAAGAAGACAAAAATTATTGGTAAATGATAAAAGTGGTTATAAGCATAGTTACTGTTCGACCGAGAGGAGAACGACCCTGGAACTGACGAAGGCACTGTCCAGTTGCCTGGGTAACCGATCTGTCGACTTAATTTGGGGCACAGATTATTATACAGATAGGACATTCCCGTATATTCTTCTGTAACCAAAATTTGACTGCAATGACCCTATTGTCAACGGCTGTAAGTTTCTCGAGCTCTCCAGCTTACGCAATCGCTCGTCTTATTTTTATTGTATCTATGTTCATATCGTAATATTAGTGCAACGTTAAACCCAACATCCAACCAACTAACCATTGTATTGATGTTTACGTTTGGCAACTTTGTTATTGTTTACGAACTCGATTGTCAAAAGCAATTTATTTTAAGAAGCAAGTACTAAATATTAAGCAAATAAATTTCAAAAATATACATAAACCAGAAATATTTTTTTCATTTTAAAGCATTTTGTATTATTTAAACCAAGCAATGTTAAATATTTAAGATTTCATACCATACTGCTATTTCAGCATTACAGTTTGTTATATTAATTTGTACACTTGAACACGAATGCGTTTGGCAAAATTTATTTTCAAAACATAATAAAAATTAGTTTTAT
The DNA here is from genome assembly GCA_963930645.1 of Salticus scenicus. Taxonomy (NCBI): domain Eukaryota; kingdom Metazoa; phylum Arthropoda; class Arachnida; order Araneae; family Salticidae; genus Salticus; species Salticus scenicus. The sequence goes on from OZ005658.1 coordinate 270,865,220, forward strand.
TTCTTAGAAAATAGCTGTGAATGTTATGATTTTGTGAATTTAAAAGTAGTAGAAAAAGTGATGGAAAGAAAACTGCACATACGTTTTCGTTTGGCAACTTTATTATTGCTTACAAACTTGATTGTCAAAAGCAATTTATTTTAAAAAGCAAGTTCTAAATATTAAGAAAATGAACTTTGAAAATATACATAAAATAAAAACATTTTTTCCTTTTAAAGCATTTTGTATTATTTAAACTAAGCAACGTTAAATATTTAATGATTTCATACTGCTATTTCAGAATTACAGTTTGTAATTTTAATTTGTACTTGAATATGAATTTGTTTGACAAAGCATATTTTTAAACATTATAAAAATTAATTTTTTATTTCTTCGAAGAATAGTTGTGAATGTTTTGAGGATAATTTTGTGAATTCAAAAACAATAGAAAGTGAAGAAAATGAAAACATCCCATACTAACCTGCTACTAACTACTCGCGAAATAGAAAAACAATTTTCGATCAAAGGTACTATCATGTAGACTTAACACACGTAGTTCCCCTCTGTTGACACTAGTGGTGCTACTATATTTCCGGTTCGCGTTTTAGCTTCACTGTCCTATCTGTATGATAATCTGTGATTTGGGTACAGCGTCTAAAATAAACAGTGTGGAAAGTGGCGAATAAAATTGTACTAAAAAAATTAAGCCTGTCACCAGATGTCATTGTAATCGAAGTTAGGGTCACGACAACAAAACCGAGACTCCCTATAGATTAATTATATGCTTAGATTACGTGATTAAACTGACGAAACTGGGAAAAGCCAATCAGGTCTTCGATTTGAGCAATAGCTTCGATTACAGCGACATATGGGTAAGCTTAATTTTTGTAGCATCATTTTAACATCACGGTTATAGCTGGTTGCCACACTGTTTATTCTTGACGTTGTAATTTGGGGGATGTCTGATATTTTCTTTTCGTGCCAACACTGGAATTTCTCTCGTTCAATGATTGACTTATCGCATTTCCTATTGTTAAATCGTTCAGGCAGGTTGTAAATAAATAAATAAATAAATAAAGTTTATTAATTATTTGTAGATGTTTAATCATTTTGAAGTTCATGAATGCATGAATGAAAACGGAAATTGTGAAAACACAATTTAAAGATTTTAAATCTGTAAATTAAATATCAAAAATTTCAAGAACTGTTGCCTGAATATATATTTTATTGAACAAAACTAATATAGTTTAATTTATAAATATTAAATGGAAATATAAGTTTTTATATGAAACCTACTTCAGTGTCGCCAAATACCTTTAAACTTACGCTGGTCAAATTATTCATATTAAAAATAAATAAATAAATAAATAGTTATAGTTATTTAATAATCTATTTAGACTTTTATGTATTATCGTGGGAATTTAATGCTTTCTGTTTCTTTTTGTTACTAATATAAATTTCTTACTTAAACATATCCATAATAAAATTAAGTTCGTAAAACCTAAATATGCTCTGTATATTTAGTGAAATGCAATATGAAAGAAATAAGTTATGCCATTTTTAAATAACATCTTTGTTTTATCATCGACAAACACCATAAAAACGTTGAAAATACTTTAATGAGCGCGCATCATTTTGTTTACAGAATCGGAACACGCAACACGAACCCAAACTAGAGCCCCTTAAATAAAATAATAGGCTGGCGCATCACCGCCATTTTTTTTGCCTCCGAAGAGAACAGCATTCCCGCTTGGCATCCTTATCGCTTCCCTAATGATTTTAAGAAATCTTGATCTGATGCTCATCCGGTCAAGATAAGAGCAATAAGCAACAAAATATTCCTAAAAACACATTTCTTTCACAGTACACTCTCAGGATGTCATTTTATTGTAAGGATATCCTATGGATGTACTAGATTTTACAAAATTTCGCCAAAACTCAAATCAGAGGTGGGCAATATACTTCAAAAAAGTTTATTATATACAATATACAAATACTCGTCTATTTTGTCCAAAAATATACAATATACAAATACTTTTTCGAATTTCAAAAATATGCAATATACAATATACTCTTGATTCAAAAAGTATATTTGATATACTTTCAGAATATACTTTTAAAAATTAATTTTTATATGTGGTTGTAGTATTTGTAATTATGTAAAAATGTATCTTTTCGTTTATTTAATTTTTTACTAAGAATAAATGAGTTAATATTTTACTTAGAAATCAAAATCAGTATTTTATGCACTTAAATAAAAATATGCAGGCAATCAGGAATTCACAAATAATTAGAAAATAAACAGATAAATTTTTTCTTGGAAGTAAGCTATTATCATAATAATGAATTATTACTCTTTTAAAAATGTAATAGAATACAGTGTTGTATAATGCTGTCATTCTCTCTAATTAGATAACACAAACAATTAAAGAAAAAATTAATTTACTTCATTCAATTACATTATCTTGTTCATTTTATATTTTTAGTTACTCATCATAACAGTAGATTTGGTAATGATGAGGTGTGAGTAATCCGAAAATCACAAAATGTATGTGGTATCCGTCTGTACATTAGTCAGTTTGTTAATGTCATAGTTTGTATAGACAATATCTCAAAAACAAATTATCTTAAGGAAGTCGGACAGGTTTCAAAATATCACTTTGATACTGGAAAGAACCCTGTTGATTTGCAACATTCTAATTTAAAAACTTCATTAGTTATCCAAAATTTAAGGTTTCTTCTACATGGTAGAATAATGCAAAATTTGGCATAAACATGTATTATCATGATCATATGCATCATAAAGATCTCAGATCAGTTTTAAAAGCTTCCGTTAGCTGACGGAAGCTAAACAGAAGTTCCTGTGGATAGAGGAATGTGAAAAAGTGTTCAAGGGGCTTATTGAGGCCTTAACATCATCGCCTATTTTGACGTATCCACAGCCCGACAAACAGTTCATACCTGATACATATGCAAGCCATGAAAGTGTTGGTGCTGTTCTGTTGCAGGACGTTGATGACCAAGAACGCGTCATTCCCTGTTGGAGTAAATGCGTATCTAAACCGGAGCGAATAACTACGGTACCACCAAGAATGAATTACTCGCCCTAGTAAAAACCATAGAACATTTCCATCATTACCTCTATGGCAGAAGATTCCTGCTCCGGACTAGGGTGCCTATACAACACCTCATCCTACTTACTCGTAAAGGCCTATCAGGTGTTTTATGACATCACCAACTGAACACAGATGAAACGAATATTTCAACTTTAAGCATAATATAGTTTTCGGCCCTTTCTTTTACGAATTTAAACTTTGCACAATTTCATCTTTTTCTTGAAAAAAATCTTCAAAAGAAAAATGTATCATACATAAAAGTTACTTTTCTTTTCTTTTTTTCACTGTAAAAAGCAGATAATTTAAAACTCGAAAATATGGTCAGAAAATAGTTTTATTTTATTAAATGCTTTTCGTTTTCTTAATTTCCGTTTCAAAAGTGCTGATAAGCAAAAGGCTAAATTTAATTTATCAGATCATATTTTATCTTAAATTTTAAATTTATAATACAAATTTTCATTCATATTATTATATTTCGATTTTTTAATAACTAAATGTATTTTTTTTTTTTAATTTTATTTTAATCAGTATAGTAAAAAAAAATAATGATAAATTAAAATAAAATCAATAAATAATTTTTAAACTTTACATGGTTTCTTCACAGATTATACAAATTTGTTATTTTTGGATTTTTTAGAAACTAAATATATTTTTTAAAACTTTAATCTATATAGTTCAAGAAATTTAATTTTTATAATTTACATGATTTCTCGAAAGATTATAGTAATATTTTATTATTTTCGATTTTTAAAAAATAAATATATTTTTAAAAAGTTTAATTTAATCAGTATAGAATGAAAAAGTTTTTTTTTTTTCAACTTTGCATGATCTCTCTGATGAACCAGAGTGATAGTAGCACCACTCAACAGAGGGGAACTAAGAACTTCCACATGTCTTAGGTCTACACGAATAGCATCTTTGATCGAAAACTGTTTTTATATTTCGCGAATAGTTAGTAGCAGGTTAGTATGTGAAGTTTTCTTTTACTTCACTTTCTATTATTTTTGAATTCACTAAAAAATACTCAAAACATTCAGATCTATTTTTCAAAGAAATAAAATTAATTTTTTTAATGGTTGAAAATATACTTTGCCAAACATATTCATATGCAAGTACAAATAAAAATTATATATTGTAATTCTGAAATAGTATAAAAGTGTTACAAATTCAACATTTATTGGTTCAAATAATGCATACTTTAATTATTTTTTTTTTTTGTTTAATATTTAGTACTTGCTTCTTAAAATAAATTGCTTTTGACAATCAAGTTTTAGGGATGTAAAGCCTTGAAGCTATAAACCACAAGCTCTGAGGGTTTTCTCCCTCCAAAACAACAACAGCAATCAAATTTTTAAGCAATAATAAAGTTGCCTAACGAGAACATAAATACAATAAAAATAAGACAAGTGATTCTGTAAGCTAGAGAGTGCTCAAGAAACTTACAACCGTCGCAGACTAGGTCATTGTAGTCGTATTTTTGGTTACCACTGATTATACGGCAGTGTCCTACCTGCATAATAATCTGCGCTTAACAACAGCCCATCGAGCAGATATACTAGTAGAGTATGGATTTCCCATACTGTCTATGGAGTAAATTCCTGGAACATCACTGTGGTTTTTGAGCATTCTTTTGGCGATAATCGCTTTCTTGGGAACTGGTTCTTGAGATTTTGCATATTTAAAATGGTTTGTTCTTGTTACCACGAAAACTCCAAAGAAAAGTCAAACAGAAGAGCTTTCAAAATCAATCAATAACAAGGATAAGATTATTTGCTGTTCATTTCAGCTAGTGTAGGAGATTGTGGTTTGTGTTTAATTTATACCCATTCGAAATATAAAACAGCGATGGAGGAAACTTGATTTGGCAGAAGTGGAATGTTGATTTGGATAATGTAATAGTGAAATGGTGAGGATGTGATCTTCGGAAGAAAAAACGTTCCTAGTCCGGAGTCTACTCTAATATCTCGTCAATACAACAGCCGTTGTTCAAATTCAAAGTCGAGAACCACTGATTGTCAGAAAGTGTATCAAAAATATCATCAGTTCTAGTAAAAACTGTGCATAGCATAATCCGTGGTAACTTGTGTTTGGCACTTATGGGTATAGGCTTTAAAATAATGTACATATGTTATGATGAAGATTTATGACGTGACCATGTTAATTCTATGAGTTTTTTGTTATATCCATGATTTGTAAACTGTTTTCTAAAGATGTTAGTTTTTAATTGTTCAGCTCATAATTTTTACTTTCCGAACATACATATATAAGGAAAGTATTGCAATCATGTCAAAAATCTTAATTTCAGATTTTGCTGTTTCAATACGTTTTGAGGCCCCCTGAGTCCGTTTTGACTATTTTTACGATGATGTGTGTATGTACAGTCCGTAACAAAAGTGTCCGAACACTAGCAAAAATTCCTATGTAAAAAAAGCACACTTCATACGGTTTTGTTAAATAAATCCTTGTTGAATCCTGTGCTTAGTCAATGTAAGAACATGATTCGATAAGGATTTATTCAACAAAACCGTATAAAGTGTGATTTTCTTACATAGGAATTTTTGCTAGTGTTTGGACACTTTTGTTACCGACTGTCTGTGTATATGTGTGTGAGTGAACACGCTAGCATCTGAACACTTCGCACGTATGAGCTGAAAGATGGTACGTAGGTTGTAAGTCACCGTAGCACGAACCCTATTGATTTTGGTGAATCTAGTACTTATAGTTTTTTTACAGGGACACCAAGAAAAATTCTTTATCATTATGGCCTATGGAGTTAAAAATTAAAGCGTGCGATAGCGTCTAAACGCCTTATTAAACTGAGCAAAAAAATATATACACATGTTATAAGTCACTGTATCACGAACTGTATAGATTTTGGTGAATCTAGAACTTAGTTTTTTTACAGGGACACAAAGGAAAATTCTTTATGATTATGGCCTATGGGACCAAATTTTAAAAAGTGAGATAGCGTCTACACATCTTATTTAATTGAGAAAAAAATTATACACATATTATAGGTCACAGTTTCACGGTCTGTATAGGTTTTGGTGAATCTAGCACTTACAGTTTTTTTTACAGGGACACAACAAATAATTCTGTATCATTATGACCTATGGGGTGAAATTATTTAAAGTGCGATAGCATCTAAATGCCTTATCCGTTTGAGTTGAAAATTTATATACATATTTTAGGTCACTATCATACAAACTGTATAGATTTTGGTGAATGTAGCACTTATAGAATTTTAGAGGGACACAAATAAAAAGTGTTTATCATTATGGCCTATAGGCTCAAATTATTTAAAGTGCGACAGCGACTAAACACCTTATTCAAATGAAAAGAAAATCTATATACATGTTATATGTCACCGTGACACAAATTTTATGAACTTTAGGGAATCTAGCACTTTTGATTCTTTTTTCAGGGACAAAATGCAAATTTCCTTATTGTGGCATCTAGGCTCAAACTTTAAAGTGCGATAGCGTCTAAATGACCTAACCGATGGAGCTGAAAATTCATATAAATATTATAAGTCACAGTTGCACTAACTATAAGCAATTTGGTGATTTACAAGGACACAACGAAACATTCTTTATCATTATGATCTATGGGCTCAAAGTACAATAGCGTTAAATTAAACATAGTGTACTATATGGAGAAAAATACTCAAACATTTTATTATAATTTTCTCTCTTTTGTTTATTTAAAAACTCCTCTTACTTTACTTTATCTACAAAATCGTTAATTATTCAATGTTCGGAAAGTCGAGTGAGGTCACTCCAGATTTTTTAAAGATAGTGTTCGTTGTTAACTTCTCTTCAATTAATATATAATTGTTATAGCATATTATCGTAAGACTTATTTAAATTATTTTATTGCTATACGCAAGCGAAGTGATAACGTCACTGGCCGTTCGTGGAAGCAAGAAAAATATTTCCTATGTTAAACGCCCATTGGATTTTTTGTAAAAAATTATTAAAAATCGAGGAAAATTATTTCCCGATTTTAATCCCCATATTTAGGTATAGATATGTATTAGTTATCATGTGTATGCGTTAGATTGTTTTTGTTGTAAAATTGATAAAATTTGAATTTTAAATTTCAAAACTCTAGAAAAAAAAAATGGCAAACTTCCATATTCGATTGAAAACATAAACATTTCATTTCAAAGGATGATATTTACACAATAAATATAAAACTAATATATACTAATCAAAAGGAAAATGATAAATATTCTATCATAATTTGAAGTCAAATTTGTTTTCAAATGTCTAAATAAAGTATCTGATATAAGATACTAATAGGTTGCAGCGGAATAGATTTGATATCGGTCATCCTTGGCAGAAAAAAAAAAAAAAATATATATATATGGCCAAATTATCTGGCGAACATAATTTAATTCCTTTCAAAAATCATGGTTATTTTAACAACTTATATTAAGAGAGTAATGAACAATATGAAACACTATTTCGTACAATACATTTTACGAAAATATACATCTGGCATGTATATTTTCGTATTACGTTTTTGGTCGCCAAATACAAAAACGCCAAGGACAACAGAGTTTTGAAATTTAAAATTAAAATTTTGTCAATTTGACCGCAAAATAACTCAATCTAACACATGCACATGATAACTAATACATATATATACCCAAATATGGTGATTAAAATCGGGAAATAATTTTCCTCGATTTTTAATAGCTTTTTAACAAAAAATCCAATGGGCGATTAACATAGGAAATCATTTTCTTGCATCCACGGACGGTCAGTGACGTCACACTTCGCTTGCGTATATTTTGTTTAAAATTATCATCTTATTCATTAACTTTAATTTTTGTTATTGTTTTACCTAACATTAAATGGTGCCACCGCTCACAGTTGGCAGCACTATTTTCGATCAAAATCGTTCAGTGAATGTTTTGAGAAGTGAAACTGTGAAATTGACTAAACGCTGCCCAGTCAATCCGCGTTTGTAATGATCCATAGGTGGCTCTTTCTCAACTGCAGTTGTTAGTAAATATAATAGCCACGTGTATTGTTCTTTCTGGTTGTTCTATCATTGTTTCAACGTGAAAGCTATCAGTGGTATAATAATTTCACCTTAGCCCACCAGAAGGCGAGCATTTCATTACAATCGCGAATCACTCATCACTGTTAAATGTGAATACCTCCTGGCATCTGGCAACAAAAAACAAACGAACTTTGCTGGAACTGGATTTGCTTATTCTTTTCTTTATTTCTTTTTCATTTCATGCATTAAATGATTGTGGATGACGTTTTTAATTTTATCATTCCATTTTCTTTATAGCTTATTTTTATTAAAACAAGTGTTTTTTGTTGTTGTTAATGTCTGCTGTAATGAATTCAGCCAGAGTATCAGTTATTTTCGTTTTAAAATTTTTACAACAAAATATCACTTTGAAAGGCATAAACGAAATCAGTAAACTTGAATAAGTGCAATAAAAGGTTTGCTTGAAAAATGGAGTCCCAAAATTATGCACGCTGTCATTGCGATCCGATATACCTATACCACCTTACGTCTGTGGCACCTAGCAGATGGGTTTTTTACTAGAAAAAAAAATCTGAACCCTTCCTTCATATTACAAGGGTGAAACTTAACAAGGGTTTTAGAAGTTCTTGCGTCTCTAAATTTCTCATGTTAAATTATTTTGTTTTTATAGAAATTTCTTACTTTGAATGTTTAATTTGCTGTATAATGTATTAACAGTTCTTGAGGGGAATAAAAAATGTGTATATGTTATCCATAGTTCAAGCTATCAATAATTCAGAAACTGATCATCATTTTGACGGGGATTGAAAAAAGAGTTCATGTTAAAAGTAATTCACGCTAATGAGGTTCAACTGTATTTGGATGTCTGTGTCATACTAATAATTTTGTTTATTGGATCTTTGATTTTCTCTGCAACATACTGATGATTTTGCTTGTTTCAGTTGCAAATTCAAAAATTTAACATTTTGAATGTATGTAATGGGATTAATTTACAATCCATGTTTCTTTTAACACTGCTGTTAGAAAACATTACAAAATAAATACAAAAGTCATTTAAAAAAAATCAGATATTTGTATAGAAAGTTTGGTTTAATTTGTGTAGGTAATCAATTAGAAATTGTTTTTTTTTTTTTTAAAAAAGGAAGAAAGAGAGAAAAAGGAAGGAAGAGAAAGAAGTAGAAAAACTAATAACATCTACTGTGCAACCGCGAAAAGAAGGCATACGACTTTGGAATAGTTCATTTTGAAGAAGGGGCGGGCGAATGAAATGCAAATGATGCTTGGCGGCAGTTCTTTTCGACAAACAATTCTTTGACTTACCAGCTTCTTTGGCGCCAATACGAACAGTCAAAGTGTCTATTGTTGCTAATTCAATAGAAAATTGCTAAATTTTTGTCAATTTAAATATTGTTTTAATTATTTCTTATTTTTTTATCAGATATGCAGAAAATCGATAAAACAAAATAGCTTTAAACATTGCTTATAATTTGTGTTCACATGTATGTTTATTTCTAGGTTATTTAAATTAATTGAATCCCTAAAATTTACTCGTTTAGCTTTTAACTTCTCGAAGTATACGTAAAACAGTTCTTTTTTTTTTTTTTTTTTTTTTTTTTGGTAAATATTCACTATCATGCTTAGTTCAATTATTTAAATCTAAAAATATATTATAATTGAATGTTTTGTAAATATTAACTACCGTGATTAATTAAATTTCTTCCTTTCTACTTTTATTACAACCATTATATGATTATGTCATGTTATTTAATGACAATTACAATAATTAATTTAATGTTTATTTTATCAAAACTGTAACGGTATTAATCATGGTTTCTTTTATTTCATATATTGTAGAAAGAAACTTTTTTGAAGTTTAATTAAATACTTCTTTCATCCCTTTCTGCTGATAATGATTGTACTTTAAAATTACTTCTCGGAAGCCATTAAGATTACTTTATTTAAAAAAATCAAAATTTCTTTTTGAATGTTATTTGATCGCCGAAACTTTAAAATTTGTAAACAATAGTACCTCCGAACACTTCTTTTAAATAGTAATTAAAAATACCTCCAAACATTAAGTTTATCAACAACTTCAAATTATAATTTCACACTAAGAAACGGGCTAACAACGCCAAATCTGGAAGCCACTCTACTCTGTGTTACCATGGAAACACAACCTCTCACCTTATTTCATTAATCGAATCATCTGAAAACACGTGATTCGAGTGCCAAGTTATCACGGTTGTGCAATAGGTAGCTGAATATGCAGCTGTATTTATACATATTTATAACCAGGCATATTGCAACAGGGTTCATACTCCTCAGGGAAAACAGGGAATTTGGAATTTGTTAAAAATAGTCGGGGAAAACTCAGGGAAAATAAAAATTTTCATTAAAAATCAGTTATAAAACCTGGAAAAACAAATTATTTTTTCTCAAGTTATGTTTTTCTTGTTTAGCGTCGTATCAAAATTTAAATGATTAAGTAATGTGAAAATGCGCATGTAAAGAATGATTTCTACCTGAATTTCTATCATGATCGTCAGTAATATGACATCATACAGTGGAAGTAGCTGTATTTTGTCCGATCTAGAGGAGCGTTAATTGTAATATGTCGCTAATATTTTCTTGAAAATCATTTGGGAACTCAGGGAATTTTTTTCCCATATTTGAGTATGAACCCTGTGCAAAGTTTTTTTCAAAGATTGAAAATACTCAGATCTGTTTTCATATTGCATTTTTTATATTGAATTTTTGAAAGATTTATTTTTTTCATCTTAGCTTTTTAAAATTATTTTGAGTTATTGGCATTTTATGAAGAAGTTTAGCATCATTTAGAGTACAAAATTTCTGTGAAAGTAATTCTCTCCCCTACCCTGGCCAAAAAAATAGAAAAGATGAATTTTAGCACATTACATTCTTTCTAAATTTTACTCTTATCAGTGCTAGCTCATTCTCTGTAGAAATGATGGTCTGCCTAGCCTACACACTAATTTCACCGATGGTCTGATTAGCCACTTTGGTAGTTTACAGGGTTTTTTCATGTTTAGTTGTTCATCCCTGGTATTACTGTACCAGAATCAGGACAAATATTTGTGATTTCTGTGCAAAATGCTTTACAGAAAACAGCAGTGCATTGTTTATTATTGTACTTGCCAGAAAACAAAGACCGAATTAAACTGGCTACTGGTATCATTACTCACATTCAGATATCAAAATGTACAAAGTTCTATATCTACGCCTTCAGTAAAAAAGGTTTCATCAAGAAAAGCATTTTCTAGTTATACTGTCTCAGAGCGTACTAGAACAAAGTCGTGTAGTTAATAAATGTTATCAGGGTTCTCATCAGTATTACAAAACTGGGGGGGGGGGGGGTAAGGGAAAGGATTTTCTGTTTAAATATTAAGGATTAATTGTTTAAATATATTGCTTTTTATCCCTGTAATAAACAGCTGGTCCAATGCAAATTGTCAAAATTTACTTTTTTTTTTGCTTTAAATATAAGGTTATTTACCTAATCTAATCCCACTTTTTCGGATGTTGCATTGTAAAAATGTTTGATCAATTTGCTGTGGATAAACAAAATACATAATTTCTTATGAAAGTTTCTTGAAAACTTTTAAGTCATTAAACTTTCATGCGAAGTGGCTAATTAGACCGTTGATGCGATTAGTGTACACTGTACAGGCTATTCGGACCATCTTTTCCAAAGAGAATGAGTTAGCACTGATAAAAGAGTAAAATTTAGAAATAATATAATGTGCCTCGTCCCCGTGCATGAAAAATTATTTTTTATACTTTTTTTTGAATGTGGGAGTGGGGTAGAGATTAATAATTTTCACAGAAATTTTTGTACTCCAAATGATGCTAAAATTCTTCATAAAAGGACAATAACTCAAAATAATTTTTATAAATGAAAATAATAAATTTCGAAAATTTAATAATAAAAATGAAAAATTCAACATGAAAACAGGCAAATGAGTATTTTCAATCTTTGAAAAAAATCTTCGCAATATGTTTGTTTATGAATGTGTATGGAACAGCTTTACTATTCGGCACCCATTGCTTATTGCCGTTGTTTGGATCACGTGGTATGATGGTGTTTTGATTCGGTTTGTGAGTCTGTACTGTGAATCGTTTCACAACGTCGTGAATCGAATCAAAATGTCATGAAACAATACTTTTCATTATTATGAAACATTTTTTTTATGTTTCACTATGTTTTCTGCTGTTTGCTCGCTTCGCGAGCATTAAAACCAAAAATAACATCACTGGATGCCCCTATTTCGTGGAGCATGAAAATTCATGGAGCCGCAGTCACTATGTTTTCTGCTGTTTGCTCGCTTCGCGAGCATTAAAACCAAAATAAAACATCACTGGATACCCCTAATTAGCGACGCATGAATCAGTAAATGCATGAAAATTTGTATAAGCCGCGATCAGTACATTAGCTGCTGTATGCTCGCTTCGCAAGCATTAAAACCAAAAACAAACATCACTGGACACCCCTATTTCGAGGAGCATGAATCAGAAAATACATGAAATATATACTGTAACGGTGAGTATTCCGATGGTAGATACGCAAGCATTATAAATAATCACTGAATGCACCTAATTAAATCACGATGCATGAAAAACAATCTGTACTGAAGCAATGACTATTATGCCCTACCCCTTTTTTTCTTCATAAATTTAGTAAAAAATATATAAAAATACACTGAAAAAATTTTGTTTTAAACTTTGTAAAATCATTTAAAAACAGTAACATCTAGAATTAATCTTACTTACATATTCTGCGGCGGCTTTAAAAAAAGTAGAAGAGAAGATATAAACGATCTTTAACAATTGAAGATCCTTTAGTTACGTTTCGATACGACAAAAAAAAGTAGCGATACTCTGATTCGGGTCTTAAATCACCATCATATCACGTGATCAAAACATCGGCAACAAGGAATGGGTGCCGTATAATAAAGCTTAGCCATGTGTATAAATAAATCTGCATATTCAACTACCAGAGGTGATTGTGTATAGGATTTTTTCCTGATTTCAGGAATTCTTGCTTAATATATTTCCTGATTTCCTGATTTTTTTTCAGTTATTTTTCAGTAACTGTTGAGGGAAAACAGTTATATAATGAAAATTTAGATACATCTTTCTAATTTACTGGTATTTTTTAAAATTTGTAGAAACCTTACATGTATTTTATTGGTTACAATCATAAAAAAAAAAAAAAAAAATACTGATTGCACTCTGGATTTTTTTCTTTTAGTGTAATTTCAGGATTTTTAAGTTAGGTCGCAATCAGCCCAGAACTACATAGATGTAATTTGTTTATAATTATTTTTTTTCCTTCTTTCCTTTTTTTTTTTTTTTTTTTTTTTGAACAATTATTGATGCAAACCAAACCCAATTTCCTATTACAAATATATGTATGATTTTTCTGAAAATGACTTTTTTTTTTACTTATTTTGTAATGTTTTCTAACAGCAATGTAGAAATAAACATAGATTGTAGATCAATCACATTGTACACTTTCAAAATGTTAAAAGTTTGAATTTGCAGTTGAAACAAGCAAAATAATTAGTATATTGCAGAGAAAATTCAAGATCAAACTAGCAAAATCATTGTCCAGTGCAACAAGGAAGCTGTCCGAATAGCCTCTACGCTAATCGAACCGATGGTTCGAATAGCAACGGCCACTTTCATGAAAGGTCTGTTTAAGTTTGCTGAATTTTGTGAAAGATTTTTAATTTTTATAAATGACCTGTTTTCTGACTAAATATTTTAATAAATTGACCCCCGAAGAGTGCATAAGTTTCTCTCAATATTAAAAATTGTTTAATTATAATGAGCCTACTTTATTTTCATTCATAGTCTATTCGATTGAGTACCCAACCATCATCAGAAGGAACTGCTTTTTTCTTCTTTTAACATGCTGTGCCACCTTTCGTCAATTCATTTGTTTGTTTAGTGATCGTTGCAAGATTGCTCGTTGGCCGGGGTCTAGTATTTTGCAAATTGCGGCATATTTATAATTGTTATAATTAGTTAGTTTCTTAACGTTATCAAAATCTATATTTATGTTTTGTTTACAGTTCATTTTGGTTACTGCTGTGGTTATTTTATCATATTTGATGTCATTTTTATGTTCTTTTTATTCTATTGATAATTTTTTTTTTTTTTTTTGTGATATCAATGTAATATTTGAGGTTATTTTTGTTTTTATATTATATTTCATAGATATCTGCAGTTTGTAAGGGGTCGATGGGGGTCTTTATTGTTATGTATACATTGAAAAATATTTGGTTTAATGGGTATACTTACATTAATATGAGCGCCTTCATTTTTTATTTTAATTGATAAACCTTAATTGTAAGGGATCACAGTTGTATGGTTCTTATTTATTTTTTGTGCATTGTTAATCTTATTTAAGCTTTTACTCCCCCCCATAGATTACATATTAATATATTTGGTCAGTGACTACTGTAAATTTGTGAGCATATAAGAAATTATGATGAAATTTTTTAACAGCAGCAACTACTTCTAAGTGCTTCCTTATCTATCAGAGAATAATTTATTTCCACTGAATTTAAAGTTCCGGACGAAAATGCATTGGGCGCTTCTCTGCCATTGGGAAGTTGGTGTGACAGCACTGAACCTATTTCATAAGGTGTGTTCTTAAATCAAGTAGCACTTATAATAATGTTTAGCGCAGATATATCATTATACATATATACTTCATTATACAAAATACTTCATTCAAATCAATTTATCATTTATGCAGGTTAAAATGGAAGAAATTCTTACATGTAATTCATCTACTGGCATCCGTTCTAATGGTTTTGTATCCTATTGAATGATATATATTATAATTTGATTTCCCTTTTCACATATTGGATTTCTGAAATAAAGAGTGTGATTAGTTGAAGAAAACATCATCCTGTATTGAATGAAGAGACCTTTGTTTTTCATTTTAATAGGTAGATATATAAAAAAGAACAGTGAAAACATATTGGAGGAGGAGGTTATAATAGCTCTGGTAACAACAGAAACTACATGACGACTGAACATGTATACAGTATCACGTGAACAGGGCAGGTGTAGAAGTTCCATGAGACACAGATTTAAGCAGCATGCACAGATGCCGAATGTCTTAGTTTTAAAAGAAAAATAAAGTTCTGAAAGTCTGTTAAAATGTAATCTTTCTGCAAGGTGCTGTTATAAGAATGTCATCAAAATATGGCATAACACTGTTTAATTTAAACAGATGATCATCTATCAGATTCTGAAATAAGCCAGGAGCAAACTTTATACCATACTGAAGACATTTAAACTTACATGCACCTCTATGTGTGATTATGGTTCGGCTTTAGCTAATTTTTCATCTGCTAGAAGGTAAAGATAAGCCAGAACTAAATCCATTTTTTGTACAAAGCCGAAAATCTGGAATTGTCGGGACTGTGGCAATTCCGTTTTCTCAGATTTTCCAGATTTTTGGTCATGCTTAAAAAATAGTGTTTTGGTTAAGTAATTGGATAATATGCAAATTCAAATAAAAAACTAGTTGGCATCGGTGGCCTCCGTGCAAGTCCCCATCACGTATTTGTTTCCACAAATTTTAATAATTGTTAAAAACTATCAAAGTAAAATTGACATATTGCATCTCGGCAAGAAAAAGGACACAACTTAAAAATGCAATATTTGAGAAAAATCAACTTATAGATGGTATAATGAAAACACTTGACTATAATAAAACTAACATGAATGCCTCTCAGGTGGATGAATTGAGAGTTATAGATGCAACATTTTCCGCACTCAATGGGGGCATTTTATATGCATTTTTCAAATCATAAAATCAAATTTGAAATTTGCCATTTTAGGTTGATTTCTTTGAAAATTGAAATATTCCAATCACTTTATCTTTCTCTCTGGAACACTGATGGAAAAAAAAAATCCCAACACCAAGAAAAAATTATTGTACAGTAATGAAATTTCAGCAATACATTTGTCTAGGTAACATATTTAATTGATTAAAGTTTCAAGATCACAGGTAAAGTTGGTTGTGGTGTTGTCAGTGGTAATACAACTTTTAGCTATCAACTCCCTCACTCAGTCTCCATCTTCTCTGCAGAGTTTTTGCGGTTGAGGTTGCTCTTAACATTACTTCATCTCATCGGAGTAGAAAATTCATAATCTATACTGACTCAAAGAGTGTTCTTGATTCTCTCTCTTCTAATTCTTGTAACCTCTCCTTCATCTCAATTTTAAATACTTATAACGACCTTTTGAAAAAGGGATTCGACATTTTGTTTTGCTGGGTTCCTGGCCATGTTGGCATAGGGGGAAATGAAGCAGCAGACAACGCTGCAAGGCAGGCTTCTGTACTTTTAAACTGTCCAGTTCCATATGATGACATAAAGCACACACTTAAAAGCTATTTTAAAAGTATTTGGCAAAGGGAGTGGAATAACCAAAACAATAACAAATTGCAAGAAATAAAACCTCAAATTTCAATCTGGCCAACCCTTACCCCTAGAAAATATGATGTCATTATAACTAGACTAAGAATCGGGCATTCAAGACTCGCTCATAAATACTTATTGCTTGGGGAACGGCAACCTAATTGTCCGAAATGTCATTTTAGTGCACTTACCATTCGCCATATTCTCACCAACTGCCCTTGCCTTTGTCATCTGTATCGTCAACATTTTAATTCATCTTCACCCAATCTGAGGAACCTTTTAGGTGTGAACCCTCATCATCAAATGACGAATTTTTTAAAAGAAGCTGGTTTTTATCATGACATTTGATTTTATATTTTATACTGTTGATCTTTTTATTATATACACTGCTCATCTCCTTTTACTTCGGTTTATATATATACACAGTTCATAACTTTTTACATCATTTTATTTTATACTCTTTTTACTCTGCTTTCTATTATTTCAATATTTGTCTTGTTATTTTATTAATTATTTACTATTGTTTTAATTTTCAATGTGTTTTTTACTGACCATCTGGATGGGTAAAACCCATCCAGAAGCTAGTGTTTATTTTTTTATACTTTTGTTTGGCGCAGTATGTCTCATCGCGGACCTTGCGCCAATAAACATCAATCAACCAACCAACCAATCAAGATCGCAGGTAGAGCCATTGGCGAGAAGAGCCATTTCAAATGTGAAATGTTGGTACATTAGTAACCGGTGTAACCGCCAGAATTTTGAATGCAAACGTGCATGCATTGTGTCGTACAGGTGTCTGATATCAGTTTGTGGGATGGAGTTCCATGTCTGTTGCACTTGGGCGGTCAATGCAGGGACGGTTAATGCTGGTTGTGGATGATGCTGGAGTTGTCGTCCAATGATGTCCCATACTTGCTCGATTGGAGAAAGATCTGGTAATCTAGCAGGCCAAGGCAACATGTAGACACTCTGTATAGCATGTTGGGTCACAACTGCGTTATCCTGTTGGAAAACACCCCCTTGAATGCTGTTCATGAATGGCAGCACAACAGGTTGTATCACTAGACAGACGTACAAATTTGCAGTCAGCGTGCATGGGATAACCACAAGAGTGCTCCTGCTGTCATACGAAATTGCTCCCCAAACCATAACTCCAGGAGTAGGCCCTGTGTGTCTAGGCTGCAGACAGGTCGTTAGCAGGCGTTCACCTGGCCTCCTTCTTGTTGGGTCAATTATAGATCCAACGATATACTAAACCAGCAGAGTGCTGAACTAGAGGAAGCTGTATTAAAACTTGTCTATGGGGAAAAAAAAAAACTAATATGTGCATGTGTAAGAAACAAGAATGACTAAAGTTTTACATTTTAAACTTAACATTTATTGACTGTATATATAACAATAACAAACATAAACAGCAAACTTAATAAAAATAAGTAAATATAAATTTAATGTATATATATTGAAATTTAAATATTAATTAAATTAATTACTTTAGAATTATCAACTCACGTTTAAATAAACCATGCTCAAGTCATCAAAAAAACAAACTCTTAAACATATCACATTGGCCATTGAAAAACCACTGATAACACAGCAAACATGAGATCAAAACTTATTTCCGAAAACACATAGCTGTAGTATACTTTAACTATTGATAACACTATCCAAAAAATAAAACATCGCCCGCGATGTAACTGACAGTGACAGCCGACCTGGCTGACAAAAATAACAACAGGCAGAAGGAAGCAAAAAGAAGCAACCTCTTCAGCTAAGAAACTGTATTTATATCACTCGTGAAATGAACGACGAGCTAACGCCCACTAGTACAACCAATCAGAGAATGGTACATGTCGCGATCGCACGACGTTGACGGAAGAAGCGTCATATAACGTCACCGGAAGTACGATGCACCGCCTGATGGTGATAAAACGAAGTTAGGTCAGTTGCAGACTTAGCTGTCCTATGAGAAGGTTGTAAAAATAAAGGATGAACAAAAGCTAAATAAACAAAAGATAGTTTTATATTAATTTAAGTGAGTAGAGGTATTTAATTACCTTTATACTTTCAATTATAGTAGAAAAAACTAACATTACATAGAGTTTAACTAATTTTTATATTATATTTAGAAAGTTAATTTTAATTTAAGTTGGGAAAAATATTAAATATTGACTTGGCTAAAAAATGCCATGAAATTCTATAAATAGCACTTGTACCTAACAAGAGGCCCCCCCTCATGGCCATTTTTTATTAGAACAAGCACGAACATTCCCAAGAAAAACTGACCACACCTTAAACTTAAGGCCCCCCCCAAAAAAAATTAAATGCTTGAGCATGGCTAACAAAGAACACATTTAACAACCCATATTAATCTCATTAGAATATTAAAGATTATAACAAAAATTTTCTTTAGTAACTAACACAAAAACACCTATTTCAACATCACATTTTTTTTTAACTTCAATAATGCACAACACCACTACAGCAAGTATTTTGGTTTTCCATTTGACTACGATGTGAAGAGTCCAATCAAGATACAAGTTTTCATCCAAAAAAAACCTGAGGAATGTCCAGTTCATCAAGTCCAAAAAAAGCAAATACACATTTCAAATAAACAAAATGTCCATCCAATGCATCTAAAAAAAACATTGAAAAGACTGAGAAAAGTCTAGAAAAAGTTTACACAATATATATATATACTATTAACCAAAATCTATACAAAGTTACATTATGCAAAACAAGAAAATTTTAAAACAATGTGCATTTAAGAAAAATTTTAAGACAATGTGCTAAATCATTTGCATACAAAAATCTAAAACAATGTGCCGAAAATTTAAATGTCTAGTAATTCACACAAGACTGACAAACCCCCATATCACCACATTTAGTGGTATAAAAAAAAACTTAGTAACTTCAGTTACATAAGCAAAAAAAACATGTTCATACAAATGTAATGAACAGTTTAAGAAAAATTTATATTTATCAAAAAGTTAATTTTTAAATGGTAAGTATAATTAAATTTAATTTTATTTACTAAATAGAGTACTTATAAAACTTATCAATTCTTGCTTAGTTAATGGTTTAGTAAAGATATCAAATAAATTATGTTCACTTTTTACAAATTTTAATTCAAATATATTATCTTTCACAAGGTCTCTAACAAAAAATAATTTTACATCAATATGTTTCGACCTGTGATTTTCTATAGGAGAACGAACAAAATCTATAGCAGCCTGATTATCCATATATAAAACTGATTTAGGTTTATTATTAATAAAATGAAAAATGCTACACTCAGTGATTATCCTATCAAACCATAAGAGATTTTTAGATGCTTCTGTCATGGCAATAAATTCTGCCTCCATTGTAGAAAGACTTACTGACTTCTCTTTAAAGGTTCGCCAATCAACCAGAGAGTTATCTAATAAAACTATTTGTCCTCCTAAGGAGGTACGATCATCTCGGTTGGCTGCAAAGTCAGCGTCAGAATAAACAAATAATTGGGGCTTTTTACAATTAAATTTTAATTTATAAGATTGAGTATTTTTAACATAACCAAGAAGCTTTAATAAACCTTCCCAATGAATTCTACCTGAATTTTGTTGGAATTGACTATAGATATTAACTGCATAACTAATGTCTGGTCGAGTTCGGTTACACAAAAAAAATAAACATCCCAATAAGTTACATTTGTTTGGTGCAGTATGTCCCATTGTGGACCTCCCCCAGGGGGGTACCTTCTTTAGGTATTCAGGGGGAGTCACGCACCCCGGGCCCGAGTGATCTTTTTTTCTCTCCTTTTTTTTTTTTTTTTTTTTTTTTTAACTTCTACCTTCCTCTTTTATTTATTTTTATTTTCTTTTTCTTTTTTTATTTTTCCCCCGCTAATAAGTTTTTGGCATTTTTTCTTGCTTTTTTGTCGTTAGTTTTTTTGGTTTTTTACTACCAATCAGGTTTTGGTACTTTTTCTTGTTTATTGTTCTTGTAAAAAAAAAAAAATTATAAAAAAAATTAAAAATTTGACAAAATTAAAAAAAAAAAAATGAAACAGTTTTCCTTGTTTTTACTCACCTTTTTGGTTTCTAATTACCTTGTTTGTTTTTACTCACCTTTATTTTTTGGTCCTGTTCTTGTTGGTTCTACTAAAATTAGTTAATTTCTAAAACATTAACCAAGCTGAGACCGGTGTAGATGTGGCGCTGGTTATTGGGTTGGCGATTTGGTGAGGGTCTCACGGTAGTCTAGCCTTGGGAGCACACTGGGAGACTGGTGCCCTTGGTGAAGGTGAGACAACGGTGACTACTCGAACGAGAAACACCGGACTAACACGACTACCACATGTGATTCCTGAGCTGGGTCACTAATCTGGTAGCTGGTGAGTGGTTATGGGTGTCCCAGGGAGCGATTCTGAAAACCCTTTGCTTTCCGTCCGTTCAAGAAATGGGCTGACTTGTGGGACTAACGAAACCCTCGACTCTTTTTTCTTATCTCAATATGGCGACAACTAAAGGAAATACGAATAATGCGTCTGGCTCGGGCCAAGCTATCAAAAATTCAAATGAGAAATCTTGGGCGGAAAGAATGGAAGAGTTTTCTTCCACTCTTAACGGAAATAATGTGTTCCTGAATTGCGAGGCAAGATTTTTCGTGGTAAAGAGAAATGAAGGAGATTTCTTTAAGACCTCTCCATTTCTGATTCAGAAATCATTGCAATCGATAATGGGTGATCCAAAGTCTGTTAAAAAACCTTTATGAAAAGTTAATCTGTACTTCTAAAATTGAAATAGAGACGGCAGCACTACAGTAACTTTAAGCAGGATGTGCCTGTGACTTTTTTAAATGGACAAGTTGCAGGAAAAATTTTTGAAGTTTCTATTATATATTTTTATGAAAAATAATTTTTTATTCAAAAGTATTTGGTAGTGTAAATATACTGTAATGCACCTTTTAAATACAACAGATTTACATATTATCTTAGATCATTAATTTTAGTTTGATTTTTAGGAGCATCTTTTAGGTGGATAGACCCTCTAGCCACCGCGCACATAAGACAGGTTCTGCTGGGGAAAAGAATCTCAATTTCTTTTCCTTTGAGATAAACAAAGAGGGTCTTTTGGGGTTAGTAAACTGTGATAAATATAAATAGTAAGGGATAGCAGAATGTAAAAACAGATGTAAACAAGCGTGGGAGAGCATATTTCTGTGTATGCAATTTGTGAATTGATTATTTCATTACAATATGAAGGTAAGAAATTATGTCTTTTAGTTTATGTACTGAATCAATTTCAAAATTTATTGCACTTACAATATAATTGAATAACTATAATTTTTATTCCTTAAATAGTGAATAATTTTTTCTTATTACTAATGCATAGAGGTTTCTAAACAAATTTTAAACAGCCCATATATGTGTGTGTATATATATATATATATAATAAATCATTAAAAAAGGATAAAGAAGCATTATAATTTAAGTAACAATTAATTATTGTTACATTGTATTATTATAATTACATTTTCAAGGCATAGTTTAAATTTTTATTCCTGAAATATATAAATATTTATTTCCAACGAAAATTAAGGTACATGACGTATGTGCGCAGTGGCTAGAACGTCTAGCCACCACCCACAAAAAAATCCCCACATGCTGAATTTTTTTCTTCATCAAATATGACTTGTAGGGGATGTTTACTTTATGATGTATATATATTTAAAAGGAAATTCAATCATTTTTACTTAGTGCCCCTGAAAGGGTTAAATGTCTGTCGTGGCGTGATTTCTGAACCAGATCTACAATATATTCCAGAAAGTGAAATACTCGATAATTTGAAAGACCAAAAAGTTATTGCCGTTAAACGAATTTCAATCTTCCGTGATAATAAGCCTGTTCCCACCAAACACATTATTTTGACAATAGACTCACCTAAACTTCCCCAATCAATCAAAGCTGGTTACCTTGAATGCCCTATAAGACCATACATCCCTAACCCTTTAAGATGTTTCAATTGCCAACGTTTTGGCCACTCAAAGACCTCTTGCCGTGGTAAACTAACATGTGCCCGTTGCAGTGCAATTGGCCATGACAGTGAAAATTGTGAAGCCCCAGTCTGTTGTGTTAACTGCAAAAAGGATCACCCATCTTATTCGAAATCATGTGAAAAATGGAAAATTGAAAAGGAGATACAAACTACTAAAACAAAACAAAACATATCATATCCCGAAGCACGGAAAATTGTGGAATCAAGGACACCCATTGTTGGAAAATCATATGCTGCTGCCATAGTTACCAAAAAAACATAGTCTATCGCAATCCAAACTGACACTGTTCATAATACTAGCTCTCCAGTTGTAACTGCATTAAAGAATTCCCCAAACTTACAATCCAATCCAAATCAGGCTTCTAACTCTTCACAGTCATCTTCATCCAAATCAAGAAACTTAAAGAAAATGCCACAAACTCCTAAAACCTTATTGTCTGAAAAAAGTCTTAACTCTATCTCTCTAAAACATTCAAATTCACCCTCTCGTCTCAATATCAAGAAAAAGAAACTAACAAAATTGCCCACTCCAGCTACAAATAAAAATAATGAAGTAAATGTTCCAAAACAAGATGATTTGATCAGCCTCCATCCTTCTGATGGAGAGGACGGAATGTCTACTGCATCAGAGGACAATGACGTGGATGTTATAATCTAAAAAAAAAAAATAATAATGACCAATTTCATTTCATGGAATTGCCGGGGTTTTATTAATAAACGTGATGAAATCAGAGATATCGTCTCTGATCATCGACCTATATGCTTCGCTTTCCAAGAAACATACTTAAGACAACACGAAAAAGTCAATATTCGTGGCTATACCTGTTTCAGGAAAGATTTTACACAGTCTGACCGAGCTACAGGTGGGGTAGCCCTTCTGATTTCTAATAATGTACTGCACTCCAATATCCCTTTAAATACGAACATTCAAGCTGTTGCCATTCAGGTACACTCTCATTTATTAATGACCATCTGCACTCTCTATCTTCCACCAAATGCATCCATAAACCAGCATGACCTCAATAGCCTTATTTCTCAACTTCCAACTCCCTTCTTAATTTTTGGAGATTTCAATGGACATAATTTGCTGTGGGGAAGCCCTAATAATAACCCCCGTGGTCAAACCATTGAAAATGTTATTTCTGACAACAACTTGTGTATCTTAAATAATGGGGCAATACTTACTTTCACGAACCTTCTAGGACTTTCCATGCAATTGACCTCGCCGTCTGTTCTCCCAATCTTTACCCATATTTTAATTTTTTTGTGAGTAACGATCTTCATAGTAGTGATCACTTTCCTTTATTTTTATCTTTTTATAATTTTAATGAACATCATCTATGTAATCCACATTATATATATGACAAGGCCAACTGGACTGCGTTCACTATCAATGCAACTATAACCCATGATATGACTGAAGGTGATATCAACAAAGCAATCACTGATGTCACTAATTGCATAATAAATGCAGCTAATTTTACTATTCCAAAATCTTCTGGGCGTCTCCAGAAACATTCAAAGCCATGGTGGAATGATGATTGCAATATTGCAAAAAGACAGCAGCAAAAAGCATGGGGAATTTTCAGGAGGTACCCAACAACTACTAATTATATTGCATTCAAAAAAGCAAGGGCAGCCGCACGAAGAATCCGCAGGATCTCCCAAAAAAATTCCTGGATTAAATATGTGTCCAGCATTACCTCCAATGTAACCAGTAAACAACTTTGGCGTCGTGTCAAGAAAGCAATGGGAATATATTCTAATCAAAGTATTTCGTTTTTAAAAGATAATGGCCAAACTATAACTTCTACTAAAAATATTGCAAACACCATTGGTAAAACTTTATCTCATATCTCCAGTTCTAACTCATATTCCGAACCTTTTATGTCTCATAAACGTAATTCTGAACGATCATCAATCAATTTTCACTCCCGCTCTTCACCAGACTACAATAGACCTTTTACAGATAATGAATTAAAAAATAGTTTGAAACATTGCCATAACTCTGCTCCCGGACCCGATGGTATTACCTATATTATGATTAAACATTTATCTAAACAGTCTCTTAAAAATCTCCTTCATCTTTACAATAGGATCTGGACTGAAAATATTTTCCCAGTTGCTTGGCACGATGCTATTGTTATTCCTTTTCCTAAGCCAGGTAAAGATGCTACTGACCCAAAAAATTATAGACCCATTGCCCTCACAAGCTGTCTATGTAAGCTGCTAGAAAAGATGGTAAATACTAGGCTTGTTTACATTTTAGAAAAAAATAATTTGATTTCTCCATGGCAAAGTGGTTTTCGACGGGGCCGCTCAACGGTTGACAATATCTTATTACTGGAGACTAATATTCGAAAAGCTAATGTGAGACAAAACCATTTGGTGTCAGTTTTTTTTGACATGGAGAAAGCTTATGACAAGACTTGGCGCTATGGCATTTTAAATGA
Source organism: Salticus scenicus (assembly GCA_963930645.1). NCBI lineage: Eukaryota > Metazoa > Arthropoda > Arachnida > Araneae > Salticidae > Salticus > Salticus scenicus. The sequence goes on from OZ005658.1 coordinate 270,890,278, forward strand.
TTTATATAATTTGGACTTTAGAGGAAATCTCCCTATTTTTATTGAAAACTTTTTAAGAGTCAGACGCTTCCAAATTCGCATTGGATCAGTTTATTCAGATTTTTATTTCCAAGAGGAAGGTGTGCCCCAAGGCAGTGTCTTGAGTGTTACTCTTTTTTCTTTAAAAATTAACGATATTCTAAAACAACTGCCTCAAAGTGTCGATGGAACTTTATATGTTGACGACCTGCAAATTTCTTGCCAGGGAAATGACATGCGCTTCATAGAACGCCAACTGCAACTTGCTATAAAAAATATCACTAAATGGACAAATAAAAATGGCTTTAAATTTTCCACTGACAAAACACAATGTGTGCATTTTTGCCGTAAACGAGGTCTTCATCCTGATCCTGAGATTCTAATTAATAACAGGCCAATTTCCGTTGTTGACACTGGCCGCTTTCTGGGTGTTATTTTTGACAGGAAATTAACTTTTATTCCTCATATTTCATATTTAAGAATTAAATGTGATAAAGCACTAAACATTTTAAAAGTCCTATCTAACACTTCTTGGGGAGCAGACCGTCAATCGTTACTAAAAATTTATCGGGCTACTGTTCGCTCCAAACTTGATTATGCTTGCCAGGTTTATGGATCAGCACCTCATTCTTACCTTAAAAAACTTGACACACCACACCACAGTGCACTTAGAATTTGCTCAGGAGCATTCCGCACTCGTCCTGTTTCTAGTTTATATGCTGACTGTGTGGAGCCTTCTCTCACAAATATTAGACAAAGTCTTTCACTTGAATTGTACTATCGCATTCTTTCACATCCCAATCATCCGCTTCATTCACATTTTAATTGCAACGATCATAATCTTTATGTGAATCGCCCATCTTGCATCCCACATTTCGCTGTTAGAATTAAAAACTTTCTTGCAGGCACCTCTCATATTCATACCAAAGTTCGGCCCCGGTCTCTTTTAAACATGACACCTTGGAATTTCCAAGCTATTTCCTGTCTTCATCCATTTAGTGGTTTTGACAAATCTAACACAGATGCTTCCATTTTTCAAGCGCTTTTCTCATCTCATCGCTGTGAATATAAGGATTATGTTGAGATTTTTACTGACGGCTCCAAGACAAGTAATAAAGTTGGCTGTGGTGTTGTCACTGGTGATACCATTTATAGCTATCAACTCCCTAGTACTTTTTCCATTTTTTCTGCAGAGTTTTTTGCAGTTCAGGTAGCTCTAAATATTATTTCGTCTCACTGCAGCAAAAAATTCATTATCTATACGGACTCAAAGAGTGTTCTTGACTCTCTTTCTTCTAGCTCTTGCACTCTTTCTTTTATCTCTGTTTTAAAAACATATAACGACCTTCTGAAGAAGGGATTTCATATCTTGTTCTGTTGGGTTCCAGGCCATGTTGGCATCAAAGGCAATGAAGCAGCAGACAAAGCCGCAAGGCAGGCTTCTATTCTTTTAAACTGTCCTATACCTTATGATGACATTAAGCACACACTAAAAAGCACTTTCAGAAATAATTGGCAAATGGAGTGGAATAATCAACAAAATAATAAATTACTTGAAATAAAACCTCAAATTGCAGTCTGGCCTACACTTAGTCCTAGAAAACATGATGTCATAATTACTCGTTTAAGAATTGGGCATTCAAGGATCACACATAAATACTTACTACTTGGACAACCGGAACCTGACTGTCCGAAATGTCATTTCTGTGTGCTTACCATTCGCCATCTGCTCACTGACTGTCCTTGTCTTCGTCATCTGTATAGGCATTATTTTTACTCATCTTCACCCAATCTGACAAGCCTCTTAGGTGCAAATCCTCATCATCAGTTGACAAATTTTTTAAAGGAGGCTGGCTTTTACTTTGACATCTGATTTTATTGTTTACAATGTTCATCCTATTTTACTTCTGTTTTTTATTGAATACTGTTTTTATTATTTTTGATTTTATCTTGTATGTAGTTTTACTTCTTTTTTCTGTGTTTTTTAATGACTTTCTGGATGGGTAAACCCATCCAGAGGCTTCATTTTCCTTTACCTCTTTGTTTGGCGCAGCATGTCTTACTTTGGACCTTGCGCCAAAAAAAGCCATTCAACCAACCCATTGTGGACCTTGCGCCACTAAAAATCAACCAACCAACCAACCCAATAAGTTATGATAAGGAATCTTTGACATTTCACGGACCTCGCAATCCTTGGTCGGGCAATTTGACTTAGAAAAAACAGTGCCTTTAGCAATGGGTAGTGATGAAACGGGATTATTACAGTTTTTTAATCTCTCATAAACATCCTCTATATATTGCATTTGATGCATTTCAAGACAATCACCAGTTTCATCAAACTCTACACCTAAAAGTTTTCTAGTTTTTCCTAGGACTTTTAGTTCAAAATGCTTACACAATAAATCTAAAGTTTTATTAATGATTTCAATGTTCCGACCAAAGACTACGATGTCGTCCACATATAGTAATAAAACAATTTCATTATTAAGAATATATACACAATTACAAGATTCACCTTTATTCTCAGGATAGTAATAAATGTCAGTTTTATTTCCCGTGGGACGAGTAGAAGCATGTCTAATCCAGTAGCTACCTTGTGCATCTTGAGCTTTACTACAAGTTTCTTCATCTTCGCTTATGTCACTGAAAACTTCGCTATCCTTTTGGTCACTTTAGACAGGATTATAGCGGTCAGCGTCAAAAGGTGGTACAATGTGAAACTCTTCGGGCTCTAGCACTGCTCCACTGTCGCTACCATATGGATTGTAAAAAACTGACTCATTAAACTTTACATTAAGAGTTTCTATTATTTTATCCTTGTCAGGTAACCAAATTTTATAACCTCTTGTTCGGGATGCATATCCAACCATATATCCTTTAGTGGCTTTAGGGTCTAATTTATTTCTTCTCTGTCTCGGTGTGCCAACATAAGCAGTAACTCCGAAAGGTTTTAGGTGTTTAACGGATGGCATGAATCCAGTATAGAGCTCACAAGGAGTTTTAAGTAAGGTCTTTGGACAAATTCTATTCCATGTATATACAAAATACATGGCAGCCTCAGGCCAAAAACTTTTACTCATTCCGCTTTCGCTAAGAATGGTTCTCATTCCGTCAGCCACAGTCTGATTAAATCGTTCGACAACTCCATTTTGTTGGGGGGGGGGGGGGTGTATATATTTGTCAGTTCATGGTCTATACCTTTACTTTCAAAGAATTCTTCAAGCTGACTATTTGCAAACTCTCCCCCGTTGTTAGAACGAAAAAACTTGACATTAACATCCAAAAACTTTTCAGCACGATTAATATGCCGTATAATGACATCTACTGAATCTGACTTAACTTTAAGTGGGTAAAGGTTGACATGGCGCGAGAAATCATCTATAATAGAAAGAAAGTAGTTTTCTCCGCGTCTGCCTTCAACTTTACATGGACCCCACAAGTCAGCATATATCAGTTCTAATGGACGTCTTGACCTTATTTGTCCCAAGTGCTTATGTGAAACAGACTTTAATTGTGAAACCTGCCAGTTAAATAAGTTTAAGTCCTTTATATTTAAACTATCCAAACCCCTAACTCTTTTTTCTTTAAAAGTATGTTCAAGTATACTTGGACTAATATGCCCAAATCTTTTATGCCATACATTAACACTATTTTTCTCCACTACGGAGGTTTCAAAAGTTACATTTTTACGTTTAGAATTAACAGGCTTAGCAAAAACATGATAAATACCCTTCTTTAAATGGGCTTTAAACAAAAAGTAATTATTTCTATATATTTTAATTCCACCATTGCCACCAATAAACCGGCATCCTTTCTTATCTAATGCTGGACCCAAGATCAGATTTCGACGTAATTTAGGGGAATACATAACATTTTCAAAAGTCCAAATTCTGTGACCAATTCTAAGTTTAACTTTTCCTACTCCCTCTATATCAACATTTACATCTTTTACTGCAACAGACATTTTTTCATTAAATAAAGGTTTATAACAACAAAACAAATTTTTATCATAACAAAAATGTTGTGAGGCCCCGGAATCGAAAATCCAAGAACCCTCACTATTAGATTCAGATAAACAAGATTGGGTTACAAGTAAAAGATTTGAAAAGTTACAACCTGACTTAAAAGTTCTTTGTCCACGTCTATTGAAATTCCTCCTGGCATCCGGACTCTGGTCTCTTCTACCTTGCCAATTCTGGTCTGACTGGGAAGAGTCTCTCCATCTACTGGATCAGGAAGAGGAACGATTCTGACGACAACGCTGGCTCCGGAAGCGGTCATTCCCATGATACGATTGTCCCCTGGTGTTTCTTTCTTGATTTCGGCTCTTGTTTCTGCTGCATCCCGTTTCATGAAAACACTCTTTACTATTTCCAGCACTATTGTAGTCTAATCCGGTCATGTTCGCTTGCAATTTATTATAAACCTGTTTGTCTACATCTCTTAAGCATAATCTAGACTCTTCTGCAGACAACTCAGTTAATATTACACTAAAGGTAAATTTATCATCTGGCCACCGCAAAATCGTTTGTACGATACTATCAAATTTACTAGGTAGATACCGAAGTAGCTGAAAACAGCTATATGTTGCATCATCAAAATTTTGATTTAACGACTTGAGCTGGTTTGATAATCTGAGTAATCTAGCAGCATATAAAGCTACACTTTCATTTGATTTAATTTTACAATCTAAAAGATCTGAAAAAATTTTCATATGGAAGGACCTAGAATCTGGACAATAACTAGCCTTTATCTTTTCACATGCCTCAATAGAGCTGTCACAATTCTTTATTATTTTTCTATATTCAGGTTGTACATTTAAGTACAAGGTAGATAAGGCATTATCTGACCGGGCTTTAATTTTAGCGATATCAGCCTCAGTTATTGTATCTGTCACTTCCTTAGGAACAACAATTTTTTTGTCAATAATGTCCCATAAACCTCTATCAATTAATAAATATTTAATATCAGATGACCAACTATTGTAGTTATTTGCATTTAATTTCTCAATATTATATGTTACATATGCCATTTTTTAAGAGGGAAAGAAAACTAAGTTGTAAATTTCTAATTTTATATTTTTCAAAAAACTTCCTTAAACTCAAAAAAAATTTACTATAAATGGAAAAATTCACTATTCAGTAAAAAAACAGCGCCCCCCCCCCCCGACTTAAAAATCGGGTATATACAAAAAAATTGAGCCAAAAACACAATGCACACAAGTTCTATCCAAGTTTTTTCTCCATTAAAAAAAAAAAAAAACCTGGGCCCATAACCCTAATATTGGGTCAATTATAGATCCAACGATATACTAAACCAGCAGAGTGCTGAACTAGAGGAAGCTGTATTAAAACTTGTCTATGGAGAAGAAAAAAACTAATATGTGCATGTGTAAGAAACAAGAATGACTAAAGTTTTACATTTTAAACTTAACATTTATTGACTGTATATATAACAATAACAAACATAAACAGCAAATTTAATAAAAATAAGTAAATATAAATTTAATGTATATATATCGAAATTTAAATATTAATTAAATTAATTACTTTAGAATTATTAACTCACGTTTAAATAAACCATGCTCAAGTCGTCAAAAAAACAAACTCTTAAACATATCACATTGGCCATTGAAAAACCACTGATAACACAGCAAACATGAGATCAAAACTTATTTCCGAAAACACATAGCTGTAGTATACTTTAACTATTGATAACACTATCCAAAAAATAAAACATCGCCCGCGATGTAACTGACAGTGACAGCCGACCTGGCTGACAAAAATAACAACAGGCAGAAGGAAGCAAAAAGAAGCAACCTCTTCAGCTAAGAAACTGTATTTATATCACTCGCGAAATGAACGACGAGCTAATGCCCACTAGTACAACCAATCAGAGAACGGCACATGTCGCGATCGCACGACGTTGACGGAAGAAGCGTCATATAACATCACCGGAAGTACGATGCGCCGCTTGATGGTGAAAAAACGAAGTTAGGTCAGTTGCAGACTTAGCTGTCCTATGAGAAGGTTGTAAAAATAAAGGATGAACAAAAGCTAAATAAACAAAAGATCGTTTTATATTAATTTAAGTGAGTAGAGGTATTTAATTACCTTTATACTTTCAATTATAGTAGAAAAAACTAACATTACATAGAGTTTAACTAATTTTTATATTATATTTAGAAAGTTAATTTTAATTTAAGTTGGGAAAAATATTAAATATTGACTTGGCTAAAAAATGCCATGAAATTCTATAAATAGCACTTGTACCTAACACTTCTAACCAACACGCGGCTATCACTGCGGCCAAGGCAGAACCGGCTTTCACCAGAAAACACAACAGATCTCCACTCCGTCCTCCAATGAGCTCTAGCTTGACACCACTCACATCGCAAACGGCAGTGGTTTGGAGTCATTGGAATGCACGCTACAGGGCGTCTGGTTCGTAGCTGTCCTTGAAGTAACCGATTTGCAACAGTTCGTTGTGTCACTGTGATGCCAACTGCAGCTCTAATTTCAGCTGCAGACGCAGTACGATTAGCCACAGCCATACGCCGAACACGGCGGTCTTCCCTCTCAGTAGTGCCACGTGGCCGCCCGGAACCCGGTCTTCTTGAGGCAGTACCTTCCCTTGACCACTGCTGCCAACACTCATGCACAGTGGATACATTCCTGCCAAGTCTTTCTGCAATATCGCGGAAAGAAAACCTACCTTCTCGTAGCCCTACTACACGACCTCGTTCAAACTCAGTGAGCTGTTGATGGCTTCTTCGTCTTCTTAGAGGCATCCTTGACTAACATCAACCCACTACGTCAAATCTCAACTGTAAATAATGATCACGAACCTTACAGCGCTTATTTAAAGCAAACCTCATTTGCATGTTTATAGTGTCGCTACTAGCGACACACTTATGTGCATAGCTCGAAATTTGAATCCACGTCATTTTTCAGATGTATAAACACGCCTACCAAATTTCATTTATCTAGCACAGCTCCTTCCTGGTGTTGGGATTTTTTTTTTCCATCAGTGTATTTAATCGAAATCTTATCATCATGGTAACTCCCAAAATAACACTCCAAATTGAACCAAATTTGCACAGCCAATTTATCTTATATCTTGGATAATTTATTTAAATCATGAATAAAATTTCTATCTTGGATAAGTTCGTTTACCAAGTTGCTCACAATTTTGTTTCAAGTGGCGATGTATGCATAGACCATATAAGGGTCTCGACCAAGTTTATAAATGAATTTTTATCTGCCATGATATTTCTAATTACTTTTCTCACTAAAAAATCCCTAACTCCAAACTTTCATCAAAATTGCTATGTTCAATTTGGTGTGAACCATATTTCTGCCATACGTTGCAATTGGCCTTTAAAGGTTTAACAGCGAACGCAAAAGTTTCTGAAGATGAAAATATTTCCAATCATTTATGTACCCCTGAACTTTCATCCAAAATCTCTATAGAAATTTCCGAGTAAACCCACCCCCAGGGGGGTACCTTCTTCAGGTATTCAGGGGAGTCACGCACCCCGGGCCCGAGTGATCTTTTTCCCCCCTCCTCTTGCCTTGTTTGTTTCTCTTTCTTTCTTTTACGTTTGTTTTGATTTTTGTTTTGGCTGCCAATAAGGTTTTTGGTACTTTCTTGTTGTTACTGCTTTGTTTGTTTCTTTTACTTTTGGTTTCTTAATATTTTTTCGTTGTCAATAAGATCTTGGCCCATTCTTGTTTTGTTGTTAAAAAAAACTCCAATAAAATTTTTTGAAAACACAAAAAAAGATACCACTCACCTCGTTCTACTTACCTATTTTTTGTTATGTTTCGACTCACCCTGTTTTTTGCTGTGTTGGCTGTTATTGTGGAAAAAAATTATAAAACTGTAAAAGGCATTAAAAAAAAAAATCTATTAACCATTAACCAAGTATGTCCGGTGTTGGTGTGGCGCTGGCTATTGGGGCAATGATTTTGGTGATGGTGCCACGGCAGTCTAGCCTTGGGAGCACACTGGGAGACTGGTGCCCTTGGTGAAGGTGAGACAACGGTGACTGCTCGAACGAGAAACACCAGACTAACATGACTGCCACATGTGGTGCCTGAACTGAGTCGGCGGCCTGGTAGCTGGTGAGTGGTTATGGGTGTCCCAGAGAGGATTCTTGAAAACCCTTTGCAATTGTGAGTTAGAAGAAACACTCACCCCTTTTTTCCCTCTTATATCTTATTATGGCTACAAGTAAAGGAGATTAGATTAATGCGTCTGGCTCCGGCCAAGGTATTAAAAATTAAACTGAGAAATCTTGGGCTGAAAGAATGGAAGAGTTTTCTTCCACCCTTAATGAGAGTAATGTATTTGTAAATTGCGAAGCTCGATTTTTTGTAGTGAAGAGAAATGAAGGAGATTTCTTTAAGATTTCTCCTTTTCTAATTCAGAAATCAATTCAATCAATAATCGGTGATCCAAAGTCTGTCAAAAAGCTTAGATCAGGTGAACTGCTAATTGAGTTGGAAAATAACAAGCAAGCTAATAACTTAAAAAAATGTACCCAATTTGCCAATATACGAGTCACAGTAAGTACACATAGAACACTGAACATCTGTCGTGGTGTGATATCTGAATTAGATCTACAATATATTCCAGAAAGTGAGATACTAGAGAATTTAAAAGACCAAAAAGTTATTGCCGTTAAACGAATTTCAGTCTTTGGTGATAATAAGCCTGTTCCAACTAAACACATTATTTTGACAATAGATTCTTCTAAACTTCCCCAATCAATCAAAGCTGGTTACCTTGAATGCCCTATAAGGCCATATATCCCTAACCCTCTAAGATGTTTTAATTGCCAACGTTTTGGCCACTCAAAGACCTCTTGCCGTGGTAAACTAACATGTGCCCGTTGCTGTGCAGTTGGCCATGGCAGTCAAAATTGTGAAGCTCCAGTCTCTTGCATTAATTGTAAAAAAGATCACCCATCCTACTCCAAGTCTTGTGAAAAATGGAAAATAGAGAAAGAGATTCAAACCATTAAAACAAAACAAAATATATCATACCCAGAAGCAAGGAAAATAGTAGAATCAAGAACACCCATCATTGGAAAATCATATGCTGCTGCTACTTCCACCAAAAAAACTTGTAAAACAATAGCTACACAAACAGACTCTCTAAACAGTACCAGCTCTACAGTTAAAACTGTTTTAAATAGTTTTCCAAAAATGCAACCTAAGCGTAATCAGGCTTCAAATTCCACACAGTCTTCCTCTTCCAAACAAGCTACATTAAAGAAATCTGCACATGCTGCAAAAAGCTTTTTGCCTGATTGAGCACATACCTCTGTCTCACTAAAACATTCTAACTCACCTTCCCGTCACAGTATTGTTAAGAAAAAGAAAATATTGAAATTGCCTAACCAAAAATTAAATAAAACTACAATAATAAATCCGGTTAAACAAGCGGATTTAATAAGCCTCCATCCTTCTGATGGGGAAGGTATGTCTACCGCATCAGAAGATAATGATTTAGATGTTTTAGTCTAAAAAAAAAAAAAAAAAAGAAATCATGACTAATTTCATCTCATGGAATTGCCGAGGTTTTATTAATAAACGAGATGAAATAAGAGAAATAATCTCTGATCATCGACGTCTATGCTTCGCTTTCCAAGAAACATACTTAAGACAACAGGACAATGTTAAAATCCGTGGCTATCAGTGTTTTAGAAATGATTTTATACATTCTGACAGAGCTACAGGTGGTGTAGCTCTTTTAATTTCTAATAATGTTCCACATTCTAATATCATTTTAAATAGACATCCAGGCTGTTGCTGTTCACATCCATATACATGTACTTATCACCATCTGCACTGTTTATTTGCCGCTAAATATGACTGTTCGCCAATGTGACCTCAATAGGCTTATTTTGCAACTGCCAACACCTTTTGTAACTCTTGGTGATTTCAACGGACACAATCTACTTTGGGGTAGTCCTGATATTAATCCTCGGAGACAAATCATTGAAGACCTAATTACTGACCATAATTTATGTATTTTAAATAATGGTGAAAATACATATTTTCATGAACCTTCTAGAACTTTTCATGCAATAGACCTGGCCATTTGCTCTCCCATTCTTTATCCATATTTTAATTTCTTTGTTAGTAACGACCTTCATAATAGTGACCATTTTCCTTTATTTTTATCTTTTTATAATTTTAATGATCATCATCCTATAAATCCATCCCCCAGGGGGGTACCTTCTTCAGGTATTCAGGGGGAGTCACGCCCCCCGGGCCAGAGTGATCTTTTTTTCTCTTCTTCTTTTTTTCTTTTCTTTTTTTTTAACCTTCTACCTTCTTTTCTTTTATTTCAGTTTAGTTTTATTTTATTTTATTTTTTATTTATTGACTTTTTTTTTTTTTTTTTTTTTCTCTAAGTTTTTGGCATTTTTCTTGCTTTTTCGTCCTTGTTTGTATTTTTGGTTTTTACTGCCAATAAGGTTTTGGTACTTGTTCTTGTTCATTGTTCTTGAAAAAAAAAAAATGTAAAAAAAAAAAATAAAAAATTTTGAAAAACTTAAAAAAAAAAAAATGAAACTACTTACCTTGTTTTACTCACTTTTTTGTTTTCTACTTACCTTATTTATTTTTACTCACCTTTATTTTTTGGTCTTGTTCTTGTTGGTTATACTAAAATTCCTTAACTTCTAAAACATTAACCAAGCTGAAAACGGTGTTGATGTGGCGCTGGTTATTGGGTTGGCGATTTGGTGAGGGTCTCACGGTAGTCTAGCCTTGGGAGCACACTGGGAGACTGGTGCCCTTGGTGAAGGTGAGACAACGGTGACTACTCGAACGAGAAACACCGGACTAACACGACTACCACATGTGATTCCCAATCTGGGTCGACGGTCTGGTAGCTGGTGAGTGGTTATGGGTGTCCCAGGGAGCGATTCTGAAAACCCTTTGCTTTCCGTCCGTTCAAGAAATGGGCTGACTTGTGGGACTAAGGAAACCCTCGACCCTTTTTACTTATCTCAATATGGCGACAAACAAAGGAAATACGAATAATGCGTCTGGCTCGGGCCAAACTAGTGAAAATTCAAAGGCGAAAACTTGGGCGGACAGAATGGAAGAATTTTCTTCCACTCTGAATGAGAGCAATGTATTTATGACCTTAGAAGCTAGATTTTTTGTGATAAAAAGAAAAGAGGGTGATTTTCTAAGGACATCGCCTTTTCTTATACAGAAAGCATGTCAATCAATAATGGGCGATCCAAAGTCTATAAAAAAACTGAGATCGGGCGAACTTTTAATTGAAGTCGAAAATGCCAAACAAGCTAACAACTTAAAAAATGTAATCAATTTGCAAATATTCCAGTCACTGTTGATGTCCATAGAACATTAAATACTTGCCGTGGTGTCATATCTGAACCTGACCTCCAGTTTATACCAGAAGCCGAAATTCTTGAAAACCTCAAAGAGCAAAAAGTTATCGGAGTAAAACGTATATCCATATTTCGCGACAATAAACCAATTCCAACTAAACACATTATCTTAACTATAAATTCCCCAAAACTCCCAACATCAATAAAAGCTGGGTATCTTGAATGCCCCGTCAGACAATACATACCAAATCCGTTACGCTGCTTCAACTGCCAACGTTTTGGCCATTCTAAAACATCCTGCCGTGGAAAACAGACATGTGCCCGTTGCAGTGCCATTGGTCATGACAGTCAAAATTGCGAAGCCACAGTATGTTGTGTAAATTGTAAAAAAGATCACCCGTCATATTCTAAGTCTTGTGAGAAATGGAAAATTGAAAAGGAGATTCAAACCATTAAAACAAAACAAAATATATCATACCCAGAAGCCAGAAAAATAGTAGAATCTAGAACACCCATCGTTGGTAAATCATATGCTGCTGTTACTTCCACCAAAAAAATTTGTAAAACAATAGCTACACAAACTGACTCTCTAATCAATACCAGCCCACCAGTTGAAACTGTTTCACATAATTCTACAAAAATACCCAATACTAGCTCCCCACTCGAAACTACAGTAAACAATTCCCAAATCTTACAATCCAAACCAAATCAGTCTTCTAACTCTTCACAGTCCTCTTCATCAAAATCAAGAAATTTAAAGAAAATTCCACAAACTCCTAAAACCTTATTGTCTGGAAAAAGTCTTAACTCTGCCTCTCTAAAAAATTCTAATTCACCCTCTCGTCTCAATATCATTAAGAAAAAGAAATTAAAATTGCCCACTTCGACTTCAAATGGGAAAAATAATAAAGTAAACCTTACAAAACAAGATGATATGATCAGCCTTCACCCTTCCGATGGAGAAGACGGTATGTCTACTGCATCAGAGGATAATGACGTGGATGTTATAATCTAAAAAAAAAAAAAAATCATGACTAATTTCAACTCATGGAATTGCCGAGGTTTTATTAATAAACGAGATGAAATAAGAGAAATAATCTCTGATCATCGACCTGTATGCTTCGCTTTCCAAGAAACATACCTAAGACAAAATGATATTGTTAAAATCCGTGGCTATCAGTGTTTCAGGAAAGATTTTACACATTCTGATAGAGCTACAGGTGGCGTAGCCATTTTAATCTCTAATAATATTCCACATTCATGTATCACTTTAAATACCGATATCCAGGCTATTGCAGTTCAGATCCATAAACACATACTTATCACTATCTGCACTGTCTATTTACCGCCAAATATGACCATTCGCCCAAGTGACCTAAATAGGCTTATTTCACAACTGCCAACACCTTTTTTAATTCTTGGTGATTTAAACGGGCACAGTCCACTTTGGGGTAGTCCTGATATTAATCCTCGTGGACAAAATATTGAAGACTTAATCACTGACAATAATTTATGTATTTTAAATAATGGTGACAATACCTACTTCCATGAACCTTCCAGAACTTTTCATGCAATAGACCTGGCCATCTGCTCTCCATCTTTGTATCCGTATTTCAATTTCTTTGTAAGTAACGACCTTTATAATAGTGACCATTTTCCTTTATTTTTATCTCTTTATAATTTTAATGATCATCATCCTACAAATCCACATTATATTTATGACAAGGCCAACTGGACTACTTTCACTATAAATGCAACCATCACATACGAAATGACTGAGGGTGATATCAACAGAGCAATCACTGATGTCACAAAGTGTATTATAAATGCAGCTGAAATTAGTATTCCAAAATCCTCTGGACGTCTCAGTAAAAATTCAAAGCCATGGTGGAATGAAGAATGCAATAACGCAAAAAGACAGCACCGAAAAGCTTGGGGAAATTTTAGGAGGTATCCAACTACTGCTAATTATATCGCATTCAAAAAAGCAAGGGCAGCCGCACGAAGAATCCGCAGAAACTCCCAAAAAAATTCTTGGATTAAATATGTTTCCAGCATTACCTCCAATGTAAGCAGTAAACAGCTTTGACATCGTGTCAAGAGAGCAATGGGAATTCATTCTAATCAAAGTATTTCATTTTTAAAGGATAATGGCCAAACTATAACATCTATTAAAAATATTGCAAACACCATTGGTAAAACTTTATCTGACATATCCAGCTCTAATTCCTACTCCGAACCTTTTTTGTCATATAAACATAATTCTGAACGCTCATCAATTAATTTTCACTCCCGTTCTTTACCAGAGTACAATAGTTATTTTACTGAAAATGAATTGCAAAATAGTTTGAAAAATTGTTGTAACTCTGCTCCTGGACCAGATGGTGTTACCTACATTATGATTAAACATTTATCAAAACTGTCTCTTAAAAATCTCCTTCATCTTTACAATAGGATCTGGACTGAAAATATTTTCCCTGTTGCTTGGCACGATGCTATTGTTATTCCTTTTCCGAAACCAGGTAAAGATGCTACTGACCCAAAAAATTTCAGGCCCATTGCTCTTACAAGCTGTCTATGTAAACTACTCGAAAAAATGGTAAATACTAGATTGGTTTTTATTCTTGAAAAAAATAATCTGATTTCTCCATGGCAAAGTGGTTTCCGACGAGGCCGTTCTACGGTTGACAATATTTTATTATTAGAGACAAATATCCGCAAAGCTAATGTGAGACGTAACCATTTGGTTTCAATTTTTTTCGATATAGAAAAAGCTTATGACAGGACATGGCGCTATGGTATTTTAAAAGATCTTTTTTATTTGGACTTTACAGGAAATCTCCCCATTTTCATTCAAAACTTTTTAAGAGTCAGACGCTTTCAAATTCGTATAGGATCAGTTTATACAGATTTTTATTTTCAAGAGGAAGGGGTGCCTCAAGGCAGTGTTTTGAGCGTTACGCTTTTTTCCTTGAAAATAAATGATATTTTAAAACAGCTGCCGCAAAGTGTCCATGGGAGTTTATATGTAGACGACCTGCAAATTTCTTGCCAGGGAAATGACATGCGCTTCATAGAACGCCAATTACAACTCGCTATAAAAAATATCACTAAGTGGACAAATAAAAATGGTTTTAAATTTTCGACTGACAAAACACAATGTGTGCATTTTTGTCGTAAACGAGGTCTTCATCCTGATCCTGAGATTTTGATGAATAACAGGCCAATTTCCGTTGTTGACACTGCTCGATTTCTGGGTGTTATTTTCGATAGGAAACTGAACTTTATGCCACATATTTTACAGTTGAGAACTAAATGTGACAGAGCACTTAATATTTTAAAAGTCCTTTCTAACACTTCTTGGGGAGCAGACCGTCCATCTTTACTCAAAATTTATCGAGCTACTATTCGCTCCAAACTTGATTATGCTTGTCAGGTTTATGGTTCAGCCCCTTACTCTTATATTAAAAAACTTGACACAACACATCATAGTGCGCTCAGAATTTGCTCAGGTGCTTTCCGCACGACTCCAGTCTTTAGTTTATATGCTGACTGTGTGGAGCCTTCTCTCACTGATATTAGACAAAGACTTTCACTTGAATTGTACTATCGCATCCTTTCACACCCTAATCATCCACTTCATTCTCATTTAAACTGTAACGATCATAATCTTTATGTGAATCGCCCATCTTGCATCCCACATTTTGCTCTAAGAATTAAAAACTTTCTTGCTGGCACCCCTCATATTCATACCAAAGTCCGTTCTCGTTCTCTCTTAAACATGACACCTTGGAACTTCCAGGTTGTTTCTTGTCTTCATCCATTTAAAGGATTTGACAAACCTAACACAGATGCTTCTATTTTTCAGGCCCTTTACTCATCTCATCGCTTTCATTACAAGGACTACATCGAGATTTTTACAGACGGCTCTAAGACAAGCAATAAAGTCGGTTGTGGTGTTGTCATTGGTAACACCAGTTTTAGCTATCAACTGCCTAATTCATTCTCCATATTCTCTGCAGAGTTTTTTTGCTGTTGAGGTTGCCCTTAACATTATTTCATCTCAGCACAGTAGAAAATTCATTATATATACAGACTCAAAGAGTGTTCTTGATTCTCTCTCTTCTAGCTCTTGTAACCTGACTTTCATTTCTATTTTAAAAAGTTACAACGACCTTTTGAAAAAGGGATTTGACATTTTGTTTTGTTGGGTTCCTGGCCACGTAGGCATTAAAGGCAATGAGGCAGCAGACAAATCCGCAGGGCAGGCTTCCATACTTTTAAACTGTCCCGTTCCTTATGAGGACATTAAGCACACACTTAAAAGCTATCTCAAAAATATGTGGCAAAGGGAGTGGAATAACCAAAATAATAATAAATTGCATGAAGTAAAACCTCAAATTTCAGTCTGGCCTACAATCACCCCTAGAAAATACGATGTTATTATTACACGACTACGAAACGGGCATTCAAGATTTAACCATAAATACTTACTACTTGGACAACTGGAACCTGAGTGTCCAAAATGTCATAATAGTGCTTTAACCATTCGCCATGTCCTCACCGACTGCCCTTGCCTTCGTCATCTTTATCGACAAAATTTTAATTCATCTTCACCCACTCTGACGAGCCTTTTAGGTGTAAATCCTCATTATCATTTGACAAACTTCTTGAAGGAGGCTGGTTTTTACTTTGACATCTGATTTTATTCTTTACATTGTTCATCCTTGACATCTGATTTTATTCTTTACATTGTTCATCCTGTTTTACATCTGTTTTATTATATACACTGTTTTTATTATTTTTGATTTTATCTTGTATGTTTTAATTCATTTTTTTACTGTGATGTTTTAATGACTTTCTGGATGGGTAAACCCATCCAGAAGCTACTTTCTCTTTTACCCATTTGTTTGGCGCAGCATGTCCTACTTTGGACCTTGCGCCAAAAAAAGCCAACCAACCAACCAACCAACCTATAAATCCACATTTTTATGACAAGGCCAGCTGGGCTACTTTCACTACAAATGCAACTATCACATACGAAATGACCGAGGGTGATATCAACAGAGCAGTCACTGACGTCACAAACTGTATTATAAATGCAGCTGACGTTACTATTCCAAAATCCTCTGGACGTCTCAGTAAACATTCAAAGCCATGGTGGAATGATGAATGCAATACTGCAAAAAGACAGCAACAAAAAGCTTGGGAAATTTTTAGGAGGTACCCAACAACTGCTAATTATATCGCATTCAAAAAAGCAAGGGCAGCCGCACGAAGAATCTGCAGAAACTCCCAAAAAAATTCCTATATTAAATATGTGTCCAGCATTACCTCCAATGTAAGCAGGAAACAGCTGGAGCAATGGGAATATATTCTAATCAAAGTATTTCATTTTTAAAAGATAATGGTCAAACTATAACTTCTACTAAAAATATTGCAAACACCCTTGGTAAAACTTTATCTCACATCTCCAGTTCTAATTCATATTCCGAACCTTTTTTGTCTCATAAACGTAATTCTGAACGATCATCAATCATTTTTCACTCCCGCTCTTCACCAGACTACAATAGACCTTTTACAGAAAATGAATTAAAAAATAGTTTGAAACATTGCCATAACTCTGCTCCCGGACCCGATGGTGTTACCTACATTATGATTAAACATTTATCAAAACTGTCTCTTAAAAATCTCCTTCATCTTTACAATAGGATCTGGACTGAAAATATTTTCCCTGTTGCTTGGCACGATGCTATTGTTATTCCTTTTCCTAAACCTGGCAACGATACTACTGGCCGAAAGAATTAAAGGCCCATTGTTCTTACAAGCTGTCTCTGTAAACTACTCGAAAAAATGGTTAATACTAGATTAGTTTTTATTCTTGAAAGAAATAACTTGATTTCTCCATGGCAAAGTGGTTTTCGGCGGGGTTGTTCTACGGTTGACAATATTTTATTATTAGAGACAAATATTCGCAAAGCTAATGTGAGATGTAACCATTTGGTGTCAATTTTTTTCGATATAGAAAAAGCTTATGACAAGACATGGCGCTATGGTGTTTTAAGAGATCTTTTTAATCTGGACTTTCGAGGAAATCTCCCTATTTTCATTCAAAATTTTTTAAGAGTTAGACACTTTCAAGTTCGAATAGGATCAGTTTATTCAGATTTCTATTTTCAGGAGGAGGGTGTGCCTCAAGGCAGTGTTCTGAGCATCACACTTTTTTCTTTGAAAATAAATGATATTCTAAAACAATTGCCACAATGTGTAAATGGAAGCTTATATGTTGACGACCTGCAACTTCCCATCAAGAATATCATCAACTGGACAAAGAAAAACGGTTTTACATTTTCGACTGACAAAACACTTAGAAGGAAAATGATCAACTTAGGCTACGTGACATGTTAAACATAGGCTAAGTGATGTAGCTAAGCCGTTTATTGGTAGGAAAAAATATTTGAATAAACTTGCAGTAAGAGCTGTGGGAAATACAAGAGTAGAATCTTGTAAGGTCAACAAGAAGTCGAACATAAATCCATAAGAGTGAGATGCTAAGTTATGGTAGAAATTACTTGAAAGTTGAACTTTGATGCAGGAGCCATGGGAAACATAAGGGTAGAATCTTGCAAGGTAAACAAGGTTGTGCCGTAAAATTTATATCCATATGAGTGAGCCCCCCAGGGGGGTATCTTTTCAGGTATTCAGGGGGAGTCGCGCATCCCGGGCCCAAGTGTTCTTTTTCTTCTTCTTCTTTTTTTTTTTTTTAAATATATTTTATTTCTTTCATTTTTTAGTTTTTTTTTCTTGGTTTTTCGTCCTTGTTTGTATTTTTGATTTTTACTGCCAATAAGCTCTTGGTACTTGTTCTTGTTTGTTGTTCTTGTGAAAAAAAAAAAGAAAAATTGAAGAAAAAAAAATAAAAAATTTGAAAAGTTTACAAAAAAAATGAAACAGCTTACCTTGTTTTACTCACCTTTTTGGGTTCTACTTACCTTGTTTGTTTTTACTCACCTTTATTTTTTGGTCTTGTTCTTGTTGATTCTACTAAAATTAGTTAATTTCTAAAACATTAACCAAGCTGAGACCGGTGTAGATGTGGCGCTGGTTATTGGGTTGGCGATTTGGTGAGGGTCTCACGGTAGTCTAGCCTTGGGAGCACACTGGGAGACTGGTGCCCTTGGTGAAGGTGAGACAACGGTGACTACTCGAACGAGAAACACCGGACTAACACGACTACCACATGTGATTCCCAATCTGGGTCGACGGTCTGGTAGCTGGTGAGTGGTTATGGGTGTCCCAGGGAGCGATTCTGAAAACCCTTTGCTTTTCCGTCTGTTCAAGAAACGGGCTGGCTTGTGGGACTAAGGAAACCCTCGACCTTTTCCCTTTTAGTCTGATTATGGCGACAAATTTAGGAATTTCGGATAATGCGACTGGCTCGGGCCAAGCTAATAATACACAAGCGAAATCTTGGGGCGACAGATGTGATGAATTCTCTTCAACGCTGAATGAAAATAATGTTTTTGTAAATTGTGAAGCCAGATTCTTTGTAGTAAAGCGAAATGAAAGAGATTTTTCAAAAACATCTCCATTTTTAATTCAAAAGGCTGTACAGTCCATCGTAGGCGAACCTAAATCTGTAAAAAAACTTATAACAGGGGAATTACTGATCGAACTTGAGAACGATAAGCAAGCAAAAAATCTAAAAAAATGTACTTTATTCGGAAATATGCCTGTTACTGTTACTGCTCATAGAAGCCTAAACACTAGCCGCGGAGTCATTTCAGAATCGGATCTCCAATATATCCCAGAAAGTGAAATACTAAAAAATTTAAAATCACAAAATGTCATTGCTGTTCGTCGCATTAATATCTATAGACACAATAAACAAGTACCTACTAAACATATTATTCTTACAATAGACTCACCTAAACTCCCACGTTCAATCAAAGCTGGCTACCTTGACTGCCCTATAAGACCTTACATTCCAAATCCACTGCGTTGCTATAACTGTCAACGATTTGGCCATTCAAAACAATCTTGCAGAGGGAACCTTACTTGTGCACGTTGCAGTGCCATGGGCCACGATGATAAAAACTGCGAAGCACCTGTCTCCTGTATAAACTGCAAAAAAGATCACCCTGCCTATTCTAAAGCCTGTGAAAAGTTTAAATATGAAAAAGAAATTCAAACGATCCGTACAAAACAAAATATTCCTTATCCTGAAGCAAAAAAAATGGTCGATTCTAGAACCCCAACTATAGGTAAATCTTATGCTGCTGCCACTGCAAGCAAAACTCAGAAATCATATCAAACAATAGGCACCCAAACTGAAAATCCTACCTGTTACCTGTCTGATAAAACTGTTAAAGATAACTCTCAAAAAGCTCCAGTTAACCCTAATCAGGCTTCTTCCTCTTCACAATCATCTTCCACTAACACTACTATTAAGAACTCTTTTTAAAATACAACTTCTGTACAGCGTGATAAGAAACTACTCCCTATCTCAAAAAAGCTTACTACTGCTAATTTACTCAAAAAGAAAAAACTTGTAACAAAGCCTACGACGAGCTTAAAAAAACCAACAAAATCTGATTCTGCAAAACAAGATGACACTCTTCAAATCTACCCTTCAGATGAGGATAATATGTCGACCGCTTCTGAAGATAATAACGTAGATACTATTATCTAAAAAGAATTAAAATGACTAACTTCATTTCTTGGAACTGTAGAGGTTTTAATAACAAACGGGATGAAATATAAGATATTGTCTTTGATCATCGACCTATCTGCATCGCTTTTCAAGAGACTTACTTAAAACTAAGTGACATTGTGAATATTCGCGGGTACAACTGCTTCAGGAAGGATTTCCACCAGAATAACAGGGCTACTGGTGGTGTTGCTTTTCTTATCTCTAATAGTGTTCCACACTCCAATATTCCATTAAACACTAACATCCAAGCCGTTGCTGTCCAAATTCATATTCACTTCTTAGTAACTTTTTGCACTATTTATTTACCACCAAACATGCCTCTTCAACACCATGAACTCAATAGCCTTATTCTGCAACTGCCAACCCCGTTTATCATTCTTGGAGATTTTAATGGTCATAATCCACTTTGGGGTAGTCCTGACATAAATTCACGTGGCCAAATTACTGAAGACTTTCTTACTGACAATAATTTATGTATTTTAAACAATGGTGACAATACTTATTTCCATGAACCTACCAGAACATTCCATGCAATTGACCTTGCCATCTGCTCACCTATTCTTTACCCATATCTTAATTTCTTAATCAGCAATGACTTACACAATAGTGACCACTTCCCATTATTTTTAACTCTTTATGATTTTAATTACTCTCTTACTCATAATCCTCATTTTATTTATGACAAAGCTGATTGGGCTGCTTTTTCTTTAAATGCAACTATTACAAATGACATGATTGAGTGAGACATAAATAAGGCAGTTACTGAGGTTAACAATACTATAATTAATTCTGCAAATACATCTATTCCTAAGTCTACTGGCCATCTCATTAAGCACTCAAAACCAGGGTGGAACGAAGACTGCAAATTAGCTAAAAAACTTAAACAAAAAGCATGGGGAATTTTTCGCAGATATCCTACCACTTCCAATTACATAGCATATAAGCGTGTAAGGGCAAATGCACTTAAAGTCCGGAGAAAATCTCAAAGGGAGTCTTGGATCAGCTACGTATCCAGTATAACATCAAACATTAGCAGTAAACAACCATGGCAGCGTGTCAGAAAAACAATGGGAATTCAAACTAATCACAGTATTTCATTCCTTAAACTTAATGGTCAGACTATTACCTCTATGAAAAATATTGCAAATACCATTGGCAGTTGTTTCTCTAGTACATCAAACTCAAATTCCTATTCTGAACCTTTTCTTTCATATAAAAAAAAAAAAAACTGAACGCTCTATTATCAACTTTAATTCTAACTCTTTTGAAGATTACAATAAGCCTTTTACTGAAAATGAATTAACCAATAGTCTGAAGAATACTCACTCCTCTGCTCCTGGGCCTGACGGCATAACATACACCATGATTAAACACTTATCCAGATATTCCCTTAAAAATCTGCTTAAACTTTATAATAGAATCTGGTCGGAGCATGTTTTTTCTATTGCCTGGCGCGATGCTATCGTTATACCATTTCCCACACCTGGTAAAGATGCATCTGATCCAAAGAACTATCGACCAATTGCCTTAACTAGCTGCCTGTGTAAACTTTTACAGAAAATGATCAACAACCGGCTTGTTTTTATGTTAGAGAAGAATAATTTAATTTCAGTATGGCAAAGTGGATTTCGTACAGGTCGTTCGACAATCGACAATATTCTTTTATTAGAGACGAATATTCGTAATTCTATTGTTAGACATAGCCATCTGGTGTCAGTTTTCTTTGATATCGAAAAAGCATATGACAAAACCTGGCGTTACGGTATTTTACGAGATCTTTTTAATTTGGATTTTAGAGGAAACCTTCCTATTTTTATTCAAAACTTTCTAAATGTCAGACGTTTCCGTGTTCACATTGGTTCAACTTACTCAGATTTTTACTTTCAGGAAGAAGGTGTACCTCAAGACAGTGTTTTGAGTGTTACACTTTTCTTATTAAAAATTAATGATATTCTAAAACAGTTGTCACCTAATGTACAGGGCAGTCTTTATGTTGACGACCTACAAATTTCTTGCAAGGGAAACGACATGCGTTTTATCGAACGTCAATTACAACTTGCTATAAATCGCATTACAAAATGGACAAAAGAAAATGGCTTTACGATTTCTAATGACAAAACACAGTGTGTGCATTTTTGTCGTAAACGTGGTCTTCATCCTGACCCAGAGATTTTTATGAATGGAAACAAAATTTCTGTTGTTGACACAGCTCGTTTTTTGGGTGTTCTTTTTGATAAAAAACTTACTTTTATTCCACATATTTTATATTTACGGATAAAATGTGATAAATCATTAAATATTTTAAAAGTTCTTTCAAACACTTCCTGGGGTGCTGATCGTATATCTCTCCTAAAAATTAACGTGCTCTTATACGCTCCAAGTTAGAGGCTCTACTTGTGTATCTTATCTGAAAAAAATTGACACAGTGCACCATTCGGCTCTCAGTATTTGTTCCGGTGCTTTCCGTACATCTCCCGTTCAGAGTTTATATGTTGACTGTGTGGAACCTTCCCTCACTAACATCAGACAAAAGCTCTCCTTGGAGTTGTATTATCGCATACTTTCTCATTCTCATCACCCAGTTCAACCTCATATTGGCAGCATAGATCATTCTCTTTTTCAAAATCGCCCTTCTTGCATCCCACCATTTGGACTGAGAGTTAAAAAACATTCTTTCCAGTACATCACTCAAGGACATTAATGTTCGCCCTCGCTCTTTTTCATATATGACTCCTTGGCATTCCAAGACTGTCACTTGCATACACCTGTTCAATGGTTTCGACAAATCCAGTACTGATGCAACCGTTTTTCAGGCACTTTTCGCATCTCATCGCCACACATACAATGACTACATTGATATTTATACAGATGGGTCAAAAATGAATGGACTTGTTGTTGGCTGTGGTGTCGTTCTGGATAACACTGTTATTAGCTATCGCCTCCATAGTACATTTTCCATTTTTTCTGCAGAGTTCATTGCTGTTGATGTTGCTCTCAAACTCATTTCATCCCATAGTCATAGAAAATTCATCATCTATACTGACTCAAAGAGTGTCTTGGATTCCTTGACTTCTAGCTCTTGCTCTACCTCTTTTACTTCAGTTTTAAAAATTCATAACGAACTTCTTAGAAAGGGATACAGAATTTTATTTTGCTGGGTTCCTTCTCACGTTGGCATTAAAGGTAATGAAGCTGCAGATGGAGCTGCAAAGCAGGGTTTGACTCCTCTTGAATGTCCAATTCCATATGAAGATATAAAACTTGCACTAAGAAGTTCTTTAAGAAATATCTGGCAATGAGAGTGGGAATGGGAAAATAATAATAAATTACAGGAGATTAAATCAAACATTGAAATATGGCCTACATTAACTCCACGAAAACATTGTTATTATTACTAGACTTAGAATTGGGCATTCAAGATTTACACACCGGCATTTACTCCTAGGGGAAAATGAACCTTCTTGTCCCAAATGTCACTTTAGTCAACGTACCATTCGCCATATCCTGACCCACTGTCCTTGTCTCCGGCATCTTTATCGGCAGTTTTTTAAATCATCCTCACCAAATTTGACAAGCCTTCTCGGTAGCAATCCTCATTCAGAACTGATAAATTTTTTAAAACATTCGGGTATTTATTGTGAAATTTGATTTTACTCTATTTTTTATCTTGTGCTGTTTTGTTTTAATTGTTATGTAACTGCATTAATTTTTTAAAGTATCTTTCTTCTTGACTTTGTGGATGGGGGTTGTCCCCCATCCATGTGCTTATTTTTGGATTTTTTTAACATCTCTGTTTGGCGCAGTATGTCCTTCTTGGGACCTTTGCCATAAAAAGACACCAACCAACCAACCATATGAGTGAGATGCTAAGCTACAGAGTACCGTAATTTCGTGCGCCATCGTGCGCCATTTGTCTGCACCATCGTATAGTACGCAGGTGAAGTTTTATGTAAAAATTATTAAAAAAAAAAAAAAAAATAGATTGTCCGCACTACCGTATAGTCCGCAGGAGAAAAATATAACCCCAAGAAAACAGCAAGTAAAAATTATACATTAAAAGGAACCTTTAAAGTTGATGTTTACATTTTCTATCGGAATTCCCGGTTGAATCATTGAGTGAGTTTTACTTTCCTACTAAAAATGCACTAAGGCTGATTGATTCAGTACTAGGAGATATATTTTTTGGAAGATTATCTCAAAGTTTGTCATTGGTATTGCTCAGCAGTAAAACTTCGAAGATATTTTGCGAACATAATTAAAAAAATAACAGTACAGGGATATTCAGCAATGGTGCTATCCTAATAGTGATCTTTTGCTTTATGCTCCATGGTTCGCTACTGACACGATACAATGTTTTCTTTGTGTCTTATTCTTTTGTTTATGTTTATATTTGATCGTCAGAATCGGCAGTTTGTATTTGTTTGTTTAATTGTGATTTTGAGAATTTGAACTGTGAATAACTAGCAGATAATCCGCACTCATATAGTCTACAGGTGAAATTTTTTTTTTTTTAAGTTTTTGACACGCATAGTCCGCGAACTATATGCGCGGAATTACGGTAGATTATTTGAAGAGTGGAGATTTGTAACAGGAACTATGGGAATTGAAAGGGTGGAATCTTGCATCCTCATCAAGGTGGTGTTGTAGATTTTATAATCATGAAAATAAGATGCTGAACTATGGAGTAGGTTACTTGAGGCTGAACTGTGAAACATAAGTCTGTATTATAGTGTTATAGAGGTCACATTATGAGGACTTGTATTTGACACATTGTAACACTGTAAGAAACTTGTGAGAAAAGAAAAACATATTATCTGACTTTGAAACGAAGTCATATTTTTGGCAAAATTATGTTTATTACGTATTCACATTTTATAATATTAATGGCTTCTGGCAAAGTTAATTGCAGGTCTTGTAAGGATATATTAAAAACTTTTCTATAAAACATATATAAAAAGTAACAAATGATACGTAAAATAGTTATATCAAAAAAGTCTTGTGAACATTGTAAGTGCTGCATCATAAGGAAGCTGTAGTCTTCAGATCGTTGTACATGCTGCATCATAAAGAAACCAGGAGTTGAAGTAGCTTTAATATATATCTTAAAAGAGATAGTGGTTAAAATAACACATGCATTAAGAAAACACCTTACAAACATGCATTTAAAAATTTTTAATTAAAACATTTTAAAAGCATATGTACATTTATTCGAAGCTTTTCACTTGTAATTTTTTAAAGCATCTTCAAGAATCACAAAAATGTTTATTTCTTGCAGTTTAAATGTACTTAACCCGATCAGGTTATCGTATTTTTGGGCACCTTGTCAAGACCCAAGCAAGAATACGTAATTTTTAATGAAAAAAAAAGTGATAAAATTCTTGAACTCTCTTGAATACTTATAATTTAAAGGCAGACAATGAATACTACAAATGAAATTTAAACAAATGTTTTATTTTTCATCAGAAATACGCCCATTTTTCTTCTATACATTAATTCTGACAGATGAGACATAAGAAAAATGGCTCTGGCTCCAGTGACTCACGATAAGCTGATCGGGGTCATAAATGTCGTTTGACATTGTGCAGAAATTATTACTTACAGACTTTGAATAAACACCATAAAATGCAATAAACTCGCAACAATTGTTTCAAGTCGAAAAACACACG
Source organism: Salticus scenicus (assembly GCA_963930645.1). NCBI lineage: Eukaryota > Metazoa > Arthropoda > Arachnida > Araneae > Salticidae > Salticus > Salticus scenicus. Next base: position 270,916,052 of record OZ005658.1, read on the forward strand.
ACCCTTCATCAGGCGAATAAAGTAAGCACGAGTGCTGCACCGCTTTGACTGCAGCACTCGTGCTTACTTTATTCGCCTGATGAAGGGTCGTGTGTTTTTCGACCCGAAACAATTGTTGCGAGTTTATTGCATTTTATGGTGTTTATTCAAAGTCTGTAAGTAATAATTTTTACAACGCCAGTTTTGTGGTGCTTCTTTATTAAATTGTGCAGAAATACTTATAATGGCATTAACTTGGGAAAATGATGAACCTTACGTCAAACATAGGCTATACTAATTAAAATATTATGTGCTATATATACGCTAATTAAAATATTGTGAGATGTGAAGGAATATTTTCCTGGTATGTTAAATCTTCTTGTACCAGAAACTTTTTGTTTTCATTTGAAGCATGAACAAAATCCAGCCATTTTCTGTTACTTTTTCCATTCAAAAGGTCTTCATTAAAATCTATCACTACATAATCTCTTTTTCTATCATTACATGCTAAATCACCGTTAAACATTTTAAAAAAGTTTTCTTCTAAACTCTTATTAGGATATCTTGGAGATTTATATCCTGAAATGATAATAATACTGTCAATATTTATTTTGACTAATTCAAGGTGAGAATCGCATTCTGTGGCAATTATATGCTGATCAATAATAAAATCATTACGTTTTGAAAATACTAATAACCCACGAGTTTTTGCTCGTAGAGTCATACCTTAAGTCACTTGGCTTAGGGTAACATATAGCACAGATCTTCTTATTCTTGTTAATCTGTCGAAATTAATACATACTTTTTCATATGTCTGTCCTTGGCTCTTGTGTATTGTCATAGCTTCTGCTGGTCCTATTATTAACCTTCCAGCCCCCAGGGGGGTACCTTCTTCAGGTATTCAGGGGGAGTCACGCACCCCGGGCCCGAGTGATCTTTCTCTCCCTTTTTTTTATTTTTTTTTTTTATTTTTTTGTCGTTATACCTTCCTTTCTTTTATTTCTTTCAATTTTGTTTTTGTTATTTTTATTTATTTATTTATGTTTGCTTATATGGTTTTGGCATTTTTTCTTGCTTGTTTTTTTTTGGTTTTACGGCCAATAAGGGTTTGGTACTTGTTCTTGTTTTTTGTTCATGAAAAAAAAAAAAAAAAAATTGAAAAAAAAAATTAAAAATTTGAAAAACTTGCAAAAAAATGAAACTACTTATATTGTTTTACTCACCTTTTTGGGTTCTACTTACCTTGTTTATTTTCACTCACCTTTATTTTTTGGTCTTGTTCTTGTTGTTTATACTAATCTTAATTAATTTCTAAAACATTAACCAAGCTGAAAACGGTGTAGCTGTGGCGCTGGTTATTGGGTTGGCGATTTGGTGAGGGTCTCACGGTAGTCTAGCCTTGGGATCACACTGGGAGACTGGTGCCCTTGGTGAAGGTGAGACAACGGTGACTACTCGAACGAGAAACACCGGACTAACACGACTACCACATGTGATTCCTGATCTGGGTCACTAATCTGGTAGCTGGTGAGTGGTTATGGGTGTCCCAGGGAGCGATTCTGAAAACCCTTTGCTTTTCCGTCTGTTCAAGAAACGGGCTGACTTGTGGGACTAAGGAAACCCTCGACCCTTTTTTATTATCTCAATATGGCGACAAAGAAAGGAAATACGAATAATGCGTCTGGCTCGGGCCAAGCTATCAAAAATTCAACTGAGAAATCTTGGGCGGAAAGAATGGAAGAGTTTTCTTCCACTCTTAACGAAAATAATGTATTTCTTAATTGCGAGGCAAGATTTTTTGTTGTAAAGAGAAATGAAGGAGATTTCTTTAAGACCTCTCCATTTCTGATTCAGAAATCATTGCAATCGATAATGGGTGATCCGAAGTCTGTTAAAAAACTTAGATCTGGTGAACTACTAATTGAGGTCGAAAATAACAAGCAAGCTAATAACTTAAAAAAATGTACCCACTTTGCCAATATACCAGTCACTGTAAGTATACATAGAACATTAAATATCTGCCGTGGTGTGATTTCTGAACCAGATCTACAATATATTCCAGAAAGTGAAATACTCGATAATTTGAAAGACTAAAAAGTTATTGCAGTTAAACGAATTTCAATCTTCCGTGATAATAAGCCTGTTCCCACCAAACACATTATTTTGACAATAGATTCTCCTAAACTTCCCCAATCAATCAAAGCTGGTTACCTTGAATGTCCTATAAGGCCATATATCCCTAACCCTCTAAGATGTTTTAATTGCCAACGTTTTGGCCACTCAAAGACCTCTTGCCGTGGTAAGCTAACATGCGCCCGTTGCAGTGCAATTGGCCATGACAGTGAAAATTGTGAAGCCCCTGCCTGTTGTGTTAATTGCAAAAAGGATCACCCATCTTACTCAAAATCATGTGAAAAATGGAAAACTGAAAAGGAGATACAAACCATTAAAACAAAACAAAACATATCATACCCCGAAGCAAGGAAAATTGTAGAATCAAGAACACCCATTGTTGGAAAATCATACGCTGCTGCCATAGTTAACAAAAAAACATATCAGTCTATAGCAATCCAAACTGACACTGTTCCCAACACCAACTCTCCAGTTGTAACTGCATTAAACAAAACCCCAACCTTACAATCCAATCAAAATCAGGCTTGTAACTCTTCACAGCCATCTTCATCCAAATCAAGAAACTTAAAAAAAACGCCACAAAATTCTAAAACCTTATTGTCTGGAAAAAATCTTATATCTACCTCTCTAAAGCATTCTAATTCACCCTCCCGTCTCAATATCATCAAGAAAAAGAAACTAGCAAAATTGCCCACTCCTACTACAAATAAAAATAATAAAGGAAATCTTCCAAAACAAGATGATACAATCAGCCTCCATCCTTCTGATGGGGAGGACGGTATGTCCACTGCATCAGAGGACAATGACGTGGATGTTATAATCTAAAAAAAAAAAAAAATGACCAATTTCATTTCATGGAATTGCCGAGGTTTTATTAATAAACGAGATGAAATCAGAGATATTATCTCTGATCATCGACCTATCTGCTTTGCCTTCCAAGAAACATACTTAAGACAACACGACAATGTTAAAATCCGTGGCTACCAGTGTTTCAGGAAAGATTTTACACATTCTGACAGAGCTACAGGTGGTGTAGCTCTTTTAATTTCTAATAATGTTCCACACTCTAATATCATTTTAAATACAGACATCCAGGCTATTGCTGTTCAGATCCATATACACATACTTATCACCATATGCACTGTCTACTTACCGCCAAATATGATTGTTCGACAATGTGACCTCAATAGGCTTATTTTGCAGTTACCGACTCCCTTTTTAATTCTTGGTGATTTTAATGGACACAACCAACTTTGGGGTAGTCCTGATATTAATCCTCGAGGACAAATTATTGAAGACCTAATCACTGATAATAATTTATGTATTTTAAATAACGGTGACAATACATATTTTCATGAACCTTCTAGAACTTTTCATGCAATAGACCTGGCCATTTGCTCTCCTATTCTTTATCCATATTTTAATTTCTTTGTTAGTAACGACCTTCATAATAGTGACCATTTTCCTCTATTTTTATCTTTTTATAATTTTAATGATCATCATCCTACAAATGCACATTATATTTATGACAAGGCCAACTGGGCTACTTTCACTATAAATGCAACTATCACATACGAAATGACTGAGGGTGATATCAACAGAGCAATCGCTGATGTCACAAACAGTATTATAAATGCAGCTGATATTACTATTCCAAAATCCTCTAGACGTCTCAGTAAACATTCAAAGCCATGGTGGAATGATGAATGCAATAATGCAAAAAGACAGCAACAAAAAGCTTGGGGAATTTTTAGGAGGTACCCGACTACTGCTAATTATATCGCATTCAAAAAAGCAAGGGCAGCCGCACGAAGAATCCGCAGAATCTCCCAAAAAAATTCCTGGATTAATTATGTGTCCAGCATTACCTCCAATGTAAGCAGTAAACAGCTTTGGCATCGTGTCAAGAAAGCAATGGGAATTCATTCTAATCAAAGTATTTCGTTTTTAAAAGATAATGGACAAACTATAACTTCTACTAAAAATATTGCAAACACCATTGGTAAAACTTTATCTCACATCTCCAATTCTAATTCCTATTCTGAACCTTTTTTGTCTCATAAACGTAATTCTGAACGTTCTTCAATCAACTTTCACTCCCGCTCTTCACCAGACTACAATAGACCTTTTACAGAAAATGAATTAAAAAATAGTTTGAAACATTGCCATAACTCTGCTCCCGGACCCGATGGTGTTACCTACATTATGATTAAACATTTATCAAAACAGTCTCTTAAAAACCTCCTTCATCTTTACAATAGGATCTGGACTGAAAATACTTTCCCTGTTGCTTGGCACGATGCTATTGTTATTCCTTTTCCTAAGCCAGGCAAAGATGCTACTGACCCCAATAATTACAGACCCATTGCTCTTACAAGCTGTCTATGTAAGCTGCTAGAAAAGATGGTAAATACTAGGCTTGTTTACATTTTAGAAAAAAGTAATTTGATTTCTCCATGGCAAAGTGGTTTCCGACGAGGCCGTTCAACGGTTGACAATATTTTATTATTAGAGACAAATATCCGCAAAGCTAATGTGAGACGTAACCATTTGGTTTCAATTTTTTTCGATATAGAAAAAGCTTATGACAAGACATGGCGCTATGGTATTTTAAAAGATCTTTTTAATTTGGACTTTAGAGGTAATCTCCCCATTTTCATTCAAAACTTTTTAAGAGTCAGACGCTTTCAAGTTCGTATAGGATCAGTTTATTCAGATTTTTATTTTCAAGAGGAAGGTGTGCCTCAAGGCAGTGTTTTGAGCGTTACGCTTTTTTCTTTAAAAATAAACAATATTCTTAAACAATTGCCTCCAAGTGTCCATGGGAGTTTATATGTTGACGACCTGCAAATTTCTTGCCAGGGAAATGACATGCGTTTCATTGAACGTCAGTTACAACTTGCTATAAAAAACATAATTAATTGGACAAATAAAAATGGTTTTAAATTTTCTACTGACAAAACACAATGTGTGCATTTTTGTCGTAAACGAGGTCTTCATCCTGATCCAGAGATTTTAATAAACAACAGGCCAATTTCAGTTGTTGACACTGCTCGCTTTCTGGGTGTTATTTTTGACAGAAAACTGAACTTTTTGCCACATATTTTACACTTGAGAACTAAATGTGACAGAGCACTTAATATTTTAAAAGTGCTTTCTAATACTTCTTGGGGAGCAGACCGCCCATCTTTACTTAAAATTTATCGTGCTACTATTCGCTCCAAACTTGATTATGCATGTCAGGTTTATGGTTCAGCCCCTCACTCCTATATTAAAAAACTTGACACAACACATCACAGTGCACTCAGAATTTGCTCAGGTGCTTTCCGCACGTCTCCAGTCGTTAGTTTATATGCTGACTGTGTGGAGCCTTCTCTCACTGACATCAGACAAAGACTTTCTTGTGAATTGTACTTTCGCATCCTTTCACATCCTAATCATCCACTTCATTCACTTTTAAATTGTAACGATCATAATCTTTATGTGAATCGCCCATCTTGCATCCCACATTTCGCTCTTAGAATTAAGAGCTTTCTTGCTAACACCTCTCACATTCATACCAAAATTCGTCCTCGGTCACTTTTAAACATGACGCCTTGGAATTTCCAAGTTATTTCTTGTCTTCATCCATTTAAGGGGTTTGACAAATCTAACACAGATGCCTCCATTTTTCAAGCACTTTTCTCTTCTCATCGTTCTGAGTATAAGGACTATGTCGAGATTTTTACTGACGGCTCTAAGACAACGAATAAAGTCGGTTGTGGTATCATCATTGATAACACTACATTTAGCTATCAACTCCCTAATTCATTTTCCATTTTCTCTGCAGAGTTTTTTGCGGTTGAGGTTGCTCTTAACATTATTTCATCTCATCGGAGGAGAAAATTCATTATTTATACCGACTCGAACAGTGTTCTTGACTCTCTCTCTTCTAACTCTTGTAACCTGTCCTTCATTTCAATTCTCAAAACTTACAATGACCTTCTTAAAAAGGGATTCAACATTTTGTTTTGCTGGGTTCCTGGCCATGTTGGCATTAAAGGAAATGAAGCAGCAGACAAGGCCGCAAGGCAGGCTTCTCTACTTTTAAGCTGTCCTGTACCTTACGATGACATGAAGCACACACTTAAAAGCTATTTTAAAAATATTTGGCAAAGGGAGTGGAATAACCAAAACAATAATAAATTGCAAGAAATAAAACCTGAAATTTCAATCTGGCCAACACTCACCCCTAGAAAATATGATGTCATTATTACTAGACTAAGAATTGGGCATTCAAGACTCACACATAAATACTTATTGCTTGGAGAACAACAACCTGATTGTCCAAAATGTCATTTTAGTGCACTAACCATTCGCCATATTCTCACCGACTGCCCTTGCCTTCGTCATTTGTATAGACATTATTTTAATTCATCTTCACCCAATTTGACAAGCCTTTTAGGTGCAAATTCTCATCATCACGTGACATTTTTTTTGAAAGAGGCTGGTTTTTATTTCGACATTTGATTTTATTCTTTACACTGTTCATCCCATTTTACATCTGTTTTTACTTTGAGATCTGATTTTATTGTTTACAAATTCATCCTATTTTACATCTGTTTTTTATTGTATACACTGTTTTTATTATATTTAATTTTATCTTGTATCTTGTCTTGTTTCGTTTTTGTCCTGTGACTTTTTAATGACTTTCTGGATGGGTAAACCCATCCAGAGGCTCTTTTTATTCTTTTACCTGTTTGTTTGGCGCAGCATGTCCTACTTTGGACCTTGCGCCAGAAAAAGGCATTCAACCAACCATTAACCTTCCAGCGGGCACGCTGCTTATACGAACACGAAAGGTCGCACGTATTTTTCACATTCACTATTGTAAAATATGTATTATAAAGTATCTGAATATTTTAATTATACTATAACCATTTGAAGATTAATAAAATATTCAATTGGAAATTTTATTCATTAAAAAAATACTGAAAAAAATATGAAAATTAAAGCACAAAATCAATATAAAATAATCAAAGAAACATCGGAATTATTTAAAATTAAAATAAAGCATATAGTTGATGTTTTGTCATTTTTAACAAAAAGCGTAAAGTTAGAAGTTAATTAATTTTAAAAATGTTTAAAATAATAATGTTTAAAACAAAAATAACAAAGAAACATATTAAGCAGCGAAAAAAAAGAATCAAATATAACTAAACTTCACTTGAACAGTCGCACGTATTTTTCAAATACAAATAGCATATATACAGCTTCATATCATTGTCTCGAGGTTCAAAAGATAATTAAAAATAGATCAATATATACTGAGTGAATACACAAGGATAAGTGTTCCAAGTGCTCTCTGATTTTAAGATATACAACGAGATTCACTGCTAGTGTATCTCTCATATACGAGCGCCCGCTAGAAGGTTAAATATATCAACCTGGGCATTTTCTGTGAACAACCTCATTTCATCAGTCGGTACTCTGTATTCTGTCACTTCTCTTCATTTTAGAAGAGCAATATCATCATCTGTCATTTTGCCAATTGCTATATTATTCAATGCATTAATAAAAGTGACCTCATTATTTTTGTCAATTCATAAAATGAAATTTTTTCCCAAAGGGAATTTCTATCAAAAAAGTGGCTCATCTCATTTGCTTTGCTGAGTTTGAAAATATGGGTATCCATCACGGTAGGTAATTGATTCAAGTCTCTGGCACAGATTATGGAAATGCCACCAAAGGAAGAATTGATCCCTTTAATTTGTCAAAGTCTTGTATCAACTCTACTAAAAAGTCTTCTTCCAACTATTTAAATTTCGTTGATTATTAATTTTAGATTAAATAGATTTTCTCTGATTGTATTTGCCAGATTGCTAGATAATTCTGGCATATGACCGCCAAACTGCGCAACAGGCAAAGCAAATGCTGTATGTAGTGTAATGCCTCTTATCAAGAAAGCCGCTTTTCCTGAAGGTGCACACAATAAAACCAAAATTTTGTCTTTATTCCCCCCTGGCATGCTATCAAAATAATGTGTTACTGTTTGATATATGCAGTTTATTACGGTGCTTTTACCTACACCAGCAGATCCGCTAAGAAACAGCCTCAAAGTAATTTCATTAGTCTTTAACTGATAAAGAACATATAACACAAAGTAACGTTGTTGGTTATTGAGGTTTTGCATTTCTCTGTATAAATCTTCTTCAGAAATTCTCTTTGGACATGTGTACCTTAAAATTTTCCTTTTTTCATCACGATCTAACCCTGCTTGTGCAAGTATATCTACTTTTTGCTGATTAGATATCATTTGAGCCTCAAATTCATCTATTTCTTCTTCTTCGAAATCGTGGCGGTCATTTTGTACTGCTTGCATTGCTATTTCTAGAGATTCATATTTGTTTCAATTTGCAATAATAAGATAGTACTTCCTTTCGGTATCAATTTTTTCAACTTCCTTTAGCTCATTTCTCCATGGTAAAAATGATAGTATTTGTTCTCGATAATAATTGTAAGCATCTTGAGTTAATTTGTAACGACGATTCCATGTCTTTTCCTTTGATTGTATGTCTCGATATCATTATCTTTATCAATACAGTACAAAGCCGAAAATCTGGAATCGTCGGGACCGCGGCGATTTCGGATTTTCAGTCATGCCTAAAAAATATAATGTTTTGGGTTAAGTACTTGGATAATATGCAAATTCAAGTAAAAAATAATATATTACGATGTTTAAACAAATTCTGTAATTTTTTTTTTTTTTAAATAAACTTTAACAATGAATAACTAAAAACAAATATAAAATTAAAAATTAAACTTGAAAAACAAAAGATTTATTAAAATATTTGCATACAGAAATCAGTACAAGTTAGAATAAATAAATAAAGAAAAAACATGCAATTTTTAAAACATTTGTGATTTTTTTTTTTTTTTTTTTTTTTTTTTTTTTTTAAGTATTTTAGATTTTTTTTCTGTTTAAAAGTTTGGGAAAAATAGAATATAGAATTTAGCTCTCAATTAGATAAATGTTTAAGAATTGTTACTATTATTATAATTTTCTTCCCCCTCCTCTTTCAGACTTTGCAAATGCTGGTTTTGAAGATTATTAAGAAATAAAATACTTTTACGATTTTTTTTTTCAGATATATTTATATTAAAAAAAAATGCTGTTGATGATGATTATTATTATTGCGGCTGAAAATGTCCGGATTTTTGGCTTCGTATTGTATCATCATTTCCTTCAAGATTTACAGCTGTTTTCGAATATAAAGAGAAGAAATCTGCAAGCCAGATGTCTTCCAATTTGTTTGGACGTTTACTGTATTTCAGAAAATTATCTTTCATGAATATATCTGTTGAATCTCCTTGCAAGTTCTGGCTACTTTTTTTCTTTTACCTTTTTGTGTGGTGAAGCATGTCCCGCTGTGGACCTTGCGCCAAAATAATTCATTCAACCAACTAACCGTGCAAGTTCTGCAAATCTTTCTTTTATTTGAACATCATCACTCTCTCGTTAATAGGACTTGTATTAATGAAAATGCATTGTCGGCTCGTTTTCGACAAAGGTAATGATAAAACATGATGCACAGCTTCTTGAGCAGACATCAAATTGCTGTTTAAAAAAACATAGCAATATTCCTGAATTTATCTTTAATGCTTCTGTTGCCTTTTTATATCTGATGACGCATCTTTTAATAATTTTGAAAGACCATTGTCGGCTTTCAATATATAATTTATTATGTATGATGCTAAGCCATATTCTTCTAAAATGAATTGTATGTCCATGTTGGATTCGAAAAGGCTGAACATAGATCTATTAAAACAGTTTATGCCAACTTCTAAACTGCTTCTTTTTAAGAAAACTTGAATTCGTTTCAGAGAATATCTGATAGAAGTAATATAATTTTCTTCAGTCATTTCAGGATTAGTAAGACTATCCTCAAACGCAATATTTTGTTCCTTTTTATACAAAATAAACAGGAAAATAAAATCTACATTTCTCCTTATTCTTTTTTCCTTTGCAACAAGTATGAGAATGTCTGTGTTTCTGAAAAGCTATTAGGGGGTTGTTCAAATCGCTTTCACAAGTGATAAATTTATCAATAAAATCCACACATTATTGAATAGTTTTATTATCACTACTTTCATAAGTAGGCGCTTCTTTTAACCACAAAAACACATGTTCATGAGGTGACCCTCTCATTTGAAATTCAACTCGACTGTAGCTATCTTCGACTGAATATGTGTGAAGAAAACTCTCTTCTTCCTTTATTAAAGACAAAAATTTTGTTACTTTGAAATCAAAATAACATGCGCATGTAACAGGATCATCCCTGATTAACATTGTCTTTAATTCTGCTAAGTGTATAAGCTTCGTAAATCGAAATATTTTTGGAGAATCTTAATTTTTATAAAGTTTGAATTAATTCTGGCACAATCTTTTCTCCAGCAGTTAGGGTAAGAAAAAACATGGGTCTTCTCAATTGTCTGATCATTGTCAGGTGCTACTTTTTCTTAGATTCCCAATAACTTGATGAAGAACGAATTTTATTTAATAAATTTTGATGCTGGCTACAGTATTTTAAAGTTTTAAGAAAGTCTGGATTTATAACTTGAAAAGCAGAGGTTCTTTCAGTAGTTTTTCTTTTCCTGAAACAAATGTGTGTACTTGCGATACAGGATTTTTCTAACGTTTTCTTGGCCATGTATAACTGTCGACTTGGTTTACAAGATCTCTGATCTTCCTTCGACATTCTGATTTAACTCTATCACTATACGTTATATTTGCTTCTGTTTGTATATTGAAGGAATGCCCACTAAAGATTGTAGAGAATGTTCATTCATCCAAATTTTCTACCAAGTGCCATGGAAGAGGTTTCTTTCCTTGATCAGGAGCTGTCACTTTTATGTCAGTATTGAATTGAAAATTTCTTTCAATAACAGCAACTTCTTCATAGACTTACACATCTACAAATTCTGTATCTTCATAATCTTTTTCGGTGATAATTTTATCAGCAATATTTTAAAATTTCTCATTGTTGCAAAGGTCAGACTGTTTGATGATGAAATTTATTTTCTCATCAAACTTCCCTTCGTATCGCTGAAAGAAACTATCTATTTTGATTCTATATTTTTTATAGAGGGGCATTTCCTGTAGGTATTTTAAAGCCTCACATACAACAGCTGGACGTACTGTTTCAAACATATAATCAGTTGAATGGATCATATGTCTTTTCAATTTTACTTGTATTGTTGCCATATTATCAAATTGTCTTGGCAAAACTTGCAATATATCATTAATTTCAATGGGAATGTTCACCAAACTATCTTTCAGTCCTAATTGTGGATTTAAAACAAAAGGCTTCAATGGTCGAATCTGCATAAAATTTATGTACGGAGAAACCATTCTTTCCTCTAGAGGAGATAAATCCTGCACACCTTTGGGTACATCTACAAATTTCAATCCAAAACTAGCTCTCCAGTTGAAACTACAATAGTCAATCCCCCAAAATTACAATCCAACCCAAATCGGGCTTCAAATTCCTCACAGGCTTCTTCATCTAAATCAGGAATTTTTAATAAACCTCCACAAACTCTTAAAAGCAAATTGTCTGACAGAGGTCATAACTCTCCCTCCCATCTCAACATCATAAAGAAAGTAACAAAAATACCCACTCAACTTTAAATAAAACTAATAAAACCAAGATGATATAATAACCCTTCATCCTTCTGATGGGGAGGGTAGTATGTCTACTGCTTCAGAGGATAATGATGTGAATGTTTTAATATAAAAATAAAATGACTAATTTAGAAAGACTTGAAAACTTAAAAAGTATCGAATTGAAAAATTCTATCAATAACAGCAACTTCAACATCTACAAATTCTGTATTTTCATAATCTTTTTCGGTGATAATTTTATTAGCAATATTTTTAAATTTCTCATCGTTGCAAAGGTCAGACTGTTCAATGATGAAATTTATTTTCTCATCAAACTTCCCTTCGTATCGCTGAAATAAACTATCTATTTTGATTCTATATTTTTTATACAGGGGCATTTCCTGTAGGTATTTTAAAGCCACACATACAACAGCTGGACGTATTGTTTCAAACATATAATCAGTTGAATGGATCATATGTCTTTTCAATTTTACTTGTATTGTTGCCATATTATGAAATTGTTTTGGCAAAACTTGCAATATATCATTAATTTCAATGGGAATGTTCACCACACTATCTTTCAGTCCTAATTGTGGATTTAAGGACTTCAATGGTCGAATTTGCATAAAATGTATATACGGAGAAACCATTCTTTCCTCTAGAGGAGATAAATCCTGCACACCTTTGGGTACATCTACAAATTTAAATCCATTGCTTGTAGCTAATTTTGGAAGCAATCCTTTTAAGACATTTTTTACAGGTTTTGCAGATATATTTCGATTCAGTGTTATGTATTTTTGCAAAAAAAAAAAGACTTTTTTCATATAATCATTCAAAGTAAAATTTACTACGGAATGATTAAAAAATAACCCCTCATGACAACAACAGATCGTTTCCCGGCTCTGGTATATTTCACATAGTTGGTATAAAAATCATCCTTCCACTCCAAATTTTCTAAAAATAAAATGACTAATTAATAGGTTTATAAATAAAGGTTTTATAAATAAACGAGATGAAATCAGAGATATTATCTCTGATCATCGACCTGTCTGCTTCGCCTTCCAAGAAACATGCTTAAGACAACACGATAATGTTAAAATCCGTGGTGTGACATTGATAATGCCACAGTCCTCTAAAAATTAAGTTGAAACAAAAGTCATTTTAAAAAAATGAATCTAAATCCAGTAATTTCAAAGGCTGTGACCATTTTATTATTAAAACATATAAAATGAGGATAAACAAGGACAAACCCAGATCGTATCCATAAATTATGAATTCATTAAAAATGATGGTGGAGGAGAGAGATTTTAATTCACGAAAATTTTACATCTTGACAGCAAGGTGATCTTAGTTCGAAGTCACAGCAATCAGGATCGACTACCCACTTGTAATCTGCCAGATTGTGGTAAAATCACCACATCCAGAAGCCAACGGCGCCAATTAATTTTTCTTTGTCTTAATGTTATTCTAATATGAATTTTAAATTTAGAAAAGACAGTTGGAAATAATGCAACCCTAACTTGGCATACTTCACTGCACCAAAATAACGGTTACAAACAGGTGCAGATCATTATGAAATTATAGCGACTTGATGTCTGAAAGATGAGTCATTTAGATTATCTCAAACTGCAAATTAATTACATTATATGTATTTGGAGTTAAATAAAAAAAATGAAAAATGTAACAGAAATTGCTTAATGGATTTTTTACAGCTATAAACATAGATTTATTGAGAAACGCAATGAAATAAAGAAAATTCTTTTCAGGGAGTATAAAATTAAATTGTGTTTAAGATCCCCAATATATATATTGCATTTTGCTAAAAAGGAGATCAATGGATTTATTACTGCATTCTTTCTTAAAACTATTAAAGATTATTTATTTTAATTTCCAACAAAGAATTTAATAAATTTGAAATAAATCTGACATATATTAAGAGGAATATTAAAAGTTAATTTTAATTGTAAATAAATAGATGTTTAATAAACATGAAATAAATTTGATGAAATAAAAGCATATGGGAGCAACTCGCTCACACGTGGCTATCGGTGTTTTAGAAAAGATTTTACACATCTGACAGACCTAGAGGTGGTGTAGCTCTTTTAATTTCAAATAATGTTCCACATTCTAATATAATTTTAAATACAGACATTCAGGCTGTTGCAGTTCAGATTCATATACACATACTTATCACCATCTGCACTGTTTATTTACCACCAAATATGACTGTTCGCCAATCTGACCTCAATAGGCTTATTTTTCAACTGCCGACCCCTTTCTTAATTTGGTGATTTAAATGGGCACAATCACATTTGGGGCAGTCCTGATATTAATCCTCGAGGAAAGTTATTGAAGACTTAATCACTGACAATACATATTTTCATGAACCCTCCAGAACGTTCCATGCAATTGACCTTCCCATTAGTTCTCCTGCTCTTTATCTATATTTTAACTTTTTTGTTAGCAATGAGTTACACAGTAGGATCCCTAAAATGGGTGCTCACAGCAGGGACCAGCTGCTCCCATCTTTATTACAGAGATATGCTCCTTTGTATCTCTTTTATTGTATTATAAAAAGATAATGTTTGAAGTTTTCTTGGCTGCTTCTCTATCTGTTCCATTAAGGAAATACAACTGGGTAAAAATTTTTTTCAACATCTTGGGCAGTATTACTTTCTTAAAAAACCTTTCTGCATTTGCTGATACATCAGCCCAAAAATCATGATTGGGGAATATTCTTACAATATAAAGTTCATCTTTCTTCCACAAAACAAAATCACAATACAGTCTTTTTGAGATGAATATTTAAGATTGAACTTGATAATAATAATCATGCTTCTTGGGCAATCTTTTGTTATTATTAACAATTTCAAAACAATGATGATCAGACAGCTATTCACCCTCTTTTCTTAAACAAAATGGACACTTAATTTCTAAACAGCCAAGTCCACAACAATCACATGATACAAGTCCATCAGGCAAAGCTCCAAGATGTGGGTAATCAGGATTTATAAGGAATCCACAAGAAGAAATTTTGATACTAGGATGATGTTTTTTCTGGAATGAAATATACTGCTTTTTGCACCCTTCTCATTCATGCATCCTCATTCCATTGCTTTATTCCAGAATACTTTGGAAGGGTAACAAATCTTTTTAATTGTTGTCATTGATAGAGCATCTATGTTAGCTGAACAAACTGATTTCAGTACAGATCCAGTTATTCGCCCTGCTCTATTTAAAAACCATTTCCTACATTTCGATTGTTTTACAGTTTTTATTTATTAAATCAGCTTCACTAAAATTAATACTTAAATCCACTTTTAACACTTGTTATTCTAATTCTTCTAAAGTCATTTTCATGTAATCCTCTTTGTACAATATACAGTTTATTTAAATCTCAGTCTTTGAAATTTTTTCCGCATTTAAAACAGCACTGTTGCACTTTCCTGAACTTAATTTGTCTCGGACGTTTCTAAATTCCTCTTCATCCATTCTTGGAATTACTCAGGTAGAAAGTGGGGCAGTTACTTTATTTTTATCATTAGAAAAGAAATTCATGTTTTTAACTTCTGAAAATTCCACAGCTTTTTTGGGATGACCCCAGTAAGGAGCCATAGAAATAACAAATGTTTCACTCTTTTTCCTAAAAACATCTTCAACATAAAACATCAGTGAAGCAACATGTGTACATGTTAACCCAAGGCCAGCTATACAATTGCAATGAGCTGATTGTATGACTCCTTCTACATTAAAAATAAACCATGACTCTGCTGGTTTTTGTGACAAATGCTGTGAATGTCGCACCTAAGAGTTAAAAAGTAAAATAGTAAATAATCCGTTTAAACACCATCATAATATTTTGATTGAATAATAATAAAATTAACAATCCTTTCCTGTTTAACAGCCACCATCTAGATTAATAGTAAGTTCAAAATTGAATAATTTCAAATGTTCATTTTAACTGTTTATTAAGACTGCAACTACTCGAATGCACAGAGTTAATCACTGCAATCATGGGTACACCTCGCACGTGAGCAGGACGCTTGTCTGGATCAACACGGGCTTCATAGCAGATCTCTTCCGCTTGATACTTCTTATTCTTTCGACGTAAGTGTTCAGTGATAATAATAGCATCCTTCGTCTGTAAAAACAAAAAATAGAAGATATATACAATAAGATCAATCTTGAAAAAAAGAAAAAAAAAAATCATACATAAAAGTAAATACTTCCTTGGGAAATCTCACCACCAGTTGTATATGTAGATCCAGCTCCAACAGGCATAGCAGAAGTTTAGAATAATAATAATAATAATAATAAAAATTATTACTCAAGAATCCTGTCTCTGTAATACAGCAGCAAAGCCATGGGATTTTCCAGAAATGTTTGTGCAACTTCATCAAATTCCATGGGATTTTCGATGAAAAATTTTGACGCTTCATCTGTCAGCTGAAAAAGTCAATACTGAAAAGCCATCTTCAAGTCAATAAAATCGTTAAAAAATATCAGTAATAATTAAAATAACTTACTTCATCATCGGAATCATTGAATGGCATTTCAGAAAAGAACCTAAAATAAAAAAGAACATATTGTAGAAAAATATTAAATGAATTAAAGTTCAGAAAAAAAAGTTGCATAAAAGTGTTGAAATTTTTCAGGAAAGAAAAAAATATTCACGATTTTAAAAAAATCTTTAAAAAAATTTAAAATTGGAAAAATAATCTTGAAATATTTTAAACAGATTTTTTCCAAAAAGCTTTAAAAAATAAGTAAAAAAAATTTTTTACAAAAAGAAAATGAATTTTTAGTATATTGTTTAAAAATAAAAATTAGAAAAAAAAAATTATTATTTACCTGATTTTCTCCATCAACAGAAGCAATGGTATTGAATGAACGTTTCATTTTTCTGAAGAAATAAAGCAATCCTAGCAATAGAGCAAGCAAAAATTTTCTTTGGCAATGTCAGACAAGAATGTGAACCTGATAGATCAGGATGGTCCTTAAATATTCAACGTGAAAAATGTGACATCAGTTATATACCTTCTTATTGGCTGGATCTGGATCCACTTGGGAGCAAGTTGGGGGAAAACATAGAAAAGGAAACTCAAGGTAACTTTGTTGTAGCTTAGTCGGTATTGTGCCCGGCTTGCCTGCCACAGAGTAGGGGCTCGAATTTCCTGGATGGTAATATCATTTTGTAAAAATTAATTGAATTAATCAAAATAGTCAGTGAAATTACTAAGTAATAAATAGTCAATAAAATAATAAATTCACTCATTAAAATTAATTGATTAATGAAGTACTGATTATAAAAATATACCACGTTGTCCTCTTTTTGGTTGATGACGTCATTCTCTCTCATGTTCTGACAGGATTCTCTCTGTTGCGTAATAGAAATATCTAACACTGTCAACCCTCCCTCACAGGTTCTGACAGGATGCTGTGTTGCAAATTGGAGAAAACAAAACTCTATCCCTGTCATCTTTCGCTAGAATAGCCACGCCCCCTTTTGATGACGTCCCTCCTTTGATTGACAGTTTGGCCTCGCCTTTTGCACCCCAAAGCACTGGGCTTCCTTTTTAAGAAAGCAATAAATTTTTCTAAGTCAGGAAGTTTTTGGTAATACAAAAAAGGATTTTTTATATTTTTAGTTTTACAAAAAAAATTTCATGTGTTTGTTGTTAATCTTAAAATATACTTAACTATAGTAAAAGATTCATGATTGTCACAGGTTCTGACAGTCATTTCTTTTGATGATATGTTCATTGTCAGGGTTGTTAGTAAAAGTCTTTGATTAGACTGAGAAAAATTCCTAAGTTAGCTCCAATAATTTTTTGAGTTACTGCAAAATTATGTGCTACAACATTAACAGCTTCAATAGCTGGATGCTTAAGACCTCCTCGGTAGCAACTGTTAATATATTTAAAATGAGGATGAAGAGGAAGTGAGTTACTCATTGTCAAACTTGCTTTACAATCATTACATTTTATTCTTTTGAGAACTGATTGGACACAATATCCAGCAAGATATGTGATTAAAGGCATTTGTTGTGAAATTGAACTAATATCGCTATCAGACAATTCAAAATCATTGAAATGTTCTGGAATGTGGATTATATTTAGATCTTCATCTATAGAATCACAGTTATAGATTTGAGTAAATTTAATATTTCTTTATGTCTGTGATTTTAATGTTAATTTCAATAAATTATATAATGAAAGTTTATTTTCTATTTCGTAAATCTGTCATATCGACACATGATACTGAGTACCAGCCATTTGTCTATATAAACTAAACCGATACTCATCTGTTTGAATTTTGCCTAGTAGGATATAATTCATACCAACTCTGTCACACAATATCTAGTAAGCTCTACGATACACTTAGTGGAAATCAAAATGCTGAAAAAGTTTCTCTAGTTAATTTGCCTGTATAAGAATTCATTTCACCCCATTTTTCCAGCGAGTTTAAAAAGTCTTTTTAAATTGTAAATTTTGATCTGTTTCTTCAATTGTGAAAGAGCCACACATTTCATCCCGCAAATGAATTCCCACATGCGGTTTGGTATTCATATTTTGAAACCAAGTACGAAATGTATGAATATATGAGGCAGTACTTTCACAGATAGAATTTTCCTAAACCTTTAGCAACACTACCATTAAAAATCTGTAAAGCAAGTTTGGTACTTTGCTTTTCTAAAATAGTAGGATTTAAAGCTTTTTTGGTTATCGTATAACTGTGTTTTAACAAATTTCTAGATTCTAAATCATTAATACATTTAAAAGAAGCTGTCAAAACTTTATCTTGTGAAATTTCAAAATGTATTAAATAGGTGTTTTTAAATTTTTTTGATTTGTCCAATTATTTTGAACATATTTAATCAGATGCACAGTTATCCACACACACACACACAAAAAAAAAAAAACAGAGGTCTGTTTGGATCACAGGGGTGTGGATACACAAAATCTGACAATACATTACATCAAATTTATTCATGCATTTTCTATTAATGCTGTTATCGTTTACTATAATGACTTAAAACGTATTTTCTCTAATCCCAAAATAATGCTTCTAAGTACAATGCTTCTAAGTACTGAATGCATGATGTCTCCTGTAATTTTTTTAATAGGAAGAATATGAACAACGTCCTTACATTTAGAAAAAAGGCTCTGTAATAAAAAAAAAACATAGGCACTACCAACTAATTCTGTGTTATCACATGCAATTCGCACAATATCTCCCCATTTATAATCAATGAATTGTATTAAGTGTATTTAATTGTATTAAGTGTATTTCATCCACCATAGCTGCAATATATTTTTCAGTGTCTTTTAGCCTGAAAAATCTTAATTTTGCATAACTGAGAAATTTTCCATTGTTAATTTCTTTTTGGGGATTGACATTAAAATTAATTTATGTATAGTTGAATAATGGGACAAAAATAAAATAAATAAACCAAAATCTCTCACAAATTTGTATGCCTGAGGAGAAATTGGATTAAGCAATGAGCAAATGTTTTGCAAAATGTTTTTGTCATATGTTTGCAGAATTTGATGATTTAATAGCATCTAATATCATAAAAATTTCATTCATGTTATGAACATTAGGTAGCATGTCTATGCCATTTATTTTTTCAAAGGTTCACCCCTGAAACTCACATTTACTTTTTAATCATTATCAATGACTACTGAATAATCCAGTTTTGTGAAAGGAAGATTATTTAAATTTAAGTACATAACAAATATTTCATTGCATAAAATTTCCCAAAATTAAGAGGCTAGATGTATACTAACAATGTTTCTGAGTTCATTAAGAGAATGCTCTCCTCCTTTCGAAATTAAGCTATCATGGATAGCTTTCTCTACATTCCTATGCTCCCTGCTTTTCCCCTTTTCCTATGGAGCATCCCGATGTTGAATGTTAGTCGAGAAATATGTAGGGCAATGTGGAAAGATACTGGGAATGGCATTTTTATGTAACTTTAACTTCCGTAGTAGAGGAGATATTTTTTCACGATCCTCATCGGCAGCAGAACTTTCCCAAAGTATGTTTTCTGGAGTAAAATGTTCCTAACAAATCTATTACAAATAAAGAAACAAAATTAGTAATTTAGTACAGTGGTAACCAACTGATGGTCTGCAGAAATATCGGAACATTATTTGATTTTTTTTATATCACTTGTTTACATAATTTCCTATGACTTATTAATAAAATTTTATATAATTCATTAACCCATTAACCACCAAAACTAGAAACAATGATTTTTTTCTAAATACAAACAGTAATACGCATTATTTTGATCATATATAAATATTTAAAATAAAATTATTAAAATTTAGTCTTATTTTACTAAATACAGGGTGTTGTATTTGTACAACTTCAGTGGAATAAGAGTATAGAATAAATAAAAATTAATGTTTACGGAAATTTCCTTGAGGGAACATAAAACAGCAAAAACTACAGATGACTTTCAAGTAATTATTCAAATATGAAGATTTTAAAAAGTTTTGAATTGATTAGTGCTTCAAGTTTAAAATTTATTTTTAAATGTAAAATTATTTTTCAGATCAAATTTTTTTGTAATAAAATAAACATCTATCCTTTCTTAAAAACAATACTTAATATAAAATATCTTTTTTAGTTAACTGTTAAACGCCATTACATCTGGTCTTGCGTGAATGAAACACCAGCGAAAAATGGGTTAATGTATTATCATATCACTTAATAAAATTTCATATCGCTTATTAATACAAAATCTTAACAAATTAAAAAAAAAAAAAAAAAAAAAAAACCTTTATGATCGGTCAGAATTTTAGTTTGAATATGCACTCCTTCGTCAGCGCCTTTTTCAATCGTTTTTTGCTGGGTCTGGATTATATTCTTGAAAAGAAAAATTTAATCTCCCTATGGCAAAGTGGTTTTAGACGTGACCGTTCTGCTATTGACAATGTTTTACTGCTAGAGACAAATATTCGGAAAGCTAATAATCATGTGGTGTCAATATTTTTTGTATGGGAAGTCTATGACAACACATGGCTCCATGGCATTTTGAAGGATATTTTTTATTTGGACTTTAGTGGAAACCTTCTCATTTTTATTAAAAAAATTTTGTGAGTCAAACGCTTCCAAGTTCAAATTTGTTCAGTTTATTCAGATTTTTACTTTCAGGAAAGTGTACCACAAGGCAGTGTCTTGAGTGTTATACTCTTCCCTTAAAAAAATTAGACATTTTAAAATAACTCCGTCTTCATCCTGATCCACAGAATTTATAAATGACATACCTATTTCGGTAGTTGACTCTGCCCGTTTTTTTTGGGTGTAATTTTTGACAAAAAACTCAATTTTAAGCAACATATTTCTTATTTTAAGGACGAAATGTGACAAAATTTTAAACATCTTTAAAAGTACTTTAAACACATCTAGGGGTGCAGATTGCATTTCTTTACTAAAAAACTACTGCTTTTATATCCATTACAAATTAGATTATACCTGTGAAATTTATGGGTCTGTTCGTAATTCTTACCTTAAAAAACTTGACACAGTTCATCACGCCCCCAGGGGGGTACCTTCTTCAGGTATTCAGGGGGAGTCACGCACCCCGGGCCCGAGTGATCTTTTTCTTTCCCCTCCTCTTGCCTTGTTTGTTTCCCTTTTTTTCTTTTACGTTTGTTTTGATTTTTGTTTTCGCTGCCAATAAGTTTTTTGGTACTTTCTTGTTGTTACTGCTTTGTTTCTTTTACTTTTGGTTTCTTAATTTGTTTTTCGTAGTCAATAAGTTCTTGGCCCATTCTTGTTTTGTTGTTAAAAAAAATAAAAACTCCAAAAAAATTATAAAATTTTTTGAAAACACAAAAAAAGGTACCACTCACCTCATTCTACTAACCTATTTTTGTTAAGTTTTGACTCACCCTGTTTTCTTCTGTGTTGGCTGTTATTTAAAAAAAAAAACTGAAAAAATTATAAAACTGTAAAAGGCACAAAAAAATAAATCTATTAATATTAACCATTAACCAAGTATGTCCGGTGTTGGTGTGGCGCTGGCTATTGGGACAAAGATTTTGGTGATGGTGCCACGGCAGTCTAGCCTTGGGATCACACTGGGAGACTGGTGCCCTTGGTGAAGGTGAGACAACGGTGACTACTCGAACGAGAAACACCGGACTAACACGACTGCCACATGTGGTGCCTGAACTGGGTCGGCGGCCTGGTAGCTGGTGAGTGGTTATGGGTGTCCCAGAGAGGATTCTTAAAAACCCTTTGCGTTTGTGTGTTGGAAGAAACACTCACCCCTTTTCCCTTATCTCTCTAATTATGGCTACAAATATAGGTAATTCGAATAATGCGTCTGGCTCGGGCCAAGCTAATGCAAGCTCAAAGGGTAAGTCATGGGCAGATAGAGTGGAGGAATTTTCTTACACTTTGAGTGAGAATAATGTTTTCATGAAGTGCGAAGCTAGATTTTTTGTGGTTAAGAGGAGTGAAGGAGACTTTTCACAAACGTCTCCCTTTTTGATACAGAAAGCACTGCAGTCTATTATGGGTGATCCAAAGTCGGTAAAGAAACTCAGATCAGGTGAATTATTGATCGAGGTTGAAAATGAAAAACAAGCACACAATCTTACTAAATGTACCAAATTTGCAAACATACCAGTAACTGTTAGTCCACACAGAACACTAAACATCTGCCGTGGTGTCATCTCAGAATCAGATCTTCAATATGTACCAGAATCCGAAATTCTAGAAAACATGAAGGACCAAGGAGTTATTGCAGTTAAACGTATTTCTATATTCCGTGACAATAAGCCTATTCCAACAAAACACATAATTTTAACAATAGATTCCCCTAAATTACCACGCTCCATAAAAGCAGGTTACCTTGAATGCCCCATAAGACAATACATTCCTAATCCTCTACGCTGTTTCAATTGCCAACGTTTTGGCCACTCTAAAAATTCTTGCCGAGGAAAACAAACATGTGCCCGCTGCAGTGCAGTAGGCCATGACAGTCAAAACTGTGAAGCTCCAGTCTCTTGCGTTAATTATAAAAAAGATCACCCATCATATTCTAAGTCTTGTGAAAAATGGAAAACTGAGAAGGAGATACAAACTATTAAAACAAAACAAAACATATCATATCCCGAAGCACGGAAAATTGTGGAATCAAGAACACCCATTGTTGGAAAATCATATGCTGCTGCCATAGGAACCAAAAAAACATATCAGTCTATTGCAATCCAAACTGACACTGTTCATAATACTAGCTCTCCAGTTGTAACTGCATTAAAGAGTTCCCCAAACTTACAACCCAATCCAAATCAGGCTTCTAGCTCTTCACAGTCATCTTCATCCAAATCAAGAAACTTAAAGAAAACGCCACAAACTATTAAAACCTTATTGGTCTGGGAATAATCTTAACTCTACCTCTCAAAAACATTCAAATTCACCCTCTCATCTCAATATCAAGAAAAAGAAACTAATGAAATCGCCCACTCCTACTACAAATAAAAGTAATAAAGTAAACGTTCCAAAACAAGATGATACGATCAGCCTCCATCCTTCTGATGGGGAGGACGGAATGTCTACTGCATCAGAGGACAATGACGTGGATGTTATAATCTAAAAAAAAAAAAAATGACCAATTTCATTTCATGGAATTGCCGGGGTTTTATTAATAAACGTGATGAAATCAGAGATATCATCTCTGATCATCAACCTATATGCTTCGCTTTCCAAGAAACATACTTAAGACAACACGATAAAGTCAAAATTCGTGGCTATACCTGTTTCAGGAAAGATTTTACACAGTCTGACCGAGCTACAGGTGGGGTAGCCCTTCTGATTTCTAATAATGTACCACACTCCAATATACCTCTAAATACGAACATTCAAGCTGTTGCCATTCAGGTACACTCTCATCTATTAATGACCATTTGCACTCTCTATCTTCCACCAAATGCATCCATAAACCAGCATGACCTCAATAGCCTTATTTCTCAACTTCCAACTCCCTTCTTAATATTTGGAGATTTCAATGGACATAATCTGCTGTGGGGAAGCCCTAATAATAACCCCCGTGGTCAAATCATTGAAAATGTTATTTCTGACAACTCCTTGTGTATCTTAAATAATGGGGACAATACTTACTTTCATGAACCTTCTAGGACTTTCCATGCTATTGACCTTGCCATCTGCTCTCCCAATCTATATCCATATTTTAATTTTTTTGTGAGTAACGATCTACATAGTAGTGACCATTTTCCTTTATTTTTATCCTTTTATAATTTTAATGAACATCATCTATGTAATCCACATTATATATATGACAAGGCCAACTGAACTGCTTTCACTATCAATGCAACTATAACCCATGATATGATTGAAGGTGATATCAACAAAGCAATTACTGATGTCACTAATTGTATAATAAATGCAGCTAATCTTACTATTCCAAAATCATCTGGGTGTCTCCATAAACATTCAAAGCCATGGTGGAATGATGAATGCAATATTGCAAAAAGACAGCAGCAAAAAGCTTGGGGAATTTTTAGGAGGTACCCAACCACTGTTAATTATATCACATTCAAAAAAGCAAGGGCAGCCGCACGCAGAATTCGCAGAAAATCCCAAAAGGATTCCTGGATTAAATATGTGTCCAGCATTACCTCCAATTTAAGCAGCAAACAGCTTTGGCATCGCGTTTAAAAAGTAATGGGAATTTACTCTAATCATAGTATTTCTTTTTTGAAGGATAATGGCCAAACGATTACTTCAATGAAAAATATTGCAGATACCATTGGTAGAACTTTATCTAATATCTCTAGCTCGAACTCCTACTGTGAACCTTTTCTATCTTATAAATATAATTCTGAACGTTCAACAATAAATTTTAGGTCCTGCTCATCACAAGATTACAATAGCCCATTTACTGAAAATGAATTAAACAATAGTTTGAAACATTGTCATAACTCTGCCCCTGGTCCTGATGGCATTACTTACCCCATGATCAAACACTTATCAATACAGTCTCTTAAAAATCTCCTTCATCTTTATAATAGAATCTGGACCGAAAATACTTTTCCTATTGCTTGGCATGATGCCATTATAATTCCTTTTCCTAAGCCCGGCAAAGATGCAACCGATCCAAAAAACTACAGGCCAATTGCTTTGACTAGCTGCTTATGTAAACTGCTCGAGAAAATGGTTAATACTAGGCTGGTTTATATTCTTGAAAAGAAAAGGTTAATCTCCCCATGGCAAAGTGGTTTTAGGCATGGCCGCTCTGCTATTGACAATGTTTTACTTCTAGAGACCAATATTCGGAAAGCTAATGTTAGACGTAACCATTTGGTGTCAATCTTTTTTGATATGGAAAAGGCATATGACAGGACATGGCGCCATGGCATTTTAAAGGATCTATTTAATTTGGACTTTCGTGGTAACCTTCCCATTTTTATTAAAAATTTTTTGAGAGTCAGACACTTCCAAGTTCGGATTGGTTCAGTTTATTCAGACTTTTACTTTCAGGACGAAGGTGTACCTCAAGGCAGTGTGTTGAGTGTTACATTCTTCTCTTTAAAAATCAATGATATATTAAAACAACTTCCACAAACTGTTCATGGCTGTCTATACGTTGACGACCTGCAGATTTCTTGCCAGGGAAATGATATGCGTTTCATTGAACGACAGTTGCAACTTGCTGTTAAAAACATTCTTAAATGGACTAATAAAAATGGTTTTACTTTTTCCAGTGACAAAACACAGTGTGTGCATTTTTGCCGCAAACGTGGTCTTCATCCAGATCCACAAATTTTTATTAATGACATACCTATTTCGGTAATTGACTCTGCCCGTTTTTTGGGTGTAATTTTTGACAAAAAACTCAATTTTAAAGACCATATTTCTTATTTAAGGACGAAATGTGAAAGAATTTTAAATATTTTAAAAGTACTTGCAAACACATCTTGGGGTGCTGATCGCATTTCTCTACTAAAAATCTACCGCTCCTTAATTCGTTCAAAATTAGACTATGCCTGTGAAATTTATGGGTCTGCTCCTAATTCTTACCTTAAAAAACTTGACACAGTTCATCACAGTGCACTTAGGATCTGCTCAGGGGCCTTTCGAACTTCTCCAGTCGTCAGCTTATATGCTGACTGTGTAGAGCCTTCCCTTACTAATATTAGACAGCAGTTATCTTTACAACTGTACCATAGGATCCTTTCTCATCCTAATCATCCAATTCATCCTCATATCAATAACAGTAATGACAATCTCTTTTTAAACCGTCCATCTTGCATCCCACATTTTGGTCTCAGAATCAAAAATATTCTTGCCAGCATTCCTCATCTTCATACCAAAATTCGTCGTAATAGTTTTTTAAATATGACTCCGTGGAACTTCCAGGGTATTTCATGTCTTCATCCTTTCAAAGGTTTTGACAAAGGTAACACTGATGCCTCTATCTTTCAGACCCTCTACAAAGCTCATTGAAGGAATTATAAAGAATATACCGAAATTTTTACTGACGGTTCTAAAACAAGCAATAAGGTTGGTTGTGCGATTATCTCTGACAATACTACTTTAAGCTATGAACTTCCTAATGCTTTTTCTATTTTCTCTGCAGAGTTTTTAGCTATTGAAGTTGCCCTTAATTTTATTTCATCTCATCGAAATCGTAAATTCATTATATATACAGACTCAAAGAGTGTTCTTGATTCTCTTTCATCTACCTCTTGTAACCCATCTTTCACCTCAATTTTAAAAACTTACCACAACCTTCTGAAAAAGGGATTTGACATCTTGTTTTGCTGGGTTCCTGGTCATGTTGGCATCAAAGGCAATGAAGCAGCAGGCAAAGCCGTAAGGCAGGCTTTTATTCTTTTAAACTGTCCTATACCTTATGATGACATTAAGCACACACTAAAAAGCACTTTCAGAAGTAATTGGCAAATGGAGTGGAATAATCAACAAAATAATAAATTATTTGAAATAAAACCTCAAATTGCAGTCTGGCCTACACTTAATCCTAGAAAACATGATGTCATAATTACTCGTTTAAGAATTGGGCATTCAAGGATCACGCATAAATATTTACTACTTGGACAACAGGAACCTGACTGTCCGAAATGTCATTTCTGCATTTCTGTGTGCTTACCGTTCGCCATCTGCTCACTGACTGTCCTTGTCTTCGTCATCTGTATAGACATTATTTTAATTCATCCTCACCCAATCTGTCAAGCCTTTTAGGTGCAAATCCTCATTATCACTTGACAATTTTTTTGAAGGAGGCTGGTTTTTATTTCGACATCTGATTTTATTCTTTACAATGTTCATCCCATTTTATATCTGTTTTTTATTGTATACACTGTTTTTATTACCTTTGTTTTTATGTTGTATGTAGTTTTGCTTGTTTTTTCTACTGTGTTTTTTAATGACGTTCTGGATGGGTAAACCCATCCAGAAACTAGTTTTTCTTTTACCTGCTTGTTCGGCGCAGCATGTCCTACTTTGGACCTTGCGCCAGAAAAAGACATTCAACCAACCAACCAACCACAGTTCATCACAGTGCTCTTAGGATCTGCTCATAGGCCTTTTGCACTTCTCCAGTCGTAAGTTTATATACTGACTGTGTGGAACCTTTACTTACTAATATTAGACAGCAGTTATCTTAACAACTGTACTGTCAGATACTTTCTCATCCTAATCATCCAATAGTAATGATAATCTATTGTTAAACCGTCCACCTTGCATCCCACATTTCAGTTTCCTATCTGTATGTTTTATTGACAATCTGAAGCTATATCTTTTTCTTTTTCATTTAATTGTTTGGCGCAGCATGTCCCATTGTGGATTTAACCAACCAACCCACATTTCAGTCTCTGAATCAAGAATAATCTTACCGGTATCCCTCATCTTCATAGCAAAATTTGTTCTAGAGGTCTTTTAGATAAATACAAAAAACCTTAATGGGTTAAAAGTTTGTGACGCAGCACTGTACTTTATGGCTACAAGAATTAGAAATACGGGTCTTAAAAATAATGATATCAAATTTTCAGTGACGCCTTGATATTAATTAAATTATACATAGATTTTCTTATTTGAATTTGCTTTTTCCTTTTATTTATATTTACAGTGCAAACGTTATTTTCAACATAAAATAATATATAGCATTTACTCATTGATACCTTTCCATTCACATCTCTTATACTATGAAAGCATGTGTTTTAAACCCCCCAGGGGGGTACCTTCTTCAGGTATTCAGGGGGAGTCATGCCCCCCGGGCCCCCAGGGGGGTACCTTCTTCAGGTATTCAGGGGGAGTCACGCACCCCGGGCCCGAGTGATCTTTTTATCTCTTCTTCTTTTTTTCTTTTTTTTTTTTTTTTTTTTTTTTTAAACCTTTTTTTTTTTTTTTCTCTTTTTTCTAAGTTTTTGGCATTTTTCTTGCTTTTTTGCCCTTGTTTGCTTTTTTGGTTTTTAATGCCAATAAGGTTTTGGTACTTGTTCCTTGTTCTTGAAAAAAAAAAAATTGTAAAAAAAAAAATTAAAAATTTGAAAAACTTACAAAAAAAATGAAACTACTTACCTTGTTATACTCACCTTTTTGGTTTCTACTTACCCTGTTTATTTTCACTCACCTTTATTTTTTGGTCTTGTTCTTGTTGTTTATACTAATATTACTTAACTTCTAAAACATTAACCAAGCTGTGACCGGTGTAGATGTGGCGCTGGTTATTGGGTTGGCGATTTGGTGAGGGTCTCACGGTAGTCTAGCCTTGGGAGCACACTGGGAGACTGGTGCCCTTGGTGAAGGTGAGACAACGGTGACTACTCGAACGAGAAACACCGGACTAACACGACTACCACATGTGATTCCCAATCTGGGTCGACGGTCTGGTAGCTGGTGAGTGGTTATGGGTGTCCCAGGGAGCGATTCTGAAAACCCTTTGCTTTTCCGTCCGTTCAAGAAATGGGCTGACTTGTGGGACTAAGGAAACCCTCGAACCTTTTTATTTAATTTAATTATGGCGACAAACAAAGGAAATACGAATAATGCGTCTGGCTCGGGCCAAGCTATTAAAAATTCAAATGAGAAATCTTGGGCTGAAAGAATGGAAGAGTTTTCTTCTACGCTTAATGAGAGTAATGTGTTTATAAATTGCGAAGCTAGATTTTTTATAGTAAAGAAGAAAGAAGGAGATTTCTCAAAAACATCTCCCTTCTTAATACAAAAGGCACTGCAATCTATAATGGGTAATCCAAAATCAGTGAAAAAACTTAGATCAGGGGAATTATTAATAGAAGTCGAAAATAACAAGCAAGCTAACAGTTTAAAAAAGTGTACTCAATTTGCAAACATTCCTGTCACTGTTGATGTCCATAGAACTCTAAATATTTGCCGTGGTGTCATTTCTGAATCTGACCTCCAGTTTATACCAGAAGCCGAAATTCTTGAAAACCTCAAAGAACAAAAAGTTATCGGAGTAAAACGTATATCTATATTTCGCGACAATAAACCAATTCCAACTAAACACATAATCTTAACAATAAATTCCCCAAAACTTCCAACATCAATAAAAGCTGCTGGATACCTTGAATGCCCCGTCAGACAATACATACCAAATCCGTTACGCTGCTTCAACTGCCAACGTTTTGGCCATTCTAAAACTTCCTGCCGTGGAAAACAGACATGTGCCCGCTGCAGTGCCATTGGCCATGATAGTCAAAATTGTGAAGCCACTGTGTGTTGTGTTAATTGTAAAAAAGATCACCCATCATATGCTAAGTCTTGTGAAAAATGGAAAATAGAAAAAGAGATTCAAACCATTAAAACAAAACAAAATATATCATACCCAGAAGCCAGAAAAATAGTAGAATCAAGAACACCCATCGTTGGTAAATCATATGCTGCTGTTACTTCCACCAAAAAAACTTGTAAAACAATAGCTACACAAACTGACTCTCTAATCAATACCAGCCCACCAGTTGAAACTGTTTCACATAATTCTACAAAAATACCCAATACTAGCTCCCCACTCGAAACTACAGTAAACAATTCCCAAATCTTACAATCCAAACCAAATCAGTCTTCTAACTCTTCACAGTCCTCTTCATCAAAATCAAGAAATTTAAAGAAAATTCCACAAACTGCTAAAACCTTATTGTCTGAAAAAAGTCTTAACTCTACATCTCTAAAGCACTCTAATTCACCCTCTCGTCTCAATATCATCAAGAAAAAGAAGCTAACAAAATTGCCCACTCCCACTACAAATAAAAATAATAAAGGAAATCTTCCAAAACAAGATGATATGATCTGCCTCCATCCTTCTGATGGGGAGGACGGTATCTCCACTGCATCAGAGGACAATGACGTGGATGTTATAATCTAAGAAAAAAAAAAAGTATGACCAATTTCATTTCATGGAATTGCCGAGGTTTTATTAATAAACGAGATGAAATCAGAGATATTATCTCTGATCATCGACCTATTTGCTTTGCCTTCCAAGAAACACACCTAAGACAACATGACAATGTTAAAATCCGTGGCTACCGGTGTTTCAGAAAAGATTTTACACATTCTGACAGAGCTACAGGTGGTGTAGCTCTTTTAATTTCAAATAATGTTCCACATTCTAATATCATTTTAAATACAGACATCCAGGCTATTGCTGTTCAGATCCATATACACATGCTTATCACCATCTGCACCGTTTACTTACCACCAAATATGACTGTTCGACAATGTGACCTCAATAGGCTTATTTTGCAGTTACCGACTCCTTTTTTAATTCTTGGTGATTTTAATGGACACAACCAACTTTGGGGTAGTCCTGATATTAATCCTCGAGGACAAATTATTGAAGACCTAATCACTGATAATAATTTATGTATTTTAAATAACGGTGACAACACATATTTTCATGAACCTTCCAGAACTTTTCATGCTATAGACTTGGCCATCTGCTCTCCGACTTTGTATCCTTATTTTAATTTCTTTGTGAGTAACGACCTTCATAATAGCGACCATTTTCCTCTATTTTTATCTTTTTACACTTTTAATGATCATCATCCTATAAATCCACATTATATTTATGACAAGGCCAACTGGGCTACTTTCACTATAAATGCAACTATCACATATGAAATGATCGAGGGTGATATCAACAGAGCAATCAGTGATGTCACAAACTGTATTATGAATGCAGCTGATATTGCTATTCCAAAATTCTCTGGACGTCTGAGTAAACATTCAAAGCCATGGTGGAATGATGAATGCAATAATGCAAAAGGACAGCAACAAAAAGCTTGGGGAATTTTTAGGAGGTACCCGACTACTGCTAATTATATCGCATTCAAAAAAGCAAGGGCAGCCGCACGAAGAATCCGCAGAATCTCCCAAAAAAATTCCTGGATTAAATATGTGTCCAGCATTACCTCTAATGTAAGCAGTAAACAGCTTTGGCATCGTGTCAAGAAAGCAATGGGAATATATTCTAATCAAAGTATTTCGTTTTTAAATGATAATGGCCAAACTATAACTTCTACTAAAAATATTGCAGACACCATTGGTAAAACCTTATCTCACATCTCCAGTTCTAATTCATATTCCGAACCTTTTTTGTCTCATAAACATAATTCTGAACGATCATCAATCAATTTTCACTCCCGCTCTTCACCAGACTATAATAGATCTTTTACAGATAATGAATTAAAAAATAGTTTGAAACATAGCCATAACTCTGCTCCCGGACCTGATGGTGTTACCTATATTATGATTAAACATTTATCAAAACAGTCTCTCAATAATCTCCTTCATCTTTACAATAGGATCTGGACTGAAAATATTTTCCCTGTTGCTTGGCACGATGCTATTGTTATTCCTTTTCCTAAGCCAGTTAAAGATGCTACTGATCCCAAAAATTATAGACCCATTGCCCTCACAAGCTGTCTATGTAAGCTGCTAGAAAAGATGGTAAATACTAGGCTTGTTTTCATTTTAGAAAAAAATAACTTGATTTCTCCATGGCAAAGTGGTTTTCGACGGGGCCGCTCAACGGTTGACAATATCTTATTACTGGAGACTAATATTCGAAAAGCTAATGTGAGACGTAACCATTTGGTTTAAATTTTTTTCGATATAGAAAAAGCTTATGACAGGACATGGCGCTATGGTATTTTAAAAGATCTTTTTAATTTGGACTTTAGAGGAAATCTCCCCATTTTCATTCAAAACTTTTTAAGAGTCAGACGCTTTCAAATTCGTATAGGATCAGTTTATTCAGATTATTATTTTCAGGAGGAAGGTGTGCCTCAAGGCAGTGTTTTGAGCGTTACACTTTTTTCTTTAAAAATAAATGATATTTTAAAACAGTTGCCACCAAGTGTACATGGAAGCTTATATGTTGACGACCTGCAAATTTCTTGCCAAGGAAATGACATGCGCTTCATAGAACGCCAATTACAACTTGCTATAAACAATATCATTAAATGGACAAATAAAAATGGTTTTAAATTCTCAACTGACAAAACACAATGTGTGCATTTTTGTCGTAAACGAGGTCTTCATCCAGATCCTCAGATTTTGATGAATAACAGGCCAATTTCAGTTGTTGACACTGCTCGATTTCTGGGTGTTATATTTGACAGAAAATTGACTTTTATTCCACATATTTCATATTTAAGAACTAAATGTGATAAAGCACTAAATATTTTAAAAGTCCTTTCTAATACTTCTTGGGGAGCAGACCGTCCATCGCTACTCAAAATATATCGTGCTACTATTCGCTCCAAACTAGATTATGCTTGCCAGGTTTATGGATCAGCAGCTCATTCTTACCTCAAAAAACTGGACACAACACACCACAGTGCACTTAGAATTTGCTCAGGAGCATTCCGGACCAGTCCTGTTTTTAGTTTATATGCTGACTGTGTGGAGCCTTCTCTCACTGATATAAGACAAAGACTTTCACATGAATTGTACTATCGCATCCTTTCACATCCTAATCATCCACTTCACTCACATTTAAATAACAACGATCATAATCTTTATGTGAATCGGCCATCTTGCATCCCTCATTTTTCTCTTAGGATTAAGAACTTTCTTGTGGGCACTTCTCATATTCATACCAAAGTTCGTCCCCGTTCTTTTTTAATCATGACGCCTTGGAATTTCCAAGTTATTTCTTGTCTTCATCCATTTAAGGGATTTGACAAATCTAACACAGATGCTTCCATTTTTCAAGCACTTTTCTCATCTCATCGCTCTGCCTACAAAGACTATATTGAAATTTTTACTGATGGCTCCAAAACAACTAATAAAGTCGGTTGTGGTATTATCATTGGTAATACAACGTTTAGCTATCAACTCCCTAATTCTTTTTCCATCTTCTCTGCAGAGTTCTTTGCTGTTGAGGTTGCCCTTAACATCATTTCATCTCATCACAGTAGGAAATTCATTATATATACAGACTCAAAGAGTGTTCTTGATTCTCTCTCTTCTAGCTCTTGTAACCTGAGTTTCATTTCTATTTTAAAAACTTACAACGACCTTTTGAAAAAGGGATTTGATATTTTGTTTTGCTGGGTTCCTGGCCACGTAGGCATAAAAGGCAATGAAGCAGCAGACAAAGCCGCAAGGCAGGCTTCCATACTTTTAAACTGTCCTGTTCCTTATGAAGACGTTAAGCACACACTTAAAAGCTATCTTAAAAATATGTGGCAAAGGGAGTGGAATAACAAAAATAGTAATAAATTGCGAGAAATAAAGTCTCAAATTTCAGTCTGGCCTACAATTTCACCTAGAAAATACGATGTTATTATTACTCGACTACGAATTGGGCATTCCAGACTCACACATAAATACTTATTACTTAGAGAACAACAACCCGAGTGTCCAAAGTGTCATTTCAGTGCTTTAACCATTCGTCATGTCCTCACAGACTGCCCTTGCCTTCGTCATCTTTATCGAACACATTTTAATTCATCTTCACCCAATCTGACGAACCTGTTAGGTGTGAACCCTCATCATCGCATGACTAATTTTTTAAAAGAAGCTGGTTTTTATCATGACATTTGATTTTATATTTTACACTGTTCATCTTTTTATTATATACACTGTTCATCTCCTTTTACTTCGGTTTTTTATATTTACACTGTTCATAACTTTTTACATCATTTTATTTTATACACTTATTGCTCTGCTTTCTATTATTTCAATCTTTGTCTTGTGTTTTATTATTTTACCTATTGTCTTAATTTTCAATGTGCTTTTTACTGACCATCTGGATGGGTAAAACCCATCCAGAAGCATCCTTATTTTTTATCCTTTTGTTTGGCGCAGTATGTCCCATTGCGGACCTTGCGCCATTAAACAACAACCAACCAACCAATCAACCACGCCCCCCGGGCCCGAGTGATCTTTTTTTTTTTTTTTTTGTCCTCCCTCTTTCTTTTTTTTTTCTTTCTTTCACTTTTGTTTTTATTTATTTATTTATTTTTATTTATTTTTTTTTCTTTTCTTGTTGTTAGTTATTTTGGTTTTTCCTGCCAATAAGGTTTTGGTGCTTGTTCCTGTTTATTGTTCTTGTAAAAAAAAAAAAAAATTGAAAAAAAAAATAAAAAATTGAAAAACTTGCAAAAAAATGAAACTACTTATCTTGTTTTACTCACCTTTTCAGTTTCTACTTACCTTGTTTATTTTCACTCACCTTTATTTTTTGGTCTTGTTCTTGTTGGTTATACTAATTTTACTTAACTTCTAAAATATTAACCAAGCTGCGACCGGTGTTGATGTGGCGCTGGTTATTGGGTTGGCGATTTGGTGAGGGTCTCACGGTAGTCTAGCCTTGGGATCACACTGGGAGACTGGTGCCCTTGGTGAAAGTGAGACAACGGTGACTACTCGAACGAGAAACACCGGACTAACACGACTACCACATGTGATTCCCAATCTGGGTCGACGGTCTGGTAGCTGGTGAGTGGTTATGGGTGTCCCAGGGAGCGATTCTGAAAACCCTTTGCTTTTCCGTCTGTTCAAGAAACGGGCTGACTTGTGGGACTAAGGAAACCCTCGACCCTTTTTTCTTATCTCAATATGGCGACAAATAAAGGAAATACGAATAATGCATCTGGCTCGGGCCAAGCTAATCAGATCTCAAATGCTAATTCTTGGGCGGATAGGATGGAGGAGTTTTCTTCATCTTTAAATCAAAAAAACATTTTCGATAGTGATGAGGCACGGTTTTTTGTAGTAAAACGGGATGATGGAGATTTCTCTAAGACTTCTCCATTCTTGATTCAGAAATCTTTGCAATCCATGGTAGGTGAACCTAAGAATATTAAAAAGCTTCGTTCAGGAGAATTATTGATTGAAGTAATGAACAGCAAACAAGGAAGTAATTTGAGGAAATGTAAAGCTTTGGTAATATACCAATAACTATCACTGCACACAGAACTTTAAATATAAGCCGAGGAGTAATTTCTGAAAGAGACCTGCAATACGTATCTGAAAGTGAAATCTTGGAAAATCTAAAAGACCAAAATGTTGTTGCTGTTCGCCGTATCTCAGTTTTTCGAGAGGGCAAACAAATTCCCACCAAGCATTTAATTCTTACGATCGATTCGCCTAGACTTCCACGTTCAATAAAAGCTGGATACCTGGAATGCCCCATTAGACCGTATATCCCAAATCCCTTGCGATGCTTTAAATGTCAACGTTTCGGCCACTCGATGACCTCTTGCCGTGGAAACATAACATGTGCTCGCTGCAGTGCAGTGGGCCACGACAGTAAAAATTGTGAAGCTCCTATCTGCTGCATTAACTGTAAAAGAGATCACCCAGCATACTCGAAAGCATGTGAAAAATGGAAAATTGAAAAAGAAATTCAGACTGTGAAAACAAAACAGAATCTCTCGTATCCTGAAGCACGTAAAATAGTAGAAGCCCGGACACCTACCATTGGTAAATCTTATGCAGCCATTACTTCCAGCAAAAAAACTTATCATACAATAGCAACACAGACTGAATGCCTTGAACAAACCAGCCAACCAGTTATTGCATTAAAAAATAACACACTTCAATCTAAGTCTAATCAAACACCTCATTCTTCTCAGCTTAACCCCAAAAAACCAACAGTGCCTAAAAAAAATACACCGAATTTGAGAAAAACCCTGTCTGACAAAAGCCATAATTCTGTATCTTATAAGCATTCTACCTCTACTTCCACTAAAAGTACAATTAAAAAGAAAAAAACTTTACCTAAACCCATCACCAATACTCATAACACTGCCACTGTTAGTAATGTTACACACGAAGACTCACTTAGCCTCCATCCTTCTGATGATGAGGACAGTATGTCCACTGTATCAGAAGACAATAACGCAGATATTTTAATCTAAAAAATAATAAAAACATGACTTATTTCATTTCCTGGAATTGCCGAGGTTTTAATCATAAACGAGACGATATTAAGGAAATTATTTTTAATCATAAACCTGTTTGTTTTGCATTCCAGGAAACTTATCTTAGACAAAACGATAATGTTAATATCCGTGGCTACAATTGCTTCAGGAAAGACTTTCTAAGAACTGACAGAGCTACAGGTGGTGTAGCTCTTTTAATTTCCAGTACTGTTCCACACACTAATATCCCTTTAAATACCAACATCCAGGCAGTTGCAATCCAATTGCATATCCATATGTTACTGACTGTTTGCTCCATATACTTACCACCCAATATGCCTGTCAACCAGAACGACCTCAATAGCCTCATTTCCCAACTACCTACTCCATTCTTAATCCTTGGTGATTTTAATGGGCATAGCCCTCTTTGGGGAAGTCCCGACACAAATGGTCGCGGGCAACTCATAGAAAACTTCATAAGTGACAATTCTTTATGTCTTTTAAATAACGGCAGCAATACATACTTTCATGAACCATCCAGAACATTTCATGCCATTGACCTTGCAATTTGCTTTCCTACTCTCTTTCCATATTTTAATTTTTTTGTTTGTGACGATCAACATAATAGTGATCATTTTCCTTTGTTTTTATCATTTTATAATTATGACCAGACTCATCCCAAGAAGCCCCATTTTATCTATGACAAGGCCGATTGGGTTACTTTTACTTTAAATTCATCTATCACGAGAAATATGACTGAGGGCGATATCAATAAGGCTGTAACTCTTGTCAGCCAATGTATTATTAATGCTGCTAACAGCTCTATCCCAAAATCCAGTGGACATCACTGTAAACATTCTAAGCCTTGGTGGAACGAAGAATGCAGGCTAGCGAAAAGGAAGCAACAAAAAGCATGGGGGATTTTCTGCAGGTATCCAACAACAAGTAATTATATTTTATTTAAACAAGCTAGGGCACATGCACGGAAAACTCGTAGAAAAGCTCAAAAGGAGTCCTGGATCAACTATGTCTCCAGCATCACTTCTAATATTAGCAGCAAAAAATTATGGCATCGTGTCAAAAAATGTATGGGAATTTATACAAATCAAAGTATTTCCTTCTTAAAAGATAATGGGCAAACTATAACATCCACGAAAAATATTGCTAATACCATCGGGCAAACTCTTTCAGATATCTCTAGCTCTAGTTCCTATAATGAACCCTTTCTATCCTACAAGCAAAACTCCGAACGCTCCACTATAAACTTCAGATCCCGCTCATTAGAAAGTTATAATGCACCTTTTACAGAAAATGAATTAAAAGTTTGTTTAAAATGCTGTCATAATTCTGCTCCTGGACCTGATGGCATTACCTATCTCATGATCAAACATCTCTCAAAGGAATCTCTTAAAAACTTACTTCACTTGTACAATAGGATCTGGTCTGAACATGTATTTCCTGCTGCATGGCACAATGCTATTGTCATTCCTTTTCAAAAACCCGGCAAAGATGCAACTGATCCAAAAAATTACAGACCAATAGCCCTCACTAGTTGTTTGTGTAAAATTCTTGAGAAAATGGTAAATACAAGACTGGTTTTTATCTTGGAAAGTAATAGCATTATTTCTCCATGGCAAAGTGGTTTTCGACGTGGCCGCTCAACAATTGACAATATTTTACTGCTGGAGACAAACATCCGAAAAGCTTATGTAAAACGTAATCACTTAGTTTCAGTTTTTTTCGATATTGAAAAAGCGTATGATAAGACTTGGCGATATGGTATATTAAGGGATCTTTTTAATTTAGACTTTCGTGGAAATCTTCCTATTTTTATTGAAAATTTTTTAAAACTCAGACGCTTCCAAGTTCGCATTGGTTCAGAATACTCGGATTTCTACCATCAGGAGGAAGGTGTACCTCAAGGCAGTGTCTTGAGCGTTACACTCTTCTCTTTAAAAATTAACAACATTTTAAAACAATTACCACTAAGCGTTCATGGTAGTTTATATGTGGACGACCTGCAAATCTCATGCCAGGGTAATGACATGCGTTTCATTGAACGCCAATTACAGCTTGCTATCAAAAATATTATTAAGTGGACAAATGAAAACGGGTTTAATTTTTCTGTTGACAAAACACAGTGTGTGCATTTTTGTCGTAGACGTGATCTTCACCCTGATCCAGAACTTTTTATTAATAACAGACCTATCTCAGTTGTTGACTCTGCTCGCTTCTTGGGTGTAATTTTTGACAGGAAACTTACTTTCATTCCACATATTTTAAAACTTAGGACGAATTGTGATAAAAAATTAAATATTCTGAAAGTGCTTTCCAATACTTCCTGTGGTGCTGATCGTACTTCCTTGCTTAAGATCTATAGAGCAATCATCCGCTCTAGGCTAGATTATGCTTGTCAGATTTATGGTTCAACTCGCTACACGTACCTTAAGAAACTTGACACAGTGCACCATTCTGCACTTAGAATCTGTTCTGGTGCCTTTCGTACATCTCCCATTCTTAGTCTATGTACTGACTGTGTAGAGCCATCTCTCACTATGACCAGGCAAAAACTTTCACTTGAACTATATTTCCGCATTCTATCACATCCTCATCATCCACTCCATCCTCATTTTTGCAACAATGATCACATTTTATTCCATAATCGCCCCTCTTGCATTCCTCATTTTAGCCTAAGGATGAGGAACATTCTTGTTGGTATGCCTCACATTGACACTAATGTTCGTAGTAGGCCTCTCTTGGCTATTACACCATGGAACTTTAAGGTTATTTCCTGCATTCACCCTTTTAAAGATTTTGACAAATCGAACACAGATGCTTCAATTTTCCGGTCACTATATGCTTCTCATTGCTGCAATTACAAGGACTACATCAAAATTTTTACAGATGGCTCAAAGGCAGGCGATAAAGTTGGCTGTGGTGTTGTCTCTGGTACAACTATTTTTAGCTATCATCTTCCAAGTACATTCTCAGTTTTCTCGGCAGAATTTTTTGCAATTGAGGTTGCACTTAACTTGATCTCTTCTCATCACTATAGAAAATTTATAATTTACACAGACTCAAAGAGTGTTCTTGACTCTCTTTCTTCCATTTCATGTACATCCTCATTTATTTCAGTTTTAAAAACATATAACGACCTGTTAAAAAAGGGATTTGATATTTTATTTTGTTGGGTTCCAGGATATGTTGGGATTAAAGGTAATGAAACTGCTGATAAAGCTGCAAAACAGGCTTTAACAAAACTAAACTGCCCAGTTCCATACGAAGATTTAAAGCATGCCCTCAAACAGTCCCTTAAAATCCTTTGGCAAAGGGAGTGGGAATGTCAAGTGGATAATAAACTACAAAAGATCAAACCACACATATCAGTCTGGCCTACACTCTCACCAAGGAAGTACGATGTCATTCTCACACGTCTCAGAATAGGGCATTCCAGGCTAACACATAAACACTTACTTCTGGGAGAACAAGAACCTGACTGTCCTAAATGTCATTTTACTTCACTTACCATTCGCCATTTACTTACAGATTGCCCATGCCTTCGTCATTTGTACAGACAATATTTTAAATCATCATCGCCAAATCTGACAAGCCTTATAGGTACTAATCCTCATCCTTTGCTGACAAACTTTTTAATAGAGGCTGATTTTTATTACGATATCTGATTTTATTTTATACACTGTTCATTTTCTTTTTATTATATACTCTGTTATTTATTTTTTACTTCTGGTTTTATTGTATACACTGCTCATTACTTTTACATCATTTCATCTTATACACTGTTTGCCCTGTTTTTATTTTTTACTTCATTATTTTTTAACTTTTTACATATATTTGTATTTTAGTGACCATCTGGATGGGTAAACCCATCCAGAAGCTATACTTCATTTTCACATATTTGTTTGGCGCAGTATGTCCCATTGTGGACCTTGCGCCATTAAAAGACAACCAACCAACCAACCATGTGTTTTAAAAGAAATTATATGAAATTCCAGTAACGCAGTGGTGTTGCATTAAATGATTTGTTTTGAAATTTCACTGCAATTATTTTGTTTTGCACATTGAAACATTGCTTTTAATTTTCAAATACGCTGTCAAATATATCACTTTCATTAAGCTTATATTATGTATTAGAATAATTCATTGAAATAAATATATTTCATCTTTTGCGTCACGCCATCCAAAACTGAAAAAAATTTCACAATTTTTTTCTTTGCAGCACAATATCTATTTGCATGCATTTTCAATTTATTTGGATGAAATGACACAAAGTAAACATTTCCATATATTTTACTTACAGTTTTGGATGGCGTCACGCAAAAGACTTAATGAGCAAATTAATTATTTTCAAATTCTGTTTTCAGAATTTTTTCAATCCGTAAGTTTATGTGATTTAACACCTAATTTTGAAAAAATTACAAATATTTGCATACGATTATCCTATTAGTCATTTTTATGAAAATAAAAAATATATATATTGCCTATATAAAATATATCTCAAAATATATTGCACGCAGAAATGTAGCGATGTCAGGGTAGGATCAGATGGAAGGTAAATGACTTGAAAATATCAGAAAAAACATCCCATATTTCCTGAGATATTAAGTGTCGGCTTTCAGCAGTTTCTTTGATCTCAAACTAGCTGTATATATAAGTGTCGCAGTTTTCGTTCATATTTTCCGCTGAGTGTCGCTGCGTTCGTTTGTTTCTTCGCTTGCGTCACTCGAAAAACTGCAGTTTTTCATGATATGACTCCTTAGAACTTCCAGAATATTTCATGCCTTCATCCTTTTAAAGGCTTTGACAAATCTAACACTGACACCTCCATCTTTCAGACCCTCTACAATGCTCATCACAGCAATTTTTACTGATGGTTCTAAAACAAGCAATAAGGTTGGTTGTGGTATCATCTTTGATAACACTACTCTAAGCTATGAACTTCCTAACTCTTTTTCCATTTGCTATTGAGGTTGCCCTTAATTTTTATTTTATCTCATTCAAGTTGTAATTTCATTATATATACATTTCATTATATATACAGACTCCAAGAGTGTTCTCGATTCTCTTTGATCTACATCTTGTAACCTGTCTTTTATTTCAAATTAAAAAATTTACAATGACCTTCTGAAAAAAGGATTTGACATTTTGTTATGCTGGGTTCCTGGCCACGTGGGCATTAAAGGAAATGAAGCAGCAGACAAAGCCGCAGGGCAGGCTACTATACTTTTAAACTGTCCTGTTCCGTATGATGACATGCACACACTTAAAAGCTATTTAAAAATTATTTTGCAAAGGGAGTGGAATTAATGAAAACAATAATAAATTGCAAGAAATGAAACCTCAAATTTCAATTTGGCCTATGCTCACCCCTAGAAAATACGATGTCATTATTACTCGACTAAGAATTAGGCATTCAAGGCTTACATATGAATACTTATTGCTTGCATTGTAAAAAATATGTCCTATTTGCTGCCAGAAATTCTTTGTAATTTGAGAAAATACGTTAAATACGTTCTGACAGTATAATTTTTTCATAAATTACATGCATTTTCTCAAATTACAGAGAATTTCTGGCCGCAAATAGGACATATTTTTTACAGTGTGGACAACAAGAACATGATTGTCCAAAGTGTCATTACAGTGCACTAACGATTCGCCATATGCTCACTGACTGCCCTTGCCATCTGTATTGACAGCATTTTAATTCATCTTTACCAAATCTTGCTAGCCTTTTAGGTATTAATCCTCATCATCTATTGACAAACTTTTCAAAAGAAGCTAATTTTTATTACATCTGATTTTATTATTTAGCTTATTTATGCTGTTCATATATATTTTTTTTTAATACACTGTTTACCTTGTTTTTCTTTCATTGTTTTATTTACTTTAACCTTCCTTTGAAACCTTTGGACGGCCCCTGCCTCCCTGGGCTCAGCCAAGCTTAACGGGTTGGATGCCGTCCACTGGAGTGAATAAATCGCCAGATCACCACATGAAAGCTGCTGGGCAGCAATGTAACTAGAATGCCAAAGCTCAGGAATTGCAGGGTATTTACTTTTGCTTTGGACACATAGCTCGATTTGTATACCACACCCTCCAAGATAGCCACGGTGGAAATGCACAGACACGCTCTTGAATGTTATAGAATTTTGGAATAAGAGCACTTACTAGCTGAGAGTCGAAAAAACCGGAGATCAACAAAAATTAAAACAATTTTGAATTTAAGCAGGGAGGGAGGAAAAAAAAAAAGCTGGGGGAGCTGCTAAAGGTAGTAGTGCACACAATAATTAAAACCAAAAGTGGCGGTCATTTGAAAAGGGGAAGGGGACAACACTTAAGATTTAAGAAAGAGAAGCCGAACGAATTAGGAACAATGAGATTATTTTTAAAAAAGATATTTTGAATACGTGAAGCCACTGAGGGATGATAGTTTTTTTGGGCGCATAGCGGAAATTTAGAAGTTTTAGAAGTGGCAAGGCCTAAATACACCTACTTGGGAGGGAAATTACTATGCACAGGGAGGCCGAATGGAGAAGAGAAAGAAGGACCATCTCAATTTTGATCCATCACAGAGGGATGGTACCCTGCGTTGGTAGCCCGATGACTGCTAAACGACCTCATCGAGCACAGATTAACGAGGACCAGACACCGCCACACCCTCGAGAAAAAATAAAAATAAAAAATAAAATAAAATATATATATAATTAAATAAAATTAAGTAATAATAAAATTTAAAATATAATAATAAATAAATAGTAAGTAAGTAAATAAAAGAAAAATTAGTTGTTTAATATTTGAAGATTGTTGGTAGATTATTGTTAGAAAATAAGAATTGAGGCTTACTAAGTTCTGTAGTCTAAGTAAGGGGAAGCTGAGTGGATGGTAGCTTTTTGAATCAGTGGGTTCTAGTTGTACTGTCCGAATTGCCATAGCAACGA
The DNA here is from genome assembly GCA_963930645.1 of Salticus scenicus. Taxonomy (NCBI): domain Eukaryota; kingdom Metazoa; phylum Arthropoda; class Arachnida; order Araneae; family Salticidae; genus Salticus; species Salticus scenicus. The sequence continues at coordinate 270,959,158 of OZ005658.1, forward strand.
CAAGAGAGCACAGTTTTGTTGTTTACTGAATGTTTTAGATCATGTGTACTTATTTTTCTGGTAAGTTTTTTAACTAAGTTCGTTAAGATTAAGTAAAGGAAATTAAGGAAGTAAATAACAAGTAAATTAAAATTGGTGCGGGTCAAAACTTGATGAGTACCAAAAAGAAAAGTGACAGGAAATAGTTCAAGGCTTAACAAGGAAAGTATTACCCCTACAATTGAGAATAGAAGTGCGTGTCAAAACTAGATGAGTACCAAAAGGACTAAGTTGCCGGGAATTGTATGCTGTGCGACCTGTTATGGCCTGCACTCTGGATAATATTGTACTAATCCGGTAATGGTAATTAACATTATCGTTGCTTTTTGACATGCATTCAAACCTGTAACATTAAAAGAAGGTATTGATTGTGATCAGAACTAGATGGGTACCAAAAAGAATAGGTTAGCTAGGAATTATTCTTTGTGATGGAATCACTAATTATGGACTAACAATAGTTGGGTCCATCGGACCTGAAAGTTTTCAGAATAAACCTGCTGAAGAAATTGTCATTATGGTTGCTTTCTGATCACCGACTGCGTCGAGGAACTTATTAGCCATCCAACATTTTATAAAAGATATTTACTTTAATCTTATCCTTTTTCTTGTTTTGTGTTTTCAATGACACAGAAGCTACATTTTAGTGTTTATACAATTGTTCGGCGCAGTATGTCCCACTGTGGACTTCGCAACCACTAAAAAACAACCAACCAACCATCTTTACACTGTTCATCTGTTTTTATTTTATACACTGTTTACCTTGTTTTATTATTTTTGAATTTTCGTTCTTTTACCTGTTCATGTTTTTAATGTTTAGCTTGTTAAATGACAATCTGGATGGGTGCTACATCATAGTGTTTACCTAATTGTTTGGTGCAGCATGTCCCATTGGGGACCTTGCACCACAAAAGCAAGCAACTCACCAACCAACCATAACCTATAAAATACAACATACATTTTATTAAGTAGAATATTATCATTAAATTAATTTTAATTTTTGATGACTGTTAGCAAAAACATCAAGAAATTTTTCTGAATCAATGGGCATCAAAGCTAAATTTGAAAATCTGTCTTGCATCATGGTTGTCCTCAGCCACGTTTTTATTCTCCTCATTGCTGAAAAACGGCGTTCGCATCCACCTGAGCTTACAGGCAGAATTATTGCAATTTGCATGAGCCTTAAATAAGTTATGTGTGTTATCTCTAGATTTAAATTATTTTTGATGTTTTCAGATGACAGATCAATATTTTTGTTTTTTAGAACATTCTTAAAAACGATTATTTCTACATCTAAGGCACTCAAATCTGTCTTTCCAACATGTTTATAATTTGAAATGAATTGTTCATCATTGGGCAAATCAGGTTTTAAAAATGAGTCCAGTGACTATGCCAATGGTGGATTATCAAATCTGTATTTTAAATTGTTTATCACGTTATTCATAACCGAATAATATGCGTTAATAACCCAATGCTCCATTTAATTCAATGTTTGATGACAAGTCAATTAAATCAGATTTATCTAGAGTGCTTTCGATTATAAAACCATCTAGATTTTCAGGTTGTTTCTTTCTTTTCTTTGAAGATCGGGTAGATACAACATTGTTTTCATGCTTGTTTATCATGTTATCTATAACCTAATAATATGCGTTAATAACCCAATTCTCATTCAATTCAATGTTTGATGGCAAGTCAATTAAATCAGATTTACTTAGACTGCTTTCAATTATAAAACCATCCAGATTTTCAGGTTGTTTCTTTCTTTTCTTTGAAGATCGGGTAGATATAACATTGTTTTCATACTTGTTGGCAAATGTTTCAATCTCTGTCCCGAGTTCAGCAAAATTATTTCAGTTCTGCTCAAAGCTAGTTATTGTTGCTTTAATTAATTTGCTTGCTTGACCAAGCATTGCATTTTTGCTTTGGCAATATTTGCTAAGGATATTTATGACATAATATTTTGTGGAAAACAAACAAATTTATGATGAAATGCGGCTTCATTATTGAATATAATATTCCAACTAGTTAGTACCCGTTAAAATTTGACGATTGGTGTGCAACTAAAATCTTTTCACGGCATAAAGTTTAAAACACCTTTGCCGTAAAGTTCTTAATTGATTATCATATATCATTGTCTAAAATGTTTTCATTTTCAGAAAGATTGCCCCCCATCCTTCCTGACGCTATGCCTATGCTTTACAGGCAGAATAGCTTCCGTACCTAATTGGCCTTAGAGATATAGGTAAGGTATAGTATGGAGGGAATGTGATGTTGAAGTAATACAGGCTTTTGATGCTAAATAGTTATACTGATCAAGGTATTTTGATGTTCACCATTGTAGTATGTACAAAATAAACTTCTATCCTCAATATACTGGCAACAGAAATTATTAATAGCTGAAAATTATGACCGTTAAATTTTAATATTTTTACTAGTTTTCGCACCACATGATTTCATGTAATCGTTTAACTAAATAATATCTTTGTTCAGTGCTAATTCGATCAGTTTTCAAAAAAATATTGGATTGTGCAGAGATAAACCGATGTTTCTGTTGTTGTTTGGAATAATTGATCTGACAGTCCTAGAAGCTCTAGGGTTGGACTGTGGGGATTAAGGCCGATTGACTGCACTAGCTAGAAGATTAAAGGTATTAAAGCGTTCCCACCATTATTTGCCAATTGGTTTGCAACTGTGTACTACGTTGCAAATAATTTCTCTATTTTGTCTTCAATTTTTGAATTAAATGAAGTGTTTTAATGTGAACATTGTTATAAAACTGGACTTTACTTCCATATGCTACCACATGCTAACTATGTAGCAACATAACATTTTGAAGAACCTAAAATCATCTGATTATTATAACAACAAAAAAAAAAGCTTCTGAGGTAAAGGGAATTTAGATATAATATATATATATATATATATATATAGTTGGAGTACTGCTAGGCCTGAATAAAACATAAAATATTTACAGTGAATTAAATTACAATCATGTCCTCATTAATATCAAGCATAACGTTATTTCTTATAAACTGAACTATAATTTTATGATTTTCGAGAAGAAAATTCAGAGTATCATTGCACATATGGGTGATTCCGTTCTAACTATGACTTTTTGTATTAAAAATTTAAAGATTTGGAAATTTAACTTTTTTAACTTTTTTATGCATATTATTCATCTATTTTACTGTAAAAATAAAACTCTAAGAGGAATTTACTACAACTTCAAAGTATCACGAGCCAGACACAAATGTCGGATTTTGAGTTCCACGGTACTGACATAAAATAAATTTGGTAGAAATTATTAAAGAAAATTATTGAATTTATTTATAAATTCTGTTATAACATTTTTAAACTCTTTTATAATAATTATTTAACACATTACTAGTAATTAATAACAATTATAACGATTAACTTTATAGCAATTATAATCTAATTTATAGAATTTATCAAACAGTATATGAATTAATCTCATTAATTAACATTAAATAAATTAATAACAATTAATGAACTTATTAATATCAAATCAATTATTATATAATTTTTGGTTTTCATCAGTTTTTTTTAATTCTTGAACTTCTTCGCAATGATAGTTTCATTTTCTTCGAGGCACTTTAAATTTTTAACTAATTTTAGTGACGATTTGTCGGATTTTTTCGTTATTTCTGTCAATTTTTTGGTCGTTTTTACGTCTGTATTATTTAACGTCTGTATTATTTATAGAGTAGTCAATTTTTCCCATAGCAAAGTGTATGCATGGATTTTTATTCGTACAATCAAAACAACTCAATGAATTAAATAAAATTAAATTTTGTTGTAGTTTATTCCACGTGTACTGATGTACTTTCATAGTGCCGACGAAAGGCTTAAAATTATTTGGTAATATTGAATCAATATTTAAAATTTCGTCTTCTATAACGCAATCAATATACACAGATTTAACACGATCTCGCAAAATCGCTAGCAGAGAGTCAAAATTTGACACATCTGTGCTGTATTTCACTTGGTCGTCAGCTAATTTTTTTATGTAGCCACCGATCCCATCAGCTGAACTTTTTCCATGGCCACCCTCACTAAAGTTGTAGGTAATTTCTTCTAACTGAGAATAACATTGAGGCAAATACTGTGTTACGAGATAAAACATTTTTTTATTGCGGTACTGCGTCGTTGGACCATCACTCATTATGTGTAATTTTTTTATCTCTGGATTGGTTGCTAAATAAACATCAAGAATTTTTTTCATGTGAACAATAATTGCTGAAGGATCATGTCTGAGTGATTTTGATAAAGTGGCAAAGCCATGGGAAGATTTTGAAGAGTAGACCATGCCAGTGTGTAAAGTACATTGTACTCTACTAGCCCCAAAGTGTACTGACTGAACTTCTGTTTCATATTTACAAGAATAATTTTCACTGAAGTCAATAAGAAGTCCTAACTCATTGCTTTGTAAAGACTGTGTAAGTTTTTTCATGCAGTTATTTTGGTGAATAATTCTGTATTCATGGGCTATAAACAAATCTAGTTCATGATTAAAATGGTTAATTGCTTGCCCTATTGTCGTTCCGTATTTTTTCTCTCCTTAATTTTTCAGCAGCACGTTTTTGTTCCAAACGATGTTGTTTTACTTCGACACTAACTTTATTTTTACGTTTGACTTTGGTTCTTGATGGCAGTTGTTGAATTTTTCCACTTTTAGAGTCACTGGTATCAGTTAGCTTTCTAGTACGAAGTATTGGTGACATCTATATTAAAAAAAAAATCATAATTAATGATAAAAATAATTTTACAACTAATTAGTATAACTATTTACTATTTTTGTTATTCTTTCACATGGTACTGACAGACACGGTACTGATATTTTCATTGTAAATAACGACTGTAATTGTTTGGTTATGTATTTGATAATATCCATTTAATGTAAAATTTAGACTGGTATTTAGTACAAGAATTTAATATTTTAGTCGGGAAAAATTAATAATTAATGACGTTTATCAATACCACGGTACTGAGAAGACAATTTATGACATACCTTTTTTAAAATTGAGTTCTAACATGACACAAACTCCTTGCGATATTTCACTAACTCAATGTTTGTAAATATTACTCAGATGACGTACTTTCAAGATGGCTGACTAGACGTTTCATAAATCTTGAGATAGATGGGCGCACGAGTCACACAAACTCAAATCCAAAAATTCGTTAAAATTTAAAGACAAAAGTTATTAAACTGAAATTCAATGGTAACTTAAGATATTAAACAACAAGTGTGTCAGTTTTCTTCAGTTTGATCATAAACATTAGAATTTATAAGGTAATTAGTTTAAATCATTTGTTACGACAAAAAAAATTGACAATTTATCGGTAAATTCTAGAAATGGACATGACACGGTACTGACATTCAAGTGATGTAGTATAAGTTTTCTTTAAGTGGCAAATTATATTGTATAAAAATAATGTTTAAATATCTTAAGAATTATTCAATTAACACAAAATTTTTGTTAATTGATTATTAATTAATGACTAGTGCGAACAAACAATACAGGACATTGAATATCACAGTTATAATGGAATCACCCATATAGCAAATAATGTAACAGCACTAGTACAAAATTAGAATGAAACAATAAAAAAATAGCAATACTATTTAATAAGAACAAGAGTAATTCCATGCAAATATTAACAATATAAAATAAAATAATTAATTGGAATACACACATTTAACTTAAAATGTGCTACTTTCTTGTCTTTTTGTAATGTATCAAACTTGTTATGTACATATGAAGAGGCTTCTTTAAGATCTTACCATCTCGTTTCAACATCTCTGACTAATTTCAGATCCACTTTTGAAAATATGCAATAGCGTACATCCATTGTTCATTATTGCTCTCCACAAATTCACATTTGTAATACCAAAGAGTGTAAGTTTTTAAATGTTAAAAAAAAAAAAAGATTTTGTATTCATTCTCTTCATACGAAAAGGTATATATAAAGACCTTTGAAAAAAAAAAATCCTTAAACCCTTAAGAATCTTATTTAATGTTGGACATTGTACGTAATTTCATATTTTGTAAATTCTTCAAATTAATTACTTTTTTTTAAAAATATATATATATACATCCATTTGGTTCTCGAAGATGCATTTTTAGATAAAGTTTAGCACTAGTAAAGACGATGCGATCAGATAGACATTCATAATGTTGAGAATAAGATGCAAGAAAAGTCAGATTTAAAAAAATTTCAAACAGTTGCAACACGGATGGCTGATACAATCCACCACTTAAGTAAATAGCATTTAATTGTGTGAATCTTGAAAATGTCCAATACATATTGTTAGAATGATAAATCAAACCATATGATTTTTCTTTAGGATTGTATGAATGAAAATATGTATCGTGAGCTATACTATCTAATGTTTTTTTCTTTGTCACTCAATAAACTTGTAGAATCTTCACATTCAAGATTTGCTAAGCATTTTTTCGCAATATATCCTGCGAAGAAAAAGTTGATATTTATTTCAATATCATCTACATCATTTTGATTTGTAACATCAACATTATCCATATTTTCTAAAGGAATATCAGAAGAAATCTCCTCCTTAAATTCCTCCTTATCACTATGAAATATTTTAGTGAGATTTTAAGACAAAAGTCACCATCTTTACAGTTTTTACTTGTACTGCTCTGTTTTCAAGTACTGATGCATAACACTTTAAAAAGAGATTGCACATCATATGCTGGGGGATTTGTTTGGTGTCCACCGAAACCTCTTATCTGGCTGAAAAAGTTTTCAAGGTAATCCTGATTAAATCTTTTTGGTATCATAAATTTTAGATCTGTTTTTAATTCATTATATAACATCATTAATGCATTAAGTATATGTATCCAAGCGTTTGGACACTTTAGAGAAGGCTTTCTTCTTTTTCTTCTATTTAGGCATTCAAATTTACTGCTCTCTTTAAAATGAAATATTTCCATATCCTTCAATAATTGTTTCCAAAATTCAATATGTGGAAAGATTCATTTATTGCAACAGTAGTATGGTTTTCCATGCAAGGGCTTCAGGGATGATCCATTTACTGAATCAAATAAATCATTGATTGTTCCAATAAATTGTACAGTTTCTTTTGCTGTAGAGGTAATTACATTAGCTGTAATGCAAACACTCATGCTTGCAGCAACTGTGTTGCTAAAAATATGTGATGCTCATGGTATTTTCATGGATTACATCCTTTCTGAAAATACATGCCTGTCAGTTAGTTTTGGAGCTAGTTGTCTTCTGCACATTTTTCATAATTATAAAAATCTAACGCGTATTTGAAGGATACTGCCAGACTCAGTTATCAAATCGTGCTTTATAAGATATCTTCTGAGACTTTTTAAATAAATGAGGAGGATCAAAAATAGTAAAAAAAAATTTGCCATTTTTTACAAAGTAAAGAGAATAAACTGATATTATAAGCTCCTTGATTACAAATTATAGCATTTATGTCGATACCATACTCAAATAACATTTCAGTTGCTTGCTCTATAACTTGCTTCAATTTTGAGAATGCCATCGCATTTCAGGAGAAGTAAATTCCTATTGGCAATTTTTTTCTTACCACATATATATCTAACCATACAGATTAGTAATTGATTTAATACTTACAAAACTTTGAAATAAACACCAAAAAATGTAAAAATCTCGAAACAATTGTTTCGGGTCAAAAGAGTAGAAATATAAAATAAACAAAGTAAATAGATAAATATAAATAAGATTAAAAATATAAAAAGTATTAAAATTAAACAAAAATCCAAGTTACATGAGCAATTTCCAAGCATCGGAGAAAAATGGAGGGAAAGAAATATCATTAAGAAGATTTTTCGAATTTTTAAATATGTAAAAAGCTTCATGGATATCCTAATGGGAAGCACAGACAGGAGATGATATTGTTACTTTTAGAAAAATCAAAACAATGACCATGAGCCCAGCAGTGGGAAGCAATAGAAGATTTGGAAATCTCTTCATTACGAACATTCTGACAATGCTCATTTATTCTGTACTTCAAACGCTTCCTAGTTTGCCCAATATAACCTAAATTGCATGACCAACATGGAATTAAATAAATGCCAGAATGCTTTTCAGTAAGAGAAGATAATTTAATTTTCTTGACAGGTTTGTAAATGACTTTAAAACCAAATGGTGAAAGAATTTTAGAGATTTTAAAAGAAAGTGAAGAATAAAAAGGTAAAACAACGGGGATGAGAGTGTGATCGTTCGATTTTGGAACAGAATGTTTAGGATTCTTAAATTTATATAAAGCTTTATAGCCATGAGAAAGAGCAAGAGATTTTAAATAATTAATTTCTTTCAAAAGATTAGACTGATCAGAACAAATGTGTAAGGTGCAAAAAAATAAGTACTATAAAAAGCAGACATTTTCTGTTGTGGGGCGTGGTTAGAGAAAGCATGCGGTGGAAGAGAGACAGAGAATTGTTTTCTAAAAACAGTAGTTGAGAAACTATCCTTGTCTTTAGTCACAGAAACGTCAAAGAAAGGTGAAGAGCAATCCTTTTCAATCTCAAAAGTGAACTGAATGCGTGGGTCAATTGAACTGACCAAAGAAAGTAAACTGGACAAATTGACATCAGGGGAAACAAGGACGAAAGTGTTATCCACATACAGTGAGGAAATTTATATACACCGAAGCAGTGGTGCCAACTTTTGGAAAAGATTGGGTGGGCTCAAATATTTTGCTATAAAGATTTTTACTTTTCAAACATACTATGTAAGGAAAGTACAGTCAAACCTGTCTATCTCGAATCTCTTGGGAGTAAAAAAAAAAATTCGAGATAAACAGGTTTCGAGATACACAGGTTTTATGAAAATAGAAAATTTCTTTACACAATACAAAAGATTGAAAATTTGAAGTACTTTTAGTTTTATTTACATACCTTACAATAAGTAATCCGTTAGGAGTTTTTGATGCAAAACTTTTTTAGACTGGACAATTTTTTGCAGTTTTGACACAGTGGAGAAGCAATCCTGATCAATATTTTCTTGGGATTCAAGAAAAATTCTTAATGTTTCAATGGCTTTTTCTGCTTCTTTTGGCAAAACAACTCTTTCTATATCGATGCTGTCCTCTTTATCATCATCCTCTTCATCATCCGAAGTTCCACGAACGTTTTCTAAAATTTCGGAATCAGTTAATAATTTTCCATTTGTTACCACTGATTCATCTACTTCTATAAAATCTTTAAATGAAGTGTCAATATTCAGTTTCTCTCTGATAATCATCCATTCCTTCGGGTTTTCATCAGTTTCCTCGGCCGGTTGCTCTTCGGTTTCTTTTCCGACTGTGCATGATTGCTCGAATCCAGCGTTTTTAAAACAATTTTTTATAGTTTTTTCCGTGACACAGCTCCAAGCATAGTCTACCATCCTCATTGCATCCAAAGCAGTTATGCTTGGAAGTTTTTCTCCGTCCTCAATCGCACTGATGAGTTTTCGAACAAGTTCTTTATGATATACTGCTTTAAAACTCCAAATAATGCCTTGATCTAAAGGCTGAAGTTTCGAAGTTGTATTCGGGGGTAGGAATTCTACCGTAACATTTTTTGTTGTAGGAAGATTCTTGTGGGAGCTGCAGTTATCAATGAAGAGGAGAATTTTTCTTTTTTTCAATCCCATGGTATATCGACTTTCTTCAACCACTCGCTAAAAATTTCGATGGTCATCCATGATTTTTTGTTTGATTTATAAACAAATGGAAAAGATTTCACTTTTGAAAAACATCTTGGTTTGGCTGAACGACCAATCATTACTGGCGAAAGTTTTTCAGTGCCATTTTGATTCGCAGCTAGAAGTATAGTGATACGCAATTTACTCTGTTTGCCCCCTTTGCATTCGTCTCCTTTAAAAATTGCCGTTTTATTCGGCAAACACTGAAAAAAAAAGGCCAGTTTCATCGGTGTTAAAAATATCAGCTGGATCATATCCTTGCAACAAAGATGGGAGTTTTTTAAGCTAATCGTCGATGGCACTTATTGGTACAGATCCGCTTTCTCCACAAAGTTTTCGGAAGACAATGCCATTTCTCATTTTAAAGCTTTCAAGCCAACCATTACTTGCTTTGAAACCATCAAATCCGAGTTCTTTAGCAAAGTCTTCAGCTTTTTTTTGAAGCATTAAGCCGCTGATAGGAACTCCTTCTCCACAATATTGTTCGAACCATTTTCTAACGCATTTGTCCACATCAGGAAAAGAGCATGCACGGCTTTTTTTCATTGTTTTGCAGCCGTTTTCGAAATTCTTTTGTATGATATCTTCGTTTTTCATGATGGTGGAAAGAGTACTGGGTGGAATTCCAAATTTAGCGGCGACAACACTTTTCTTCATAGAATGGTTTTCCTTCAAAAAAGACAGAATTTCCATCCTTTTTTCGATGGTTAAAAAACGTTCAATTTTCTTTTTACACCTGCCATTTTTAGCTCTAAAATCGAGACAGCAAAATGCGAGATGATACTTTAGTCGTTAGGCTAAGACAAGACTGAGAAACAGTTCTACAAAATTTCGTCTCCTGTCTCCTATTCCCCCATCCCTTATCATTCCAGAGAAGAAAACCCGTTTTTAGTACAATTACCACGCAGTCCCTGACCAAAGCACCCCCGATGTCCTCACGTATTTCGCGAAAAAGGGGACTGGTGAGATTGTCAAGGTCAATAAGGCTCTAAACTGGAACGTTGTGTTTCTTACGAAAATTCGAGATTGATAACAGGTTTGGGAAGAATATAATTTGAGAGAGGTTTGGAAAATGCGTTAAAATTTTATTGAAAATGTAGGGAAATTGAAAAAAATCGACTACGAAAATTCGAGATTGACAGGTTTGGGAAGAAAATAATTCGAGATAGATTTGGAAAATACGTTAAATTTTTATTGAAAATGTAGGGAAATTGAAAAAATTCAACATAGACAGGTTTTCGAGATATACAGGTTTGACTGTATTGTAATCATGACAAAAATTTTAATTTGAGATTTTGGTGTAGCTATACGTTTTCACTCATACACATACATACACATATCATCGTAAAAATAGTAAAAATGAACTCATGTACAGAAACACTAAAATCTCATAATTGAATTTTTGACATGATTACAATACTTCCCTAACACATGTATAAAAAGAAAGTGAAAAGAAAATTAAAACTACTTACGTGGAGTTTCACATATGTCGCTAACATCAACAAGAAATTCTACTGCGTTCATTTCCTCCAGAATTTCTGTACTCTCATTTAGACCAAAGTTGTGAGATAGTTTTGGGCAATAATGGGTGAGCGAGTGTCCATCATAAATTGCTCAGCGAAATCCCAGTTGGCGATGCCATGTGGCAAATTTTTGGAGATAGCATGATCTCCGCCATCACGTAGGTGTGGTTTACTTTCCAAGATGGCAGCTGCTGATGTAAAACATTCATTTTTATGTACAAATTAAATTGAAAAAATTAAATTGTTAATGCAATTTTAAATACAAAAATATCAACAACTGCCATTTTTAAATGTAAATCACATCAGTGAGGTAACCAGGATGACATCAATAACAGTTGCATTTAATATAATAAAAAAAGTACTAGAATATTTACTTTATAAAAAAAAAAAAATAATAATAATAATCTAAATCAAGACCTTTTTATACCTGCTAACCTTTCAATTTCAAAAACAGTACATTTTATCAAAAAAATAAATAAATAAATAAAGCTGATTTTAGATATTGACATTTTAAACAATAGAATATAAATTTATATAAATGTATAGTTGACGAAAATAAAAATATATGAATTTACAAAAGATTTTCTATAATATTCTTTAAATAAATCACTCATCTTTTAGATGAAAACAAATAAAATATTAGATTATGTATATTAAAGAATTAATTTCAAATCCCAAAAATTTAGGTGGGGGGGGGGGGGGAATGCCAGTGATATTTACTTAAGCACATCTTTAGCAAATTTTGCTTTGTTAAAAAAAGAACAATTTTTTTTTTTTTTTCATAGTAATTTTAAATTACATTTTCATTGCATTTAGAAATTGAAATATTCTCCAGGTTTTTTTTTTTTTTTTTTTTTAATCAAAATTCAGTTTTTAAGTGTGAGAGAGAGATTATAGATTTAGTAAAAGCTCACAATTAACTCAGGTCTATTTTGTTTATTAATACTCACTCTAATAAATATTGTTTTAAATTAGCAAATAATTATTAAATATGTTTTTAAGAATTAATATTCGAATACAAGATTCTGTTTACACTCAAAATTAAAATAAAATTGGAGATTTATTTTTTTATAAAAAGGACATAAGACAGAATAGAATATACATTTTTAACCTCCCCCCCCCCCCCCTCCCAGTTTCACAGAGTTAAAAGCTTAAAGAAATAGTAAAATAATTTTTTAATTAAAAAAACAAAAAACAAATAAAGTATATCACTAATGTTACAATATTTACTTTTTGTTTACAGGCAAAACATTTAAATTGCATTTTCAATCAAGAGTAATGAAAAAGCCTATTACAATCAATTACTCTTTAAATTAATCCTAACATTTGTAAGTTATAATTGATACAGAGATACTGAAAGATTGACCTGCATCACATATCACACTCTGGCATTAAAAGAAATGGCAATTCCGAGTTTATATAATTGAAAATATGTTACAGTAACAGTCTAAATATAATGCATGAAAAGTGTCCTTTCTCACAATTTATGTACCTGAGAGGCAGTTATGTCAGTATACGCTAATTAATGTTGTCATAAATATAAGTGGACTTTTTCTAATACAACACTTTTTTCTTGTGTAACTTTCTTGCAAAGCGGGTTATTTCTGTAGCCTTTATATGGTATATACAATGTTAAGAGACAAATTTTATTTAATCTATGTTGATCTATTCTAAGTATAACAAAATATGAATTACATATTTAAATCTTTAATTTTAAAATACTATTAATTATATTAAATTGTAATTCAAATAAATTTTTAAACTGCAAATAAATAGAAATTACTCACTTCATTAGTCCGCCCTGTTTGTTCAATAACACTATCCCCTTCGATCAACACTGTGTCAATTAGCGATAATACCTTCTCTTGAAGGGGAGTAAACGGTGGAAGGGATGGCCCACCTCCTGTACCATTTTGGTACTTTTTGTTGGCGGCAGCCCTGTTTTTAATATTTGACTTATAGTCCGACCATGTCTGAAATATAAGAAAGTATTATTAAAATATGCTATACAATTCATAATAAGGTGATAATTTATAAGTTATACAATAATGCAAAAAACTACTGGCATGAAATGTGCAAGATTTATATTTCATAAAAAATATTGACAGTCAGTCTGACTAGTTTACTGCAAAAACTTAAATCATTCAAAAGAAAAATAAATTTTCAAAAAAAATCATGAGCTAACATACAAAAGTAGCAATATATTTCATTAAAATAAATGTAACAGCCTTTTCAAAATTATGTTTTAAATTTTTTTTTTATAATGGCCTACAGTTAGTTTTAGGGTATTTTTATTTGTTAGCAGCTCCTATTTGAAGAAAAAGACTATAAAAGAAATATATTCTAAGTATTACAAAGGTATCATAAAGTACTATAAAAAGAACAGATCTATATTGTGGCAGATGCAATAAAAGAAAACTGTTTAATGAAACACTATTACCTTAATGTTAAACATTATATAAAACGACTGCTAAAGATCATTTCACATATTATATATACATATATTCTTCAGCAAAACAGGCCAGAAAAATTAAAATTTGATTCTACTTTGTTAAACAGGCTACTGCAGTTAAAACATGTGAGCATATTGCCTCCAAATTTCACAAAGGGATGATTTACAGGCTGTGCTTTAGGGGCGATGGGTGTGTCCACCTATGAGGCTGGTTACAGTAAAAGTTTCATTATAACATATCTATATGAATGGTATACATACATTCATTAATTTATGAAAATTTAATATGAAACTGTCTATATAAAATAAATTAGAAAATTCAGAAATTTTTTATGTAAAATTAATGGAGAATTTCCTCCAGATTTAAAAAATGACAGGGTGCTGCTGATAAAAGAATTGGTATTTTCTGGATTCATAAGTGCACATATTTAACATTTAAAATCCAGACACTTATAAAATTTCGATTTAAAGTATAAATAGAAGGAAAAGTTTTAAATTTCAACCTTCTTTACACCTCAATTTTGCTTGTTACTAATATATGAACAAGTGTTTATATTTATGGCATATCTTCAGTTTGAAGTTTACTTTCAATAAAAGGCAGTAAAGACACAATTTTTTCAGATTAATAAGGGGAAGAACGGTGCTATTTTTTTTTTTCAGTCATAGGACAGGCAGGGTGAAGCACCTTCCTGAAACTGTTTACGTGAAACTCTAATTTTTTAAAAAAATAGTAATTATATATTTCTATAAATAAAAGTAAGAAAATACGACTTTGGATTAAAAAGGATATGTGAGGAAGAAAACACACTAACATGTTATTGATAATTAAATCTATTTTGCAAAATTATGACCCAAAAAAAAAAAAAAAAATTTTTTTTTTTTAGCGAGAAATTTTTTTTAATGGGTAGAGAACGTAAAATTTATTACACAGAGCTTCAATCCTCTCATTATGAAAAGTGTTACTTTTAATTAGGTTTAACAGTCATGTGAATTTGATATTTTAGTCTTATTTTATGAACTTAACAACTACTGTAATTTCGCGCGTATAGTTCGCGGACTATGTATGTTAAAAAAAAAACAAATTTTTTCACCCGCGGACTATACGGTGGTGCGGATTATCTGCTAGTTATTCACAGTTCAAATACTCAAAATCAGAATTAAACATGCGAATACTACGAACTGCCGATTCTGACGATCAAATATAAACATAAACAAAAGAATAAGACACAAAGAAAACATCGTATCAGTAACAAACCATGGAGCATAAAGCAAAAGATCAGTATTAGGATAGAACGCTGCTGAATATTCCTGTACTGATCTCCTAGTGTTGAATCACATATTGGGTTGGCAAGAAAGTAATTTCGGTTTTTTTCATGAAATAAAACACGAATTTTAGAATACAAAGAATAAACTTTAATCAATGATATATTTTCCATTTTGGTCGATGACCTTTCGCCATCTTTCTGGCAACATCATGATTCCACGTTCATAGAACTTCTGGTCTCTATCGGCGAAAAACTGAACCAAGTGCGATTTTACAGCGTCATCATCATTGAAAGTTTTACCATTCATGTAGTTCTGCAGAGATCGAAATAAATGGTAATCTGATGGTGCAAGGTCCGGACTATATGGTGGATGTAACATCAATTCCCAACCAAGTTCCATCAGTTTTTGGCGAGTGACTAAAGATGTGTGTGGTCTAGCGTTGTCCTGATGAAAAATTACACCTTTGCGATTGACCAATTCTGGCCGTTTTTCTGCAATTGCTGCATTTAATTTGTCCAGTTGGTGACAGTAGACGTCCGAATTGATCGTTTGGTTCCTTGGGAGCAACTCAAAATATACCACACCTTTCCAATCCCACCAAATTGAAAGCAACATCTTCTTTTGGTGAATATCAGCCTTTGAAGTGGTTTGTGGTGGTTCATCATGCTTAGACCATGATCGTTTTCGACTGACGTTATCATAAACAATCCATTTTTCATCACCAGTGATGATTCGTTTCAGAAAAGGATCGATTTCATTGCGTTTCAGGTGTAAATCGCAAGCACTAATGCGCTGTGTTAAATGAATTTCTTTCAATTCATGAGGAACCCAAGTATCAAGCTTTTTGACTAGTCCAAGACGCTTCAAATGATTTTCAATTGTTGTGTGTGATACTTTTAACTTCTCTCCAAGCTCTCTCACAGTTGCATGACGATCTGATTCAATTATGGCTTTGATTTCGTCATCTTCAACTTCATTTGGACGACCCGAACGTTGCTCATCTTTCAGCGAAAAATCTCCAGAACGGAATTTGGTAAACCACTTCTGACATGTGCGTTCTGTTATGCAATTGTCACCATAAACTTCGCATATCTTTTTATGAACTTGCGCTGCCTTTTTCCCTTTACGGAAATAATACAACAAAATATGACGAAAATGTTCGTTTTTACACTCCATGTTAAAACTGATGCTAAACTAACAATTGTTGATGAAATTGCGTGGGATGTTTTTCTAAAGCAAGCTAAGAGTGACGGCTAACAAATGTCAAAAGATCAAAAACATGGCGTTGACAGAAGTCATTCAAAAGTATGGTCAACGCCATCTATGCGTGAAAACCGAAATTACTTTCTTGCCAACCCGATACAATCAGCCATACTGCATTTCTAGTAGGAAAGTAAAACTCACTCAATGACTCAACCATTCAACCGGGAATTCCGATAGAAAATTTTATCAACTTTAATGGTTTCTTTTAATGTAAAATTTTTATAATATGGTTTATTAATAACAAGTACTTCTTTTCTTTATACTATTTATTTTAATAGTGGGAGTGCTTTAATATTTTCATATAAAACTACAAAATAGTGTTTTACTTGCTGTTTTCTTGGGGTTATATTTTTCTCATGCGGACTATACGGTAGTGCAGACAATCTGATGATATTTAAAATAATTTTTTCAGAAAACTTTGCTTGCGGACTATGCGCGCGAAATTACGGTAAAAAAATTTAAATTCTGGTACTGAAAACGGAAAAAAAAAAAAACTTGAAATCAGGAACACAATCACTCCTTTGATATGCCAAAATATTTACGGACGAAAATATGCACCTCAAAATCTTTATTAGCAAAGTATTTTTAAGAAAAAAATAATTAATTCTGTATTCGGATATCAAAGCTGTGGCAAATTAGGAAATGTTCATTCCATATATCGTTTCATACATAAGAGACACATGTAATTACAGCATTAATTTGCAATGAGTTGTAATAATAAACACAGAAAATTTACTTACTTTTCGCCATACTTCTGGTGTTTTTCTCGGACCATAACCATCCGAATTTAGGATTTCTGCCAACGTGCTCCATAAGTCCTCTTTTTCTTTTGCAGTACATTTATCCGACAACTTACCATCCATTTTTCTATTTTTTAGTATGAAATCTACCATCAGTTCATATTGTCGAAGCGTAGTTCTTTTTGCCCGTTCGTTACTCATTTTTTTTTTTTCTTTGCAAAACAATTACTCAAATACGTCGTAAAATATTTGTATGAATATTTCACCGGCGCGTGTGTTGCTTGTAATCAAAATAAACAAACACGTGCTATGCATTCTTTGTTGTGATTCGTTGAAAATGTTAACCTCGAACCCATACTGTTTCTTTTCCGTTTGGTTATAACGATTGAAGTCGAGAATCGCTCAACCACTGATAGTCGTTATGGGAAAATTTCGATCGGAAAGAACGACAACCGATTCGTTATTTTTTCGAACAGGCCAGAATAGACCCACTTGAATGTCCAATTGCATATGAAGATATAAAACTTGCACTAAGAAGTTCTTTAAGAAATATCTGGCAACGAAAGTGGGAATGTGAAATTAATAATAAATTACAGGGGATTAAATCAAACATTGAAATATGGCCTACATTAACTCCACGAAAGCATGATGTTATTATTACTAGACTTAGAATTGGGCATTCACGATTTACACACCGGCATTTACTCCTAGGAGAAAGTGAACCTTCTTGTCCCAAATGCTACTTTAGTCAGCTTACCATTCGCCATATCCTCACCGACTGTCCTTGTCTCCGTCATCTTTATCGGCAGTTTTTTAAATCATCCTCACCAAATTTGACAAGCCTTCTGGGTAGCAATCCTCATTCAGAACTGATAATTTTTTTAAAACATTCGGGTATTTATAGTGAAATTTGATTTTACTCTATTTTTTATCTTGTGCTGTTTTGTTTTAATTGTTATGTGACTGCAATTAATTTTTTAAAGTATCTTTTTCCTTGACTTTGTGGATGGGGGTAGTCCCCCATCCATGTGCTTATCTTTGGATTTTTTTTTAACATCTCTGTTTGGTGCAGTATGTCCTTCTTGGGACCTTGCGCCATAAAAAGACACCAACCAACCAGCCTGATACACAAATGGACCAACATTAACAAATCTACAGGATTTACTTTTTTAATCCATATGTCCTCACACTGTTTTGGATAATATTTTTCAGTTTGCCGATGCTTCAGCATATCTTACACAGAAGGTCGTGGTTTTGAACTAGTAAGCAATTTTTCAGTATGAGCTGGAATTTTGGAAGTGTGTTTATTCTAGACGTTTAAATGTTTTAAAAAGCATTGATTTCCTTTCCCCATTTATTATAAAAATATTTGTACTGAAAATTGCTATCGTTTGCATATTTATGAGCATTAAAAAATTATATATTAAATACTAAGTTTTATGAAAACGAATGTAATTGACATTTAATTTTCAACATTAAGGAGAAACTTTAGATTTCATTCTATGTGATATAAATATTCAAAAAAGAAAACAAAGCAAATCTTTAACTTAAGAAGCAACACAAAATGTTCCTTTTATTTTTATTTTTTACTTCTAATTTCCATGACTGAGAAACTTGACACAACACATCATAGTGTGCTTAGAATTTGCTCAGGAGCTTTTCACACTATTCCTGTCCTTAGTTTATATGCTGACTGTGTGGAGCCTTCTCTCACTGACATTAGACAAAAACTATCATGTGAATTGTACTATCGCATCCTCTCACATCCTAATCATCCACTTCATTTACTTTTAAATAGTAACTATCATAATCTTTATGTGAATCGCCCATCTTGCATCCCACATTTCGCTCACATTAAAAACTTGCTGGCACCTCACATTCATATTAAAATTCTACCTCGGTCTCTCTTAAATATGACTCCTTGGAACTTTCAGTGTGTTTCTTTAATGACCAACACCCATCCAGAAGCTACAATTTATTTTTATCTGATTGTTTGGAGCAGTATGTCCCATTGTGGATCTTGCGCCATTAAAAGGCAACCAACCAACCAACGTACCTTGGAACTTCCAGGGTATCTCTTGCCTTGAACCTTTTAAAGGTTTTGACAAATGTAACACAGGTGCTTCTATTTTTCATGCCCTTTACTCCTCTCATCGCTCTCATTATAAGGACTGTGACGAAATATATACTGACAGCTCCAAGACAAGTAATAAAGTAGGCTGTGGTGTTATCATTGGTAACACCACTTTTAGCTATCAACTCCCTAATTCATTTTCCATCTTCTCTGCAGAGTTTTTTGCTGTTGAGGTTGCCCTTAACATTATTTCATCTCAGCACAGAAGAAAATTCATTATATATACAGACTCGAAGAGTGTTCTTGATTCACTCTCTTCTAGCTCTTTTAACCTGACTTTCATTTCAATTTTAAAAACTTACGACCTTTTGAAAAACGGATTTGACATTAAGTTTTGCTGGGTTCCTGGCCATGTAGGCATTAAAGGCAATGAAGCAGCAGACAAAGCCACAAGGCAGGCTTCTATAGTTTTAAACTGTCCTGTACCTTACGATGATATGAAGCACACACTTAAAAGCTATTTTAAAAATTCTTGGCAAAGGGAGTGGAATAATCAAAACAATAATAAATTCCAAGAAATAAAACCTCAAATATATATCTGGCCTACACTCACCCCTAGAAAATTCGATGTCATTATTACTGGACTAAGAATCGGGCATTCAAGACTCACACATAAATACTTATTGCTTGGACAACAAGAACCCGATTCTCACAAATGTCATTACAGTGCCCTAACCGTTTGTCACATTCTCACTTTTAGTTCATTCTCACCAAATCTGACAAGCCTTTAGGTATTAATCCTCATTATCATTTGACAAATTTTTTGAAAGAGGCTGGGTTTTATTACGACATCTGATTTTATTATTTATGCTGTTCATCTCTTCACTTCTGTTTTTAACCGACTTCAAAAAAGAAGGAAGGTTCTCAATTCAAACTGTATGTTTTTTTTTGTTTTGTTTTGTTAGCACATAACTCCAGAACGGATGCTCCGATTTGGTACTTTTTGTTTTGTTGAAAAGGTCTTGGTCTGAAATAGGTCCCATTGCAATATTTTTACAATCAAAAGAAAATACAGGGTGCCCCAAAAAATCAGTCCCAACTCTTTGAACTGCTAAACGGCTGTAGCTATAGTGATAAAAATCATATGTAAGTATAGCAAAGTGGCCATACAGTACAAGGTTAAAACGCTTGTAGCACCACCTGATGCAAAATCGCAGAGTTAGTGTTCCTATCTCAAAAACCGTTCAAGAGAAAAAAGTGAATTGCTAAGTTGAGGAATATCACTGATTTAGTACGAAAAGATAGGAACGCTAGCATGAATGTCTAAACTATCTGGGAAACGGTTCAAGACAGGGGGAAAAAGTGAATTTTAAAATTGCAGAGCATCATTGATTTAGTACGAAAAGATAGTTTAGACATTGATGCTAAAAATACAATGATAAAAACGTGGATTTGTTTGTTCGCAATTTCTTACACTATGCACACTTGAGCTACATTGCACACGTTGTAGCGTAGCCTGTGAGACATATGCTATATAATTCAAAATACGGTCACTTGATACTTTTTATTTTGTTGTAAAGATCTTGGTCTGAAGTAGGCCCCATTGTAATATCTTTACAATCTAAAGAAAATAAAGTGCCATCTGGTGAAAAACAGCGCAATTAGCGCTCCTATCTCAAAAACGGTTCAAGGTGGGAGAAAAGTTAATTACGAAGTTGTAGAGCATCATCAAAAGATTTATTACGAAAAGACAGTTTTTAGACATTATTGCTAAAAATAGAACACTTAAAACGTGCAGTTGTTTGTTTGCAATTTCCTACACTGTGCACACTTGAACTACGTTGCACACTTTGCAGCGTAGTGGATGACATGTATACTCTGTGGTTCAAAGTAATGTTACTGTAAGCGGTTACATAGATTAGCGCAAAGTCGTTTTCAACCAACTTTAGAAAGGAGGGTGTTCTTAATTCGAGCTATGTGTTGTTGTTGGTGTTTCTAAGCTTTTAACTTCGTAAGAGATGCTCTAATTAACCGACTTCAAAAAAGGAGCAGGTTCTCAATTCAAAGCGTATGTTTTTTTTGTTTTTGTTTGTTAGCTCATAACTTCTGAATGGATTATCAGATTTTGATTTTTTTTGTTTTATTGTAAAGGTCTTGGTCTGAAATAGGTCCCATTGTAATACCTTTACTATCAAAAGAAAATACATGGTGCCTAAAAAAGTCAGTCCCGACTCGTAACTGCTGAACAACCTGCAGCTATAGTCATAAAAGTGGTATGTAGGTATATATTAAAGTGGACATGTGCTACGCGATTCAACCGCCTACAGCGCCACCTGGTGTAAAACAGTGGAGTTAGCGTTCCTATCTTGGAAATGGTTCAAGACAGGGTAAAAAAGTGAATTAAAAATTGCAGAGCCTCATCGATTTAGTACAAAAAGATAGTTTAGACATTAATGCTTAACAGAATGCTTAAACGTGCATGTGTTTGTTCACAATTTCCTATTTTGTGCACAGTTGAACAACATTGCATATGTTGTAGCGTAGCGGGTGACATTTATGCTATGTAAAATTCAAAGTATGGTTATTGTAAGCGGTCACATTGATTAATGCATAGACGTTTTAAACCTTGAAGATTTGTGTAATATATCTTCATTACCACATGCATCTAACCATAACTGACATAAAAAAAATAAACTTAGTTGTGATGTTATTTGTTTAATATTAAAAGAATATACATCTGTAAATGGAGATAAAACACTTTTAGATGTACAGTAAAAGGAAGTCTTTAGTAAAAAGTTAAAAATGCATTTAACACTAAACCTACCACGGCGGGTCAAATGACCCATTTTAAACTTTTTGTCAGAATTTAACATTATCACATTGTCCATGTTTAATGTACCAAATTTTGCTAAATAATATGTTTTTGCTATACATATATAAAACATTTTAAAGACGGGTCACTTGACCCGCTGTGGTAGGAATAGGTATACATGAAATATTGGTAGGTTTACTGTTAAAAAAAAAAAAAAAATGAATAATAATACTGCTATTGCCTACAATAATAACCAAATAGAGGATATAGTGAGAGTGGATTTCTCATTTTTTCAGGAGGGGTGAAAGTTTTGATATGATTTAGAGCAAGTTCAACTACATGGTTGATTCAGATGATTAAACAAGTCTGTATATAAGCAACTTTTTTTTTTTTAATGCTAATTTAAACTGAGACATTTTATGACAGTATACAGCTTGTTCCAAAACAATTCAAAAAACTTCCTGTCAAGTTGACTCGAATTCTACTCTTAGGAAAAGATTACAGTCAATCTGATCCATGAGTCCAATTGCTAATTGGCTCTGTGATATAAATTTCATATGGTAATTTAGGTAATCATCGACACTTTATCAACATATTTTTAAAATACGTCGATAAAGTTTTAAAACTAAATATTTTTCTCTGAAATCTCTCTTCATGAAGCAACCTTTGCATAGCGTTATTTTTTTTATTTCAATTTACCAAAACTATTTTATCGTTTCTGAATGCAACTAGAATTTTTAACAGTTTATTTCTTTATATGTGACAATTTTCGTTTGTTGGCAAGCTATCTAAGTACAATTTCATTTTAGCGGGTTTTGTGAATTATGATTATCAATATAAAAAGTAATAAAAACATAAAGGCAAAATTGTTTTAACGAAAAACATTGTAATGAATAATATTTATATTTCTGCATATATATATTGATAAATTTAATGAAGAAAACGGTACCCTTTTTTTTTTTTTTACGATATAGAACTAAATCAATATGCTTAAAAAAAAAAAAAAAATCTTATGTGGATTTTTTTTTTATTTTAGTACTTTTCCTATCAAGTGCATCTATTTTACAGTTGCTTGCAAACGTTATTTCAGGCATTTGAGGATTAAACAAAGTGAAAAGCCATTTTTAGATTTTTTTTTTCTGGCTCTAAATTTGACAAACATTTTCAAAAAACATATTCACAAGCATATATGTAAACAGTACTCGCATAAAAGAAAATCTGAATATAAGGAACTGAGGTAAAGAGAAGGATCTTAGACAGAATATAATAGAAAATATAACCAAGTAAAACATTCACATTTTCTTTGCATGCAAAAGAAGAAGTGTAATAACAGCAGAATTAGTGTAACAGAAAAATAAAATTATAACAAATAAATAACAAAACATCCTCAGGAAAGTAGAAAAATTACGGATATAGGGGAAAAGGCACAGCATTTACAAGCATTTTTGCAAACACAACTTGCATAAAAGAATGTTAGAATATAAGAAATTGAGAGATAAAATGAAGAATCAGAGGTGTAGATTGAGGGTTGGACATATATATTATGAAGAGAACATGCCAATAATAAGAAAATTAATATTATTTTTCAGAAAATTTCAGTAGCTTCCTCATTACTGAATGTGGTGAACGAGTTTACCATAACAAATGTTCTTGTAACAGATTTATGGTTGGGGCGAGTCCAAAAGGTGCTTCCTAGGAACTGTATTCATTGCAGATTCAGTTCATGTGTTGCCGCAGCTAAAAAATTAAATGAATATGTCATCTGGTAATGTGGAGCAACCAAAACACACAAGTACCAAACAACAATCATTTAGTCACTGATCAAATCAAAATCTAAGGTAAAAGGGAAAAAAAAAATCACCATAAATAATGAAGGGTTGAAATACTTTTGCCACAAATCGGAGAAAAGTAAAGTTGTTTAAAATTGGATATACTGTATTTTATATATATATGTAATCACTGTACACAAGACAGATACATATCACTTTCAAAAGATTATAAAAAAAAATCATCTTTTTGTACAGTAAAAAAATTTTATTTTTTAAATATGCAAGCTTGGTTGCTGCCCGAGAGTTTTTTTTTTTTTTTTTAAGTATTAAAGAAATAATAACTTATAAAATCAAAAGTATTTAAAAAATGAAAATTATTTTAGGGATAACTAATTATGCTCAAACACATGTCGAATGTTTCAGGATATTAAATTTACAAATAAAAATTTTCTGAAAATATAATCTTTAACAAATTTATGCAATATGTTGATAGATCAGTAGTAAAATTTCAACGCCAGTATCGGTAAAATTTTTTAATACATAGAGAAAATGCTTTAAAAGGTAGTGATTATCTTTTTTAAAATTTATTTTAATATAGTGACTAACAAAACAGGCAAAGCCGAATGCTGTTGCATATATGTGTGAATGTTTATATAATAAATAAAACAGTCATACATTTATTTTAAGAATTGAAACTTACTAGTTATTAACTGAATTATTGTGGCATTCTTTAAAACCTCTCTTTGTGCTACTTCCGATCCAATTCATATTTCTAGCAACTTCGTCAGTCATCATATGAGATAAAATGCATCTCACTGATTCATTTATATTTCTGCTACCAAATATACCTAAATATTTTGCCTGGAGATAAATGTATAATAGAATTCATTTTGCATTAAAATGTATTTTAGATTTAGTGTTTAAAAGTACGTTTTATCTCTGTGTAAAATTTTATATTAGTAAATTTAATTAAGCATATCACTGTTTCAATTATGATTAATTCTTAGATGAAATTAATAAAAAGTATAGGCATTTTTATTAAAAATTATTTTAGTGTCATAATAGGTCTTTTGTAATTAAAATGTAATTTAATTTATTAATTTATGAACAAATATAATAACAAATCAATAATTATACTTTAAAATAATATAAATCCTTTTAGAAGTTAGTTGAGATTGGTTATTTTAAATATAAACTATATAAAAACATGATATTACTTATTGTTTATCAAGTATAATGGGCGAAGTAGAAGAAACCACTTTTACTGTTTACTCTTTTAACTGCATAAAGACACATTAGAAACTTTTATTAGGAACTAAGCCTTTTTTTTTTTTTTGAATGTTACGTTTATATTAAATATGGCCCAATGTCATGTATAAAAAAGATCAAACTTTAAAATTTTTAGCAACCAAATTATACCTACATTTAAATTTATATTATAATCCTAGAGAATATTTTAGCATCATATATACATATATTTGTATCATTTTAGAAAATAAAAAAGATTAGTAAACACACTTCTGCTCAAAAGTTTAGCAAGATTTGAAAGCGATCAGGTTTTTTTTCCAGTTTAAAAACTTATCTCTCGATAAAACGTTTCCAAACATTGGACATTTAAAGAACTGGGTCTTCATGTTTTTCAGTGACGACTAGTTTACAACAACATTTAGGGGGCTGGTAACAAATTGAGCAAAACCAATGTGATCATGTTTGTGATCACCCTGTATCGTTAGAAGTGAACGAAATGAACTGTAACATTAGGATATGTTAATACATTTTCGTATAATTTGCTTAATTTTTAATTTAATTCAAATGCACTGTTGATAAAATTTACCCAGTATAGCTAGCTTTCAACCTAAGCAATAAATTTTTTTCTATTTTTCGCACATGCACAGTTAAAATGTTCATATTTCATGAGATATTTGTATTCTGATTTCTGTATATTGTTTTAAAATTGTTTTTTCAACTCATCTGTAAGTGGGAATAATTTTTGTTAAAAAGATCAGGATAGAGCATGTTGTAAGGTATTTATCATACATACCATAACAAAACTCTAACATCATTTCCGTTCAAGAAAAAAAAAAGTATGAAAAAAAAAAACATATAACAAAAGATAGGAAAGTAAAGAAAATAAAACTGATAGGAAAGCAAAAGTAAAATAAAGTGTTCCAAAAAAAAATGTTCCAAAAAAAAAAAAAGGGGGGGGGGGGGAGTATGAATTAAAAAATAAAAATAAAAATTCAAAAAATAAAAAATTGGTAGGCGGGATAGACAAGAGGAGAGGCACACACACATTCATGCTAAAAATAAACAAAAAGTCTTAATTTGGTAAAAGAGGAAGGATTGCGACGCCTGAATAGCTTTATTTTTCGCAAGTTTCAGACGCCGTCCCTCCTCAGAGTATCCAGTACAGATAGGAAGTTGAGTCCCAGATTGAGACACACAGGAATTATTTGACTTAATCAAGTCAGTGACTAGTTCGTTATAATATTTGTTGCACTGCTCTGGAGTCCATTTGAGTCTATACAGGTAGGTAACACATTTGATTCGATAATTTGTCCATTGTTATCATTACACACATTGGAAATTTTATCCTCCAAGTTCGTATTGGATAAAATCCTTGAGTTATCATTTTGAAGGCGTTTAGGTCCACCGTAGTACAGTAACCTGGACATAAGATTGCTGCTTTCACCGACCTGGGTGAACCAAGATCTGTGGTCCACCTGCGGGATGCCCGTGACGTGCTCGATATAAATGTCCCGAGACGCACAGATCGTGTCGGACACAATCAAATTTTTCATGAGCTTGGAATACATTTTGAAACACAGACGGTGAAGAATTTTGTCGTTGGCATTGTCCCACAAGCCCAGGGACCCAACGACCACCACACCGAAGGAGACTTTTGGATGTTTCGATTGGAGTTCCTGAATTAAGGATTCGTATTTTTAGCTTTCTCGGACCGGGCAACCTGGAATGCATTGTACGTGTTGTCGAAAGGCACGTGGACGTCGATCACGAGAAGCTCTTGGTCTTTCAGGTTTTGAAGGATTAGATCGGGGGCGGAGGTGGTCTTTGCTGATGGGTTGATTTTCCTTGTACACAGACCAACGACTGGCAGCGGCTTTCTTTCTAATCTGTCTACAATTCTGTTATGTCGTTTGGTAATGGTGTGGGAAAGGGCTCGCTGACAATGATTCAGAACATGAGGCAGGGTTTCAAGAGGAAAATCATTATATCTGCACTTTTTGTCATTGTCCTGAAACGAGGTAGCATTGAGATTAATAAGGCCAAGACGGGCTCGATGGATGAATCGCCAGTCAGTGAAACGGAGAAAATCACCAGTGCGATTGAAATGGGAGGAGGCCCTGGATTTCGAAAAGCAAAAGAAGGTTTTCCCTTGATGGGGTTTACTGCTGAGAGCAGCACCCCGGCAATTCCTTAGATGACTTCTAATATTTTTGAAGACCTTCCTACGGTTAGTAATAAAGAGGTCTCCAACGCAGAGCGTCACTTTCTGGTCGTCCGTAATCTTCCAGGAGACCCCGAGGCCTCACGGGCACGAGACCAGACCGGAGAGTAACGGTTCGACCTGGAGCCAAACCAGACATTAGATAGATAATCAGCAAGATCAGAGAACGCAGGAGCGCAAGAGAGGCGGTCTTAGACGCAGGTCCACAACCCATTCCATGCACGAATCTTGGTGTTGCGGTCGATTGACATCAGTAATTTGAAAGCGGTGTCGATTTTTCTCAATGTCAGAATCTTCACTGGCAAGCGCCCCCAGGAGGGTACCTTCTTCAGGTATTCAGGGGAAGTCACGCACCCCGGGCCCGAGTGATCTTTTTTTTTTTTTTTTTATGTATATTTTACTTTCCTCTCTTTTATTTCTTTCACTTTTTTTTTTTTTTTTTTTTTTTCCTTGCTTTTTCGTCCTTATTCGTATTTTTAGTTTTTACTGCCAATAAGCTCTTGGTACATGTTCTTGTAAAAATAATAAAAATTGTAAAAAAAAAAAAAAAAAAAAAAAAAATATAAATAAATTTTGAAAAACTGAAAAAAAAAATGAAATAACTTACCTTGTTTTACTCACCTGTTTGTTTCTACTCACCTTTGTTTTTTGGTCTTGTTCTTGTTGGTTATACTAAAAATACCGTAATTTTCAGGAAATAAGCCGCGGCTTATACGTGTTTAAAAGTTCAAAATCGGCAACTGCGGCCTATCTGTTGAGAAAAAAAATTCTCGGATCTAAAAAATTTTTAATCATTTAATTTCAAAAGCACAGAATGCGTAAAAACTAAGTATTTTGAATTTGATTATGTATTTTGTCAGTAGATGGCAGCACCAGACAAAAATCTTGCAGTAAAACTAGAGCTCTGTTTACTAAAAAATGATTGACCTGAAATAAATAACATTATCAAAACTCTCAACGTATGCCATCACCACTGATCGAAATATTCCAAAATCAGTATTAATAACTTTTATAATTTGATGATATTCAAATTATTTCTACATAATTAGCAGATAATAAAATCTTATATTGGTGATATTTAAACTATTTCTGAAATGAGAACATTACTGTTATATTGAATATGTATCCTTACATAATTGCATATGCGTATGTAAATAATAATAATAAAAAGAAAAAAAGACTTCAATCCATCAAAGTCTGCATAAAAATCCAAACTTTCCTAAATAAACTTTCTCCCACTTCCACAATAATCCTATCCCACGGAAAAAAAAGAAAAAAAAAAAAACTTTCAGATCTATCTTTTTTTTTTTTTTAATCGTGTTGTCCAAAGTTCATTCAGTAAAACAAACAGGGAAAAAAAAAAAAAAAGAGCCATCACTTGGACTATGTGCTGATAAAGGTCAAAGGGCAAGTGCAATCAAGTGAATGAGAAAGGAAAATGCAGCTGTAGCAGAAATAAACAAAACTCAAGTGGGTATATTTATTGCTTTGCTAAGAGCTAGAATTATTCATTCATTTTTATTTTTTTTTTAGAATTAGACAGAGAAAAACAGTGATTTACGGGATTAAAAAACAGAGAAACATGCATTTCAAATTAATAAAATTGTAAATATTATTTGACAAAAAGAAAAGAAGAGATAATAATAGATGAATGAATAAATAAATCAATAATTTATTATTTTTATATCTTTATTTATTTATTATTTTTTTTTAAAACCAACATTCATATTGTATCATATATTTTACTTAGGTAAATGCGTCTAATTTCTGAAAGATCTAGGTATATTTCGGAAATTTTCGTAATTCGAAATCGGCGAGTTCCCGACGATTTAATGCTAATGTATTAGTAATAAAAGAAAAGAAAAAAAAAAAAAAGCTTTAAAAAAAAAAAAATTGATTACGAAATCGAGGTATGGGTAAAGATTTGTTTAAGCTATAGATTTATCTCGGTACAGGCCGCGGCCTAAATGATGAAAGATAATTTAATTTTAGTGTTTTTTCGTTGGTGCGGCCTATCTACCGAAAATTACGGTACATCATATTTCCTAGGAGTAAACGTTGGCCAGATTGCAATTTGAGGTTTAATATCATGTAATTTGTTATTACTTTGACTAATAAAATCCGGAATATGATCACTATTGAGATCTCAATAGTGATCATATTCCGGATTTTGAAAACTTTAAAATTTTAGCTTCTAATATAAATATTTATGAATCCCGTATTTTTCTAGAGGGCGCTTTTACCAAAATGCAACATTCTGCCTTGAACGAGGCTAAAGCTATTCCTCCTGAATATTTAATCTTGCTATGATGTATTATGGATTTTGTAAATGTTGTTTGTGCTTGTATGTTTGACACTGAGGAGGGCTAGTGTTCCAGCCGAAACATCTGTCTTGTGTTTAATGTTTTTAATTAAAATGTATTTTTAAAGTTTTAAATTTTTGTATTTTTTATCTCATTTTAAAAGTTACATTGGTTTTAATATATTAATGAGACGTATAAATTATGTTTAATTTTATTAAATTTTGTTAGATGCATTTACTCATATATTAAATAGATTGCAATCCAGAACTAGAGATTTTAAAGCAGCTTAAATTTAGAATGAGTGAATTTATCAATTCTGAAATTAGCAATCGACTTTATGAAAATGTTGATATGTTACCTGAGGAAAATTTTTACACTTGTTTAGATATTGTCCTAAAAGAAAGGATAAAAAATGAAATTAATTGGGTCAAAGTTGTAAGAAAAATTCACTGTTTGAAAAGAAGTCTTAATAAGTTTAAGAAAATATCGTATTATATTTCACCGAAGAGAGTGAATCCATCATTTTTTTCAGTACTTTTGTGTGAAATAATATCTAATGTCAAAAATTTCTCTACCCTAAATAGTTATACTTCAGATATAACTTTTTCAAGTCTTCTTATTACTGTCACAGAACATACATGTATAATCAGTCGCACATAAATTCTTACATGTATACTTCTTTAAATTTTTGTTTTCATACCTTATACTTGTTAAAATATTGTAAGTATTTTTATTTCAAGTTTTATGTTATACTACAAATCTTTCTACATTCTTAAGTTTTTGAACAGAGTGATAATTAGAAATTACCATTTTTTAGTTTTTATCGTGATCTAGAATCGAACCTGATACATCCCTAATGACAGCGTTTGAATTTTTTTGAAATTCATTCCCAACATTAGTTATTTCAAGCTATATTATCTAAGAATTATTCAACAATCTGTCTCAAAATAAAGAGTTTTCACTACTTTCTACCACTTTAACACAGAAAAATCCCCTGTCTTTTAAGCTATCCTTCACTCAATTTTTCTTTACAGATACCAAGTTTGAAAATAATGAAAGCTAACTTTGAAAAAATTCAGCGATTTTTCTTTACAGATATCAAGTTTGTAAATAATGAAAGTTAACTTTGAAAAAATATTTATTTGTTTTTTAAATTCATTCATGTTCATAAATGTATGCTTAGACTTTCTAAATGTATTTAAACATACTTAAAAAATATTATAACGAAGTATTGTAGATTACAAATATATGTATACTTTAGAAATTTAGATAACTTATTCTTTCCAATAATAAGATTGTAAATGTAAGATAAAATCACAAAGTTACCAGCATAAGAGACTAAGTATTTGAAAAAATCATGAAGTATGAAATTTTAGTGTTTTACGCGTGTTAACAACACATCTTATTTTTCAAAGTACTAAGTTTTTTAAAATCATTTAGTTTGAACTTTTTCAGACTTATGCTTATAAACTGAAATTTTTGTGAATGAAAATTTTTTTACACGAATTATTTTAATGCAAATACTATCTCAGAAAAATTTTCCAGATTGAAAATTTTACAAAACTTTTAGATAACTTATTCTTGAATAAAAAATATAAGAAACTTATTTTTCCAATAATAAGAATGAAAATGTAGTATAAAATTATTAATTTGATGTGACGAATTGTATAATTGGATGAGGTGAATTTTCTAATTTTTTAGTGTTATTCATTCTGTGGAAACTCATTTGAAGAGCTCCTTTATCTTTGAAATTCTTTGAAAGAATTTCTTGTTTATTTTTTTCCATCTCTTTCCTCACCACGATAAACGAGCGTCGTTTCTTTCAATTAATAAATTAATCTAAAGAACCAAGTTGATTCTTTCGATTAATAAATTAATTTTCGAATGAAACAACATAAGATGTCGGTGCGTTACCTTTTTTTTAATGGAAAAGGTTCGCCAGGAGCCATATAAAACCATTTAATATCTACTCATTAAGAACGAGCATTAACAACAATATTTCTTCAAGCGTCCCTCTTAACGACATATTGTCGTTAGGGCAAGTGAATCTTCTTTTGAGCCATCGCATGAATCGTGAAACTCATGCCCGCACGTTAAGTTGATCACTCCACCTTCCCCGTCTAATACAGACGTTTGACAGATAGTACAGAGGATGTCTTGATACTACCCAGAGTCATTACATAACTTACTATAAAAATCTTCAACTTTATTTGAGTTTGGGATTAAAGCTAAAAAAGGTACACAAAGTGCTATCTTTTAAACAAAGTGCCTGGTTAAAGCCCTACATTCTGTTCAACACAGAAAACTGAAAGAAAGCATCATCAAATTTTGAAAAAGACTTTTTTTAATTGATGAACAATGCCGTGTACGGCAAAACTATGGAGAATGTAAGAAAAAGAAGGACATCCAACTCATTAACAGCGAGGAGAAAGCTTGAAAAATGGTTGCCTGCCCATCGTATCTTCATTACAAGCACTTTGGAGGAAATTTTGTCGCCATCGAAAGATTCAAAAAGAAAATTTTACTAAATCGACCATTGTATATATATTGGATTTGTGTTTTTGGAATTGAGCAAAGTGCTCATGTACCAATTACACTATCATTTTGTCAAGCAGCAGTGTGGTGACAAAGCCAAATTACTATTCACTGACACTGACTCCTTGACGTATGAAATTGAGACAAGGGATGTATATCAAGACATGGGAGAACATTCCGACCTCTTCGACACATCGGACTATCCGAAGACACATCCCCTTTACTCAGAAGAAAATAAAAAGAAAATTGGAAAGTTCAAAGATAAATTAAATGGCCATTTGGGATTGGAGTTCGTAGGACTCCGTTCCAAAATGTATTCCTTGTTGTCAACGGAAGGAGAGAAGAAAATGGCGAAAGGGGTGTCGAGAACTGTTATCCGCCAAAAATTAAAACATGCCTCCTATGTTGAATGTCTAAAGAAAAAAGACTTATCCCGAGAAGACATGATGAGAATTCAAAGTGAATGTCATAGTTTATATACTATCAGGCAGAAAAAAATCACACTTTCGGCATTTGACGATAAAAGATATATATTACCAGATAATGACAACACCTATGTGTATGGGCACTTCTGGATAAAAGAAGAAGAGGAAGAAATTATGTAGAAAAAAACGAGTGGCTGCATCCATGTATATATTAATTGTTTCTGTATATAGTCTTATTTAAATCTATGAAAATTGTTTCTGCATCCATGAAGATTGTTTCGCACCTGTATATATTTTTAAATTGTTCCTGCACCCATGTTTTGAAGAGATCCTCGGAAAATTATTTTGTACAGATTCCTTGTTCCTGCACCTATGAAAATTGTTCCAGCATCCTGTGTATATATATATAAATTTTTTTTTTATCAGGAACTAACTTCCGCCTGGCTCTACGGAGCGAAAAGGAGCACCGCAGGGCCTCGGGAGGGAAGTCTCCCAGGCGCTCAAGGTGAACTTTCCCTTCTCAAACTATTTCTTATTCTATCAAACTATCATTTTTTCTAACTTTGTTCTTTCTCTTATTTCTCAAATTGTCAATTTTGTATGTTTCTCTTTTCAGGTTATGGAAAAAAGCTAAGTCCCCGAAATTGTGAAAAAAATACTAAGTTTCCCAAATTCTCATTAAAATTCTCGCCGACAGAGGGCAGCACCCTCGTGAAAGGTGATGACTAAGTCAACACTCTAAAAGTTTCGTTTCTTCTAGTGGCAACGCTCCAAAAGTTTCAATTCTTCTGGTGGGAACATAGTTTCGATTCTTCTGGTGGCAATGACCCCTCGTCCAATATGATGTGATTCACCCACCCTCGTGAAACGTGACGTCAGCGAAGCACCTGCACCCTAGCACCTCCTGCTCCCATGCAGTGCCACCGTGCCACGGGCGCCGGACTGTCATTTTCTATCTACCGACGAGCTTTTAAATATAGTCTATTTCCACAAAATTTGCCAAAAATTCACTGACTTTACTTGAAATTCTCTGACTATTTCATGACTTTTCCAGACTCGATTAAATTCCCTGGCTTTCCCTAGCTAGTGGCCAGCCTGTTTTTTTATCATTTAGTAAAACTTTAAAAATATAAGAAACATTTAATCAAATGTACTTGTTTATCATAAATAACCATACATAATACTTTTATATAATTTAGGAAATGCTATAAAATCATTTATTGCTCTAGATTACATTAAATAAATTATACATTCACTTTAGAAAAAAATTCTGGTGCTGATTAATTTTTCATTTAGTTGTACAATATCATCAACAATTGTCTACATCTTCTACATTTAATGATAGCGAATTTTGAATTTTAAGTTTATTGGCATTTATCTCTTCCACCAACTCTTTTACTTCTTAAGAAATTTTTTATTGAAGTTTTTGAGAAATTTTAACAGCTATTTAAGTAATTTTACTTGTTTCTCAATATTTTTACGCATATATATGGGTGTAATCTACATGCTTTTCTGTTTGCTCTGGAGCTTAGGCCATAGTTCGCAGTGCTACAAAATCTGTTAGAGGAATAAATTGGATCTTGCAGTAGAGCACTTAATTAAAATTTTTTGATTTTCCGATTTGACTGTTTTATTCTTTTTCTTTTCGATTTTTCAGTTTCATAAATTCTATTCAAACTGCTTGTTCTCTCATTCAATCGTCTATGTTCGATAGCAATAACTCTATATTAGGGTCTCTATATAATATAAGCTGTCTAGTGCAGTGAGAGAGGGCATAAAGGGAATTAGTTTTGTGTAAGTTTTCCGCCCCTCCCCCGCAATTGTGGAAATGTCGCCCAGAGTGTCATATTAACCGGATGTCGAATATTTATTTTAAAATATGTGTATTTATGTGATGAAAATGCAACACTATTGGTACGGAAGTGATCCACAACATTCAGATACCGAATTAAGCCTTCTACCTAGAGCAACTTTAATGGATCATATACGGAAATATGAAACTGCTGGCTGAATGGAGGGAATTTATAAGCAAACTTTTGTGACTCGGTTGCTCTAATGTATCACTGTGAAGGTTCTCAGCCTTATCCATTAAATTCTTTTACAGGTCCTTAAAAAAAAAAAAAAAAAAAAAAGACGTCTGCAAGGACTCAAGAGTTATTTAGTTCGAAATTATAACATGATTAAAATTCCTTCTGCATATACAAAGTTATATATTTTTTAATTATTAATTATAATATTTATTGTGTTTTCATTTGTACGAAAGAAGTACATCTGTTAAAATAAGTGAACCTTACCTGTTGGTCAGAGAATAAATAGTCAAAAATTTTTGTAAATTTCAAAATTAAAGTATATTATGTTAATATGCTAACAAATTTTAGATCAAGAAACAAATGTTGAAAGCTAATTACTAATTGTATTTTAGCATTTGACACACTTACCTCAAACTCTGAGTATCAATATTTTGTAAATTATCCATTCTCTATTTCTTCCTGTCAGATTATCCTATGTTTAAATTTAATAATTATTATAACACAAATAATAAACAAACATACTAATAGTATCTATTACATATATATACAGGGGTGGACAAAAATATGGAAACACCTTAAAAAAAAACATGTTTCCTTGCCTAATATGGTGTAGGAAACCTGTTGGCATTCAAAACAGCTTGCAGTCTTCTCGGAATGGATAAATACAGTTCCTGTATGTTTGCCAAGGGAATATTGTACCATTCTTCCTGCAAAACAGTGGCAAGTTCTGATAACGATGTTGGCAGTGGATAGCGAGAACACACTTTCCGCTCCAATGTAGACCACAAAGGTTCGATAATATTCAGGTCTGGTGACTGTGGTGGCCAGGAGAGATGCGAAAAATCATCCTCGTGCTCAGAAAACCATTCCTGGACAATGTGAGCTGTGGTCTTGGAAGACACCATCACCATTGGGGAACAAAGTTTGTACCATGGGATGGACTTGATCGGCGAAAATATCACATAAATCTTGGCAGTAATGCGCCCTGACAGAGTTATCATGGGGCCAGCAGAGAACCACGACATGGCTGCCCAAACCATCACAGAACCCCCGCCATGTTTCACTCTTGGCAACAAGCAGTCTGTATTATAGCTTGAGATGGCGTTCTCCAGACATAAACTAGGCCAGAAGTGGGAAACAATGTGAAAGAAGACTTATCGGGCCATATGACTCACTTCCACTGCTCTATAGTCCAGGCTTTATGACTTAAACACCACTTTTTCCTCTTACGAGCATTAACATCACTGATGAATGGCTTTTCAATTGCAGCACGGCCAGCAAATCCCTGTTCATGAAGCTCCCTTCGAATTGTTTTGGTACTCACAGGCTTTGGTAACATGGCATTCATTTCAGCAGTAACTTTTGCAGTTGTGGTCTTCTTTTTCGTGATAATCCTCCTTAATGATCGTCTGTCACGATCACACAGCACACATTTTCGTCCGCGCTGTGATTTAGCGGATGATGTTTTCCTGCATTTCAAATATGCGGAATAAATCTTTGATACAGTACCTCTTGAAACACTAAACACCTCGGCTACCTTACTTATGGAAGCACCAACCATATGTGCTCCAACAATTTGCCTACGTTCGAAGTCTGTTAACTCTGACATAATGCAATGACAACCTCACATAACAGTGCTCCGACAACGACTGAACTGTGCAGCGCATTTACGAAGTTGTATAGGTGGCGTCAGTAGGCTAAAACGCCAGTGCCACCTACATATTTCATTAAAATCGATCTTTCCTTTCAAACATGCATTTCACAAGGTGTTTCCATATTTTTGTCCAACCCCTGTATAAAATATAATATTATAATATACATCTTACATATATTAAATATTTAAATATATTTAATTATCACTGAGTGCATATGACTTGTGAATAGAATCTTTCATTCAAGTTATAGTTTAGGTGCAGAAGCTCTTTAAAACCCCTCTATTCTTCCAATGAGAATAAAACGTTTTTTCACAATATTTAAATAAAAATTTACAAACTTTCTCTCTCTCTCTATACACACACACATACATATATATATATCATCAATTTCAATTTTATCAATCTACTGCAGGATGAAGGCCTCTCCTATGAGATTCCCAACTGTCCTTATTTCAGCAATTATTCATTCTCCAAACTTCACAATTCCATTTCTCCAATGACACAGTGGTCTCTTTCTTGTCTTTCCTTAATCTTTTGGTGTCCAGAATAGGATTTTGGTGGTCATTTCCTCTCTCAAGGTGTTCAGCCCAGCTCCTTTTCAACTTCTTGACTCTAAAAATAGCATTCGTTTGCTTTTAAAGTCCAGGTGTTTCACTTTGTCTCTTTGGGTGAATCATAACATGCATCTCTCTAAGCTTCTCTCATACTTGCCAGACTCCGTTATTTTGGGATCATCTCTGTTATTATCAAACATTTCTCCGTTATTCTGAAGATTTTAAAGTTATACCTATAATTTATTCAAAACTTCAACAAACCTTCATTTTTTTAAGCAAAATTTTGCTTTTGCTGAAAAAAATTCTCATGAATCTCTTTCTTTATTGCTATTTTTAATTAATAATTACTTAATTTTTATTTAATAATTAAATTTAACTTACTTGTATAACTTTTTGATAATTTAAGCCATGGATTAAGCTAGTAAAATACTGTCATATGTCGAAAACACATCAATGTTTTTTAGACCTGAAAATGCTGCTTATAAAATCTCCGTTATTTTGATTCTTCAAAGTTGGCAGGTATGTTCTCTGGATTGTTTGGAGGTTTTGTATAACTTTACACGTTAATGTCAAAGTTTCGGAAGCATAAGTTAAAAAAAGCAAAATGCTCTCTCTCTCTCTCTATATATATATATATATTTCATCTTGTGCAATGGTTAAAATAAATATGTAAATTATGCATAAATATTTGATAATTGAAAGTAAAACGAATTAATTTGACCTGCTGGCAAGAGCTTGTTTATTCTGAATTCTATTGAAGAGGAAGCTTTGTTAAAGACTACTAAAATATTCTATTAAAAAAATACTGAGATTTTCTACTTCTGAAAAATGTGTATAAATATTAGACACCACCCTTAAGAATGAAATTTCGAAAGATTCTCATCTTTTACCTTAACTACAGAGTAAGAGGAAACATTTTTTCTTAACTATAAGCTTCTGTAGTGTACCATGATAGCCCGTGCTTCTGTAGATATTCCATGAGCGAAGAACGGGTAGAAATTCTAGACACTTCTTTCACTCCCATAAGGCTCTAATCTTTTAAGAGCCACTTTTTTTAAAGCTGGACAAAGTCTATGAAGGTGTGATAGTTGACATCTTCAATTTTTCCGAAACTTTCAGGATGTCGCAGTAGCCGGACTCATTATCATTTGACAAACTTTTTAAAAGGGACTGGGCTTTACTACGACATCTGATTTTATTGTTTACACTGTTCATCTGTTTTTACTATATACACTCTTCATACCATTTTACATCGTTTTTAGTTTATACACTCTTTACTCTGTTTTTTCATTATTTTCGTATTTTCGTCTTTTTTTTTTTTTTTTAACTTTTTACCTTGTCTTGTTTTACACTATTTTTCTCATGATAATCTGGATGCATCTTTAGCCTTTGTTTTTTCTTTTATCACAGTTTGGCGCAGCATGTCCCATTGTGGATCTTGTGCCAGTAAAAGGCAATCAATCAACCAACCTACCTATTTTTAGAATTTCTATAAGCTGTTATTGTAGGTTTCACAGCATTCAAAAAAAAATTTCAATTCATTCTCATCCTTAATATCATTGCACATTTCAAGTAAATAGCTTTTAAAATTCTCTTTTTGTTCTGTTAAAGATAGATGGCCAGTGAAGCATTCATTTTCTTTGCTTACTTTAGAAATCAAAAAACTGTATTCCA
The DNA here is from genome assembly GCA_963930645.1 of Salticus scenicus. Classification (NCBI taxonomy): domain Eukaryota; kingdom Metazoa; phylum Arthropoda; class Arachnida; order Araneae; family Salticidae; genus Salticus; species Salticus scenicus. The sequence goes on from OZ005658.1 coordinate 270,997,461, forward strand.
AGTCATTTTCATCTTTTCTTTCATCAACATATAAAGAATTTCTTAATAATCCAAATCTAAATCATCTGAAGTAGTTGGTTGGATATAGACTTGGGTTTCAGCAAGTCGATAGCGTGAAACTAAGTGTATATGCTTACACATGTTCAATTTCAGACTAGCATCTATACATGTGCAAGTGAAATGGTGAATACAAGCCTTGTAATCACTACATAGGCATCTACGTATGAATTTTCATTTTTGTTTACAACATTCAAAGATAGGCTTTCTTTGTCTTCATCTGATATCCTGTAGCCTGCCTATAACTTTTCCTTTATGTATTGTAATTAATCATTCATATGTTTTATCGCTTATAAATTTCATTAGGGCATGCAGAGTTTTATCCAAGCGTTTTGCTTGTTTTCCTTTAACTATATATACTTTGAAGTCCTGTGCGATGTGCATGTTGGTATTCAAACCAGACTTTACAAGGTAGGGGAATGCCCAGGACTCTATACATTTTCCATAATACTCATTGAAGTATTTTCTTAATTTTGCAGTTATGTCATTTTCATTAAGTTTTTGTACGCACTTTTCATACATAATAATATTAAATGAGTATGTATCTGTTTCTTCCATTAACACTCTCAACATTTTATAAACTTCAAACTGCATGTCTTTAGATTTAATTTTTGAGAGATTTTTCCTCCATGCTCGGTCTACATGCCAAGTGCAATATAGACGATTGTGGCTTATTCAGTATCTGACAATGCATAACAGAAGCCATTATCCATGTCCAACATAAAGGCGGAAGGAGAAATTTCATTAACTTTCTCTTTAATTTTCGTTAAGAAAATCTTTAATATTGAGCTGTCAGATCAGTTGGAAATTAAAAATGCAGAGGGGAATACCTGTCTCATATCAGCAATAAAGTTATCAAATCAAAATCATAGCTAATAATGCCATGAGTCCCATCGATACACATATGAGTAGCATTTTTTCTTCAACATTTCTTGTTGGACATCATTCATAATTATAAGGACAAAATCTTCTTTCTTTAACTCAGGATGCATTTCATTTAAAGTATCCTAAGGCTTGTAAAACAAAACACAGGAATTTGTTTTGTTCTTCCATTTCTGTAACCCATGCATCAACACTCAAAGTATCATTTTGATGTTTCACACCTTCAGTTCCTATGTTAAAACACTTTTTCAATTATGTATAAATCTTTCTAATTCAGTAAATGTAACTTATCATTCGCCATATCCTAACCAACTGTCCTTGTCTCCATCATCTTTATCGGCAGTATCTTAGGCTGGTTGGTTGGTTGGTTGAATTACTTTTTTTGGTGCAAGGTCCACAGTGGGACATGCTGCGCCACACAAAAAGGTAAAAGAATATAAAGCTGCTTCTGAATGGGTTCACCCATCCAGATTGCCATTAAAAAATCACAGAAACAAAAAAACATAAAAGATAAAATGAAAAATAATAAAAAACGATGTAAGATAGGATGAACATAGTAAAAAATAAAATCAGATGTCGAAGTAAAAACCAGCCTCTTTCAAAAAGTTTGTCAAATGATAATGAGGGTTGACACCTAAAAGGCTCTGTCATTTATTGCGTCATGGCTGGTCAGGATTTCAAGTGCTTCTCTTCTATGTGCGTATTTGTGTGAATTGAAAGTTGAAATTTTACGAAAGTTAATTGATTCAATATTAATAGGGTTAATGTTATTATTCCTTGAGAAGGCTGTGGGCGGTTTGTTGTATTTTAAGTCAGCAAGGTGTTCAGATATTCTGTCTTTAATTTTTTGCTTAGTCATGCTGATATAGCTAGCTTTATTTTGATCGCGTTTGAAAATTTATTTTGTAAACACCAGCAGTTTGATTAAAGGGAATAGGGTCTTTCTCGTTACATATAAGTTGGTAAATGTTTCTATCTGGTTTAATTAGAATGTTAATATTATATTTTTTAGTTCCATTTTTAATTTTGATGGAGGCGCCTTTACAATATGGGATCGCAGGATCCCATCGCGTATCCGAAGTCAAGCACGCTAGCACTGCACCATCTGTTCACACTATGCTACGTGTTTTGTTGGCTTTTATAGAAATAACTAAAACTAATAGAGGGCATATCTCACCCCCATGGGAGTTGTTGCAGAAAATTTGTACGATACCCAATGTTTTCGACCATGCTCTTTAATTTAAGGTTGGTTTGGTTTCAATAGCGATTTTACTAATTCACACTTCCCTTGTAAGTATTGCTAAGAAATATTATTTAATGGAGGTGGGGGAAAAAAAAGAAAAATGGAAAGTGTTAGATAAATGGGAAAAAAAACATCCCTCTCTCTTTACTTGGGCTTGGAACCAGCCTCGGCATTATTATTATTATTATTTTTTTAAATTAGTACATAATTATATTTAATCTTCAAAACAAAGGAAAATATTACATTTTTAGCTACAAATAGAACATTTTCAGTTACATATATTAAATTCAGAACAAATTTGGATAAAAATAAATACAGTAGAAGATCTTTATAACGCAATTCTATATAATGCAATTCTCTATATAACGCAAAAATTCTTGGATATAAACAATGGATTTTGCAGTTTAAAAATACTTTGTAAAAATATGTTACTCTGTTGAGAAATAAGTGTGATACATTTGTTTTTCTTTATCTGCTTAATTTAGATCTTTTTAATGAAAAAATTGCTATCATTACTTTTTTTTAGTGAGCAATATAGTAATGATTTTGTACAGGCATATATGAACTATCTTTATAAAGTAAATTTAACAATAAAAGCTATTATCCATCTAATTTCTGTTCCAAGTTCAAGGAATGTATCTTAAAAATGTCCTACTCTGTTTTGATATGTTTCTGACATATTTAGCCATGTTTGCAAGGTAAGCTTATTATGTGTGAAACGTGATCTATATAATGCAAAATTCTATATAACGCAAAACCTTGTGTTTTTAGGTTTGCGTTATAAAGATCTTCTACTGTAAATAACATAATTTAAACTTGTAGTTGAAAATTAGGGGTGATGCCATGCTTCTACCGAATTGTTGTTTTAGAAAGACCCTCTGTTACAGCACTGAAACAATTGGGAAACATCAGATCACAGCAATGGCCATTTCATGTTAATCTCATGATCCAGGTATCCTCAAAATAATCAATTATTGGCGATAAGGGTCTCATTTTCTTTGAAAAAAATCACTTTCAATCAATAATTCAAAAAACTCTATGTTTTTTTCAGGTAGGAATGTAACTGCGCCGAGTTTTGTCAATTCCAATTCAAAATCTGGATCATTAACATACAACATTTGAAGACCAACGTCTTGTATTTTTCTGTAAAGTGAAAAAAACACCCTCAGATGCTTGCTGCTGGGAAATTCTTTTGAAAATAATTAATTGCAGCCTTTTCAAAATAGGTCATGTTTTTTTTTCTGTGATAAATCCGATTTCAGAGTTTTAAGTTCTTTCAGCATTTTTGTGTACATAACTTCAGATTTCTTTGATAATAGCACATATACAGCTGGTATTTTTATATTATTTTGTATACCATGGATTTTATACAATTGATAGAATAAATTATGCGACATTTTAACTACTTCACCGGCCATCCCATGATAACTCGGGGGAAAACATAGCCTTCCACACACTACAGTGACCAGTGAAATGGTTAAACGTGCTATCAGCATACCAGTGCTCACTAGTCTTAAAAAAATTAAAATTATTTGCAATGGAAAAAATAGAATTCTGTCTTCTGATGGTCCACTATCATATAAAAGGAATTGTTCACCAGCTAATGTCATTGTATACCTTAAAGGAATTTGCAGTGCAGTCAGTGATGGTGGCGTACTAGCTGCACAATTTTGCTTGTTTCTAATGCGTCTAATTTTTTTTTTTTTTCCATAGAATCAAAATTTGTAAGTTGGCGAGCAGAGCTTTTGCTACATGTTGCAGTGACTTCACTTAATATGTAAGCAAAGAAGATGGTTGGTTGGTTGGTTGTCTTTTAATGGCGCAAGGTCCACAATGGGACATACTGCGCCAAACAAATATGTGAAAATGAAGTATAGCTTCTGGATGGGTTTACCCATCCAGATGGTCACTAAAATACAAATATTTGTAAAAAGTTAAAAAATAATGAAGTAAAAAATAAAAACAGGGCAAACAGTGTATAAGATGAAATGATGTAAAAGTAATGAGCAGTGTATACAATAAAACCAGAAGTAAAAAATAAATAACAGAGTATATAATAAAAAGAAAATGAACAGTGTATAAAATAAAATCAGATATCGTAATAAAAATCAGCCTCTATTAAAAAGTTTGTCAGCAAAGGATGAGGATTAGTACCTATAAGGCTTGTCAGATTTGGCGATGATGATTTAAAATATTGTCTGTACAAATGACAAAGGCATGGGCAATCTGTAAGTAAATGGCGAATGGTAAGTGAAGTAAAATGACATTTAGGACAGTCAGGTTCTTGTTCTCCCAGAAGTAAGTGTTTATGTGTTAGCCTGGAATGCCCTATTCTGAGACGTGTGAGAATGACATCGTACCTCCTTGGTGAGAGTGTAGGCCAGACTGATATGTGTGGTTTGATCTTTTGTAGTTTATTATCCACTTGACATTCCCACTCCCTTTGCCAAAGGATTTTAAGGGACTGTTTGAGGGCATGCTTTAAATCTTCGTATGGAACTGGGCAGTTTAGTTTTGTTAAAGCCTGTTTTGCAGCTTTATCAGCAGTTTCATTACCTTTAATCCCAACATATCCTGGAACCCAACAAAATAAAATATCAAATCCCTTTTTTAACAGGTCGTTATATGTTTTTAAAACTGAAATAAATGAGGATGTACATGAAATGGAAGAAAGAGAGTCAAGAACACTCTTTGAGTCTGTGTAAATTATAAATTTTCTATAGTGATGAGAAGAGATCAAGTTAAGTGCAACCTCAATTGCAAAAAATTCTGCCGAGAAAACTGAGAATGTACTTGGAAGATGATAGCTAAAAATAGTTGTACCAGAGACAACACCACAGCCAACTTTATCGCCTGCCTTTGAGCCATCTGTAAAAATTTTGATGTAGTCCTTGTAATTGCAGCAATGAGAAGCATATAGTGACCGGAAAATTGAAGCATCTGTGTTCGATTTGTCAAAATCTTTAAAAGGGTGAATGCAGGAAATAACCTTAAAGTTCCATGGTGTAATAGCCAAGAGAGGCCTACTACGAACATTAGTGTCAATGTGAGGCATACCAACAAGAATGTTCCTCATCCTTAGGCTAAAATGAGGAATGCAAGAGGGGCGATTATGGAATAAAATGTGATCATTGTTGCAAAAATGAGGATGGAGTGGATGATGAGGATGTGATAGAATGCGGAGATATAGTTCAAGTGAAAGTTTTTGCCTGGTCATAGTGAGAGATGGCTCTACACAGTCAGTATATAGACTAAGAATGGGAGATGTACGAAAGGCACCAGAACAGATTCTAAGTGCAGAATGGTGCACTGTGTCAAGTTTCTTAAGGTACGTGTAGCGAGTTGAACCATAAATCTGACAAGCATAATCTAGCCTAGAGCGGATGATTGCTCTATAGATCTTAAGCAAGGAAATACGATCAGCACCCCAGGAAGTTTTGGAAAGCACTTTCAGAATATTTAATTTTTTATCACAATTCGTCCTAAGTTTTAAAATATGTGGAATGAAAGTAAGTTTCCTGTCAAAAATTACACCCAAGAAGCGAGCAGAGTCAACAACTGAGATAGGTCTGTTATTAATAAAAAGTTCTGGATCAGGGTGAAGATCACGTCTACGACAAAAATGCACACACTGTGTTTTGTCAACAGAAAAGTTAAACCCGTTTTCATTTGTCCACTTAATAATATTTTTGATAGCAAGCTGTAATTGGCGTTCAATGAAACGCATGTCATTACCCTGGCATGAGATTTGCAGGTCGTCCACATATAAACTACCATGAACGCTTAGTGGTAATTGTTTTAAAATGTTTTTAATTTTTAAAGAGAAGAGTGTAACGCTCAAGACACTGCCTTGAGGTACACCTTCCTCCTGATGGTAGAAATCAGAGTATTCTGAACCAATGCGAACTTGGAAGCGTCTGAGTTTTAAAAAATTTTCAATAAAAATAGGAAGATTTCCACGAAAGTCTAAATTAAAAAGATCCCTTAATATACCATATCGCCAAGTCTTATCATACGCTTTTTCAATATCGAAAAAAACTGAAACTAAGTGATTACGTTTTACATAAGCTTTTCGGATGTTTGTCTCCAGCAGTAAAATATTGTCAATTGTTGAGCGGCCACGTCGAAAACCACTTTGCCATGGAGAAATAATGCTATTACTTTCCAAGATAAAAACCAGTCTTGTATTTACCATTTTCTCAAGAATTTTACACAAACAACTAGTGAGGGCTATTGGTCTGTAATTTTTTGGATCAGTTGCATCTTTGCCGGGTTTTTGAAAAGGAATGACAATAGCATCGTGCCATGCAGCAGGAAATACTTGTTCAGACCAGATTCTATTGTACAAGTGAAGTAAGTTTTTGAGAGATTCCTTTGACAGATGTTTGATCATGAGATAGGTAATGCCATCAGGTCCAGGAGCAGAATTATGACAGCATTTTAAACAAACTTTTAATTCATTTTCTGTAAAAGGTGCATTATAACTTTCTAATGAGCGGGATCTGAAGTTTATAGTGGAGCGTTCGGAGTTTTGCTTGTAGGATAGAAAGGGTTCATTATAGGAACTAGAGCTAGAGATATCTGAAAGAGTTTGCCCGATGGTATTAGCAATATTTTTCGTGGATGTTATAGTTTGCCCATTATCTTTTAAGAAGGAAATACTTTGATTTGTATAAATTCCCATACATTTTTTGACACGATGCCATAATTTTTTGCTGCTAATATTAGAAGTGATGCTGGAGACATAGTTGATCCAGGACTCCTTTTGAGCTTTTCTACGAGTTTTCCGTGCATGTGCCCTAGCTTGTTTAAATAAAATATAATTACTTGTTGTTGGATACCTGCAGAAAATCCCCCATGCTTTTTGTTGCTTCCTTTTCGCTAGCCTGCATTCTTCGTTCCACCAAGGCTTAGAATGTTTACAGTGATGTCCACTGGATTTTGGGATAGAGCTGTTAGCAGCATTAATAATACATTGGCTGACAAGAGTTACAGCCTTATTGATATCGCCCTCAGTCATATTTCTCGTGATAGATGAATTTAAAGTAAAAGTAACCCAATCGGCTTTGTCATAGATAAAATGGGGCTTCTTGGGATGAGTCTGGTCATAATTATAAAATGATAAAAACAAAGGAAAATGATCACTATTATGTAGATCGTCACAAACAAAAAAATTAAAATATGGAAAGAGAGTAGGAAAGCAAATTGCAAGGTCAATGGCATGAAATGTTCTGGATGGTTCATGAAAGTATGTATTGCTGCCGTTATTTAAAAGACATAAAGAATTGTCACTTATGAAGTTTTCTATGAGTTGCCTGCGACCATTTGTGTCGGGACTTCCCCAAAGAGGGCTATGCCCATTAAAATCACCAAGGATTAAGAATGGAGTAGGTAGTTGGGAAATGAGGCTATTGAGGTCGTTCTGGTTGACAGGCATATTGGGTGGTAAGTATATGGAGCAAACAGTCAGTAACATATGGATATGCAATTGGATTGCAACTGCCTGGATGTTGGTATTTAAAGGGATATTAGTGTGTGGAACAGTACTGGAAATTAAAAGAGCTACACCACCTGTAGCTCTGTCAGTTCTTAGAAAGTCTTTCCTGAAGCAATTGTAGCCACGGATATTAACATTATCGTTTTGTCTAAGATAAGTTTCCTGGAATGCAAAACAAACAGGTTTATGATTAAAAATAATTTCCTTAATATCGTCTCGTTTATGATTGAAACCTCGGCAATTCCAGGAAATGAAATAAGTCATGTTTTTATTATTTTTTAGATTAAAATATCTGCGTTATTGTCTTCTGATACAGTGGACATACTGTCCTCATCATCAGAAGGATGGAGGCTAAGTGAGTCTTCGTGTGTAACATTACTAACAGTGGCAGTGTTATGAGTATTGGTGATGGGTTTAGGTAAAGTTTTTTTCTTTTTAATTGTACTTTTAGTGGAAGTAGAGGTAGAATGCTTATAAGATACAGAATTATGGCTTTTGTCAGACAGGGTTTTTCTCAAATTCGGTGTATTTTTTTTAGGCACTGTTGGTTTTTTGGGGTTAAGCTGAGAAGAATGAGGTGTTTGATTAGACTTAGATTGAAGTGTGTTATTGTTTAATGCAATAACTGGTTGGCTGGTTTGTTCAAGGCATTCAGTCTGTGTTGCTATTGTATGATAAGTTTTTTTGCTGGAAGTAATGGCTGCATAAGATTTACCAATGGTAGGTGTCCGGGCTTCTACTATTTTACGTGCTTCAGGATACGAGAGATTCTGTTTTGTTTTCACAGTCTGAATTTCTTTTTCAATTTTCCATTTTTCACATGCTTTCGAGTATGCTGGGTGATCTCTTTTACAGTTAATGCAGCAGATAGGAGCTTCACAATTTTTACTGTCATGGCCCACTGCACTGCAGCGAGCACATGTTATATTTCCACGGCAAGAGGTCATCGAGTGGCCGAAACGTTGACATTTAAAGCATCGCAAGGGATTTGGGATATACGGTCTAATGGGGCATTCCAGGTATCCAGCTTTTATTGAAAGTGGAAGTCTAGGCGAATCGATCGTAAGAATTAAATGCTTGGTGGGAATTTGTTTGCCCTCTCGAAAAACTGAGATACGGCGAACAGCAACAACATTTTGGTCTTTTAGATTTTCCAAGATTTTACTTTCAGATACGTATTGCAGGTCTCTTTCAGATATTACTCCTCGGCTTATATTTAAAGTTCTGTGTGCAGTGATAGTTATTGGTATATTACCAAAGCTTTTACATTTCCTCAAATTACTTCCTTGTTTGCTGTTCATTACTTCAATCAATAATTCTCCTGAACGAAGCTTTTTAATATTCTTAGGTTCACCTACCATGGATTGCAAAGATTTCTGAATCAAGAATGGAGAAGTCTTAGAGAAATCTCCATCATCCCGTTTTACTACAAAAAACCGTGCCTCATCACTATCGAAAATGTTTTTTTGATTTAAAGATGAAGAAAACTCCTCCATCCTATCCGCCCAAGAATTAGCATTTGAGATCTGATTAGCTTGGCCCGAGCCAGACGCATTATTCGTATTTCCTTTATTTGTAGCCATATTGAGATAAGAAAAAAGGGTCGAGGGTTTCCTTAGTCCCACAAGTCAGCCCGTTTCTTGAACGGACGGAAAGCAAAGGGTTTTCAGAATCGCTCCCTGGGACACCCATAACCACTCACCAGCTACCAGACCGTCGACCCAGATTGGGAATCGCATGTGGTAGTCGTGTTAGTCCGGTGTTTCTCGTTCGAGTAGTCACCGTTGTCTCACCTTCACCAAGGGCACCAGTCTCCCAGTGTGCTCCCAAGGCTAGACTACCGTGAGACCCTCACCAAATCGCCAACCCAATAACCAGCGCCACATCAACACCGGTCGCAGCTTGGTTAATATTTTAGAAGTTAAGTAATATTAGTATAAACAACAAGAACAAGACCAAAAAATAAAGGTGAGTGAAAATAAACAAGGTAAGTAGAAACTGAAAAGGTGAGTAAAACAAGATAAGTAGTTTCATTTTTTTGTAAGTTTTTCAAATTTTTATTTTTTTTTTCAAATTTTTTTTTTTTACAAGAACAATAAACAGGAACAAGCACCAAAACCTTATTGGCAGGAAAAACCAAAATAACTAACAACAAGAAAATAAAAAATAAAAATAAAAATAAATAAATAAATAAATAAAGAAAAAGAAAAGTGAAAGAAAGAAAAAAAGAAAGAGGGAGGAAAAACAAAAAAAAAAAAAAAAAAAGATCACTCGGGCCCGGGGGGCGTGACCCCCCCTGAATACCTGAAGAAGGTACCCCCCTGGGGGGTAAGCAAAGAAGAATGCAATGCGTTACGTCAGTGCCGTCGCCCCGACATAACCTGAGGAGAAACTGTCACTGGCAGGCTATCCTAGTCCGGCACAAGTCAGGAAGTTCCACATCGGGAGACGACAATCGGTGGCATTTACAGAAGACTGTACACATAATGTTGGAAAAATGCTATGACAAAAATAATTTAGCAAGTCTTCTTATAAGTTTGTACATGTCAACAGCAACTGTCTCTTAATTAAAATTATTTTATGAATTGATGAGCATGACGTTCTGAAAAGTACATTTACTTTTCTTAAATAAAGCAGCTGTATTGAATGTACAGTTCATTTTCACTCCATACAAATAACAGAATTGATTGCAAATTTATTTAAATTACTGCCCCTCTCTATCACATTTACCTAACAACCACTCTGATGGTATGGTCACGTAAACCGTGTATGTATAAAGGAGATTTTTGCATTTGCTTGAAAAAGTCTGCAATTCCAGGTAAGATAAAAACAACAGCTGTGATAAAGAATGAACAGTGCAATCTCATTTGAGGAGCTGTTCAATCTTCACCGAGATAAAACATCATCTTTAGCTGATATCTATATTCTTAAAAAGTCTTATGGCCATACAGAGGGATTTAGTTAGGTACATCAGGTGAGAGAGAGAGCTTTTGATACCGTGTAACTAAACCAGTGGTTAGGAGCGAAGTCTGAAGTTAGCTTAGCGACAGATCCAAGCAGATGGTGTGAAATGTGCCAAGAGTTCCCAAGTATTTTAATTCAAAAATTTTAAATCTAGATGGTCTGTTATAAATATCAATGCCAATCACTTATGCCAAACCTCACACCATAAAATATCGCCACCTTTTACTATATATAAGAGTGCACACCTTTATGATTCGTGGACAAAGGGTGGCCCTCCAGGAGCCACATATGCATGTACTAATTCTGGCTGGATGGAAGATTCGGTATTTGAGAGTTGGTTTAATCACATTGTAATTTTCACAAAGAATTTACAAAAACCTGTCCTTTTTGATATATGACGGACACGGAAGCCATATGACATATGGAACAATTAAGAAGGCTGTTGACAACAATATTATAATATTGAGCATTCCTCCTAATACTAGCCATGCTTTACAGCCTCTAGATGTTGGCGTTTTTTCTCCGTTAAAAAAAGCATAGAACATCATATTGAAAAAATGGTTTAGAGAAAGCCGTCTGCAAAATGTGTCAAAGACAGTATTTCCCTTCTTATTAAGGCAACTAATGGAAGCTATCCGACCAGAAAATGCAATTGAAGGTTTCAAGGGTAGTGGGCTTTTCCCAATAAATAAGTCTGAGGTAGAAAAGAAGTTTGTATTTACTGGAATGATAGCAACTGATAAATCTTTGATATCACCATCAGAGGAAGTAAGATCAGAACCATCAACATCTAGTGCAAATAATAATCCAGAGGGAGTAGACGAGCCTGTGATTTCTGATGATATATTGGAATCCCCGTTAAAGGACCTAAAGCGTGCTATATTGATCACTTTATCAGCACCAATTTCGGATATCAATAAAAAGGCAGTCGAAAATTCAAAGCGAAAGAGGAAAAGAGTTAAGGCTAAGATAGGTGAAGTTCTAACTGAAGCAGCAGTTGTTCAGAGATTAGAAGGAGAAAATGAAGATAGAATTAGGAAGAAGACAAAGAAAGTGCCTAAAATAAATGAAAGCTATGTTAATTTAAAAAATACTTCCATCAGCGATACTAATACTTCAAAGACAGCATCTGTTGGAAGCTGGGTGTTAGTTAATTATGAGGGAAAATGAACATAGAGACATATCAAATTTATTAGGTCAGTAAGAGGTGTTTTATTGACTTTTCTTGTTCAATTAACTCTCCATTCTAGTCTAAAATAAAGTAATGTAACAAATCAGCAGAATTATATTCAATTCTTCTTTAAAAAATTTAGATATATTGACCTAAACTTGAAACTTGCTGTTTTCATGTTCATTTTACCCCCACCTACCCTATTCTGAAAGGAGCATAAAAAAAAGGATTATGGGAGAGAAAAAAGCACTAATAGAAGTAAAATCAGCATTTTAAAAGGACAGTAAGAACCCTGGAAAATACATAATTTAAAAATAGTATTTATGAAACTTGTACAGAATTATCCACTTAAAGTTATGAATTTTTACTTTCTGGTATTTTTAATCTGGATAAATAAATATATAACTATTGATGCTTAAATAAGATTAATTTTGTAAACTTTTTCCTTATTTTTTCCTTATTAATTGATTCAGACTGACACCTACTGAGATGATACATACATATTTTGACATAACAATTTGAAATATTTTTTACAAGGGAAAATATGTGGTTATCAGTAGGTGTTGAATCAAACATGTGATTTTCAAGACTAGGAAATATGTCATTTCTTCCATTACAAACAGATTGGAGTACCACTAGACTCAGTGTATCAGAAAAAAATTTCTGTTGTGGTGGTTTGCCACCATTGCAGTTGAGCATTCTTCTAAAGTATTTTTCAGTGCTTTGACAAACACTTATTACCCCTTTTGATGGAAAACTAACCCACCTCTAGTTTTACACATCAAGAGGTCAAGGCAATTAGCAGATGAGGGATCGATCTCCTTGCAATGCATTCTTCACAAAAAAACACTTTTTCAACCATACATACAACATACCCAGCCATGTAGTTTACTATATTTCTGAAAATTCATTGAAAGTTTGAAGATTAGGTAAATCACAATAATCATGGTCTGATGACATTGGTTCATGAGGATCCATGTCATATTTTCTTGCCAATGACATATTTAGAGAATAATTAACTGCCTCATTTTTAGATGAATCACATTTTTCTTTCACAACATTCAAACTACGTACATTTTCTTGCAATATTACATTACCATTTTTAGTTGTAATTTCGTGACGCATCAACAATCTTTTATACGCTGAGATAAACTGAATTACAGTGTGGTTGTTATTCCATCCTCTTCGACATCTAATGGCACTGATGAAAAGCTCCAAGTGATCTTGGCTAGATTTATATGAAAGGATATACTTTAATATTGCCGTTTCACTTGCAACTAATTCATCAAAAAGCATTGATATGCTTAAAGCACTTATATAAAAGCCTATAAAAGGTGTTTTTTTTAAGAGTTTCACTCCACTGGGATCTGTTAAATTCACTAGTAATGCAAGTGCCTCTTGAAGAAATGGTCACCAAATTTGTGCATTTTGCATCCGAAGAGGTGCTTTGCAATAGGGTTTCTTGAATTTAGAAGGTCAAAGAGTCTATCTATAGTTCTTATGAAATATACTGTTTTTTCACAATTTTCAAACTCTTTCAACTTTAGATCTTTATTACATCAGCAACACTAGAACTTAGTGTTTGAGCTGCTAAATTTACTTTCACCTTTTGTTGTTGCCATTGAACATGTGCAAATCTTAGTTTATTTCCAGCTCTTAATCCTCCTTTTTCTTGCAAGTTATGAACTGATGTTATGTAATTCCAATTTATTTCTTTTTCATCAACTGAATCCTTTAAGATCTTAATTAAAGCCCAGTTGTTCCGAAGTTTGAGCATGTGAGAAACATCAAGAATTATAAAAACTCTTTTGGATGGGTCAGAAAAATGTTCGAACCAGGGTTATGGATCAGGCAACTCAAGTTTAGCGCCTAAATAGCTTGCCATTGCAAATAGACTGCTTGGCCCATCAAAAGTAACGGATGGAATTTCTACCTTGACATGCAGTCGAATAAGACATTTTGTAACAAGGTTTGCCTTTTCTTCACCTGACAGACCATTAATGAAAAAAACTGGGGTTTTCCAATTACAGTATGGAACCAGTTATCCGGAATTATATTTTCAAACAACTAACTTGTAATGCATTAAAAAAAAAAAAAAAAAAAAATTACAGAAACTTTTTTTTTTTTAAATAATACTTTAGCATTGTGATCTCAAAGAAATATTTAATAATAATTCCATTTAATTTTGTTATATTTATCTAAAAGCAGTATTTATTTGGTAGGGGGTATAAGTTAAAGGTCATAGTATAATATAAATTGAAATGATAGCTTTTTAGTTCTGAAAAATGTCGATAGATGGCGCCGCTACTCTATATTATAAAGGTGACAATTTTATTTATTTGGAAAGGATTGGGTGAATTGGAGATATTGGTCTTGCCCTGAATTTATTTTATTATTATTTTATTTATTAGGGGAAGAGAGGTAATAATTAAAATCAAATAACCTTTAAAAATTTATGGGCCGCGGTAGCCCAGTCGGTAGAGCGCCGGCCTCGTAATTGGAAGATTGCGGGTTCAGTACTCGAGCCGGCCAAAGACCGTCGTGTACACTAATGGTGGCTGGTGCACGTAAAATCTGTCGTGGCCATTTATTCATGAATTCATCAACCACATCATAGGTGCCCTGGTTCGATTCCCGGCTCTGGTATTTTTCACATAGTTGGTAAATAAAAATATCAACCTTTACACTCCAATTTACTTAAATCGAATATGTTTGTTTTCATATACTGAAATAAGTAACTAGTACTTTCTTTGCCTTTGAAATATTCTTTCGTTTGCATTTACGTAGTTGAAATTTATAATGAATCAAAAGAATAACGATGGTGCAAATACGAACTAAACAAAGAATGATGGTGTGAATACAAATGTTTTGGATAATTTGAAAAGAGAAAGAACAAATTTACGTCTATTTACGACTGCTTGTAACCAGTTCGATGAGTTAATAGCTGACATGACGATAGAAAGTAAGTAAATTTCTGTGATATTTAATAAAATTTTGGATAAGTCAGAACGTTTATTTAAGATTGACTCTGAATTGAGTGAGCTTTTAGAATTAAGTGATGATGAATATGATCAGATTGAATCATATAGAGATCGTTTTATAGAAATCAAAACTATATATGAAAAAAACGAGCAATCATCTCACGATGAAGTTTCTAGTACTAATTCGATTTCTGGCCTTAATTTAAAACTTTCCTAAGCTAAATTTAAAAGAATATGATTTGGTTCCTAGAACATGGGTTGCTTTTTGGGACAATTTTCCCGCATCCATGTTGATGATAGCATACGAGAAGAAGATAAATTTCAATATTTACTTTCTTCATTGAAGTCAAAAACCAAAGCCAGAGAATATTGTAGCAAGTTATCCGGCTTATTATCACGGAAGATTGAAATTCGCTTGACTGCAATAACTCTTTGGTCTTTTAAATTCTCGAGTATTTCACTTTCTGGAATATATTGTAGATCTGGTTCAGAAATCACACCACAACAGGTATTCAGTGTTCTCTGTATACTTACAGTGACTGGAATATTGGCGAATTGAGTACATTTTTTTAGGTTATTAGCTTGCTTGTCATGCCCACAAAAAATGAAGAGTCCTTACCGGAAGTTGCTGAACAATCAAAGTGTGCTACTGACAATGACAAAATTGCAGACGAAATAAAATTTTCTAGAAAAGGTAGACCTATTATCAAACACAAAAAACTGGACTTGTAAAGTACTTATTTTTTGTTTCCTATGTCAAAATTTAAGTTTGATATATTTTCAAAACTTATTGTTTCTCCTTTAAAGTAAACTTTGTGGTTATGTTAATAAGTTTTGTCTTTCAAATATATATCTTTCAAGACGAAAGGTGGGAGAAAGTTATGAACCCACGTTCTGTATTTTACTATTATACTTAAAATTGTAATATTGGTTTCTGAATCTGGCAACAAGTCAGTTTCTCAAGTTTGTTTTTGTTCTGGATTAAGTACGTTACGTTTGATTAAGTTCTTTTCCATTTACGTATAAATATTTCATATCACCTGTAAATAAACATAGTTTTAATTAGTACAATATGCGTATTCTTTGAATATTGATAAGTAACAAGATAAGTATTCAAAACCTACTGACTAAAAAATTCGATCTTTTTCAAAAGTTATCAAGCATCAGCCAATGGAAATGCAGAAAAAATTGTTATGTTGATAAACAACGAGAAATAACAATGTGCTCTTTCTCTCTGTATACATTTTATTCAATTCGAAATGACACGGTCTACAAACTTTTCCAATCAAGAAACTGATGTAATAATAAATGAGCTTGAACAATATCCTTAACTTGTTTCCGGGGAATTTACCAGAAGACTTCCAATGAAAAAAGAACAGTTGAAACATTTGGATATGATCGCCCAAAAACTATCTTCGATGAATATGGGTATTTCCTGAACTTGGAAGCAAGTAAAGAATAAATGGACAGACCTAAAATATAGGACTAAGCAGAAAAAAAAATAAAATTAAAACATATGATAGCGGTACACGTGGTGGTCCTTCATCCCAAGAATTCTTGACTCAGTTCGAAGAAAGAATTATTGGCCTAATAGGTAAAAGATGCATCGAAGGGGTTGTAAATGAATCTTACTGACACATCTGCATTAGTAAGTAATTTTTTATTAAATGTTTCTGTTAAAGAAATTAATACAGTACACTCTCAAAAATCCGCACAGCTTAAAATGAAGTGTTTTGCGGATTTCTGAATTTTGCAGATTTTAGAGTAATTTCTGTTATTTACATCTTAGAACCTCATTTGAGTAGCAAATCTTTAAGATACAATTTATATGTTTTATATACAATGCTAAAATATAGTGTGTCTAATAAAAGTACAAATATTCATGAAATTTTAATTTAAAGAACAATTTTTATATATCACATTATAGTTACAAATTACCTAGATTTTTGAAAAGTCTGATCAATACTAGTTTAAGTAAGAATATTCATACATATTTATTTTCATATAACCTGCAAAAAAATCAGCAATTCTTGGTCAATCACATAAGTTTGTGCTATGAGAAAATTTGAGTATTTATCTGCATGAGAGAAAATCTTTCATGAAAACTGTCTTTCTCCTTTTCCTTTAAATGATTATCATTTATTTTTTAATAATTATGTATAATTACACTTATCATTTCCTCCTCTGCAATATGTTGAGTGATTGGTGATTCATCAGCATCAGTTAAAAACTGATTTGTCTCTTAATACAGCTGAATTTTTCCAATCAACAAATCAATTGTGACAATGTTTGTTTACATTGCAAATGATATGCGGATTTTAGAGAATTGCGGATTTTTGAGAGTTGACTGTATTATAATTAGTGTTATTGTAATACACGTCTATATATATATATATATATATATACATACCGTATATTTCCGTGTATAAGCCGAGAATTTTTGGAAATTTTTTGGAAGCTGAAGTACGGGGGTCGGCTTATATACAAGTCCACATTTCTAGCAAAAAACATACATTAGAAACAATGATTGAATGCATATATTAAAAGCTTAAAAACCATATATAAAGTAAAATAGTGATGTTAAACCTTATTTTTAAATTATTATCACATATAAAACTCTTAAATTAGTAATTTTAAATTTATTTCTAGAGCAGCTCGATGTAGTCATGTGTGTTTACATTTCTTTTTTTTTTTTTTGACCTGCTGATAGCTGACGACATTGGCAGATTGCACGAACGGAGGATTTTCTGTCTGATTCGGAAATAGTATAAGAAAAACTTGAAAAAACAGGACTCCCAATCATATTTTTAATTTATACAATTAAATCATCTCTGTTTAAAATGTTTCTAGCCTTACACTATCAAAAGAAGTGGCAAATTTTCGTTTTTTTTTTTTATATAGAAGTATTTTTTTTTTTTTGTTGAAAATTACCTTGAGGCACTGATAAAAATACTTAAAAGTAGAAATATACAAAATAATTTAGATACGTCATAAAAAAAATTGACGCAATCAGTCTTTAAACGGCTTATTAATGCAAACATCCAGCGGCTGCAACATCAACGTTAGGCCTCCTGGTATTATGGCGACTATAGTTTTCAGCTGTCCAAACGATAGTCGCGACAGGTCATTAAGGTCAGGTTAGAAAGGTCAGTACTTGTCCTTAACCACTGTGTGTGTGAGAGTGTCTGTTCAATGCCTGTGCTAGCCTCCCTTCTGATAGGGTTGCCAGAGTTAAAAGTATTGCCATTGGCGAACACTCGGCGATCGTTTTACGTCATAGCTAAGAAAGTTAAAGAATTCTATATTGGATAAGCACGCATTTTGCACAATTTCATTGGACAGATTATCCTGAAATTTTTTAGTTTGGCAATATTTTTTGCTGTTTTGGCGATATACTGGAACTTTAAAAGAGTTTTTTTTCAATTCGGCTTATACACAGGTTTGCAATTTTGGGCAAATTTCTGAAGGGAAAAACGTACTACTAAAATGAAAAAAAATGAGTGTAAAATTTAATTTAGATACACATAATTAATTTTGTAAGGAAAAAAAAAAAAATTATACTTTTATTGCCTTATACTTTTTTTAGTGAATCTAAACATCATCTGAATAATATTCAATAAGTGATCAAATAAAACACATGCAAGTGCATTATTCTAAATCCTGCCAGTAACAACATTGCTCATTGGTTGAAAAAAACTGACATCATATGCATTGGTGGGATTGTGTATTTTCACAGATGTTTAAGGACCATTAATGTAAATGTTCTTTTTAGGGTGGTATTTCAAAAGACACAACTATTTAAGGAAAAATGTATACCAGCATTTGTTTTGAAGATAAGATCTAGAATGCAACCATTAAAAACTGTATCAAACTAATCACATTGCAAGTATCTGGCTGCATACTGTTAATCACAGTCCAGAAGTAGGAGTACAGTTTTCTTTTTAATGTTTTACTCATTTAAAGGTTTAAATTATAGATTGTTTCTACTTCATTAAATAAATGTTATTGTTTTATATATTTATTAGTATTACTTTCATTAAATTATATAAAAACAAACAACTCTAATTCTAGCTTCATTAAATAAAGTTTATTGTTTTATGTACCTTATATTAATTATATAGCAAGGAAATGTCACCATTGATCTATAATTTGCAAAAATCTATAATCCACACAAGTTCTAGAAGCAAGGTGTGCGGATTAAAGATCTTCAACTGTATAAACATAATTCTGAACATTCATCAATTAATTTTCACTCCCGCTCTTCACCAGAGTACAATAGTCCTTTTACTGAAAATGAATTACAAAATAGTTTGAAAAATTGTCGTAACTCTGCTCCTGGTCCCGATGGTGTTACCTACATTATGATTAAACATTTATCAAAACTGTCTCTTAAAAATCTCCTTCATCTTTACAATAGAATCTGGACTGAACATATTTTCCCTACTGCTTGGCACGAGGCTATTGTCATTCCTTTTCCTAAACCTGGCAAAGATGCTATTTATCCCAAGAATTACAGATGCATTGCCCTCACAAGCTGTCTCCCCCCAGGGGGGTACCTTCTTCAGGTATTCAGGGGGAGTCACGCACCCCGGGCCCGAGTGATCTTTTTTTCCCTCTCCTTTTGTTTTTTTTTCCTCTTCCCTTTTATTTCTTTCACCTTTGGTTTGGTTTATTTTGCTTTTGTTGCCAATAAGTTTTTGGTACTTACTTGTTCCTGTTGTTTTGTTCTTTGAAAAAAAAAAAATCTTAAAAAAATTATAAAATTTGAAAAAACCAAAAAAATGAAACTACTCACCTTGTTCCATGATCTTTTTTCGTTTCTACTCACCTTGTTTTTACTCACCCTTTTGTTCTCATTTGTTACGCTAAAAACCTTAACATTACTAATACAGTAACCAAGCTGAGACCGGTGTAGGTGTGGCGCTGGTTATTGGGTTGGCGATTTGGTGAGGGTCTCACGGTAGTCTAGCCTTGGGAGCACACTGGGAGACTGGTGCCCTTGGTGAAGGTGAGACAACGGTGACTACTCGAACGAGAAACACCGGACTAACACGACTACCACATGTGATTCCCAATCTGGGTCGACAGTCTGGTAGCTGGTGAGTGGTTATGGGTGTCCCAGGGAGCGATTCTGAAAACCCTTTGCTTTTCGTCCGTTCAAGAAACGGGCTGACTTGTGGGACTAAGGAAACCCTCAAACCTTTTTTTCTCATCTCAATATGGCTACAATTAAAGGAAATACGAATAATGCGTCTGGCTCGGGCCAAGCTAATAAAAGCGAAAATGGTAAATCATGGGCAGAGAGAGTTGAAGAGTTTTCTTCAACTTCAAGTGAGAGTAATGTATTTGTGAATAGTGATGCTAGATTTTTCGTGGTGAAAAGAAAAGAAGGAGACTTCTCACACACTTCTCCTTTTTTGGTACAGAAAGCACTGCAGTCGATTATGGGTGATCCGAAGTCAGTAAAGAAACTTAGAACAGGCGAATTATTGATTGAAGTAGAAAATGAGAAACAAGCAAACAACCTTAAGAAATGTTCTCAATTTGCAAACATACCAGTTACCGTTAGTCCACATAGAACATTAAATATTTGCCGCGGCGTCATCTCAGAATCTGATCTTCAATTTGTCCCCGAATCCGAAATTTTAGAAAACCTTAAAGACCAAAGAGTTATTGCTGTCAAACGTATTTCTATTTTCCGTGACAATAAGCCTATTCCAACAAAACACATTATTTTAACAATAGACTCCCCTAAATTACCACGCTCCATAAAAGCTGGTTACCTTGAGTGCCCCATAAGACAATACATTCCAAATCCTCTACGCTGTTTCAATTGCCAACGTTTTGGCCACTCTAAAAATTCATGCCGAGGAAAATTAACATGTGCCCGCTGCAGTGCTATTGGCCATGATAGCGAAAATTGCAAAGCCCCAATCTGTTGTGTGAATTGCAAAAAGGATCACCCATCCTATTCAAAATCGTGTGAAAAATGGAAAATGGAAAAGGAGATACAAACAACTAAAACAAAACAAAACATATCGTATCCCGAAGCAAGAAAAATAGTTGAATCAAGAACCCCTACTGTTGGAAAATCATATGCCTCCGTCATAGTTAACAAAAAAACCTATCAGACTATAGCAACACAAACTGACAGTCTTCTTAAACCTAGCTCTCCAGTCGAAACTACAATAGTCAATCCCCCTAAATTACAATCCAACCCAAATCGGGCTTCAAACTCCTCACAGTCTTCTACCTCTAAACCACCAAACTTTAATAAACCTCAACAAACTGTTAAAAGCAAGTTGCCTGACAGAGTTCATAACTCTGCCTCCAAAAAACATTCCAACTCACCCTCCCGTCTCAACATGATAAAGAAAAAGAAAATAACAAAATTGCCCACTCCAGCTTTAAATAAAACTAATAAAACAAACAGTGCAAAGCAAGATGATTTAATCAGCCTTCATCCTTCCGATGGGGAGGATTGTATGTCTACCGCTTCAGAGGATGATGACGTGAATGTTTTAATATAAAATAAAATAAAATAATGACCAATCTCATTTCATGGAATTGCCGAGGTTTTATTAATAAACGAGATGAAATACGAGAAATAATCTCTGATCATCGACCTATATGCTTTGCCTTCCAAGAAACATACTTAAGACAATACGATAATGTTAAAATCCGTGGCTATCAGTGTTTTAGGAAAGATTTTACACATTCTGACAGAGCTACAGGTGGCGTAGCCCTTTTAATTTCTAATAATATTCCACATTCTAGTATCACTTTAAATACCAATATCCAGGCTATTGCAGTCCAGATCCATATACACATACTTATCACCATCTGCACTGTTTATTTACCGCCAAATATGACTGTTCGCCAATGTGACCTCAATAGGCTTATTTCACAACTGCCGACCCCTTTTTTAATTCTTGGTGATTTTAACGGGCACAATTTACTTTGGGGTAGTCCTGATATTAATCCTCGGGGACAAATCATTGAAGACTTAATCACTGACAATAACTTATGCATTTTAAATAATGGTGACAACACTTATTTTCATGAACCTACCAGAACATTTCATGCAATAGACCTGGCCATTTGCTTTCCCATTCTTTATCCTTATTTTAATTTCTTTGTTAGTAACGACCTTCATAATAGTGACCATTTTCCTTTATTTTTATCTTTTTATAATTTTATTGATCATCCTAGAAATCCACATTATATTTATGACAAGGCCAACTGGACTACTTTCACTATAAATGCAACTATCGCATATGAAATGATAGAGGGTGATATCAACAGAGCAATCACTGAAGTCACAAATTGTATTATAAGTGCAGCCGATATTGCTATTCCAAAATCCTCTGGACGTCTCAGTAAACATTCAAAGCCATGGTGGAATGATGAATGCAACAATGCAAAAAGACAGCAACAAAAAGCTTGGGGAATTTTTAGGAGGTACCCAACTACTGCGAATTATATCGCATTCAAAAAAGCAAGGGCAGCCGCACGAAGAATCCGCAGAATCTCCCAAAGAAATTCCTGGATAAAATATGTGTCCAGTATTACCTCCAATGTAAGCAGTAAACAGCTTTGGCATCGTGTCAAGAAAGCAATGGGACTATATTCTAATCAAAGTATTTCATTTTTAAAAGATAATGGCCAAACTATAACTTCTACTAAAAATATTGCAAACACCATTGGTAAAACCTTATCTCACATCTCCAGTTCTAATTCATATTCCGAACCTTTTTTGTCTCATAAACATAATTCTGAACGATCATCAATCAATTTTCACTCCCGCTCTTCACCAGACTACAATAGACCTTTTACAGAAAATGAATTAAAAAATAGTTTGAAACATTGCCATAACTCTGCTCCCGGACCCGATGGTGTTACCTACATTATGATTAAACATTTATCTAAACAGTCTCTTAAAAATCTCCTTCATCTTTACAATAGAATCTGGACTGAAAATATATTCCCTGTTGCTTGGCACGATGCTATTGTTATTCCTTTTCCTAAGCCAGGCAAAGATGCTACTGACCCAAAAAATTACAGGCCCATTGCTCTTGCAAGCTGTCTATGTAAACTACTCGAAAAAATGGTAAGTACAAGATTGTTTTTTATTCTCGAAAGAAATAATTTGATTTCTCCATGGCAAAGTGGTTTTCGACGGGGCCGTTCTACGGTTGACAATATTTTATTATTAGAGACAAATATTCGCAAAGCTAATGTGAGACGTAACCATTTGGTGTCAATTTTTTTCGATATAGAAAAAGCTTACGACAAAACATGGCGCTATGGTGTTTTAAAAGATCTTTTTAATCTGGACTTTCGAGGAAATCTCCCCATTTTCATTCAAAACTTCTTAAGAGTCAGACGCTTTAGGGTTCGAATAGGATCAGTTTATTCAGATTTCTATTTCCAGGAGGAGGGTGTGCCTCAAGGCAGTGTTCTGAGCGTCACACTTTTTTCTTTGAAAATAAATGATATTCTAAAACAATTACCACAATCTGTAAATGGAAGTTTATATGTTGACGACCTGCAAATTTCTTGCCAGGGGAATGACATGCGTTTCATTGAACGCCAATTGCAACTTGCCATCAAGAATATCATCAACTGGACAAATAGAAATGGTTTTACATTTTCTACTGACAAAACACAGTGTGTGCATTTTTGCCGCAAACGAGGGCTTCATCCTGACCCAGAAATTCTTATGAACAACAGGCCAATTTCGGTTGTTGACACTGCTCGCTTTTTGGGTGTTATTTTTGACAGTAAATTGAATTTTAAACCACATATTTTACACTTACGAATTAAGTGTGACAAAGCTCTTAATATTCTAAAAGTCCTTTCTAATACTTCTTGGGGTGCCGATCGTCCATCTCTCCTGAAAATATATAGAGCTGCTATTCGGTCTAAAATTGATTATGCCTGCCATGTTTATGGATCAGCACCCGATTCTTACCTGAAGAGACTTGACACAACACATCATAGTGCACTAAGAATTTGTTCAGGAGCCTTCCGTACTACTCCCATCTTTAGTTTATATGCTGACTGTGTGGAGCCTTCTCTCACTTACATCAGACAAAGACTTTCATGTGAATTGTACTTTCGCATCCTCTCGCATCCTAATCATCCACTTCATTCACTTTTAAATAGTAACGATCATAATCTTTATGTGAATCGCCCATCTTGCATCCCACATTTCACTCTTAGAATTAAGAACTTTCTTGCTGGCACCTCTCATATTCATACCAAAATTCGTCCTCGGTCTCTTTTAAACATGACACCTTGGAATTTCCAGGTTATTTCTTGTCTTCATCTGTTCAATGGGTTTGACAAATCTAACACAGATGCTTCTATTTTTCAGTCCCTTTACTTATCTCATCGCTCCCATTATAAGGACTACGTCGAGATTTTTACCGACGGATCAAAGACCACTAATAAAGTCGGCTGTGGTGTTGTCATTGGTAACACCACTTTTAGCTATCAACTGCCTAACTCCTTTTCCATTTTCTCTGCAGAGTTTTTAGCTATTGAGGTTGCGCTTAATTTTATTTCATCTCATCCAAATCGTAAATTCATTATATATACAGACTCAAAGAGTGTTCTTGATTCTCTTTCATCTACCTCTTGTAATTCATCTTTCACTTCAATTTTAAAAACTTACAACGACCTTCAAAAAAAGGGATTTGACATCTTGTTTTGCTGGGTTCCTGGTCATGTTGGCATCAAAGGCAATGAAGCAGCAGACAAAGCCGCAAGGCAGGCTTCTATTCTTTTAAACTGTCCTGTACCATACGATGACATGAAGCACACACTTAAAACCTATTTTAAAAATATTTGGCAAAGGGAGTGGAATAGCCAAACCAATAACAAATTGCAAGAAATGAAACCTGAAATTTTAATCTGGCCTACACTCACCCCCAGAAAATGTGATGTCATTATTACTAGACTAAGAATCGGCCATTCAAGACTCACACATAAATACTTATTACTTGGAGAACAACAACCTGATTGTCCAAAATGTCATTTTAGTGCACTAACCATTCGCCATATTCTAACCGACTGCCCTTGCCTTCGTCATCTGTATCGACATTATTTTAATTCATCTTCACCCAATTTGACAACACTTTTAGGTGCAAATCCTCATTATCACTTGACAAATTTTTTAAAGGAGGCTGGTTTTTACTTCAACATCTGATTTTATTGTTTACATTGTTCATTCTATTTTACATCTGTGTTTTATTGTATACACTGTTTTTATTATCTTTTTTCTTATTTTTAATGTGTTTTTTAAATGACAATCTGGATGGGTGAACCCATCCAGAAGTTGCTTTTTATCCTTTTACATTTTTGTGTGGCGCAGCATGTCCAAATATGGACCTTGCGCCAAAAAAAATTATTCAACCAACCAACCACAAGCTGTCTCTGTAAGCTGCTGGAAAAAATTGTAAATACTAGGCTTGTCTATATTTTAAAAAAAAGTAATTTGATTTCACCATGGCAGAGTGGTTTCCGACGAGGCTGTTCAACGGTTGATAATATTTTATTACTGTAGACTAATATTCGAAGAGCTTATGTGAGACGTAACCATTTGGTTTCAATTTTTTTTGACGTGGAAAAAGCCTATGACAAGACTTGGCGCTATGGAATTTTAAGAGATTTATATAATTTGAACTTTCGAGGAAATCTCCCTATTTTTATTGAAAACTTTTTAAGAGTCAGACGCTTTCAAACTCGTATTGGATAAATTTAATCCGATTTTTATTTTCAAGAGGAAGGTGTGCCTCAAGGCAGTGTCTTGAGCATTACACTTTTTTCCTTAAAAATAAATGATATTCTAAAACAGCTGCCGCAAAGTGTCCATGGGAGTTTATATGTTGACGACCTGCAAATTTCTTGCCAGGGAAATGACATGCGCTTCATTAAACGCCAATTACAACTTGACATCAAGAATATTATTAAATGGACTAATAAAAATGGTTTTACCTTTTCTACTGACAAAACACAATGTGTGTATTTTTGTCGCAAACGAGGTCTACATCCTGATCCAGGTATTTTTATGAATGACAATCCTATTTCTGTTGTTGACTCAGCTCGTTTCTTGGGTGTAATTTTTGACAGAAAACTCAATTTTAAATCTAATATATCATATTTAAGGACAAAATGCGACAAAACATTAAATCTTTTAAAAGTACTATCAAAGACTTCTTGGGGTGCAGATCGCATTTCTTTGAGAATCTACCATTCTGTTATCCGTTCAAAATTAGACTATGCCTGTGAAGTATATGGGTCTGCTCCTATTTCTTATCTTAAAAAACTAGACACAACCCATCGCAGTGCACTTAGGATATGCTCAGGGGCTTTTCGCACCTCTCCTGTGGTTAGTTTATATGCTAACTGTGTGGAGCCTTCTTTCACTGACATCAGACAAAGACTTACATGTGAATTGTACTTTCACATCCTAATCATCCACTTCATTCACTTTTAAATACCAACAATCATAATTTTTATGTGAATCGCCCATCTTGCATACCCCACATTTCGCTCTTAGAATTAAGAACTTTCTTGCTGGCACCTCTCGCATTCATACCAAAGTTCTTCCTCGGTCTCTTTTAAACATGCCACCTTGGAATTTCCAGGCAATTTCCTGTCTTCATCCGTTTAATGGGTTTGACAAATCTAACACAGATGCTTCC
Organism: Salticus scenicus; assembly: GCA_963930645.1. Taxonomy (NCBI): domain Eukaryota; kingdom Metazoa; phylum Arthropoda; class Arachnida; order Araneae; family Salticidae; genus Salticus; species Salticus scenicus. The sequence goes on from OZ005658.1 coordinate 271,023,967, forward strand.
ATCTTTCAAGCACTTTTCTCATCTCATCGCTCTGAATATAAGGACTATGTCGAGATTTTTACTGACGGCTCCAAGACAAGTAATAAAGTTGGCTGTGGTGTTGTCACTGGCAACACTACATATAGCTATGAACTCCCTAATTCATTTTCCATCTTTTCTGCAGTTTTTTTTGCAGTTGAGGTAGCTTTAAACATTATTTAGTCTCACTGCAGCAAAAAATTCATTATCTATACACACTGAAAGAGTGTTCTTGACTCTCTTTCTTCTATCTCTTGCACTCTTTCTTTTATCTCTGTTTTAAAAACATATAACGACCTTCTAAAAAGGGGATTCAGTATTTTATTTTGTTGGGTTTCTGGCAGGGTTGGCAGGTTTTTGTCGTGTGATACTTTTTGACGGTATAAACCATGGTTAAAACCGTCATGTCTAAAACCTATATTTATAATCTAATTGTCACATAAAAATTTAGTTTAATAAAATATAGTTTATAAAGATTTTTTGAAAAGTAAATAGATTGGTGTTCTTTGAGAAACACATTGTTAAAACATTTTCATTAATATAAAAAACAAAACTTTAGGCTTTTAAAATTTTATTATGAATTATTTCTATGTTCATTCAAAATATGCTGTGATACTTTTATATATCATTGTGAAATTTATTTATAACTATTAACCTTTTGGCAGCTATGGCTTTTGAATATTGTAAAAGGATTGCCAAACATTTATCGAGATGTCTTCCATGCTTTTTATTGAAGTACCCATCTTCACATTTTAAAACTTTATGAAAAGATTCTAGAAACATATTGGTGTTAATTGAACAGTTAAGACAATAGCATTTTGCCCATTTTTTCCTATTACATACCCATATTCTTTTTTGAAATAATCTCCAAAAACTTTAGTTTCTGGGTTTTCCTCTAGGTCTTGAAGGCACTTGCCCAGCAATATCTCAAACTTATCTTTATCGCCTTCCTCTAATAACAAACAAAGAGCCTTATATACAGCTGAGGAAGTTGATTTATCTTTTATTTTATTTAGATTTTTCTGCCAGTCATGATGTGCATGCCAATGACAAATAAGTGTTTTGACTTTATCATCAAACACTTGAATCCAACTGTTGTAATATTGAGGTGCGTTATCGCTCATAAATATTCTTGGGGAAATGAACCCAATTTTTAATGGTTTCAAAAAATAAACGTAAAACTACTGAAGTTTCTTTATTTGATATTAACTAAGCCACTGGTATTCCTTCTCTAAAATCATCTAATACTGTGATAAGGTTAACGTCATAATAATTTGTTCCGTGTGTGGCATCTGTACAAATGATATTGTTGCCAAATTACTGGAACATACCTTTTTGAAATTCGGTCATGATTCCTAAAGCAAAATCATTTTGCTCCAGTGGGTAATGAACATTAGTATATGTTAAACTATAACTAAACTTAATATAGTATATGTTAAACTTAGTTATGTGATACTTTAAAAATATAATTGTTTTCAATAAGATATTATTTTAAACTTTAATCACATTAAAAGCCGAGACAATATACATTAAAAATATATACATTTGTGAAACTGGCCATTCCCTTCATACTCGAATTCTGGAACATAAAAGAAATTTCAAAAACTGTGATATATGTTCTAAAACAGTACAGCAGGCCATAGAAACCGACCATCTACCTGATTTTTTCAATACTAAAATAATCATATCTAACTGTTTAAATTATCATTCAAGAATTTTCCTGGAAGGCTGGTGTACGAAACATGTTTCACTGCTTAATGAGTTATGTGCAGTTCCTGCTGAATATGTTAGAGTAGACCTTTGTTCTTCTCTCAGCATTTACTATTTGATGTTTTTACTGATGAGGAGCCTGTAAAGGGCTCGAAACGTTTAAATTTATGTTTTGTGTATTTTAATGTTTTAAATTGTACATATTTTTAATGTATATTGTCTCGATTTTTAATGTGACTAAAATTTAATATAACTTTATGAGACGTAATGATTTTTTAATATTTTAAGATATTATTTATAAGTATGTTTTAAATGATAAACATTATTCTAACATTTTGATTAATAAATCATTAATAGATCATTTTGATTGACAAATCATTTTATTTGCAATACAACATTGTATATTTCAATTTTTATAATATTGTTCTTTTAGTATTATGTATTTAACCAGTAAAATAAAAATGCATAGCCTAATATTTTGTATTTAAATATTTTATGGAAAAATATAACTTTTTTTTTTTTCTTTTAATGACTGCTGATGTTGCAAGTTTTTTAAAAAAAGCAATAATTCTTAATGTTAAACAAGCTTGAATTGCATCTGAAATTCTCATAATTACCGTGAAACAAGAGAAATATTAATGTTTTCTGGACAAGTATAAATTGTAATAAATTTAATATATACTCGTATATATACAGTCAACTCTCAAAAATCCGCAACCCTAAAATCCACAATTCTCTAAAATCCGCATATCATTTGCAATGTAAACAAACATTGTCACAACTGATTTGTTGATTAGTGGATTGCAAAACTTAAACTGCATAAGGAGATAAATCAATTATTAACTTATGCAGGTGAATCACCAATCACTCAACATGTTACAGAGGAGGAAATGATAAGTGTAATTATATATATTTATCAAAAAATAAATCATTAATTTAGAGGAAGAAGGAGAAAGAGTTTTCATGAAAGATTTTCTCTCATGAAGATAAATATTCAAACTTTCTTTTAGCACAAACTTATGTGATTGACCAAGAATTGCTGACTTTTTTGCAGGTTATAGGAAAATAAACATGTATTAATATTCTTATTTAAACTACTATTGATCAAACTTTTCAAAAATCTAGATAATTTGCAACTATAATATGATGTATAAAATTTGTTCTTTGAATTAAAATTTCATAAACTATTTGTACTTTTATTACGCATACTTTAATTCAGCATTGTATGCATAACATATAAATTGTTTCTTAAAGATCTGCTACTCAAATAAGGTTCTAAGTTGTAAATAAAAGAAATTATTCTAAAATCTGCAAAATTCAGAAATCCGCAAAACATTTCGCTTTAAGCTGTGTGGATTTTTGAGAGTGTACTGTATATATTTAAATTTATTAGTCTAAGCTGTAGGGCCCACCAGCAGCCAAGCGGTTCTAAGTTCAAAGCTGGAAGATGTGAGGTGCTGGGTTCAATCCCAGGGCGTGCTCATCGGCCTAGCAGTTTAGAGATTTTCGTGATTTTCTCTGAAACTTGTATAAATACAGGCTAGGACCCTTTAGAAAGACCCCCCCCCCCTTAGGCTAAGACACTAAAGTAGTCAATCAGCTTTACTCCCAAAACACCAGTAGTCCAAGCTATAAACAGGTAAAAATATTTATATACAATCAATAATAATAATAATCAGATAAAAATTTATTAATAAATGATAAGTGTAATAAATATAGGTTATAAATATAATTATTTTCAAATTCATATTAATTTACTGCCCACATATACTATGTTTTATTTAAAAGGGGAAAAAAAAAAAAAAAAAAATCCAGTATTTCTGTGTTTTCGTGGCTTACGTGAAAATTCATAAGTAACTTTGGAATTTTAGAATTTAATAATTATTAATATAAATAAACATAAACATACAAAATATATCTATGCATACCTTATACATATTTCTTAGGTTATAAACCAGTATATTTACCTAAATTTTTATAAATTATCTACAAATTGTTTTAAGATTTGTTAATTAATAAACAGCATAATATTTAGATATTCACTTGTATATGTCAAATATTATTAAATACCTATTTCTAACCAGATTCTAGCTCATTTATAGATTTCAAATTTTGACAATACAGGTTTTTGACGGCAGAGGTTTCTGATGGGTTTTTGACGGTTTAAACCTTTGTCATGTCAAGAACCACTTTTAGACGTCAAAAACCCAACCCTGGTTTCTGGACATGTTGGTATCAAAGGCAATGTAATAGCAGACAAGGCCACAAAGCAAGCTTCCATTTTTTTAAACTGTCCTATTCCTTATGACGATGTTAAGCATAGCCTCAGGAGCTATTTTAGAGATATTTGGCAAAGGGAGTGGAATAGTCAAAGTAATAACAAATTACATGATATTAAACCTCAAATTGCAATCTGGCCGATGTTTACTCCAAGGAAATATGATGTACTTATTACCTGTCTACGAATTGGGCACTCTAAACTTACTCATAAATACTTATTACTTCGACAACCAGAGCCGATCTGTCCCAAATGTCACTACCATACACTTACCATTTGCCATATTCTCACTGACTGTCCTTGCCTTCGTCATATGTATCAGCAATATTTTAATTCATCCTCACCAAACCTGACGAGCCTTTTAGGTAGTACACCTCATTATCGTTTGACAAATTTTTTAAAAGACTGGTTTTTACAATGACATCTGATTTTATTATTTACATTCTTCATCTCATTCTACATTAGTTTTTATTATCTACACTATTCATTACATTTTACATCTGTTTTTTATTATCTACAATGTATTTTATGATTTTGATTTTACCTTTTACCTACTCTTTTTCAATTTGTGTTAATGACAAACTGGATGGGTAAACCCATCCAGAGGCAAAATTTTATACTTTATTTCTTTTTTGTTTGGCGCAGCATGTCCCATTGTGGACTTTGTGCTATAAAAAGCCATCCATCTTTTGACTTGAATTAATTGTTGTGAGTTCTTGTACTTTATGGTGTTAATTCAAAGTTTAGTACTTATTACTTTTAAATGCCAATTCTGTGATGTTTTTTTTTTATAATTATTTGTTCTTTTTGCACAAAGTATGTAGTTGTGAATTGCCATTTGGTTTGCAGCACTCGGGCCTATTTTGTTCACCTGACGAAGGGTTATGTCTTCTTTTGACAGTAAACAATTGTTGCAAGTTCATGCATTTTATGCTGTTTATTCAAAGTCTTCTACTTATAACATTGATAGTGACTGTTGTATGTAAAATAACACCTTGAGGGTTACCAAAATGGGGCAGCTATGTCCTTTATAATCAAAATTCTACATGTATCCCCAACTGCATACCTTTAATGTGATGTAAAACCCACTAAAACTCAACAGGTTAAGGCATGTTATACAGTTGGGTTATATGAAACATTAGATGTAACGTGCACAGGTTTTTTTTTTTTTTTTTTTTTAGCAAGAAAGCATTTAGAGAACATGCTTGTTGCATCAAATTTTGTTGTGTGCCCAAATATAATAATTTTACTGTGGTTCTAAATATTTTTGTTATGTATAATAAAAATCAGTAATAATTATTACAGTGCACTCTCAAAAATCCACACAGCTTAAAACGAAGTGTTTTGCGGATATCTGAATTTGCAGATTTTAGAGCAATTTTTTTTATTTACACCTTAGAACCTTACATGAGTAGCAAATCTTTCAGAAACAATTTAGATGTTATACTACATACAATGCTGTAATAAAGTTTGCCCAATAAAAGTACAAATCTTTCATGAAATTTTAATTTAAAGAACAATTTTTATACGTCATATTATAGTTGCAAATTTTCTAGTATTTTTGAAAAGTCTGATCAATAGTAGTTTTAGTAAGAATATTCATACATATTTACTTTCTCCTATAACCTGCAAAAAAGTCAGCAATTCTTGGTGAATCACATAAGTTTGTGCTATGAGAAAGTTTGAATATTTATCATCATGAGAGAAAATCTTTTATGAAAACTGTCTTTCTCTTTCTTCATCTAAATTAATATGATTTATTTTTTGCTAATTATATAGGGTGCGGCAGCTATTTGAGAACAAAGTATCGTCCTTAGAAAAAGGGAGCAAACGCTATAGATATATCATTTAATGAACATGGAACGGTGCGTACACAAGAAGTAGGACCTAATGCACGACACCATTCAATAAATCCAACATCAGCTGCAATAACAACCTCAACACGCTGTTTAAACCGTTCGCAGGCAGAAATGAGGTGGACACTGAGAATATTTGTCATGGCATCCACAATAGTTGTCTGGAGACACCAACGGTGATATGTGGGTACTTATTAAAGACCCTTTCAACAACGCCCCAAGCGTAATAGTCCAAAGAGTTAACATCAGGTGAGCTAGGGGGCCACATGCGTGGAGTAATGTGATCATGAGAATTGTTTACCATCCACTCTTGTGTTGAATGGGCCATATCGGCTGGTGCAAAGTCCTGCTGAAAAACATATGGCCTGCCACGGGCTAGAGCAATAATCCAGCGCTTTACTACCGTGTTCAACACATCGGTATAAATAACTGTGTTGATTCTGGCACGTTGTAAAAAGAAATGTGGAGGCATGACGTCACCTTCATTCCTCACGATCCCTAAGACCATAACAGACTCAGGAAATTTAGTATGCATGACAGTGGGAATTTCCTCTTGTCTTTAACATAGCCGAAGATTATTTATCCGGTTGATTTTCTGGTCCTGGACGAAGTTTTTCTTGTCTGAAAAAAACCAGTGTGTTTCTGTCTCTTCATGATGTTTCAGCTTCTTTAAGAGGCTCTTTGCTCTGATTACTCTATTCTCTCTGGTTTTCTAGGACATGAACTGTCCTCTCCGCATTACATACGACTTATAACAGAGGTCTTCATTAACAACACGTGGAATTGTGACCTCGCTGACCCGCAGATTTCAACTGAGTATCCCTATGGACTTTCCACGGTCCTCTTCGATGTCAGCTTGAACAGAATTGATGAATTCAGGTGTCCTGGGAATGTTTGAGACCTGGCAATGATGTTTCCTGTGCAAAACAGTTGTCACATTAGCATTGGCAAACCTCAGTTTTCTCTGAACTCTGAAAACCAATGATCGGGCGATTTTCAGAAATGCAGCTATTTCAGAAACGGAGTATCCTGCAGCCAAGGAGACGTTAACAGCGTGCTTTTTCCTTTCCTGAGTTAGAATAGGTTCTGTCATGTTTATCTGTAACAAAAATGGTTGTTTAAAGATGATATACAGGGCATTGCATCACTTATAACGTGTGTTCTCAAATAGCTGCCGCACCCTGTATATAATTACACTTATAATTTTCTCTTCTGTAATATGCTGAGTGATTGGTGATTCGCCAGCACCAGTTAAATATTGATTCATCTCCTAAATACTGCTGAATTTTTGCAATCCATTAATCAACAAATCAGTTGTGGCAATGTTTGCTTACATTGCAAATGATATGCGGATTTTTGAGTTGGTTGGTTGGTTGGTTGAATGGCTTTTTTTGGCGCAAGGTCCAAATTAGGACATGCTGCGCCAAACAAACAGGCAAAAGAAAAAGTATCTTCTGGATGGGTTTACCCATCCAGAATGTCATTAAAAAAAAAACACAGTAGAAAAAAACAAGCAAAACTACATACAAGATAAAATCAAAAATAATAAAAAACAGTGTATACAATAAAAAACAGATGTAAAATGGGATGAACATTGTAAAGAATAAAATCAGATTTCGAAGTAAAAACCAGCCTCTTTCAAAAAATTTGTCAAGTGATAATAAGGATTTGCACCTAAAAGGCTTGTCAGATTGGGTGAAGATGAATTAAAGTAATGCCTATACAGATGACGAAGACAAGGACAGTCAGTGAGCAAATGGCGAATTGTAAGCACACAGAAATGACATTTCGGACAGTCAGGTTCCTGTTGTCCAAGTAGTAAATATTTATGTGTGATCCTTGAATGCCCAATTCTAAAACGAGTAATTATGACATCATGTTTTCTTGGACTCAGTGTAGGCCAGACTGCAATTTGAGGTTTTATTTCAAGTAATTTATTATTTTGCTGATTATTCCACTCCATTTGCCAATTATTTCTGAAAATACTTTTTAGTGTGTGCTTAATGTCATCGAAAGGTATAGGACAGTTTAAAAGAATAGAAGCCTGCCTTGCGGCTTTGTCTGCTGCTTCATTGCCTTTGATGCCAACATGACCAGGAACCCAGCAAAACAAGATGTCAAATCCCTTTGTCAGAAGGTTGTGGTAAGTTTTTAAAATTGAAGTGAAAGATGGATTACAAGAGGTAGATGAAAGAGAATCAAGAACACTCTTTGAGTCTGTATATATAATGAATTTACGATTTGGATGAGATGAAATAAAATTAAGGGCAACCTCAATAGCTAAAAACTCTGCAGAGAAAATAGAAAAAGCATTTGGAAGTTCATAGCTTAGAGTAGTATTGTCAGAGATAATCGCACAACCAACCTTATTGCTTGTTTTAGAACCGTCAGTAAAAATCTCGGTATAGTCTTTATAATTGCTCCGATGAGCTTTGTAGAGAGTCTGAAAGATAGAGGCATCAGTGTTACCTTTGTCAAAACCTTTAAAAGGATGAAGACATGAAATACCCTGGGAGTTCCACGGAGTCATATTTAAAAGACCCCTAGGGCGAATTTTGGCATGAAGATGAGGGATGCCGGCAAGATTATTCTTGATTCTGAGACCAAAATGTGGGATGCAAGATGGACGGTTTAAAAAGAGATTGTCATTACTGTTATTGATATGAGGAGGAATTGTATGATTAGGATGAGAAAGTATCCTATGGTACAGTTGTAAAGATAACTGCTGTCTAATATTAGTAAGGGAAGGCTCTACGCAGTCAGCATATAAACTGACGACAGGAGAAGTTCGAAAGGCCCCTGAGCAGATCCTGAGCGCACTGTGATGAACTGTGTCAAGTTTTTTAAGGTAAGAGTTTGGAGCAGACCCATAAATTTCACAGGCATAGTTTAATTTTGAACGAATTAAGGAGCGGTAGATTTTTAGTAAAGAAATGCGATCAGCCCCCCAAGATGTGTTTGCAAGTACTTTTAAAATATTTAAAATTCTTTCACATTTCGTCCTTAAATAAGAAATATGGTCTTTAAAATTGAGTTTCTTGTCAAAAATTACACCCAAAAAACGGGCAGAGTCAATTACCGAAATAGGTATGTCATTAATAAATATTTGTGGATCAGGATGAAGACCACGTTTGCGGCAAAAATGCACACACTGTGTTTTGTCGCTGGAAAAAGTAAAACCATTTTTATTAGTCCATTCAAGAATGTTTTTAACAGCAAGTTGTAACTGTCGTTCAATGAAGCGCATATCATTTCCCTGGCAAGAAATCTGCAGGTCGTCAACATATAGACAGCCGTGAACAGATTGTGGAAGTTGTTTTAAAATATCATTGATTTTTAATGAGAAGAGTGTAACACTCAAGACACTGCCTTGAGGTACACCTTCGTACTGAAAGTAAAAGCCTGAATAAACTGAACCAATTCGAACTTGGAAGCGTCTGACTCTCAAAAATTTTTTAATAAATATGGGAAGGTTACCACGAAAGTCCAAATTAAATAGATCCTTCAAAATGCCATGGCGCCATGTCCTGTCGTATGCCTTTTCCATATGAAAAAAGATTGAAACCAAATGGTTACATCTAACATTAGCTTTCCTAATATTTGTCTCTAGAAGTAAAACATTGTCAATAGTAGAGCGGCCACGCCTAAAACCACTTTGCCATGGGGATATTAACCTTTTCTTTTCAGGAATATAAACCAGTCTAGTATTTACCATTTTCCCGAGCAGTTTACATAAGCAGCTAGTTAAAGCAATTGGCCTGTAGTTTTTTGGATCAGTTGCATCTTTGCCGGGCTTAGGAAAAGGAATGATAATGGCATCATGCCAAGCAATAGGAAAAGTATTTTCGGTCCAGATTCTATTATAAAGATGAAGGAGATTTTTAAGAGACTGTATTGATAAGTGTTTGATCATGAGGCAAGTAATGCCATCAGGACCAGGGGCAGAGTTATGGCTATGTTTCAAACTATTGTTTAATTCATTTTCAGTAAATGGGCTATTGTAATCTTGTGAGGAGCAGGACCTAAAATTTATTGTTGAGCGTTCAGAATTGTATTTATAAGATAGAAAAGGTTCACAGTAGGAGTTCGAGCTAGAGACATAAGATAAAGTTCTGCCAATGGTATCTGCAATATTTTTAATTGAAGTGATCGTTTGGCCATTATCCTTCAAAAAAGAAATACTATAATTAGAGTAAATTCCCATTGCTTTTTTAACGTGATGCCAAAGCTGTTTGCTGCTTATATTGTAGGTAATGCTGGACACATATTTAATCCAGGAATCCTTCTGGGATTTTCTGCGAATTCTCCGTGCGGCTGCCCTTGCTTTTTTGAATGCAATATAAATATAATTAGCAGTAGTTGGGTACCTCCTAAAAATTCCCCATGCTTTTTGCTGCTGTCTTTTTGCAACATTGCATTCATCATTCCACCATGGCTTTGAATGTTTATGGTGATGCCCAGAAGATTTTGGAATAGTAAGATTAGCTGCATTTATTATACAATTAGTGACATCAGTGATTACTTTGTTGATATCACCTTCAATCATATCATGGGTTATAGTTGCATTGATAGTGAAAGCAGTCCAGTTGGCCTTGTCATATATATAATGTGGATTACCCAGATGATGTTCATTAAAATTATAAAAAGATAAAAATAAAGGAAAATGGTCACTACTATGTAGATCGTTACTCATAAAAAAATTAAAATATGGATATAGATTAGGAGAGCAGATGGCAAGGTCAATTGCATGGAAAGTCCTAGAAGGCTCATGAAAGTAAGTATTGTCCCCATTATTTAAGATACACAAGGAGTTGTCAGAAATAATATTTTCAATGATTTGACCACGGGGGTTAATATTAGGGCTTCCCCACAGCAAATTATGTCCATTGAAATCTCCAAACACTAGGAAGGGAGTAGGAAGCTGATAAATAAGGCTATTGAGGTCATGCTGGTTTATGGATGCATTTGGTGGAAGATAGAGAGTGCAAATGGTCATTAATAGATGAGAGTGTACCTGATTGGCAACAGCTTGAATGTTCGTATTTAGTGGTATATTGGAGTGTGGTACATTATTAGAAATCAGAAGGGCTACCCCACCTGTAACTCGGTCAGACTGTGTAAAATCTTTCCTTAAACATGTATAGCGACGAATTTTGACTTTATTGTGTTGTCTTAGTATGTTTCTTGGAAAGCGAAGCATATAGGCCGATGATCAGAGATGATATCTCTGATTTCATCACGTTTATTAATAAAACCTCGGCAATTCCATGAAATGAAATTTGTCATTTTTATTTTTATTTTTTAGATTATAACATCCACGTCATTGTCCTCTGATGCAGTAGACATTCCGTCCTTCCCATGAGAAGGATAGAGGCTGATAATATCATCTTGTTTTGGAACGTTTACTTTATTATTTTTATTTGTAGTGTGAGTGGGCACTTTTGTTAGTTTCTTTTTCTTGATATTAAGACGAGAGGGTGAATTAGAATGTTTTAGAGAGGGAGAGTTAAGACTTTTTTCAGACAATAAGGTATTAGTAGTTTGTGGCGTTTTCTTTAAGTTTTTTGATTTGGATGAAGATGGCTGTGAAGAGTTAGAAGTCTGATTTGGATTGGATTGTAAATTTGGGGAATTCTTTATTGCCGTTACAACTGGAGAGCTAGTATTATGAACAGTGTCAGTTTGGATTGCGATAGACTGATATGTTTTTTTGGTAACTATGGCAGCAGCATATGAAAAGGGAGAATGTAAAATTTTTGAAAGATTTATTAATTTTATTAAAGTTTATAATAAAAGTGGAGAATATATGGTGAACATAATTTCTAAAATGTTAGAGGACAACGGGTTATCTATTAGTAATTTTCGTGGTATGTCCTACGACAATGCCTCAAATATGTCAAAAACATATAGAGCAGAGGCATCCATGCTAGAATAATAGAAATGAATGAATACGCTGTTTTTGTACCGTGCATTACCCATTAAACTTAACATCCTTAACTTTGTTGGCGTACATGCTTTTTCTGCCTGACCCATTTGTTTGGTATTGTTCAAAGAAATTATAAGTTTTTTGTTACTTTACGCTGGGATTCATGGAAAAGCACACAAAGAATAACATCAAATGTAGCCGTCTGAAAAGATGGTCAGCGAAAGCAGAAGCTGTTAGCATTTTGAAAATAAATCTAAATAAGGTTCTCAATGCTTTGATAGAGTTACAAGATAGTTCCCCCGAGATAAAGCATAATAAAAAAATCATTAAATGAAGCTAGAAATTTTGAATTTATTTTATGCTTACTCATATTTGAATAAAGATCATTTAAAAGATCATAAAATGTTTATAACCAGTTGAACATGTTAAAAAAAAAGTTTTTTGGTCTTTTCAATGGCATCTCTTCTTTCTCGTTAGATTCACTCGCTTTTCTTTTAGTGCCATGTCTTTCATTGGATTCATCCTCCATCCTATTGGTTGCTTCATGTGGCCTTTCGGGTCTACGGATATTCTGTCTTGAATTTTCTTGAGTGTACGATGAGCGCGTTCTTATCCCTGTTCGAGAAGCTACAGTAGGCTCCATGGATATTGAGCTATTTTCTCCACTTGTGTCGGTGTTTTGATTATCAGTTCTCAAATTATTCGTTATGTGGATACTGGCATGCTCAAAAGATACACCTCCAGTAATTGATCTAATAAATATAGGAGAGGCACCCCCGTTACAAGTCCATGTAGACTCAGCAGATTAATCTGTTTTGGGGTTCTTTGGACCCATGCTAAAAGGAAATAAATAGAATTTAAATTTATTATTGTTACAAAGTTGTAAATAATTGTGTAATGAAAATGGAAAAGGCTGAAAGTGCCACAAAGTAAAATTTTCAATATTCAATAAAAACTTCCTAAAACTTTACTTTATCCTTTAAAAACGTATAAAATTCATTAAAAATACAAAATATATTTTTATTTTTGTTTTTCAAGATTTTTTTTTTATTGTACATAACTTGATTTTGCATGTGAAAAGCTGAAAGTGCCATCATATCTTTTTTTGGGAAACGCTGTAAGTGCCATACCTTGTTAGTTAAAAGGCTGGAAGTCCAGAGCTCATTACACGTAAAGGATGAATGTTCATAGTGGTTTGAAAAAATACGGAATCCTTAAAAAAACCTCAAACAACTACAAACAAATTAATGTATTTCAAAATTAAATACAAAAGTAATTAAATACAAACTAATTTGTTAGGCCTACTTTTTTTAATTTTTTCCCTATTTATGTTTTTTACTTTAGAATGTCAAGTTTTTAGAAGATATTACAAAATCATGGTTCATACACTTAGGAGTAAAAAAAATTCAAGGACTTTTCAAGTACTTTCCAGGAAATTTTCAAGCACTTTCAACGAGGATTTTGGACCCACTTACAAACCCTCAAAAAATCTTGGGTGTATGTAAAGGGGGGGGAGGGGTTTGGATATATAAAAACTCAATCAGTTTTTTTTTTTTAAGGTTTTTCTCTATTTTTAGAGCTATTTGTTATTTTTTACTTGACATAGCAGGGGTGAAACTACCTAGCTTGCAAAAACCCTGAAAACTAATCCTTGCATGCAGATAGGGGAGATTTATTAATGATACATCATATGGCTACCTATATTAAGTGATATTTGCAGAATTCATAATGCATTATAAGGTAAACTAAACATTCATAATGAGAAATTTCTGTAAAAACAAAATATTTCAACATAAAATTCAGACAGTAAAAATTTCAAAGACCCTGAATTCAGGGGTAGCCCCTGAAAAGTTTCACCCCTGTATATGTAAAACTTTGATAAACATAATTATAGTGTAAACTTTGTTCTGTACTTGTTCATTAAATAAGTTTTCAAATATGAAGAATAAAATACGTCAGTATCAATACATATACACACACACACAAAAAAAAAAAAAAAAACACATATTTAAATATTTTGTTTTTGCTATGAGTTGTTTTAATTTCGTACAAAATAATTTATTAATAAAAATTGTGATAAATACTGAATAGAATGAAATAAGAGTTTATTTTACATCTATTCCTCAGTTTAGACCAAACCAAAACATTAAGAATATGGTGAATTATTTTTTAAGTAATTACTATTATTTTGTATTAAATTTTCCTTAAATTATTCTCTTTTGAAATAAAACTTATTTTAATTTTTAAACTCTGCTTTCTACACATCACAAAAAAATAAAATAAAAATGCACAAAATAGAATGACTATTTTTTACTAACAAGGAAACTCTTTGAAGCGGTAATCATCGATTTTCTTGAAAAAAATTCTGGCATAAGATTTAATCATGAATAGCATCTTCCTAAAATATTAGCTGCTGAGTCGCTATAGATAAGCTATAAAAAATTATTAAAAATGGAAGCATGTTTGCAATATTTCCAAAAAAGCGCCTGTTTGGCGACTGCATTCTTCGAAATTTCATTGCAATGAAGATTTAATAGATGTAGATGTTCTTCTTTCATTTTGATAGTCAAACGAACTCCCTATGCTGTCGAGCACATGAGAATTCAGAATTAGATTAACAAAAACCACATAATTTACCAGATTGAGACTTATTTAGTCGAAATTCTAAATAACATTTAATATTTCAGTTAAATAAGCTGTGTCAATGACAATTGCAAGAATATTTACATCAAGTTTTTAATAACGACATTCAAAAAATATATGATCAAAACTTTTTATAAATTTAAATAAAACAAAACATTTTATATTAAAACAAAAAGCTGTTTTGTTTTTAACTAAAATGAAAGCATTTCGTATCCGAACACATTTTTCTTATAAGGGTTACATGCAAACGGAACGCTTGCAACTTCGATGACGTAAATTTTGCAAATTTTTTGCAAATTCAGTCGGCAGTAAAAGTATCCGAGCATTAGCAGAAATTCCTATGTAAATAAAGTACACTTAATGCAGTTTTGTTAAATAAATCCTTGTCGAATCCTGTTCTTAGTCTGTCTAAGAACATGATTCGACAAGAATTTATTTAACAAAACAGTGTTAAGTGTGCTTTTTTTATATAGGAATTTTTGCTAGTGGTAGGATACTTTTTCTGCCGACTGTAGTCATACATTTGGAACACTTGCAAACGGCTTTGCAACCGGAAGTGTTTCATTTGTATGTACCCCTTAGTCTGATCATTTTATTGGGCAGTGCGAACCTTCGACGAACAAACAAAGAATATGAGTTGTGTGGATCCAATATCTCATTAGAGCTACGCAATGAGCAATTGGAGACGATCTATGATTCTACCCTAAATTTCGTCCTGTTTGTTGGTTGGGTTTAACGTCGCACTAGTACTGCACTATGGGCAACTGGCGACGGTTTGCGATGCGCTCCTGAGGAGGGTCCGGTACATTGGCAGGTGATAAATGGTTGCATTCTGCGTATGTTATTTATTTTTAATATATACATACGATTTGTATGTTTGACTCGACATCCCCCTCCTGTAAATTTCGTCGAGGTGAGGACAGATATAACATAGAGAGGTATACTATTGTAACAATCGCAGCTATCTTAGATCACAAGTCGGATCGAACACTCGGCAGCAAAAGTAACCGAGCACTAGCAATAATTCCTGTCTAAAAAAAAAAGTACACTTAATACTGCTTTGTTAAATAAATCCTTGTCGAATCATGGTCTTAGTCAGTCTAAGAACATGATTCAACAAGGATTTACTTAACAAAGCAGTATTAAGAGTGCATTTTTCTGACGGGGATTATTGCTAGTGTTCGGATACATTTGCTGCCGACTGTACGATCCGACTTGTGATCTACGATAGCTGAGATTGTTACAATAGTATGCCTCTCATAACCGGATTAAAATACAAAAAATTAAAAAAACACCCTGGGTCGGCTGGGGAATCGAACCCATTCTTTTACACGTGAAGGCGATTAGCGAGGGTGACATACTCACTCGGCCACGGAGGGTCTGCATTCAGCATAACAATTATTTTTAAAACAACAAAATTTCGCAGTTAATAATTCTAAGAAAATTACCTATGAAAAAAATCACTGTGCAGCACTAGTGCGACGTAAAACCCAACCAACCGTATGAAATTCTAATGCATATTTTTACAAAATAAATTACCAGAAATGTAAGAAGCCATAAAGGTTATGCACGTGTTTTTCCAATTTTAAATAATCCTCTCCGTAAAGGAACAAAGTTGTAACCACGTCTACGGACCATCTCTAGGAATGTACCCGAAACTGTCGCCGTTGCATATCTGTAGTGCGAATTAAAACTTAAAACCTACTCAACCTCAAATATCTTAAATATTTGAATTTTGATTTATTTATTTGAGTATTAAATTCAATCAACTATTCTAACAATCAAATGTTCAATCAAGTATTATAATTCATATTGGTCGCCAATTGCCCATTCCGCAGTACTAGTGCGACGTAAAACCCAGCCAACCAATCTATAAATCAGATTAGTTTTTAAATCGTCTACAAATTTATATAAATGCACATGCCGAGAACTTCAGACATTAAATTACTCCAGATTATGTATAAGCTGGAGTAATGTAAAAGTAACTCTGAAATTGCATTATTTTAAATAAATACAATATTGAAACATTACATAAAATAATGGAAAATATTATATCTAACACAAAACATAATGGGGTACAAACAAATGAAACACTTCCAGTTGCAAAGCCGTTTGCAGGCGTTCCAAATGTATGACTGCAGTCGGCAGCAAAAGTATCCGAGCACTAGCAAAAATTCCTATGTGAAAAAAGCACACTTAACACTGTTTTGTTAAATAAATCCTTTTCAAATTGTGTTCTTAGACTGACTACGAACAGGATTCGACAAGGATTTATTTAACAAATCTGCATTAAGTTTACTTTTTTTTACATAGGTATTTTCGCTAGTGCTCTGTTACTTTTGCTGCCGACTGTATTTGCAAAAAACTTGCAAAATTTACGTCATCGAAATTGCAAGCGTTCCGTTTGTATGTAACCCAATGTCACTTTTTCTAAATAGAAACGTCTAGATTTCAGAAAATATATTGAGTGTTGAGTGGGTTTTAATGTCGCATTATAGCTACGCAGTGGGAAATTGGAGATGGTCTTGTATTCACTCATAGGGATATTCTGGACACATGCCATCATAATTTTGATCCTCCGCGGAGGGAATGGATTCCTTGCTTCAGTCACCCTAGAGCGATAGAAAACACAACCCTCCTATACTGAAGTCCCTTGGCATCACTGAAGGAAGGTTAATGTGATTTGGCGATGACTTTTTTCGTATTTGGCGTTCAAAACGTAAAGTTTAATAATTTTTTACAGCTTTCCTGTTGCGATTCAGCAGCTAATTTTTTCACAAGTGAATTAAGTATAGTGTAAACTATTTTCTGTAATTTTTTTAAGAAAATCGGTGATTACCGCTTAGAAGAGTTCCCTTGTAAGAATATCAATTTGATTTTAATTACTTCCTAATTACATAATTAAATGTTTAAAAGAATAGATAAACTACCAAAAAATAAAATCATTTTTCAACGTCTTTCAATACACTAATAATCTCATTCAGTTTTTCTTGTTTTTCTTTCACAGATCGTCGTAAGGAATTTGATTTGGATATAGCAATCAAATCATTGTTTTCTTCAGCTTTTTCTGCAAGTTCATCAGCAGATTTTAACATGATTTTGATATCATTTTCTAAACACCTTTTTGTTTTTCAAACCTTTTATTTCTTCTAGAGTTACACTCTTCCTTTTCTTTACTTGACAAGCCTGCAATTTCTGTTCATCTAAGTATTTTATGTATTTCTGTCTAGCATTAGAAACATACATACGCATTGTTTTTGTTATTTCAATGTTATATACATCACCAACTGAATTAATAAAATCACAAATTAGTCTCTGTGCAATGTATGTTTTGCTTTGCATGTTTTCAACCTCTATTTTCTTATTTATGCTAAAACCTTTTCTACACTCGCTTGCCCATGGCTTAAAACAGCAACATTTCGGTGACTTTCCATATTTTTTTGTATTTTGTAGTGTTCATAGTTTCATATAATAACTCATCAATTCTTGAGTTATCTGGTGAAAATTCTGAAAAGTCTGAACTTCTAGATAGTACTATTGTGCTCAAGTAATCGTCAAATTCTATCAAAATGTCTTCACATTCATTTTCGTCAACTTGTTTAGCTTCTGTGAGAGAGTTTAAAATAAGTTTCATTTTATTCAAACAAGAATTTTTTTCGCTCATTTTTCTCTGGTCTAAGCAAGATAAATTCCTAACTAAGCTGTAACAACTGGAGATTTTTCTAGTAATTTTTTTACGACACAAAACTTTTTTGATTCCATTCTTAAATCAAAAACTTCACGATCAGAGACTTTTTTTGATGCATACAATGCCTTTACCTCTTTTTCTGCTAAGAATCCTAAATCAATGTTTTCAACCTTTTTATGTATTTTAGGATTTTCGATATCCAAATTTAAGATCTTTTGCATGGTAGTTGCCGTACTCAACTGACTGGATAACACAAAACGTTGCAAGAGAATGTTCAGAATTTTTTTTAAATCTTCTGATAAGAAAAACAACATTGGTTTATCAGTTTGGTATTTTATTAAAAATGGATACAAAATATTTGCTATGGAGTGAAAAACTTTCAATTTTACAGACAGTAAATTGTCATTCATATGTGATTTAATGCATAGATAAGATTTACATTTTGGTTCATTGTTTACTTTACTATCAACAGAAGATATGTATTTTTTTATGCTAGGTAATAAATTTATTGCACATTCACTGGCTGAAACGTTTTCAAGCCACCTATGTTGCACAAATTTCATGGGTAATAAACCTTCAGATTAGTTTAAAAAATCTTCTCTAGGAGCGGGTGAATATTTGAGCAAATTGTATAGAGCCGTTAAAAAATCCTCAATGCCCCATTTGCTCGCACTACATCCAATTTTAAAAGCATTGTGCAGGATATGGAGGCCACAGCTTCCAATATCAAGTAATCGCTTACCAAATTCAGTTGAATAATAATTTTGAATCATACTATAAAACTTCTAATTTACATTGGGGCCATCCATAGGTATTTGGATTGCTTTCGAAAATTTTAAATCACTTATAGCAGATAGAAATTCATCGAATATGTCCGACGATCTGCTATGCCCCCAAAAAGCGGAATTAAAGTACATTGTACTTACCTTATTGTCTTGCCAGTAGCGGACATGGATATCCATTTGTTTTTCTTGCTTCATCAATATTTAAGCAAAACAGCAAAATGTAATTCTTTTTTCTAAAATCTTCTTGTAAAACACTTTAAATATGGAGCAATTCCAAATACAGGAGAATAAGCAGTTTTTTTTTTCTGCACACGAAAACTTTGCTGCAATGGCACTGTCTGGAAACATACGTTTAAATAATTTTTCGATGTTTTCATTTGACTTATATGAAGCGTGGCTTTTTATTGTCTTTAATGTCCACAATATTTCAGCATCTAAAACGTCATTTTTAACAATGTGCGATTCGATATCTGCAGAGGATGACGCCGCTAATGGCTTTGAAACCAGAGAAAAACTTGATGATGGCTTAGCATTATTTTTGCCTTCAAAAAAATTATTCACGGGGCACACTTAATTCTTTTTAATAGAAATTATTTCCATGTTTTTTTGCTCTTAGCATGGCTTTTAAGGGCGTTTTCACCCATTGACGACACACTGAAATTTTTACTGCATAAAATGCAGCGTGCAGAATGAACATCCGCTGCTGTACTTTGCAGCCAACTTTTGTATTCAGGCATTTCCAGCCAGACATTATTAAATACGCATTTCCCTGCTATATATGAACTACGCATAAATCAATATGAACGAGAAAACTATGAAAAATCTCTATTCTACATTCATCATGCACGTGGCTCACATCAACGAAATCTTAATCTTACTATGCAGCTACGTTCGACCGACATAGCACACGACGAGAGGAGAGGAGAAAACGTGACACGTAATTCCGGAGGACGATTATATTCTCAGAAACAGAGCAGGGAGGTACGAGGGTAGGAAACGGGATAGGATCGAACGGAGAAAATGGCGTTAACGTGCGCTTTATGTATTAGCGATCTTAGAAATCAATTGCAGTAGAACCTTTTTTTTTTTCCTTTGGAAAAATAATCTGAAATTCAAGAACTTTTAACACATTTAAAAAAAAATTGAAGCACTTTTAGCACTTGAAAATGAAACTTTTTTTTCAAGCACTTTTCAAGGATTTTTAAAAACGTACGAACCATGTAGAAGTGGCAAACAAGCTACAAATATAAGAAAATGTACTAATTTTGGTAATATACCCATAACTGTATCCGCCCACAGAACATTGAATACTAGCCGTGGAGCAATTTCTGAAACTGACTTGCAATATGTATCGAAAACTGAAATTTTAGAAAATCTTAAAGGTCAAAACGTTATTGCTGTTCGCTGTATCTCAATTTTTCGAGAGGGCAAACAAATTCCCACCAAGCATTTAATTCTAACAATCGACTCGCCTAAACTTCCACAATCAATAAAAGCTGGATATCTAAAATACCCTATTAGACCATATATTCCAAATCCCCTGCGATGCTTTAAATATCAACGTATTGGCCACTCGATGACCACTTGCCGTGGAAATAATACATGTGCTTGCTGCAGTGCAGTGGGCCATGACAGTAAAAATTGCGAAGCTCCTATCTGCTGCATTAACTGTAAGAAAGATTACCCAGCCCATTCGAAAATATGTGAAAAATGGAAAATAGAAAAAGAGATCCAAACTGTCAAAATAAAAAGAAAATATCTCATACCCTCAAGCACGAAAAATAGTAGATTCCAGAACGCCTACCATTGGTAAATCTTACGCAGCCGTCGCTTCAAACAAAAAGACTTACCGTACAATAGAAACACAGACTGAATGCCTTAACCAAACCAGCCAACCAACAACTACTATAAAAAATAACTCCCCAAACTTACAATCCAATCCAAATCAGGCTTCTAACTTTTCACAGTCCTCTTCATCCAAATCAAGAAAATTAAAGAAAACACCACAAACTGCTAAAACCTTGCTATCTGGAAAAAGTCTTAACTCTACCTCTCTAAAACATTCTAATTCACCCTCTCGTCTCAATATCATCAAGAAAAAAGAAACTAAAAAAATTGCTCACTCCCACTACAAATAAAAATAATAAAGGAAATCTTCTAAAACAAGATATGATCAGCCTCCATCCTTCTGATGGGGAGGACAGTATGTCTACTGCATCAAAGGATAATGATGTGGATGTTATAATCTAAAAATAATAAAATGACCAATTTCACTTCATGGAATTGTGGGGTTTTAATAATAAACGTGATGAAATCAGAGATATCATCTCTAATCATCGTCCAATTTGCTTTGCTTTCCAAGAAACATACTTAAGACAACACGATAAAGTCAAAATTCGTGGCTATACCTGTTTCAGAAAAGATTTTATACAGTTTGACTGAGCTACAGGTGAGGTAGCCCTTCTGATTTCTAGTAATGTACCACACTCCAATATATCTTTTTAAATACGAACATTCAAGCTGTTGCCATTCAGGTACACTCTCATTTATTAATGACCATTTGCACTCTCTGTCTTCCACCAAATACATCCATAAACCAGCATGACCTCAATAGCCTTATTTCTCAACTTCCAACTCCCTTCTTAATTTTTGGAGATTTCAATGGGCATAATTAGCTGTGGGGAAGCCCTAATAATAACCCCCGTGGTCAAATCATTGAAAATGTTATTTCTGACAACTCCTTGTGTATCCTAAATAATGGGGACAATACTTATTTTCACGAGCTTTCTAGGACTTTCCATGCAATTGACCTTGCCATCTGCTCTCCCAATCTATATCCATATTTTAATTTTTTTGTGAGTAACGATCTAAATAGTGACCACTTTCCTATATTTTTTTTTTTTATAATTTAAACAACCATCATCCTGGTAATCCACGTTTTATTTATGACAGGACCAACTGGACCTCCTTTACTATTAAAGCTACTATTACACAGGCAGTGATTGAGGGTGATATTGACAAAGCAGTTGCTGATGTCACTAACTGCATCATCAACTCTGCTAACATCTCAATTCCAAAATCGTCTGGTCGTCTTGCTAAATATCCAAAGCCCTGGTGGAATGAAGAATGTAACGCTGCAAAAAGGAAGCAACAAAAAGCGTGGGGGATTTTTAGGCGGTACCCAACGAATGCCAACTACATTTCTTTCAAAAAAGAGAAAGAGCAAAAGCTCGAAGAATCTGCAGAAAATCATAAGAGGATTCCTGGGTTAAATATGTTTTCAGAATTAACTCCAATATAAGCAGCAAACCGCTTTGGCATCATGTCAAGAAAGCAATGGGAATTAATTCTAATCAAAGTATTTCCTTTTTAAAAGATAATGGCCAAACTATCACTTCAACTAAAAATATAGCAAACACCATTGGTAGATCTTTATCTGACATCTCCAGCTCTAATTCCAACTCTAAAACTTTTTGTCATATAAACATAATTCTGAACATTCATCAATTAATTTTCCCTCCCGTTCTTCACCATAGTACAATAGTCCTTTTACTGAAAATAAATTAAAAAATAGTTTGAAAAATTGTCGTAACTCTGCTCCTGAACCCGATGGTGTTACCTACGTTATGATTAAACATTTATCAAAATTGTCTCTTAAAAATCTCCTTCATCTTTACAATAGAATCTGGACTGAAAATATTTTCCGTGTTGCTTGGCACGATGCTATTGTTATTCCTTTTCCTAAACCATGTAAAGATGCTACTGAACCAAAAAATTACAGGCCCATTGCTCTTGCAAGCTGTCTATGTAAACTACTCGAAAAAATGGTAAGTACAAGATTGTTTTTTATTCTCGAAAAAAATAATTTAATTTCTCCATGGCTAAGTGGTTTCCGACGAGGCCGTTCTACGGTTGACAATATTTTGTTATTAGAGACAAATATCCGCAAAGCTAATGTGAGACGTAACCATTTGGTGTCAATTTTTTTCGATATAGAAAAAGCTTATGACAAGACATGGTGCTATGGTATTTTAAAAGATCTTTTTAATTTGGACTTTAGAGGAAATCTTCCCCATTTTCATTCAAAACTTTTTAAGAGTCAGACGCTTTCAAATTCGTATAGGATCAGTTTATTTAGATTTTTATTTTCAAGAGGAAGGTGTGCCTCAAGGCAGTGTTTTGAGCTTTAGGCTTTTTTCTTTAAAAATAAACGATATTCAGAAAGAATTGCCACAGGTGTTATTTTCGACAGAAAACTGAACTTTATGCCACATATTTTACACTTGAGAACTAAATGAGACAGAGAACTTAATATTTTAAAAGTCCTTTCTAACACTTCTTGGGGAGCAGACCGTCCATCTTTACTTAAAATTTATCGAGCTACTATTCGCTCCAAACTTGATTATGCATGTCAGGTTTATGGTTCAGCCCCTCACTCTTATATTAGAAAACTTGACACAACACATCATAGTGCACTCAGAATTTGCTCAGGAGCTTTCCGCACTACTCCTGTCCCTAGTTTATATGCCGACTGTGTGGAGACTTCTCTCCCTGACATTAGATAAAGACTTTCATTTGAATTGTACTATCACGTCCTCGCACATTCTAATCATCCACTTCACTCTCATTTAAATAGTAACGATCATAATCTTTATGTGAATCGCCCATCTTGTATCCCATATTTTGCTCATAGAATTAAGAACTTTCTTGCTAACACCTCTCATATTCATACCAAAGTTCGTCCTCGGTCTCTTTTAAACATGACACCTTGGAATTTCCAGGTTATTTCTTGCCTTAATCCGTTTAATGCATTTGACAAATCTAATACAGATGCTTCTATTTTTCATGCCCTTTGCTCTTCCATCGCTCTCATTATAAGGACTATGTCGAAATATTTACTGACTGCTCCAAGACAAGTAATAAAGTCGGTTGTGGTGTTGTCATTGGTAATACTACTTTTAGCTATGAACTCCCTAACTCATTTTCCATCTTCTCTGCAGAGCTTTTTGCTGTTGAGGTTGCTCTGAAAATTATTTCATTTCATCACAGTAGACAATTCATGATATACAGACTCGAAGAGTGTCCTCGACTCACTTTCATCAATCTCTTGCAACCCATCTTTTATCTTGGTTTTGAAAACTTTTAACGACCTTAAAAAAAAAGGGGGATTCAACATTTTATTCTGTTGGGTACCTGCACATGTTGGCATCAAAGGCAATGAAGCAGCTGAAAAGCCGCAAAGCAGGCATCAATTTCCTTAAACTGTCCTGTTCCTTATGATGACGTTAAAGCATACTGTTGACTAAATTCGCCATTCTCTCATTTTTCCCGTCAGCGTTACAAACACTTATTTTTTCTTTTCTTTACCTCCGGAGGTTTTATATTTAAGTAACTTTATTTCTAGCAAAATGTATTCAAGTGCTAAATTAATTTACTTCCTTTTTATGTAAAATAACTATAATAGGTAAAAATGCCGCTTTGTTTATATTCTTCTAGTTAACTCAAACGCTAACCGCTACCACCAAGCAAGCGGCGCTGCTTTCGCAGTATTTTTTAATTCAACTCGGTTTCTTGCGATCGCAATTATCTAATTTAGTTTCTATTCAAAATTTGTAACTATTAATCAATTAAATAGCACTTGAGTACAAAATATAAAATCATTCACCTATTTTTCCTATTTTTTTTAATTGCATAAATTTGCATATGAAATTAATGGCAGTACAGCTAACTGTTTCTTTAACTGCCAGCGAATCTTCTAGACAGCATCGCGGTTCATTTAAAAAGGGGTGTGTACGACACATCAGCTGGCTTTGCTTTTCGATGATGTTTTTGGATGCTGCCGGTTGCGTAATGCACGATTCATTTTCTAAAAATTTCTTTTTCGGCTTATAGTCGTAATAGGTGAATGACTCTAATTAAACAAATATCAATTGTTTTCTTTTTTCTTTTTGAAAGTTATGTTTAAAGTTTTTAAGTTAAATTGCATGATTCAAGTTGAATCTTAATAAAAATAGTAGTTTTCAAGACTGTTTCCTTCATTATGAAATTTACACCAGTACAGGAACATCGACTACTGGCACGTGAGTACATATTTTTCAATCTCATTCATCCTTTTGTCAGTCTATATTTTAAACTAGGATGTCATTTTATTTAATGAGATATATGAGTTTACTTGTACTCACGTGTCCAGTGGCAGAAAATTTTCTACATTGGGAAGGAGCTTATTGCTGCTACTCTGCATTTGGGTTTTTAATTAACTAACAGAAGAGTAAACCCACAAGAGGGTTATGGGCCCAGAGCCCTTCCCGTTCCCTAGTTTAAGGAAATTAATTGAAGTAGATAAATTTTAAGATGGCTACAAACATAAATCCACAGCATTTATTAACTAGACATAATTATCGTTCTTGGTCTAGAAATATAAAAATTAAATTAGAAAGTGAAGGTTTAATTGTTTGGATAGATAAGAAAAATTGGCCTCAAGAGAGTGAAACTGAAAAAGAAAAATTACCTCCCATTTCTAAATTTAAACTAGAGCAAAGCAAGGCTAAAACATGTGGATTAATAAAATCTTATTGTAGTCCTGATATTTGTTTAGAAATTAATCATTTAGATGATCCAGCTGAAATTTGGCAAATCTTGAAAACCAGTATAGGGGGAACTACCTCAGATAGGTCATATAGAATCTCTTGTTTAAAAGAGTTTAAATCCCTTAAGAAATTACCTGAGGAAGAATTGCCAACCTTTATAGCTAGGATTGAGGATAGTTGTCGAAGGTTAGAAGATATTGGGGAAAATATTTCAGAAGACTATAAATGTTATGCTTTAATTGAAAATTTACCCATTGAATACGACTATTTAGCCCATGAAATTGAGAACTATGAGCCAAATGATTTTAAATTTCTAAAAATTAAAAGTGAAATCCTGAAGTAATATACAAGAAGAAACTAAAGGGAAGAAACTAAAGTAGAATGTTTAGCAACTGAAAACTTGAAACCTAATGTAAAATTTAAAGTAAAATGTGAATTTTGTAATAAATTAGGCCATTCAATACGAGAATGTAAGAAGAAACAACGAATTGAAGACAAAGTTAAACAAACTCATGGAGGGGCATTTATAACAGAAAGCAATGTTTCTGAATTTTTAAACAGTGGTCAGGCAAATGAAATATTAACTAGAGAATGGACTTTGGACAGTGCGTCCACATCGCACATCTGCCAGAACAGGGAATTCTTTACAGAGATGAGAAAACCTCAAAACAACTCGGCAGTAAAAATGGGTATCACTCCCCATGAGGTTGAAGGCATAGGGACAGTTAAATTTACAATAAAAGAAGGTCAAAACATAAAAACTGTAACCCTTTTTAATACTTTGTATGTTCCCACAATTCATCGAAATCTTATAAGCATGTCTAAAATGGATAAAGCTGGTATGCACGCAAAACTAGACCATGGTTTTAAAATTTTTTCCCCTCATTGGAAATATCTTTGGTCTGCAAAATTAAAAGATGATTTTTATGTTATAAAAGGGCTCCCATTGAAAAGGAGAGGTGAAAATGAAATTAAAGAAAACAAAATGTCCCCAAAACTAACTAAAAGGAAAATTGTTAAAGACGGCATTAAATCTAGAAAGGAAAATGAAAATGAAACTATAGAATTTGCCTATTCAGTAGATAAAAATGATATTATGATTTGGCATAAACGCTTGGGGCATTGTATCATTCCTACAATAAAGAAAATGTTTAATGAAAGTTTAGTTGAGCCATCAGTCAAGTTAAAAGGGGAAGAATCTAGGTGCGAACCGTGTATATATGGTAAAAATACACGTGCAGAATACCCAAGGTCAAGTAATATTCGTTCAACAGAAATACTCCAACTTATCCATACAGATGTTTGGGGACCAGTCCCTACTCAGTCTAAGCATGGGTTTAGATACATTCTCACATTCCTAGATGATTACAGTCGCCGATCCTTTTGCTATGCTATGAGAACTAAAGATGAAGCCTGCACTAAATTAAAAAGTTTCATAGAATTTATAGAACGTCAAACTGGCAAAAAGATAAGAGCCATTAGGAGTGATAACGGACTTGAGTATTGTTGCCGCCCTGTAGAAGAATTGTTAGGAAAACTAGGAATTAGACATGAGAGAACCAATACGTATTCTCCTCAAATGAATGGTTCTGCAGAAAGGTTGAACAGAGTACTTTTTGACGGCATGAGAACTCTTCTACAGTCCTCCAACATTCCTGTAAATCTCTGGTTAGAAGCAGTTCATTCTATCAACTATATTAGAAATCGAATTTTCCATCGGTCTATAAATGACATTCCATTTAAACGTTGGTATGGAAGGAAACCAACTCTGAAACATCTTAAAAGATATGGTTGCATTGCTTATGTCCACATCCCGCAACAGAAAAGGAATAAATTTCAACCTAGAGCCAAGAAAGGAATAATGATAGGATACGGTATGCGAACAAGGGGCTACCGAATTTGGATACCCGAGGAGGACACCATAATAGAAAGCAAACATGTAACTTTCAATGAAGAAAAGCTAGGAATAGAAAAAGACGGGCAAGTGGTTGCTTCAGAATTTGATGATGATGATGAATTAACTGATACAAATGTAGAAGATCAAAGCTCAGGCAGTGAAAGTTCAGAATAAGAACCACAGCCGAGTACGAGTCGTGAAACAGAACTAAAATCTGACCAGTGTGTAACCTTTAGAAGATACACAAAAACTAGAAAAAAGGGAAAGACTAAAGGACAGGAAGATATATATGTATTTGCTCCAGATGGAAAAACTTTGAGAAGTAATATAGAACTTGAAAACTACTGCAAAGAACATAATATAAATTATGATCCTTCACTAGACGTTTTTTCCAAATATTGTCAAATAACTAATGATTTTTCACTCAAAAGAAAAGACACTGAAGAGGTAAATTGTGCTGAAATAATAATTCCCCGTTCACCTAGGGAGGCAAAGACACTACCAGAAGCAAAGGAATGGAAGAAAGCCATGGACATGATGATAAAGAGGCAAGTATGGGAACCAGTACCAAAACCAAATCCAACCACTAAAATTCTGGGGACGAAGTGGGTTTACACCCTGAAAAATAAAGATAAATCCAAGAGGTTTAAAGCTAGACTCGTTGCCTTGGGTTGGTTGGTTGGTTGCCTTTTAATGGCGCAAGGTCCACGATGGGACATACTGCGCCAAACAATCATATAAAAGATATATTATAGCTTCTGGATGGGTTCACCCATCCAGATGGCCATTAAAAAAGAACACAAAGTAAAAACAAGAATAGGTGAAATGACAAAATTTATAATATAATAATAAAAAACAGAGAAGACAGTATGTAAAATAAGACGATGCAAAAAGTTATGAATGGTGTATATAGTAGAAAACAGATGAACAATGTATATAATAAAATCAAATGAATAGTGTAAATAATAAAATCAGATGTCATAATAAAACCCAGCTTCTTTTAAAAAATTTGTCAAGAGATGATGAGGATTAGTGCCTAAAAGGTTTGTCAAATTTGGTGAAGATGAATGAAAATATTTTCTATACAAATGTCGGAGACAAGGACAGTCAGTAAGAATATGGTGGATTGTCAGTGAATTAAAATGACATCTAGGACATGTGGGCTCCTGTTGTCCAAGTAGTAAGTGTTTATGTGTTAATCTTGTATGTCCAATCCTCAAGCGAGTAATAATAACATCGTATTTTCTAGGATTAAAAGTAGGCCAAATAGTAATTTGAGGTTTTATTCCATGTAATTTATTATTGCTTTGATAGTTCCACTCCCTTTGCCACATATTTCTAAGTAAACCTTTAAGTGCATGCTTGATGTCCTCGTAAGGAATAGGACAGTTTAAAATAATAGAAGCCTGCCTTGCGGCTTTGTCAGCTGCTTCATTGCCTTTGATGCCTACATGACCTGGAACCCAACAGAATAAAATATCAAATCCCTTTTTTAGAAGTTCGTTATAAGTTTTTAAAATTGAAATAAAAGAAAGGTTACAAGAGCTAGATGAAAGAGAATCAAGAACACTCTTTGAGTCTGTATATATAATGAATTTTCTACTGTGCTGAGATGAAATAATGTTAAGGGCAACCTCAATAGCAAAAAACTCTGCAGAGAAGATGGAAAATGAATTAGGCAGTTGATAGCTAAAACTGGTGTTACCAATGACAACACCACAACCGACTTTATTGCTTGTCTTAGAGCCGTCAGTAAAAATCTCGACATAGTCCTTGTAATGAGAGCGATGAGATGAGTAAAGGGCCTGAAAAATAGAAGCATCTGTGTTAGGTTTGTCAAATCCTTTAAACGGATGAAGACAAGAAATAACCTGGAAGTTCCAATGTGTCATGTTTAAAAGAGACCGGGGATGAACTTTGGTATGAATGTGAGAGGTGCCTGCAAGAAAGTTCTTAATTCTAAGAGCAAAATGAGGGATGCATGATGGGCGATTCACATGAAGGTTATGATCGTTGCTATTTAAATGTGGATGAAGTGGATGATTGGGATGTGAAAGAATGCGATAGTACAAGTCAAGTGAAAGTCTTTGTCTAATATCAGTGAGAGAAGGCTCCACACAGTCAGCATATAAACTAAAAACAGGACTAGTGCGGAACGCTCCTGAGCAAATTCTAAGCGCACTGTGGTGTGGTGTGTCAAGTTTTTTAAGGTAAGATTGAGGTGCTGATCCATAAACCTGGCAAGCATAATCAAGTTTCGAGCGAACAGTAGCCCGATATATTTTGAGTAACGATGGCCGGTCAGCTCCCCAAGAAGTGTTAGATAGGACTTTTAAAATGTTTAGTGCTTTATCACATTTAGTTCTTAAATATGAAATATGAGGAATAAAAGTCAGTTTTCTGTCAAAAAAAACACCCAGAAAGCGAGCAGTGTCAACAACGGAAATTGGCCTGTTATTCATCAGAATCTCAGGATCAGGATGAAGACCTCGTTTACGACAAAAATGCACACATTGTGTTTTGTCAGTAGAAAATTTAAATCCATTTTTATTTGTCCATTTAGTGATATTTTTTATAGCAAGTTGCAATTGGCGTTCTATGAAGCGCATGTCATTTCCCTGGCAAGAAATTTGCAGGTCGTCAACATATAAAGTTCCATAGACACTTTGAGGCAGTTGTTTTAGAATATCGTTAATTTTTAAAGAAAAAAGAGTAACACTCAAGACACTGCCTTGAGGCACACCTTCCTCTTGGAAATAAAAATCTGAATAAACTGATCCAATGCGAATTTGAAAGCGTCTGATTTTTAAAAAGTTTTCAATAAAAATAGGAAGATTTCCACGAAAGTCCAAATTATATAAATCATTTAAAATGCCATAGCGCCAAGTCTTGTCATAAGCTTTTTCCATGTCAAAAAAAACTGACACCAAATGGTTACGTCTCACATTAGCTTTGCGGATATTTGTCTCTAATAATAAAATATTGTCAACCGTAGAACGGCCTCGTCGGAAACCACTTTGCCATGGAGATATCAAATTATTTTTTTCTAAAATGTACACAAGCCTAGTATTTACCATCTTTTCTAGCAGCTTACAGAGACAGCTTGTGAGGGCAATGGGCCTATAATTTTTGGGGTCAGAAGCATCTTTACCTGGCTTAGGGAAAGGAATAACAATAGCATCGTGCCAAGCAACAGGGAAAATATTTTCAGTCCAGATCCTATTGTAAAGATGAAGGAGATTTTTAAGAGACTGTTTTGATAAATGTTTAATCATAATGTAGGTAACACCATCGGGCCCGGGAGCTGAGTTATGGCAATGTTTCAAACTATTTTTTAATTCATTTTCTGTAAAAGGTCTATTGTAGTCTGGTGAAGAGCGGGAGTGAAAGTTGATTGATGATCGTTCAGAATTACGTTTATGAGACAAAAAAGGTTCGGAATATGAATTAGAACTGGAGATGTGAGATAAAGTTTTACCAATGGTGTTTGCAATATTTTTAGTAGAAGTTATAGTTTGGCCATTATCTTTTAAAAATGAAATACTTTGATTAGAATATATTCCCATTGCTTTCTTGACACGATGCCAAAGCTGTTTACTGCTTACATTAGAGGTAATGCTGGACACATATTTTATCCAGGAATTTCTTTGGGAGATTCTGCGGATTCTTCGTGCGGCTGCCCTTGCTTTTTTGAATGTGATATAATTCGCAGTAGTTGGGTACCTCCTAAAAATTCCCCAAGCTTTTTGTTGCTGTCTTTTTGCATTATTGCATTCATCATTCCACCATGGCTTTGAATGTTTACTGAGACGTCCAGAGGATTTTGGAATACTAATATCAGCTGCATTTATAATACACTTCGTGACATCAGTGATTGCTCTGTTGATATCACCCTCAGTCATATCGTATGTGATAGTTGCATTTATAGTGAAAGTAGCCCAGTTGGCCTTGTCATAAATGTAATGTGGATTTATAGGATGATGATCATTAAAATCATAAAAAGATAAAAATAAAGGAAAATGGTCACTATTATGAAGGTCGTTACTAACAAAGAAATTAAAATATGGATACAGAGTTGGAGAGCAGATGGCTATGTCTATTGCATGAAAAGTTCTGGAAGGTTCATGGAAATATGTATTATCCCCATTATTTAGAATACATAAGTTATTGTCTGTGATAAAGTGTTCAATAATTTGACCACGAGGATTAATGTCAGGACTACCCCAGAGTGGACTGTGTCCATTTAAATCCCCAAGAATTATATAAGGGGTCGGTAGCTGCAAAACAAGGTTATTAAGATGACGACGGTGGAGTGACATATTTGGTGGTAAATAGATAGTGCAGATGGTGACAAGCATGTGGATATGAATCTGAACTGCTACAGCTTGGATATCAGTATTTAAAGAAATATTGGTGTGAGGAGTATTATTAGAAATAAGAAGAGCTACACCACCTGTAGCTCTGCCAGAGTGGGTAAAATCTCTTCTGAAACAGGTATAGCCACGAATTTTTATATTATCATGTTGTCTTAAATATGTCTCTTGAAATGCAAAACAAATTGGTCGATGATTAGAAATTATTTCTCTGATTTCATCTCGTTTATTTATAAAACCTCGGCAATTCCAAGAAATGAAATTAGTCATGATTTTTCATTTTTTTTAGATGAGAACATCCACGTCGTTATCTTCTGATACAGTAGACATATTATCTTCTGCATCAGAGGGATGGAGACTGATTACGTCAGCGTGTTTGATAGGCGTAATTTTAGATGTTTTATTTGTATTAGTTGCAGGTAATTTTAAAATTTTCTTCTTTTTAATATTATAGCGGGAAGGTGAGTTTGAATGTTTTAGAGAGCCAGAAGTCTGTCTCCTTTCAGACAATATACTTTTTGCTATTTGCGGGGA
The DNA here is from genome assembly GCA_963930645.1 of Salticus scenicus. Classification (NCBI taxonomy): domain Eukaryota; kingdom Metazoa; phylum Arthropoda; class Arachnida; order Araneae; family Salticidae; genus Salticus; species Salticus scenicus. The sequence goes on from OZ005658.1 coordinate 271,056,262, forward strand.
TTTATTGGATGTAGATGGTTTAGATAGTGAGGATTGTGTGGAGGTGGAAGTCTGACTAGGTGTTGTTTGTGGTTTTGAAGAACAGATTTGTATGGTTTGACTTGGAGGGCAGGTAACATTTTGGCATTCTGTTTGGGTAGCTATAGTTTTATAAGTTTTTTTAATGGAAGTAGCAGTAGCAGCAGCAGCATAAGATTTTCCAACGGTAGGGGTTCTAGATTCTATGATTTTTCTAGCTTCAGTGTATGATATATTTTCTTTTGTTTTGACAGTTTGTACTTCTTTTTCAAACTTCCATTTTTCACAAGTTTTCGAGTAGGATGGGTGATCCTTTTTGCAGTTAACGCAAGAGACTGGAGCTTCACAGTTTTGATTGTCATGGCCCACTGCACCGCATCGGGCACATGTGAGTTTACCACGACATGCAGTTTTCGAGTGTCCAAAGCGTTGGCAGTTGAAGCAGCGTAGTGGATTCGGAATATATGGCCTAATGGGGCATTCGAGATAACCAGCTTTTATTGAGTGTGGGAGCTTTGGGGAGTCTATTGTTAGTATTATATGTTTAGTTGGTATAGGTTTATTCTCACGGAAAATTAAGATGCGTTTAACTGCAATAACACCTTGGTCTTTAAGATTGTCAAGAATTTCTTCTTCAGGTATGAACTGCAAATCGGATTCTGAAATAACACCACGGCATATATTTAGAGTTCTGTGAGGACTAATGGTAACAGGTATGTTAGCAAATTGTTTACAGTTTTTCAAAGTGTTGGCTTGTTTATTATTCTCAACCTCAATCAAAAGTTCTCCTGACCGAAGTTTTTTAACTGATTTTGGATCACCCATTATACTTTGCAGCGCTTTTTGTATCAAAAAAGGAGATGTCTTTGAGAAGTCACCCTCCTTTCTTTTCACGACAAAAAATCTAACCTCGTGCCTAAGAAACACATTATTCTCATTTAGAGTTGAAGAGAATTCTTCTACTCTATCCGCCCATGTTTTACCATTTAAACTTGCATTAGCTTGGCCCGAGCCAGACGCATTATTCGAAACACCTTTAGTTGTAGCCATAATTAGAGAGAGAAGGAAAAAGGGGTGAGTGTTTCTTCCAACACACAAACGCAAAGGGTTTTCAAGAATCCTCTTTGGGACACCCATAACCACTCACCAGCTACCAGGTCGCCGACCCAGTTCAGGAACCACATGTGGCAGTCGTGTTAGTCCGGTGTTTCTCGTTCGAGTAGTCACCGTTGTCTCACCTTCACCAAGGGCACCAGTCTCCCAGTGTGATCCCAAGGCTAGACTGCCGTGGCACCATCACCAAAATCATTGCCCCAATAGCCAGCGCCACATCAACACCGGACTTTACTTCGTTAATTGATTAATAGTTAATAGATTTATTTTTTTTGTTTCCTTTTACAGTTTTTTAAATTTTTTTTTACAGTTTTTCTTTTTTATTTTTAATAACAGACAAAAAACAGGGTGAGTCAGAACTTAACAAAAATAGGTTAGTAGAACGAGGTGAGTGGTTTCTTTTTTTGTGCTTTTCAAAAAATTTTATAATTTTTTTGGAGTTTTTTTTTTTTTTTTCATCAACAAAACAAGAATGGGCCAAGAACTTATTGGCAACGAAAAGTTATGAAACCAAAAGTAAAAGAAACAAACAAAGCAGTAACAAGAAAGTACCAAAAACCTTATTGGCAACGAAAAAAACAAACAAAAGAAACGTAAAAGAAACAAAGGGAAACTAACAAGGCAAGAGAAGGGGAAAGAAAAAGATCACTCGGGCCCGGGGTGCGTGACTCCCCCTGAATACCTGAAGAAGGTACCCCCCTGGGGGCTCGTTGCCTTGGGAAATAATCAGACTGAAGGTCAAGATTATGAGGAAACATTCTCACCAGTTGTCAATTTTGTCCTAATCCGTTTATTTATGATCCTTTTTATCTGTATATTGAAGTGGAAACATAGTTTAATTGATGTTAAATGTGCCTATCTCTATGGCAATGTTGATAAAGATATCTATATAGCCCAACCTACAGATTATATAATAGAGGGAAAAGAAAATCATGTTTTAAAATTAAAGAAAGCTCTATATGGTCTCCATCAAGCAGGAAAGTGTTGGTATGAGGAATTACACAATAAATTAATAACAAACGGATTCCATCAAATTAAAGGTCTAACTTGTGTCTATAATTATAAAAATAGAGCTATAGTTTTAATTTACGTTGATGACCTACCTGTGTTTGCTAAATCTGAAACAGATCTAAAAGAAGTAATAAAGCTACTAGAATCAATTTATGAACTAGAAAATCTTGGCCCAATAACAAAATTATTGGGAATAAACTTCAATATCACAGATGAAAAGATTATAATTAATTGCCCAGAATATATAAATTCCTGTCTCAAAAAGTTTAAAATTTTCAATCATATTAATACTTTTCTTCCTCTTAACGCAGGCACAGTAACTTCTCTACAGGAAATGCCTCAGACTGATGCTGAGCGTCTTCAAATGCAGAAGGTGCCATATAGAAGTCTTCTTGGATGCCTCCTCTACATTGCCGGAAGATGCCGTCCTGACATTAGCTATGCTGTCGTCTCACTCTCAGAAGTTGTAGAAAATCCTGGATCTATCCATTGGAAAAGACTACTGCAGATATTAAAGTACCTAGCCTCCACAAAAGATTTAGGACTTAGTTTATCATCAAACCAGCAACCTCTTCAGCTTACTACATACTCAGATGCAAGCTGGGCCAGTGATCCCCATGATCGTCGTTCCTGGTCTGGTTATATAATTTTCATCAATAATATGCCACTAACATGGCGGGTAATTAAACAAACCTGTGTTGCTCTTTCGCCGATGGAGTCCGAATTTATTGCCTCTTCCGAATCAGCAAAGGACATAAAATATCTTACCACTACTATTAAAAACATAATTGAAGATCTTCAGCTATTTACTACTATAAAAATACAAAAACCAATTCTTTTCTGCGATAATACTGCAAGTGTGCAATTTACAAAATGTAGAGCTGAAAACATTAAAAATAGGTACATTGACTTGAGATATATGTTTGTACGAGAAATGTATGAAAATGGTGAGATAGATGTTAAGAACATCCAATCGAAAGAAAATATTGCGGACATTATGACGAAAGCTCTACCCAAAGACGCTTTTCTAAAACTAAGACAGTCTTTTCTAGCATAAAATGTAATTGAAAAAAAAAATCAAGGACAATTAATGAACTATAAATCTTATAGACTGTCTTTTGGGACTTATACTTTCAAATGGACTTGGAAAAAAAAACTACATATTATTAAAAATTGTAATTTTTGCTTAAACCCTAGAAAATGTCTAGGTCATCTGTGAACTTGGTTTTACATATTTTTTTTTTCCTACCTAAAATTTTTTTTGTAACTCTGTCGGGAAAGGGAGGCATTTTGTTGGCTAAATTCGCCATTCTCTCATTTTTCCCGTCAGCGTTACAAACACTTATTTTTTCTTTTCTTTACCTCCGGAGGTTTTATATTTAAGTAACTTTATTTCTAGCAAAATGTATTCAAGTGCTAAATTAATTTACTTCCTTTTTATGTAAAATAACTATAATAGGTAAAAATGCCGCTTTGTTTATATTCTTCTAGTTAACTCAAACGCTAACCGCTACCACCAAGCAAGCGGCGCTGCTTTCGCAGTATTTTTTTAATTCAACTCGGGTTTCTTGCGATCGCAATTATCTAATTTAGTTTCTATTCAAAATTTGTAACTATTAATCAATTAAATAGCACTTGAGTACAAAATATAAAATCATTCACCTATTTTTCCTATTTTTTTTTAATTGCATAAATTTGCATATGAAATTAATGGCAGTACAGCTAACTGTTTCTTTAACTGCCAGCGAATCTTCTAGACAGCATCGCGGTTCATTTAAAAAAAGGTGTGTACGACACATCAGCTGGCTTTGCTTTTCGACGATGTTTTTGGATGCTGCCGGTTGCGTAATGCACGATTCATTTTCTAAAAATTTCTTTTTCGGCTTATAGTCGTAATAGGTGAATGACTCTAATTAAACAAATATCAATTGTTTTCTTTGTTATTTTTATGTTTAAAGTTTTTAAGTTAAATTGCATGATTCAAGTTGAATCTTAATAAAAATAGTAGTTTTCAAGACTGTTTCCTTCATTATGAAATTTACACCAGTACAGGAACATCGACTACTGGCACGTGAGTACATATTTTTCAATCTCATTCATCCTTTTGTCAGTCTATATTTTAAACTAGGATGTCATTTTATTTAATGAGATATATGAGTTTACTTGTACTCACGTGTCCAGTGGCAGAAAATTTTCTACATTGGGAAGGAGCTTATTGCTGCTACTCTGCATTTGGGTTTTTAATTAACTAACAGAAGAGTAAACCCACACATACGCTTAGAAACTTTCTCCTAAATATTCGCCACCTAAATCCTAAACATTCGCCACATACTCACAGATTGCCCTTGCCTTAGACATTTATATAGGAGCTTTTTTAATTCACCATCACCATGTCTGACAAACGTTTTAGGTATCAATCCACATCATCATTTGACCAACTTTTTGAAAGAGGCAGGTTTTTACTACGATTTCTGATATTTTTTTTTTTTAATCATTCGTCATACCTGATTTTATTATTTACAATGTCATTTTCTATATCCCATTTTATTCTATACACTGTTTTTAGCTTTTTACATCCTGTTTTATTTTTATACACTGTTTACCCTATATATCTTTTTATATACATCTTTTACTGATCTTATATTTATTTAGACTCTGGATGGGATCCCCCACCCAGACAATGCTTGGCGCAGTATATCCACTCTTGGATCTCGCCACAAAAAAAACAACCAATCAAATTATTCAATTATGTTTCCGATAAATTTTCAATTTCGATAAATGTCCAACTATCGTAAACAACATTTTATCCATAGATTGAGAAGACTAATTCCATCCTAAAATCTGGTACATTCAGCGAAAATATCTTTATTAAATAATTGGAAGTATTTCATTGCTTTTAAAATTTGATTGTCTACTTAAACTTTTCCCTGACACATTTATTGAAATTTAAGTAAAGAAAAGGTAAATCATAATTGTCCATCACAAAATTAAAAAAACAGTTTACCCCATAATTATGGGTTATATACGATAAAAATAAATGAAATAAAGTAAAAATAAAGACAAGCTTCACTAAATCAGTCCATTTTCCTTTTCTTTCTGTCTTTTTATATTTTTGTCAATACAAATAGATACCATATGTTTGGAAAGATACTTAAATGGGTGTTTGAAGAAGGGAAAAATTGTGAGTTTATTGGGGAAGATCCTCTTGAAATTCCCCAGAAAAAAGGGATTGTCTCGTCTACAACCGGAATGCACGCTACCGTAGACCTTATATATAGAGACTACACCACCAATGACTTCCCATTATAGTGAATGTCTTCAACATGAGGGTGTAATCTGAAACCTTACCCTTTGCGGTCAGCGTCGTATATCACGTGACAGAGTTGTGGGAAATTCTTCCATTAGAAACCACTTATTTTTATAAGAATTCAAACAAAAAATTCTCCCCTTCAAAATGGTTTCTCACAAAAGAATTTTTTTTATAATTAATCTATAACATTTTAGCTTTCCAACGATGTATAAATCTAAAGGTTTAAATAAAAAGTGTGTGTACAATACAGAAATAAAAAAAACTTAAAACTACTTTCTTTCCTACGGGAAAATCACATAATATTCCTTCTCGTCTCTCTCTCCAGGTCTCCATCACATGATAACTTCTCTGGGGAAGCTACTTCATGTCGCAGACAGATAATGAGGGGGATGCATGGTCTATCTATATAAGGTCTATGCTCGCTATTGAATGGGAGAGGCAGAAACCATTCTCTTCTTTTGCTAACCCTCAAAAATGAATTCCCACGTCACTCCTCGGAAGCCTTAAGGAATACAAAGAGAATGAAGGTAATTCTCTTGATTTTGAAACTACCATAAGCAATCCAGGAAAAAGACAAATAGCCAAGTTGGCATTAAATTCCTTTTGAGGACATAACGTTAATTATTTCACAGACGTTTTTATTATAAATATATATATATATATATATATATATATTCTTCAAATACATACATATTATTTTTTTATTTATTTTTTTTTTTTTCAGATGGGGTATGCACATATACAAAACTTAATTAAATTATGTGTCATCTATTTCTGAATTCAATAAATTACTGACAGACTCTTCCGAAATCGTAAGATTATTTTATTTTTTTACTTTATTTAAGTGAAATTAAAATTTATTTTTTAATTTAAAATCATAAGAATTTTTTAAAGGACTTATTTTTACCTACTCCAAACATAGCAGCTGTTCAATGGAAGGCAAAAATGAATTTCATTGACAAGGACACATTCACAAATGTATCCATCTCATCCTTTAAAACCTGCTACGCATGACTGAAATTGTATGAAGAGATTGACAGGCTTGATGAATCCGTACTGTATTTTGATACGGACAGTATCATATATGAAAACTGTGGCTTCAATGATCCACCTACTGGAAGTTTTTTGGGCAATTCATGGACGAATTAAAAGGAGACACTATTAAAACTTTTGCATCTGGTAAGTTTAATCTTAAACTTCGTAAATTTATTTAATAGAAATATTTTACGATCACAAATTTCTTTATTTATTGGTTGTAATATTTATAATAATATTAAATTTATAAGTCATTGAATTTGTAAGGCAGATTTGCTTTTCATTCTCAGCATAACAAATTTGTAAGTTATTAATATCCCCCTCCCCACGCTAACAACTTTATATATATATATAATTTTTTTTTTTTTTTTTTTTTTTTTTTCACAGGATCATCTGGAACAAACAGAAAAAGAAAATTCAGAGAAAATGCACGAAAGGAATTCGAAATCGTTGAGGAAGAAATGGCTATCATTGAAAATCAACAAGAAATTAAAAATTGCTTAGTTTCAATTAACAGGATTCAAGGTGAAAAATTAAAAAAATCAAGAAAAAATTATTAACATATTGGAAAAAATTGCAAACAGTCAAAATGATCTTTTAACCAAATTAGAAAGTATTAATTCACTGCAAAAGAATACTAATGTACTTTTGCAAGCTTTAGGTGCTTTTGTTGTAGAAGAACAATAAATTTTTTGTTGAATTTTGCTTCTAGTTTTTATGAAATCTGTAATTAAATCACTGAAATATATGCTAAAACGGTATAAAATTAAAATTGTTTCCATATTTCTTTCTTTTATTTATTTATTTATTTTTTTTTTTTTAAGAAAAATATCTCATTAATTCTAGAAATGTAAATTTTGATAAATGTACATTATCATGTTTTATATACACCATCATTTGGTGTGAAAGGAAACAACTTTACATTTTTCTGTCGACCAGAGACAGCTCTCATACGATTGTACAATAGTGATTTAAATCTATTAAAAGACTATAATAATTCTACGTCGAAACTAGTAGAACGTTGAAAATCCGGAATGCTCGGAACCGGAGCAATTCCTGATTCTTAGTCATTCTTAAAAAAATATGTATATTTTTTAGGCAATTCACGGATGAATTAAAAGGAGACACTATTAAAACTTTTGTGTCTGGTAAGTTTAATCTTAAACTTCGTAAATTTATTTAATAGAAATATTTTAAGATCACAAATTGCTTCATTTATTGGTTGTTCTTTGTCTTTTAAGGTGGTCCAAAAAACTACGCTTTTGAAACAGCCAGCAGAAAAAAAGAATGCAAAATATGTGTCTACACATTGAACTTTAGAATTATACAAAAATTGAACTTTTCATCAGTAAAAGACAATGCAAGGAGTTTAGACTTCAGTGAGACGATTGTTTTAAACAATCCGGTAAAGATCGTCAGGGATAAAAAAAAACACAAAAAGTGACTAACAAACAAGAGTCTAAAAATTACAGAATGTGCTATAGTAAAAGAATTTTACAAGATGATTACACAACTGTACCATATGGATATTTTGAATAATATTACTTAATTTTTTTATATAAAATGTATAATTTATCATGAATAAAAAGGAAAATTTTGTTTTTTTAATTTGTTGTCTTTTATTAATAGAATATTATTATTTAAGTATTATATCGAATATAAAAAAGTTAAAAAAAAAAAAAAATCTTGTGCACGAGGATTCTTTTTTAAACAGATGATACTTCAACGTTTAAATATTAAGTTTTTCTCAATTTAAAAAAACTGCTGCATGAAAATATTCTTTATTGAAAGATATTATTTTTAACTAAATAATAATAATAATAAAAATGTAAACGTATTTATATTTAAATATAATATATATATATATATATATATATACATTTTTTTTTTCAAAAAATTTCAGCGCAAAGAAATAAAAAAGAAAAGAATTACAAACATTTAAACATAAAAATATTACCTTTATTTTCACATATTCTTATTTTAACTACATCTTTTTATTTTTATATTTTCAACTAATAAGTAATGTTTCAAAGAAATTTTTCTTCTCCTTGATTTTGGTTTAGCATACATAGTTTTGATCAGTGGCAGCTCGTGAACCGAAAATGGATGAAGAGCTCAAAAATAATATTTAAGTATTTTTAATGCATAATTTTTATGTCTTAACTAAAATTAACAAAAAATACTTATTTAAATGTAAATTTATATTCTATAAATGAATACAGTGTGAGTAGTAGTCATAAGCGGCTTCTGGAACAAGCAGAGCTATACTTTAACACTATGCTCTGCCCAGAGTTTTAAGCGGAACAGGTAGGAAATATGGCGGGGTGTATTTTCGTTAAAACAAAGCAAAACGGATAGAAAGGGGGAGGATAAATATTTTAAAAAATTATATATACATATTCTTATTTACATGAATTAGTTTCATTTACTATAATGTCTTCGGAGTGGAATGTTGTATGCGCAAACATTTTTTTAAGCATTATTTTTATGTTAATATTTATATTTACTGATACTGATAATTTAACTATTGATGATGTGTTAGAGCTGAATGATACAAATAATTTCACTTTCAAATTCTGAAAATATAAATGCATTTTAAAATTAATGTGAGCAATAATCAAATTTTATGTTGTAATGAAGGAAACCTACCAGGATATAAGTCACGCAGGAAGTTTTGGTGGTATCGATGCTTTATACCGTGCATCTCATGGCAAAGTGTCAAAGAAGAAGATTCGGAAATGGTTGGAAGGTGTAGATGCATATACTCTTCACAAACCAGTTCGGAAGAAATTTCACACGAATTGTGTTATTGTAGGATCAATAGATCAGCAATGGCAAACAGATTTAGTAGATTTAAACAGTCTGCAGCAACACAATCAAGAATTTCGATACATTCTATCTTGCATAGACATTCTATCTAAATATGCTTGGGCGAAATTGAGTTTATAAGTCCTAATGATAAGAAATTCTTTGCATCTCTGTAAAAGAACTATGAGACCTATACTCGTGAAAATGTATACAATTTGTATGACAGTGAACTATAATATAGCTACAACTTTTCAACTCATTTGTATCAAGTGTTTATAAGAAGCACTATTGTATTCATTCACACACATGTACTCACATACATCGTCATAAAAATAGCAAAAATGAATTCAGAAAACCTTATAATTGAATTTTTTAAAGATTAAAGTATTTTTCTTAAATATTATATGTTCACTGTATAAAAACAGTATCTCTAAAAAGTAAAATTTTTGAAGGGAAAATGAAATTTAAAGATCAATTTGTGCAATGGTTATTGTGTAAAGTATTTTATTTGTGCTTTATTTATTTATTTATTTTTTAAGCATCTGATTCCAGTAACTTTGCTGGAGATATTACTGTTATTTAAATTACATTTTTTGAAGATATATATTCTTTCTTTTCATAGTATTGTATTAATGAACAGTACATATATATATATTTTTAATGTTATAATAATTTAAAATTTTTATATTACTATTAGTATTGTTATGTATTTACATTTTGAATTAGCATGCTTATGATATTTAGTATAATTTCTAATGTAATATTACTATATTTTTTTATAATGATTAATTTCTTTTTCAGTTATATTGCAGTGTTTATATTTGCTGTCCAAGCTGTTTTTAGATGAAGAGATTCGTGTTTTTTTTTTTTTTTTATATATAGGAACCTTCATCTTCTATATTCTTACTCAAAATGATAAAGGTGGAACTCATTTTGTAGATTATTTTTCGAAAAAAAAAAGTTTCACTAAACAATGTTGCTTGTATTCTAACATTGCCTCCTTATCAAGGAAAGGGCTTTGGGAAGTTTTTAATTTCATTTAGTAAGTTAATTAAATATTAATATTTTTGTTTCTTTTAAATTTAATATATTGGAATATTTATTATAATATGAAGGTATCACCTTAAGCTTGATTTCTTCACTCCATCAATCTGTAAAATAATGTTACCATTTATAATCTTAAAGACTTAAAACTAATACATTATTTAAAAAAAGGATTAATTTCAACTTATTATAGTTAACTTTACCTTACATTAAAATCCTTAGAAAGTTGAGCTAATATTTATAATAATATTAAATTTATAAGTCATTGAATTTGTAAGGCAGATTTGCTTTTCATTCTCAGCGTAACAAATTTGTAAGTTATTAATATCCCCCTCCCCACGCTAACAACTTTATATATATATATATATATTTTTTTTTTTCACGGGATCATCTGGAACAAACAGAAAAAGAAAATTCAGAGAAAATGCACGAAAGGAATTTGAAATCGATGAGGAAGAAATGGCTATCATTGAAAATAAATAAGAAATTAAAAATTGCTTAGTTTCAATTAACGGATTGAAGGTGAAAAATTAAAAAATCAAGAAAAAATTATTAACATATTGGAAAAAATTGCAAACAGTCAAAATGATCTTTTAACAAAATTAGAATATATTAATTCACTGCAAAAGAAGACTAATGTACTTTTGCAAGCTTTAGGTGGTTTTGCTGTAGAAGAAAAATAAATTTTTTGTTGAATTTTGCTTCTAGTTTTTATGAAATCTGTAAGTAAATCACTGAAATATATGCTAAAACGGTATAAAATTAAAATTGTTTCCATATTTCTTTCTTTTATTTATTTATTTATTTATTTTTAAGAAAAATATCTTATTAATTCTAGAAATGTAAATTTTGATAAATGTACATTATCATGTTTTATATACACCATCATTTGATGTGAAAGGAAACAACTTTACATTTTTCTGTCGACCAGAGACAGCTCTCATACGATTGTGCAATAGTGATTTAAATCTATTAAAAGACAATAATAATTCTACGTCGAAACTAGTAGAACGTTGAAAATCCGGAATGCTCGGAACCGGAGCAATTCCTGATTCTTAGTCATTCTTAAAAAAATATGTATATTTTTTAGGCAATTCACGGATGAATTAAAAGGAGACACTATTAAAACTTTTGTGTCTGGTAAGTTTAATCTTAAACTTCGTAAATTTATTTAATAGAAATATTTTAAGATCACAAATTGCTTCATTTATTGGTTGTTCTTTGTCTTTTAAGGTGGTCCAAAAAACTACGCTTTTGAAACAGCCAGCAGAAAAAAATAATGCAAAATATGTGTCTACACATTGAACTTTAGAAATATACAAAAATTGAACTTTTCATCAGTAAAAGACAATGAAGGAGTTTACACTTCAGTGAGACGATTGTTTTAAACAATCCGGTAAAGATCGTCAGGGATAAAAAAAAACACAAAAAGTGACTAACAAACAAGAGTATAAAAATTACAAAATGTGCTATAGTAAAAGAATTTTAGAAGATGATTACACAACTGTACTATATGCATATTTTGAATAATATTACTTAATTTTTTTAAATAAAATGTATAATTTATCATAAATAAAAAGGAAAATTTTGTTTTTTTAATTTGTTGTCTTTTATTAATAGATTATTATTATTATTTTAAGTATTATATTGAATATAAAAAAGTAAGTTTTAAAAGGTTGGTTGGTTGGTGTCTTTTTATGGCGCAAGGTCCCAAGAAGGACTCCAGGGGTGAAACTACCTAACCTGCAAAAACCCTGAAAACTAATACTTGCATGCAGATAGGGGGACACTTACTAGTGATACATTACATGGCTACCTATAGTAAGTGATATTTGAAGAGTTCTTAATACATTTTAAGGCAAATTAAACATTCAAATGAGGAATTTCTGCAAAAACAAAATAATTTAACATGAAATTCAGAGACAGCAAAATTTTCAAAAACCCTGAAAAGTTTCACCCCTGATACTGCACCAAAGATGTTAAAAAAAAAAATATCCAAAGGTAAGCACATGGATGGGGGTACAACCCCCATCCACAAAGTCAAGAAAAGAGATACTTTACAAAGTTAATGCAGTTACATAACAATTAAAACCAAACAGCACAAGATAAAAAATAGAGTAAAATCAAATTTCACAATAAATACCCGAATGTTTTAAAAAAATTATCAGTTCTCAATGAGGATTGCTACCTAGAAGGCTTGTCAAATTTGGTGAGGATGAATTAAAAAACTGCCGATAAAGATGACGGAGACAAGGACAGTCGGTCAGGATATGGCAAATGGTAAGTTGACTAAAGTGACATTTGGGACAATAAGGTTCACTTTCCCCAAGGAGTAAATGCCGGTGTGTAAATCTTGAATGCCCAATTCTAAGTCTAGTAATAATAACATGTTTTCGTGGAGTTAATGTAGGCCATATTTCAATGTTTGGTTGGTTGGTTCGTTGAATGCCTTTTTCTGGCGCAAGATCCAAAGTAGGACATGCTGCGCCAAACAAACAGGTAAAAAAATAAAAAGATCCTCTGGATCGGTTTTCCCATCCAGAAAGTCATTAAAAAGTCACAGGAGAAAAAAGAAACAAAACAAGATACAAGATAAAATTAAATATAATAAAACCAGTGTATACAATAAAAAACAGATGTAAAATAGGATGAATTTAAAAACAATAAAATCAGATCTCAAAGTAAAGACAGATGTAAAATGGGATGAACATTGTAAAGAATAAAATGAAATGTCAAAATAAAAACCAGCCTCTTTCAAAAAATTTGTCACGTGATGATGAGAATTTGCACCTAAAAGGCTTGTCAAATTGGGTGAAGATGAATTAAAATAATGTCGATACAAATGACGAAGGCAAGGGCAGTCGGTGAGAATATGGCGAATGGTAAGTGCACTAAAATGACATTTTGGACAATCAGGTTGTTGTTCTCCAAGCAATAAGTATTTATGTGTGAGTCTTGAATGCCCACTTCTTAGTCTAGTAATAATGACATCATATTTTCTAGGGGTGAGTGTTGGCCAGATTGAAATTTCAGGTTTTATTTCTTGCAATTTGTTATTGTTTTGGTTATTCCACTCCCTTTGCCAAATACTTTTAAAATAGCTTTTAAGTGTGTGCTTCATGTCATCGTAAGGTACAGGACAGTTTAAAAGTAGAGAAGCCTGCCTTGCGGCTTTGTCTGCTGCTTCATTTCCTTTAATGCCAACATGGCCAGGAACCCAGCAAAACAAAATGTTGAATCCCTTTTTAAGAAGGTCATTGTAAGTTTTGAGAATTGAAATGAAGGACAGGTTAGAAGAGAGAGAGTCAAGAACACTTTTCGAGTCGGTATAGATAATGAATTTCCTCCTCCGATGAGATGAAATAATGTTAAGAGCAACCTCAACCGCAAAAAACTCTGCAGAGAAAATGGAAAATGAATTAGGGAGTTGATAGCTAAATGTAGTGTTATCAATGATGATACCACAACCGACTTTATTAGTTGTCTTGGAGCTGTCAGTAAAAATTTCGACATAGTCCTTATACTCAGAACGATGAGAAGAGAAAAGTGCTTGAAAAATGAAAGCATCTGTGTTAGATTTGTCAAACCCCTTAAGTGGATGATGACAAGAAATAACTTGGAAATTCCAAGGCGTCATGTTTAAAAGTGACCGAGGACGAACTTTGGTATGAATGTGAGAGGTGCCAGCAAGAAAGCTCTTAATTCTAAGAGAGAAATGTGGGATGCAAGATGGGCGATTCACATAAAGATTATGATCGTTACTATTTAAAAGTGAATGAAGTGGATGATTAGGATGTGAAAGGATGCGAAAGTACAATTCACACGAAAGTCTTTGTCTGATGTCAGTGAGAGAAGGCTCCACACAGTCAGCATATAAACTAAGGACTGGAGTCATGCGGAAAGCACCTGAGCAAATTCTGAGTGCACTGTGATGTGTTGTGTCAAGTCTATTTCAATGTTTGATTTAATCTCCTGTAATTTATTATTATTTTCCCATTTCCCCTCTCGTTGCCAGATATTTCTTAAAGAACTTCTTAGTGCAAGTTTTATATCTTCATATGGAATTGGACATTCAAGAGGAGTCAAACCCTGCTTTGCAGCTCTATCTACAGCTTCATTACCTTTAATGCCAACGTCAGAAGGAACCCAGCAAAATAAAATTTTGTATCCCTTTCTAAGAAGTTCGTTAATAATTTTTAAAACTGAGGTAAAAGAGGTAGAGCAAGAGCTAGAAGTCAAGGAATCCAAGACACTCTTTGAGTCAGTATAGATGATGAATTTTCTATGACTATGGGATGAAATGAGTTTGAGAGCAACATCAACAGCAATGAACTCTGCAGAAAAAATGAAAAATGTACTAAGGAGGCGATAGCTAATAACAGTGTTATCCAGAACACCACCACAGCCAACAAGTCCACTCATTTTTGACCCATCTGTATAAATATCAATGTAGTCATTGTATGTGTGGCGATGCTATGCAAAAAGTGCCTGAAAAACGGTTGCATCAGTAATTTTTTGGATCAGTTGCATCTTTGCCGGGTTTTTGAAAAGGAATGACAATAGCATCGTGCCATGCAGCAGGAAATACATGTTCAGACCAGATCCTATTGTACAAGTGAAGTAAGATTTTAAGAGATTCCTTTGAGAGATGTTTGATCATGAGATAGGTAATGCCATCAGGTCCAGGAGCAGAATTATGACAGCATTTTAAACAAACTTTTAATTCATTTTCTGTAAAAGGTGCATTATAACTTTCTAATGAGCGGGATCTGAAGTTTATAGTGGAGCGTTCGGAGTTTTGCTTGTAGGATAGAAAGGGTTCATTATATGAACTAGAGCTAGAGATATCTGAAAGAGTTTGCCCGATGGTATTAGCAATATTTTTTGTGGATGTTATAGTTTGACCATTATCTTTTAAGAAGGAAATACTTTGATTTGTATAAATTCCCATACATTTTTTGACACGATGCCATAATTTTTTGCTGCTAATATTAGAAGTGATGCTGGAGACATAGTTGATCCAGGACTCCTTTTGAGCTTTTCAACGAGTTTTCCGTGCATGTGCCCTAGCTTGTTTAAATAAAATATAATTACTTGTTGTTGGATACCTGCGGAAAATCCCCCATGCTTTTTGTTGCTTCCTTTTCGCTAGCCTGCATTCTTCGTTCCACCAAGGCTTAGAATGTTTAGAGTGATGCCCACTGGATTTTGGGATAGAGCTGTTAGCAGCATTAAAAATACATTGGCTGACAAGAGTTACAGCCTTATTGATATCGCCCTCAGTCAGATTTCTCGTGATAGATGAATTTAAAGTAAAAGTAACCCAATGACCTTGTCATAGATAAAATGGGGCTTCTTGTGATGAGTCTGGTCATAATTATAAAATGATAAAAACAAAGGAAAATGATCACTATTATGTAGATTGTCACAAACAAAAAAATTAAAATATGGAAAGAGAGTAGGAAAGCAAATTGCAAGGTCAATGGCATGAAATGTTCTGGATGGTTCATGAAAGTATGTATTGCTGCCGTTATTTAAAAGACATAAAGAATTGTCATTTATGAAGTTTTCTATGAGTTGCCCGCGACCATTTGTGTCGGGTTGGTTGGTTGGTTGGTGTCTTTTTATGGCGCAAGGTCCCAAGAAGGACATACTGCGCCAAACAGAAGTTAAAAAAATCCAAAGATAAGCACATGGATGGGGGTCTACCCCCATCCACAAAGTCAAGGAAAAAGATACTTTAAAAAATTAATGCAGTTACATAACAATTAAAACAAAACAGCACAAGATAAAAAATAGAGTAAAATCAAATTTCACTATAAATACCAGAATGTTTTAAAAAATTTATCAGTTCCGAATGAGGTTTGCTACCGAGAAGGCTTGTCAAATTTGGTGAGGATGATTTAAAAAACTGCCGATAAAGATGACGGAGACAAGGACAGTCGGTGAGGATATGGCGAATGGTAAGCTGACTAAAGTGGCATTTGGGACAAGAAGGTTCACTTTCCCCTAGGAGTAAATGCCGGTGTGTAAATCGTGAATGCCCAATTCTAAGTCTAGTAATAATAACATCATGCTTTCGTGGAGTTAATGTAGGCCATATTTCAATGTTTGATTTAATCCCCTGTAATTTATTATTAATTTCACATTCCCACTCTCGTTGCCAAATATTTCTTAAAGCAAGTTTTATATCTTCATATGGAATTGGACATTCAAGAGGAGTCAATCCCTGCTTTGCAGCTCTATCTGCAGCCTCATTACCTTTAATGCCAACGTGAGAAGGAACCCAGCAAAATAAAATTTTGTATCCCTTTCTAAGAAGTTCGTTATGAATTTTTAAAACTGAAGTAAAAGAGGTAGAGCAAGAGCTAGAAGTCAAGGAATCCAAGACACTCTGAGTCAGTATAGATGATGAATTTTCTATGACTATGGGATGAAATGAGTTTGAGAGCAGCCTCAACAGCAATGAATTCTGCAGAAAAAATGGAAAATGTACTAGGGAGGCGATAGCTAACAACAGTGTTATCCAGAACGACACCACAGCCAACAAGTCCACTCATTTTTGACCCATCTGTATAAATATCAATATAGTCATTGTATGTGTGTCGATGAGATGCGAAAAGTGTCTGAAAAACGGTTGCATCAGTACTGGATTTGTCGAAACCATTGAACAGGTGTATGAGAGTGACAGTCTCAGTTCCAGGGAGTCATATATGAAAAAGAACGAGAGCGAACATGAATGTCACTGAGTGATGTACAAGAAATAATGTTTTTTACTCTCAGTCCAAATGGTGGGATGCAAGAAGGGCGATTCTGAAAAAGAGATTGATCTGTGCTGCCAATATGAGGTTGGAGTGGGTGATGAGAATGAGAAAGTATGCGATAATACAACTCCAAGGAGAGCTTTTGTCTGATGTTAGTGAGGGAAGGTTCCACACAGTCAACATATAAACTGTTAACAGGAGAGGTACGGAAAGCACCGGAGCAAATTCGCAGAGCAGAATTGTGCACCGTGTCAAGTTTTTTCAGATAAGATGTGCAAGTAGAGCCATAAACCTGACATGCATAATCTAACTTGGAGCGTATAAGAGCACAGTAAATTTTCAGGAGAGATATACGATCAGCACCCCAGGAAGTGTTTGAAAGAACTTTTAAAATATTTAATGTTTTATCACATTTTGTCCGTAATTGTGAAATGTGTGGAATAAAAGTAAGCTTTTTGTCAAAGATAACACCCAAAAAACGAGCAGTGTCAACAACAAAAATAAGATTACCGTTCATATAAATCTCTGGGTCAGGATGAAGACCCCGTTTACGACAAAAATGCACACATTGTGTTTTGTCATTCGAAAATGTAAAGCCATTAATTTTTGTCCAATTTGTAATGCGGTTGATTGCAAGCTGTAGCTGACGTTCAATAAAGCGCATGTCATAACCCTTGCAAGAAATTTGCAGGTCGTCAACATACAAACTGCCCTGTACATTAGGAGGCAACTGTTTAAGAATATCATTTATTTTTAATGAGAAGAGTGTGACACTCAAGACACTGCCCTGAGGTACACCTTCTTCCTAAAAGTAAAAATTTGAATAAATTGATCCAATTCGTACACGGAAGCGTCTGACGTTTAAAAAATTTTGAATAAAAATAGGCAGATTTCCTCTAAAGTCCAGATTAAAAAGATCTCGTAAAACACCATAACGCCAGGTTTTGTCATATGCTTTTTCAATGTCGAAAAAAACTGACACTAGATGACAACGTCTAACAATGGAATTGCGTATATTGGTTTCAAGCAGAAGAATATTGTCAATTGTCGAACGACCTTTTCGAAATCCACTTTGCCATGGAGAGATTAAATTATTCTTTTCTAGTACATATACAAGCCGGTTATTAATCATTTTTTCAAGAAGTTTGCACAAGCAGCTTGTCAGGGCAATTGGTCGGTAGTTTTTTGGATCAGATGCATCTTTACCAGGTTTGGGGAAAGGGATAACAACAGCATCATGCCAAATAATAGGGAAAGTATGTTCTGACCAGATTCTATTATACAGTTTAAGCAGGTTTTTAAGGGAATATTTTGATAGATGTTTAATCATAGGGTATGTAATGCCATCAGGGCCAGGAGCAGAGGTACGTGTACTTCTGAGAGTGTTAGTTAATTCATTTTCAGTAAAAGGCCTATTGTAATCTGCAGATGAGTTAGAACTGAAATTGATAATAGAGCATTCAGCTCTATGTTTGTAAGACAGAAAAGGCTCAGAGTAGGAATTTGAATTAGAGATGTCAGACAGAGTACTGCCAATAGCATCTGCAATATTTTTGGTGGAGGTAATAGTTTGACCATTGAGTTTAAGGAATGAGATACTACTATGATTATTTTGAATGCCCATTGTTTTTCTGACACGCTGCCACAGTTGCTTGCTGCTAGTATTTGATGTGATACTGGACACATAGCTGATCCAAGAATCTCTTTGAGATTTTCTCCGGATTTTACGTGCATTCGCCCTAGCTCGCTTATATGCTAAATAATTGGAAGTGGTAGGATATCTGCGAAATATTCCCCATGCTTTTTGTTGAAGTTTTTTTGCTATTTTGCAGTCTTCATTCCACCACGGTTTTGATTGTTTAATAGGATGGCCAGCAGATTTAGGAATGGATATATTTGCAGAATTAATAATGGCATTGTTAACCTCAGTGACTGCCCTATTAATGTCACCTTCAACCATGGCACTTGTAATAGTTGCATTTAAGGAAAAAGCGGCCCAATCAGCTTTGTCGTAAATAAAATGAGGATTATGAATAAGAGTCTGATTAAAATCATACAAAGTTAAGAACAATGGGAAATGGTCACTATTGTATAAGTCACTGCTAACAAAGAAATTAAGATATGGATAGAGAGTAGGAGAACAAATGGCAAGGTCTATTGCATGAAATGTTGTGGAAGGTTCATGGAAATAAGTATTCTCACCGTTATTTAAAATACACAATGAATTGTCAGTAATAAAGTCTTCAATGACTTGTCCACGAGGATTGACGTCATGGCTCCCCCAAAGCGGGTTATGTCCATTAAAGTCTCCAAGAATAAGGAAAGGGGAAGGAAGCTGTAAGATGAGATTATTGAGATCTTGTTTGAGGATAGAAATATTTGGTGGTAAATAGATGTTGCAGACAGTTAACAGCATATGCGAATGCATTTGAACGGCGACAGCTTGAATGGATGTGTTCAATGGAATATTAATGTGAGGAACATTATTCGCAATAAGAAGAGCTACACCACCTGTAGCTCTGTCACTCTGAGTGAAATCTTTCCGAAAACAACTATATCCTTGAATATTAACAATATTGTTAATTTTTAAGTGGGTTTCTTGAAGAGCAAGGCAGATTGGTCGATGATCAAAGATTAAATCTTTGATTTCATCCCGTTTATTATTAAAAGAGCGGCAATTCCAACTGATGAAATTAGTCATTAAAGTTTTTTTTTTTTTTTTTTTTCTTAGATAAAAGTATCTACGTCACTATGTTCAGATAGGGTAGACATTTTGTCTTCCTCGTCGGATGGATGAAGAGAGATACAGTCCTCTTGATTTTTTGAAATATTTTTATTTGGTTTCACTACCAGAGATATGGAATTTGATGAAACCTTTTTCTTTTTCAGTGAACCAGTTTTTGAAGGTGCATTTTGATGTTTTACAGAGATCATATTTTTTAGCGTTTGTGAATTTCTTTTGGGGAAGGATGGTTTTGAAGATGATTGTGATGGTTGGGAGATCTGATTATGTTTAGATTGCTGTTTTTGAGGATTAACTTTCACTATTTTATCAGAGGGAGTACTATTGTTAATATCATCTGTTTGTATCGCTATGGTTTTATAAGTCTTTTTGTTACTGGCTGAAGCAGCGGCCGCAAAAGATTTACCAACTGTGGGTGTCCTTGATTCAACAATTTTCCGGGCTTCAAAATATGAGATGTTTTGTTTTGTTTTTATGGTTTGAATCTCCTTTTCACTTCTCCATTTCTCACAGGATTTAGAATAAGCAGGGTGGTCTTTTTTACAGTTAGTACAACAGACAGGGGCTTCACACTTTTGACTATCGTGACCCACTGCACTGCAGCGGGCACATGTGAGATTTCCACGGCATGATGTTTTTGAGTGCCCATAACGTTGACAGTTGAAGCATCGTAAAGGGTTAGGTATATAAGGCCTTATTGGACATTCGAGGTAACCTGCTTTAATTGAACGTGGAAGAGTAGGAGAGTCAATGGTTAGAATTATGTGTTTTGTGGGTATTTGTTTATTATCACGGAAAATAGTAATACGGCGCACAGCTATTACTTTTTGGCTTTTAAGATTATCAAGAATTTCTGCTTCTGGTATGTACTGGAGGTCAGATTCCGATATAACACCTCTACTGGTATTCAGAGTACGGTGAGCACTAATTGTGACAGGGATAGTTCCAAACAGTGTACATTTTTTTAAGTTCCTTGCTTGTGTGCTATTTTCTAATTCTATCAAAAGTTCTCCTGATTTCAACTTTTTTACTCCCTTTGGTTCACCTACAATGGACTGGATCGATTTCTGAATCAAAAACGGTGATGTTTTATTGAAGTCACCTTCATTTCTTTTAATCACAAAAAATCTCTCTTCATTTAAAGCAAAAACATTAGCTTCAGATAAGCTAGATGAAAATTCATCCATTCTCTCTCCCCAAGATTTAGAATTAGCTTGGCCCGAGCCAGACGCATTAATCGAATTTTCCAAAATTGTAGCCATAATAAGAAATATAAGAGAAAAGGGTGAGTGTTTCTTCCAACACACAAACGCAAAGGGTTTTTAAGAATCCTCTCTGGGACACCCATAACCACTCACCAGCTACCAGGTCGCCGACCCAGTTCAGGCAACACATGTGGCAGTCGTGTTAGTCCGGTGTTTCTCGTTCGAGTAGTCACCGTTGTCTCACCTTCACCAAGGGCACCAGTCTCCCAGTGCCATTTGTGTCGGGACTTCCCCAAAGAGGGCTATGCCCATTAAAATCACCAAGGATTAAAAATGGAGTAGGTAGTTGGGAAATGAGGCTATTGAGGTCATTCTGGTTGACAGGCATATTGGGTGGTAAGTATATGGAGCAAACAGTCAGTGACATATGGATATGCAATTGGATTGCAACTGCCTGGATGTTGGTATTTAAAGGGATATTAGTGTGTGGAACAGTACTGGAAATTAAAAGAGCTACACCACCTGTAGCTCTGTCAGTTCTTAGAAAGTCTTTCCTGAAGCAATTGTAGCCATGGATATTAACATTATCGTTTTGTCTAAGATAAGTTTCCTGGAATGCAAAACAAACAGGTTTATGATTAAAAATAATCTCCTTAATATTGTCTCGTTTATGATTAAAACCTCGGCAATTCCAGGAA
This sequence comes from Salticus scenicus, assembly GCA_963930645.1. Lineage (NCBI taxonomy): Eukaryota > Metazoa > Arthropoda > Arachnida > Araneae > Salticidae > Salticus > Salticus scenicus. The sequence continues at coordinate 271,078,011 of OZ005658.1, forward strand.
ATGAAATAAGTCATGTTTTTATTATTTTTAGATTAAAATATCTGCGTTATTGTCTTCTGATACAGTGGACATACTGTCCTCATCATCAGAAGGATGGAGGCTAAGTGAGTCTTCATGTGTAACATTACTAACAGTGGCAGTGTTATGAGTATTGGTGATGGGTTTAGGTAAAGTTTTTTTCTTTTTAATTGTACTTTTAGTGGAAGTAGAGGTAGAATGCTTATAAGATACAGAATTATGGCTTTTGTCAGACATGGTTTTTCTCAAATTCGGTGTATTTTTTTTAGGCACTGTTGGTTTTTTGGGGTTAAGCTGAGAAGAATGAGGGGGTTGATTAGACTTAGATTGTAGTGTGTTATTTTTTAATGCAATAACTGGTTGGCTGGTTTGTTCAAGGCATTCAGTCTGTGTTGCTATTGTACAAGTTTTTTTGCTGGAAGTAATGGCTGCATAAGATTTACCAATGGTAGGTGTCCGGGCTTCTACTATTTTACGTGCTTCAGGATACCATATTCTTTTTTGTTTTCACAGTCTGAATTTCTTTTTCAATTTTCCATTTTTCACATGCTTTCGAGTATGCTGGGTGATCTCTTTTACAGTTAATGCAGCAGATAGGAGCTTCACAATTTTTACTGTCATGGCCCACTGCACTGCAGCGAGCACATGTTATGTTTCCACGGCAAGAGGTCATCGAGTGGCCGAAACGTTGACATTTAAAGCATCGCAAGGGATTTGGGATATACGGTCTAATGGGGCATTCCAGGTATCCAGCTTTTATTGAATGTGGAAGTCTAGGCGAATCGATCGTAAGAATTAAATGCTTGGTGGGAATTTGTTTGCCCTCTCGAAAAACTGAGATACGGCGAACAGCAACAACATTTTGGTCTTTTAGATTTTCCAAGATTTCACTTTCAGATACGTATTGCAGGTCTCTTTCAGAAATTACTCCTCGGCTTATATTTAAAGTTCTGTGTGCAGTGATAGTTATTGGTATATTACCAAAGCTTTTACATTTTCTCAAATTACTTCCTTGTTTGCTGTTCGTTACTTCAATCAATAATTCTCCTGAGCGGAAGCTTTTTAATATTCTTTGGTTCACCTACCATGGATTGCAAAGATTTCTGAATCAAGAATGGAGAAGTCTTGGAGAAATCTCCATCATTCCGTTTTACTACAAAAAACCGTGCCTCATCACTATTGAAAATGTTTTTTTGATTCAAAGATGAAGAAAATTCCTCCATCCTATCCACCCAAGAATTAGCATTATAGATCTGATTAGCTTGGCCCGAGCCAGACACATTATTCGTATTTCCTTTATTTGTCGCCATATTGAGAGATAAGAAAAAAGGGTCGAGGGTTTCCTTAGTCCCACAAGTCAGCCCGTTTCTTGAACAGACGTAAAAGCAAAGGGTTTTCAGAATCGCTCCCTGGGACACCCATAACCACTCACCAGCTACCAGACCGTCGACCCAGATTGGGAATCACATGTGGTAGTCGTGTTAGTCCGGTGTTTCTCGCTCGAGTAGTCACCGTTGTCTCACCTTCACCAAGGGCACCAGTCTCCCAGTGTGCTCCCAAGGCTAGACTACCGTGAGACCCTCACCAAATCGCCAACCCAGTAGCCAGCGCCACATCTACACCGGACTTAGCTTAATTAATATATTAGTAGTTTTATGGTAGTTAGATTAACAAATGGGAATAAGACCAACAAAAGGTGAGTAAAAACAAGGTGAGTAGAAACCAAAGAGTGAGTGAACAAGGTGAGTAGTTTCATTTTTTTTATAATTTTTTAAAGAGTTTTTATTTTTTTCAAACACGAAACAACAAGAACAAGTACCAAAAACTTATTGGCAAAAGCAAAATAAACCAAACCAAAAGTGAAAAAAATAAAAGGGAAGGGGAATAAAACAAAAGGAGAGGAAAAAAAGATCACTCGGGCCCGGGGTGCGTGACTCCCACTGAATACCTGAAGAAGGTACCCCCCTGGGGGTTGAGGTGAAGGAAATTTGATAATCTGTTTTTAAACACAATTGATGGACTTCTTCGTTTATTTTATTTTCGATGGAAATTTTGGATATTAATAGAGCTCTTGAGAGGCAATCAACGATTGTATTTTCACAACCTTTCTTGAAGACTTACTTCATTATTGAATCTGGTTAGAAATATAGCTTATCGCTGTAAGCATGCAGACGTCATTTGAGGAATTGTAGCATTCTGGTGAAAAATGCATACTAGAGGACTGTTATCTGTAATCAACTTAAAGGGTCTCCCAAAAAAATATAGATAAAAATGCTCTATTGATAAAACAATAGCCGAGCTTCCTTAGCCAATTGTGAATAATTCTGCTCAGCTTGTGTAAGAGATCTTGATGCGAATGAAATTGGCTGTTCTTAGCTGTCTACAACGCGAGGCAAAATACCTGCAATACCAACAGCACTAGCACTACAGGCAAGTTGTACAAGTAATGATGGGTCGTAAGGCATAACACTCGATCGCTGGCAATTTCTCGCTTTAAATGCCAGAAAGCAACTTTACACTGAGCATTCCATTTAAACCTTGTGTTTTTCTTTAGAAGTTTGCTTATGGGATTTGTAAGTGTTGAACATTAGGCATGAAACGAGAGGCATGAGTTTACCATGCCGAGGAAGCAACAGACATCATCTACTGACTTTGGTCTTGACATATCGATGATAGTTTTAATCTTCTCTGGCGATTTGAGAATACGGTTGTATTCTACAACATGACCTAAAAAGTCGAGGTGCTCTTGAAAAAGGAGCATATTCTGCGATTGAGATGAAGATGATTGTTTTGCAATTCCTTGAGGCAATTAATTAAATTAGATAAACACTCTTCTTTATTGAATCATGGACAATTACGTCATCAAAATAAGATTCTGTTGGGCACTTTTTCAAGGAATTGAGTAATAATTCTATTAAACTCGGCAGAAGCTGACTTGATCCCAAATGATAGTCTGTTCATGCAGAGAATTCCTCTATGTGTTGTGATAGTTTGAATTTCCCTGGATTTTTCATCAAGAGGAATATGTGTAGATAAGCCTTAAAAAGATCTAAATGGCAAAAGTATCTCGAACATCTTAAACTATTAAAAATATCTTCTATTTTTTGAATAAGATAGCGATTGGATGTTAGTCGCTGGGTGGATAAATCATTTTCGCCTTACGTTTAAATAATATCTCATTTTCTATTGCGTATAATGAATCAAATCTTTATATGTGAGAACGCCATTATAAGACATTATGCTGATTCAATTTGAATGCTTATCGGCCAACATGTGGCACTGCTGTACAGCAATTTCTGTAGTTTAAAAGAAACTTATATCTCAGGAACTACTGCACAGAATTGCATATAAATGTATATGTAGATGCACCATGACATAAATGAGTGCATGTCAGTTTTTAGTGCCCACTGCTCAACAGGTGTCACTGCTACACAGTGATTTCCGTAATTTAATGGAAGGCTATATTTTGTATGAAAGAAACTTGAATGAAGGTGAAGAGATTCATTCATAATGTTTAATATAAAAGATATATATATATTTTTTAAAACACAATGTTAATTTGCAGTCGGGAAAGGTATTAGTATTCTGCTGGTAAATATTTTAGCGGCATGTGGTCTCATTTTTTCTGGAATATATTTCTCATTTTCTGGATCTCTTCCAAAGCATATGCTTACAGCGAACGCTATGGCAAAAAGACCATAATCAAATGGATTTAATTGCTGTTGGGCACTATGGAATATATTTTTTTTGCTGTTTGGATATAGTCTATTGAGGTATATTTCTTGGTCTTTATTTAATTTCATTGAGTTAATGTTATCGTAAATATAATTGTTATGACCATCATAGTAGGTACATACCCAATGGCCAATTTCTGAACCATGGATATTGCTGTAGAGAATTTGTACATTTGACTGGTGGGATAAGATAAGACTTGTACAATATTTTCTGGGATGTATGTATAAAGTACACTTTGCATTGTGAAAGGCGTGTGATAGTTAATTATTTCACCAAATAAATCCATATGAGTGTCTTCCAAATAACCTTTTGGGCTCAGTAGTATCTTCATTTCACATTCCCTTAATTGCCTGATATTTATATCTTCGTTTAAGCTTTTATCGTTTTGAATATTAAGTATGTATTTTTTGTCAGGATATTTGTATGGAAATCCCGTATTCTTTGAAATATATCCTTTTTCTTGTAATGATTTTTTGTGGCATTCACCTAATTCTTCAGCCACTTCATTTTCAACATTTCCCTTGTGTTTATTATCAACTATTAAATACGAATTTTCTGTCTTGTTGATTTGATTATTTAAAATTGCATATATAGTTTTATGGTAGGAGAAATATATGTTTCATGTGTGTCAACTTTTATGGGACAAGCATTGGAAAATATAACATCTATCTGTGTTTTTAAATTTTTGTTTTAACATCCTTGCTGAATTGGCATTTTAAAAGATTATATTAAACGAAGATATATGATGAAAAGATCTTTGATAACTTGTTTTTTTCATTCATAGTATCAAAATTGAAATCTCCAATTATTGTAACACTTTTATTTTTACCATTTGTCAGGTATATATTTAAAATTTTCAGGAAGTTAGTTTCAAATTTCGAAGTTGAAAATTTGGGCGATTTATATCCAGAAACAATTATACAATTATGTGATTATCGACTTTCAAAACTATTAATTCTATGTGGGCACTTCCTTCTATATCAATTATGTGTTTTTCAATAACGATATCTTCTCTTTTTCCGACAACAAACAATCCACGAGTTATTCTTGTGGAATTGGATCTGAAAATCTGTGAAAAATTATCAATATGTATATTGCTATCTGGTTTTGTTAGCGTTTTGCTGAAAATTATTATATCAGCCTGGTGATACCATGAATCGCTAGTAACATTTTTTATTTTGCTTGATAAAGAACAAATGTTTAAATATGCGATCTTCAAACCTGGACTATTTTCAAAATCGGAGAAACTTGACACTTGTTTTTTCTTAGTCTATCTATTTCCTGATCTATTATATTATCCTTTGATGTAGATTTCGGGAGTCTGAACTTTCCTAGAATATATAGCCCTGCAAGTGAGGTGACTCTGCTTAGAGCAACATACAACAGGGGCCTAGTCAAGCATTTGATTGAGTTAAAATCAATGCAAACTTTTTCGCAAGATTGACCCTGGCTTTTGTGAATGGTAACAGCTTCTGCAGGAGTTAGAGGAAATTGTTGTCTTGTAACCTGAAAATTTATTCTTTTTAAAATATTTAAGACTATGTTTAATTTTGATATCGGTGTTAGAGTTTTTTCAATTCTTTCACGATTTATTTGATTCACAAATGGCAAGCGAGCTTTATTTCCAATTTCTTTTCATTCAAAATCAAGCCATAACTGTACTGGTTTTTCTGTGTTTGTCTTGAATATGATATGTTTTAGAATACCACATGCACCATTCACTAATCCATCTTATATCTATGTTACAAGTAATCATATATCGGATTCCAATTTTTAAAACGAGATTATGAGGCAATCCGTTGACTTCAGATAGTTTTTTTGCTTGTAAAGAATTTAATATGGATGACTTTGTTCGATCATTGACTTTTCCTAAAATCCTATTATCTGCCTTTGAAAAATATTTTCTCCTGGGAATGCGTCTATTTTTTTAATATTAAAAATTTCTACTTGTCTGTTCTCAACAAATAATCTCACAGCATCTGGTGGCACACAATCTTCGGACATCTCTCTAGATTTAATTAATTTAATATTATCTTCCTCTATTTTATCCTCAGCTAAATTATTTAGGGCTCGAATTAAATCAGCCTCATTTTTTTGTCTCATTATTTCCAAAAATTCGTAAAAAGAAAATTCTTCCCAAAGAGGATTTATATGAAAAAATTCCCTCATATCATTTTGATTTGAACATTTAAAAATGTGTGTGTCCATCACGGGTGGCAACTGATGTAGATCTCCAACACAGATGATTGAAATTCCCCCAAATGGTAGATTTACTCCCTTAATTTGTCTTAATCTCGTATCTACTCTAGTGAACAGAGTACTGCCAACCATGGATATTTCATGTATAATTATTAATTTTATGTTTGATAGCTTTTCTCTAATGGTGTTTGTGATATCTTGGGCTAATTCGGGCATTTGCCCACCGAATTGAGTAACAGGTAAAGCAAATGCTGTATGCAAAGTCACACCTTTTATTAAAAATGCAGCTCTTCCAGAAGGAGCACATAATAATACAATTTTTTCTTTATTGCTTCCTGGCATGTTATCATAATAACTAGTCACTATTTGGTATAAGCAACGAATTACTGTGCCCACTCCAGCCGATCCACTGAGAAATATTTGGATTGGATCTTTACCTGTTTTTAGGCAATGCAATACATATAAAACAAAAAATCTCTGTTGTTCGTTAAGTTTTTGAATTTTTACCCATATCTCATTTTCTGGAATTCTCTTAGGACATGTGTATCATGAAAATTTTATTTTTTTCTTCACCACACTGCTCTAAAATATCTATGTGCTGTTCTTTGCATTCAGTATTATTTTCAAATTCTTTCACTTCCTCTTCTTCTATTTCAAGAATTTCATTTTGCGCTGCTTCCAATGCAGTTTCTAATGCTTCATCACCAATAACAGCATATTTTTGTCTATTTTCAACCTCATCTATTTCATTTCGCCATGGGAAAAACAAAAGTACCTGTTCTCGAAAATAATTCATTGGATCTTGATCTACCTTGTATTGTCGGTACCTGATAATGGACTTTTTTTTTCTTCTGAGAAAATAATTCAAAATCGGTGCTATCATCATCTTGCTTCATATATTTTTTTGTGTATAATGAACAAAAATCTGCCAAACATATCGTTTCTAGGTCTTTCGGACGTTCAGTGTACTTTTTAAATGCATCCTTCATGAAAATTTCTGTGGAATCTTTATTTAAATTTTGAAGTTTTTCTCTTCGTTTTAATATTAAAACTCTCTCATTGATAGGACTTGTATTTATGAAAATATACTATCTGCTACTTTTTGAAAGAGGTAATGATCAGACATGGTGTGAAGCTTCTTGGGAGGACATTCAATTACTGTTTAGAAAAACATTTGCAACTACTTAATTTCTAGTCACTTTTTGATGTTTTATTAGTATTTTTTTATGAAAAATGGTGCTATAATATAATTCAAATACGTAAAATGTTTAAGCTAATGAATGGTTGATTAAAGTAATTAAGTAGTTTTTAGGCAATTAAGCGATGTTTTTACAGTTTTATTTATATTTCAATGAAAAATTAGACTAAAATACAATTCTAATGTGTTAAATGTTTAATGAAATGATTGATAATTGTTGATTAAAGTAATTAATTAAGGTAATTAACTGTTTTTCGGATGTTTAAGTAACGATTTTACAGTTTTAATGAAAATGAAAGTGTTAGAATGTAATACAAGGTCGTTAATGAATAAATTGTGTACAATGAATGTTAATTGTTAATTAAAACAGGATTAATTAAGAAAAATAAGTATTTTTAGAGTGATTATCAGTTGTTTTCATGTTTAATTAAGAGAAATAGTGTGTTTTCTTCAGGTATAGATTGTATTTATACTCTGAAATTTTATTCTATGTTCTAAATGATTAAAACTTATAAGTTTTTTTGTAATTTAAAAAAAATATTTTTATGTATCATTAGTAACAAGTGTTTGTGAAAATTTTCATTTAATACATTTTTTTCCTCTGTATGAAAAAAAATAGATTGACATAGTATAATAATTAATCAAAATGTGATGTGTAATGATCATTTAATCTCACTCATGGATTATTTCACAAAACCCGGCACCCCTTGATTAAAAATGGAATGACCTATTTTTCTCCATTAGTAATTAAGAATTTGAACCTCATTTGCTATTCGCTCGCATTCATTCAACTTCAACGGATGCACATTTTATCTGCTGCTGTTTCAACATTGATATTGTGATATTGCCTTTCAGATTTGATTAGACTTGCAAGGTCGAACAAATTGCGTGTTTTTATCGAGACTGAAACTTTTAGATTTTTTTGATTTCGGCATGGAAATTAACAAGAACTCATCTTTGTTACCTGTTGATGATAAAGTAAGTTGTTCATTCATGTTTAGTTATTCTTTGAAATTGTTCTAGTTTCATTTTAATTTATATGAAAAATTTTCCATAATATACAGTAGAGGATCTTTATAACGCACACCTTGGGACCAGAGCTTTTGCGTTATATAGATCATATCACAGATTATTAAACTTACTTTATAAACATGGCCATGTAAATATTATACACTGGGAATAAATGAATATATTTACAAATTAAACTAATTTAAAAATATATATTAACTTTAAAACACAAATTAATGCAACTCTAGAAAATATTTATTAATATTTATAATTAAATTACTAGCACTGAAATTTTTTATTTAAAAAAAAATTACTGAATTAAAAATGCATGTTAGCTATAAAACACAAATTAATGCAACTCTAGAACACATAACAAAATATTTATTATTTACAAATAAACTGCAAGTACTGAAATTTTTTATTAGAAAAAGATTATCACAAAATAAAAAATGCACATTAGTTATGAACATGAATAAATGAAGGCAACTGCATTAATTTACATTCTGAAATAGAAACAATTCAAATTATATTGAAAAAAAAAAAAAAAAAAATCATATCACTAAATTTAACATTGTTTTTTAAACAAGTCATCAATCTTTGTTTGCTTAAGTTTTTCTTGAATCCTGTAAACAGTCAATATTTCTTGCTCTGTTATACAGGTTTGAGTTTCTAAAAATTTTAAATATTTTTCACCAATACAAATACCTTCACAAACAGTAACTTTTTCCACCGCCTCTTCAGTATCTGACTCTGTATCAGAAGAGTTTTCTTCTGGTCCTAAAACTGAGGAAATAATCTCATTATCAGTTAAATGATGTGCAATTTCAGGTTCATCATCTCCATTCAAAAATTCTAGTATTTGTTCTTCATTCAAGTTGCCACAAGTTGTTTTTGCATACTGTAGGAGTTCAGCAGCTTTAATTTTTTCATGTGATGGCTTAAAGCCACTAAATTCTATTTCATCATCATCTGCACAAAAAAACAAAGATTCCGGCCATATTTTATGCCATGCATTAATGAGTGTTTCTTGGGCTACAGAATCCCATGCATCTCTCAACATGTACATACAATCTTTGATTGTGAACTTTTTTTTTAATTCATCAATCATGTTAGCCCCCAGTTTAGAATTGAGAAGTTGACCCAGAAAAGCACTTTTGAGTTGCACTTTAAACTGTTTATGACACCCTGATCCATAGGCTGGATCAGCGATGTTGTGTTAGGAGGGAGAAATAGAGTAACTACATTGGGTGCCACAAGTTTAGGGTGTGCAGTACAATTATCTAGTAACAGTAAAATTTTAGCATCTTTGGCTAAACCAACTGAACTGTAATGGACTCTAACTTCACTCAGAAAATGACTGTTAAACCACTCAGTACACAATTCCTGTGTGATCCAAGCTCTTTTGTTACTTCTGTATATAACAGGTAAACATTTGACTCCTTTCAATGCTCGAGGATGGGCACTTTTTCCAATCATAAGAATTTTGCACTTATGTGTACCTGCTGCATTGCTGCAAACAAGCACAGTAACACGTTTTTTGTCATCTTTCACTGCAGATGGTTGAGTCTCTAGTTCACCAACAAACGTTTTACGCGGCAAATTGCACCAAAATAGACCAGTCTCATCCATGTTGTATATTTGTTCAGGGGAAAGATTTTCATCATGAACAATTTTTTTAAATTCATCAATGAATTCCTCTGCCGCTACTTTGTCGGCAGACACTTTATCACCACATGCTTTGCGATATCTGATGCCATGACATTTTTTAAACTTTGTCAGCCACCCATTTGAGTATTCACATGACTCTTCAATTTTTAATTCCTTGTGAAGCTCTTTCGCTTTCTGACACAGAACTGGTCCGGTTATCGGAACATTTTCTGAACGTCTTTGCCGAAACCATTCGAAGAGTACTGCATCCAAATTGGCCGATTTCGCTTCTCTCATTCTTTTCCTCTTTCCAATTCCTTTATTGCTATCAGAGTTGGCATAATATTGGAGTATTTTCTCTCTGTTATTTCGGATATCGTATACAGAACGGCAACTAATTCCAAAATTTCTGGAAATAAATTTTGCAGAAGAACCTTTGTCCAGTTCTTTGATAACTTCTACTTTTTGTACTATAGTTAAAATAGACAGTTTTTTAGTGACGTCTTACGACGATTCATCCGTTTTATTTTCCATATTTGAGTAAACAATGAGTAATACATGAGTAAACAACACTCAGTGGAGTAAACATGAACTGCGGTTGCCATTCATTTCCACGTAATTACAGTTTCCAATAACTTCGTTTTTGCATTACGATTTCGCTTGCTCCATGGTTTGCGATTTATGTTTGCATCAGTAAAAGTGTAGTGTAGCGTGTGTATTTATTGTTATTGCATTACTTATTTTACATTTTCTATTTTAGCACAGAATGTGTAAGTAAATGATGAAAAATAGTCTCAAAAGTTAATTAACTAAGCGGCGCCATTATTTTTGCAATGCAGAATGTTGGGATAGCTTAACTGTAAAAATCACTGTTTACATACGAAAATTTTCGCGGTTTATGGATCCGCAGTTTATCGATCCTCTACTGTATATGCATTTTTGAAATAAAAAAAATATTTTTTTTTTTTTTATAAATGTTTTAAAATTGGCAATTTTTTTTTTTTTTTTTTTTTTCTTAAAATGTTTATTAAGCTTATGCTTTTAATTTTTATGTTTATACTTTTTCTATGGTTAATTTTTTCACTTTTTTATACAACTTTGGTAAACTCTGCTCGTTTAACAAGTGTGTTTATATACATTCTATTTTAACTTTATAAAGATCTTTCAACATGGTTACATTTTGTTGATGCTTACATATTGTAATGATGAATTTTTTAGAAATAGTATTTTGTTAGGATAAATACTTAGCATTTGATTGATTCAAAGAATTAATTTTCTTTAAAAGGATTCTAATAACTTAAAAATTATTTTGCAGTAGTGAATTTTTAATATTTTTTAAATGAAAACCATTTACTTTTTTTTAGTTTTTCATCGACTGCGATTTAACAAGAGAAGAAATGTTGAAGATTGAAGAATCGTATGCAAAGAATGTGCATGAAGAACCTCAACCATCCTTTGTAAGTTTTTTTCTTTAATGAAACAATATCTTTTTTTATTATATTTTAAAGATTTTACCCCTTTTAACCCAAGTTTTTTTTTATTCCTTTCAGATGTTTAATGACAAGTCTCCTACAATGAGTGTTGATAATCCTATGCTTTTAAGCTCTTTGAGTGATAAAAATAAGGTGAGTCGAGTATTTTTTCTTAGAAATCTTTTAAGTTAGTAAATATTCGTCATAGGAAAATTTTTTCACGTTTGTAAAGAAACTTTTTTCAAAATATAATTAAACAATGCATGAGTAAAAATTTACATTATGTTTAGAAAAATTGTTTAAGGTAAGAAGTATTTTTATGCAAATGTATTTTTTTACATTACATTTGTAAAAATTTGTAAAACTATGTTAGGAAAATTGCTTAAGATAACAAGTATTTTTATGTAAATGTATTTTTTACATTGCATTAGTAAAAATAGAATCACATTTAATAAAACTATGTTAAGAAAACTTTTTTTAATTACTATTTATGAGTATATAAAATTATAAAACAAACCTTTTTTTAATTTTTTTTCAGACTTGCTCAACTTGTCACAAGACTTTCACGAGGAGATATGATTTACTTAGACATCTAAAGACTCTTACAAATGAGAAGTTATTTAAGTGTGATTTATGTCAAAAAGCATTTGGACGCTCTGATGATTTAAAAAGACATTTGAAGACACATGATGTAACACCAAGTCCTTCTCTTTATTGTGAAGTGTGTGATCGTACATTTCATCGAAACTGTGACTTCCAAAAACATCTGAGACAGCAATGAAAAATTTATTAATTTGTGTCATGTATGTCATCGAACATTTATAAGAATGTCAGAGTTCTTAAAACATTGTCGCTTAGAGCATGCTAACCATACCTTGCATACTCTTGAAAAGAAAAAATCTGTTTCGAAAAAACCACGTACTTTGAATGTATTTCATACAGTATATATTTATCCTGAAGAATCTGAAATGTTCGATTTTAAACAAGGGGCAATAAAATATTATTTTGTTTCTAAAGCCTGTTTTAAATGAATGAATAGAGAGACGAATGTCGAAGAGAAAATGGACACTTACTTTAGAAGTCTTTGCCATGAACAGTTGACAAAATTAAATATTGAGAAGGTCTATGCAAAAATCTTAAAATCTCTTGATGAATTTTTAGAGCACGGATCTGGGTGGATTCTCGAGAAAATTTATTTTCTTCAAATAAAAATGGCTAAATATCACCCATTAAGTGCAAGTTGCAGCTTTCCGCTACCAAAATTCTAAGAAGATAAACATGCAATAATAAATGGGAAAAACAATGATGAAAAATGTCTTGTTTGGAGCCTACTCACCTTTAACCCCTTCCACTCCAGGGACGTACGTCCTAGTGTTAATGGCCATTAATACCATGGGCGTACGTGCATACGTCCAAAGAAAGTATACAATACAATAAGCCCAACGTTGTAGTGGTATCAGAGAGAGTTATTTTATTTGTCATATGGTATTTTGAAATTGTATTTTCATTACTGACAACGAGATGGTGTTAGTAGTCTCGGTGACCTATTAGTTTTGGCTACGCCAGTTGTTTCGTGATTTCTCGCGTCTGCGGTTGTGTGTAATTTTCGCTCCTCGATTTTGTATGTTTTGCCGGTGTTTGAAACTGTGAATAATGTCTGATTCTAGTGATTCGGATAGTGATTATATCCCCGATTATGATGAACTTGAAGATTCCAATGATGACTTTACAAGAAGTGAAGAAAGTGAAAGCAATGACAGTGATGATGAACCACTTACAGCAGGTGACTGGAAATTTATGTCGGATCCTTTTGCCGAGCAACTGCCTGAACTGAAAAGGGACTTCACAACAAAATGCACATTATTACTTCGTTATGTATTGCATTACTTCAAAATTATAATCTGGTATTTCACATATTTACGCTACAACTAGCCTGGAGCGGAAGGGGTTAAAAAGAATACTGCTATTCATGGTGAACGGAGTGTCTCATTATGAACCGTTTGAAAATGAAATAAAATTAGGTAATGTAACATGTCCTGTACCCTTAGCCAAAATTCCTATCATAGAAAAATTAAATGATTTAAAGATCAATGTCTTCGGCTATGAAGACAATGAAGTATGTCCACTGTACATTTCATTGAAAAATGACTCTGACGTAGTTAATTTCAGGGTTGGCTTTTTCCCGTCCAAAACTGGTTTTTCCCATCCCACTGGGAAAAACTGGTAAATACCGGGAAAAACAAGTTAGAAATACATAGTTATTACCCCAGTAGCAGAATTTTTTGTATCATTCTGCAGCACCAGTTTCAGAAGCCAAAATTTTTCTGCGACTCTGAACGACGCGAGCCAAGCTTTACTTTCATGATAAATTACTTTCTTTTTAAAGCAAAATTTGCATTTTAAGATATATGACAGATGCCTTTAATACATGCAGACAATAAATAAATGTTTACACAGCTTAATATTGAAACAGCAGTTAAAGCAAGTTAAAAGAAATGTAATACCTGAAAGCAAAAAAAAGTAACTTAAACACAAAAGCAATCCAATTGGGTGTATCTTCCAATCGGGGACGCTTGTTTTCAACGTCTATAATTTGTGAAATGCCTTCGATTTCGTCTATTTCACAGTCTTTTTTTTTTTTTTTTCTTGCTGCAGATTACCGGGAAAAAAATTTCTAACATCGTTCGATGTTGCTGATTTCCATTTTAAGTCTTCATTTGGATGCCGTCGAGTGTAATGCGGTTTTAGATTTTTTTTAATTACTGTTTCACATAAACAACAAATAACTTTTTCATTAGATGACATGATAAAAAAAGAATATTATACTTCAATCTATAACACGTGCTGACGCATCAACGATTAACCCAAAAAATAAAAATTAATAAAGCATGTGCACTATGAACATAAGGAATCGAAAAATGACCAAACGATCGAGTGTGACTAGCGCTTCTTTCCCAAGCTCTCTCCCTACGAAGAGGATCATTCCACTTCGATTGCAGGTGGGAGAGGCAGATCGCGAAGAGAAAACGCGGGAGGAATTTTTCTATTCAATATTCTTTGGTTCTTCAGCATAGCGCGCGTGGTGAACGATTGCAGCGAAAACAAACTCGAGATTTTTTTCCCAGTCGCATTTTTTCGTTTTTGTAAATTGGTAAATAAATCTGCAAACTTTTAGATAATTCTGCAGCGCTCGCTGCTGTGCTGCACAATTTATGCTACCGGGGTTATTACAAATTTTCCTTAGGTTTAAAATTTTTCTCCAGGAAAGGAATATAAATAAATAAGAATTATTGCATAAAACATTTGCTCATAAAATTTAATAATAATGAATTTCCTAAATATATATTTTAGAACACAATAGAATAAAATTACTAACTTAAAAATAGTGTCACCAAGAGAAGCAATAAATAATTTGTGTTAAATTTAAATAAAAATTTTATTACTTTTTAAGTAGACCTCTATTAAACACAAAATGTATTAAATTTTACAAGTTTGGTTGGTTGGTTGGTTGGTTCTTGTTTAATGGCGCAAGGTCCGCAATGGGACATACTGCGCCAAACAAAAGGATAAAAAATAAGGATGCTTCTGGATGGGTTTTACCTATCCAGATGGTCAGTAAAAAACACATTGAAAATTAAGACAATAGGTAAAATAATAAAACACAAGACAAAGATTGAAATAATAGAAAGCAGAGTAATAAGTGTATAAAATAAAATGATGTAAAAAGTTATGAACAGTGTAAATATAAAAAACCGAAGTAAAAGGAGATGAACAGTGTATATAATAAAAAGATGAACAGTGTAAAATATAAAATCAAATGTCATGATAAAAACCAGCTTCTTTTAAAAAATTAGTCATGCGATGATGAGGGTTCACACCTAACAGGTTCGTCAGATTGGGTGAAGATGAATTAAAATGTGTTCGATAAAGATGACGAAGGCAAGGGCAGTCTGTGAGGACATGACGAATGGTTAAAGCACTGAAATGACACTTTGGACACTCGGGTTGTTGTTCTCTAAGTAATAAGTATTTATGTGTGAGTCTGGAATGCCCAATTCGTAGTCGAGTAATAATAACATCGTATTTTCTAGGTGAAATTGTAGGCCAGACTGAAATTTGAGACTTTATTTCTCGCAATTTATTACTATTTTTGTTATTCCACTCCCTTTGCCACATATTTTTAAGATAGCTTTTAAGTGTGTGCTTAACGTCTTCATAAGGAACAGGACAGTTTAAAAGTATGGAAGCCTGCCTTGCGGCTTTGTCTGCTGCTTCATTGCCTTTTATGCCTACGTGGCCAGGAACCCAGCAAAACAAAATATCAAATCCCTTTTTCAAAAGGTCGTTGTAAGTTTTTAAAATAGAAATGAAAGTCAGGTTACAAGAGCTAGAAGAGAGAGAATCAAGAACACTCTTTGAGTCTGTATATATAATGAATTTTCTACTGTGATGAGATGAAATGATGTTAAGGGCAACCTCAACAGCAAAGAACTCTGCTGAGAAGATGGAAAAAGAATTAGGGAGTTGATAGCTAAACGTTGTATTACCAATGATAATACCACAACCGACTTTATTAGTTGTTTTGGAGCCATCAGTAAAAATTTCAATATAGTCTTTGTAGGCAGAGCGATGAGATGAGAAAAGTGCTTGAAAAATGGAAGCATCTGTGTTAGATTTGTCAAATCCCTTAAATGGATGAAGACAAGAAATAACTTGGAAATTCCAAGGCGTCATGATTAAAAAAGAACGGAGACGAACTTTGGTATGAATATGAGAAGTGCCCACAAGAAAGTTCTTAATCCTAAGAGAAAAATGAGGGATGCAAGATGGCCGATTCACATAAAGATTATGATCGTTGTTATTTAAATGTGAGTGAAGTGGATGATTAGGATGTGAAAGGATGCGATAGTACAATTCATGTGAAAGTCTTTGTCTTATATCAGTGAGAGAAGGCTCCACACAGTCAGCATATAAACTAAAAACAGGACTGGTCCGGAATGCTCCTGAGCAAATTCTAAGTGCACTGTGGTGTGTTGTGTCCAGTTTTTTGAGGTAAGAATGAGCTGCTGATCCATAAACCTGGCAAGCATAATCTAGTTTGGAGCGAATAGTAGCACGATATATTTTGAGTAGCGATGGACGGTCTGCTCCCCAAGAAGTATTAGAAAGGACTTTTAAAATATTTAGTGCTTTATCACATTTAGTTCTTAAATATGAAATATGTGGAATAAAAGTCAATTTTCTGTCAAATATAACACCCAGAAATCGAGCAGTGTCAACAACTGAAATTGGCCTGTTATTCATCAAAATCTGAGGATCTGGATGAAGACCTCGTTTACGACAAAAATGCACACATTGTGTTTTGTCAGTTGAGAATTTAAAACCATTTTTATTTGTCCATTTAATGATATTGTTTATAGCAAGTTGTAATTGGCGTTCTATGAAGCGCATGTCATTTCCCTGGCAAGAAATTTGCAGGTCGTCAACATATAAGCTTCCATGTACACTTGGTGGCAACTGTTTTAAAATATCATTTATTTTTAAAGAAAAAAGTGTAACGCTCAAAACACTGCCTTGAGGCACACCTTCCTCCTGAAAATAATAATCTGAATAAACTGATCCTATACGAATTTGAAAGCGTCTGACTCTTAAAAAGTTTTGAATGAAAATGGGGAGATTTCCTCTAAAGTCCAAATTAAAAAGATCTTTTAAAATACCATAGCGCCATGTCCTGTCATAAGCTTTTTCTATATCGAAAAAAATTGAAACCAAATGGTTACGTCTCACATTAGCTTTTCGAATATTAGTCTCCAGTAATAAGATATTGTCAACCGTTGAGCGGCCCCGTCGAAAACCACTTTGCCATGGAGAAATCAAGTTATTTTTTTCTAAAATGAAAACAAGCCTAGTATTTACCATCTTTTCTAGCAGCTTACATAGACAGCTTGTGAGGGCAATGGGTCTATAATTTTTGGGATCAGTAGCATCTTTACCTGGCTTAGGAAAAGGAATAACAATAGCATCGTGCCAAGCAACAGGGAAAATATTTTCAGTCCAGATCCTATTGTAAAGATGAAGGAGATTATTAAGAGACTGTTTTGATAAATGTTTAATCATAATATAGGTAACACCATCAGGTCCGGGAGCAGAGTTATGGCAATGTTTCAAACTATTTTTTAATTCATTATCTGTAAAAGGTCTATTGTAGTCTGGTGAAGAGCGGGAGTGAAAATTGATTGTTGATCGTTTAGAATTATGTTTATGAGACAAAAAAGGTTCGGAATATGAATTAGAACTGGAGATGTGAGATAAGGTTTTACCAATGGTGTCTGCAATATTTTTAGTAGAAGTTATAGTTTGGCCATTATCATTTAAAAACGAAATACTTTGATTAGAATATATTCCCATTGCTTTCTTGACACGATGCCAAAGCTGTTTACTGCTTACATTAGAGGTAATGCTGGACACATATTTAATCCAGGAATTTTTTTGGGAGATTCTGCGGATTCTTCGTGCGGCTGCCCTTGCTTTTTTGAATGCGATATAATTAGCAGTAGTCGGGTACCTCCTAAAAATTCCCCATGCTTTTTGTTGCTGTCTTTTTGCATTATTGCATTCATCATTCCACCATGGCTTTGAATGTTTACTCAGACGTCCAGAGGATTTTGGAATAGCAATATCAGCTGCATTCATAATACAGTTTGTGACATCACTCATTGCTCTGTTGATATCACCCTCGATCATTTCATATGTGATAGTTGCATTTACAGTGAAAGTAGCCCAGTTGGCCTTGTCATAAATATAATGTGGATTTATAGGATGATGATCATTAAAAGTATAAAAAGATAAAAATAGAGGAAAATGGTCGCTATTATGAAGGTCGTTACTCACAAAGAAATTAAAATAAGGATACAAAGTTGGAGAGCAGATGGCCAAGTCTATAGCATGAAAAGTTCTGGAAGGTTCATGAAAATATGTGTTGTCACCGTTATTTAAAATACATAAATTATTATCAGTGATTAGGTCTTCAATAATTTGTCCTCGAGGATTAATATCAGGACTACCCCAAAGTTGGTTGTGTCCATTAAAATCACCAAGAATTAAAAAAGGAGTCGGTAACTGCAAAATAAGCCTACTGAGGTCACATTGTCGAACAGTCATATTTGGTGGTAAGTAAACGGCGCAGATGGTGATAAGCATGTGTATATGGATCTGAACAGCAATAGCCTGGATGTCTGTATTTAAAATGATATTAGAATGTGGAACATTATTTGAAATTAAAAGAGCTACACCACCTGTAGCTCTATCAGAATGTGTAAAATCTTTTCTGAAACACCGGTAGCCACGGATTTTAACATTGTCATGTTGTCTTAGGTGTGTTTCTTGGAAGGCAAAGCAAATAGGCCGATGATCAGAGATAATATCTCTGATTTCATCTCGTTTATTAATAAAACCTCGGCAATTCCATGAAATGAAATTGGTCATACTTTTTTTTTTTTTTAGATTATAACATCCACGTCATTGTCCTCTGATGCAGTGGACATACCGTCCTCCCCATCAGAAGGATGGAGGCAGATCATATCATCTTGTTTTGGAAGATTTCCTTTAGTATTTTTATTTGTAGTGGGAGTGGGCAATTTTGTTAGCTTCTTTTTCTTGATGATATTGAGACGAGAGGGTGAATTAGAGTGCTTTAGAGATGTAGAGTTAAGACTTTTTTCAGACAATAAGGTTTTAGCAGTTTGTGGAATTTTCTTTAAATTTCTTGATTTTGATGAAGAGGACTGTGAAGAGTTAGAAGACTGATTTGGTTTGAATTGTAAGATTTGGGAATTGTTTACTGTAGTTTCGAGTGGGGAGCTAGTATTGGGTATTTTTGTAGAATTACGTGAAACAGTTTCAACTGGTGGGCTGGTATTGATTAGAGAGTCAGTTTGTGTAGCTATTGTTTTACAAGTTTTTTTGGTGGAAGTAACAGCAGCATATGATTTACCAACGATGGGTGTTCTTGATTCTACTATTTTTCTGGCTTCTGGGTATGATATATTTTGTTTTGTTTTAATGGTTTGAATCTCTTTTTCTATTTTCCATTTTTCACAAGACTTAGCATATGATGGGTGATCTTTTTTACAATTAACACAACACACAGTGGCTTCACAATTTTGACTATCATGGCCAATGGCACTGCAGCGGGCACATGTCTGTTTTCCACGGCAGGAAGTTTTAGAATGGCCAAAACGTTGGCAGTTGAAGCAGCGTAACGGATTTGGTATGTATTGTCTGACGGGGCATTCAAGGTATCCAGCTTTTATTGATGTTGGAAGTTTTGGGGAATTTATTGTTAAGATTATGTGTTTAGTTGGAATTGGTTTATTGTCGCGAAATATAGATATACGTTTTACTCCGATAACTTTTTGCTCTTTGAGGTTTTCAAGAATTTCGGCTTCTGGTATAAACTGGAGGTCAGATTCAGAAATGACACCACGGCAAGTATTTAGAGTTCTATGGACATCAACAGTGACAGGAATGTTTGCAAATTGAGTACACTTTTTTAAACTGTTAGCTTGCTTGTTATTTTCGACTTCTATTAATAATTCCCCTGATCTAAGTTTTTTCACTGATTTTGGATTACCCATTATAGATTGCAGTGCCTTTTGTATTAAGAAGGGAGATGTTTTTGAGAAATCTCCTTCTTTCTTCTTTACTATAAAAAATCTAGCTTCGCAATTTATAAACACATTACTCTCATTAAGCGTGGAAGAAAACTCTTCCATTCTTTCAGCCCAAGATTTCTCATTTGAATTTTTAATAGCTTGGCCCGAGCCAGACGCATTATTCGTATTTCCTTTGTTTGTCGCCATAATTAAATTAAATAAAAAGGTTCGAGGGTTTCCTTAGTCCCACAAGTCAGCCCATTTCTTGAACGGACGGAAAGCAAAGGGTTTTCAGAATCGCGCTCCCTGGGACACCCATAACCACTCACCAGCTACCAGACCGTCGACCCAGATTGGGAATCACATGTGGTAGTCGTGTTAGTCCGGTGTTTCTCGTTCGAGTAGTCACCGTTGTCTCACCTTCACCAAGGGCACCAGTCTCCCAGTGTGCTCCCAAGGCTAGACTACCGTGAGACCCTCACCAAATCGCCAACCCAATAACCAGCGCCACATCTACACCGGTCACAGCTTGGTTAATGTTTTAGAAGTTAAGTAATATTAGTATAAACAACAAGAACAAGACCAAAAAATAAAGGTGAGTGAAAATAAACAGGGTAAGTAGAAACCGAAAAGGTGAGTATAACAAGGTAAGTAGTTTCATTTTTTTGTAAGTTTTTCAAATTTTTAATTTTTTTTACAATTTTTTTTTTTTTCAAGAACAATGAACAAGTACCAAAACCTTATTGGCATTAAAAACCAAAAAAACAAACAAGGGCGAAAAAGCAAGAAAAATGCCAAAAACTTAGAAAAAAAAAAAGAAAAGGTTTAAAAAAAAAAAAAAAAAAAAAAAGAAGAAGAGATAAAAAGATCACTCGGGCCCGGGGTGCGTGACTCCCCCTGAATACCTGAAGAAGGTACCCCCCTGGGGTTTACAAGTTTGGTATTTGGTTTAGTATAGTATTAATATTTATGCAAAATGTTCTTTTACATCATCAGTACCAAAAGTCCTCCATATTTGAAACAAGGTGGAACTCACAAATAACTTGTTTAAAAACTTTTATTACTAACAGGCCTTTTTATCTTCAAATTGACAATGACATTAAGTGTTTAATAAATAATCTTCATTTATATAAAGAAGCAAAAAATATGTACAATCAGTTGGAGCCAGTTGCAAAAGCCCTTATGAAATTACAACATGATAATGCTAATATTGCTGATGCTTGTGAAATTTATTTAGAGCTTCTTCAAAATAAAGAACTGAAACCACATTTCAGCAAAGTGAAATCTAGCTTTGATAAAGCAATAACCCCTGTCCATTTTTTGGCACACCTGATGAATCCAAAATATAAAGGTGAAAAATTATCACAAGATCAGGAGGAATCTGCGCGTGAATATTTGAATACTTTAAATCCGAAGAACTTATATTACACATTACAGTTCAAGTCAGAAGATGCACCTTTTCCGAAGACATTATAAACACTATTTCACCTGCACTATGGTGGAAGAATTTAAACAAAACTGGAATAGATGCAGACTTTCTCCAATTAATGGAACATCTCCAGCGATGTCCTGCTTCATCAGCATCTCTGGAGCGTATTTTTTCTAACTTTTCTTTCATCCAAAACAAACTTAGAAACAGACTGGGTTTAGAAAAAGCCTCTAAATTAGTATTTCGTTACATGATGCTAAAATCCAATGTAAAAGACTAAGAATATGATTAATGATTATGATGATTGGTAAATATTGAGAAATGCATACAGTCCGTAAATATTTAAATAAATGTAATCCATCATTTGTTTTGTAGCTTTTTTTTTTTTTTTTCTATCTATCTTTCAAGCTATCATTTAGAACTCATTTTTAACATTTTCAAAAGGTTGCTTTTAATTTATATTTGTGTTTTTAATAATCAGTTTTTCCCATGTGGGAAAAACATAGTATTTCCCAGGACGGTAAATACTGGTTTTTACCATGGTATTTACCGGGGGTGGGAAAAACCTTGCCAACCCTGGTTAATTTATTAATGATAACAAGCAAAGCCGGTCAACATCATTATTGCTGGATTAAAAACTTTTCACATCTGCTAAGTTGTTTAACGAAACATGATGGTGAAAGATATTACTGTTTTAGATGTTTGCATCGATTCTCAAGAGAGGACTTATTGCAGTCACATGTCCAATACTGCAAAGATCATTCACCTCAAGTCATTGTCTTACCTGAAGAAGGGGAAAACATCCTACAGTTTTCAAATATCTATTTGCAACATCCCGTGGGATATATTATTTACACTGACTTTGAAAGTCTGCTTATCCCCATTTCAATAACCATACCATCAGATCAACAATCTTATACAGAAAAAACAGCACGACATGAAGCCTGCGGATATGCCTATGTTATTATCGGTCTTGATGGACATTCAATAAAGCCTATTGTAGTTTATTGTGGTGAAAATGCCATAGAACATTTTCTTGAAAAAATAATGCAAGAAAAAGAGATGCTTGGTCAAAAATTAATGAAAATAAAACCTATGAAATCCTGAGGAAGAGAAAGCTTTTCAAGAAGCCACAGAATGCTCTATTTGTGAAAAAGCATTATTTAGTAAAAGAGTGCGGGATCATGATCATATTAGTGGTGCTTACAGAGGCGCTGCTCATTCTGAATGCAATCTGAAATTCAGGCAGTCGAAGAATATTCCAGTTGTTTTTCATAATCTGAAACATTATGACGGAGATCATTTAATGACTAAGCTTGGAAAGTATAGGGGAAAGGCAGGTTAGTTGATATGCAAGGTTAGTTGATACATACACTTTCCTGGCTAATTAAATCTTTTTACAGGTAAAGTGCTGCCACCTATTGTTTGCTAATGTAACAGGAACTCACTAGTATTAACTTCAAGAGGTAGCAAGCCAAAGTATTTATGATATCAAAGAAAAAGTGATTTGAGTTATCTTAAGGGAAATCTTCAAAACCAGGTAAGTGGTCTTCTGTTTCAATTATCTTTAGAGTATTTTAGTAATTCCCCCCTCCATGTTGGAGTACATATTTATAACTTTCACTTCAGGTTAGTTTTCTTCTTGGAAATAAGTTAAAATGCCTGAAAAAGAAAAGGAAAAACAAAATGGTGGTTAGTTGATACAAAACATGTTGGGTTAGTTGATACATGTATCAACTAACCCTTCTTGTGTATTAACTAACTCAAAATTTTTAAGCCATTAATATTCACCCCTAGATACCTTACAGATCTGAATTAATTACTAAATTTTATTAAATTTATATATGAAACATACATACTCAAAATAACATCATTATATAGAATAAATTACAACAATTTTTATCAAAACTTTATTTAAGAGGTAAGTACTTTCAATATAAAGTATCAAAGTTTCAAAGTTTTTCATTGCCTGCTATCAGCAAGCAATGAAAAAAGTTATGTTTACAAAGACAAAAAATTAGAATCCCATTAGCTTTAAAGAAATCTTGAATTTCTTTTCTATTTATTATTTGTATTGGTCATTATTATTTTTATTTCATTTAAGCTAATTCCTTGTGTTTGTAAACATAACCCTTTGTTATTGTTTGGTAGTAATCTTACTTCTGTATCGAAACTAATTCACCTGTAAAATGAATAAGGTTTTTCTGAAATCATTTGGATTTATCTAATTTAATTTGGTCACTTAAACTCATTTAAATTTAATCATAAGAACTTTACTTGTGTAATGATAAAGCCTATTTCAATGTTGCAGGAAAATGCCGAATGTTTATAAAAGAAAAACTACCCGGGCTGTAAGAACACCACCTGATGTAATGGAAAGAGCTGCAGAGAAGGTGAGAGAAGGCAGTTCATTACGTGGTGCAGCAGAGGAGTTTGGTATCGATAAGATGACTCTGTCTCGATATATCAGGAAATGCCAAACTAATCCTAATGCAGTAACTGGGTATGCAGCTGTTGCCCATGCACACTATATCTTCACTAATGAAATGGAAGAAGATCTGGCTAATCATGTAAAATATCTAGCCAATATGTTTTATGGACTGTCTCTAGACAAATGCTGTAAATTAGCTTTCAGTTTTGCATCCCGCAACAACGTAAAGATACCAGAGTCGTGGAAGGAAAATCAGAAAGCTGGTAAAATGTGGTGGTTAGGATTTAAAAAACGTCAGAAGCTGTCCATACGATCTCCCGAAGCTACATCACTTGGGAGAGCTACGGCATTTAATCAACATACTGTTGGAGAATTCTATGACAATTTAGCTCATGTTATGGATAAACACAAAATAAGGCCAGAAGATATTTATAATCTGGATGAAACAGGATGCACTACAGTCCAGGACCCACAGAACATTATCGCTGAAAAGGGAAGAAAGCAAGTCGTTTCAGTAACATCAGCTGAAAGAGGAGAATTAGTTACTGTTGTATACACAGTCAGTGCTAATGGCAATGTGATTCCACCCATGTTTATTTTTCCTCGGGTTCACTATCGTGATCATTTTATTAGAGGAGGACCACCGGGTTGCATTGGTCAGTGTAGCCGATCTGGTTGGATAAGTGAAGAACTCTTTCTTGTTTATCTTAAACATCTGATTCATCAAACCCGTTGCACCACTGAACGTAAAATTTTGGTGATTCTCGACAACCATGAGTCACACATCTCCCTTGATGCAATTGATGAGGCAAGAAGAAATGGGGTAATTATGTTAACAATACCACCACATACCTCACATCGTCTGCAGCCCCTTGATAAAGCAGTGTTTGGTCCTTTTAAAGCAAATTATAACCGGGCCATGGATGGTTGGCTGAGGAGCAACCCAGGTAAAACAGTCACAATTTATGACATTCCCAGTTTAGTCAATGAAGCCCAGCTTTCAGCAATGTCATCTCCGGATTTCAATCGACTGGTATTTATCCTTATAATCGCAACATTTACACAGCTGCAGATTTCACTCCCGCTGACTTGACAGATCGTGAGTTCCTGATATTAATGCATTGGAGACTAATGAAATACCACCACAATCAGAGACCACTAATGCAACCAAAGACAGTCCACAACCAGGAACATCCCAAGTGAGCAGACTTCAACCAAGAAACACCTCTCAGCTTCTTGATGGGGGTAGTAATGACTCTGTTCTAAAAAAGCTGAATGAAGCTCAATCCGAGATAAGAAATTCCAATCCAGTAGCATCTCCAGAAGTGAGTAACTATGTTTCTCCAGGTATGATATATCAATTACCCAAAGCAGCCTCAAGAAAGACTAAGCGCTCAAGGAAGAAGGGAAAGACAATGATCATAACATCTACGCTGATCCGAAATAAAATTGCTGAACGAAAGGCGTGTAAGAAAAAAAAAATCTACTGGGACAGCAAAAAGAAACCTTTTTAAGGTTGGTTGGTTGGTTGGTTGAATGCCTTTTTCTGGCGCAAGGTCCAAAGTAGGACATGCTGCGCCAAACAAACAGGTAAAAGAAAAAATAGCCTCTGGATGGGTTTCACCCATCCAGAAAGTTATTAAAAAAACACAGGAGAAAAAAGAAAACCTATATACAAGATAAAATAAAAAAAATAATAAAAACAGTGAATACAATAAAAAACAGATGTAAAATAGGATGAATTTGTGAACAATAAAATCAAATGTCGAAGTAAAAACTAGCCTCTTTCAAAAAATTTGTCAAGTGATGATGAGGATTTGCACCTAAAAGGCTTGTCAGATTGGGTGAAGATGAATTAAAATAATGTCGATAAAGATGACGAAGGCAAGGGCAGTCGGTGAGAATATGGCGAATGGTTAGAATGGTTAGTGCACTAAAATGGCATTTTGGACAATCAGGTTGTTGTTCTCCAAGCAATAAGTATTTATGTGTGAGTCTTGAATGCCCGATTCTTAGTCTGGTAATAATGACATCACATTTTCTAGGGGAGAGTGTAGGCCAGATTGAAATTTGAGGTTTTATTACTTGCAATTTGTTATTGGTTGGATTATTCCACTCCCTTTGCCAAATATTTTTAAAATAGCTTTTAAGTGTGTGCTTCATGTCATCATATGGTACAGGACAGTTTAAAAGAATAGAAGCCTGCCTTGCGGCTTTGTCTGCTGCTTCATTGCCTTTTATGCCAACATGACCAGGAACCCAGCAAAACAAGATGTCAAATCCCTTTTTCAATAGGTCGTTGTAAGTTTTTAAAATTGAAGTGAAAGATGGATTACAAGAGGTAGATGAAAGAGAATCAAGAACACTCTTTGAGTCTGTATATATAATGAATTTACGATTTGGATGAGATGAAATAAAATTAAGGGCAACCTCAATAGCTAAAAACTCTGCAGAGAAAATGGAAAAGGAGTTAGGCAGTTGATAGCTAAAAGTGGTGTTACCTATGACAACACAACAGCCGACTTTATTAGTGGTCTTGGATCCGTCGGTAAAAATCTCGACGTAGTCCTTATAATGGGAGCGATGAGATAAGTAAAGGGACTGAAAAATAGAAGCATCAGTGTTAGACTTGTCAAACCCATTGAACGGATGAAGACAAGAAATAACCTGGAAATTCCAAGGTATCATGTTTAAAAGAGGCCGAGGACGAACTTTGGTATGAATGTGAGAGGTGCCAGCAAGAAAGCTCTTAATTCTAAGAGCGAAATGTGGGATGCAAGATGGGCGATTCACATAAAGATTATGATCGTTACTATTTAGAAGTGAATGAAGTGGATGATTAGGATGTGAGAGGATGCGAAAGTACAATTCACATGAAAGTCTTTGTCTGATGTCAGTGAGAGAAGGCTCCACACAGTCAGCATATAAACTAAAGACAGGAGAAGTACAGAAGGCTCCTGAACAAATTCTTAGTGCACTATGATGTGTTGTGTCAAGTCTCTTCAGGTAAGAATCGGGTGCTGATCCATAAACATGGCAGGCATAATCAATGGTAGAGCGAATAGCAGCTCTATATATTTTTAGGAGAGATGGACGATCGGCACCCCAAGAAGTATTAGAGAGGACTTTTAGAATATTAAGAGCTTTGTCACATTTAATTCTTAAATGTAAAATATGTGGTTTAAAATTCAATTTTCTGTCAAAAATAACACCCAAGAAGCGAGCAGTATCAACAACTGAAATTGGCCTGTTCTTTATTAAAATTTCTGGGTCAGGATGAAGCCCTCGTTTGCGGCAAAAATGCACACACTGTGTTTTGTCAGTAGAAAATTTAAAACCATTTTTCTTTGTCCAATTAATTATGTTTTTTATAGCAAGTTGTAATTGATGTTCTATGAAACGCATGTCATTTCCCTGGCAAGAAATTTGCAGGTCGTCTACATATAAACTCCCATGGACACTTGGTTGGTTGGTTCGTTGAATGACTTTTCCTGGCGCAAGGTCCAAAGTAGGACATGATGCGCCAAACAAAAAGGTAAAAGAAGAAAGGAGCCTCTGGATGGGTTTACCCATCCAGAAAGTCATTAAGAAAACACAGTAGAAAAAAGAAGTAAAACTACATATAAGATAAAATCAAAAATAACAAAAACAGTATACAATAAAAAACAGATGTAAAATAGGATGAACATTGTAAACAATAAAATCAGATGTCGAAGTAAAAGCCAGCTTCCTTTAAAAAATTTGTCAACTGATGATGAGGATTTGCACCTAAAAGGCTTGTCAGATTGGGTGAAGATGAATTAAAATAATGCCTATACAGATGACGAAGACAAGGACAGTCAGTGAGCAGATGGCGAATAGTAAGCACACAGAAATGACATTTCGGACAGTCAGGTTCCTGTTGCCCAAGTAGTAAGTATTTATGCGTGATCCTTGAATGCCCAATTCTTAAACGAGTAATTATGACATCATGTTTTCTAGGACTCAGTGTAGGCCAGACTGCAATTTGGGGTTTTATTTCAAGTAATTTATTATTTTGCTGATTATTCCACTCCATTTGCCAATTATTTCTGAAAATACTTTTTAGTGTGTGCTTGATGTCATCATACGGTATAGGACAGTTTAATATAATAGAAGCCTGCCTTGCGGCTTTGTCTGCTGCTTCATTACCCTTGATGCCAACATGACCAGGAACCCAGCAAAACAAGATGTCAAATCCCTTTTTCAGAAGGTCGTGGTAAGTTTTTAAAATTGAAGTGAAAGATGGATTACAAGAGGTAGATGAAAGAGAATCAAGAACACTCTTTGAGTCTGTATATATAATGAATTTACGATTTGGATGAGATGAAATAAAATTAAGGGCAACCTCAATAGCTAAAAACTCTGCAGAGAAAATAGAAAAAGCGTTTGGAAGTTCATAGCTTAGAGTAGTATTGTCAGAGATAATCGCACAACCAACCTTATTGCTTGTTTTAGAGCCGTCAGTAAAAATTCCGGTATAGTCTTTATAATTGCTCCGATGAGCTTTGTAAAGGGTCTGAAAGATAGAGGCATCAGTGTTACCTTTGTCAAAACCTTTGAAAGGATGAAGACATGAAATACCCTGGAAGTTCCATGGAGTCATATTTAAAAACCCACTAGGACGAATTTTGGAATGAAGATGAGGGATGCCGGCAAGATTATTTTTGATTCTGAGACCAAAATGTGGGATGCAAGATGGACGGTTTAAAAAGAGATTTTCATTACTGTTATTGATATGAGGATGAATTGGATGATTAGGATGAGAAAGTATCCTATGGTACAGTTGTAAAGATAACTGCTGTCTAATATTAGTAAGGGAAGGCTCTACGCAGTCAGCAAATAAACTGACGACTGGAGAAGTTCGAAAGGCCCCTGAGCAGATCCTGAGCGCACTGTGATGAACTGTGTCAAGTTTTTTAAGGTAAGAGTTTGGAGCAGACCCATAAATTTCACAAGCATAGTCTAATTTTGATCGTATTAAGGAGCGGTAGATTTTTAGTAGAGAAATGCGATCAGCACCCCGAGATGTGTTTGAAAGAACTTTTAAAATATTTAAAGTTTTTTCACATTTCGTCCTTAAATAAGAAATATGGTCTTTAAAATTGAGTTTTTTGTCAAAAATTACACCCAAAAAACGGGCAGAGTCAATTACCGAAATAGGTATGTCATTAATAAAGATTTGTAGATCAGGATGAAGACCATGTTTGCGGCAAAAATGCACACACTGTGTTTTGTCGCTGGAAAAAGTAAAACCATTTTTATTAGTCCATTTAAGAATGTTTTTAACAGCAATTTGTAACTGTCGTTCAATGAAGCGCATATCATTTCCCTGACAAGAAATCTGCAGGTCGTCAACGTATAGACAGCCGTGAACAGTTTGTGGAAGTTGTTTTAAAATATCATTGATTTTTAATGAGAAGAGTGTAACACTCAAGACACTGCCTTGAGGTACACCTTCGTCCTGAAAGTAAAAGTCTGAATAAACTGAACCAATTCGAACTTGGAAGCGTCTGACTCTCAAAAAATTTTTAATAAAAATGGGAAGGTTACCACGAAAGTCCAAATTAAATAGATCCTTCAAAATGCCATGGCGCCATGTCCTGTCATATGCCTTTTCCATATCAAAAAAGATTGACACCAAATGGTTACGTCTAACATTAGCTTTCCGAATATTTGTCTCTAGAAGTAAAACATTGTCAATAGTAGAGCGGCCACGCCTAAAACCACTTTGCCATGGGGATATTAACCTTTTCTTTTCAAGAATATAAATCAGCCTAGTATTTACCATTTTCTCGAGCAGTTTACATAAGCAGCTAATCAAAGCAATTGGCCTGTAGTTTTTTGGATCAGTTGCATCTTTGCTGGGCTTAGGAAAAGGAATGATAATAGCATCATGCCAAGTAATAGGAAAGGTATTTTCAGTCCAGATTCTATTATAAAGATGAAGGAGATTTCTAAGAGACTGTATCGATAAGTGTTTGATCATGAGGTAAGTAATGCCATCAGGACCAGGGGCAGAGTTATGACTATGTTTCAAACTATTGTTTAATTCATTTTTAGTAAATGGGCTATTGTAATCGTGTGATGAGCTGGACCTAAAATTTATATTTGAGCGTTCAGAATTGTATTTATAAGATAGAAAAGGCTCACTGTAGGAGTTCGAACTAGAGACATTAGATAAAGTTCTACCAATGGTATCTGCAATATTTTTTATTGAAGTGATCGTTTGGCCATTATCCTTCAAAAAAGAAATACTATGATTAGAGTAAATTCCCATTGCTTTTTTTACGCGATGCCAAAGCTGTTTGCTGCTTATATTGGAGGTAATGCTGGACACATATTTAATCCAGGAATCCTTTTGGGATTTTCTGCGAATTCTCCGTGCGGCTGCCCTTGCTTTTTTGAATGCAATATAATTAGCAGTAGTTGGGTACCTCCTAAAAATTCCCCATGCTTTTTGTTGCTGTCTTTTTGCAATATTGCATTCATCATTCCACCATGGCTTTGAATGTTTATGGAGACGCCCAGAAGATTTTGGAATAGTAAGATTAGCTGCATTTATTATACAATTAGTGACATCAGTGATTGCTTTGTTGATATCACCTTCAGTCATATCATGGGTTATAGTTGCATTGATAGTGAAAGCAGTCCAGTTGGCCTTGTCATATATATAATGTGGATTACCCGGATGACGTTCATTAAAATTATAAAAAGATAAAAATAAAGGAAAGTGGTCACTACTATGTAGATCGTTACTCACAAAAAAATTAAAATATGGATATAGATTTGGAGAGCAGATGGCAAGGTCAATGGCATGGAAAGTCCTAGAAGGTTCGTGAAAGTAAGTATTGTCCCCATTATTTAAGATACACAAAGAATTGTCAGAAATAATATTTTCAATGATTTGACCACGGGGGTTATTATTAGGGCTTCCCCACAGCAAATTATGTCCATTGAAATCTCCAAACATTAGGAAGGGGGTTGGAAGATGAGAAATAAGGCTATTGAGGTCATGCTGGTTTATGGATGCATTTGGTGGAAGATAGAGAGTGCAAACGGTCATTAATAGATGAGAGTGTACCTGAATGGCAACAGCTTGAATGTTCGTATTTAAAGGTATATTGGAGTGTGTTACATTATTAGAAATCAGAAGGGCTACCCCACCTGTAGCTCGGTCAGACTGTGTAAAATCTTTCCTGAAACATGTATAGGCACAAATTTTGACTTTATCATGTTGTCTTAAGTATGTTTCTTGGAAAGCGAAGCAGATAGGTCGATGATCAGAGATGATATCTCTGATTTCATCACGTTTATTAATAAAACCTCGGCAATTCCATGAAATGAAATTTGTCATTTTTATTTTTTAGATTATAACATCCACGTCATTGTCCTCTGATGCAGTAGACATTCCGTCCTCCCCATCAGAAGGATAGAGGCTGATAGTGTCATCTTGTTTTGAAACGTTTACTTTATTATTTTTATTTGTAGTGGGAATGGGCACTTTTGTTAGTTTCTTTTTCTTGATATTGAGATGAGAGGGTGAATTTGAATATTTTAGAGAGGTAGAATTAAGACATTTTTCAGACAATAATGTTTTAGTAGTTTGTGGCGTTTTCTTTAAGTTTCTTGATTTGGATGAAGATGACTGTGAAGAGTTAGAAGTCTGATTTGGATTGGATTGTAAGTTTGGGGAATTCTTCAATGCAGTTACAACGGGAGAGCTAGTGTTATGAACAGTGTCAGTTTGGATTGCGATAGACTGATATGTTTTTTTGGTAACTATGGCAGCAGCATATGATTTTCCAACAGTGGGTGTCCTTGATTCCACAATTTTCCGTGCTTCGGGATATGATATGTTTTGTTTTGTTTTAATAGTTTGTATCTCCTTTTCAATTCTCCATTTTTCACATGACTTCGAGTAAGATGGGTGATCTTTTTTACAATTAACACAACAGATTGGGGCTTCACAATTTTCACTGTCATGACCAATGGCACTACAACGGGCACATGTTTGCTTTCCACGGCATGAGGTCTTAGAATGGCCAAACCGTTGGCAATTGAAGCAGCGTAGAGGATTTGGAATATATTGTCTGATTGGGCATTCAAGGTAACCAGCCTTTATGGAGCGTGGTAGATTAGGAGAGTCTATTGTTAGAATAATGTGTTTTGTAGGGATGGGCTTATTGTCACGAAAAATGGAAATACGTTTCACTGCAATTACTTTTTGGTCTTTAAGGTTGTCTAGAATTTCGGCCTCTGGGATAAATTGAAGATCTGATTCTGATATGACGCCACGGCAAATATTTAATGTTCTATGTGGACTAACAGTAACTGGTATGTCTGCGAATTTGGTACATTTCTTAAGATTATTAGCTTGTTTCTGACTCTCTACCTCAACCAATAACTCACCTGATCTTAATTTCTTTACGGATTTTGGATCACCCATGATAGACTGTAGCGCTTTCTGGATCAAAAATGGAGATGTTCGCAAGAAATCTCCTTCATTCCTCTTTATCACAAAAAATCTTGCCTCAGAATTTAGAAATATGTTTTTCTCATAAAGGGACGAAGAAAATTCTTCCATTCTCTCTGCCCAAGATTTCACATTTGAATTTTCACCAGCTTGGCCCGAGCCAGACGCATTAATCGAAATACCCATAGTTGTAGCCATAATAAGAGAGAAAGGGAAAGGGGGGTGAGTGTTTCTTCCAACACACAAACGCAAAGGGTTTTTAAGAATCCTCTCTGGGACACCCATAACCACTCACCAGCTACCAGGTCGCCGACCCAGTTCAGGCATCACATGTGGTAGTCGTGTTAGTCCAGTGTTTCTCGTTCGAGTAGTCACCGTTGTCTCACCTTCACCAAGGGCACCAGTCTCCCAGTGTGATCCCAAGGCTAGACTACCGTGGCACCCTCACCAAAATCATTGCCCCAATAGCCAGCGCTACATCAACACCTGACTTAACTTGGTTAATGGATTATTAGTTAGTATGTTTATTTTTTGTTGCCTTTTATTTATTTTTATTATTTTTTTTTACAGTTTTTCTATTTTTTTAAATAACAACCAACACAGAAAAAGAAGGGGTGAGTCAGAACACAACAAAGTATATTAGGAAAACAAGGTGAGTGGTACAATTTTTTTTTTCTCTTTTCAAAAATTTTTTAATTTTTTTGGGTTTTATTTTTTTTGAACATCAAAACAATGGACCAAGGACTTATTGGCAATGAAAAATAAAAGACAATCCAAAAGAAACAAACAAACAAACAAAGCAAAAAAAATCAGAACAAGAACTTATTGGCAGTGGAAAAAAAGGTGAACAACCCAAAAGTGGAAAAAATAAAGGAAAAAAACGAGAAGAGAAAAAAAAAAGAGAAGAAAAAAGATCACTCGGGCCCGGGGTGCGTGACTCCCCCTGAATACCTGAAGATGGTACCCCCCTGGGGGCCCCTGGACACTTGGAGGCAATTGTTTAAGAATATTGTTTATTTTTAAAGAAAAAAGTGTAACGCTCAAAACACTGCCTTGAGGCACACCCTCCTCCTGAAAATAGAAGTCTGAATAAACTGATCCTATTCGAACTTGAAAGCGTCTGGTCCTTAAAAAGTTTTGAATGAAAATCGGGAGATTTCCTCGAAAATCCAGATTAAAAAGATCTTTTAAAACACCATAGCGCCATGTCTTGTCATACGTTTTTTCTATATCGAAAAAAATTGACACCAAATGGTTACATCTCACATTAGCTTTGCAGGTATTTATCTCTAAGAATAAAATATTGTCAACCGTAGAACGGCCTCGTCGGAAACCACTTTGCCATGGAGAAATCAAATTATTTCTTTCCAGAATAAAAACTAGTCTAGTATTTACCATTTTTTCGAGTAGTTTACAAAGACAGCTTGTAAGAGCAATGGGTCTGTAATTTTTGGGGTCAGTAGCATCTTTGCCTGGCTTCGGAAAAGAAATAACAATAGCATCGTGCCAAGCAACAGGGAAAATGTTTTCAGTCCAGATCCTATTGTAAAGATGGAGATTTTTAAGAGACTGTTCAGATAAATGTTTAATCATAATGTAGGTAACACCATCGGGTCCGGGAGCAGAGTTATGGCAATGTTTCAAACTATTTTTTAATTCATTTTCTGTAAAAGGTTTATTGTAGTCTGGTGAAGAACGGGAGTGAAAATTGATTGATGATCGTTCAGAGTTACGTTTATGAGACAAAAAAGGTTCAGAATATGAATTAGAACTGGAGATGTGAGATAAGGTTTTACCAATGGTGTTTGCAATATTTTTAGTAGAAGTTACAGTTTGGCCATTATCTTTTAAAAACGAAATACTTTGATTAGAATATATTCCCATTGCTTTCTTGACACGACGCCAGAGCTGTTTACTGCTTACATTGGAGGTAATGCTGGACACATATTTAATCCAGGAATTTTTTGGGGAGTTTCTGCGGATTCTTCTTGCGGCTGCCCTTGCTTTTTTGAATGCGATATAATTAGCAGTAGTTGGGTACCTCCTAAAAATTCCCCAAGCTTTTTGTTGCTGTCTTTTAGCAGTATTGCATTCATCATTCCACCATGGCCCTTTTTAAGGAAAAGGAAAGTTCTGCACAAGGTGATGACTCCAGCAGCTTCTCTGATGAATCGATCATAGAGTATGATGACAGTTCTGATGAAGACATATTTTCTGATGAGATAATTGAAGGTGATTTTGTTATCGTTAAAGTCGAAGGGAAAGGGAGGGAAGTGCATTTTATTGCACGAATCGATATTGTTGGAGAGGGAGAATATGAAGGAGTGTTTCTTCAGAAACTTTCTGGGCGAATGAACGCCGAAGAAGACGTTAGATCTACTTTTATACCAAATGATAATGACGTAGCATCATTCCCAGCCACTGACATTCTTTACAAGTTCCCACAACCAAAAGTTGTAGGAGGCTCTTCGAGGCGTTCTGCTCAATTGAGATTTAAATGCAACTTGAGCAAATGGAACATTAAGTAACCTGAAAATTGCTGCCTTTTTTAAATAACTGAATATCAAACTGCTTTAACTCAAATTTACTATAGAATCTGCTCTTTTCAACTTTTGTAATGGTGGTTGTTTTTTGTTTTATTTCATATTGTATTGCCTTGATTTTAGTGGCTCTCTATCTTATGTTTTTTAATTAATGTGTATCTTTGTGTTATAATTATTTTGTAACAGTTTTTATTAAGAACATATCGTTAGTTTTTACAATAAATTACTTTTGTATGACATTCTTATGAAGTGTATCAACTAACCTCACAGGATGTATCAACTAACCTTATACATAAGGTTAGTTGATACATTAGACATATATTTTTTTGAGGGCAGGAATTCCAAGATAAAAAAAAGCTGAATGTTTGGCAGCAGGCACACACATAAACAATATTTTAAAGTTACGGTAGGTCGCTTTAAACAATACTTTCTAATAAAAACTCTCCAGTAAATGGGGAAAAACTAAAAAATGTATCAACTAACCTGCCCTTCCCCTAAAGATCATCAAATTAGTGTAATTGCAACAATGATGGAAAAATATATATCCTTTGGGATTAAAAAACCAGATTGTCCTGTTCGACTTGTTTTCTTAGACAGTTTTCAATTTTTGCCAACTTCATTGGAAAAACTTGTAAACAATTTGGATCCATCACAATTTAGTATTTTAAAAGAAAATTTCCCAGTTGACACACCATTTCATTTACTAACACGCAAAGGTGTTTATCCTTATGACTTATGACTATTTTGATTTGCATATAAAATTCGAAGAAACATCACTTCCAGCTCCCTCTGCTTTTTTATAATTCTTTGACAGAAGAGCCCATTTCTGATCATGATTATGAACATGCTCAAAAAATTTGGAACAAGTTTAATATGAAAAATCTTGGCAACTTTCACGATTTATATTTTAAGACTGACGTTTTATTACTCGCCGACATGTATCAAAATTTCAGAGAACTTTGTTTGCATTACTATGAAATTGATTGTGCACACTTATACACATCACCAGGACTATCGTGGAAAGTTTGTTTGAAGATGACTGGAATACAACTAGAACTTTTCACAGACATCGACAGGCTGTTAATGATTGAAAGAGGTGTGAGAGATGGAATCTCGCAAATAAGTCATCACTATGCTAAAGCTAACAATCCATACATGACCGACTATAACCCAAATAGTTATATTATGTACTGGGATGCCAATAACCTTTACGGTTGGGCTATGTCCCAATACTTACCCTACGGCAACTTCAAATGGATTGATACAGATAATATGACTGAAGAATGGATTTTATCCCTTCGAGATGTTTCCAATAATGGATACATTTTTGAAGTAGACATGGAATATCCCTCACATCTTCATGACTTCCATAATGATTTACCTTTAGCTCCTGAAAAGTTCACAGTGACAAATGAAATACTCTCACCATATGCTAAATCCCTTTTAGATGACAATAAATTTACTTCAACAACAAAATTAATACCAAATTTAAACAAGCAAAATTATGTAGTACATTACTGTAACTTAAAAATTTTTATTCAAATGGGATTAAAAGTAACAAAAATTCATAAAGCTCTTCAATTTAATCAAGCTCCATGGCTGGAAAAGTATATAATGTTCAATACTGAAAAACGAAAAAATGCAATTTCTTCCTTTGAAAAGGACTTTTTTAAACTCTTAAACAATAGTGTGTATGGGAAAACCATGGAAAACTTATGGAATCATCAAAACATCGAATTATGTAACATTGAGAAGAGGGCAAAAAAACTAGTCACTTGTGGAACTTTCGATGCATTTAAAGAATTCGATAAGACTTAGTAGCTGTGCAAAGATTAAAATCAAAAGTATTAAGGAACAGACCGATTTATGTAGGGTTTACCATCCTCGAATTATCAAAACTGTTGATGTATAACTTTCATTACAAGTATATAAAACAACATTATAATGACAAAGCTGTACTCTTATTTACAGATACATACTCTCTCACCTATCATATCACGACAACTGACATATATGAAGACGTGAAGAAAAATCAACATCTTTTTGACTTTTCTGGTTATCCCCGAGACCACCCTCTATACTAAGCCGAAAATAAAAAAAATGATTGGAAAAATGAAGGATGAGTTAAATGGGCATCCATGAATTTGTGGGCCTCAAAGCTAAAATGTACAGCATTAAATCTGAAGATGGCGGGAAGAAACCGCAAAGGAGATATAACAATTAAGAAAATAACAATAAAACAAAAATAACAATAAACAATGAAAGATTATTGAAAATAACAATAACAATTAAGAAAAAAATAAAACATGAAGATTATCTAAATTGTCTTAAAAATTAAAAATATAATATATAAAAACAAACAAGAATTGGGCAGGAATGTCACAAAATATACACATTAAAACAAAATAAAGTTTCTTTAACACCTGACGATAAGAGATATATTTTGAATGATGGCATCAGCTCTCTGGCGTATGGTCATTACGGAATTGATTAAAAATTAGTATTAATAAACTTAAATATTGTAAAAGTTGATGAAGATACTGTAAACTATATTGTAACTAACTATACTGTAAACTTCGTTATAACTGTTGAAATTATATGTATATAATAATTATGATGTTAATTCAATACATGGAAACTTGAAATAATATTTGTGTATAGCATAAAAATTGTTCAAGATTGCAACATTCGTTATATTTGATGAAATTGTATATATTAATTATTGTAATGTTAACTTACTAGATGAATATGTGTAAATATTGTAAAAAATGAATTAAGGTTGAATATTGTAAACTTAGTTGTATTTGATGAAGTTATATGTATATGCTAATTTTCATGATGTAATGAAAGCATGCAAAATGAATATTGGAAGCAATACTTGAAAATATCGTGAAAACTAATTAAGATTGAACATTGCAAACTTAGTTATATTTGATAAACTTGTATGTATACACAAATTAATGTGACGTAGTATAAGCATACTAAATGAATAATGGAAACAGTACTTGAAAATATTGTAAAATATTGCTGTAATAAAGTTTTTAATTAACTGCAAACCGTGTCTGTTTTTATTTCTAAATTGTTATTTTTTAGTGTTTGTGAATTTTATTAAAAGGATGAAAAAGTAAAAAATAATGAAAACTGTTGTAGAAAAATTTTTAGAGAGAGAGAAAATCTATTAGAACTAGGAAAAGTAATTTTATGATTCAATTTAAAATAGTATACATTTTCTAATTGATTATAAGTTTTAAAAAATCATTATTTTACACAACACTATAATATGAAGCAATATCAAAATCTCTAAATCTTTTATTGCATACTAGATTATTTATCATTATAAAACCTCTTAAAAATCCATTATCGCCTTTGACAATTAAAAATTTCCTTAACGAGGTTACTAAACACTGCTTCTCCATAGAGTATACGTCCCCACGCTCCCCCTCCTCATACTTCCTACCTCCCGACGCTGCATCGCACAGGTGTTTCAGAACGAACATTTATACCCTACTTTTATGGACTGGCGTAATGGTTCAAATATTTGGTTTGCCATTTCATATAGCCTCTTAAGCAATTGTTGAATCAGATTTCAGCATTTTAAAAAACATAATTTTAGAACACGAGAAACAACCTTTACGGATTGATAGATTTCTTGCTCTTCATTTAAAAGCCTTATGGGGGAAATATGAACATCGCCGCTTCAGATTTTAAAAATGTAAGTGACGACATCTCAGAGGAAGATTGTAAAATAGTTGAGGAATTGAGAGAAGAAGAATCATGGAAGAATAAAAACCCACAAGAAACGCAATGAAACAGATGAAACTGAAATAAAAGGTGAAATTTATAAACATAAAAGGTTCTCCCAGTCAATTCATCATAGAACAAAAGGAAACAGAGAAGAAAAGTTGATGACTAATTTAAAGAAAAAAAAATTATTTATCTCCATATCCGAATATAACAGTAACTTTGAATTCTCCGCTACATAAAAAAGAAACTTTGCCGATAGTAAAAAACGGAAATTTATTAGAGCCTATAAAGCATAATAAAGTTGCGTATAAAATATCTAATACCTGTCCATTTGATGCATTATTGCATAGTATAGCAGTGATTTGTGCAGACAATGAAAACTATTTTAACTATATTAAAAATTCACAAAATCAGTTTTTGAAATGTGTTCAAATGTATGTGGAAGATGGAGTGAGCAAAAAGTTATATCTAAAAAGACTCAAAATACTTTTAAATGTATACAGTGACGTGTGGAACAATCAAGCACCATTGAAAACATATTAATTCTTAACACAGAAGACTCCATGGGAAATCTTATTCAAAAATTGCTCATTGACGAACCAAGTGGAAAAGAAATACATATCTGTCAAAATTCTTTTGCCAACAACAGGCAACGGGGACTTGTATTTTGGCCGATAAATTTAAATGTGCTCCGTGAAGGAAAAGAAGAATTTTTCAATGCCGTAGATAAAGCGACTAAAATTATGAACAAACCAGCCCACCACCTTGTAATCTTCGTACAACTGTGACAGTTATGCCAAATGAACATCTAATCATCAAACTGCAATTTGGGGAATCAACACATTATTTTTTGAACGACTCTCCAAGTAATATTGTGCTTGCAAATAAAAATTTCTCCCTTTCTGCGGCTGTCATGTGCGTACAGAGTGGGCATTTTATTTCATATTGTAGGAGGAAAGACAGTACATGGAAATGCTACGATGACCTCAGGACATCAGTTGTTACCGTCAATAGTAACAAGGAAAAAGGAATTATAGAAACAATAATATATGCTAAAGTATAGTAAGTTGATCTCCATTATTTTATATCGATTACTGTTTATCATAGATATGCTTATATACTTAGCTTTTTATTTTTTTAAATAAATTCTGTGAGTTCTAAAAGTACTAATACATATGCATTACAGTATAAAAAGAGAATTTTCAAGCGAATTCAACGGAACAGGACAATTCCGCCGAGATTTTAATCCCCCATTCCTCACATAGGACAATTCCGCCAAGAATTTTAACCCCCCTTTTTACCACATAGGACAACTCCGCCACGCCATTTTCCTGAGACAAGAAGAGGGGGTCTGCAGCAGTATTTCCATTTTTGGCGGCACACTGAGCATTATTAGAGCCCTCTCCCCTCACTTTGGAAAGATAAGTAAAAGTTAGATTTTATCCAAATTATGAAAAAAATTGTACTCATAAACATGCATTTAATTTTTTATTATTATTATATGTTCTTTTAGTTAATGATTATTTAATCGTAATAATAAATTCTGCTATTAATAAATTTATCTCTAATTTTTGTGTAGCACTTGAATATCATAAAATTCAAGTAACAATTAACTTAAGAAAAATTTTCCATCTTAGTTTAAATTATTCCGATTACATTTACAAAATTAGAGGATAAATAAGAACTTAAATTTTCTTTACTTAACGTAATATTCAAATGTATATTACTGATATTATATTAACATATATTAAATTTTCTTACTTATTTTCTTTAATTTTTTATTCGACAGTGATAAGTAACAACAGTAATAATTCTCTGTAATGAAAATCATCTCTATCTGCATATATTGTGGATTAATAAATGATAATTCTATTAAATAATTTGTAATACGTAAATTTGTGTAGAAAAAATCCAGAAGAAAGTTTCATGGGGGTTACAACTTGATATTGGAGGAACATACAGAAGATAATTTTTAGTAACATAGCTGATTTTTTGTTGGGAGACTGAAAAAAATATATCACT
Source organism: Salticus scenicus (assembly GCA_963930645.1). Lineage (NCBI taxonomy): Eukaryota > Metazoa > Arthropoda > Arachnida > Araneae > Salticidae > Salticus > Salticus scenicus. The sequence continues at coordinate 271,118,605 of OZ005658.1, forward strand.
CTGGGGAAAAAAAAATAATAATTTTGGAAAATTAAAAAAAAAGGCTTGTAAACATCACTAATTCTTTTAGAACTCTTGGCATCACATTAGGGTTACACACCAAGTTTTGTAAAAAAAGTTGACACAAAAAATTTTCAGCATACCGGAAGGTTCAGTTCACAAAAATTCACACTAGAACTACATAGCAAAGAAACGCTTGTAGCAGCAGACACAAATTCCCGAGCAGGAAGATTAGAAGTCGTGATAACAGCCGTCAATGAAGTTAAAAAGTCAGATGTAGCCAAGAGGCAAGGTTAAAGTGCAGAGAGGTCACATTAGCTTTACATGTCGATATTGCCCGAAGAAACCAAAATTTAAAAGCATAAAATAGAAACTCGAAAAAAAGGATTTCAACACAAATTTCAATAATCTTAAGAGCACAATGTGTGCCATATTTTATGTAGAGATGCAGCATCCTTAGAGTTAATAACTTTATTGAATTTAATAATATTTATTGCTTCTGTCATTAGAAGGTCTTGAAAGTCACGAGGGGCCAAAATTACTTCGGTCTGGGTCCACAGAGAAATAGCTTCAGGGTTATCGTAAATAAAGAAATATTGAGTTCTTTCACCTAAACCTCCAGTTACAAGATATGATGCGATTAATTTTATCTATTTGATTTCCTTAAATTTTAATCAAAATCTTGCTGTCGTTTTTTTTTTTTTTTTTTTTTTTTTTTCCCACAATAGAAATTAGTTTTAAAAAATGATTTAAAAATATATAATTATGTTTTTGCATAAGATTTTTCTCTAAAATTTTCAACAATGCCAATTTTGTAATTAACACGTTGACTGCCACGCGTGTTTACAACAAAATCCCCGGCAGGCCACCCGTGCCACTGTAAGATGCGTGCTCTGCTACCGCATGTCTGTTTACATTTCTTTCGGTACTCTCACCCCGATATCTATTACGATCCTCATTTATCACGTTATTACTCTGCACGAGCAGTTGTAATCTTTGCCGTGTACTGAGTAGTACAACTAATATCTCTGCCCATAATTTTTCAATAGTGAAGAGAAAGATGAAAAAGTCGGTGTGCAGTGATTCATATCGCAGTGAAAGGAAGACTAGTCACGCTAGTTGCTCAAATTCGGATAGCAGCGATGAGGAAGTGATCAGATTGCCCAAAAGAAGAAAAGTAAATCGTATCATATCATCAGATTCTGATACGGATACGGATAAATGCAATCTTAGTGATAATGAACATTATGAAGATACTATTGACGAGATATTACGAGATTTGGTCGTGGAAGAAGAAAGCAACGTTGATGATACTGAGGAAGCTCCAGTTCAACAAAGTGAATGGAGTGAATTTAGTGGTCGGCAAAAATCAATTTCTTTTCAAGAAACAGGCGGTCTGAATAAGCAATTACCTGACGATATAAATCCGTATGATGTGTTTACGTTGTTCGTCGATGACGAAATCATAAACTTGCTGGTATTAGAAACTAATAGATATGCACAACAAAAACTAAATGAATCGAGGCTGACTCCAGGTTCACGAATGCATAAATGGAAACCAACAAATCCTGAAGAAATAAAACAATTTTTGGGATTATTGTTGTGGATGGGACTTGTAAAAGTGAGCCCAATAGCCAATTATTGGGCCAAAAACGAATTGTACAATTTCCGGCTACCGCGTCAAATTATGTCACGAAACAGATTTGAACTATTATTGTGCAATTTTCATTTTGTCGATAATATGTCCATTGCCCGTGATGATCGGCTTGGTAAAATACTTCCATTTTTTAACAAATTGGTAGGAAAGTATCAGGAAGCTTACACGCCTGGAGAAGACATTGTTATCGATGAAACGTTAATTCCATGGCGTGGAAGACTCATTTTCAAGCAATACATTCCAAATAAAGCGCACAAGTACGGAATCAAGTTATTCAAATTATGTTCAAGCGAAGGATACACATGGGCAATGAAAATGTATTCTGGTAAATCAGCGGAAGGTATTAGAGAAACCGGATTGGCACACAATGTGTGTCTACAACTGGCAGAGAAACTTTTCGATCAAGGAAGAACATTGTATATTGACAATTTTTATACAAGTTATGAGTTAGCTATATCATGCCTAAGACGCAAGACTCATGTAGTTGGAACACTTAGACATAACAAGAAATCTATACCAAAAGATGTTCTTAATTGCAAACTAAGAAGGGGAGAAATGGTAGCTAAAGAGGATGATAACGGGATTGTGATACTCAAATGGAGAGACACACGTGACGTGAGAATATTATCTACGAAACACGCTCCTATCATGACACAAAGCACGAAAAACATTCATGCTGCTTCTTCAAGCCAGCAGCCATCCGCAAGACTCAAACCTCTGGCCGTCCTCGAATATAATAAGGGTAAATGTGGTATAGATTATTCAGACCAAATGGTTTCCTATGCTTCGACGATGAGGAAAGGAATCAAGTGGTATAGGAAGCTTGGTGTTGAACTTCTACTGGGGACGTCAATTGTAAACGCTTTGGTCGTTTACAAAATTGCGACAAAGAAAACTGTAAATATTAGACGATTCAGAGAACTGATTGCTGCAAAGTTACTAGGACTGAGTGAAGATTTAACACTGCCTTCTGTTCGACGAAATACGCATTGCATCGCCGTTCGCAGAAATAATTTGGGGAAAAGCCTTAGACGCGCATGCAAGCGGTGTTACGCAAATAAAAGAGAAGAACTGGAACGATCAAAGGCACGAGCAAATCTCAGAAAACCCACTACTTTTTGTCCAAGCTGCCCTGGTCAACCGCAACTTTGCAGTGAATGCTTCAATATTTTGCACTGTAAATAATTTTGTTAATAAACGATTTTTAAAAAAATTCAACAGTATTATTATCTCCTGTCATATATTTATCTAAATATGTTCGGAAATCCTTTGGAAGGAGTCACCCGACGTGGCCTGATGAGAACTCTTGCTGTCACCCGAATACGGGTGACGTGGCCTGATGAGAACTTTTGCTGTCACCCGAATACGGGTGACACGGCAGTTAACGTGTTAAAGCAATTTTTTTAAGTTTTGCTCTTTTTTTTTTTTTTTTTTTTTTTTTGAATATTTAACAAAGATTATAACAATGTCCTAACTTTCTGAGTCACTCTCAGAACCAGAGACCATAAGGTGACTTAAGTTAGAATTGCTGTCTGAGTTTGAAAAACATTGCCGTATCATCATTTATCAAATAAATATTTTGAAAAATAGATATACATGTTCAGCAGTATTGTAATGTTGCCAAATGCTTTGTAATGTTCTTACAAACTTAGTGAATGGACATTTAAAATTCTGATTAGCAACCACAGATCTCTTGTATTATAATAAACAACCCCTTTCTTGAGCAAGTTGTTTAAAACATATATCTGGGTCATTCGATGTCAAATCAACGAAAAAAAGTAGCATTTGTGACCTGACCCCCTCAGATTTCTATGAAATTTGGCTTATTTATTTGTTCTATAGAGAAATGAATCTGTACCAATTAATAAGTCCCTACCTCTTTTAGTTTTTGATATACAGGGCTGCAAAAATGCAAATTTTCAAAATTCTTGTTTTACAAATGTGCCCATATGTCTTTCCCTAATTGACTTAGAGGTATAAATTTGGTATCATTAGAAAGCTTATAATACAGGCTTTCAAAGGATATATCGCATGCACACATTTTTAAAATTTTTCATTTGAAGGTCAAACTTTTTGACCTTCAATAACTCAAAAAGTGCAATTTTTTTTTTTTTTTCAAAATATATGTTGTTCCTGCATTTATTATCTATAATTGCTGTGATTTTCAGAATGGGATTGGCATGGGATGCTGAGTTATAAATTAAAATGTAACATCTATCAGTGTATTCATACTAACATCAGGGTCATTCCAAGTCAAATCAACGAAAAAAAGTAACATTCTTAACCTGATCCTCTTCTTTTTTTTTTTTTTTATTGGGCTCAGATATTATGTTTATATAGAAATTAATTAATACTGAATAAAAAGTCTGCATCTATTTTGTTTTCTGTGGTTGGTTGAATAGCTTTTTTCGGCCCAAGGTCCAAAGTAGGACATGCTGCGCCAAACAAATGGGTAAAAGAGAAAGTAGCTTCTGGATGGGTTTACCCATCCACAAAGTCATTAAAAAATCACAGTAAAAAAATGAAGCAAAACATACAAGATAAAATAAAAAAATAAACACAGTGTACACAATAAAACAGATGTAAAACAGGATGAACAATGTAAAGAATAAAATCAGATGTCGAAGTAAAAACCAGCCTCCTTTAAGAAGTTTGTCAGATGATAATGAGGATTTATACCTAAAAGGCTCGTGAGAGTGGGTGAAGATGAATTAAAATTTTGTCGATAAAGATGACGAAGGCAAGGTCAGTCGGTGAGGACATGACGAATGGTTAAAGCACTATTATGACATTTTGGACACTCAGGTTCCTGTTGTCCAAGTAGTAAGTATTTATGCGTAAATCTTGAATGCCCGTTTCGTAGTCGTGTAATAATAACATATTTTCTAGGTGTAAGTATAGGCCAGACTGAAATTTGAGGTTTTATTTCATGCAATTTATTATTATTTTGGTTATTCCACTCCCTTTGCCACATATTTTTAAGGTTGCTTTTAAGTGTGTGCTTAATGTCATCATAAGGAACGGGACAGTTTAAAAGTATGGAAGCCTGCCTTGCGGATTTGTCTGCTGCTTCATTGCCTTTAATGCCTACGTGGCCAGGAACTCAACAAAAGAAAATGTCAAATCCCTTTTTCAAAAGGTCGTTGTAAGTTTTTAAAATAGAAATGAAAGTCAGGTTACAAGAGCTAGAAGAGAGAGAATCAAGAACACTCTTTGAGTCTGTATATATAATGAATTTTCTACTGTGCTGAGATGAAATAATGTTAAGGGCAACCTCAACAGCAAAAAACTCTGCAGAGAAGATGGAAAATGAATTAGGCAGTTGATAGCTAAAACTGGTGTTACCAATGACAACACCACAACCGACTTTATTGCTTGTCTTAGAGCCGTCTGTAAAAATCTCGACGTAGTCCTTGTAATGAGAGCGATGAGATGAGTAAAGGGCCTGAAAAATAGAAGCATCTGTGTTAGGATTGTCAAATCCTTTAAACGGATGAAGACAAGAAATAACCTGGAAGTTCCAAGGTGTCATGTTTAAGAGAGAACGAGAACGGACTTAGCAAGAACGTGTTAGCAAGAAAGTTTTTAATTCTAAGAGCGAAATGTGGGATGCAAGATGGGCGATTCACATAAAGATTATGATCGTTACTGTTTAAATGAGAATGAAGTGGATGATTAGGATGTGAAAGGATGCGATAGTGCAATTCAAGTGAAAGTCTTTGTCTAATATCAGTGAGAGACGGCTCCACACAGTCAGCATATAAACTAAAGACTAGAGTCGTGCGGAAAGCACCTGAGCAAATTCTGAGCGCACTTTGATGTGTTCTGTCAAGTTTTTTAATATAAGAGTGAGGGGCTGAACCATAAACCTGACAAGCATAATCAAGTTTGGAGCGAATAGTAGCTCGATAAATTTTGAGTAAAGATGGACGGTCTGCTCCCCAAGAAGTGTTAGAAAGATCTTTTAAAATATTAAGTGCTCTGTCACATTTAGTTCTCAAGTGTAAAATATGTGGCATAAAGTTCAGTTTCCTATCGAAAATAACACCCAGAAAGCGAGCAGTGTCAACAACGGAAATTGGCCTGTTATTCATCAAAATCTCAGGATCAGGATGCAGACCTCGTTTACGACAAAAATGCACACATTGTGTTTTGTCAGTCGAAAATTTAAAACCATTTTTATTTGTCCACTTAGTGATATTTTTTATAGCGAGTTGTAATTGGCGTTCTATGAAACGCATGTCATTTCCCTGGCAAGAAATTTGCAGGTCGTCAACATATAAACTCCCATGGACACTTTGCGGCTGCTGTTTTAAAATATCATTTATTTTCAAGGAAAAAAGAGTAACGCTCAAAACACTGCCTTGAGGCACACCTTCCTCTTGAAAATAAAAATCTGAATAAACTGATCCTTTACGAATTTGAAAGCGTCTGACTCTTAAAAAGTTTTGAATGAAAATGGGGAGATTTCCTCTAAAGTCCAAATAAAAAAGATCTTTTAAAATACCACAGCGCCATGTCCTGTCATAAGCTTTTTCTATATCGAAAAAAATTGAAACCAAATGGTTACGTCTCACATTAGCTTTGCGGATATTTGTCTCTAATAATAAAATATTGTGAACTGTAGAACGGCCTCGTCGGAAACCACTTTGCCATGGAGAAATCAAATTATTTTTTTTGAGAATAAAATCCAATCTAGTATTTACCATTTTTTCGAGTAGTTTACAAAGACAGCTTGTAAGAGCAATGGGCCTGTAATTTTTTGGTTCAGTAGCATCTTTACCTGGCTTAGGAAAAGGAATAACAATAGCATCGTGCCAAGCAACAGGGAAAATATTTTCAGTCCAGATCCTATTGTAAAGATGAAGGAGATTATTGAGAGACTGTTTTGATAAATGTTTAATCATAATGTAGGTAACACCATCTGGTCCAGGAGCAGAGTTACGACAATTTTTCAAACTATTTTGTAATTCATTTTCAGTAAAAGAACTATTGTAGTCTGGTGAAGAACGGGAGTGAAAATTAATTGGTGAACGTTCAGAATTATGTTTATATAACAAAAAAGGTTCAGAGTAGGAATTAGAGCTGGATATGTCAGATAAAGTTCTACCAATGGTGTTTGCAATATTTTTAATAGATATTATAGTTTGGCCATTATCCTTTAAAAATGAAATACTTTGATTAGAATGAATTCCCATTGCTCTCTTGACACAATGCCAAAGCTGTTTACTGCTTACATTGGAGGTAATGCTGGAAACATATTTAATCCAAGAATTTTTTTGGGAGTTTCTGCGGATTCTTCGGGCGGCTGCCCTTGCTTTTTCGAATGCGATATAATTAGCAGTAGTTGGATACCTCCTAAAAATTCCCCAAGCTTTTTGTTGCTGTCTTTTTGCATTATTGCATTCTTCATTCCACCATGGCTTTGAATTTTTACTGAGACGTCCACAGGATTTTGGAATACTAATATCAGCTGCATTTATAATACACTTTGTGACATCAGTGATTGCTCTGTTGATATCACCCACAGTCGGTTGGTTGGTTGATTGATGTTTATTGGCGCAAGGTCCACAATGGGACATACTGCACCAAACAAAAGTATAAACACTAGCTTCTGGATGGGTTTTACCCATACAGATGGTCAGTAAAAAACACATTGAAAATTAAAACAATAGGTAAATAATAAAATAACAAGACAAATATTGAAATAATAGAAAGCAGAGTAAAAAGAGTATAAAATAAAATGATGTAAAAAGTTATGAACAGTGTATATATATAAACCGAAGTAAAAGGAGATGAACAGTGTATATAATAAAAAGATGAACAGTATAAAATATAAAATCAAATGTCATGATAAAAACCAGCTACTTTTAAAAAATTCGTCATGCGATGATGAGGGTTCACATCTAAAAGGTTCGTCAGATTGGGTGAAGATGAATTAAAATGCTGACGATAGAGATGACGAAGGCAAGGGCAGTCGGTGAGAATATGGCGAATGGTAAGTGCACTATAATGACATTTCGGACAATCAGGTTGTTGTTCCCCAAGCAATAAGTATTTATGAGTGAGTCTTGAATGCCCGATTCTTAGTCTAGTTATAATGACATATTTTCTAGGGGTGAGGGTTGGCCAGATTGAAATGTGAGGTTTTATTTCTTGCAATTTGTTATTGTTTTTGTTATTCCACTCCCTTTGCCAAATACTTTTAAAATAGCTTTTAAGTGTGTGCTTTATGTCATCATATGGAACTGGACAGTTTAAAAGTACGGAAGCCTGCCTTGCGCCGTTGTCTGCTGCTTCATTTCCTTTAATCCCTACGTGGCCAGGAACCCAGCAAAACAAAATGTCGAATCCCTTTTTCAAAAGGTCATTATAAGTATTTAAAATTGAGATGAAGGAGAGGTTACAAGAGTTAGAAGAGAGCGAATCAAGAACACTCTTCGAGTCAGTATAGATTATGAATTTTCTACTCTGATGAGATGAAATAATATTAAGAGCAACCTCAACCGCAAAAAACTCTGCAGAGAAGATGGAGAATGAGTTAGGGAGTTGATAGCTAAAAGTTGTATTACCACTGATAATACCACAACCGACTTTATTAGTTGTTTTGGAGCCATCAGTAAAAATCTCAACATAGTCCTTGTAGTCAGAGCGATGAGATGAGAAAAGTGTTTGAAAAATGGAAGCATCTGTGTTAGATTTGTCAAACCCCTTAAACGGATGAAGACAAGAAATAACTTGGAAATTCCAAGGCGTCATGTTTAAAAAAGACCGGGGACGAACTTTGGTATGAATATGAGAAGTGACCGCAAGAAAGTTCTTAATCCTAAGAGAAAAATGAGGGATGCAAGATTGCCGACTTACATAAAGATTATGATCATTGTTATTTAAATGTGAGTGAAGTGGATGATTAGGATGTGAAAGGATGCGATAGTACAATTCAAGTGAAAGTCTTTGTCTTATATCAGTGAGAGAAGGCTCCACACAGTCAGCATATAAACTAAAAACAGGACTAGTCCGGAATGCTCCTGAGCAAATTCTAAGTGCACTGTGGTGTGTTGTGTCCAGTTTTTTAAGGTAAGAATGAGCTGCTGATCCATAAACCTGGCAAGCATAATCTAGTTTATGATACAATTAGTGATGTCAGTGACTGCTTTGTTTATATCACCCTCAGTCATTTCGTATGTGATGGTTGCATTTATAGTGAAAGTAGTCCAGTTGGCCTTGTCATAAATATAATGTGGATTTGTAGGATGATGATCATTAAAATTATAAAAAGATAAAAATAAAGGAAAATGGTCACTATTATAAAGGTCGTTACTAACAAAGAAATTGAAATATGGATACAAAGTTGCAGAGCAGATGACCAGGTCTATTGCATGAAAAGTTCTGGAAGGTTCATGAAAATATGTGTTGTCACCATTATTTAAAATACATAAATTATTGTCAGTGATTAAGTCTTCAATAGTTTGTCCACGAGGATTAATATCGGGACTACCCCAAAGTGGACTGTGCCCGTTTAAATCACCAAGAATTAAATAAGGTGTCGGCAGTTGTGAAATAAGCCTATTTAGGTCACTTGGGCGAATGGCCATATTTGGCGGTAAATAGACTGCAGATAGTGATAAGTATGTGTATATGGATCTGAACTGCAATAGCCTGGATATCGGTATTTAAAGTGATACATGAATGTGGAATATTATTAGAGATTAAAATGGCTACGCCACCTGTAGCTCTATCAGAATGTGTAAAATCTTTCCTGAAACACTGATAGCCACGGATTTTAACAATATCTTTTTGTCTTAGGTATGTTTCCTTTATTATTTTTCCCATTTGAAGTCGAAGTGGGAATTTTAATTTCTTTTTCTTAATGATATTGAGACGAGAGGGTGAATTAGAATGTTTTAGAGAGGCAGAGTTAAGACTTTTTTCAGACAATAAGGTTTTAGCAGTTTGTGGAATTTTCTTTAAATTTCTTGATTTTGATGAAGAGGACTGTGAAGAGTTAGAAGACTGATTTGGTTTGGATTGTAAGTTTTGGGAATTGTTCACTGTAGTTTCGAGTGGAGAGCTAGTATTGGGTATTTTTGTAGAATTACGTGTAACAGTTTCAACTGGTGGGCTGGTATTGATTAGAGAGTCAGTTTGTGTAGCTATTGTTTTACAAGTTTTTTTGGTGGAAGTAACAGCAGCATATGATTTACCAACGATGGGTGTTCTAGATTCTACTATTTTTCTGGCTTCTGGGTATGATATATTTTGTTTTGTTTTAATGGTTTGAATCTCTTTTTCTATTTTCCATTTTTCACAAGACTTAGAATATGACGGGTGATCTTTTTTACAATTTACACTACAAACTGTGGCTTCACAATTTTGACTGTCATGATCAATGGCACTGCAACGGGCACATGTCTGTTTTCCACGGCAGGATGTTTTAGAATGGGCAAAACGTTGGCAGTTGAAGCAGCGTAACGGATTTGGTATGTATTGTCTGACGGGGCATTCAAGATACCCAGCTTTTATTGATGTTGGGAGTTTTGGGGAATTTATAGTTAAGATAATGTGTTTAGTTGGAATTGGTTTATTGTCGCGAAATATGGATATACGTTTTACTCCGATAACTTTTTGCTCTTTGAGGTTTTCAAGAATTTCGGCTTCTGGTATAAACTGGAGGTCAGATTCAGAAATGACACCACGGCAAGTATTTAGAGTTCTATGGACATCAACAGTGACTGGAATATTTGCAAATTGATTACATTTTTTTAAGTTGTTAGCTTGTTTGGCATTTTCGACTTCAATTAAAAGTTCGCCCGATCTCAGTTTTTTTATAGACTTTGGATCGCCCATTATTGATTGACATGCTTTCTGTATAAGAAAAGGCAATTTCCTTAGAAAATCACCCTCTTTTCTTTTTATCACAAAAAATCTAGCTTCTGAGGTCATAAATACATTGCTCTCATTCAGAGTGGAAGAAAATTCTTCCATTCTGTCCGCCCAAGTTTTCGCCTTTGAATTTTCACTAGTTTGGCCCGAGCCAGACGCATTATTCGTATTTCCTTTGTTTGTCGCCATATTGAGATAAGTAAAATGGGTCGAGGGTTTCCTTAGTCCCACAAGTCAGCCCGTTTCTTGAACAGACGGAAAAGCAAAGGGTTTTCAGAATCACTCCCTGGGACACCCATAACCACTCACCAGCTACCAGACTGTCGACCCAGATTGGGAATCATATGTGGTAGTTGTGTTAGTCCGGTGTTTCTCGTTCGAGTAGTCACCGTTGTCTCACCTTCACCAAGGGCACCAGTCTCCCAGTGTGCTCCCAAGGCTAGACTACCGTGAGACCCTCACCAAATCGCCAACCCAATAACCAGCGCCACATCAACACCGAAGTTTTTCAAATTTTTATTTTTATTTTTTTTTTTTCCAAGAACAATGAACAAGAACAAGTACCAAACCTTTATCGGCAGTAAAAACCAAAAATACAAACAAGGACGAAAAAGCAAGAAAAATGCCAAAAACTTAGGGGGGGAGCGGGAAAAAACTAAACTGAAATTAAAGAAAAGAAGGTAGAAGGTTAAAAAAAAAAGAAAAAAAAGAAAGAAAGAAGAGTAAAAAAAGATCACTCGGCCCCGGGGGGCGTGACTCCCCCCTGCATACCTGAAGAAGGTACCCCCCCTGGGGGTTTGTTTTCTGTGATAATAAACTTCAAAAATGGGCAAAATATGTTAGTTTTTGCATTATGCATATTGCATAAGTCATAACTTGTTCCCTAATTGTCACAGAACCTTATTTTTGCTGTTGTTAGAAAGTGCTTGAATAGGCCTTTCATTTGATATATTACATACATATATTTCTTGGATTTTTAATTTCAAGGTCAAAGAATTTGACCTATATTTCAAAAAGTGTGTTTCTTAAAAAAAAAATAAAAAAAAAAGTATGGTATTCTTACATAAATATATTGTAAAATATCTGTGCATATTAATTTGGGATTTCTATGGGATTCTGAATTAAATTAAAATGTTAATTTGTGTCTCACCTAATACAGTATTAGATTTTTTTAAAGAAAAAAAAAAAACTTATCTTAAAAAAAAAAAAAAAAAAAAAAGAGAGAGAAAATTTTTACTGCAATCATATTACAACATAATATTTAGTAATAAAATACTGCAATTAATATCTCTATTCTATTCATCTAATTTTATTTTACATGAATTTAACAGAATTTTTTTTTTTCTCCCCATATATTAAAAAAAAAAAAAAAAAAAATAGCATGGGGTACTTTTTAACAAAAAGATTCTACTACTAAAATCTAATTTTGCTATGAGAAATAAATTGCATAGCAGTTTTCTCATTTTCACTTTTATTTTCATTTATCTTAATATTCCTTTTCACATTTTTAAATCATGCTACATGATCATTGTAGAACTATATGTTGTATCTTTTTAACTATGCAGTTTCTCAAACAGTTAAATTATGTAGGGCCATGTGGTCACTAAACTGACATGAGTCACTACCCCTGCATTTTAAGTCAGATAAGCATAGATCATATAAGGCATTTTGTCTGTGATCATCTTTTGAAGAAGTTATAGTGAACTATTGCTCAAGATTTTATTTCCTTTACTATCTTCTGTTTACAAATTTTGAAGTTTTACAATTTTCTTATCATAGTTTTAAAGAAATGGACAATTTAGAGATGGAACCCTCAACTTTTACAGCTTCATGTAAAAGGTACTGTTGCAACCCATTTGAAAAGTCGTCACAATTGCTGTAAGAAAAACTTAAGAAATGTAAGCAAGAACTTTGTGAAAAAATTTACTTTTTTCAAACAAGATTACAAAATTTGTGATACTTGCCGTAAAGAATTAAAAGCATGTACTGAGAAGCAATTACTAGTTAAAAAGAAAAAAATAGAATCTAGTTCTGATGATGAATTTAGGCAAACAGATTCTTTGTGTACCCCAGAAAAGGAAGAAGCTTTAAGTTCATTGAACAAAACTTTGATTGCTGTAAGTGAGTCACCTCTATGGAAAAAACGATTATATCAGAAGAAATATCCCCAGGAAAAAATTAAGAAAACAGCAGCAGTATTCAAAAGCAGAATATTGAATATACATTCAGATCCTGAAAAAGATGCTGTTCCTCTCTCCTCTGATCATGAAATTATTGGACAACTAAAGGAAAAATTTAACTCTACAAAAGTTAAAGCATTAGAATGCAAATATTGACTACTCTCCCAAAAAGCTGGACTTTGAAAAATATTCAAAATGAATTTGGTGTATCAGATTATACGTGTATCAGATTATTAAAATTTTACGTACTTTAATTTAGGCTTGATTTCTAACAAATATGTATTGGAACACTAAAGTTTCTCAGAAATTATGTCTGTACATTCATACTCTTATTTTACTACTCTACTGATAAATTTCGTAAACTTTTACTCTAGTTTTCGAAATCACAAATCATTTCTTATAAATATCAGTAAGGCAAAACAAGTGTGGTTTATTGCTTTTGATATTTCATTTACTACATATAAGCTGAAATTATGGTTGGTTGGTTGAATGGCTTTTTTTGGCGCAAGGTCCAAAGTAGGACATGCTGCGCCAAACAAATAGGTAAAAGAAAATGAAGCCTCTGGATGGGTTTACCCATCCAGAAAGTCATTAAAAAAACACAGAAAAAAGAAGTAAAACTACATATAAGATAAAATCAAAAATAATAAAAACAGTATACAATAAAAACAGATGTAAAATAGGATGAACATTGTAAACAATAAAATCAGATGTCAAAGTAAAAGCCAGCCTCCTTTAAAAAGTTTGTCAACTGATGATGAGGATTTGCACCTAAAAGGCTTGTCAGATTGGGTGAAGATGAATTGAAATAATGCCTATACAGATGACGAAGACAAGGACAGTCAGTGAGCAGATGGCGAATGGTAAGCACACAGAAATGACATTTCGGACAGTCAGGTTCCTGTTGTCCAAGTAGTAAGTATTTATGCGTGATCCTTGAATGCCCAATTCTTAAACGAGTAATTATGACGTCATGTTTTCTAGGACTCAGTGTAGGCCAGACTGCAATTTGAGGTTTTATTTCAAGTAATTTATTATTTTGCTGATTATTCCACTCCATTTGCCAATTATTTCTGAAAATATTTTTTAGTGTGTGCTTGATGTCATCATAAGGTATAGGACAGTTTAATATAATAGAAGCCTGCCTTGCGGCTTTGTCTGCTGCTTCATTGCCCTTGATGCCAACATGACCAGGAACCCAGCTAAACAAGATGTCAAATCCCTTTTTCAGAAGGTCGTGGTAAGTTTTTAAAATTGAAGTGAAAGATGGGTTACAAGAGGTAGATGAAAGAGAATCAAGAACACTCTTTGAGTCTGTATATATAATGAATTTGCGATTTGGATGAGATGAAATAAAATTAAGGGCAACCTCAATAGCTAAAAACTCTGCAGAGAAAATAGAAAAAGCGTTTGGAAGTTCATAGCTTAGAGTAGTATTGTCAGAGATAATCGCACAACCAACCTTATTGCTTGTTTTAGAACCGTCAGTAAAAATTTCGGTATAGTCTTTATAACTGCTCCGATGAGCTTTGTAGAGGGTCTGAAAGATAGAGGCATCAGTGTTACCTTTGTCAAAACCTTTGAAAGGATGAAGACATGAAATACCCTGGAAGTTCCATGGAGTCATATTTAAAAACCCACTAGGACGAATTTTGGTATGAAGATGATGAGGGATGCCGGCAAGATTATTCTTGATTCTGAGACCAAAATGTGGGATGCAAGATGGACGGTTTGAAAAGAGATTTTCATTACTGTTATTGATATGAGGATGAATTGGATGATTAGGATGAGAAAGTATCCTATGGTACAGTTGTAAAGATAACTGCTGTCTAATATTAGTAAGGGAAGGCTCTACGCAGTCAGCATATAAACTGACGACTGGAGAAGTTCGAAAGGCCCCTGAGCAGATCCTAAGCGCACTGTGATGTACTGTGTCAAGTTTTTTAAGGTAAGAGTTTGGAGCAGACCCATAAACTTCACAGGCATAGTCTAATTTTGATCGTATTAAGGAGCGGTAGATTTTTAGTAAAGAAATGCGATCAGCACCCCAAGATGTGTTTGCAAGTACTTTTAAAATATTTAAAGTTTTTTCACATTTCGTCCTTAAATAAGAAATATGGTCTTTAAAATTGAGTTTTTTGTCAAAAATTACACCCAAAAAACGGGCAGAGTCAATTACCGAAATAGGTATGTCATTAATAAAGATTTGTGGATCAGGATGAAGACCACGTTTGCGGCAAAAATGCACACACTGTGTTTTGTCGCTGGAAAAAGTAAAACCATTTTTATTAGTCCATTTAAGAATGTTTTTAACAGCAAGTTGTAACTGTCGTTCAATGAAGCGCATATCATTTCCCTGACAAGAAATCTGCAGGTCGTCAACGTATAGACAGCCGTGAACAGTTTGTGGAAGTTGTTTTAAAATATCATTGATTTTTAATGAGAAGAGTGTAACACTCAAGACACTGCCTTGAGGTACACCTTCGTCCTGAAAGTAAAAGTCTGAATAAACTGAACCAATTCGAACTTGGAAGCGTCTGACTCTCAAAAAATTTTTAATAAAAAAGGGAAGGTTACCACGAAAGTCCAAATTAAATAGATCCTTCAAGATGCCATGGCGCCATGTCCTGTCATATGCCTTTTCCATATCAAAAAAGATTGACACCAAATGGTTACGTCTAACATTAGCTTTCCGAATATTTGTCTCTAGAAGTAAAACATTGTCAATAGTAGAACGGCCATGCCTAAAACCACTTTGCCATGGGGATATTAACCTTTTCTTTTCAAGAATATAGACCAGCCTAGTATTTACCATTTTCTCGAGCAGTTTACATAAGCAGCTAGTTAAAGCAATTGGCCTGTAGTTTTTTGGATCGGTTGCATCTTTGCCGGGCTTAGGAAAAGGAATGATAATAGCATCATGCCAAGCAATAGGAAAGGTATTTTCGGTCCAGATTCTATTATAAAGATGAAGGAGATTTTTAAGAGACTGTATCGATAAGTGTTTGATCATAAGGTAAGTAATGCCATCAGGACCAGGGGCAGAGTTATGACTATGTTTCAAACTATTGTTTAATTCATTTTCAGTAAATGGGCTATTGTAATTGTGTGATGAGCTGGACCTAAAATTTATTGTTGAACGTTCAGAATTATACTTATAAGATAGAAAAGGTTCACAGTAGGAGTTCGAGCTAGAGATATTAGATAAAGTTCTACCAATGGTATCTGCAATATTTTTCATTGAAGTAATCGTTTGGCCATTATATTTTAAAAAAGAAATACTATGATTAGAGTAAATTCCCATTGCTTTTTTTACGCGATGCCAAAGCTGTTTGCTACTTATATTGGGGGTAATGCTGGACACATATTTAATCCAGGACTCCTTTTGTGATTTTCTGCGGATTCTTCGAGCATTTGCTCTTGCTTTCTTGAATGCAATGTAGTTGGCAGTCGTTGGGTACCGCCTAAAAATCCCCCATGCTTTTTGCTGCTGTCTTTTTGCAATATTGCATTCATCATTCCACCATGGTTTTGAATGTTTACGGAGACTCCCAGATGATTTTGGAATAGCAAGATTAGCTGCATTTATTATACAATTAGTGACATCAGTGATTGCCCTGTTGATATCACCTTCAATCATATCATGGGTTATAGTTGCATTGATAGTGAAAGCAGTCCAGTTGGCCTTGTCATATATATAATGTGGATTACGTGGATGATGTTCATTAAAATTATAAAAAGATAAAAATAAAGGAAAGTGGTCACTACTATGTAGATCGTTACTCACAAAAAAATTAAAATATGGATATAGATTGGGAGAGCAGATGGCAAGGTCAATAGCATGGAAAGTCCTAGAAGGTTCATGAAAGTAAGTATTGTCCCCATTATTTAAGATACACAAGGAGTTGTCAGAAATAACATTTTCAATGATTTGACCACGGGGGTTATTATTAGGGCTTCCCCACAGCAAATTATGTCCATTGAAATCTCCAAAAATTAAGAAGGGGGTTGGAAGTTGAGAAATAAGGCTATTGAGGTCATGCTGGTTTATGGATGCATTTGGTGGAAGATAGAGAGTGCAAACGGTCATTAATAGATGAGAGTGTACCTGAATGGCAACAGCTTGAATGTTCGTATTTAAAGGTATATTGGAGTGTGTTACATTATTAGAAATCAGAAGGGCTACCCCACCTGTAGCTCGGTCAGACTGTGTAAAATCTTTCCTGAAACAGGTATAGTCACGAAATTTGACTTTATCGTGTTGTCTTAAGTATGTTTCTTGGAAAGCGAAGCATATAGGTTGATGATCAGAGATGATATCTCTGATTTCATCACGTTTATTAATAAAACCCCGGCAATTCCATGAAATGAAATTGGTCATTTTTTTTTTTTTTTAGATTATAACATCCACGTCATTGTCCTCTGATGCAGTAGACATTCCGTCCTCCCCATCAGAAGGATGGAGGCTGATCGTATCATCTTGTTTTGGAACGTTTACTTTATTACTTTTATTTGTAGTAGGAGTGGGCAATTTCATTAGTTTCTTTTTCTTGATATTGATATGAGAGGGTGAATTTGAATGTTTTAGAGAGGTAGAGTTAAGACTTTTCCCAGACAATAAGGTTTTAGTAGTTTGTGGTGTTTTCTTTAAGTTTCTTGATTTGGATGAAGATGACTGTGAAGAGTTAGAAGCCTGAATTGGATTGGGTTGTAAATTTGGGGAACTCTTTAATGCAGTTACAACTGGAGAGCTAGTATTATGAACAGTGTCAGTTTGGATTGCAATAGACTGATATGTTTTTTTGGTACCTATGGCAGCAGCATATGATTTTCCAACAATGGGTGTTCTTGATTCCACAATTTTCCGTGCTTCGGGATATGATATGTTTTGTTTTGTTTTAATAGTTTGTATCTCCTTTTCAGTTTTCCATTTTTCACAAGACTTAGAATATGATGGGTGATCTTTTTTACAATTAACGCAAGAGACTGGAGCTTCACAGTTTTGACTGTCATGGCCTACTGCACTGCAGCGGGCACATGTTTGTTTTCCTCGGCATGAATTTTTAGAGTGGCCAAAACGTTGGCAATTGAAACAGCGTAGAGGATTAGGAATGTATTGTCTTATGGGGCATTCAAGGTAACCAGCTTTTATGGAGCGTGGTAATTTAGGGGAATCTATTGTTAAAATGATGTGTTTTGTTGGAATAGGCTTATTGTCACGGAATATAGAAATACGTTTTACTGCAATAACTCCTTGGTCTTTCATGTTTTCTAGAATTTCGGATTCTGGTACATATTGAAGATCTGATTCTGAGATGACACCGCGGCAGATGTTTAGTGTTCTGTGTTGACTAACAGTTACTGGTATGTTTGCAAATTTGGTACATTTCTTAAGATTTTGTGCTTGTTTTTCATTTTCAACCTCAATCAATAATTCACCTGATCTGAGTTTCTTTACCGACTTTGGATCACCCATAATAGACTGCAGTGCTTTCTGTATCAAAAAGGGAGACGTTTGTGAAAAGTCTCCTTCACTCCTCTTAACCACAAAAAATCTAGCTTCGCACTTCATGAAAAGATTATTCTCACTCAAAGTGTAAGAAAATTCCTCCACTCTATCTGCCCATGACTTACCCTTTGAGCTTGCATTAGCTTGGCCCGAGCCAGACGCATTATTCGAATTACCTATATTTGTAGCCATAATTAGAAAGAGAAGGGAAAAGGGGTGAGTGTTTCTTCCAACACACAAACGCAAAGGGTTTTCAAGAATCCTCTCTGGGACACCCATAACCACTCACCAGCTACCAGGCCGCCGACCCAGTTCAGGCACCACATGTGGCAGTCGTGTTAGTCCGGTGTTTCTCGTTCGAGTAGTCACCGTTGTCTCACCTTCACCAAGGGCACCAGTCTCCCAGTGTGATCCCAAGGCTAGACTGCCGTGGCACCATCACCAAAATCATTGTCCCAATAGCCAGCGCCACACCAACACCGGACATACTTGGGTTAATTGGTTAATTGTTAATATATATATTTTTTGTGCTTTTTACAGTTTTATAATTTTTTTTTTTTTTACAGTTTTTTTTTTTTTTTTAACAGCCAACAAAGCAAAAACAGGGCGAGTCGGAACATAACAAAAAAGGATTAGTAGAACAAAGTGAGTGGTACATTTTTTTGTGTTTTCAAAAAAAATTTTATACTTTTTTTGGAGTATTTTTTTTTTTCAACAAAACAAGAAAGGGCCAAGAACTTATTGACAACACAAAATATATATATAGAAAACAAAAGTAAAAGAAACAAGCAAAGCAGTAACAACAAGAAAGTACCAAAAACCTTATTGGTAGCGAAAACAAAAAACAAAACAAACGTAAAAGAAAAAAAGGGAAACAAACAAGGCGAGAGGAGGGGAAAAAAAGATCACTCGGGCCCGGGGTGCGTGACTCCCCCTGAATACCTGAAGAAGGTACCCCCCTGGGGGCTGAAATTATGGTTAAAATTTGATGCTCATATTTAAAGATTAAAAAAATAACTCTTTTCATTTATTGTTAATCTTAACAGTTCCAGGCTGCTGCGTGAAAAGTGAGACAGTAAAACCTATAGCTAAAAAAGGCAGGTTAAGAAGAGTTTGAGTCAAGTTTTATTACATATATAGGTATTTTCCTTGTAATGGAGAAAGTAACGTTTCAGGAACTTTGTTTCTTTTTCAGAAATGATGCACTGGTGAGTTCCAATGCATTCCATCTAATATAGAAAAATTCACTGAAGTATGGGAACTGCGTTCTCATTCAAATTAAGCCCTGTTTTATACACTGAATCATTATAGAAAAAATGTATTTTAAATCATTTGCTTATTTTTCTTTTTTGGGTGCTACTTTTTGTTATGTGTATTCAATATATAAAATCTTTTAGCTCAATTTCTTTATAAAAACTAGTGTGTTGCTGTAAATATTCTTGTTTCCTCCCTTTAAATGAATAGTTCCATTTTTCTTTAATACAAATTACATAAGTTAATTTGTATGAAAAACTTGCTCATGTCAATTTAAGGAGTTTTTTTTTTTTTTTTTGGTTAACCCTTTGCCCGGAACATGTTTTCATCATGCTTACCGGGAACACCGGTCTCACAGACCGCTATTTTTAGAAAAAGGTACAGAATTTATTTAGCGAAATTTCGTGGCGATAAATTATGAATTCTTGCAGCCATAACTTTACTTTCTCAATCATGACGTATTATAGGGACGATAGGATATCATATGGTTGATTGGATTTAATGCCGCATTAGTACTGCGCAACGAGTAATTGGCGACGGTCTGGGACGCACCCCTAAGGATGGTCCGGAGACGTGCCATCATAATTTTGATCCTGCCCGATTAGGTGACCCCCAGAGCTATAATTTGGTATATTATATGATTGAATCATCTGGTTTCTGAAATTATTCTTTTTTAATATGTTTATAGTGACCAGTTTAGAGTACTTTTATAAATACGAAGCATTAAAATTATTAAACGAATGTAATTACGGCGCTGATTTTTGAATTCTAAATAACCACACTAATAAAAAGTTATAAATAAACAAGTTCTTATTATTTTTCGAACTACAGGAAATGAGTCTGCGCTCGGATTGGAAGAAATTTTGTCACCATGTTTCGACTATTGAGTTACCGAATTTCGTGCACTTTGAGATGCATTCACAAGCGGTACCATCGACAAGATATTAGAGTACACCCCGGACTAGTAACCTTTTTGCTATCCAACATCAGGTCTCCACCATTTAGTCAAATCATCCACCAAACCGACATGAAAATTCCACCAAGGCAAGTTTCCTCCACCTTTGTTATCGCTGTTTTATATTTCGATTGGGTGTAAATTAAACATATACCAAAACCTACACTAGCTGAAATGGAAAGCAAGTAACCTAATCCTTGTTATTGTTTAAAAGCTGTTCCGTTTGAATTTTGTTTGGATGAATGAATGGTTGGGTTTTACGTCGCACTAGTGCTGCTCAGATGGGCAATTGGCGACGGTCTGGGACACACCTCTAGAGGTGGTCCGGAGACATGCCATCACAATTTTGATCCTCCACGGAAGGGATCCTCTCCCGTTTCGGTGACCCCGAGAGGGACTTTTGTTTAGAGTTTTGGTAGTAACATGCAAAATCCCAAGAACCAGTTGCCAAGACAGCGATTATTACCAAAAGAAGGCGCAAAAACCGTAGTGATGTTCCGGGAATTTTTCTCCATAGACAATATAGGGAATCCGTACTCTACTAGTATATCTGCTCAATGAGGGTTACACCTTTTTTTTTTTTTTTTTTTTCATGTGTGCAAAGCGTACATTCGTGTGTCTAAGTGATTGCTGAGCTTTCTTGTACAACCGGCAGCAAAAGTATCCGAGTACTAGAAAATAATTCTGATGCCAAACAATTACACTTAACACTGTTTTGTTAAATAAATCCTTGTTGAATCATGTTGTTAGACTAAGAACATGACCCGACAGGGTTTATTTAACAAAGCAGTATTAAGTGTACTTTTTTTAGAGGGATTATTGCTAGTGCTCGGATACTTTTGCTGGTACACACAATGGTAATGACATGCCTCGTCCTGGACCACTTGTTGGGGTGGACTCTAGACTTCCACAAATTGCTCATTACGTAGCTATCATGTGATATTTAAACTAGGGTGACCAAATGTCCTGAAATTAAGGGGTTAACTAAAGTGACTGAATGTCTCAATTTATTGGGGACAGTCACCACTTTTGGCAGTTTGTCACTATGAACAAGATTCGACAAGGATTTATTTAACAAAACTGTAGTAAGCGTACTTTTTTTTTGCATAGGAATTTTTGCTACTGCTCGAATACTTTTGCTGCCGAATGTACAGTCGGTAACAAAAGTATCCGAACACTAGCAAAATTTCATATGCAAAAAAAGTACGCTTAATACAGTTTTGCTAAATAAATCCTTGTCGAACCCTGTTCTTAGACTGGCTAAGCACATGAATCGACAAGGATTTATTTAGCAAAACTGTATTAAGTGTACTTTTTTTATATAGGAATTTTTGTTAGTGTTTGGACACTTTTGTTACCGACTGTACTCTTGCCAGTAGTCAAAAGCAATGCTATTCTGTGAGGATATCTGCTTCCACAATACCCATTACCTAATATTCTTTTTCCGAAAATTGGTTTTTTGCATTTTATTTTCTAGCCCCTTCCCCCCCCCCCCCCCCCAAAAAAAAAAAAAAAAAAAAAAAAAAATGCAGTTTATTTTATTTTTTGTATTATTATTTTTTATTCAAAAATAAAATGTAAAAAATAAAAATAATTAAACTATTTTAGAAAATGAGTGCAAATTTAACGGTTGTGAAATTTTCTAAATGTGAAAATGGAATTTAAATAATCATCAATTGTGGAAGCATATTTCCCCACTGAATAACATCACCTGTCGGTGAAGTTTGGTATTATACAGTCGGCAGCAAAAGTCTCCGAACACTAGCAAAAATTTCTATATAAAAAAAAGTACATTTAAAACAGTTTTGTTAAATGAATCCTGTTTTTAGACTGACTAAGAACTAGATTCGACAACGATTTATTTAACAAAACTGTATTAAGTGTACATTTTTTACATAGGAATTTTTGCTAGTGTTCGGAGACTTTTGTTACCGACTGTACTAAGAAAAGCAAACTTAAAAAACAAAACTTTTAGAAAGAAGTTGCAATTATTGGCAATGTGCTGTTAGCGCTCAAAAATTGAGATTCCTAATATCCTCATGACATTTTACATGTTTATTTTTTTTTTTCAACATTAAGGGGATTGCCCATTGCGCAACACTAGTGCGACGTAAAACTCATCCAACCAACCAACCAACCGTCAACAGTAAGCGGCTCCGGACCTGCTCACTCTTCCAATCCCAAAGGGTAGTTTCCTTGTTTGAACAGATTTTACGTTGTACTAGTGCCACGCTGTGGACAATTGGCAACGATCCGGGACTCATTATAGGGTTGTTCTGAGATATGCCATCTTCTACAGGTTGAGTGTATTTTACGTCGCACTAGTGATGCAGTTAAATAGACTTGGCGTCTTCGACGTTTATCACCAAACGTGCCGGTACCGTATTCTAGGAATGTGCATCCGCAATTCCCTGCACTAAGCCTAACCTTTAGCGGTCTCAGAGACCGATGTTCCGGTATAAGGGTTAATGGAACCATTAACATCTTTTAAATCATTTCAAATAATAGTTCTGGCTTACCTAACTTAATTCATACATTGTTTTAAGTAAGTTGTGTTAAAATTAAACTTTTAAAATACAAAAACGCCATTGCTGTAATAAATTTTTAAAAAGGTGCTATTTTTAAAAAGAGCATTTTACTTTAATAATAGTGCTTTTAGATGAGATTTTATTTTTTAAATCTTAAATATAATTAATTGAACCTAAGATTACACATAATATTCTAAACGGCCTGCAATATTTATTTAATTCCTTTATTATTATTCATATAATTTAGCAAATTTGCCAATCAAACAGATTTAAAAATTAAGAAAAATTGTTTTCATTAATAATTGCTAAAAATGACACTGCCCCTTCATTTTGGCTCCATCAATGACTGAGAGGCTCTACTCTTGAAGCTAGCAGATAGGATAAAGTTCAAATCCAGGTCATGTTTATTGGCTTAGCTATTTGAAATTTTCTGTAGCCTTCTTCAAAACTCATATGAATATAAGTTAGGAACCCATAGAAAGATATTTATGGCAATTCTTCAAACCTGGGACCATTGTGTAGTCAATTGAACTCAACTCCCTGTGCCAACACCTTTTATGCTGCCCATGTTTTTAAAGTTTAAAAACTTTATGGTCATTTTAAAATATTTTTTTTTTTTTTTTTTTTAACAAAAAATTGCATTATACTACCATGTTTATGACTATGTTTACTACCATGTTTCTAAATGTTTATTGATAACTTTAAGAGACTAATGCAAAAGGCCACACAGGGAGGGGGGGGGGAGTTAAAAAAATCATTACTAGAGAAAGATGTGGCACTTTTTTGTCTACGTAAAGCATTTATTGCAATTTAAAATTGATGATTGTGCACTTTTTTTAAGTACTGCCTTTGTCCCTATTTCTTATTTTGAAATTGAAGACACTATGCTAATTTGTTTCCACTTTTCTATTTTTTGAAACTTGCTTTTTTATTACACAGTGCCACTTATTCCCCGAATGGTAACTTAGGAAATTTTTTTTTTTTTTTTTTTTATAGAATCCTTCCTCCCATATCTTGTTACAAAATTTGGCACCATTCTCAAAATTAGATTGTACTACAGAGCAATGTCAGTTTAATTATGGCCAACTTGTATTTAAATAAAGCGTGACCCTCTAGAATAAAATACATTTTCAAAGCAGCCCAAAAAGTTTTTTGGATTTGAACAGGTCTGCTATACATTTATGCACTTGAATTTTAAAACTACAGTGATTTTGATGGACATAATGGAGAATATCTATTATTACTCATTTTATGCAATAAAGAATTTCTTAAAGAAAATAATTCTATTAATGGTTCCCTAAGCTGAAAATTTTTGAAAAACACTAATATACCTAAATAGCATTTGTTCTGTATTCTAAATATTTTCGATTTCCAGATTATTTAAACTTAAAATATTATTAGACATGTAAACTTGAGAAGCAGTAAGCGCTGTGAAATTAACCCTAGTTTACAGAAAAGGATTGATTATTGATATTAATTTCTTTTAAAAATGTATGCCTCAAAGAAAAGTTCATCTTTCGTTAATTTGGTAATATTCAAATATATTTCTCCATTTAATGTGTTCAAAAAAGCAGCTGTGTCATTAATATAATTTTAATATTGATTTTTATATCTCTGCAAATCTATGTATTTTATAAAAATTCAATCCAGATTTTGTTATTTGCTAAAGTTAATATCCTTTGTTTTATAACATTTAAAATAAAATAAATTGGATATGCGTTTTAGTAACTTCAGTTTGCATTATAACAAAATAATATCAGTTGGTATAAGTTACTATCTTTATTATATTTAAGCGTGATTATTGTAGAAATAAGAAAAAGGTGTGCAAAACTTTTCTTTTTTAGTAATTATTTAATAAAATAATAATAATGACTAGCTCTTTTTTTAGTAATTTTAACAACAATTTTGCCCTTTTGTAAAATGTCTTCAGAATTTTTTATTTATTTTTAGATTGCCCGAGTGCATGCAGTAGTAACTACAATTAAATTGAGGTTTATCACTTACAATTAAAATTTTTGGCCCATGATTTTAAAATATGCATTTCCCCCTCATCTTCCCTTCCTTGCATACACTGAATAATAAATGTTTCTATAATTATTTTGAGAAATATGTAATTTTACTCTTTTGTTTGTATTGCCCATTCGGCTATATAAAATTTAAAAAGAAATATTTTTGAGTACTTAAAAATTGCATTTGTTTAGAAAGTATTAAGAAATTTAGTATTTTAGTTCTAATGTTTAATTAAAAGATACCTTGTTAAGTTTTTTTTTTTTTTTTTAGAAATAAAGAAGTCAAATTTCAACAGGATTTAGTATTTTTAGTATTAATATTTTATATTAAGGCAGATATGATTTCTTTACCAACACACATATAAAAAACAATTAGATCTTTATTATTTTGCAAATAGAGTTTTTAAAAACATCTTTAATACAATTATATAGTTACTGCTTTAAAATGCATGTCCGTGCTCTCTTGTTTTCTTTTTAATTTTCAAAAATTTATTTACAGTAATGAAGTAAAATCTGTGAAATTTGAACACATAATGAAATCCCGTCTTACGCAAAATTTTTCACAGTTCTGGCCAAAAATAAAAGAACAGTATACCAGCAGTATATCATAACAGAAGCTTGCTTAATAATTTTGAAAAAAAAAAATTAACTCTGTAAGATTCCATTTTCACAGATTTTACTATACTGTGTTAGCATGTCAATAATTCATATAATTGTGATATATTTTTAAGTATTTATGTCAAAAATATGCTTAATATCTCTGAAAATATGTAATTTTGTGATATTAAATTGAAATTATCTTATTCTTGAAATTATATTCTATTCTATTGAAATTATATATAATTATCTTATAATATCTGAAATACTCTTATTAGTACTTAAATATTTCATTACTGGTACAGTTATAATCTTATTACATATAGTATGTATTTTTTCGTATATATAATTATCTTATAATATCTGAAATACTCTTATTAGTACTTAAATATTTCATTACTGGTACAGTTATAATCTTATTACATATAGTATGTATTTTTTCCATAGTGCAAAATTATTTCACATTAATTTATTATTGGTGTACATACTTTTTTGCTTTTATCTATTACTACATGAAGTTGGTGTTGTTCATGAAAGGTATTAGAATACTGGTGTTTATAAGGTGTAATTTTTATCTTTTGTGTTTCATTTTACAAAATGCTATATCATAATACAGATCAAGTATTAAACCACAGTTTTGTTCAGTCTTGTGTGAAAGATGAATGGTTTGTATATGTGACAATCTGGTGTGTTTCATAAAGACTTGTTCCTCTCAACTATTGTAAATAGTTATTGATTAATAATTTTTTTCAACAGCTAGAAATCATTGTTTCTCTTTTATTGTTCATTTATTTATTAAAAAACTAATTTTACGTAAAAAAAAAAAAAAAAAAAAGACAATATTTTAAGAGTTTATTTTCAATAATTAAATATTGACTAATATTGAAAATATTTGCATTATTTAGACATGTAGTATGTGAGTTTCCACCATTTGTATAATTTTAAAATTAATTCAAATCAAATTATCAGTTTTTTTTTTTTTTTTAATATGTGAAGTTAAATTCATTCATATATACAAAAACTTAATTTATATTATTCCATTACACATCTATACTTTGTTTATCTTAATGATAACTGAACAAGTTATTTTATTTGCAAGTTCAGACACAGAATCTATAGTTATTGGCTATTCCTAGATTCTTTGCTCCTCCTCTGTTTAAAACTGAAAACCAATGATGAAATAAGGTACATGTTCTTGCCTGTTCAGCCAATTTAGCAGCAATCTATTGTTCTATGTATGACTCATCTTTCTTGGAATATTATGTTCAGTGAATGTATAGTCTTAATTTTACTAGTAGGATCATTTGTAATACTCTCTGGAATTTTTTTGTGCTTTAAAAAGTTTCCACTTTGCAGAAAGTTTCTAGTTGTCTGCTTATGAGCATTTACTACTTTAATTTTATTTATTTGTTCTTATATTTAAAAAATTTCAAATAAATTTCATCATGGATAACAAAGGAAAAACACTGTATACTATGAATTGCTTTAATGACTTCAAAAAATCTTGTCACTCATGTGAGAAAAGGATTAAGACTTGTCATGCCATGGATGTATTCTTTAGTACCAGAAATGCCTGAAAATTCTAAAGTATGTGACAGCTGTAGGAAAGATCTTTCAAAGATGCGTAATGATAGTAAATCTATTGATCCAGAAGATTGCCCTAGCACCAGTCAATCTGAACTTAATAATAGAGCAGATGATTGTTTTACAGATACTTCATTAAATAATGAATCATTGAAATCGCTTAACAACTCTCTTATAGAGTTAGGTGAATCACCAGTAGACAAAAAAAAAGATGTAGGTACAAAAAAATTAATTCTGCTGTTAAACGGAAACTTCTGCATCATGTTAATTCTTCTAGTGATGAAGATCTTTCAAAAGATGAGATGACAAATCATTTAATAAATGCCTATCAAAACTGCAGTAGTAGAAAAAAGAAAATTATGATAACTTTGTTACCTGACAGTTGGAGCATAAGAAAAATAGCTACAATGTTCAACCTCCTAACTATCAAGTTAGGCAGGCTAAAAAACTTTTAGAACAGAAAGGGATTTTTTCAACTCCAGATCAAAGGCCAGGGAAAAATTTGTAAAATTTGTCCACAGAAACTGCTGATCTCATAAAACAGTTTTATGAAAGTGATGAAGTAAGCAGACCTATGCCAGGAATCAAAGACTGCATTTCAATGAAAGATAGTGATGGCTTGAAGGTAAAAGTCTCAAAAAGATTAATGCTCAGCAATTTGAAAGAAGCATACAAACTCTTTCAAGAAAAATCACCTACATTTCAAGTCAGCTTTTCAAAATTTGCTGAACTATGCCCAAAAAATTGTATATTAGCTGGGCAAAGTGGTACTCACTCAGTTTGTGTGTGTACTATTCACCAAAATGTAAAGTTAAAGATAGAAAATTGAAAGATGAGCACTTTCACAGATAGGAAAATAAATAATTATAAGGACTGCCTTATAAAAATGGTGTGTAATCAGCTTCAATTGACTGTTATTTTTCCAACTGTCTTAGTTGTCCGGGTACTGCAGAAATAAATCAAATTTTAAATGATGGACTTGAAGAGAATGTGATTGAAACAGTGACTTTTCGTCAGTGGATTTCAGTTGACAGATGCAATCTGGAAACTTTGCAGAAATCTGCCGAGGAATTTATTGACATTTTCTGTCATGATCTTAAAAATCTTCTCCGTCATGATTTTATTGCCAAGCAACAAAGTTCTTTTATGGCATACACAAAAGAAAATTTATCTATGTCAGAAATGGTAGTAATTTGCGATTTTTCAGAAAATTATAGCTGTTATACAAGATGAAGCCCAATCATACCATTGGAACAATGATCAAGCAACTATCCATCCTTTCGTTATTTATTTCAAAGCTGAAAATAAAATTCAACACCATAGTTTTGTTATAATTTCTGAGTGCCTTGAACACAACACAGTGGCAGTAAACTTATTCCAGCAGAAACTTATTGATTTTTTTAAATTGAAATTTGACAGCAGAGTGAAAAAAATATTTTATTTCTCTGATGGCTCAGATGCGCAATACAAAAATAAAAAGAATTTTTTAAACCTGTGCTGTCATAAGACAGATTTCGGAATCGAAGCTGAATGGCACTTTTCAGCTACTGCTCATGGTAAAGGCCCATCTGATGGAGTTGGAAGTGTAAAGAGAGAAGCAGCGAGGGCAAGTTTACAGAGGCCCTATCAAAATCAGATAATGACACCTTTACAACTGTATGAGTGAGCTGAATCTAATCTTTCTAACAAAATGAACTTCAGCTATGTCATACAAGATGAATATGTTACAAATGCAGAACGTCTGGCTCATCGCTTTAGTCAGGCAATCCCAATAAAAGGAACCCAAAAGTTACATGCTTTTATTCCGTTAAGCTGTGGGACCAAAATTAACACCAAAGCGTTCTCATTTGCCACATCATCAGTCAGCTATTCAGCCACTTCTTCTGGAGAGAATATAAATTTTACAGACATAAATGGATATATAATTTCTATATACAATGAGAGATGGTGGCTAGGTTATGTATTAGAAAAAAATGAAGAGGAAAATGAAGTTAAAGTTACTTTTCTTCATCCTCCAGGACCTGCACCATCATTTTCTTACCCATTAACACCTGATGTTCTGTGGATACCCAGCACAGATGTAATTTGCAGAGTGAATCCTATTACACCCACTGGTCGGATGTACATTTTACCAACTGAAGAAAAAGAAAAGCTCTCTAATATCCTAAACCTTTCCTGAAGTTAACACAAGTTGTTAAAAAAAAAAAAAAAAAATCATTCCTATTTTGTTTCCTCAGAATTGAATCAGCAATTATTTTAGAATGAATATTTAATCTTTACTGATTATTGTACTTAATTAGAATAATATTAGGCTTATGAAAATTTGACTTTTATTTAAAAATAAAATTCAGTATAGCGTGATTTAGCCATACATGTGAAACCTTTTCTTCCAAGATCATCAGATCCCATTAAGATCCCAAAATGAAACTTGGGGAAATGTAAGAGAATAATATAAAGAATATTTGTGAATTTTTTCAGAATTTTAAAATTGTCGTTTTTTAAAAAATTTTATTTAAAATTTAAATTTTTTTACAAATTATATATCAGATTAAAGCTTATTAAAGGAGCTTTAAAATGAGATCAAATTTGTACTTGTATCTTTTATAGTTCTTGAGAAAATGAAGTTTAACTGCCTATAAATAGAGCATTTTTTAAAGAAAATTTAAATAATCAATAATTTTTTAATTGTATGCATGAAATTTTTTTTTTTTAACAATTTTATTTATAACTATGTTAAGACTCTTAATTTACCAAGTTTCATAAAATTCTGAGAGGGTCCGTCCTAAACAGTGTGTTGATTTGACATGGAATAACCCTATATTATACTGTGAGAGCAGGCACGTAGCCAGGGGGGGGGCTTCGGGAGCTACAGCCCCCCCCCCTCCGAAATCAGAGACTATTTTTCTGTATTTACTTCCCAACATTTTTTTTAGTACTGTTTCCTGTGCAAAAAAAGTAAAAAGAAATCGGTCGATAATTTCTCTAGTTTTCTTTAGAAATCTATTGTTAGGGTTTTCGCTGACGAAAAGAAAGAAATGCGAGACATTTTGAAAGGATAATCCCTGCATTGATGGTCTGTTAAAACGCTTTAAAATACCCCCTTTTCCTTACAGTGTTTACTGTTTAGTAGTTTTCTCCGCGAATGAGATGAAATAATTTTTTCACAATGCAACATTATTTCGACTTTGTTTACATGTGCAATCTAAGGTGAAGGATAACGATGACAGTATAGCTGATTTTGAGAATGGAAATTTTTATTTTGCACGAGAAGGAAGGGAAAGACAAACTGGATGCCTTGCATGCATTGTGTGGTGAAGCAATCTGTTATCGTCTGCCCGGCAGATGATAACAGATGAAGGCGGATTTTGTCTGCCCACCTGAAACCCCTCAAATGCGTTTGGAATAGTCCTCTCCTCTTCTCTGCACTAGACTAGAGGTCTGATCCAAAGTTGCGCAATACCGAGTTTGCATTTCAGTCTTTCTGCAGTAAGTTATATTCCGATCAGTTAAAAAAAATGAAAAGAAATAGCATGCAAAGAAATTTAACGGATTTTATATATAAAAGCAGGCGAATAGAAAACGATGTTAAGTCTTGTAATGAAATGTCATCAGTCACTTTTAATACTGACAGTAATTTGAAATTAGAGGAAATTGGATACTTGGACTTGGAGACTGCTTCAAAATTTAATATGGATGATATTAGTGCTTGTATAGGCCTAAAATTAAACAATTATGAAAAAGTTCAAAAATTGAAATCTTTATGGATGCCTCCAGAAAATTATATTTTTCCTTCAGAGAAGGGCAAGAAGTTTAGTCGAACATTTCAAAGAAAATGGTTGCAGAAATTCGAATGGCTTGCATATTCAAAAATTAAAAATGGAAGTTTTTGCAAGTATTGTTTTATTTTACGATTATGATGGTAAAGGACTTCATCAAAAATTAGGTCGTCTTGTCACAGAACCATGCACAAATCTTAAAGATTCATTAGAAATTTTTCGCGAACATGAAAAAAAAGTGTTTTAAATGCTCAGAATGTAACTGCTATTTGTAATAAACGGACTGATTCAGTCTCTATTCAGTTAGATACAAGAAAAAAAGAAATTATTAAGAATAACCGTACAAAACTTGTTCCCATTGTGCAGACAATTCGCTTGTGTGGAAGACAGCAATTTTCTCTTCGCGGACACGATGATTCAGTCAGAATATCTTTAGATGAACCAACCCATAATGATGGAAATTTTCATTCATTGCTTCGATATTGTGCGAATTCTGGCGATGTGATATTACAAAAACATTTAGCTGAAAGTGCCAGTAATGCAATATATACAAGCCCTACAATTCAAAATGAATTGATTGATTGCTATGTACAATTAATACAATCAAAAATTATTAGTAATATAAAACAATCTGGATTTTATAGCGTATTGGCGGATGAAACAACGGACATATCAAAAGTTGAACAATTTTCTCTTTGCTTTCGATATGTTGACAAAAATACTTTCAAAATTAAAGAAGACTTCGTCACATTTATTCCAGTTTATGATTTAACTGGGGCTGGTCTGAGTAAAAGTATTATTAATGCTATTTCAGAACTTGGATTAGATTTGAGCCAAATGAGAGGAGAAGGATATGATGGTGCATCGTCTATGTGCGGTCATTTAAGAGGTGTTCAAGCTCTGATACGAGAAAAAAATCCGAAAGCCATCTACATACACTGTGTTTCCCATAGCTTAAACTTGTGTTTATCTGATGGCGCCAAAGTACGTGAAGTGAGAAATGCTTTTGCAACTATGGCTGACATCTGCACATTTTTCTGTTCATCTGCAAAACGTACTGAAATTCTTAAGTCTAAAATTAAGGAGATAAAACCAAAATGCACAGCTTTAAAACTGAAAACTCTGTGTGAAACAAGATGGGTATTACGACATAAAGCCGTACTTCTATTCAAAGAATCTCTAATTCCTATTACAGCTGCACTGGAACATATAGAAGAAAATGATAATTCAAGCAAAGCTTTCGATTTATTGCTAAAAATATGTTCATACCCGTTTTTAGTTATAATTTTTATAGCTAGCTGTGTGCTTGGATTAACTTACGGGCCATTCTCCAGAAAGTGTGACATTTGTGTCCCTTGCTTTTATTAAGTTTATTTTCCAATAAATATTGTTCACTTTTTTAAAAACTATTATGGATATCTTATTGCATATTTTAAAAGCATTAAATGTATTATATCATAAAAATCATGATTAGCAACTCAATTTAAAAGTGTGAAATGTCACTTCTGTTCCCTTGTCCCCAACCTTACAGTCAGATATTTAAAGCAAATTTTCAGTGTAAATAAAAAGCATGTTAAACATACACTGTGCATATTTTTGTTGGTAAATGCTTAGAATACTAGATATTTATAATATGTTTTTCATTAGAAGTAGTGTAAAAAGGAGAGTTCACCGCCACGGTGGAGGCGCGGAGGCGCGCTGAGGCGCGCGCGCCTCCACCCTGTTGGAGCGCACCTCCGCGCCTCCACCGTGGCGGTCAACGTCTCCTTTTTACACTACTTAGTCATCATCTTGGACGAGGGGGTGTTGCCACCGGAAGAATAGAAACTGTGTGTTGCCACCGGAAGAATAGAAACTTTGACTATCATCTTGGATGAGGTTTGGTGCTGCCATCTATAGGGAATTTTGAGGAGTTAGATTTATTTTCCTAAATTTCGGGACTTAGTATTTTTTTTTTTTTTTTTCACAATTTCGAGGACTTCAAAATTTTTTCGAATTTTTGCAAGGGGTTAGATTCGAACCGAAGGTAAAATAGTTTCACGGCTTGATAAGTGGATAAGGGTTTTATTTATCAAACCATGAAGCTATGCTTGTGAGTGCACTTATAAGGTATATAAAGAGAGGCGTTGCGCTAGTGAGTCATTCTGAAAAGTATCTTCGTACGAGGAAGGTATGATGCGCTTTCGTGTGAATGTGAGTCATAATAAAATTTTGTGTTGTAACGATGGAGGTGTATCAGAATCCAAGTCACGAGGGAAGTTTTGGTGGTGTAAATGCCTTATTTCGTGCTGCCAAAGGCAAAATCTCGAAGAAGAAGATTCAGGACTGGCTGAGCGGAGTCGATGCATACACGTTGCACAAACCTGTTCGAAGAAAGTTCCCGACACAAGATAAAACAAAGGGTTGATGTGTATTATAGAATTAAAAACAGGGTATAGACATTAAAATTTAGATGTTGCCATTGGAAGAGTATAAATAATTTCCGGTGGGACTTAACATTTTTGACTGAATGAAACAATGAATGACTGAAATTAATTAACATCAGTAACAATTTATGAGTATTTTAGAAACTTAGCATTTTTAGAGATTAAAAATATATTGTGTTAAGATAATAAATAAGGAATTTAAATAGGAGTTCATACTTTTAGTGTTGTCATTGTAAATTGATATTTGGAAATTTTTACAGAATTTATAGAAACAAGATGATTCTAATACTGCATTCTAATTGGTTAATGAGTATACTTAGTATTTTAGAGCTTGAAATTTAGAAATTTTTACAGAATTAAATAGAAATTATCGTATTTTGAGGATAAGTGTCATCAGTGGATTAACACACAGATTTAAAAACAAAACAATAATAAATAATTTAAAACACATATTTTTTCAATAATGAATGTCATACAATTATATGTATAATTAATTATTTTAAAACAAAAACGATACGCATAAATTTAAAAACAATAATAAATAATTTAAAACACATATTTTTTAATAATGAATATCATGTAATTATACGTATAATTAGTTATTTTAAAACAAAAACGACATTATAAGCAATAAAGTTGTTTAAACTAAACTTTATACACATCATGACTTTATGTTAACACTAAATAAGTTTCACTTTTAAAATTTCTTTAAACTCTAACTTATAAATACTATTAATACAATCGTTAAAATTGAACGCTGAAACAAAGGTAGATGAATTTAACGAATGGTATAGACTTTGGTCTTAATATCTGCGCATTACCATTCGGAGATTATAAATTTATTACAGAATAAATAGAAATTTGCCTATGTATTTCATGGAAGTTGACAAAATAAAACAAAGGGTTCGTGAGTATTATATAATTAAAAACATTGAATGTGAATGGTATAGACTTCGATATTAAAATTTGGGTGTTACCATTGGAAGAGTATAAATAATTTATATGTTATAAATTAAACTGAATACAATAAAAATTATTTAAATTAAACTAAATATAATAAAAATTATATAAATTAAACTTTATATTCTCACTAAATAAGTTTCACACTTATTTAAACTCTAACTTACAATCGTTAAAAATTGAACACATGCACTTTAAAAAATGACTATCATATAAATTTAAAAAAAATTACTATCATATAATAATATTAATTAAAAAAATGCATACAAAGATATATAGTAAAGTTATAAATTTTTAAAAAATACTGTCATATGATAATATTAATTAAAAAAAAAAAAAAAAAATTACTATTATATAATAATATAAATTAAAAAATTACTTTCATATAATAATATAAATTAAAAAAATTACTTTCATATAATAATATTAATTAAAAAAATGCATACAAAAATATACAGTAAAGTTATAAAATAAATAAATAAATAAAAAATAAAATAAATAAAAATAAAATAAAAATGACTATCCTATAATAATATTAATTTAAAAATACATACAATGTTTAAAATCAACAATTAAATTTTATATACATTATAATTAACTAAACTTTATGCTGTTACTATTCAATTTATCCTAACACGAAAACTTTACATAAATTTTATAAGCAAAAAAGCTATAAGTACATGAATATGTTATTTAAATTAAACATTATATTGATACTACACAAATATTATTTAACATTTATTCGAGTTTAACGCTGTAATATAATTTAAACTATCTTGAATGAAACAGGTAAGTACTTTTAAACTTGAACTAATAAAAATAAGTTCTTTTTATAAAATAATTGATATAAACTATAATAATAAAAAGGATTAGTTATATTTAAAAACTATCAGTTACTAAAAGTTATTTTATATTAAACATTTCGAAATAAATTGCATAAAAATTCAATGCATCATTTTAAATGAAAATAAACAGTTTCCTTAAAAAACAGATAATACGGAATATTCCATGAGTCAGTTATCACCTGCAACGGAAAACCCCTACAGCTGATGAATCATATGTTATATACGCTGGCGAGCCATGCCTATTAGTAATCCACACTATCTCATATAAAGATTAAGTTAAAATCATTAAAACAATACAGCGAATAATTTGGAAAATGCAATAATTTTTTCACAAAGCATATCATACAATGAGTTTAAACGATTATCACCTATCTATCACTTAAACGGTATTGAAATAAATAAATACATATAAAAGTAAGTTATAGTTAAAAAATAAAAATTTCGTTTGTGAAAGGAGTTTTATATATTGCAAAAATTAGTTTTACTCAAATAATTTCTAAACATACACAAGTTAAATGGAAACTTTTCTAGGTTTCATTTAAGCAATAATTTTCCATGTGTGAAAGTAGTTTTATTTATGCAAAATTTTGTTTTATATAAACAAAAAAATTTATAGTGTAACAATAAAAATAGTTTATAGTATAACAATAAAAAATTCCTTATAAGTAAATACCAATAAAAAATATTTTTTAAATTAATTTCTCTCTCTTCAATAAAACAATAAAAATTTCTTATATAACTTTCGTAAAGTTTTAATAAAATTTCTATTATAAACAAATTTTTTTATGATATAAACAAATAATTTTATTAGAATATACATATTAAGTTTATTAAATTATCAAATAGTAATAATAAATTATGAAACTTACTTAAAATTGATGAAATTTCCCTTGGCGAAATGCAACCTTCATTCACACACAAATGCGAGAAACTGTTTATCGCCACACGTTGACTCATACAGATAAGAATGTTGATTCATGCTTATCTTAGTAGAATGTTGTTAGAGTTCTGTGTTTTCAGAGTAATATAAAATAGTTTATAGAGATCATTTATTTAATATCAGTTGTAAACTACATTTAAATAATGCAATAAGAGTTGAACTCTGCAATTATCCTATTAAAATATTGAAATTTTTTTAATTTTTTTATTTAATTTTACTTTTTTTAATTATGCTAAGAAAATAATGAGATCAAAACAGAATTATTTTGCGATAAGACATCCTTTTTCATTCAATAAAATGTAACTATAATTTTTAATGAAAGGTTTTAAAATCACTTAATAGGATAAAATTAAAAACAGAAATCTTATTATTTTTTCTAGTTATAAAACTAAGTAATAAACTATCTATAAATAATCATATAGCAAGCGAGATTTTTGTATAATAACTATATATTATTTTAATATATACATTACATCGCAGGGTAAAATTTTCAACTTATTTATACGGATTGAAGTAATAAAACTTAATCATTTGCATAACCGCTAAATTTTATAAGTTGGATATATGATTTAAAATACTAAACAATAATCCTTGTGAGAGAATTGGGATAACACTTTCACAGAAAGAAATTGTCCTTTACAATAAGATTTGCTTAGAATGTCTAAGTGAAAATAACTTACCGTGAGGTCAGTGAGTCA
Organism: Salticus scenicus; assembly: GCA_963930645.1. Taxonomy (NCBI): domain Eukaryota; kingdom Metazoa; phylum Arthropoda; class Arachnida; order Araneae; family Salticidae; genus Salticus; species Salticus scenicus. The sequence continues at coordinate 271,155,406 of OZ005658.1, forward strand.
TGCAGTTGTATTCGAATTTATTGTTTTTAGTTAATGAAACTTCTAATGAGAGAATTATTTGTTACTAGCATATAAATGTACATTTTTATATTATTCCTGTATATATAAAATTTTAAATAATTCATTAAGTGTTAAACTTTGCATTTAATCGATTAAATAAAGTTTTCCTAAAATATAAGTGTAATTTTTTAATGAATCGTTTTGAAATCACTTTAACTTTATAAGAAAAAACTAAAAAGAGGTTTTTAAATTACTTAATAGGATAAAATTAAAAATCTTATTGTTTTTAGCAATTATTTTATCTAGTTATAAACTATATATTATTTTAATATAGGCCTTATAGTTAAGTCAGTTTTAGAGAAAACCAAGAAAAAATCCCAACGCGCAGGTTGATGAGTTGGAATATTCTATTATACTTAAAGAATCCAGGTACGGAAAAACCGAAATACAATACGCGGAAAAACAGGCCGGATTTTCGGTTAAAACTTCAAAGCAGTGGACGGTAAACATAACACACCGTGAAACAACCTACTCCCACGACAACCAAACTAAGAATGAAGGGAAACGTTGAGTTGTAACACCTTATCTACTAGAGATAAGGGGGAATTCCCGGAAAAGCTGAGTCACCCCTCGTGGATCTTACGAGAAAGTTCGTGAAGGATCACTCATCGGTGACGAGTTTGAATAATTTGCATAACCGCTAAATGGTATAAGCGAGAATCTTTTAATGTGAGTATTATAGTAATGATAAATTTATTTTATAATCGATAACTCATCAGCTTCACACCTTATATAAAACAATACTATATTCAAAAGTGTTACTGTACAATAAATATTCACATATGGATATTCCTAAGGTTTAAGACTATGCGAGGATCCCATAAGCGAAATGCCTGTGAGTATTTCTAAGGAATCCTAATCTGTATTTAAGCAGGTTTTAGAGAAAACCAAGAAATACTCCAGTCGACTAGGTTGAGGAAATGGATTCGAATCCAACACTTCCCCTTTTACCATAGAATCGTTCACTAATCACAAGGTTAATGAGTCATGCAGTTGTATTAAAACTTATTGATTACATGTCTAAACTTATACCATTAAATATTTAACTGTTGGTTCTATAAGTGGATTGCTCTGTGTGTGAGTCTTTGTAACTTATAGTTAAGCGAGTTTTAGTGAAAACCAAGAAAAACTACAAACGGGTAGATTGTTAAGTTGAAATCAAACCTACCATTAAACATAGAATCGTTTGATCTTCTAAAATACTTGTAACAACATGTTTATGGACTTTATAAGAAAATGCTTAATATGGTTTGCATGCGTTAGCTATATTAAACACTTAATTTTTAACATACATTAAGGTTAGTGGATGAGTGACAGGTAATTCATTTAAAACAAAAATATAATAACGGTCGATTGACACAAAGGGTTTGCAGTTTTAGAGAAAACCAAGAAAAAATCCCAACGGTAGTTTGATGAGTTGGAATATTCTATTATACTTAAAGAATCCAGGTACGGAAAAACTGAAATACAATACGCGGAAAAACAGGCGAGATTTTCGGCTAAAACTTCAAAGCAGTGCACGGTAAACATAACACACCGTAAAACAACCTACTCACACGACGGCCAAACTAAGAATGAAGGGAAACGTTGAGTTGTAACACCTTATCTACTAGAGATAAGGGTGAATTCCCGGAAAAGCTGAGTCACCCCCCGTGGATCTTACGAGAAAGTTCGTGAAGGATGACTTATCGGTGACGAGTTTGAATAATTTGCATAACCGCTAAATGGTATAAGCGAGAATCTTTTAATGTGAGTATTATAGTAATGATAAATTTATTTCATAATCGATAACTCATCAGGTTCACACCTTATATAAAACAATACTATATTTAAAAGTTTTACTGTACAATAAATATTCACATATGGATATTCATAAGGTTTAAGATCGATTAAATAAACGAGAATCCTATAATCGAAATGCATGAGAGTCTTTCTAAGAAATCCTATTGCATATTTAAGCAGGTTTTAGAGAAAACCAAGAAATACTCCAATCGACTAGGTTGATGAAATGGATTCGAACCCAACACTTCCCCTTTTACCATAGAATCGTTCACTAATCACAAGGTTAATGACTCATGCAGTTGTATTGAAACTTATTGATTACAAGTCTAAACTTATACCATTAAATATTTAACTGTTGGTTCTATAAGTGGATTGCTCTGTGTGCGAGTCTTTGTAACTTATAGTTAAGCGAGTTTTAGTGAAAACCAAGGAAAACTACAAACGGGTTGATTGTTAAGTTGAATTCAAACCTAGCATTAAACATAGAATCGTTTGATCTTCTAAAATACTTGTAACAACATGTTTATGAACTTTATAAGAAAATGCTTAATAGGGTTTTCATGCGTTAGCTATATTAAACACTTAATTTTTAACATACATTAAGGTTAGTGGATGTGTGTCAGGTAATTCATTTAAAACAAAACTATAATAAGGGTTGATTGAAACAAAGGGTTTGTAGGTTATAATTATAGGATAAAACGTTATGTGTTTCGAAAACCCTTCATCAAGATTGCAACAACCGTTTCGAATGATACTCTCCCTTCATCAGATAGACTTAAACTTTTATTTTATCAGAATGAAAGAAAACGATAGACGATTTACACTTATTGAAATCCCAACTTATAAATAATTCGACTTTCACTAAAAATGCAAGTCGCATATACACTTTGAAACAATCAATAAATTTTATATTATCACAATGCATTAGATAAGTTTCCCATTTAACATTCAAGATGAATTTATTTTTACATTAATTAAGAATTGAACACATATTAATTTTTAAAATGACTATTTTTTAAAAAGTTTTGAAACAGCTAATAAATTTTATAAGCTTTTACAATTAAATAAATTTAGCATATTATGAAAGTTTTACATCACTCGGTAAAATTTTATATAAGCAATAAAAGTGATACACATTTTAATTATAAACTCATAAAATAAATTTCACACTTAACATTTAAACTCTAACCAATCAATCTTAAAGTAATTTTTTATCTTTTGTACATAATCATAAACCTTTCGTTTCTATTGTAAAGTGAAGTATGACTCATGCTTTAATTAAAATCTCTAATCAAAATTATAAGAAAGTAAAGTTTAGGAAATACCTATGTATTATAGGTAAATTAATACAGTATAAATATTCATGTTTTTCAGTTAAGTAAAAAAGTTATATAATTAATTTTACAGACTACTTAAATAATGTATAATTAAGTTTCAGAATTATTATTATTATTATTTTTTTTTTTCTTTTATAGTATGTATATATAAATTTTTAGTTAGAAAGTTTTTATTAAAATACAATAATCAAAGTTTTGTACGATATTAATTTACATTGCATCTAAAACTTTAAATATATAGAAACAATTGTACATTTGGTTTTGTCTGAAGCATATATATAAATAATAAAATCTTATTCAGTTTAGTTTTTAAAACACGATAAAGATTTCAGACACACATATTTTTATCTTGTTTAAATAAAATTTTTAAAATGAAACAATATTAATATTATAAAATAATACACTCAGCATGACTCACGGAGTGTGCTATTCCATCAAATTATTCCGCATACGTGTAATAACATGTCTGACTTAACTATATACTGAATTACCATTATTTCAGAAAAAGTTGGGACTTACCTTAAAACACATCCTACACCCTTGGCAGACTTGAAGAAAATGAATGATACGAGACATTCTTATCAGAGACGCCAGGTCACGAGGTTAGTGACGTCACGAATGATGTGATTGGCTACGCTCAGTCACGTGATCAAGACGTCATTCTCTCATCAATGACGTCACCGATTGCTTATCTGCTACCACAACGCGCGGAAATGTCCAGTACGCAGTGAAAAATATTCAAAGTCTACGGGACATTACTCGAAACGATTCCATTGTCTTATACGGTAAATTGAAATATAACATGCGGAAAAAAGATCGACATATACCGGAGAAACTATGCATACTGCCCGATGAAACTAAGCCGCACAGCTAAGTAGATGCTACCAGGATGAGAGTCAAAATCCAACTGAATTCAAACAATATGACAAGGTCTATAAATCTCGCGTGTTGATTAGATGGTTTTGATGAATGGGTTTTCCCCCACACTTAAGCAGAATGGAGAAGTCATAGGTTTTCCCTCACCTATCTCTTAATTAAGTTTCTTAATTAAAATTATGCAAATTATATGTAAGTCTTTCAAATATCTCTTAATTATGTTTTCTAATTAAAATTATGTAAATTTTATGTAAATCTTTCATGTTTATCATATGCCCTCCTAGTTAAAGATTTAATAAACCTATCTTTTATACAACATAAATAAATTTAATACGTATAATCTGTTTAATGACTCATCAAACGATGACTCATCATAAACATGTCTGAACATGAATCTAGTTGAACATTAACATTTTATTGTATATGATTTTGTATAATTGCTTTTTATATTATTCAAACCAAAAGTTATTTTTATTATTATTGTTTACTTATGAGAAACTTAATTTGCATTCATTATGAATAAAAATTTAATTATTAACTAGAAAATCAGTTTACTTATAAGAAACTTAATTTTTCATCAAGTAGTGTTGTTTACTTAATTTCCATCAACGTATATTTTGTGATCCATATAGTAATTATCGCTTATTCAGTAAAATATTAGTGTTCAAGTAGATTCATGTTCAGACATGTTTATGATGAGTCATCGTTTGATGAGTCATTAAACAGATTATACGTATTAAATTTATTTATGTTGTATAAAAGATAGGTTTATTAAATCTTTAACTAGGAGGGCATATGATAAACATGAAAGATTTACATAAAATTTACATAATTTTAATTAGAAAACATAATTAAGAGATATTTGAAAGACTTACATATAATTTGCATAATTTTAATTAAGAAACTTAATTAAGAGATAGGTGAGGGAAAACCTATGACTTCTCCATTCTGCTTAAGTGTGGGGGGAAAACCCATTCATCAAAACCATCTAATCAACACGCGAGATTTATAGACCTTGTCATATTGTTTGAATTCAGTTGGATTTTGACTCTCATCCTGGTAGCATCTACTTAGCTGTGCGGCTTAGTTTCATCGGGCAGTATGCATAGTTTCTCCGGTATATGTCGATCTTTTTTCCGCATGTTATATTTCAATTTACCGTATAAGACAATGGAATCGTTTCGAGTAATGTCCCGTAGACTTTGAATATTTTTCACTGCGTACTGGACATTTCCGCGCGTTGTGGTAGCAGATAAGCAATCGGTGACGTCATTGATGAGAGAATGACGTCTTGATCACGTGACTGAGCGTAGCCAATCACATCATTCGTGACGTCACTAACCTCGTGACCTGGCGTCTCTGATAAGAATGTCTCGTATCATTCATTTTCTTCAAGTCTGCCAAGGGTGTAGGATGTGTTTTAAGGTAAGTCCCAACTTTTTCTGAAATAATGGTAATTCAGTATATAGTTAAGTCAGACATGTTATTACACGTATGCGGAATAATTTGATGGAATAGCACACTCCGTGAGTCATGCTGAGTGTATTATTTTATAATATTAATATTGTTTCATTTTAAAAATTTTATTTAAACAAGATAAAAATATGTGTGTCTGAAATCTTTATCGTGTTTTAAAAACTAAACTGAATAAGATTTTATTATTTATATATATGCTTCAGACAAAACCAAATGTACAATTGTTTCTATATATTTAAAGTTTTAGATGCAATGTAAATTAATATCGTACAAAACTTTGATTATTGTATTTTAATAAAAACTTTCTAACTAAAAATTTATATATACATACTATAAAAGAAAAATAATAATAATAATAATAATAATTCTGAAACTTAATTATACATTATTTAAGTAGTCTGTAAAATTAATTATATAACTTTTTTACTTAACTGAAAAACATGAATATTTATACTGTATTAATTTACCTATAATACATAGGTATTTCCTAAACTTTACTTTCTTATAATTTTGATTAGAGATTTTAATTAAAGCATGAGTCATACTTCACTTTACAATAGAAACGAAAGGTTTATGATTATGTACAAAAGATAAAAAATTACTTTAAGATTGATTGGTTAGAGTTTAAATGTTAAGTGTGAAATTTATTTTATGAGTTTATAATTAAAATGTGTATCACTTTTATTGCTTATATAAAATTTTACCGAGTGATGTAAAACTTTCATAATATGCTAAATTTATTTAATTGTAAAAGCTTATAAAATTTATTAGCTGTTTCAAAACTTTTTAAAAAATAGTCATTTTAAAAATTAATATGTGTTCAATTCTTAATTAATGTAAAAATAAATTCATCTTGAATGTTAAATGGGAAACTTATCTAATGCATTGTGATAATATAAAATTTATTGATTGTTTCAAAGTGTATATGCGACTTGCATTTTTAGTGAAAGTCGAATTATTTATAAGTTGGGATTTCAATAAGTGTAAATCGTCTATCGTTTTCTTTCATTCTGATAAAATAAAAGTTTAAGTCTATCTGATGAAGGGAGAGTATCATTCGAAACGGTTGTTGCAATCTTGATGAAGGGTTTTCGAAACACATAACGTTTTATCCTATAATTATAACCTACAAACCCTTTGTTTCAATCAACCCTTATTATAGTTTTGTTTTAAATGAATTACCTGACACACATCCACTAACCTTAATGTATGTTAAAAATTAAGTGTTTAATATAGCTAACGCATGAAAACCCTATTAAGCATTTTCTTATAAAGTTCATAAACATGTTGTTACAAGTATTTTAGAAGATCAAACGATTCTATGTTTAATGCTAGGTTTGAATTCAACTTAACAATCAACCCGTTTGTAGTTTTCCTTGGTTTTCACTAAAACTCGCTTAACTATAAGTTACAAAGACTCGCACACAGAGCAATCCACTTATAGAACCAACAGTTAAATATTTAATGGTATAAGTTTAGACTTGTAATCAATAAGTTTCAATACAACTGCATGAGTCATTAACCTTGTGATTAGTGAACGATTCTATGGTAAAAGGGGAAGTGTTGGGTTCGAATCCATTTCATCAACCTAGTCGATTGGAGTATTTCTTGGTTTTCTCTAAAACCTGCTTAAATATGCAATAGGATTTCTTAGAAAGACTCTCATGCATTTCGATTATAGGATTCTCGTTTATTTAATCGATCTTAAACCTTATGAATATCCATATGTGAATATTTATTGTACAGTAAAACTTTTAAATATAGTATTGTTTTATATAAGGTGTGAACCTGATGAGTTATCGATTATGAAATAAATTTATCATTACTATAATACTCACATTAAAAGATTCTCGCTTATACCATTTAGCGGTTATGCAAATTATTCAAACTCGTCACCGATGAGTCATCCTTCACGAACTTTCTCGTAAGATCCACGGGGGGTGACTCAGCTTTTCCGGGAATTCACCCTTATCTCTAGTAGATAAGGTGTTACAACTCAACGTTTCCCTTCATTCTTAGTTTGGTTGTCGTGGGAGTAGGTTGTTTCACGGTGTGTTATGTTTACCGTCCACTGCTTTGAAGTTTTAACCGAAAATCTCGCCTGTTTTTCCGCGTATTGTATTTCGGTTTTTCCGTACCTGGATTCTTTAAGTATAATAGAATATTCCAACTCATCAACCTGCGCGTTGGGATTTTTTCTTGGTTTTCTCTAAAACTGCAAACCCTTTGTGTCAATCGACCGTTATTATATTTTTGTTTTAAATGAATTACCTGTCACTCATCCACTAACCTTAATGTATGTTAAAAATTAAGTGTTTAATATAGCTAACGCATGCAAACCCTATTAAGCATTTTCTTATAAAGTCCATAAACATGTTGTTACAAGTATTTTAGAAGATCAAACGATTCTATGTTTAATGGTAGGTTTGATTTCAACTTAACAATCTACCCGTTTGTAGTTTTTCTTGGTTTTCACTAAAACTCGCTTAACTATAAGTTACAAAGACTCACACACAGAGCAATCCACTTATAGAACCAACAGTTAAATATTTAATGGTATAAGTTTAGACATGTAATCAATAAGTTTTAATACAACTGCATGACTCATTAACCTTGTGATTAGTGAACGATTCTATGGTAAAAGGGGAAGTGTTGGATTCGAATCCATTTCCTCAACCTAGTCGACTGGAGTATTTCTTGGTTTTCTCTAAAACCTGCTTAAATACAGATTAGGATTCCTTAGAAATACTCACAGGCATTTCGCTTATGGGATCCTCGCATAGTCTTAAACCTTAGGAATATCCATATGTGAATATTTATTGTACAGTAACACTTTTGAATATACCATTGTTTTATATAAGGTGTGAAGCTGATGAGTTATCGATTATAAAATAAATTTATCATTACTATAATACTCACATTAAAAGATTCTCGCTTATACCATTTAGCGGTTATGCATATTATTCAAACTCGTCACCGATGAGTCATCCTTCACGAAGTTTCTCGTAAGATGTTGTACATGAACGAACGAGGGGTGACTCAGCTTTTCCGGGAATTCCCCCTTATCTCTAGTAGATAAGGTGTTACAACTCAACGTTTCCCTTCATTCTTAGTTTGGTTGTCGTGGGAGTAGGTTGTTTCACGGTGTGTTATGTTTACCGTCCACTGCTTTGAAGTTTTAACCGAAAATCCCGCCTGTTTTTCCGCGTATTGTATTTCGGTTTTTCCGTACCTGGATTCTTTAAGTATAATAGAATATTCCAACTCATCAACCTGCGCGTTGGGATTTTTTTTTCTTGGTTTTCTCTAAAACTGACTTAACTATAAGGCCTATATTAAAATAATATATAGTTTATAACTAGATAAAATAATTGCTAAAAACAATAAGATTTTTAATTTTATCCTATTAAGTAATTTAAAAACCTCTTTTTTAGTTTTTTCTTATAAAGTTAAAGTGATTTCAAAACGATTCATTAAAAAATTACACTTATATTTTAGGAAAACTTTATTTAATCGATTAAATGCAAAGTTTAACACTTAATGAATTATTTAAAATTTTATATATACAGGAATAATATAAAAAAATGTACATTTATATGCTAGTAACAAATAATTCTCTCATTAGAAGTTTCATTAACTAAAAACAATAAATTCGAATACAACTGCATGACTCACTGACCTCACGGTAAGTTATTTTCACTTAGACATTCTAAGCAAATCTTATTGTAAAGGACAATTTCTTTCTGTGAAAGTGTTATCCCAATTCTCTCACAAGGATTATTGTTTAGTACTTTAAATCATATATCCAACTTATAAAATTTAGCGGTTATGCAAATGATTAAGTTTTATTACTTCAATCCGTATAAATAAGTTGAAAATTTTACCCTGCGATGTAATGTATATATTAAAATAATATATAGTTATTATACAAAAATCTCGCTTGCTATATGATTATTTATAGATAGTTTATTACTTAGTTTTATAACTAGAAAAAATAATAAGATTTCTGTTTTTAATTTTATCCTATTAAGTGATTTTAAAACCTTTCATTAAAAATTATAGTTACATTTTATTGAATGAAAAAGGATGTCTTATCGTAAAATAATTCTGTTTTGATCTCATTATTTTCTTAGCATAATTAAAAAAAGTAAAATTAAATAAAAAAATTAAAAAAATTTCAATATTTTAATAGGATAATTGCAGAGTTCAACTCTTATTGCATTATTTAAATGTAGTTTACAACTGATATTAAATAAATGATCTCTATAAACTATTTTATATTACTCTGAAAACACAGAACTCTAACAACATTCTACTAAGATAAGCATGAATCAACATTCTTATCTGTATGAGTCAACGTGTGGCGATAAACAGTTTCTCGCATTTGTGTGTGAATGAAGGTTGCATTTCGCCAAGGGAAATTTCATCAATTTTAAGTAAGTTTCATAATTTATTATTACTATTTGATAATTTAATAAACTTAATATGTATATTCTAATAAAATTATTTGTTTATATCATAAAAAAATTTGTTTATAATAGAAATTTTATTAAAACTTTACGAAAGTTATATAAGAAATTTTTATTGTTTTATTGAAGAGAGAGAAATTAATTTAAAAAATATTTTTTATTGGTATTTACTTCTAAGGAATTTTTTATTGTTATACTATAAACTATTTTTATTGTTACACTATAAATTTTTTTGTTTATATAAAACAAAATTTTGCATAAATAAAACTACTTTCACACATGGAAAATTATTGCTTAAATGAAACCTAGAAAAGTTTCCATTTAACTTGTGTATGTTTAGAAATTATTTGAGTAAAACTAATTTTTGCAATATATAAAACTCCTTTCACAAACGAAATTTTTATTTTTTAACTATAACTTACTTTTATATGTATTTATTTATTTCAATACCGTTTAAGTGATAGATAGGTGATAATCGTTTAAACTCATTGTATGATATGCTTTGTGAAAAAATTATTGCATTTTCCAAATTATTCGCTGTATTGTTTTAATGATTTTAACTTAATCTTTATATGAGATAGTGTGGATTACTAATAGGCATGGCTCGCCAGCGTATATAACATATGATTCATCAGCTGTAGGGGTTTTCCGTTGCAGGTGATAACTGACTCATGGAATATTCCGTATTATCTGTTTTTTAAGGAAACTGTTTATTTTCATTTAAAATGATGCATTGAATTTTTATGCAATTTATTTCGAAATGTTTAATATAAAATAACTTTTAGTAACTGATAGTTTTTAAATATAACTAATCCTTTTTATTATTATAGTTTATATCAATTATTTTATAAAAAGAACTTATTTTTATTAGTTCAAGTTTAAAAGTACTTACCTGTTTCATTCAAGATAGTTTAAATTATATTACAGCGTTAAACTCGAATAAATGTTAAATAATATTTGTGTAGTATCAATATAATGTTTAATTTAAATAACATATTCATGTACTTATAGCTTTTTTGCTTATAAAATTTATGTAAAGTTTTCGTGTTAGGATAAATTGAATAGTAACAGCATAAAGTTTAGTTAATTATAATGTATATAAAATTTAATTGTTGATTTTAAACATTGTATGTATTTTTAAATTAATATTATTATAGGATAGTCATTTTTATTTTATTTTTATTTATTTTATTTTTTATTTATTTATTTATTTTATAACTTTACTGTATATTTTTGTATGCATTTTTTTAATTAATATTATTATATGAAAGTAATTTTTTTAATTTATATTATTATATGAAAGTAATTTTTTAATTTATATTATTATATAATAGTAATTTTTTTTTTTTTTAATTAATATTATCATATGACAGTATTTTTTAAAAATTTATAACTTTACTATATATCTTTGTATGCATTTTTTTAATTAATATTATTATATGATAGTAATTTTTTTTAAATTTATATGATAGTCATTTTTTAAAGTGCATGTGTTCAATTTTTAACGATTGTAAGTTAGAGTTTAAATAAGTGTGAAACTTATTTAGTGAGAATATAAAGTTTAATTTATATAATTTTTATTATATTTAGTTTAATTTAAATAATTTTTATTGTATTCAGTTTAATTTATAACATATAAATTATTTATACTCTTCCAATGGTAACACCCAAATTTTAATATCGAAGTCTATACCATTCACATTCAATGTTTTTAATTATATAATACTCACGAACCCTTTGTTTTATTTTGTCAACTTCCATGAAATACATAGGCAAATTTCTATTTATTCTGTAATAAATTTATAATCTCCGAATGGTAATGCGCAGATATTAAGACCAAAGTCTATACCATTCGTTAAATTCATCTACCTTTGTTTCAGCGTTCAATTTTAACGATTGTATTAATAGTATTTATAAGTTAGAGTTTAAAGAAATTTTAAAAGTGAAACTTATTTAGTGTTAACATAAAGTCATGATGTGTATAAAGTTTAGTTTAAACAACTTTATTGCTTATAATGTCGTTTTTGTTTTAAAATAACTAATTATACGTATAATTACATGATATTCATTATTAAAAAATATGTGTTTTAAATTATTTATTATTGTTTTTAAATTTATGCGTATCGTTTTTGTTTTAAAATAATTAATTATACATATAATTGTATGACATTCATTATTGAAAAAATATGTGTTTTAAATTATTTATTATTGTTTTGTTTTTAAATCTGTGTGTTAATCCACTGATGACACTTATCCTCAAAATACGATAATTTCTATTTAATTCTGTAAAAATTTCTAAATTTCAAGCTCTAAAATACTAAGTATACTCATTAACCAATTAGAATGCAGTATTAGAATCATCTTGTTTCTATAAATTCTGTAAAAATTTCCAAATATCAATTTACAATGACAACACTAAAAGTATGAACTCCTATTTAAATTCCTTATTTATTATCTTAACACAATATATTTTTAATCTCTAAAAATGCTAAGTTTCTAAAATACTCATAAATTGTTACTGATGTTAATTAATTTCAGTCATTCATTGTTTCATTCAGTCAAAAATGTTAAGTCCCACCGGAAATTATTTATACTCTTCCAATGGCAACATCTAAATTTTAATGTCTATACCCTGTTTTTAATTCTATAATACACATCAACCCTTTGTTTTATCTTGTGTCGGGAACTTTCTTCGAACAGGTTTGTGCAACGTGTATGCATCGACTCCGCTCAGCCAGTCCTGAATCTTCTTCTTCGAGATTTTGCCTTTGGCAGCACGAAATAAGGCATTTACACCACCAAAACTTCCCTCGTGACTTGGATTCTGATACACCTCCATCGTTACAACACAAAATTTTATTATGACTCACATTCACACGAAAGCGCATCATACCTTCCTCGTACGAAGATACTTTTCAGAATGACTCACTAGCGCAACGCCTCTCTTTATATACCTTATAAGTGCACTCACAAGCATAGCTTCATGGTTTGATAAATAAAACCCTTATCCACTTATCAAGCCGTGAAACTATTTTACCTTCGGTTCGAATCTAACCCCTTGCAAAAATTCGAAAAAATTTTGAAGTCCTCGAAATTGTGAAAAAAAAAAAAAAAAAAATACTAAGTCCCGAAATTTAGGAAAATAAATCTAACTCCTCAAAATTCCCTATAGATGGCAGCACCAAACCTCATCCAAGATGATAGTCAAAGTTTCTATTCTTCCGGTGGCAACACACAGTTTCTATTCTTCCGGTGGCAACACCCCCTCGTCCAAGATGATGACTAAGTAGTGTAAAAAGGGGGCGTTGAGCGACAGGGTGGTGGCGTAGTGGTGTCAGGGTGGAGGCGCGCCTCCACCCTACGCCACAATACGCCACCACCGTGTCGCTGAACCCCCCTTTTTACACTACTATTAGACTTTTTATTTTTTTCCAATTCACCAGAAAAACACTGTCCCTTGCTCTAAATATTATTAAATTGACCACTAGAGGGCAGCATATTGAATCAAATAAGAATGAATCATTTATATGACTCTTCATCTTTCATATGCAGGTGAAATATAGCAAATTTTCAAACAAAAAGTTGAAGATTTTTGCATCCAAATCCAAAGGCAGAATATTTTTATTAGCCATCTCTACTGTCCCCACCTTCTATTTTTTATTTTACTTTTATAGATTAGTTTTTATTTTATCATTAATAATCCTTCTAAGGACTAATAAAGAAAAACACATGATGAGACTGCTAAGCCTAATCATGCTTAGGCAAATTGCCATTTTTCAACATTTTGTCACTTCAGTCCCAGTCACTGCTGTCCCCTTGAAAATATTTTGTGCTGGGGACAGAAGTGACGGTTAAAGGGACATGTGTGACATCAATAGGGAATCTTTGTTGATTTTTTTTAATATAAATACTTTTAAATTTTAAATAACTTTAAGGAACAGGTAAAATTGAAATTAGATTTATTTTATTTTGTTTTATTAATTAATTAATTATTTATTTTATTATTAATATTATTATTTTTTTTTGGTAATACATTTTTATTTATTTATTTTATCTTATTTTTTTTTTTATCATCTGAAATATTAAGTATTGTATGCATGAGCTAAAATATTTAATTTTGCATGAGAATTCAAATTAAACATTCAGTCAAGGGTGTCTGTAAATGCCACTTATTCTTTCACTATCTTTGTATAATAATTGCTGATACATATATATATAAAAATTGTTTTTCAGATGAGTGGTAAGAAAATGACTCAGCCATCTGCAAGTGGTTTGGGGAAACAACGAAAAAAATCTAAAACATTAAATGAAAAAGCATTAGAACAAAAAAGATTGAAAGAAAGAGAAAAAAAGCGAAGACAAAGGGAGAAAGTGAAGCAAAATAAGGAGGCCCATGAAAAATTTAAAGCTAAAGAAAGAGAAATGTACAAGAAAAAGAAGGAAAGAGGCAAAGTAAAATTGATTTCAGATTTAAGTCCAAGAGAGCAACGAAAACGAAAGAAAGAGTGGAAAATAAGACAGCAGAAATGCAGTCAAACAAAAAAGGCAGCTACTGATTGCATCACAATGACTCCATCATCGTCTGTTTTGCAAGGTAGCGAAAACAGGAGAATGAGCGGACGAAAAAAAATTAGAAAAGAAAGAAGCAAACTATTTAGAGCATTGAAAAAATGTGAAGCTGAAGTTCATCAGCATAAAGCTTGTGCTGAAAGATACAAAAAACGCCTCCAGAGGATAAATAAAAATACAGCATCTCCATCACCTATGAAAAAGGTTAATAGGCCACTAAAATCTAGTCCCAGATATGTAATACGAAGAAAACCGCTGTTTGGAGAAGCAATGTTAGCCGAACTGAAAGATACATCAAAAAGGTGCACTTTAGAAAAGGATAAAAAAATGTTAACAAACCTGATTTCAGGAAAAATACTTGTTACAGGAAGCAAAACAATTTCTAAGCCGAAGACAACTGAGCCACATAGGAAACTTAAGAAATCAAAGAAAATCAACTTTACCAAAGGTAACAGAATTAGTTACAAAGTTTCTTCAGGAAGAAACAAATAGTAGTTTTACTCCAGGTAAAAGAGGTTTTATAACAAAAAACAAAGTCCGTAAGCAAAAAAGAATTTTACTAGATTCACTAAGAAACCTGCATAGGAAATTTAATCAAGGAAGTAATCTTAAATTATCATATGCAACATTTTGTAAAGTAAAACCTTTTTGGTTTGTTCACCAAAATATCAATAAAAGAGATACATGTCTTTGCTTTAAGCATGCAAATTTCCAATTTATCATTGATAAGCTTCATAATCAAAATTTAATACAGACGAAAAATATGGAGGAAATTATTCCAAAGATAACTTGTAATAAGTTAAAAAAAAAGAGTGCATGTATCGCTGCTGTAACAGATGCAAGAGTAAAACCTTACCTATTAATTTAAGTGGAGCAGATCCTGTTGTTAATGTATTTTACTATAAATGGATGGTTAAAACAGAAAACAAAATTGGGAAACAAAATAAGCAGATACAAGTTAAAATTACCAGCAAAGAAAAAATAACCTGTACTGTTAGTGAACTAATTCATGAATCACAAAATATGTTAAATGTATATTTGAAGCATGTATATAATTACAGTCACCAATTTCATGAAATGAAAACGTTAAGGGAATCACTAACTCCAAACGAAGCTATAATTATTATGGATTTTTCTGAAAATTATATTTCCAAGTATAATTCTGAGATACAAAGCGTCCACTTTGGAGCTTCACAGCAGCAAGTGACTTTACACACTAGTGTAATGTATTATCACCCATCACTAGAAGAATCTGATGCTGGTTCTTGTGATTCTGCACGTTCAGTATCTTTCTGTACTATTTCTGATAACCTAAGGCATGATGCCTGTGCAGTATGGGCTCATACTCTACCACTTTTAAAATACATCCGTGAAACATTTTCCAGTATTGACACAGTTCATTTCCAGACAGACAGTCCAACTGCCCAATACCGGAACAGAAACAACCTTTTTCTTTTAACACATTTTGCTGAAAAATTTTCGTTTAAAACTGCAACATGGAATTTCAGTGAAAGCGGACATGGGAAAAGTCCTGCAGATGGTGTTGGGGGAACCATCAAGACGAAGGCAGACCATGACATAAGTTGTGGCACAGATATTCCAAATTCTGAGGCATTTTTTACTTTCCTTCAACAAGCTGATTTAAAAATTAAAACATTTAATATAACAACACATGATATTACACAAATTGATGCAATCCTCAGAAAAGAACATCCACTACCTGTACCCAACATAATGAAGTTGCATCAAGTAACATGGAATTGCAGTAAAAGCACAATTCTTCAATTGAGAGAATTGAGTTGTTTTGCATGTGGTTCAACAGAAGAGTGCAAACACTTCAGTTTGCAACCACCTTCTTTTGATGCGAAATTGCCAAAAATTTATGAAAGTACCAATGATAACCCTTCGACAAGCTTTTCTAAGTGTGATAATGCTGAGATTGAAATTGGAACCTGGGTTGCTGTTTTATATGATGATAATTGATATCCAGGACTTATTGAGAAAATTAATCAGGACAAACTACAGATAAATTTTATGACCAGATCTGGCAGCAAATTTTATTGGCCTACAAAGCCAGACAAGCAAGAAGTGCCTAAAAATGAAATTTTATGTAAAATTGTTGAAACACCATGCCCAATCTCAACTAGACATTTCAAAATAGTTGATTTTGAAACAATTGATGAACTTTCTACAAGTGTTTTAAAGAAGTAAAAAGTTCCAATTTGTATAATAATGTATCTTTACAATAAATTGTCCTACAATGGTGAAATGTGTTAAATTTAATTGTTGAATAAGTTTATTTTTATTTCTAGGTCACTTCTGTCCCTTAACTTGTCACTACTGTCCCTTAATCAAAGAAAAGTAAAAAATTACTTTTTTTTTTCATAGAACATGTAAATTTAAAATTTTTAGAAAAATTGTCTGCATAATATGTCACATAAGGTTATGATTTATGACTAAATTAAGTTCTAGCATATCATTTATTTTAGAATAAAGTTAAAAAACTTAAATAAAATGTGGAATTTTTTCAGTATGTTTTGGAAAGTATTGTAATACAATTTTAATATGTCAATTAAAAAGAATATTTTCATGGTAATATCTTGAAGGGTCAATTGCTAAATATTTTTAGATTATCTTATTTTATTTTGAAAACATTTATTCAGCGAAAAAATAAGATACTAGAGGAGGACAGAAGTGACATTTTTCTACATCTTAATTAACATAATAATTAATTGCTCCATCAAATATATGCAAAGTGTGTGCAGGAGTATGCTTTATGATAACTAATACTGAGTAGAATAATTTGATTAATAATTGGTATTTTAAATAAATACTTCAAAAATCATGTTTTATCACTCTTGAATGTCACACTTTCTGAAGAATCACCCTTACAATCTTTCTGGAGAACTCCAAAGTCAAAATTTAGATTTAGCAAGCACTTTTAAAAAAGTCAAAAGCATTGTAACTGTACTACGAAGTCATCGTGAAAGAGCTGATGAAAAATTTAGCCAAATATATGAAGAAATCAAATCATTGGCAACACAGTTGAATGTTGGAGAGAATACGCCTCGTATTTGTGGCATTCAGAAAAGTAGAGCAAATTCCCCATTTAAGACACCGGAAGAGTTTTACAGGAAAAATGTTTTCATTCCCTATTTGGATGATATAATAACAGCTCTTCAAGAATGGTTTTTATCACATGAAGAGAGCATTGCATGCCTGCATAATCTACTTCCTGTTAATATTTCAAAAATAACAGCATTTTCCAAAATAGAAACATCTGTTAAATTTTATGAAGAGATCTTCCAGGATTCAGAGAAACAATACAGGGAGAATGGGAACTGTGGCAAATGAAATGGCTTTCTAAAAATGAAAAACCGAACTCGGCAATTGAATCATTAGAGGTGTGACAAAGCACTGTATCCAAATATATATACACTTTTGAAAATCCTGTCTGTGCTTCCAGTTTCTACTGCATCCGTAGAGAGAAGTTTTTCGACATTAAAAAGACTTAAAAACTATCTACGAAGCACAACATCAGAGTCTAGGTTAATAGGTTTAGCACTTTTGTCTATTTATAGAGAAATAAATATTTCTGATGAAGAAGTTATCGATCTTTTCTCGAACAGCGGCATGGCAAGAAGACTGGATTTAGTACTGTAATAAAAATTTCAAACTATACAACAAACTGTTAAAATGTGTTCAAATGCTTGAAAGGTATTTTAAATATTTAAAATTTTATTTCACTTGATAAATTTTGTAACTGTTTAGTTTTGTTTTCTTGTTTAACTTCATTTGCTTCTGCATTTAATACAGATACTTTATTAAATAACAAATGTATCTTTCTCAGTAACATTGCATATTGCAACTTAACTGAAATAGACTAGCAGTCATGAAATAAAATAGACAATTATTGTTTAAGAGAAATATTTTTTTATCCGTTTATTTTGTGTGAAGCAGAACGATTTTTTATATTATGAAAATAAATTAGTGTATCAGAAGTTTTTCATTTATGGAGTATTAGTCGAGTCCCATACTAGATATATTAATTAGGAAAACTGATTTTTTATGTCAGGTAATGTAGCAAATTTTGTTATGATATCAGTTTATATTACATCATTATTGTTATTTTAATACTATTACTAATTAACAATTCAAAATTCCAGATTATTAAAAGTTAAAACTATGTATATTTGATATAAATATTTCAATACAATATTTTTAAATTTGTGAGTTAAAGAAACAGAATAGCCATCTTTCCCCTGGGTAGGTTACCCCTGGTCACCCCCCCCCCCCCCCCCGAAAAAAATTCCTGGCTACGCTACTGGTTTACATTATATAATTAAAGTTTAAATTGCAAAATTTTATAATGTGATAAACATGCTAAGAAAAAGATATGATATCTGTTGTCCTTAGTGAAAAAGAAGAGATTACCAAATTTATTTAACAAACATATTTAATTCCTTTGAAAAATCCTGATTATTTTGATAATGTATATTAAGGGAGCAATCAGTAATATGAAACAATATTTTGCCCAATATATATCATGAAAATATACATATGTCATCAGGGCCGGCTTGACCATATAGGCAAACTAGGCGATGGCCTAGGGCGCTCAAATCTAGAGGGCGGCACAATGCAGACAACAAGATCTATTTTATTTATTACTATCTAACGGCACTTTAGAATAGATAAAATGTAGTCTTGGAAACACAGCACTCATGTTGTGTGAAAATTTTAAACACTTACAATCTTTGTCTAGAAAGCACTAAAAGGTACAAGTCTGCTGCTATGACTTGGAAACATTTACTGAGTTTTTCTTGGCGTGTTTTGGTTTTCAATTGGAGGTGTAAAAATGAAGTAAATGGATAATCCTTGAATTGACTTTTCAGGGCATCAAAGTCAATCTAATTTATCTAATGAGAAGCGCTAGAGAAAGAGTCACAAACAACTGGCTTGATTTTACCATAATAACGATCTATTTATTTCAAAAACTTACAACGTCGAATTGAGTTTTGAAAACAGTCCGTCATTAAATCTGTCCATCTAATTTTTAACAGCTTTACACTATCTAAAAGTCACTGAGTCATTATTTAATGGGGCTGTACGTTATTGGAACTATAAAGTTTTGACTTCCCATTCAAGGGTCTAAATTGTACA
Source organism: Salticus scenicus (assembly GCA_963930645.1). NCBI lineage: Eukaryota > Metazoa > Arthropoda > Arachnida > Araneae > Salticidae > Salticus > Salticus scenicus. The sequence continues at coordinate 271,175,135 of OZ005658.1, forward strand.
TAATGTTTTTTATGATTTTGAACTGACATAAAATAATAATAATAATAATAATATTTGAAGGAAGCTAGCTCTAACTAGAAAGAAGTTTTAGCTCTTTAGACTATGTGACTTTGTAGGGGCTATGAGTGGGGGCTTTTTCGAATTTTACAAAGTGATTCTGTTACAGTTTCTTTTTATAGTAGCTCAACTTAGTAATAAAGTGTGAAATTTCGTTTTCAGTACAGTTGATACTTGAGACTAGCTGTTAACAGAAAAAAAAAAATGGAGTACAATTTTGTAAGAGAAATTTAGAGAAAAAATATCATTAGCAAAGCAATTTAGGCTCATTTGAAAAGTTATTTTCGTCCTAATCCTAAAGAAACACTATCAGGATAATAATTTGAAAAACAAAAGATTTTTCCACCTGAATCTGAATAAGCAAAAATCTTGCTTCATCTTCCAAAATAATTAGTAAATAAACAATAGTTTGATATGAAAAAAATAAAGATTGAGGCTTTGATAAAGAAAACATGGAAAATGCTTCCGGTTTCACTTTGAGTTTATGTATCCTTGCAATGTGAGAAAATTCGATGGGTAATCTGCAGCGTGCAGCGAATAGACATGACTCTCTGACGTCACTCAAAGTCCTGACGATTTTCTTTTATTTAACCTGTAGAAGTCTTCTTTTAACCCAGAAACAGTAGAATGCAGCCTATCATAGCATAGATTTTTCCCACAAACATTGAAAGCTCCGCCTCGTTCTAGTTTTCCATTCTCGATGAACACAAGCCAGATCATGTATAAAAAATGTTAATTTCCTTTTAGAAAATAAGTGAAGAAAGTTTTCGTCAGTATATAACAAAAGACGACGCACCAATGGTAAAAATGTGACCCAAACTCCACTACTAATGCATTACTAAAAACAAAAAAATTTTCTTGGAAACTGTAAAAGTGATTTCGGATTTGATAAACAGGAGGCATTTCCAGAAGAAATTAATATTGCGGTATCATTCCCATCGGAGTCAGAGCCAGCCCGATTACGAAAAATGAAAAATAAGTTTAATTATGCAGTCAGCTGATAAATCAACAAGTAAGGCTAAACATCATTTTAAGATTAATTTTTATATTTCTTTTCTTGATACAGCAAGAAATTCGAATGATGAGAAGTTCAAACAGACCAAAAAGATAAATCGTGTTTTCTGATGCCTTTCTAACTACTGTGAGTCGTAAAAAAAAACTTTCAAAGTGATTTTGAAATTATGCAGAAGATTAGGAGATTATCTGACTCAAGGAGACTTTGAGGATGTTGATGAAAGTACACTACAGGAAGTTTTGAATAATTTTTGTGAAAACGAACTAGTACATTGCGTATTGAATTTAGTAACAGCAATAAAATTGTTGCTAACACTTCCTGTGTCTGTGGCCAGTGGAGAACTCAGCTTCATATAATTGAAATTAATAAAAACTTACTAGCGTTCTATAGTGACGTGAGAACGATTTGTAGGTCTATCACCATTATCAACAGATCAAGATGAAGCTAAAACAATTCATTTGAAGGATATTGTTCCTACTACCGCTCTAAAAGTAGCGCCGAAAAAACAATAATATGCAAAATGTAATAAAAATAAATAGTTGATTATTTATTATAGTATTTGTATGTGTATAATTGTCTGCGTGTCTTACATTTTTTTAAAATTTGTTTTAATGGGGCGCCACGAAAAGTTTTCGCCTAGGGTGCCAAATTTGTTCGGGCCGGCACTGTATGTCATGTATGTTTTTGATTCCCAAGGACAACATATCAAATCTATGCCCATGCTAAAAACAAAGTATAAATGCATAAAGCACTCATTCTCTGGGACTTTTATTTATTTATTTATTTTTTTTTATTTTTTTTTTTGGTTTAATTCGAGGATTGAAAAATTCTCTCACACAAATTTTTAAATGATAATTTCAATTAATTGTCACTCCACTACATACACAGCATCACTTCATAAGAATGTAATATATATTAATCAGGATAGGGGAGAGGGGGGCACATTTGGACAGGGGCACATATGGACAACTTAAATTTCCCTAACTTAAATAAATGTGAAAATTATGAAATAATTATATTTTGTTGGCAACACTATGATGCATTTCCCAGGAAAATTTAAAGCAATTGGCTGTGAAAGTTTTCCAGTTATGTCAACCAAGCAGTTTTGAAGCTTAAAAGTAAAATTATGCTTTATTTGTATCAATCCTAATTATACATATTTATATTGCATCATGAAAATTAATTACATAAAACTAGATAGCTTGTTTGATGAACATAATGATTTATTAATCATATTTGTCAAAAAAAAATTCTGCTAAGCTAGGCTTAACAAAATTCTAAACATGTGACTGTGGGGCACATTTGGACATTGTTTTGGGGGCACATGTGGACTGTCCAAATGTGCCCCTAATGCGTTATATTTAGAATTTATAACACAAAATTAAAGCAATAAGCTGCTTAAAATGATTTTTTAAATAACAAAGACTGTAGCTTTTAATCTTTGCTATTATAGTTAAGCGTAATTGTATACACTGCAAAAAAATAACTATTACCAGCTGCAAGAAACTCTCTGTGATTGGAGAAAATAATTATTTTCTCCAATCACAGAGAGTTTCTTGCAGCTGGTAATAGTTATTTTTTTACAGTGTAGTTTTATTCACAACTTATCAGGATTTAATCTAAAGCTAAATAATAAAAAAAAATCTGATGTGGGCTAAAAATATAATGTTTAATTTAACCCAATACTCTTACTGCTGGACAACCATGATACCCACGCATCAATAGAAGCTATTATGTATGCAAGAGAAAACTGAATTGTTGTTTTATCATTTCCCCTTCACTGTTTCCATCGCATGCAGCCACTAGATGTTGGCGTTTATTCTTTCAAAGATAAAGTAAAAATAGCTTTTAATGATTGGATGGCTTCTAATCCAGGAAAGACCATCTCTATATATGAAATAGCAGAACTGTCATCAAATGCATATCATAAATCTTAATTCTTTCACTCCAAGAAATATCAGCAGTTCGTTCAAGAATGCTGGAATATGGGCTGTTAACAGACTAGTTTTCAGTGATGAAGTCTTTCTTCCAGCATTTGTCACCGATCGACCAAACCCTGTCGAAATATCTGAAAATGCAGAAATTGAACATTCATATTCTCCTTCTAATGAGCCTAAGCCTTCAATTTCATCTACTTTCGACTATGAAATATTAATTGAACCTGGACCTTCAACTCAAGTTTTAACTCCAGAAGTCATAAGACCTTTTCCTAAAGCCCCACCAAGAAAAAAGCAATCTACACGAAAAGGAAAGCCTAGAATTAACACAGATACTCCTGAAAAGGAAAGAATTGAACAATTCACTATAGCAAAAATGGAGAAAGTTAGAGTTAACTAAAAAAGAAAAGCATTTGGAAGAAAAAGAAAGTTTGATTTAGAATTAAAAAAAAAAAAAAAAAAAAAAAAAAGAATTAAGATTGGTATGATGGAACTGCTACATGATCAATCAAATATCCAATCACATACTGAATCAGATGATGGAGTGGAATCTAAATCAGATGATGATCTTGAAGAATTGAAGCTGCTATTAGATGATGATTCAATTGGTGTAAATGACTTTGTTCTAGTAAGATTCAATACAAAGTCAAAAACAGTTTACTACATTGGACGAATCGAAAAAACTTTAGATTTTCATAAGTATGAAGTCAAATACTTATGAAAGAAAGTTGGAAAGCAAAACGTTTTCAATTTTCCAGATAAGACAGACGAGTCAACCATTGAGAAAACAGACATAGTAACTAAACTTCCACCTCCAATTATAATAGGAGGAACTGAACATGCAGCAGCAAACTTAAGATTTATGGTCAATTTAGAGTCTTATAAAGTGAATTAGGAATAAAGTTTTTTTTTTTTTTTTTTTTTTCCATATTAATGTGTATTTGATTATTTTCAATTTATTTGTTTTAGTTATTAAAATGTTCACCATAATTTAAAACAAATTTATTTTTGATTAGGTAAAAAACTGCGACTCAAATCGTGAAGATCATAGAACATCACTAGAATATATATATTTTCTTTAAAAGTCCTCTTTTTAAGATTATAAATATAATTAAAATATTTTATTGCCCTTATTTATAGCAACAGAAGTGGATATTTCCAGTATATATGTATTCAAGTCATTTGTTTTTGTTATTTTAAACTGTTGATAATGCTATATTTACTTGTCCAAATGTGCCCCCAAGCATGTCCAAATGTACCCCTTGTAGGGGCAGATGTGGACAAATTTTGCATGTTTTTAAATATTTTTTTAAAAATAATTTTGTCACATTTCCTAATATTTAAGTACATGTATTTGAAGAGATTAGATGTAAGATTATGGTTAGTAAAAAAAATGAAAAAAAAAAAGATGAAAAAGGTTAGATTTTTTAATAAAACAAAAAACGTCCATATGTGCCCCCCTCTCCCCTACCATTTATCATATTTAATAAACCAAAGTAATTACTTACTTAAAACAAAGAATGTTCAATACATTATAAAATAGATAACATTCTAAAAAATTGAACACAAGTTAATTTTTTAAATAAGACGCAATAAAACATATATGTGATGGAAAGTATCCGGTTTTAATTCAATCTTTTTAATGTAAATTTGATCACCCATAAAAAATTAGTACTTCTTTAAATTTCAACATAAAAACATTAGCATGTACATTTTATAGGAAATTATAGTATTTTTTAAAAACGATAGTAATACATAAAACCAAATTAACATGCGAAGCATGAATCTGTGAAATCTGATATGCATTACGAAGCTTTTATAATTTTCAAATAACATCTTATTCTTGGAAGATAATTTCTTTTTATTAAGCTGACTATTGTTTGTGACTTGTGACCACGGATGCTTGTGACTCTTCTTTTTGGAATCTTAAAATATGCACGAAATCCGCCATGTTTTTTATTGTCTGGTTGGTTGAGTGAACTCCCCAAAGGCGTTCAGCAAATCTTCTCCCCACACAACTTCCCGGGTAAAATTCGTGACGTCATTTTCGGGGAGCCCGGGAAGAATGGGGAGCAAAGCTGAACTCAGCCATATATTCCATAATAAAATAAATACATAAGATCGTCCTAGTAATTCCATGCAAATAAACCGCAAAAAGACCTACGTACACAGCGCCATCTGGTGAGAAATCTTACGTAGATTTGTGTCCATGAAGATAGAGGGGAGGAGGGAAAACGAGATAGGGAATTCGGCAGAAAAAGGGACCAGAAAATTTAGTTAATCAACAGGCCGCTAGATGGCGAAAAGATTAGCCGTGATAGCAGATTAGCATTGAAAGCTTATGGAAATATAATTGCTTTTTAATAAAATTTAAGCAATTTTAGGTACTTATTTTAAAAAGAAATTGGCTTGAAATTGTCATGCCATTAATGTGGGAATATAGAGTTCATAAATTTAATTTTTAAGTTGACTTTTTTTTTTTTTTTAACATTTTAAATGTTGTTGATGGTTTTAGGATTGAGGTCGATTGGTTGCACTAGGATCCTAGGCCTGTGTAAGAGTGCCTTCCATGGGAGGTCTTTCTAAGGGATCTTAGCCGTATTTTTCGAAAAAAAAAAACACCGAACACTTCGAACGGCTAGGCCGACGAGCGCGACCAGGGATCAAACCCAGCACCTCATATCTACAGCTTCAATGACAGGACCTCTTGGCCGTTAGTGGATCCTAGCATTCTAAAAGATAAAACTTTTTTTTTATTGTTATTCTTATTGTAAGAATAAAAAATAAATTTGGAATAACGATTTAAATAACCACATTTTTTCCTTTTCATTAAAATCGTTATCATTTTTTTTTTTTTTTAAATTAATGGTACAAATTTTTGAAAGGCTAAAAAATATAATTTTGAAGAGAAATACTTCACAGTTTTATCTAAAACAATTTTCATTAACTTTTACTCTGCATACAAGGAATACATTTTATCAGTTAAATAAATTTCTTACTTTAAAATAAACTGGTTGACGTGAAGTGCCTGGTTCGATTCCAGGTTGCACTCGTTAACTTCATCGTTTGGAGTTTTCCGTGGTTTTCTTCAAAACTCGAGCAAATACAGGCTAGATCTCTTTTAAAAACCAATATAACCATTATTATCATATTGTGGGGAAGGGGTGTGTAAATGTGTTGATCATTTTGCAAAGAAAATTTATCTTCATCACATTCATTTAATGGTTTTAAACTTCTTACAATCTAACCAAATAAACTTCTTTAAAATAAACATGGAAGTATTTAAAAATACGAAAATGTATAAAAAAAATAATTGAAATTTATTTCTAACATAAAAAATTATATTAAATAAAATTGGGAAAAATAAGAAAAAAATAAAGTATTTTAGGAAATATATTCCTACGTGAGTTTTATGACACCCCGTAAAATAAGTCTATTATAATTCAAACACAATTTAAATTATTTATTTTCTTCCCAAATTCGTTTAGAATTAATGTTGCTTTAGAAAGTGTTCAATAGATGGCGCGAGGGTCAGCCGGTGTAGCAGCTCAGTTGAAAATCGGGACCATTTTCATAACGCGGCGTTGGTTTTCCTCTTCTCTAGCTTCATATTTGTGTCTTTTGAATTCTTTTGTTATTTTCAGAATTGTTAAAGCCTTGTATATCCGCGCTGCGGTGGAGCGTCGGATCCAGTCAACGCCCTCTGTAGACAAGGCCGTGGTGCTAATCTCTGACGTCATCAACATCAGGCTGTTGATGAAATTAAATCTACTGTCTTTGCGTATTATTGCGGCGAAATCAACACAAAGAAACGGGATTTTTAGTTTTAATTAAAGACATCTTTTAAAACTGCTTAAGGAAAAACGCGACATTTCTTAAAAATGAAATGTTACGTTTGTAACACTACCCTTACGATATATATATATGTGTGTGTGACAAAATTTATAAACTTACTTTTATGTATATTATAAACAATTATTTCTTTTAAGATTAAAAAGAAATTTGAGATTAAATAAATAGCTTTAATATTGTTATAATATTTCTTTAAATAAAAGAAATAAGTTGCATAAAACTTATATCGTTATTGAAAAACAATTTCTTTCAATAAAACTTTAATTTTCTTTTCGAATTTTGAGCTTTCTTTTTTCTTTATTGTTAATTAGATAATAATTAATTATCTAAATCAGTCTGTGCTGTTGACAATTTCAGCTACTGTTACACATAAACTTTAAAATAATTTAATTCTCTGCTCATTTTTATAAATAATAACATTATAACAAAATACCATAATTATTCATTTTAAATGATTGTAGTATAAAGAAATCCTACCTCCCTTTTTTTTCAAAATTATTAATACTAAGTAAAAAATTTAAGCAATCACGTGCATTATCCTTTGTACTGTAAAAGGAACTGCAATTGAATATAATTACTTTTGCTGGTACAAAAGTTAAAATGTTTGGAGAGATTTATTTATTTACTTTATTACTATTAATATTATGTTTGTAACGGCTTAGAAAATATATTTTATGCATTAAAATACAAAAATATTCCCAAGAAATTCAACCAGCTTTTCATTTTTATACAGTTAAAAATAAAACCTAGAATATTTTTAAATTTAATTTTAATTATACAGTATAGGATCCGTTATCTGGAAACCCGTTATCCAGAATATTCCGAAAACCAGAATGCAAAATGCCAATTACCAAAATTTTTAATTTTCGTAAAATTTAAGAATTAAAGTTATACAAGAGCAGTGGTCAGAATTATAGTTTTACAACATACTTTCTTTAATGTTACGGTGTTATTCTGAGGAAATATGGTGAGCACACAATTGTCCAAATAATTTTACTGAAAATTTTGCAAATTTAGAATAGAAAATGAATTTTTATGGTATATTATAACAGATAAACATTAATAACACATACTTCTTAAATTGCCCAATAACAGATTAATTTTATTCTTGAACTCAGGTCACTTGCATGAAGTCTCAATTGTTATAAAAAAAAATTTAAATAGTTTTTATTAATTCCCATTATTGATAGAATTCATTTCATAAAATTTTAGTATTATGTGCTAAAAATATTTGAAACATTTATGAACAATTAGTAACAGAGACACACTATAAGCAAAAAAATATAGAAATGTGAAGATGGAAATGTGAAAAATATAGAAAATCCTCCAAATGAAAGGATTTTACTCTCAGATCCAAAATTACTTTTTATATATGTTTATTTATTATTATTATTATTTGTAGTTAAAAATTCTAATTAAGAATTTTTTTTGTTTTTTGTTTTGTGGAAATAATTTATTAAATGAATATAGGTAAAGTGTTTATATATATTATTCATGTTTATCACTTTCACTGCTATTTATGAAATTATTTTGTACCACTTTTATATATATAATAAAATGTTCCGAATTACGGAAAAACCCCTTATCCAGAATATCCCAGGTCCCAAGCTTTTTGGATAACGGATCCTATACTGTACTATACTGCAAAACAGCATTTCACATTAACGTTTTAATTCTGCTAAAATTGAGACATGTATTAAATTATGGGTTTGAGTTCTGCTAAAATTAAAACAGCTGATACCTTATTTTTAAAATTAGTTATTACTTTGAGAAACTTTGAATTTTAAACTGTGGCTGAATTAAATAATAATAATAATAAAGTTGAACATAATTTGCCATTAAAGTGTAAAACTACAATTCTGATAAAGTAAAATAAAACTTACCTTTAGGAGTTACCTAAAACTGGGTTCAAGCAAAAATTATGTGTATATATATATATATATATATATATATATATATATATAAATGTAAAAATTAATCAGTCAACAACGCATTTTAAAAATCTGTTTATTAAAATAAGAGATGAAAGAATATTTTAATTAATTATTAGGGACTTAAAATATTTATTTAAAACTGATAAAGTTTAAATAATACATACTACAAGTGTACATACATACTAATAAGTGTAGTAACACATACAAGTTTTTTTTTTTTTTAACAACATAAGTACAAACATTACAATGTTCAAGACGATTTTTTTTTAATTTGGACATTTTTAAACCGCCAGTACACGGGTGGGAAAAAGATACAATTTTCTTTCAATATTAGAATGGTTTCAATATAACACCCACGAAATAAAAATACTAAATATAAAATTTTATGTTTATTATAATTTTTTTTTTCCCCACAGAATATATAAAATTTTTCTCTTACATTGCATTCTAGTAAATAAAATGGGTCTCATAGACCCAACCCGTCTACTGGCGGGTTAATAAAATATGGTTCTGACTACCTCCAGATACATATTTAGATACACTGTCCGTCATAAAATATATCAAAATTAGAGCTTTCAAATATATTTAAATTTTTAAATTCAACTGTTAATAATGCAGATAAAAAATTATTAAAATATTTATACCTTTTGATTAAGAGCGGGCAATATCTAATCTCGCCGGCAGCCTTGGCCCATGTTCTTCTATGAGAAAATTTGATTACATAATTACTCATTACCTAATGTATATTTTTCAATTCTGTTTTCACATTTAGAAAATTCATAAGCGTTAAATTAGTACTTGTTTTCGAAAAATTCATTTTTTAAAATTTTAGTATTTTATTTTGCGACTAGAAAATGAGAAAAATGCATTTTGTGAAAAATCGCATTTTTGAACTCAAAATTAAAATGTAAAAATTTAAAAAAAATGAATTTTTCAAAAATGAGTACTCATTTAACGGTTATGAATTTTCTGACTGCAAAAACAGAATTAAAAAATATACATTAGGTAATGTGTAATTGTCGCAACAAATTTTCTCATAGACGAACATTGGCTACGGCTGTCCGCGGGATTAGGTATTGTCCCCTCTTAATAGTTGGATACTATTAAAACTTTACATTTGTCAATTTTTAATGTCATATAACAGTCTTACAAAAAATAATAATAATGATAAATAAAAAATCTTATAATCTTCCAATCCCTTTTAGGTAATATTTACACTTCTTCACCTTTTGTAGTATACTAGTAAATTTCATACAAAAAAGTTAAATTTAAACCTTAAATGCCTGATTATTTTTTAAATCCATTTAAAAATGTTTTATTTTTACCTCCATTAAATAGATCGCGTCCAAAATACTTTAAAAAATCATACTTTATTTTAACTATGGTTTACAGCTGAAAAGCAATTTGTTGCCAATCGGCAAACTTGAGGCATTAGAGCTTCAATATTTTTCTGATAATACTGTAGAAAACAAAACTGGGTGTATTGCCGAAAGGCAAAATATGGTATTTAAGGGTTAAATTTGTATTATTTTTTTTTTTAACTCACAGTGTTTTTCTATACTATTTGAATCCTTTTTTACAAAAACTCATTTTTCACTTCCCTATCACAATGTAGGTATAGTGTAACCACGTTTCCTACGCCTAGCAGTGAGGACGAGTCGAAAATCTTGGAGGGTTTCCAAGTTGACCAACAGGTTTGAATTTAGTAAGCATCCAGTCAGTCGGTATTCCCTTATCGCTCATTTTCTCTCAACGAAAAGCTTGTCTCCCCAGGGATGAGAATTTTCAGACTTTTGTAGGAATTTCAGACTTTTCTTATTTTTTTTTAAACAATTTTCAAGTTTTTTATTCCAAATATTCTTGTTTTTGTTCAATTTTCTTTCTTTTGACTGTTTCTAAACAACTTATTTTCATATATTCTCCATTTTTGCTTATAGAAAGTATGACTTTGTGTAACTGTTTCTTCTTTTATTACTAAAATTAAATTATCTTTGAGTTTTGCTGATACTTTCAGACTTTTTGTCTATTTCCCACTCTCATCTCTGTGTCTCCCCTATTTTACTAGTGGACTCGTTGAATCCGCACTTGCGCAGATGCTTCCATGGTCGCAAGAAATGTAGTTAAAGAGTACCGTACATTTTGTTATTTGAAAACATTTTCAAACTTTTTACCTGTGTTTAGATGCGATTCGAGAAAATAAGCAATCTGAAAATGCAAAAGTTGAATATAGGTAAAAGTACATCGTGCATCACAGAACATTTCTCATTATTTAGAAACGAGAGAGAGACAAAAAGAGAGCACCTGTAACTCATACGGTTCCAAAATTGATAAAAATTCTCTCAAAGACAGAATACAAATGGTGAATATCTAGGGAAATTTTAGAACGATCGATAAGTATTGAACAAATCTTTTTTTAAATATTGTTGCGTACTTGGGGGTTCGTGAGTTGTCCGAGAATGAAAGGCAAAACTTACAAAAATTCAGTAATTTATTCACAGAAAGTTCCAGAAAAATACAGGTCTATAAACCAAGTATCATCTTCAATTCAACCAGTAAACACAGCTTAAACAACAGCTGTCAATATCAAATCCACAGTACAAACTGTATAGCAATAACACTTGAAGCAAGTCTCTTCCAAAGAGGCTCAAAGCAATGCAAGCTGACCGACTCTGATCTCTGACTGAACTGAACTGACTGCCTTGGCGAGAGAGCGTTCCTTATATACCCCTGTAGAAAAGTGTGGAAATTTCCGTATCTCATCAGCCAATGAGATTAGAGCTTCCATATTTGGTATATCCCTTATAAGGATTTTCTCACCAAAGTGGGAAAAAGGCGCCAAATTTGGCGCCAAATCCATTACCTGCCTTATTGGGGCTTTTTAATGCGTTTTTAAGGGAAAATAAGGCTATTTCAACGCTAAAACGACTAGAAATGCACAAAATTAGCACTTTATCATCTTACTATGCCTCTTTGAAAGAATCTATACAAAAATAAACACAATTATTTACAATTTTGTAACAATATTGCATATTATCCTCAAGAATATGGAATTTTTTAGTGAACACATTTATAAGTAAATAATCATTTTCTTCTAAAATTAACTTAAAAAAATTTAAATAAATATCGCAAATTTCGTTGATTTTCGGTGAAATTATTATTTTATTCAGCAATCATCAGGGAAAATATAATTATGCAGCAAAATAGAAAAATATAAATGAATCGAAACAGGGACTGGGTAGCCGGGTGGGTAGGGCATTTTAGACTCTAAATGAATCTCTATTATCAAAGTTCATTACCTGATGTACTTTTAATATCAGGAATGTATTAGAATAAATATACAAGGTTAGCAACAAACGTTTTCAGTACATGTATATGGATGGATAAATTAGTATCAAGTATATACTTCTTTTATAAACACAATTTGAATTTAGAAACCGAAAGCATGAAATAGTCAGCATGTAAGCCAGAGTGATAACACGCAGCAAGTATATAAATCAAATTTAAGAAAACTTAACATCATATGGTATTGCAATTTAGTTTATAATATTATTCAGACTTACTTATCAGCGCAATGTTTTATTTAATCTATTAACAAATACGATATATATTTGTAATGGCTGAGAAAATATATTTTATGCATTAAAATACAAAAGCATGCCCAAGAATTTCAACCAGCTTTTCATCTTTATATAGTTTAAAATAAAACCTAGCAAATTTTTTAATTTAATGTTAATATGCCGCAATTCATTAAAAAAAAAAAAAAAATGTAAATTGTGCCTTGAATTCAATATTAACATTTTTTTTTATTATTATTAATATTATATACTTTAATTTATCAAGTAATTCTGACGTATAACTCTTCGCATGAATTAAAAAATAATAATAACAAAACAGTACAGTTCACAGACTTTATGTAATCCTATTGCACTTTTAGAAGTTTCAACCGTTCGGGAGATACTGTAATAAAAATGTATTATGCATAGCAGCAAAACATAGGTTGAAATAATTTTTTAATGTAAATTTAACAATATGTACAATTTGCTGACATTTTCAGTAAAATAGTGGATATTCAAGTCTTAAACACTAGTATGTGAGAATTAATGAAAAAAAAAAAAATTAAGTGACATGAAATATTATATACATACTAAATAAACAATATTACACATAAGTAGAAAATAACGCATATTACATATTTAAAACTTAATCAAAAGTTTTACAATGCGAAGAAAAATACAAAATACATACTAGAACAATTTTAAAGGACAAAATCAAATGTTAAAATTTTCAGAGGCTACACTTGAGTTTAGGATTTTTTGAAATTTCCTTTACTCTGTCTAAATTCCATGTTAAATTATTTCGTATTTATAAAAATGTTTTATTTTGAATAATTCGCCTGATAATTAACATTAATTAATAAAAGCTATAGATAATTGAAATATTTTGTTAATTTAAATGTAAGTAGCTTCACTCATATAAATAATAAATAAATAAAATGTGGCAAATAAGTGTTAAAATTCAGTTTCAGCCATAAGACATTAGTTTATCTTAACTGTGGCTAATTTCCTTTTTTTTTTTTTTTTTTTTTTATAACAGGCTTTGGAGTATCATTTATTTTTTTACAATAGTTACTTAACAGAGTATTAATGATGGCTTTTAACAAATATTTTGTAATAACATTTGAAGCATGCCCTTCAAGACAATCATTTACAGTTAATTCATATTTTTCAATTATTCTTACTGCTAATTTTAAAGATAAATCTCTTTGATTGTGAGCTTTAAAAAATAAGCTTTCATTAGGCTCAGAAATTAATTTTTCTATAAGAATAAATATATAGACCGAAATATTTATGACATTTAATTGTGGATATTTTAAACTACCTCTATCAATGCCTTCAATGAAATCATATTTAGGATCCGTAGTCTGTTATCAGGATACTTTCGCAAGATTTACATTTTAACTTAAGTAAAGCTGCATGAGCGGCATAACCTGATACAAACATAAGAACCGGAAGCAAATTTTCAACATTATTGAAATCACTATCTGTGAAATCAATTTCAAAGTTATCAGGATTTTCACTTTCTGGAATTATATTATCTGAAATATCTGCATCTGTAATATCTGATATTATCTCGCCATACGTTGAAGATTTTAATACTAATGGTAAAAAATTTTGCAATCTAATTTTTTTTTCTGCTTCGTATAACTGCCTTAAAGATATTAAATATACTGATCCACACAAACTTCTATATCTGCCAAATCTTCCTTCCAGAGTATCTGTCTGAATTTTTCCAGGGAGAAAATACTTGAAATTCAGATCTTGGCAGCAGTACTTTGCCATTTCAATAATGGCATATGTTGTATGGCTCAAAGCTGAGTGTGTTTCACGTGTTAATTTACCAGTATCTTGCTTTTGTTCACTCCAGTGATCCATCCACGCCAGAAAGTTCAATAAGAATTTAAAATTTATGTTATTTTCGTCGGACAGAGGATACATATAATCATTATTCAGGCGTTTGCCCTTGGATGGACATTTCACATTCATTATCGAAAACCACTTGTAAATTATTTCAATGAAAATGGATGTTGAAGAAGAATTAACAATTCCATATTCAACACCAGCTTCCTTTAATGCCTGAGCAATATATTCATTGAATACTTTCATAATTAATTTAACATTTTGTCGCTCAAGACTAGTGGGACAAAGAGCTTTTAGATTTAAACCATATGAGTATTTCACAATACTGTGTCGTTCTTTATCATACAACGATTTCAGAGATTTAAAAGAAGCTGTAAGCAGTCGTACATTGTTGAAATCTTCAAAATCAGGGAAATAAAAGGCTTTATCATCGTTTTTCTGATTCAGCCAATTATTTCGTATGCTTTTGAGTAAATGTACTGTGTCAATCACAAAAAATTGGTATAGTAGGTTCAATTGGGTGGCAGTATGCTACTTAATTTAGCAGGTGATGAAAAATAAGATATCGCCTTTTTATTAATGGCATTGTTGTCTGTAACAATACCAATAACAAAAAAATTCAGACTTTCTAGAAATTTGTTTCTAAGATCACTTCGTACAATTTTTCTGCTCTGCCACTATCTTTTTTACTGGTACAATTTTCACTACTTCTTTATAAGGTGAAAGTAAACTTTGTATCATTAAAACATGGGTGGTGGTTGCTAAATTTGATGTGTTTTCAGCCATACCAACAATATTTCCTGCTTTGTAATCTAAGTACGGTTTGATGTAAATTTCGTCTAACATTATGATGACAGTTCTTTCAGATTCTTCGAGTAAATTCGATCTTTATTTTAAGTATACGTCATGGTCACTTGAAGTGGATATTTGTGTCGGCATTGACGAACATAAACGTTCGATTGTTCTACGATGTGGAAGTATTATATATCCTGTACCTCTGATAAATTTGTATGCATGAGGAGATATCGTATGTAACAAACTAAACAATATGATGGATGAAGTGGAATATCTAAATTGTTCCTTTGCCGTGTAAACTAATTTTAATTGGTCTATTATAAATTCTAACACTTTCTTCTTATCATCATCATCATATTCATTAATAATCTCAGATAAAAATTCGGTAACAATTTTAATTTTTGAATTACTAACAGTAGATTGTGGCGAGAAGTTCTCTAGAATACTTTCCAGTTCATAAATGTTATCGACAGCCCTTGGGAAAGTTAGATTTTTTACAGCAGTTTTGTTCATATACAGTATACATTCTAAATTTTCTGTCACAGTTACAGATGCAAATACTTCTGGTGCAAGAGAATATTTCATAAATAGAAAAATAATTTGATTATTCTCGTAAACATAATGCCACCCCTCAGGCAAAGTTTTATCTTTCAATAAATTCAAAAGTTCAGGTACAGTTGAATATTTACGAGTTTTTAAATAGTCCTCGTTCGATATCAGACATTCTTGAATTACACGATGGATATTTTCGGCTTCAATTCGTTGTTGTCTCTCTTCTGGATCCTCTCTAATTTTAGTTTCTTTTGATAAATATTGCGGACAGTTAGGAAAGATGGATGGAACTGCCGAAGGTTTGAATTTAAATTGTTTCAGAGGGAATATTAAAAATCTTCCTTTCTTTTCATCATAGTATTTCGATTCTTTTTCTATGTCAGAATCGACAAAATGTAATTCGCAAACCTAAAAATAAATTTTTGAAATGCTAATTAAAATTATACTTTGATCTATTTTTACTTAATCACAGTTCATAAAATAATAAAAATGAAAGCTCTTTCCTATAAATTTTGATGTGTTGGCCTGGTTTCCTTCCCTAAAACATTGTTTTGAAATTTTCTTATTAACTATGCCTCATACTGGATTTTAATTTCTTATCATTTTACTATTTCTTTATTCAATTATTTTTAATTAAGTGAATTTACTCTACTCCATCATTATCAGCAGACGCACTAAACTTCCCATGAATTTTCTTTTAAATGCACAATAATAAAAATTTAAATATATACTGACACTAAATTATAATAGAAGTTGCACTATATGTATATATTATATATATATATATATATATATATATACACTAATCGACAAAAAAAAAGCCGCACTTGGATGTTTTCCTTTTCGCCTTCTACAACCGCCAATTTTATCGTTTAAAAAGCAAATTTTCGAACAGATTTGACTATGTTGTCCTCCACATACACTTTAGCTTTGAGTCCAGTGTTAAAAACAAAATGCAATTGTCAGTAAAATTGTAATTTTAGAATTTATTTCAAAAATGGTAAGAATAAGACAGTTAACGATGCCACAAAAAGTAATAATTTTTGAATGAAAATCAAAAAATATTTTAATACGTGAGATGGCAAAATAATTAAATGTTAAAGAAATATTGGTAAAAGGGTTTTCAGCAAGATATAAAAGTTTTTGGCCGTTTAAACTGGAAATTTGGTTTTAGGTGGCCACACTGCTCACCCAAGCGAGATGACCGTATGTTAAAAAGCCATTGCTTATAAAATCGGTTTGTATAACATTTAGAACATAAAAGAGCTTCAAAAAAAGTGTTTAGTAGCATAATTTCTTTAACTACAGTACAACAACTATTAAACAAAACAGGTTTAAATGACATAAAATTTGAAAAAATTCCATTCTTAGTGAAGAGAAGTAGGAAAGCAAGACCTCAGATGGCTAAAAAAATTAAATAATGATTAGTTAATTATTGGGCTGAACTGGTTCTCTCTGATGAATCAAGTTCAAGTTATTTCGAGCTAAAGAAAACAAGCAGATCTAACAACGAAAATATGACCGACTTAATGAAAATCGCACTTTTAAAACAGTGACACATGCTCCGTACATTATGGTACGGAGGTCCATAGCTTTTCAAACACTTGGAAAAAATTTTATGCTCAAGGGATCAATTAACTCGAAATAAAACACAATCTCCATAAAAGTGGTGCCTGACCGACTATTTTGGAGGTATCTTGGACATTTCCGTAAACAGCATTTAAAGATAATAAGGCACCTTACTACACGGCGTCTGTGGTAAGTTTATTCACTTCAAATTGTCAAAATTTCTTATACATTCCCATGAGAACCTATAATTTTGTGAGTAATCATATATTTTTTCACTTTAAGTTAAATACCACAAAGGATATAGTAAAATATCTTCTTTATCAGACATGGAAATAGTCAAAATCTCGATCCGCTCGAAAATGTCTCGTCTATAAAAAGGCGGGGGAGAAGGGAGAGGATTCGAAATTTGCAGCCTATAACTCTGCCAGAACTAGAAAAAATCATTTGTGATATTTGGCACATTGAAATTTCTGAGATTTATATTAAAACACTGTATAAAACTATGCCATTGCGCATTAATGCAGTAATTCCATATAAAGGTAGAATTAACCCAATGCAGAATACATATTTTTAACAAAAAATTGCTTAGATCTAACAAATAAATAGTTTTATTTCATATATTAAAATATAACTTGTTTATTTCATATAATAAATTATAATTGAATGCAAAGTGTATGGTTATTGCACTATGTTCAAAAAGAAAGTTTTATGCAGATTTTTTAAAAGTACTTCGTAGAGTGCAATAAAGCGAATTATTAAATCGAAAATATACATAAGTATCATTTCATACCTTTGGTATTATGTAATCAAGACAGTTTTATTTGTTTCAAACAATAATTTTAAAGTTATTACAAATAAAAAAGGTATAAGTCATTTTTTCTGCAGTGCGGCTTTTTTTTTTTTTTTTTTTTTTTTTTTTTTTTGTCGCTTAGTGTATATCAGGGTTGGCAAAAAACAGTTTTTTTTTTTTTCGAACTGCCGCCTCCGCCCCCCCCCCCCTAAAAAAAAAAAAAAAAAACACTTTTAAAAGTAGTTAATACTATAATATTAATTATTACTTCATTTAAACATAATTTAAATTAATAATAATAAACAGGTATGAGATTTTTTCAGCCTTTTTTGTAGGTTGTTATTTTCTTTCTGTAACAATGTACTAGAAACAAATCTTGTACTTTCAGACATGAAATTCTGTTATATCTTATCTAATTAAATACGTTTCTCATAGCCATATCAATAATATATATGTATATATATTATGGTTAAAGATAAAACAATCAAATCACTTATTTCTGTAATCCACATTTTTGCCAGCTGAATTCTTATATTTTGCTTTATGTTTATCTTTTTCATAAAGTTTTATTTATTTATTTTTACACTTTTGCTGATCTCATTCTTAATTCTCATTTGCCTGATTATCCAAAAGGCTCGGGAAGCACAAGCTTCCCCTCTAAAATTTAAGAGGGCCCGCTTAAGGATTAAAAATATGGTCTTGAATTTTTTTGTTTCATATTTTCACACTGAGATTGAATTTTTTCTGAGAGAGGTTACCTAAAACAAGACAAAACACTCACTATTTCGGGAAAAATCTATTATTTAACCTCAAAAATCTGAATATTCTTATTTAAAAAGTTGTATGATTTTAATGTTCTGTGTAGAAACCACCCAGATGTATGAAAAAAAAAAAGTAAAAATAATAAACACACACTATTTTTTTGGTCTATAGAATTTTTGTATTACAATATGTAACAGGAAAACAAGATTTTCTGAAATGAAAGGGGTCCCCAAAATGATGCTGAGCTTCCCCTAGCTTCAAAGCTTAATCGGGCCCTGGTTGTATGGCTCAAAGCTAAGTGTGTTTCACGTGTTAATTTACCAGTATCTTGCTTTTGTTCACTCCAGTGATCCATCCACGCCAGAAAGTTCAATAAGAATTTAAAATTTATGTTATTTTCGTCGGACAGAGGATACATATAATCATTATTCAGGCGTTTGCCCTTGGATGGACATTTCACATTCATTATCGAAAACCACTTGTAAATTATTTCAATGAAAATGAATGTTGAAGAAGAATTAACAATTCCATATTCAACACCAGCTTCCTTTAATGCCTTAGCAATATATTCATTGAATACTTTCATAATTAATTTAACATTTTGTCGCTCAAGACTAGTGGGACAAAGAGCTTTTAGATTTAAACCATATGAGTATTTCACAATACTGTGTCGTTCTTTATCATACAATGATTTCAGAGATTTAAAAGAAGCTGTAAGCAGTCGTACATTGTTGAAATCTTCAAAATCAGGGAAATAAAAGGCTTTATCATCGTTTTTCTGATTCAGCCAATTATTTCGTATGCTTTTGAGTAAATGTACTGTGCCAATTACAAAAAATTGGTCTAGTAGGTTCAATTGGGTGGCAGTATGCTACTTAATTTAGCAGGTGATGAAAAATAAGATATCGCCTTTTTATTAATGGCATTGTTGTCTGTAACAATACCAATAACAAAAAAATTCAGACTTTCTAGAAATTTGTTTCTAAGATCACTTCGTACAATTTTTCTGCTCTGCCACTATGTTTTTTACTGGTACAATTTTCACTACTTCTTTATAAGGTGAAAGTAAACTTTGTATCATTAAAACATGGGTGGTGGTTGCTAAATTTGATGTGTTTTCAGCCATACCAACAATATTTCCTGCTTTGTAATCTAAGTACGGTTTGATGTAAATTTCGTCTAACATTATGATGACAGTTCTTTCAGATTCTTCGAGTAAATTCGATCTTTATTTTAAGTATACGTCATGGTCACTTGAAGTGGATATTTGTGTCGGCATTGACGAACATAAACGTTCGATTGTTCTACGATGTGGAAGTATTATATATCCTGTACCTCTGATAAATTTGTATGCATGAGGAGATATCGTATGTAACAAACTAAACAATATGATGGATGAAGTGGAATATCTAAATTGTTCCTTTGCCGTGTAAACTAATTTTAATTGGTCTATTATAAATTCTAACACTTTCTTCTTATCATCATCATCATATTCATTAATAATCTCAGATAAAAATTCGGTAACAATTTTAATTTTTGAATTACTAACAGTAGATTGTGGCGAGAAGTTCTCTAGAATACTTTCCAGTTCATAAATGTTATCGACAGCCCTTGGGAAAGTTAGATTTTTTACAGCAGTTTTGTTCATATACAGTATACATTCTAAATTTTCTGTCACAGTTACAGATGCAAATA
Organism: Salticus scenicus; assembly: GCA_963930645.1. Lineage (NCBI taxonomy): Eukaryota > Metazoa > Arthropoda > Arachnida > Araneae > Salticidae > Salticus > Salticus scenicus. The sequence goes on from OZ005658.1 coordinate 271,195,510, forward strand.
CTTCTGGTGCAAGAGAATATTTCATAAATAGAAAAATAATTTGATTATTCTCGTAAACATAATGCCACCCCTCAGGCAAAGTTTTATCTTTCAATAAATTCAAAAGTTCAGGTACAGTTGAATATTTACAAGTTTTTAAATAGTCCTCGTTCGATATCAGACATTCTTGAATTACACGATGGATATTTTCGGCTTCAATTCGTTGTCGTCTCTCTTCTGGATCCTCTCTAATTTTAATTTCTTTTGATAAATATGGCAGTTAGGAAATATAGATGGAACTGCCGAAGGTTTGAGTTTAAATTTTTTCAGAGGGACTATTAAAAATCTTCCTTCCTTTTCATCATAGTATTTCAATTCTTTTTCTATGTCAGAATCGACAAAATGTAATTCGCAAACCTAAAAATAAATTTTTGAAATACTAATTAAAATTATATTTTGATCTATTTTTACTTAATCACATTTCATAAAATAATAAAAATGAAAGCTCTTTCCTATAAATTTTGATGTGTTGGCTGTTTCCTTCCCTAAAACATTGTTTTGAAATTTTCTTATAAACTATGCCTCATACTGGATTTTAATTTCTTATCATTTTACTATTTCTTTATTCAATTATTTTTAATTAAGTGAATTTATTCCACTCCATCATTATCAGCAGACGCACTAAACTTCCCATGAATTTTCTTTTAAATGCACAATGATAAAAATTTAAATATATACTGACACTAAATTATAATAGAAGTTGCACTATATATATACATTCATATACTAGCTGACCCGGCAGACTTCGTACTGCCTCAATCGATAAATAAAAGACCTAAACTTTTGTATAAATTAATTTCAAAACAAACAAAACGTATTGAATAAAAAAGCATTTTTTTAATGAAGCATGAAGTTTTATTATTATTTTCGACACATCATGTTGCTTACTTAAAAAAACAGAGTTTTCCTGAAATACTGGCTATTTATAAGGTTTAAATTTTTATTAACAGACACACACTGTTATGATACAGTTTGTTAATCAATTTAAATCTTTCTCATAAACTATATTTTTTGTTTTGTTTTGTGGTGTGTAAATAAACAAAGAAGACGGTTTTCCGACGCGCGAACACGCGACGTAAAATTGTCCATGCGCGAAACAGGGAAACTCCAAGTTGATTCCGCAAACTTCTAAAGACTGTCCTTGCGATTTATTTATTGTCATCGCAAAGGCCAGACGTACTGGAAATTGTAAGCGTTTAAAATCGAATGGTAAATCCGTTGGAATCATCGGTATTCGCGGGATCAAGACATCCTCTCCTTTGTATTTTCCTTTTATGATTGTTGCCTCAATGACGTTATTCATCAGCTTTTTCACAGCCAGTCTTGTTCCATTGCATAGTCGAGGTTGATTAATGTTACGCAGCATGATGACAACTGATCCTACTTTTAACTGCAAATTGTGAGGTGGTAATCCAGGCAATTCCAGTGAATTTAAAAACTCCGTGGGATAGTTGACTACGTCATCCTGGTTCATAACGGTGTCGACTGATTTGAAGGAAACCAACTGTCCTGGAAGAAAATTCTGAATGGTCGCATTGAGATCCTCGACATCTTTATTTTTCGCTGCCAATATTGCTCGTTCACCCAGCCAATTATGGTTATTGAACTTTTGCGCTATATCTGGGAAAACATGCTGAATAAGCTCCTCTTTTGAATCTGTGATGTGACAGAAATCTGTGGGTAATGTGATGAATCCGGTCGAGGTGTCCATTGCAACTTTATTATTTCCAATATCTAACAACTGCTTCGCAAACACATTTGCAGTTTCATCATGTTGCAAAAATACTCGCATGTTAGTTGTTAATTGGAGTGTCTTTACGTACTGCCACAAATTAGATGATTTTAGGCATGCATTTAGTTCATCAGCAACAGTTGATCGGGGAATAACTGGAAGAGTCTGACGAAAATCACCTGACAACAGAATCATGGCCCCACCAAAAATATTTTGGTTGTCACGAAGATCTTTCAATGTTCTGTCCAGCGCCTCCAGTGACCTCTTATGGGCCACTGTGCATTCATCCCAAACAATTAATTTGCATACCTGTAGGATCTTGGCCATTGCGCTATTTTTGGCGATGTTGCAAATTGGTGTTTCGGTGATTTGCATGTTTAATGGTAATTTCAAGGCAGAATGCGCAGTTCGTCCGCCTTCTAGCTGAGTCGCAGCTATTCCAGATGAAGCCAACGCTAGAGCAACATCATTTCGCGATCTGATCCTCGTCAAAAGCAATGAAATTAAGAACGTTTTTCCGGTTCCTCCGGGAGCATCAAGGAAATAAATTCCACCAGATCCACTGTTCACAGCTTCTATCAAAGTGTCGTACGCAATTCTTTGTTGTTGATTTAATTGTGGAACATTTGTACGAACTGTTTCGGCCAATGCTTCAATGTCGTACTGTTGTTCCCTTTGCAACTCGTGGTTTAATGCATCGTGCATATGACGATTGGGTGCTGTCATTCCCAAACACGACAATACTTTATTTGCTATCAATAAACACATATCTTCTATCATGATCAATGTCTCATTGTAAATTTCTTCAGTCATTTGTAGTGTAGGATTCAAAGTTTCACGGCGAACACGATGCAAAACATCCTCAGACATGTCATCTCTATACTTAACCCACAAATCTTTTGGATTCGAGGGGAAACATGTCGATATGATAATCGCAAACAATGTACGAATTTGATGCGGCGATGAAGATATTACGGAATCCTTGAGCGTATCATCCCAGTGCGAATCGTTCTCAAGTAAATGTAATAGTTGGCATGCCTCACGGTAAGTCGCACACAGCTGTCCATTAACTGTTCTCAGTTGTTTGAACGATGTCGGACCACGAACATTCACCAACAACAATCGCAAATAATAACATTCATCGTTATTTGGATGTACTGTGTAGATGCGACCCAGAGCGTCTGAAGCAAATACATTTGGCTGTCCTTCAACTGGTGTTCCTTGTTTTCGACGCTGAAACGATTTCGATGATGCATTCCATATGTAATAGCGTGGCATGTCAGCATACAGCAAAGTGCGAGCAAAATCATCAGTTTGACAGACTGTGAAGAAACTTGTTAATGTTGTCGATGGTGGACGTGCCGCTCTGTCTGCCGCGTTCGATTCATTAAAATAAACTCGTTGACCATTTTCTAAATGGACCGCCAAATGGACTACTGTAGGGTATCTTTCATGGATCGCAAATGAAAATATACGCCAAATTGCTTCGTTGCTACTTACATAGCGCCCCATCTGGTACTGTGATATTTCATCATTTGCATTGGTTACAGCGAAGACAGCCATATCGCTGCCTTTGTTAACATATTTACATATGTACTTTATCGACTTTACAGAGTTACAATATTCCACATTGATGTGAGTCTCAAAAGCTTTGGACAATATTGGCGAGTATGGCACAATCCAACGATTGTCTACATCAACATTTTGTCCTCTTACCTTCACAACTACCGATTGCCCATTGTCCGCAACTGATCGCCGACGATACAATGGGTATCCATCATTTCCCGTTATGGTTTCAGCAAGCAGGTCTCTTGGGTATCGCTTGGAACACTTGCCGTCGACCATACAGGGTGAATTGTAGTTGAAAAGTCCGCAAGGTCCATGTATCATGTGTTTGGTAACTACTGCATGCAATTTTGGGTCAACTGTTTCATCTGGAATTTCAGCTGAAATTATGGAATCAATCTCATCTGGCCTTATTTTGTCCACTAACCAGAGTAAAATGTGCGCATGTGGCAATCCACGCTTTTGCCATTCTACAGAGTACATCCAACAACGGACTCGGCCATACACACAATGCTTTATTAAGAAATTCATCAGAGATTTTAATTTTTGTTTAAAAACTCTGGCAATTATGTCATGTCTAACAACTGGTGTTTGGCTATGTAGCAATTCCCTCTTGATTTCGGACCAATTTGGGTTACATGTGAATGTAACAAATAAGTCTGGGCGGCCATAATGCCTAACATATGACATAGCATCCTGAGCATATTCGTGCATGTGGCGTGGGCTTCCTATATAAGTGGCTGGCAAAATTGTCATTCTTCCTACATTATTCACATTGCCATCGGCATTTATAGCATCGCGGAGATGAATGCATTCCTCTGATCGTAGCTGTCGTTGGTTCAAACGGATGTATGTTAATCGTTCAGTCTCAATTTTGACATACATGTCAACTGCAAACTGATGAAAAAGTCGTTGACACATCAAAATATGATTTATTTCACCTTGACGGATCATGAGTCTGTATGAATAGAAATTCATAGCACTAACTTTTTTGTTGGTTTCAGCACCTGCAATCAAAAATGATAAATGTTACTTAGATGAATTGAATTTAAAAATATTATTTAATCCTGCTCAATTTATTTACCTGTTACTTGATTTACCATTTTGATATTAAAATGGTATCCATCTTCCCCCTGCCAGAAGATCAAAGGATATTGTAATCCATCATAGCTCCTGTGTGTTTTAGATACACGTTTTAAATCACTATTCCGACGATGAAGCACAATATCTCTAGATTGTAAATTTTCTCCCACAATGACAACAGCCACTTCATCAATGGTAGGTGAATTAAACCTCCTTGTGTGTTCACCGGCAGGTGTTTTGTCAGCTCGAATGATAATATTATGGCTATCAGATGGCATCCGATCCAATGCTATTTTGAACATGTTTACTAAATTGTTATTCTGATGAAGAAACATTTGTAATTCTTGGACAATGGTTCTCTTCACTGTTGGATTGTGAGCACAACGATTATCAACTTCCGCATCTGAATTGCCCATAAAATAAATTTGTAAAAATTGATGATCTGCATCAGGTAGTGGTAACAGTGCCCCCAGTAAGTGATAAATTTGTCCTTGTATCTGTAATATTTTAAATTTTGTCCATTAATTATTTCATATATACAGCGTGTAACGGAAGGGGGGTATCAACCCTGAAGGAGGTGAATATGTGCTCATGAAACTCAACAACTTTCCCCAAAGAACATAGGTCGAAATATGAAAAAAAAATTTGGCCCTCCCTTACAAAACTGACTACCAGCTGATTGATTTACTATGGGAGGGCCAATTTTTTTTTTTCATATTTCGACCTATGTTCTTTGGGGAAAGTTGTTGAGTTTCATGAGCACATTCACCTCCTTCAGGGTTGATACCCCCTTCCGTTATATATTTTAGTACAAACTTGAATATTATAAAAAAATATTCTGGTATAATACCTTGAAAGTGGGCATGAAATTGTCCTGTATAATATGTGTAGCGCCAAATGATGTCATCTGGAAACAGTTGTTATATTTCTGAATGTTGGCCAAGAAGTGCTTAGAATCATTTCCAATCCCAGAAACTAAAGAGCGTAAAGGATCTGGTGGTGGGACCAATTGTGGCAATTTTACTTTGCCTCCAGCACAACATAATCCAGTAGATTCACCAGTGTATTTTAACGCCTTACAATATTTACAAATTATTTTCATTTCCCCAATTGTTACCGATTTGTCGGCACAATAATCAATTGCCGGATCATAGTGGAATGCAGCTCGTTCAAGAATCACAGGAGCACTGCGTCTGCGGATTCGCTCAATTTCATTATGTCGTGCTCGCTGTTGTTGTGTTTGATGTGCACGAACTCGTTGCATTCTAAGCCTATCCACTTCATTGTCACTCACTAAATAACGCAATTCTGACATAGCAATACGACTATTTTCTTGATCTGTCTCTCTCTGGTCATCAGTGCGGTTAGCACGTGAGGTAGCTCTTCGCACATTTGATTGACTGCGACGACCTAAGTCAGGTCGTCTTCTCCTCGGCATCGTAACGTAATTAATCAAAGTGAGAAAATTTCTCGCTCACTTAACAGTAACTTAACAGTAAAGTGTCACTATCACAAAATATCAACAAAAAAAGAGCACACTACTTGGAATGTCACTATCACAAAGGATCACAAAAGTAAAGAAAGTTCTCGCGCACGTAGCGGTAATCGTCACTCACAAAGATAGAAGGATGCACTCATAGAATATCGTAACCATGATCGTAACCATCGTAACACAATATCGTCAATCGTAATACTTTTTTCCGTGTTCTAATTTTTTTATTTATTTTTTTTGAGTTTACCTTTAAGCCATAAATCTCCGTGTTCTGAAGTGCGACAGAATGATTGACATATTAGTTGGTTTTCAAATCTAATGTCAAATATTATGGTTGTGTTCAGAAACTTAATTTGTGACAAAAAGCATGAAATAAATAATAATAAATTGAAAAGTGTGAAATAAATAATCTGATACAGTTACAACTGAAGTTAGCTAAAATACATTTTTTGTCGCGTTCGCGATTCACTTTCGTTTATTTTCGGAACGCGACATTAGATCCTCCAAAGCGCACGCGAAGACTATTTTCATAGATATGATTGAATTTGAACTTTATGCAGCGGTAATAAATTGCAAATTGACTCTTTGACGTTAGGAACACACCTAAACTTTATTGAATAGCAATAAAGTTCAAATTGACTCTAGAAAACGTTTGTATGGGAAATAGAAAAGGGCTGTTTTTAGGGTTTTCCCGGAAATTATTCGATTTTTTCTCGCCTTTTAAACCTTCCCTGGACCTTCACGAACATTTCAAGACTAAGATAAGATAAATCCGTTCAGCCGTTGTCGAGTTTTAGTGAGACTAACGAACAGCAATTCATTTATATATATATATATATCAAGGTTGGCAAAAACAGTTTTTTTTTTTTTTTTTTTTCGAACCGCCCCCCCCCCCCCGAAAAAAAAAAAAAAAAAAAAAAAAAATTACCACTTTTAAAAGTAGTTAATACTATAATATTAATTATTACTTCATTTAAACATAATTTAAATTAATAATATTAAACAGGTATGAGATTTTTTTCATCCTTTTTTGTAGGTTATTTTCTTTCTGTAACAATGTACTAGAAACAAATCTTGTACTTTCAGACTTGAAATTCTGTTATATCTTATCTAATTAAATACGTTTCTCATAGCCATATCTATAAAATATATACATATATTTTTTTTTTATGTTTAAAGATAAAACAATCAAATCACTTATTTCTGTAATCCAGACTTTTGCCAGCTGAATTCTTATATTTTGCTTTATGTTTATCTTTTTCATAAAGTTTTATTTATTTATTTTTACACTTTTGCTGATCTCATTCTTGAATAACAACTGTTATATCAAAATGCATTAAATTTTAATAAAGCTAAAATCTGTTATATTCAAAATTTCTATATATATTCCATTATTATAGTAATGACTTTTCATTAAAATGATGTAAATGGTAATAACGGAATTACTGTAGAGTTGACAAAAATTCGTTTTTCAGAATGAATGTTAAATTTAACATGCCTTTTCCTACAATATAATAATAACAAATTAACTCAATAATACTAAAATTCTTAATTTAATGAACTAAGAGGGTGGGAGACTCCAGTACAATTAAAAACAGTTATAGGAAGAGATTTAAGAAAAAAAAAATTACAATTTTGGATTATGCAATGGAATATTGTGATCCATTTGAAAGTTACTTATTAAAATAAAATTGCAAGTTTCAAATAAAATTACAAGTTTTGCAACTTTTTTCAAATTAAATTTTCTATTTTAAGAAAACACTGTACATCATAAACTTTTATCTAATTATTTCAACATTTTGAAATACTTGGATATTAAAACTTTTACTGTCATTTTCTTAATTCTAGTAGAGTTAAATTTTAATAAAATAATTCACAAAACGTCCTTGAATGGAGAACTTTTTGCTTAACATTTTAAAATCAAAGTTTTTTTTTTTTTTTTTTTTTTTGGGGGGGGGGGGGGGGGGCTGGGCATATTCTAGAGCAGCAGCTTATTTATTTGATAAATCAAATTCAGATAGATAAGAAAATGGGCTGCTATTCATTACCATATTATAAAAAGTACCCAGTTAAAAACCACTTTGTTAAAATTTTAAATAAAACAGAGGCCATTTTTTTAAATTATACAAATTTCACCTTATCTGGTATAAATAAATGTGCTTTCCATTATTTATTTATTTTATTTTACTTTACTGCATTTAGCCTTAGACACTTTCATTTATAGCTTTTCTAAGATAATTAATATAGACATTTTTCTTCTACAATTTCTAGATCTTTTGTTGTTGTTATTTGTTGTATATATATATAATAACTTTTAATACAGCCAGCTAGTTACACATAAATTACATAACTAAAACCTTCTCTGAAGCAAGATTACAAGTGAAATAAATTGAATTAAAAGTTAACGTCACTTCCATAAAAATAATTTATAAATTTCAATAAAAAAAAGGACAATAGAATAAAAATTTTGAATTTTTTTAAAAAGAAAAAAAAAAAAGAAAAATAAACTTTTACGTTTTATCTAATGTTAGAGGTCAGAACAGTCAAAAATTCAGACTCTTCAATTTATAAAAAAGTAAATTTTAAAAATGTATATTCGTTTTTTCTTATAAAATAGTCTTTAAAAACTTTTTCCTTGTATTAGTATTATTTCAAATGACAGCGTATGGTAGCTTTTACTGAAACTCTATTATCTTGACTTTTAACATTACATAATTGAATTGTAAGGATTTACATGATACTTTTTTCCACAAAAATATCATTTTTAATATTAATAAAAACAAAGTACATCCTATATTTCTAAATACACATAAATCATATATATATATATATATATATATAACAATAACCTAAAAAAAAAAAAAAAAAAAAATCTAGATTTAAGTCATTAATAACATTATTACATATAAATATCTAACAAGAAAAACATTTTCTAAGTTTAAAAAAAATAATAATAATTTAATATTAGATTATTTTTGATTCACGTATTAAATTATAACTCAAACATATCATTTTCTTGTTTGTTTTGCTGCTTCGACCGGGACTTAAAATTATATAAATTGCTATGATTAGCTATATTGTTTTACGAAATCGATGCAGCTTTCACAGCTTTATGAAGTACTCGCCCCCTGAAGAGTATCTTACTTCTAATTTTAAGCATTTTTATCCAAATATTTCTGTGGTTAATTATTTGTTTTCTCTGTCATCAAGTTTAATGGTCCTTTTTTATTATCATTCATGCCGGTTAAGTATTTTAAGTTATTATTGTCTCTTATTGGTTCTTAATCTAAATCGCAAGAATTTTGTGTCACTCTTTCCTCTAAGTTAAATTCAGTTCTATATTTTTGTGCGTTGGTATTGTTTTAGATCTATTAATTGCTAAATTTTAAGATTAAATGTTATTACGTTATCTATCATTTATATATATATAGGTATATATCTGTGATGGAGTAAGTATAATAGGAATAATATTAATGTTATGAATGATAGTAAACATAATAAAGGGTATACAGGTATATATTTTTATTAACGTCGCGTTATTTCTACAATAAAACAAGAACGGAAAACCATGCAGTACACATTGATTATTTATTAATACTTTCCAACTGTACGTGCTGGTTACATCATATAACTTTCATTATTCTTTGCCTACTTTATCACACAACAGACAGACAGGGGCACTGAAAAGTATACAGATAGTCTAATTGAATTTAAAACTACTCTTAGACATCATTGAAAAACGTTTCAAAAGAAAATGCAGCCTTTACATTATAATTGTAGCCCTTAATGTAACTGAATATTTTAGTGTGTAGTCCTGTAAATATGAAGGTTAATCATATCATATTCTATACAAAATAATATATTACAATGTTAACAATACATCTAAATTCCTTTGATCTTACAGTTTTTCAAATAACATTTTATGTATATGTTTGTGATAAAATAAATATAACTGCAATTATAATAATGTTATGAATTATAATAGCAATAATAATTTATAATAAAATATATTCACATTTCTATTTACTTTGCATTATTTCTAAAAACCTGACATAAACGAAATTAAGTTTTTTAATTTATAAAATATTTTAATTAAATAATGCATTTTAACATGCAGAGCAAAAGAATCTGGATGGGTTTACCCATTCAGAATGTCACTAAAAAATCACAGTAGAAAAAAGAAGCAAAACTACATACAAGATAAAATCAAAAGTAAAAATCTTCTGTTTCTATATTGTATATGAAACTGTCAGTATCTGTGTAAAGCAATTGCATTTTTTTCCCCATATTGATTTTTCATAACATCGTAATGAAAACTGTACATTAATATTTTTGAAATATCTAAAATACGCATGCCGATAATTACTGGCTTGTTAAATAAAACAAATGTTTTATTCATGTGAACTGCGACAAGAATCTCACCGAAAATAGTACGCCCTTTAAAATTCGGCTTAGCTACTAGCTTTTCCATTTTTGAGGCTGATGTGCATAATCTAATATCAACCCGTTTTCTTATTTGCTCCATCTTTTTTCCAAATATTGCATTGTTCATCAATTTGTAAAAAAAAAAATTTCGAAAGTAGACTTTGATTCACTGCAATATTTCGTGTTTATATCAATGTATTTTTTTAACCAATCTTCTTGTCGAAATCTCAGAATTTTGTGAACTTTATTTACCCTTAACCCTTGGTGTATACACTGTTTCAGATAGCGATAATGTATGATGTAGTTCTTTTTGTTTTCCACTGTTGTTTATCAACCTTCTCTCTTTACATCCTGGTGGTATGGAATTTTCGGGGGTTAACGGAAAATCTGAGTGCTTGTCATGCAACTCTTCTGGATTCAACTCTTGTCGACTTCCAAAATGTAGCCGAAATTAGAATCATCGGGAACATTCATGTAATCTACTTCTTCTACCCACAAATAATCACTAATCGCGAGTGGCTCACTCATGGCCCATCCATACGTATTATTGGCGTCAAGGTACGTCAGGTAATTTGACGGCTTTTGCGGATAAAAATTGCTCAAATATTTGTTATTGGCTTTTGCATATCGATTTGAACATTGAGATATTCCTCCTCGAATGCCTTTTTTCACGAACAAGAGCATATCATAATCGGTGAATAGCTCTATTTGCACTTCCGTCATTTTGAGCATGGCGTCCCAAGACAAACTAAGGGCTGTGTACTACCATGTCGGATCTAATTTATATGTCGACGTGCATAATTTTCTGAAATTTTCAAATATATCAGTCAACAGGAGAACGTCGCTTTTAACATATAGATCTGTGTATTCTCCCATGTTTTTTTATATTAAATGAATCCCATACCTTCAGAGCATGAGCGTAGTCTTCATCAGTTATATCAACGTCATTTAACCACTTGTAGAAAGCTTCTTTTGGTGGTAGAGAAGTTTCTTCACACTTTTCAGCACTGCTCATAAAATCATACGGATAAACTCCTTTTCTAAGAAGTAAATCAATTTTATCTGGAGGAAAAAATGAAGACATGCGTTCAATTTTTTCTTTAGGTAGACAACTGCAGAGAGAGTCAATGCTAGCAGCCATGAACCTAAAGGAATCTAAAAATCTAAGTTTTATTTTTCCACCGAAGTAGTTTGTTAAAGATATATATTTCTCTTCAGTTTGAGGAATAATTTGAAAATCTTTGCCGTCTGTTCCAAGTTCTCTAATGAATAAGTGAAGATCATAATTACTTAAATTGTGAAAAAAAAACTGGTAAGAAACGGGGAGTCTTGAACTTAAGATTGCAGGTGTTGCAGGCTGGTCCGCGAAACTTGCCAGTAATATGGCAATGATCTCTAACTTTAGGATTTTTCACTTAGAATTTAGTGAAACATAAATAACATCTTGTAGCTGAATTGAAAAATGTGGATTCCTCTTGACTTAGTGGAATCATTGTTTTCGGCGTTGTATAAATTTTTTCAATTTCTTCCGCTTCGGCTTTCAGGTATTGTACAAGCACTTTTGCAGCATCTGGCCCGCGGTACACTACCGGAGGTTTATATTTTCTTTCAGTGTATGCTAAGTAATAACAAAATGCCATAGGTTCATGCTGTTGGTAGGCTTCATTGTATGAAACATTTGAAACAGGAGAGCAAGAAGAAATTGGTTTTGTGAAACACTCAAAGTCCGCGTATACAACAAAAGGCACTTTGAAGCTATGTTGAATGTTTTTAAATGAAATCCATTTATTCTCTGGCATTTCCACTCGAATGGACTCTTTTTCGGAACAAAGTATGTTTCAAAAGTTTTTCTTCCGAATGAAACGAGAGCAAACAACGTCGACAGGTGAAACAACGAGCTTTATGTTTTGTATATTGCGTACTTATCAGTGTGGAAAAATGTTTTATCCACGCATAATGAAAAACATCAGCATTCTTTAACACCAAAAGGTCAACGTGTCTTTGTTTTTCTTCAGACGCAATTAGAATCGGAAAACTTTTGCAGCTGTTATTGACTCCGTACACTTTAATAGAAATAGAATTTAGTTTTTCAAATTTCGGAATGTCCTTCAATGCAACTGGAAAATTGATTCCATCAAATATGAGATTTGAAGAGTAAGGTGTGTAATTAGATACGCGGTGTGGATTGTTTTCCGCCGGATACAATACAGAAAGAACGGCCGTTTGAAGCATTCTTGGTCATTGTTTTGGACATTAATCACAGCTTGCTTAGCTTTGATAGATGGCGGTAATTCGATGAATGAAGAACCTCGCATTGGATTACTTCCTTACATCTTACTTCCAAATACAAAATTTCTTCAAGAGTCCAACCGGATTCTTTTTCCTCAAACTCAGTACTTTCACGTAATAATTTTTCTACACAATTTCCATACAATTCATCAAGATTGGTTGTACTCAATATTATTTGGTTTTTCGTTTTAAAAGATTTTACTTCTGTTATTTTTGTGTCTGAGTTGGAATATTTCGAATAGATACAGAATAATTTAAAGTTCACTTTTAACTCTATTGTCTGATTTTCTTGAATAATATTTTTCACATCCACACGTTTGCTATTCAAAAATTCTTCAATTTCTAAATATCCATCTTCATTGTGTAACTAATAATTTCTTACTCGACCTTCAAAGGCGACTGTAGTCGGAGCTGGTACGTTTGAACGTTTCACAAATTTCGGTTTCGAATCTGGTTCAGAAGATTTTCTTTTTTTCAGACTTTTACAGTTTAATTTCGTATGCCTCGACACAGCACCTTTTCTTGAAAATTGCAGATGACAATTTGTACATTCAAGAGATGATTTCTTATGCACAGAATTTACATAACGTCGTAAATCAGTAATTCTAGAAAATATTTTTCCGCATGAATCACATTTTGTTGTGGGAATACTAGTGTTTCCTTCACTTTGCATATCAATCGACATAGACGATCTAAACGACGTAGCAGGTTCTTGTTCTTCAATATCTGGTAATGTAGAAGGCATTGGAAGAGATGGTAATGATCGATCGGGATCAAATAGTTGTGCAGCAGAATAATCACCAAAATTTTGAGTCGGCTGTGAAATAGCGTGTAAAAATTCCATTTGAGAATCTGTTACGTTCTCTAAATTTAAGGAAAATGATTTCTCAGAATTCTGAGTTTCTGAAACAAGTTCGTCTTTCTCAAAGTCTGATAATGGAGTAAGCATTGGAAGAGATGGTAATGATTGGTCGGGATCAAATAGCAGTGCAGCAGAATATCACCAAAATTTTGAGTCGTCTGTGATTTTGTTATGTATACATCTGCTAAATAAGCTTCTTCCCTCTTTGAATGCTTTGCCCCATTACTAGACTTTTTACTGAATTTATTTTCACTATATTTAGTCTTTTGTTGTGATAATTTTGTACAATTAGAACTTTTATGTCCAAATAATTTGCATTTATAGCATTCTCCTTTAAAAGCAAAATTTTTCTTACTTTTAAATTTTTCATTAACAAAAGCATGTTCCTTGAAGTCATCTATTTGAGGTTTAATATCTTCAACTAATAAACGAGTTTTAACATTATCAACTGTTATTTCCTCACCACAATTTTTTAATGCCATAATAAGTGGTTCAAATCTGTCAAGTAAATTTGCTAAAATTATTCCTGCAATTAATTCCTCATCAGGTTTAACACCAGTTGTTTTTAGCTGTTGATAAGCTGAAATAGCCCTATGTAAATAATCAGACATATTTTTACAGTCAACATAGCGAGTATTAACTAATTCTGTAATTATTGAAACCTTTCTAGTTATTCCATTATCTTCCTATGTTTCAGCCAATACTTTCCATGCTTCTTTCCCACTAGTTAATTCTCTAATATCATTAAAGATATTCTCACTAACACTTGATACTATATAGGACAATGCTTTGGTATCTTTTGCTGGATCTTCTTTAGTACCTTCTACTTAATCCCACAAATCTTTTTTAATAAGGTGCATTTTCATAGAAAATTTCTAATTCATATAGTTAGCTCTACCAGTTAATTGGGTATGAGCTTATGCACCTTCTCCTCCAGGCATGTTTAATCTGATCAGGCAAATTAGCCAAGAAATTCAATTTGAAATTAATTTTAATAAACTTTCTATTAAAAGTAATTTATTTTAAAATAAATTGACCAATTTTATTTAATTAAAAAAATATAGTAACCTTTAATTAAGATTCACAAATTAGTAAGTTTACAAACATTCACTACTAGGCCTACTCTAAGGCCTTACTAAATATGTAACCAAAGAACTTAAGTTGTTATGTAATCAAATTCAAGTATTTCAATTCCAAAAAAATACTTAAATAAAGAATTAAACTCAAAAATTATTTTACAAAACATTCACGAAAAGAAAATATTACTTACCAAACATTTATTTAAAAAAAAAAAAAAAAAAAAAAACTTAAGCCTAACCAATCATGTGATCAATTTTTAACTATTTTAATTCTAAAAATTTACCTATAGAATTAAATAAACTTAAAAGGTCTTAACTAATAAATTTCATTTTTATTTATCTCATATTTGGGCGAATTAAATGTGGAAATATTAAGTACAAACATGAGAGTAAATAAACACAACATACCTGTTTGGACGACAGAAGACTGAACTTTAATCAATGGAAAATATGGCAATACAACAAACAGTAGTGGTGCCATCTATTGGCTAATGCTGAGTTTAAAACTTATTTTTACAATTTTAAGGTAAAATAAGAAAAGCTGGAAAAATAAGATTTTGAGATGTCCAGTAAAAAAAGAAAAACTTGATTTATTGATTATAAATATATTGTATATAATATTCAATCATTTGAACAACTTCTTGTTATAATTATATATATATATATATATATATATGTGCATACGTATATATGATTTATTTATATGTTTCCTTATAAATAAAAAAGAAAATAACGTAATCAAGTAGCTCCTCTCCAAATATTTTAAATGCATTTTCTTTTGACTTGAATGCACTCATTAATTCACTAGCCTATGCATATATCTCAAACATATTATATATATATATATATATATATATATATATATATATACATATATATATATATATCATAGATATTCCGTTGTTTATTATTATTATTTTTTTTAATAATGTTACTGCGATTATTATTATTATTCATGTTTCTTTTTGGTTCCTTTATTGTATTGAAATATATATTAATAAAATTTAACTCTTTTTCATGAAAACATATTATGGTTGGTTACCCTATCTTTAATTCAAAGTAATACATTTAGTGAAAGAAAGTGTTTTATTTGGTTTTAGATATTAAAGAAAAATAGTACCAAGATTTTATTATATATTACGCAGTTTATTGATGGGGTGGATGGTTGGGTTTTACGTCGCACAAGTGCTGCGCAGATGGGCAATTGGCGACGGTCTGGGACACACCCCTAGAGGTGGTCCGGAGACATGCCATCACAATTTTGATCCTCCACTATTTATTGAAGGGATAATTCTTACTAGATTACCATTAAAAAAAAAAAAAATAGTATGTTGTGGCCACCACATGACCTTCTTCTATATTTTCCTATACAAAGTCCCTCAGTAAAAATAATTTAGTAAAATTATTATATAAAAAAATTATCTTGCATGGTAATGCAGACGATTTCCATATTAAAGAAGTATTATAACACTAAATATTCAAAAAAAGTCAATTTTATTGTCAATATTACATAAAAGAAATAATAATAATAATAAATGAAAAAAAAATCGATAACTTCATTTTAAATTATCGCCGATCTATGGTTCAACCATTCGTTTTAAAGGTACTGACCAGCTCTTTTGAAAGATACCAATCATGAAAATTTACTCCCCTCGAGGGGGGGAGGAGAGGATCCTACACATTCAGAAAAAATTTCCCAGTTGACTATCTCTATTATAAATAATTCTGGTAAATTTCATAATGATTATTAAAAAATAATTCTCTTTATGCACATTTATACAAAATTTTGTCCTATACCACCATGTTAAAAATTTAGAAAAAGCGGGATGGCAACGCAACCTGTAAGACAATTTTTACCAAAAGTTGATAGGCACTTATTTATGTCCAGGTGCAACTATATACATACCAATTTCTATGAAATTCTGTGCAATTGTTCCTGAGATACAGTTGACACAAAATTTTGTCACACACACACACACACACACACACACACAGACAGACAGACTGACAGACAGAAATTTTCTAAAAAGGGTCAAATCGTGTTCTACAGCTCTCAAAACGTGTAAATCCATCAAAAACCCGAGGTCGAAAATTTTTACGAATCCAATACTTTCTTCTATTGAATGTAGAAGAAAGTAAAAAAAAAAAAAGAAAAGAAAAGAAAAAATCTGGAGTGACTCCACTCGACTTTCCGAACATTGAGTAACTAACAGTTTTGTAGATAAAATAAAGAAAGAGGAGTTGCTAAACAAACAAAAAAGAGAAAACCATAACAGAGTGTTTATTATTTTTCTCCATATATCACACGAGGTTTTATTTAACGCTACTGAACTTTGAGCCCTTAGATCATAATGATAAAGAATTTTTCGTTCTGTCCCTGTAAAAATCTATAAATGCTAGCTTCACCAAAATGCTTATAGTTAGTGCAACAGTGATTTATAATATTCATACAAATTTTCAGCTCAATTGAATAAGGCGTTTAGATGCTATCGCTGGTCTCATAGGCCATAATGATAAAGAATTTTTCTTTGTGTCTCTGTAAAAAAACTGTAAGTGCTAGATTCACCAAAATCTATACAGTTGGTTCAAATGTAACCTATAACATGTGTACAATTTCTTTGCTGAGATTAATAAGGCGTTTAGACGCTATCACACTTTTAAAAATTTGGCAAAGAATTTTTCTTTGTGTCCCTGTAAAAAAACTATAAGTGCTAGATTCTCCAAAATCTATACAGATTGAGTATCTGTGACTTATAATATGTGTATAAAGTTTTTGCTTAGTTGTATAAGGCGTTTAGATGCTATCGCACTTTTAAGATTTTGGTCCCTTGGCCATAATGATAAAGAATTTTTCTTTGTGTCCCTGTAAAAAAACTATAAGTGCTAGATTCACCAAAATCTATAGGGTTCGTACTATGGTGACGTACAATATACGTACCAACTTTGAGCTTATTCGAACAAAGCGTTTAGACGCTAGCGTGTTCACTCACAGACATACACACATACATACACACACACATACATATATCATCGTAAAAATAGTGAAAACGGACTCGTTGGACCTCGAAACGTATAGAAACATCAAAATCTCGAATTCGGATTTTTGACGTGATCACAATACTTTCCTCACTATAGTGTTCGGAAAGTAAAAATTAATACTTATAGTACATGAATAATTATGTTTGGAGGTAAATGAAAAATGCTCGATACAAAGATTCTCTAGCGATTCTTTGGCTCGATTGATTTCATTTTCATGCTATGTACAATCGGCAGCAAAATTATTGAAGCGCTAGCAATAATTAGTATTTAAAAGGTTTGTGCTTAATACCGTTTTCTTAAATAAATAATTGTCGAGTCATGTTCTTTGTCATTTGCTGTTTGCAGAAAAGTATGTTAAAGATAAAAATTATCGATCAAATTTAAAAAAAATATGCATGAAAAGTATTGATATGTGCTTTCTTTTTCCATTCTTACCATAATTTATAATTACTTTCCGAACACTATAGTGAGGAAAGTATTGTAATCATGTCAAAAATCCGAATTCGAGATTTTGATGTTTCTATACGTTTTGAGGTCCCCTGAGTCCGTTTTCACTATTTTTACGATGATGTATGTATGTGTGTGTGTATGTGTATACACTACCGCTCAAAAGTATTTGCCCACCATCCAAATAATGCTGTAAGACGATTTAATAATAATTTATTGTGACAATTCATAATAATTTATATTTTATTCAAAAATACAGATGTAAGTAAACTGAAAGATAAACAAAATAAATATTTAAATCATATTTTTGATTCATCAATATGGTTTCCTTTATTTCTTATTAATGCAGCACATATTCTTGGCATTCTCTTGATTAGTTTTTCCAAGCATTCCTTGCCGATTTTCTTCCATTCTGTTTGCAAAAGGCTCCTCAAATGGGTAATTGATGTCGGGCATGATTTTCTGACTTTTCTGTCTAATTCATCCCACATCAATTCGATCGGATTTAGATCGGGAGACTGTGGAGGCCACTGCATTACTTTTAAGACATTCTTTCGTTCTTGTGTTTCCAAATACGCTTTGCATAGCTTTGAAGAATGTTTTGGGTCATTGTCATGCATAAAAATGAATTCCTTTCCAATTAATTTTTTCCCTGATGGAATAGCATTCTTTTGAAGAATTCTCTTGTACCCCTCTTTCTTCAATATTCCATCTATTTTAACCAGATCTCCAACAGAACCACCTCCAAAACATCCCCATACCATTACGGAACCACCGCCGAACTTTACTGAAGGTACTACGCATTGATCTAATATTTTTTCTCCAGCTGATCTGCGAACAAATATTCTTCTCTTAGATCCGAAAATCTCGAATTTAGATTCATCACTCCATAATACTTTTTCCCATTCTTTGGTTGTCCAGTCTTTATGTATTTTGGCCCATTGGAGTCTCTTTTTCTTATTTACAGCTCGTAACAAAGGTTTCCTTACAGCAATACGACCATGAAGACCAGCAGCTTGAAGTCTTCGTTTAACTGTAGAAACGCTAATGGGTACATCTCTATTTAAATTTACGTGGGCAGTGATTTCAGGTGCCGTGAGTCTACGGTTACGTTTAGATGTTGTAACTAAATATCTATCATCAGTAGAAGTTGTATTGCGGGGCCTTCCACTGCGTTTTTTATTAGCAAAACTATTTGATACTTGAAATTTTTTTACATTATAATCTACAGTTCGGCGTGGAATTCGTAAATCTTTCGCAATTTGGCGATTAGATTTACCACTCTGATGTAGACCAATAATCATAGCTCGTTTCTGAGTAGAAAGTTCCTTTCTTTTTGGCATAATTTCAATTTCTACTTGTATTAATTGAACACTGTCAATTTACTCAATTATTAATGGATTAAAGCACAAATATGGCGATAACCTATAAAACAAAATATATATGTCAGACACATAGTATATTATTATCATTATTAAATAATAAAATAGTTAATTAAGATCTCCAAATTAAAAATATAAGCCAAAAACAACGTCTATGAAATTTTCATTTTCATTGGTGTTTTTAATAAAATCAATTTACTTCTTGAAAAATAATTATATCTTAATTAATTTATAATATTTAGTAATGATTAGATGTGTATTTTATTAATTAATAAAAATTATATGTCTAAAAAATAATATGGTAAAAATATTAAAAAAAAACAAGGTGGGCAAATACTTTTGAGCGGTAGTGTATGTCTGTGAATGAACACGCTAGCGTCTAAACGCTTTGTTCGATTAACCTGAAAGTTGGTACGCATATTGTAAGTCACCATAGTACGAACCCTATAGATTTTGCTGAATCTAGCACTTATAGTTTTTTTACAGGGACACAAAGAAAAATTCTTTATCATTATGGCCTATGGGAGCAAAATCTTAAAAGTGCGATAGCATCTAAACGCCTTATTCAATTGAGCAAAAATTTTATACACATATTATAGATCACAAATACTCAATCTGTATAGATTTTGGAGAATCTAGCACTTATAGTTTTTTTACAGGGACACAAAGAAAAATTCTTTATCATTATGCCTGTGGGGCCAAATTTTTAAAAATGTGATAGCGTCTAAACGCCTTATTAATCCGAGCAAAAAATTTGTACACATGTTATAGATCACAGTTGAACCAACTGTATAGATTTTGGAGAATCTAGCACTTATAGTTTTTTTACAGGGACACAAAGAAAAATTCTTTATCATTATGGCCTATGGGACTAAATTTTTAAAAGTACGATAGCATCTAAACGCCTTATTGAATTCAGCTGAAAATTTATATGAGTATTATAAATCACTGTTGCACTAACTATAAGCATTTTGGTGAATCTAGCATTTATAGGTTTTTACAGGGACACAACAAAAATTTCTTTATCATTATGATCTATGGGCTCAAAGTTCAGTAGCGTTAAACAAAACAACGTGTAATAGATGGAGAAAAATACTCAAACACTCTATTATGGTTTTCTCTTTTTTGTTTGTTTAACAACTCCTCTTTCTTTACTTTATCTACAAAACTGTTAATTACTCAATGTTCGGAAAGTCGAGTGGAGTCACTCCAGATTATTTTTTTTCTTTTAATTACTCCTCACATTCTTTTGGTCATATTTGGAGTAAAATTAGGAAAAATCTTGAGATTTTATTTTCATTTTATGGAGCACGCTTAAATTTTGTATACTAAAATTTCCTGAAATTTATTCTACCTTCCCCTCCAACCAAAAAACTAGTATGTTGTGGCCACCACAAGACTTTCTTATATATTTTCCTATACATTGTTATTCCTATGTACACTCAGTACTATGTACCTGCTATTCCTATTCACTCAGTAACATAAAAAAAAAAAAAAAAATTGTTAAAAGTAAAAAAAATCGATAACTTTGTTTTAAATATCACAGATTTATAGTTCAACCATTCGTTTTAAAGGTATTGACGAGACCTTTCGAAAGATACCCATCTTGAAAATTTACTCCCCTCGAGGAGGGACTTCCCCCCCAGGGGGGTGGCGAGGCTCCTACACACACAAAAAAATTTCCCAGTTGACTATCTCTATTATAAATATTTCTTGTAAGTTTTATAATGATTACTAAAAAATAATTCTCGTTATGCACATTTATACAAAATTTTTTCCTATATCACCATGTTAAAATTTAGAAAAAGCGGGATGGCAACGCAACCTGTAAAACAATTTTTACCAAAAGTTGATAGGCACTAATTTATGTCAAGGTGCAACTACCTACCAATTTGTATGAAATTCTGTGCAGTAGTTCCTGAGATACAGTTGCCACAAAATTTTGTCACACACACACAGACAGACATTTTGTAAAAATGGTTAAATCGTGTTCTACAGCTCTCAAAACGTGTAAATCCATCAAAAACCCGAGGTCGAAAATTTTTACGAATCCAATACTTTTTTCTATTGAATATAGAAGAAAGTAATAATTGATTACAGCAGGGGGTTTTAAACTGATTAAGAGCAATGCGAAATATTAAAACAGGAATGTTTAAAACTTCATGCTGTGAAAAGATTTAAGTTGCACAGGGTCCGTCAAATTTTGACGGGTATTAACTAGTATAGAATTAACATACATATCAAAGTTGAGTAAGTTACATTCTTTGGAAAGAAGTAAGGCAGGTTATAAATTAAATTTTATTGTTACAATTACTTTTTTAACACAATTTTAACAAATATCCTTGGACCAAGTCAATTATGCGACTCACTTAAATAAACCTGCAAAAGCAATATTTTCATTAAAAAGCTCTGAATTATGATGATAAAGAAAACCTAATGTATCATATTTAATCCTATAGAGAAACAGTGTTTTACAATGTGGAAATGCAAATACTTTTAAGTGCAAAATTCTTTGTTTATATCTGAGAATTTTTGCATTATAAAGATCATCTACTGCATTTAAAATAATACTTTTTATTTTAAGAAATAATACTGTACCATAAATGCCAGAGTTTCTAGGAAATTGGGTCTCATCACAAAATTATGCTTGTTTTACCATCATTATTTCTGTACAAGTATTTATATAATAATTAAACAACTACTTGTGGTGAAATGGGATAAACATTACTGTTCAAAAATAGTGGTGGCTAATGATCAGAGTATCACAAAACTAGAACTAAAAGACATAAAATTTCTTCATTGCAATATTTGTACAACTCACTAGTTGCTATGACCCTAATTAACAGAGATATTTATCAAAACTTCGATCTATGTCTAAGAAAGCAATCTTATTGCATTTTCCACCCTCCAAGCACATCCAATATGTTCTGCAGAATGACGAAAGAGGAAAGAGTGCAAATTTTATGTATTTTTGAAAACTGACCTCCTCCTCAATACATAGATAGTTTTACTTTTATATACAGGGTGTTTATAAAGTCCCGGACCCATTTTGATGTTTAATAACTCATAAAATAATAAAGATAGATCAAAATTAATAACATAAATGGTTAGATAGACTCAAAAAGTTTCATGACCCTTGTCAATGAACTTCCACCTGTGCCCCCTTCGTCGCACGGACAATATCAAGTCGATAGTCAATTTCACGCCAGGTAGCGGCAAGCATGTCGGCATCCACAGAGGCTATTGTGGTTGTAATTCTGACTTTTAGGTAATTATTCGACTGCCATTCGAATAGAACATCACATACAAAAGTACTACATAGAACAAACACATCAAAAGTAAACATAACATTGCAATAGTTGCCAAAAACAAAAGAGAGAAAAATGCAATTAATAAGCAGACAATATTTAGAAAAGTACAGATATTTAGACTGGAAACAGGGTTGCCAACTCCAAAAATTTCAGGCCCCTAAATTTAAATGCAAAAGTCCCTAAATCTTTTGTAAAATTCCCCTAAAAAAGTCCCCAAATTTTTAGTTCAAAATTTAACAAGTTTCTTTTCTTAAAAAAAAAAAAACTTTTTGTTTTCATAACTGTGTTTCCAGGGATGCACAAACGCAAGCTTTTATTTTTATTTTATTTTTAATAATCCCACGGATTAGGAGATAAGGATGAAACACTAGATAGGCCAGCGAGCGCGAAATCTGAAGCTTCCCATTCCGCATTATGTGTTTTTTACTGACCATCTGGATGGGTAAAACCCATCCAGAAGCTAGTGTTTATTTTTTATACTTTTGTTTGGCGCAGTATGTCCCATCGCGGACCTTGCGCCAATAAACATCAATCAACCAACCAACCAACCCATTCCGCATTAATTCAGCCGACTAGATGAAAACGATCCGATCGCCGCCTGGTGTAGTATCTTTGAAACGGAAGAAAGGGAAAGCCCGCTCCTTCGGCTTCAGTCATCCAACGAACGAACAGCCAGAAATGTAAAAACGCGCTGATTGGTGTATTTTCGAGATTTGGTCGCCCTCTATCTGTAAGATGAAAATTACTACCTTTCCGTAACATTAGTAATACATCCTTCTCTTTTAATCCGTGAATAATCCATATTTTGACTGGACCAGTCAAGTTATGGTTACGGATAGATTGTCAAAACGTTGGGATTTTCAGTAATACAGGTTAATCTCAATCTTTTGACGGATTGATTGATGGAGCATGGTTTGTAAACATGCTCGTTTCCAATTGCTCAGTTCACTAGTCAGTGAGACATAAAAAACACTAAACTCAGCTTAATTATTCTGCTTTACTTAAAAAAAAAAGAAAATGTAAACATAAAGTCAGCAGCAAAATTGCTGAAGTGATAGCAATAATTCCAATTTAAAAAAGGAGCACTTAAACTTAATACTGTTTTACCAACTGAATCCCTCTTTATCGCAAACATTGCGATTGCGATCATGTAACTATTACGACTTCTACTCTACTCTCAGTCGGTGAGAAATGATGTTGTTTTTATATTATGTTTTAAAATTCGTGGTTCTGTCACTAAAAAGGTGTTCTCATATCTCTTTTTGCTTTTGTATGTATTCGTCATCGTCAAGTAAACGTATTATTAGTGTCCTAAGCACGACAGATGTCACAAGACGAACCTTTTCACCATGGGTCATCTTGAACCATCTTATGCATTATTATAAATAAATCCCATTAAAAGAAATAGTATATAGCCTCTGTTATTACAAAACTAAAAGCACTTTCACAGAACTTGCCAGAATCTCAATGTACAGACACATTAGATGTTATCATAAATGAAATTTTACATAAAAATGTTTAACAATTGTGCTATGCTTGTGCCCAGCAAGATTTCGTTGGGCATTCGTAAGTGAAAAGTGCTTGAATAAAGTTGAAATCTGATTATTATGCTGTACTGCTGTTAAAGTGACTTACAATCTGAAAGACTATCAATAAGGACTATAAAGACTATTAAATTAACAAACGTCATAAAAATAAACAAAACAATTTATTTACAAAAGACATTAATAAATTTAAAGAAAGCCACACCAAGATATTACTAAAATTTCTATTTCAAAATATAAAAATTGATAATTTCGGAAAATGTGTTCTTTTTTACTACTGCATTTTAATACATATTTTTACAGTCATGACTTTTTATTTATATTTATCGAATGTTTCAAACAGTTCAACAAATTCCTTATCTGCTTCATCGTTGGAGTCTGCAGAATTTTTAAAGTCATACATGTGAACATTGAAACATTTCAGCATTTTAACAGTTGGATGAAATTTTGTGCATGATCCATATCTCCTCTGCAAAATAAACCTTACCATCAGGATACTTTGCACCATATCTACTGATAATTTATTGCGTAGTTTGTTTTTAACAATATTGTACATTGAAAATGCACGCTCAACACTGGCATTTGAAAAAGGTAATGACAGCAAGGCGATTGCAAATTTTGCAATATGTTCAAAACGTTTATTCCCTGCTGCATCACAATCATCATAAACTTCTGAATAAAATTCCACAGAATTTGTGATTGCAGACCTCTCTTTATTGTGTAATTTATTCCATTCAGCGTGTATTTCATTTTTGTTTCCATATACATTGGCCCGATCAAACTCTGCTATAACATCTTTTATACTCGGTTTGACTTGTGACGTTGCTACTCTAGGGTGCAGATTGGCAATCGTTTTTAATGTTGCCAAATTAGCGGGCAATCTCTTTTGTATCTCTTGAGCTAAGATGCATAAAAATGATTTGCATCGCTCTCTAACGTCTGCCAATTCTAGTCATACCCAAAGTACATGGATGAAGTGTGCATCAGGTGTGAACTGAAATTAAAATTGATTAAATCAGAATCGTGCAGTCTCTGTAATTGGGAAGGAACTACAGGTCTTTGAAGCAAATTCTTATATAACAGAAATAAGTCTTCGAATAACTTTGTAGCTTCAATTTTGTCACTTTGAAAAAGTTTATTTATCTGTGTGATATCTTTTAATTCATTTTCTAAGAAAATCAGGAGAGCTTTATACGGCAATCTTCTCATAATGTCATGCAGCTGTTCCGCCATATAACACTTATCTTGTGTTTTTGCTATTGAAAACAACAACTTAAGTTCTTCCCACTGTTGAATTATGATGTTTATTGCCTCATATCGGGCAAGCCATCGGGTTCCAGAAAGTCCTGGAATTTTCTTGGGATTTCTGGAACCATTCATGATTTCAAACAAATCTTTATATTGTTCAATACGTTTTGGGCTGTACGAAAACCAATTATGAGCTTCCCTTACTAAGAACTCTAACTGACGGGGAAGTGATTCTGCTGCTTTTTCAGCACATAAATGCAAAGAATGGCAGACGCATCTAACTACAACCAAGTCTTTCAGCTCTTGTTTAAAAAGAGAGGTTACTGAATTATACTTTCCTACCATTACACTAGCCCCATCAACACCAATACCAATCATATTATCAATTTTCAAACCATCTTTTTGTAATTGTTCCTTTATGGCCTGATGCACACTTTTAGCATCACACTCAGTTAATTTTATTAGTCGGTAAAAAGTAACAATTTCTTTCGATTTTAAAGAAAAAAAATCTTATCATGACGCATAGCATTTTTTGTGTTGTGAGATCAGTGCTTTCATCAATTATAATTGAAAATGGGAAATCTCCAATTTCTTCTATCAGGTCGCTTAGCATGCACGGACCAAGTACATTTTTTATTAGTATCGAACATTTTGTCCGATGAATTTTCAGATTTGAAAGCGCATCAGTTTTGGATCTAATTCCGGTATTATATCTATAAGATGATCTACAGTTTGTAAGGCACTGTGCTCAGCAATAAATGCGGCAATTTTTAGTTCAGCAATTTTTGTTTTTTCTGCTAAAACTGGCTTGAATACAGAAGAAATTGGTACGACTGATTTTTCCAATGCAATTGATTTTTTATGCTTGTCGCTATTTTTGTGTTTTATCAAATCTTTTTTGTGTGCCTTTAATATTGTTTGGCAATACTTGCAAGTTGCTGATAATTCATCGCCTACAACAGGTGCAATCCAATCTGAAATATAAGAGGAAAAACTATGTATATGTTTTTGAATTTTATTTTTAAATAAATGTATTATCTATTCTCTCATGTATAAATCGTGCACAACCCTCCCCATATGCCGAAGTCTCAATTTCTTAGTAGATGCGAGTGCATCTTGCTACTTTGATGATGCATTCGTGCTTACTACTTCACTTGATGAAGAACTACAGTATTTTAATCTGAAACAACTATTGCAATTTTTTTTCTTTTGCAGAAATATTAATTATTATTTAAATTAAATCGGGTTAACTTATAGATGTTTCAGAAAATAAAAATCGGAAATTAAAAATATTTAAAAAAAAAAAGCATAGATAGGTTTTTATAATGAAAATTTTTTTAATTGGTAATTTTTAAGAGAAAGAAGTAGTTAACGTTAAAGGATCACTAAAATATATACACTGTACTCCCGATTATCCGTGTGCGGATTGTCCGTGCAGCCCAAAAATTTAAATTTTCTTGTTTTTTCCTGTTCTCATTTAGGGGCGAAAAAAAAAAAAAAAAAACTGCGTTTAAAGTGATGGATCGTCATGGAATGAGATTTAATAATTTTCTAAAGAATGTTTCTAAAGAGTCACGAAACAGCATTGCAGTGCGTAGATCAACTGTTAGACTACATGGGTCATCAAAATAATTTCGAGTTAAATGATGTCATATCTGTGCGCAACGTTCGCCAAATTATAAGGAAAAATGCCACGTTGGCTCGCAGACAAACAAATATAACAAACTTCTTCCAGAAGAACAACTGACAGTAATTATGTAAGTTTTAAAGTTATGCCAAATTTTGCACACACACCCCCTTTTTTTTCTTTTTTTGTATGTACTTAAGCCACAATTCTTATGGTTTTTTATATACTTTATATGGATGTGAAATCGTTAAATTGGGTTTTCTCAGTTTGCATTTTTTTCATTAATTCATGATCTACAAAATGTTAAAACTTCTACGAATGTGTAAGAAAGGAATTATTTATTTATTTTTATGCTTAATAGAACGTACTTAAAAGAATTAGGTGTGTATTTTAAAATTTATTAATTAGTTTTTGAGAAAAATGTTAAAAGTGCATGTCTTTAGAGGGAGGAGGGGAGTGCATATCTATGTAAAAATTTGCAAAAGGTTTTTGTTATGTATTTATTTTTAATATTTTTTCTTTTAAAAATATTGCAAAATATATCCCCGATCCTTGTAAGTAGGTTCTGTTAAACATCCCAATCCCCCCCCCCCCCCCCACAAGAAAAATAAATAAATAAATAAGGTTTTGTATTTTGAAGATTCATGAAAAAATCTAAACTGAAAAATACAATTTAAAGATTTCAAATCAGTAAAAAAATCTATCAAAACCCTTAGAATGTTTGCCTGAATTTATATTTTACTGAACACACGTAATACATTTCAATTTATAAATATTAAATGGAAATATATCAGCTTTTATATGAAATCTTCAGTGGGGACAAGTGAAAGGTGCCAGTTTCAGCGCATGTACAAGCAAAATATATATATATATATGCATCGTAGTCTATAAGGCTTTATATTATTGTTTCTTATTTTTAATGTGATTTTTTTACATATTTGTGTGGCGCAGCATATCTCACTGTGGACTTTGCGCCAAAAAAGGCGATCAACCAACCAACCAACATAAAGTGTAGGGATTATCTAGGAAAATATTTAGATACATTTTTATCGCTACTTACCAGGGAACTATATATAATGAAATTTACACAATTTTTCTAGATGCGCAAAAGCATTTTTCCATTTAAAATGGTCGCATAAAAAGGTTCCATTAGCCCTTTGTCCGACCTAACGCTGTAAACAGTGTTACTAAACTTAGGAAATCTTTTATTCCCCTGCCACCAACAATTTTGAGGAGTGACATTTAATATACATCATGGACGAATAACCTTCGAAATGATTAGGCAATCGTTACAGTTAAAATTTAGTGATGGATATTGAATAAAACACGCTTTAAATTTGACATCACTGACCTCAGGAGTAAAATTAAAATATGGGATCGGCAAAGAGTTAATATTTTGTTTACAGGATCACATAAAAGGACTCGGATGCACTATGGGATGAAAGCAGATTGTTAGTACAATTAACCATTTTTAATGCTTTCCTATGTTGTTTCATAAATATTTATACTTATGATTTCACTGTCTGTGTGCCTTTTCTGTCCGTTCGTTATAACAAATTTATACGTAATTGTTTCCTAAAGAATCAGTAGTTCTAATAACCCCTTACCTACCGAAGAAAACTTACAAGATTCGCTTTTCAGTGCCACAGTTTTTCCCACAGGCGCGCGTAGTTATTCGCTCACTGTTCAAGAAACATTCTTTATGAGATTCCTCCCACTCGTCTCATCTTTGAAAAAGTAAAAAGTGAAAGACACGTGTCTATATTGATGAAATTTTATTACCTCATTCTTTGAAAATCCTAACATCAGTCCTTTATCTTCGATCAGAAATCATCATCAGTATAATAGGATCAATTTTCATCACCTAAATCCTAAATGAAATAAAATTTTAATGAATACCAATTTTTTGCGCATTCTGTTAAAAAATATTAATTAATTAAACCTTATATTTAGAGCAGGGCCCGAAATTTCAACTCAAATTACACTCGCCAAAGAAAAGTTTTACTCGCCACAAAATAGGGTCTCATTATTATTATTATTATTATTTTAATTATTATTTTAAACTAATTTTGGGTTTTTTAATTTTTCTAACTATTTGAAAGGCTTTTACAAATATGTTTAAAATTATATATATTAAAAGTGTATCGTATATCATCATGTTTCATAATCATCTATAATTAAAAATCATTATAATTAAATGTATTGTATTTGAGGAAAAAGGTTACAATATCTAATAACATAAATGCAAAGAGCCATTAAAGAAAAAAAGAAGGAAAAAATTCTTTGTCAAACAATATCCTGTGAAAATCTTTTTATTATGAAAGATTAAGCTTCTTTATTTATCTATTTATTTACTTAACTTTTTATATTAGAAATGTCTTTTTCGTCCATTTTATTTTTTACCATGTTTTTATTAACTTCTATTCTTGTTTGTTTGTGAGTTTGTTTGTTTGTCCGGTACAAATCTTGCAACCTATTTTTAACTAACTTCCCTACTAGCTAGACATTTGAAACTTGAAAGTTTAAACCACCGGGTTGTTGTCACCGGGTTCTCAGCTACTGTGAACAGTAGCTGAGAACCCGGTGACAACACAATACTTCGAAGTCAGATTTTCGAATAGTTTTCTTTTAATTAATTAAAATATGAAAATAATAAGCTCCTAATAGCAATAAAAGTAGTCATTAAAATATTAGCTATAATTTAATTGTTGCCAAAAAAAAAAAAAAAAAAAAAGTTTACGCGTTCATTTTCTTTCGACATAAAAATAAATACATTTAATTCAACGTGAGCGTTAAAAAATTGTCAAAAGTTAAATTATGCATCTGACAAAAATTGACGTCATTATCACTTTAAAGATTTTCCATACATTGATAAAGTGCCAATGTAGTTCCTGATGCAATTATATGTTGTTCTGAAAGGATTAATATTTTATTTTTAAAAACAACTTTTTTTCTTTTTTCCTTCAAATTTCCCGTAACTCTTTAACCAAACACATTAGACCATCCATCTTTGGAATATCGATAATAAGAATTTTCTCGCCAAAAGTCGCCAAATTTGGCGCCAAATCCATTACGTGCCTATTGGAGCTTTTTAATGCGTTTTAAAGGGAAAATTAAGCTATTTTAACGCGAAAAAGAGCTGGAAGTGCAGAAAAATGACATTTTATCAACTTACTAAGCCTCTATGAAAGAATTTATACAAAAATAAATACAATTATTTACAATTTAGTAACAATACGCACTGACAAAGTGCTAATGTAGTTAGTTCTATAGCTATGATTCAACAGAAAATTTTAAAACATGGTTTATAAAAAGTTTTTAATCTTATAATTATTTGTAATCAGACGGAATGTCGATGTGTACAACTTGTTCATTGTTGTCATTTGAAACAGCCATTTCGGAATAACTTTTTCGATAAAATCATTGCTTACAAATCATTGCAAGCACAAATCCCATCATTGGTGTTTCAGTAAAAAACTGGAAAATATGAACTGTTTTTTGATCATTATTCAACAAAATAAACATAGGCAGTATCTTCAAAAGGGCTCGGGCTCATTTTCATGTGACAATATCAGATAGGCAAACTTTCGCATATCTCTTCTCTCGGATAGTGGGCGACGGGCAAAGAGGCTCTCTGCTTATCTATTCTCACTCTGCTTGGAGAAATAACAGTGGGAGAAACGAAACTGCGGAAGAGATAAAAACTTTTATGTAGCAATTTTCCTTTTCCAGTCTGGGGCAGTCTCGAGCAGCGCACAGATAGACGGCTCTCCGAGAATCTAAAAGATTTTGCATATTTAAATCTATAAAAAGAATGTTTTCTGCCCCGTATCATGTAAGAATTTTATCTATAACTAGACCAAATTTTTACTCGCCACAGTAAAAATTCCACTCGCCAATGGCGAGCTGGCGAGCGGAAATTTCGCGCCCTGATTTAGAGCATTACATCAGTAGATTGATCAAAAACATTCATCGTAAAATAGAACTTCGTCAGCATAGTACTATATCTATCTTCCAGATGGCAGCACTATTCAATGCCGCAATAAAATAAAAATTTGGACCAAAAAAAACAAGATTGACTTCTTATTTATTTTCGTTCTTATAGAAAACAAAACTGTAAATTATATATATTTAAAAAAAAAAAAAAAAAACTTAATATAGCTAAATAGCATTCACACTTTCTTGTTGACTGTTATAATTTCTTTTCTATACATAAGAAGAAAGTATTGGATTCATGAACATTTTCGACGTTTGGTTTTCGATGGATTTGTACAATTTGAAATCATAGATATAGTAATAAGACATAGATCGATCATTAGAGGGAGGGAAGGGGAGGATTCCTTTTTACTAGGAGAAAAGTCCACAATATGGCCGTCTTTCTCCGAGTGAATACACACAGATAATTTATAAAATAAAATTTATGAATTATTTATGTACTAAAAGTGAATGAAAAACTGTAGATACAATTTCAAATTCATTTTTCTTTTTCTTTCTTTCTTTTTACCTTTATATATTTATTGATTTAGTTAATATTTAAAGTTAAACTCTTTTTATATACTAAAACTAACGTTCTTTACTTACGCCGCTGCTAACTATATTTAAAAGAATTTTGAATGTTCTATATTACTTACTAATATAAAAATGTTTAAAAATATCAAACCTTAAAAAACTAATTCCATTAGAAATCAAACCAGTTTTTATTTCGTAATAATAACAAAGGAACTGATTATAAAAATTATATTTTTCATAATTTAGTCAAATATAATTTACTTTTATGATAACTTATCCATTTCTTTTCATAAATTTATTAGAAGAATTAAAAGATGCAATATTTCGACATTTTGAAAATTCATCAGCATTCTATTCTATTCAAGTTGAACCCAGAAAAAAAAAACATATTTAAGGACCAATTTGCTTAAATCTCTAGTTTTTTATTACTTACAAACTTTGAATAAACACCATAAAATGCAATAAACTCGCAACAATTGTTTCGGGTCGAAAAGACACACGACCCTTCATCAGGCGAATAAAGTAAGCACGAGTGCTGCAGTCAAAGCGGCAACGCACAAAATCGTTTCAAATGAAAAGAAAAACTTTATAAAGTAGAAAATAAATAGTGCTACTGGTGTGATTAGAATTGTAGAAATTGTAGAATTCTTCTCTGATGCTTGGAAATTACTCACGTAACTTAGATTTTCGTTTAATTTTTGTTATCCTTATACTTAATCTCACTCATTTATTTATTTTCTTGTTTTCTTCTACAATTCTAATCACACCAGTAGCACTATTTATTTTCTACTTTATAAAGTTTTTCTTTTCATTTGAAACGATTTTGTGCGTTGCCGCTTTGACTGCAGCACTCGTGCTTACTTTATTCGCCTGATGAAGGGTCGTGTGTCTTTTCGACCCGAAACAATTGTTGCGAGTTTATTGCATTTTATGGTGTTTATTCAAAGTTTGTAAGTAATATTTTTACAACGCCAGTTTATTGATGCTTCTTTATTAAACTCTAGTTTTTTAATTTATGATTGTGATATAATATACAATAAATAAATATTTAAACTTCTTCACACATCATAAAATAAAGGGAAGCACTACCGGTTTCGAAATGACCTGCTCCCCCCTTCCCCTTCTTCAGGTAAAAAAAAAAAAAAAAAAAAAAAAAAACACGTGCTACTAACTTGGACGCAAAAGCAAGACTGAATCAGTCTTCTTTTGCCTCCAAGGTTGTTTGCACCTGAAGAAGGAAGGCCCCGTTCATTCGAAACCGGTAGTGCTTTCTTTTATTTAATAATGTGTGAAGAAGTTTTAAAGTTTAAATAAATTTCTATGTATTCAAAGCACATACTTTTAAGATTTGAAGCAAGTTTATTAATCATTTCCATTCGCCATCATGTTTCAAAGTGATGGCCACTTGAAGCTTTCAAACATTAATTTGAAAAAATGAAATTATATGAATTGATTTGCTTTGAAACTCGGTATGTACATAGCCCACACCAAGGTCTCAACCAAGTTTAGATCTATAACCTTTTTTCATAGGCCCACCAGTGGTCGAGTAGTTCTGCGCTCAAAACTGTACATACGCACAAAAGTGCCAGTTCTATCTCAATAACCGTTCGCAGTTTTCTCCGA
This sequence comes from Salticus scenicus, assembly GCA_963930645.1. Taxonomy (NCBI): domain Eukaryota; kingdom Metazoa; phylum Arthropoda; class Arachnida; order Araneae; family Salticidae; genus Salticus; species Salticus scenicus. The sequence goes on from OZ005658.1 coordinate 271,228,807, forward strand.
AACTCACGTATGGGCCCTTCGAAAGACTCCCTATGGAGGGCACACCACCCAAGCCTAGGACCCTCGTGTAGTCTATTGGCGTTAAGGATCCATGGTAGTCATTGATAAAGTGCTAACGTAGTTCATGATGCAAATATATGTTGTTCTTAAAGGATTAATATTTTATTTTTTAAACCAACTTTTTTTTTTTATTATTCAAATTTCCCGTAACTCTTTAACCAATCACATTAGAACGTCCATCTTTGGAACATCGATAATAAGGATTTTCTCGCCAAAGGCAAAAGTCGCCAAATTTGGCACCAAATCTATTACCTGCCTATTGGAGCTTTTTAATGCGTTTTAAAAGAAAAATTAAGCTATTTTAACGCGAAAAAGAGCTGGAAAAAGCAGAAAATTGACATTTTATCGTTTTACTCTCTTTGAAAGAATTTGTACAAAAATAAATCCAATTATTTACAATTTCGTAACAATACGCATTGATAAAGTGCTAATGTAATTAGTTCTATAGCTATGATTCAACAGAAAATTTAAAAATATGGTTTATAAGAAGTTTTTTAGCTTATAATTTTTTTTTAAGATACTGCATAGATCTTATACTTTTTAAAAGATCTCTAAAAATTGTTCATTTTTTGTGTGGACACTATATACATCAAGTTATTAAAGATATTACGTTGCAAAGTTTTCTTTTATTAATTAAAATATGAAAATAAATATTAGTTATAATTTAACAGTTGCCAATAATAATAATAAGAGGGTTTTTTTTTTTTTTTTTTTTTTTTTTTGACATAAAAATAAATACATTTAATTAAACGTGAACATTAAAAAATTGTAAAAAGATAAATTATGCATCTCACAAAAATTGACGTCATTATCACTTTAAAATTTTCTACACATTCATAAAGTACTAATGTAGTTCTATAGCTATATGATTCAACAGAAAATTTAAAAACATGGTATATGAAAAGTTTTTTTTTTTTACTTCCTTATACAAAGTATAAGGAAGTATAGTAATCCCGATTTGCGAAATGGATTTTGTATTTCACATTGCTCGAAAACGAATGATCGCTGAATGTTGCAAATTTATACGTGTGCCTGTCATGATGTCTAGTTGCACACCTGCAAGTGTCGTCTTAACACGAGCTCTCGTTTTAGAGATATAAGTTATTTTACACGATTTTTCGTGAGGTCTGTATGTATGTGTGTGTGCCTGTGTGTGTGTATGTCGCATAACTCAAAAACGGTTGGACGTAGAAAGTTGCGAATTGGTACATAGGTTTGTTATAACATCTAGTTGTGCACCTCCCTTTTTGGACTTTCTATGATTTTCCGTTTTGGAGATATTTAGGAAAATTAGGTTCATAATGACAAAAATACATAGGTATTGGCCATAATGTATCAAAAAACGGTAATAATTCAAAAACGGTTTAGACAAATCTTGCAATTTAACTGACTTTTCGACTAGCTAGACATTTGAAACTTTCAGAAAAGCTCAGAACACGTTGACAATGCATTTTTTAAATATTTTTAGCCAACTGTTTCCGATACCTGCTGCCTTCAGCAGCGTTTATGCGATTCAACAGAAAATTTATTTAACTAACTTCCCGACTAGCTAGACATTTGAAATTTTCAGACTAGATCAGAACACGGTGAAAATGCATTTTTTTAATACTTTTAGCCAACTGTGTAGGGTCCCTGCTGCCTTCGGCAGCGTTACCAGTTCAAATCTTGGAATCGATTTTTAACTAACTTCCTGACTAGCTAGACATTTAAAACTTCCGGAAAAGCTCAGAACACGGTGACAATGCATTTTTTAAATATTTTTGGCCAATTGTTTCGGGTCACAGCTGCCTTCGGCAGCGTTTACATGGTTCAACAGAAAATTTATTTAACTAACTTCCCGACTAGCTAGACATTTGAAACTTTCAGAATAGTTCAGAACACGGTGAATATGCTTCTTTTTAATACTTTTAGCCAACTGTTTCAGGTCCCTGCTGCCTTCGGCAGTGTTTATATGGTCCAACAAAAAATTTATTTAACTAACTTCCCGACTAGGTAGACATTTGAAACTTTCAGAATAGTTCAGAACACGGTGAAAATGCCTTTTTTAAATACTTTTAGCCAATTTTTTCGGGTCCCTGCTGCCTTCGTCAGCGTTACCAGTACAAATCTTGCAATCGGTTTTTAACTAACTTTCAGAAAAGCTCAGAACACGGTGATAATTCATTTTTTTTAAATATTTTTAGCCAATTTTTCGGGTCCAATGTCAATGTTTTTTAACATTATGTATATTTCTAAAAGTGTATAAGGAAGTCATGTGGTGCCCACATCAGATTTTTTTATCTTATAATTTCACTAGTCGACAATTTTTATTTTATTTATTTATTTATTTATTATTATTATTATTATTGCGGGTTGACAGAAATGAAATTAACTATTTTCAACTAATTTTGTTGTGCAGATATAAAAAATAATAGTGAAAGTCTGTAACACACACAGTTTTTTTTGTTATGAATGTTCAATCTGTACTGGAAGCAATGTACAAAAGTCTTTAGAAGACATGCATTATTACTATCAATATTATTAATTTAGCATGGAATACTGTTAATATGGAGATAATATACATATTGTAGACTAAGTAGAACGTAAAAACATGGAAAATCCACTAAATGATTGAATTGTTATTATTTGTTATTTTAAAACCAAAATACAAAAAATAGGCTTTTTAACGTCTTGTGTTAAATGTCTACCTTGTGATTTTAATATGAATAGTTCATAAATACAGAAAAACTTATCGGTACGGTTTTACAAGTTCTACACTGAAAACTTGCCATTTTGAACATGAAACTTTAACTATAAAACAGCACAATCATACTTAACAAAGAATATCTGTTAACTAGAATACCAGAAAAAACAGTTAAAGTACGAATACAGGGTTTCCAAACAGGAGTTGCCAGCAGAGAGGATGGCCAGGAGGCAGGGTTGATAGCACGAAAGGTTACCATGTGTGATACAGTCGGCAGCAAAAGTATCTGAGCACTAGCAATAATCCCTGTCTAAAAAATGTACACTTAATACTGCTTTATTGTTAAATAAATCCTTGTCGAGTCATGTTCTTAGTCAGTCTAAGGACAAGATTCGACAAGGATTTATTTAACAAAACAGTATTAAGTATACTTTTTTTGACATCGGAATTATTGGCTATCCGCGATTGTAATGAAATGCTCGCCCTCTGGTGGGCTACGGTGAAATTACAATAAACATGGTTTAATTCGAATTCCATATAGCCGCCATTGCTAGCCGATGTTTAGTTTCACATATATTTATTGAATAAAAATGAATAAATACGGTAAAAAAGATAACACATACTTTTGTGTGCCACAGTGTAAATCCAAAGCATCAAGAAATCCAGAATTGAGCTTCCATTTATTTCCAAATGACGAATTTAAAATTTCAGTTGCTTCGGCTAATGGAAGTAAAGAATTAATCAGATGATTTGAAATTAATATTTGTTCAACTTCAGTTAAAAATCTACTTCCGATCGAACTTTGAATAAACTGAAGTATTTTTTCCAAAAGCAATCAATTTTCCATAATGTAATGGCGGAGAAATTATAGTACGAATATTAAGTAGAATAACAAGAACACTATTGGAACACACGTGGCTAATGTTTACTAACAACTGCAGTGTTCACAAAGCGCCGTCTATCGATCATTACAAACGCGGATAGTGCTCGGATACTTTTGCTGTCGACTGTATTGTAAAAATCATGAAAAAAAAAAAAAAATAGTGAAATTTGCCATTTTCTGATACGTTAACTAAAAAATGGAGCAAACATGGTTGCCGGGACTCTGAGTCGCCAGGACTCTGGGTTACCAGCAGGAAGTGTTACTACCTGTGATGCTGTAAAAATGATAAAAAAAAATCGTGAAAATTGCCATTTTCTGATACTCTAATAGAAAAATGTGACGTGGTGGGACTTTATTTACTTGCATATATTTAAATAAAATTGGAATTAATAATAAGTTGACCGTTGTTACCGAACCACTGTAGACCAGTGTTATTTATAATTTTGCTGTCAGTTCGGCTGTGAGTTGATATGGGTATCACAATCCGCGTTTGTAATGATCGATAGATGGTGCTCTCTCAACTACAGTTGTTAGTAAATATTGCCACGTGTAATAATTGCCACGTGTATTCATTATTGTGCTTTCTTGTTGTTCTATCATTGTTTCAGCGTGAAAGCTATCAGTGGTATGATAATTTCACCTTAGCCCACCAGAGGGCGAGCATTTCATTATAATCGCGGATTGCAAAAGTAAATATTTTGGCTAGAAACGTCCGAGCGACTTCAGTGCCAAATTTCAAATTCCGTCAAGAAGTCCAAGCTCTTTCAATGTTTTTGAAAAAAAAATTTCAATTTTATTTTAAATATTTTTGTAATGCGAGTGGAGGGGAAAAAAAAAAGCATTTTTAAAAATTGGTCTAATTATACAAAATATCTTCATCTATATCTATATCTATATCATTATATAAAGCGCAAAAAATTATGTTTGTGGAGGGTAATCTCTGAAACTACCGAACCGATTTTAAAACTTCTTTCACTGACCAAAAGCTACAGTATGCCTGATTGTTATAGGCTGTATTTAATTTTGATAAAATAAATTTTAGTTTAAAATCTGAGCATTTTAATTAAAATCTCCATAAAAGCCATAATAGAAATGGAAATAATGAAATATTAAAAAAAATTAGCTGCTGCCAACATAAAAGAAACATTTAGTACATGTTCATTTTGTTTTCAAAATATCTTGACATGAAAAGAAAAGAAATATATTTGCACGTGAATTAAATTGAAATTCATATAAAGCTTTGCGAAATGTTAAATTTACACGTTAAATCTGACGTCATTATAGCGTTAAAAGTGTTTATTTTTCTGAGAATATAACTTAATATGATATGATATAATATAATATAATGATCTAAGCATCAATGTTTAAACTGATGTGTGTAAACGAAATTGGAATTTAAAAATAAATAATGAAATAAAATAAAATAAGAAATTCTATCTAAACTTTTATTAAATTATTTATTTTAATTTATAATTGTTGCCAAAAAGATTTACGAGTTAATTTATTTTTAGACATATAATATAATATATTTTCACGCGAAAAATAATATAAAAAGTGAAAAAAAAAAAAAAATACCATCTGCATTTCATTATGCATTTTTTAAAAGAATAATACGCAAGCGAAATCATGACGTCACTGGTCGTCAGTGGATGCAAGAAAAAGATTCCAATGTTAATCGCCCATTGGATTTTTTATAAAAAATTATTAAAGATCGAGGAAAATTATTTCCCGTTTTTAATCCTCATATTTGGATATAGATATGTGTTGCGAAAATCGCTACTTCTACTTCAACTTTTTGTAATCCGATCGTCTGCGCCTGTGCGCACGAGAGGAATTGTGCGTTCGATAGCAAGAAGAAGAATGTTCTAAGTTTCCAAAATGTAAATATTGTGTATTGTTAGCGCGCGTTAAGTATTTATGTAATTTTATCAGTATTATGTCTTTAATAATTTGTGATTGTGTATTTACCAGATAAAATGCGTTTATTTAAAGAAAATGACTGTTCAATGAGTGAAAGTTTCCACTTATTATTGAATTAAGAACTAATATTTCATCCCTCGAACAAGACAGATGAAGGAAGGTAAGTTTTTCTTACCTTTTATTATTGAAAAGAAACATAAATGATTCTCACTGATTGATTCTGACAAGAAATGATTCTGACAAGAACCCCCCCAAAATTAGACCAGTTGTTAACAAAAGCGAAGGACCCACTTACACAATAGAAAAATATATGGCTGAAATTTATAAAAACTTACTTCCCCCCTCGCAGCATAGCCTAAACTCAACCGAAGATTTTATAAGTAAAATTTATGATATTGAAATACAGGAAAATTTTAAATTTGTAAGTTTTGATGTAGTTAACCTTTATCCGTCAATAGATATAAAAAATATTACTGAATTAATAAAAGAAAAAATAGATGAACATTATACAAACCCATCAATAGCCCAAACTTTAAACATAGCAACCAACTTTTTGTTGAATGAAAATTACTTTACTTTTAATGAAAAATATTACAAACAGATCAAAGGAGTCCCAATGGGGTCTCCCATATCGGGTTTTTTAGCAGAATTAAAACTACGTACAATAGAAAATAATTTTGATAATAAACTTAAAGAAAAATTTTTTTATTGGTTTCGTTTTGTTGATGACGTTTTTGCAGTAATTGACCAAAAAACAGATCCCATAGAAATCCTAAACATTTTAAATAAAATAGATCCAAATATTAAATTCACCTTAGAAGAAGAGAACAATAAACAGCTAAATTTTCTAGATGTAAATATCAGTCGCCATGCTAATAAAATAACCACACAAGTTTATAGAAAACCTAACAGCAGTAATGAAATAATCCATAAAAATAGTAAAACCCCTTTTAAATATAAGATTAATGCTATACAATCCCATATCAACCGTGCAATAGTAATTTGTAAAGACAATAAAATTTTAAAAAATGAAATAAAAAATATAAAACAATTCACACAAAAAGCAGGATACTCTAACAAATTAATAGATAAATTATTTAGAAAAAGATTAAAAACTCTTAATGAAATCAATAATTTTCAAAAACCAAAGCTTAAATATACTACCTCCATACCTTATGACCGTGGAATATCTAGTAAAATCAAGAAAACTGCAGCAAAACATAATATAAATATACCCATAAAACCTAACCCTAACATTTTTCAATTAATAAGAAGTGACAAAGATAAAACTAAACCTTTAGAAACGGCAGGAATTTATAAAATACCATACAATAACGAACAAAATAAAGAAAAATGTTATATAGGAAAAACAAAGAGAAAAATAAAAACTCGCATCAAAGAACATAAACACGATATAAAAACAGGTAAATTAACCACAGCCTTAACCCAAGTAAACAAAAACGAAGAAATTAATATCAAATTTGATGAAGTAAAAAAGTTGGCCAACTATAACAACCACGGATACGCAGCGATCAGGGAATCTATTGAAATTTTAGCTAATTCTGACAGTTGTAATGGCAACGAGGGTGCTATCCTTAACCGCCAATGGCGAAAAGTCTTTAAAAGAACAAGAAAACAAGAAGACCACAGTTTCGAACACCAAAGCAAGGTAGTGACCAAGCTGGGGCGCCCCAGATGAAACTAGTATACCAAGGATGTAACGTGAAGATAAGTAAAAGGTTATATATCTTAATTGTTTTATTAATTTAATTGCTTCATGGATAAATTGTTTCAAGTATAAATGATTCTATTTGTTTTTTAATACGAAATTTTTGATTAGATGAAGATTTGTAGAATCAATTTTGTTGAATACTAATTTATTTAAAATTTAGTATATAAATATCGAATATAGGTATTCTTAAAGTTTGAATTCGATATTTATTGGCATCCTACTGCCAGGATCTGTTTACCTAGGATTAAAATGGAAAAATTAGCTAAAGAAAGAACACCTTTAAGAAGTGCGTTTACACGTATCGCTAATTTATTAGAGAATAATTTAATAGAGGAAGATAAGAATATAGAAGAAATTGAAGTTTTATATGCTCAATTAAATGAAAAATGGGCAATGTTATGTCCAAAAGAAAAAGAAATATTAGATGTTCTTGTTAAAGATGATAAGTGTACACAAGATAATTATGATAAAGAGTATGAAGGCTTTAGTTCTTATGAAGAAAAATTTATTAAATTAAGAACAAAAGTTGAAAAACTTTTGAAAAATTCTGAAATTGAAAAAAGTTTTCAATCAAATGAAAATATAATGAAACGAAAATTCAAACTTCCTGAAATAGAATTTAAATTGTTCGGGGGTGAAATAAAAGAATGGTTGCCATTCTGGGCACAGTTTGAGAAAATACACAACGATGAAGAGATACCAAATGAAGATAAATATCAGTATTTGTTGCAGGCCACAATAAAAGGCTCAAGGGCACGGGAAATTGTTGAATCGTATCCCGCCACAAAAGATAGTTACAAAAATGTAATAGAATGTCTTAAAAGTCGTTTTGGGCGTACAGATATGTTAATTGAAGTTTATATACGAGAAGTTCTTGCGTTAATGATGAATAATTCTATAAGTAAAGGTCCAAAAAGGCCACTTTTTAAATTGTATGATAAAATTGAAACATATTTACGGTCATTGAAAATGCTAGGTGTTTCAAGTGAAAATTATTCATCAATTTTATACCCGTTAATTGAATCCTGCTTACCTGTAGATATTTTAAAAATATGGGAAAGAAATTTGAGTTCGACCTTGAACTACGCAAAACAGGAAAATGATGATGAATTGAAATCGGGTAACAAATTAGATTGTTTGATGAACTTTTTGCGGCATGAAATTGAAAGTGAAGAAAAGGTGAAACTTGCTCGTAGTGGATTTAATTTTGAAAATGTGAATAAAAGTACTTATCCGCCACCCGTTCGACGTGAAAGAATTATTCCTACCGCAGCTGAATTATATAATTCTTCTGAAGTGAAAAAAGAAATGTGTATTTTTTGCAATAAATCACATGTAAGCAGTGAATGTAAAAATGCTGATAGTTTATCCTATGAGGATAAAAAGCAAATATTGATGAAAAAAGGTGCTTGTTTTAAATGTTTAGCTGCAAAGAAACATTTATCCCGATTTTGCAAAGCGAAGATACCGGCCTGTGATTGCGGAAAATTTCATTTCAAGATAATGCGCCCTGGGAAAAGCGATCAAGAACATCGAATTAAATTTCAGCAATTTGAAAATTTAAATTCTGAAAATAAGAAAGACACTGTTTTAGCAAATAAAACCAGTACTCGACAAGTTCTTTTGCAAACTCTGATTGTTCGTCTTAGAAAGGGAAATAAAATGAAATACATCAGGATATTATTTGATTCTGGCAGCAGCAAGTCCTATTTGTCAACTTTTGCATTAAATGAAATGGGATATGAATGCATAGGTAAAGAAGATTTGACACATAGCTTATTTGGTGGAGTAGAAACTGTGATACCCCATAAGAAATATTTAATAGGTCTGAGTGACTATAATGATAATTATCGTTGCAGTCTTGAAGTGTTAAATCAAGAAAAAATTTGTTCTGAAATACCAAAAATTCCCTATGGTTCATTTCTAAATGAAATTAAGCATAAAATTCATTTGTCTGACCTGAATTGTCATGTTGATTTATTGTACGAATTCTCCCCGAATGAAATCCATGGCTTAATTGGAGCTGATGTCATTGGAAAACTATACACTGGAAATATAAAACCATTAAAATCTGGTTTAGTCTTAATAGAAACCCGCCTTGGGTGGACGCTAATGGGAAAAATCGGACAGAAAGTTTCAGATAGTACAAGTAGCGTTATGTCATTACATGTAAATGACACGAAAATTTCTGATTTATGGCGACTTGATGTGCTTGGGATTCTGGATCCAGGAGAGAAGAATAGCCGAAAGGAACTTGAAATAGCAGCCGAAGAGCATTTTAATAGAAGTATGAAACGTGACGCTGAAGGGAGATATGAAGTGAATCTCCCATGGATCCAAGGCCATCCTCCTTTACCCACTTGTAAAAATATTGCAGAACGAAGATTAAAAGGTTGTATAGATTCGCTCAAGAAAAAAGGGACATTAGAAGCTTATGAAACAGTATTAACAGAATGAATTCAAGAAGGTGTTATAGAAGAAGTGAAAATTCTGGATAATGATGAAAGTGAACATTATTTACCCCACAGGGCCGTAATAAAAGAAAATTCTACTACCAGAGTTAGGCCTGTTTTTGATGGTTCTGCCAAAGAGAAAAATTCACCTTCAATCAATGATTGTTTAGAGAAAGGACCCAACACCGTCGAACTGATTCCAGCAATCTTGAATAAGTTTCGATTGAAGAAAATAGGAGTAATTGCTGATATCCGAAGAGCTTTCTTACAAATTGGACTTAGTAAATGTGATAGGCCATTTCTGAAATTCTTATGGTGGGAGGAAGGTGATCCCACGAAACCTAAAGTTTTTCAACATCGTAGAGTTGTTTTTGGACTTTCTTGTTCACCATACCTACTCGGTGCTACTCTTCGATATCATCTGAAAAATGTTTCTGCTCATTTTGAAGAAACAGCTACCAAGTTGTTAGAATCATTTTATGTGGACAACTGTATCACCAGCGTTGAAAACTATGAAGACCTCGTGAAATTTGTCGAAGAATCCAAGTTAATTCTCAGTGGTGCTAAATTTGAGCTTCGAGGGTGGGAGCACAATTTCCCCAGTCCATCAGAAGAAAGATGTATTCCAGTCCTGGGATTGACATGGAACTTAAAGAATGATACCTTGTCTGTAGATTTACGAGATACTTTAGAAGATGATACCCCTGCAACGAAAAGGAAAATACTGAGTGCGGTACATAGAATATTTGATCCCCTTGGCTTCACATGTCCGGTTACCTTGGGGCCGAAGATTCTCCTACAAGAGTGCTGGAAATTGAAAGTATCATGGGATGCAGAATTGCCTGAAAAAATTACCAAGAAGTTTGAGCAGTGGCGAAAAGAAGTTCCTAAATTGAAAGAAGTCAAAATCCCAAGATGCCTCACTCTGAATCATGAGGCGCCAGAAAATTTAAGTTTACATATTTTCTGCGATGCAAGCAAGAGTGCATACGCTACCTGCATATTCTTAAGAAGTGAAACTGTTATGTTGAAAAATGTACAAAAAGAATCCTTCTCGGGTCCTGAAGATAAACGCCTGAAATCCCTTAACTGTTTTATGGATACAAATGAACTTATGAAAATGAAGACTAGAATCATCATGAGAGAAGATACACAAAGTTTCCGATATCCGATAATATTGCCATCCAATCATCCAGTGGTAGAAAAACTCATCCGAACCAGACATTTAAATTTGAATCATGCTGGTGTCCATATCCTAATGAATAATTTAAGAGAAGATTTTTGGATTTTAAAGTATCGGAAGACAGTAAGAAAAGTTATCAGAAATTGTGTACGCTGCAAAAGATATGATGCTAGACCAAAGCCCATCATAGAAGCACCTCTCCCAGTTGACAGAATAAAGGAAGCAGCAGTGTTTGAGGTCATAGGAATTGATTATGCCGGTCCTCTAATTCTTCGAGGAGGTCAAAAAGTCTGGATAGTCATCTTCACTTGTGCCGTCTACCGAGCCTTGCATTTAGAGATAGCTACATCCATGTCAACTGAAAATTTTCTACAGGCTCTCCGAAGATTCATAGCTCGAAGAGGAAGACCCACAATAATTTACTCTGATAATGGCTCAAATTTCGTTGGTGCGGAAAATTTACTTAAGAAAATCAATTGGGATACCATTTCTCAATACAGTGAAGCTCAGAAGATCATTTGGAAGTTCAACCCTCCATCTGCACCGTGGTGGGGTGGGTGGTGGGAACGTTTGATTGGTATAATCAAGGGAATTCTTCGAAAAGTCTTAGGAAGAAGTTCGTTGAATTTAGAAGAAATGAATACTGTTATTTGTGATACTGAAGGCATTGTTAACCAACGTCCTTTAACTTACCTCTCCGAAGATGTTAATGATCTAACTCCGCTTACTCCTGCTATGTTTTTGCGGGATATTAAAGAATCAGGCATTCCCGATCTTGATGTTTTAGATTCATCATCTCTCAATAAAAGATATGCCTATAGACAGCGAATAAAAGAAGATTTACGAAAAAGGTTTCGAATTGAATATTTGGGGGCATTTAAGGCAATCTTCGAAATTTACTAAAAATCAACGACCCATCCAAATTGGTGATATCGTTATAGTATCCAGTGAGAACATCAAGAAAATTGACTGGCCTCTCGGTAAAGTTATTGAACTCTGTCCATCTCAAGATGGCCATGTTCGACTAGTAAAAGTGAAAATGAAAGGTGGTGAATTTTTCCGTCCAGTGCTAAGATTAATTCCTCTAGAAGTAACTCCTAAAAGTTGTGCAGATTTACTTTTTTCATCACGAATATCTAAGTCGAATATCCAACCTCCTGAAAATAACTTTGTTCCAGTGACTGTTCCAACTGAATCTGTTCCAGTGACTCCTCCAACTGAGTCTGTTCCAGTGACTGAACCTATTGAGCCAGTTGACAAAAGTTCTGTAAAGGACATTCCTATAGAGACTGTTCCACTTGAAAAACGATCGAAATATGGACGTTTGTTAAAGCCAAAAGTGAAGTTTGAGTTTCTCTAAAAATCCTCGAAACTCAAAGGTGGGAGTGTGTTGCGAAAATCGCTACTTCCACTTCAACTTTTTGTAATCCGATCGTCTGCGCCTGCGCGCACGAGAGGAATTGTGCGTTCGATAGCAAGAAGAAGAATGTTCTAAGTTTCCAAAATGTAAATATTGTGTATTGTTAGCGCGCGTTAAGTATTTATGTAATTTTATCAGTATTATGTCTTTAATAATTTGTGATTGTGTATTTACCAGATAAAATGCGTTTATTTAAAGAAAATGACTGTTCAATGAGTGAAAGTTTCCACTTATTATTGAATTAAGAACTAATATTTCATCCCTCGAACAAGACAGATGAAGGAAGGTAAGTTTTTCTTACCTTTTATTATTGAAAAGAAACATAAATGATTCTATTTGTTTTTTAATACGAAATTTTTGATTAGATGAAGATTTGTAGAATCAATTTTGTTTCTTTTCAATAATAAAAGGTAAGAAAAACTTACCTTCCTTCATCTGTCTTGTTCGAGGGATGAAATATTAGTTCTTAATTCAATAATAAGTGGAAACTTTCACTCATTGAACAGTCATTTTCTTTAAATAAACGCATTTTATCTGGTAAATACACAATCACAAATTATTAAAGACATAATACTGATAAAATTACATAAATACTTAACGCGCGCTAACAATACACAATATTTACATTTTGGAAACTTAGAACATTCTTCTTCTTGCTATCGAACGCACAATTCCTCTCGTGCGCGCAGGCGCAGACGATCGGATTACAAAAAGTTGAAGTGGAAGTAGCGATTTTATTAGTTATCATGTGCATGCGTTAGATTAAGTTGTTTTTGTTGTAAAATTGATAAAATTTGAATTTTAAATTTCAAAACTCTAGAGAAAAAAAAATGGCAAACTTCCATATTCGATTGAAAACATAAACATTTCATTTCAAAGGATGATATTTACTCAATAAATATCCAACTAATAAACTAATTAAAAGGGAAAGGATAAATATTCTATCATAATTTGAAGTCAAATTTGTTTTCAAATAGCTAAATAAAGTATCTGATATAATATACTAATATGTTGCAGCGGAATAGATTTGATATCCGTCATCCTTGGCAGAAAAAAAAAAAAATATCGCCAAATTATCTAGCGAATATAATTTAATTCTTTTCAAAAATCATGGTTATTTTAACAACTTATATTAAGAGAGTAACGAATAATATGAAACAATATTTCGTACAATACATATTACGAAAATATACACCTGGCATGTATATTTCGTATTACGTTTTTGGTCGCCAAATACAACAAACGCCAAGAATGACAGATTTGAAATTTAAAATTAATTTTTTTTCAATTTGACAGCAAAATAACTCAATCTAACGCATGCATACAATAACTAATACATATCTATACCTAAGTATGGGGATTAAAATCGGGAAATAATTTTCCTAGAATTTTAATAATTAAAAAAAAAAAAAAATCCAATGAGCGATTAACATGGGAAATCTTTTCTTGCATCCACGGGCGGTCAGTGACGTCACACTTCGCTTGCGTATTGAGAAGTTTAAATTTATTTGGCGACTATTTTTAGCAAATAACAGTTATGGCAAGTAGCTCAATATACATAGTGCATACAGTCATTACTGAAATGCAAATAGCATTTAATTATTTGAGTTACATTGTGTTGATTGGAAACCTATTTAATATATCTATGCTCTATATTAGCTATACTAATGTATAAAGAGGAAAGGTTTATATGTATATGTAGAGAACGATCGCTAGAACTAAAAAACCGATTTCTTTTTTTTCTTTTTTTCCCCTAATCAAACGTTACACTGTCTCTCTCTAAGTGCTAGAAGCTATAATAAATTTTTGTAAAATAAATTTTTAATTAAAATTTTCAATATTTTAATTGAAAACAAAGCATAGATTTATTTCTATCGTCATTGGCGATTTTTGTATTTGGCGATCGAAAACTTAATACGAAAATCTGTATATTTTCGTAGTAAATACGAGATGTATGTTTTTACTTCAATTGCCCTACTACCGTAGGTAGTGGAAGTATTGTATAGGTTTTGGCAATTGGTCAGTGTGTGTGTATGTGTGCACGTATGTGTGGAATCTTCTGGCTGTGATATCTCCAAAACTAAAAAAAAAAAAAATAGAACTACTAAACTTCACAAGTGATTCAGGTCCGGTGTACAGATAAATTTTCCAAATTTTCGTGAAAATTGAAAAACCGGAATTGGGTTATCGAAAACCGGAAATGGGACCGTAAGCCCGTATTCAAAAACAGCTCTAATGATTTTCTTCAAAGTTGCTATATAACTAATCTATTAGATGCTCTTTCGAATGATAAGGTTGGTTAGATCAGGGAAATTGATAGGCGTCCTCTATAAACAGCTCAATTTCAGATCTCGCAAGTGCGTTCCTTTAAAAACGCGTGTGCGGATTTTTTTCAAACACGCCATGTTAACTTCTTATTAAATATCCTTTTGTATGCAATTATTGTTTTTAAGTCAATAATTGAGCATGCTAAGTTTTGGTAAAAGTTGGTACCTCAAAAACGGCTCCAACGTATTCTTGAAAATTATTTCATTAATCCAATTTAGATAACCTTTCTCAAGTATTACGTGCTTATTACAGGAATATTAACGGTCATCCTGATTAGGTAGTTCAGTTTTAAATCTCGGAAATTCGTGTTTAAAAAAATAACTATCTATGTTTTTCCCCTTATTTTTTAACTCGCTATGTAAACTCTGTTGTATGTGTCTTTATACGTATGTATCAAGTTTCGCTTACTGCAAAATCTCAAAAAATGCATATATCTCCAAAAAATTTGTATATAATATGTGTAATAAATGTGTAATAGTGGGCAATGGAAATCGTGTGGTTGTTTCACACCAGATTCTGTAATAGTATATATTGTACGAATATTGTTTCATATTATTGATTTCTCCCTTAATATACATTATTAAAATAATCATCAATTATGGAAAAAATTAAATATATTTGCGAGATGAAAAATAAATAATAATTAAAGCTATTATGACGTCAATTTTATCAAAAACATTTTCATGTCATAGGTTTATTTTTCTATATTTTTTATTCATGAGTAAAGAAATGTTTCTTTTTATGAAATAAATAAATAAATAAATAAATAAATAAGTAACATTAAGTACAAATTGCCAACATTTAACAACTAATTAAAAAAAATAATTGTAAAATTATATTTTGACTTTTCAGTTAATAATATTGCCTGGCTATACATATAAACTGATATATTTCTTGATTTTTTACATGTCAATCCATCTTTAACTAAAATTTGTTCATCCGTGCGAAGCCGGACGGGTCAGCTAGTTTAAAATATTATGCGTTTTCCATTCTGTTTATTATCAAAAAGAAAATGACTAATGCAGTTCTCCCTGTATTATTGACATTTCTATAAATTAAATAAATTATCTAGTACCAAGACGTTGGTGAAGAAGCCTCTGCCGAAGTCACAGAGGGTCCGAAGCGAAGTTTTTAAGCAATTTCAATGTATTTTCTTTTCGGTTTTAATTTGTAGAACGGTATAAAAAATATTCTTTTTTTAATTCATTTAAATATAGTGACCAGCGAAGTGGGCAAAGCCTGCTAGTACATAAAATACATTAAAAATAGGCTATTATTTACACATTAACTTTTAGTGAGTTTCTTGACATCAAAGCCCCTTTTAAAGCGTTTTACCTTGATGTTATCACTGCATCGTCCCTGGTACCTCCTCTGTATTTCTTTGATGTCTTGATGAAACAGCCCTCCTTGTTACTTTTCACTTTACCCAGATTTTCAAAGAAATAACTTTGATGGGAGTTGGGAAAGTGGAGCTTTAAGTTTAAGCAATCCTGTTTTTTGGTCGTCAAAACGGTACGTGATGGAAATTTCTGTATAGTTTTTCCTTAATCAGCATCCTAATATACACCAGAAAAACATATCACCTGGAAGAAAAAAAAATTCGTCGTCAACCTGTGTTATTAAATGCGGTGAATTTTCCTCTTTTTCTTTTTCAGCAGTAAGTCTTATATTCTGTGAAAAATAAAAAGGGAGGATTATTTCAATAATTTTATTTAGTTTTAATGATTTCACAAAGGTAGGCACTTTTGTTACATTTACATATTCCTTTCTTTTACATTGAACAGTACATTAAAATAACATTTTACCCATCCTGGATTCAGATAAATCATCTTTATTTTTCTTGAAATGTGACAAAAGATTTAGTTATTTACTTTTTTAACATTAAAAAAAAAATTGATTAATAAACTTTTTACATTTGAAACCGGCGTTTTAAGGGCGTATCAGATTCAGCAACTTTAGAAACAACCAATTTTTGAGCCGACTTTAGCGCCGATTTTTCCTCGACGAAAATACCGTAGAGGTTACAATAGTCGGGTGAAAAGTTGGATGAAAGAAGACTAACTTCTGACGCTTATTACTTTTCTTGGCGCGAATAAAATACGCAATGATTAGCGTTAAAATTCCCTTTCATTTGTGTAAAATATCGCATTATTATTTCTATTTTGATCTTTTTTACAACTATTGTCATAACCCCATACGAAAATAAAAATGATTAATTGAAAATTCTTATCATTTAATGGTAAAATAAACGTGCTTAACGATAATATTTCTTCTTCAAATCTCCACTTGAAGCGATTCCCGTGTTCCGCCATCTTGGAAATATGACGTATCAAAATAGTGCATCCTGATTGGACGAATCCGAGGAGAAATTGACTATACGAACAATTTTATCAAGGCAGCTCTGAAAAAGTTGGGCAACTTCGGTCTGCGCTATCACACTGGGAGTAGAGACAATTTTTTCCGAAAAATCGGCGATGATCAGTGGTTGGCTCATAAAATCGCCTGTAAAGTCGTCGAGTCTGATATGCCCTTTAACTCTAAACAAAAGAATGACTTTTAAGGCTCCTCTCTTCCTCTTGCGATTTTTCCCGTCTATGGTCACGAAATCCCATGTAACCCCTAACAGCACAGTTAGGCTTAACTTATCCACAGTACATCTTAAGGACGTTTCTGGGATGCCTTTTCATCCAGAAGGCATCTTGAAGACATCCTGGGGAGGCGATGTGCTGTCTGGGACTGTATTGTGAAATTTGTTTACAGAATTATTCATTACTTAATTATTATTATTATTATTATTATTTTTTTTTTTTAATTCCGTTTTCACATTTGGAAAATTCGAAAACAATTCACAACCGGTTATATTAGTACTCATTTTCCAAAAAACCGATTTTTTTCAACTTTTGATATTTTGAGTTTAAAAATGCGAAAAATTAAGCATTTTTTTTTATCATTTCTTATCGGTGAAATGAAACATAAATAAATAAATATAATGAACAATGAATTTTGGAAAATGAGTTTTAATTTAACGAATTTTCCCAATGTAAAAAAGGAATTGAATATATTTGGTAATGAGTAATTTCTGTAAAATTTCCACCCGATTTTGTGACCATAGACGAAAAAAATTTCAAGAGGGAAAGAGTTGCCTTAAGGAATGTTCAATAAAAATTTGCATGGGCCTGTTCAGGCCCAAATTTGGTCCAAACCACACGACCAAACCACGAAAAAAATTTCAAGAGGGAAAGAGTTGCCTTAAGGAATGTTCAATAAAAATTTGCATGGGCCTGTTCAGGCCCAAATTTGGTCCAAACCACATAGTAGAAATTATGTCCCGGCCCGAATGGTAGCAGTCTGGGCCTTGCCTGGGCTGATATAAAGATAAATTTAAAGCAATTAGGAGCTATAATCAAAATCTCTCTCCTAGACTGATCCCAGTTTCGCCCACAATATCTATGTCTTTTCCTAACAAATATGGAAAGTATTTGATAATTCATGAATTATGCACCATTTAACTATGTACGTCATGTGTGTGTATGCGCGCGGCGTATACATCCGCATTTAAGTGCGACTACATATTGTACTATGGTAAATATTTTATTCTACTTTTCACATTTTTCAGGTTGCGTGTGACAGTGAAATCGCAGCAGTTATCGCAAATTGAAATTAAAAGCCTTTATAGGGTAAAATATAGTCTCAGGTTGGCTGGACCAGAAATAACAACAAAAATTAATTACGCTCTTCTCTCCCTCAAATTTGTCATTTCAAGATAAACCATTCAATCGTTTGCACTCTAGGCATCTGCTCGGACCCTGCCCATAGCCCTCGGGCTGATTTTTTTTTTTTTTTTTTTCATTTGGTCTCGGGCCGAGCTTGGGCTTAGTATTTTTTTGCATCTTCAGGCCTGCCCGGAGTCGGGCTTAATTTTTTTTTTTTTTTTTTTTATTTTGTGTGTGTGAATATTCAGCCCGTGTCAATCGGAAAAATTTTTTCCACTTTAAAAGATAAATAATAAAACATCTCTTTATCTTAATCATTTTTAAGGTGGCTTGGTACCACTGAAGGTTCCATATAAAAGCTTACATCTGCATTTAATATTTATTGGTTGAACTATATTAGGTTTGCTCAATAAAATACATTAAGGGACAAAAAAAAAAAAAAAAAAAAAAGCCGCACTTAGATGTTTTCCTTTTCTCTTTCTGCAACCGCCAATTTTATAGATTAAAAAGCAAATTTTCGAACAGATTTTATTACGTCGTCCTCTACATTGGGTTTAAGAATGAGCCCAGTATTAAAAACAAAATACAATTGACTGGAAAATTGTGATTTTAGAAAGCATTTCGAAAATGGCTAGGATAAGGCAGTTAACGATACAACAAAAAGTATTAATTTTAGAATGAAAACCAAAGAATATTTTAATACGTGAGATTTCAAAATTGTAAAATGTTAACGAAATATTGTTGAGATTTTTTTTTTAGGAAGATATAATTTTATTTATTTATTTATTGGCTGTTTAAACTGGAAATTTGTCTTTAGGTGGTCATGTTACTCATCCAATCAAAATGACCGCTTGTTAAAAAGGAAAAGTTTAAAAAATCGGTTTGTATCATTTTCATAACTTAGAAAAGATTTAAAAAAAAAAAAAAAGTGTATTGCGAAACACTTTCTTCAAAAACAGTGCGAGGACAATTAAACAAAGAGGATAAAAACCAGAAGATCTACAAAAAAAAACTATTGTTAAGGAAATTAATAAATAATAATAATAATAATAATAACAAGACTTCAGTTAAACATACATATATATATGTAGTATATGAGCTGGGCGTCTAGGGGTGGGGCATTGATGAGTTGCGATTAAGATAACTAAAAACATTTATTACGTTCACAACACAGTTTACACAAAGATAAAATGATAATAATAGCAGGGTTTCCATCAATAACATTTGCTGGTTTCGAGGCCTAATACACATAACAAGCTCTCTTCATTACTAGGACTAACAGAAAGTAACATATATGAGCACTGACTCGCTCTACAATTCACATTAGTACCTACGCGTACTATTTCTAATAAGTGAGATTATGGTATAGAGCTCTCCATGGCTCTACACACTTATACAGAGCACAACAAGCTCTAATTAGCAGAAAAATGAGCCTGTCAGCCTACGCGCTGAAGGTCTCAACCGATCTCCACTGCAGCCGGATCTCAACTCATCCGTTTGTCATCTCGTTCAATGATAAGCATCAGAGACAGCGCCATCTGTTGGCTCTGCAAGGAACTTCCCACAACGCTCTGCCATTCTGATGTTGCGGTGACCTCACCGTAAACCAACCTGGGATACTAAAGGATATCTGCAAAATACAATTAAAAGAAAAAAAAACAAAAAAGAGAAACAGACATTAAAAAAATTATGTACATAAAAATTCACAGTTAACTTTTCCTGTAATGTTTATCAGTCCATTTAGTTCAGTCTATTTAGTTTGTGGACCATAATTTCATATGGTCTGCAGAAGTACTAGTATGTATAGGTCCTTCGTGATCGCCTATCTTCTCGACTTCATATCTGTCTTTGGACTTTACTCGCACAATTTTATAAGGACCTAAGAATTTTGGTCTTAGTTTCATGCCGGTTCCAAACTGAGTTCGCTGGATGGCAACTAGATCATTAATTTTATATACATGGGCTTTCTTTCTCTTCTTGTTGTAACATCGGCGATTTTCTTCTTGAATCTTAAGAATGTTTTTTCTTGCTTCTTCACGAATGGTGTTAAGATTATCAAGCATGGAATTTATCCTTTCCTCTTCGAGAAGTTCTAGTATTCTCTTATCTTCTTTCTTTCTCATTGTTACTCCAGTGAGTAGTTCAAAAGGAGTTCTTTTGGTACTTCTCGATGTGGTGGAATTAATAGTTCTCTGAACAGCCTCAACAAACTTGTACCACTTGTTAGGGTCATTTATACATAACTTGGATAATACAGGAATGATTGTTCGATGAAGTCTCTCAATTTGACCATTCCCTCGTGGGATTCCAGTTGTGATGGTGTCATGTTCAATTCCCTCTGATTTACAGTAATCTGCAAATTCCTTAGATATGAACGCAGGTCCACGATCGGATATTATTCTTGCGGGGTTACCAAAAATACCAGCTTGCTGTTTTAATTTTTGCAAGGCGTCTGCTGAAGAAGTTGATTTGACTGGATATAGCCACGAAAATTTACTAAATCCATCGATGACGGTAAAAATGTGATTGTAGTTTTTGTTAGTGGTTGGTAATGGACCCACAAAATCGATGTGATACGTGGATAATGGCATATCGCCTTTAGGGATAGGGTTCAAAAAACCTTCTCCTTTTCCCTGTTTCTTATTTACGAGAATACATTCTATACAACTTTTTACAACGTTATCTACGCATTTTTTCATATTAGAAAAATAGTAATCTCTTTTTACTAACTCTTCAGTTTTATTAGCCGAAAAATGTCCTAAGGCATGACATTTCTTTACGACCTCAATTTGCATGATCTCTGGGACAATTAGTACATCCCTATCATTTAACACTTTATATAAAACATTATTTTTTAACACATATTCGTCATTTTGGTTTTGTTGTAAAAGAGATTTCACAGTATTGATAAACTCATCATTTTCTTGAGCAGTAGCAATACGATGAGTAAGGGTATCAGTATTTACAGCCATTACAGGGTGTCGGCTAAGAGCGTCAACATGCTGCATTTGTTTACCAGGTCGATGTTCTACTTCGTAGTCGAATTCCTGTAGCAGGAAAGACCACCTGGCTACCTTAGGTGTCAATTCACGTTTATCTAAAGTTTTAGTGAACGCTTGACAGTCAGTATAAATTTTAAATTTACTACCTAATAAATAGTTCCTAAATTTTTTAAGGGCTTCTACTATCGCTAACACTTCTAACTCATAACTACAGTATTTTTCTTCTTGTACAGAGGTCTTTTTACTCATATAATGGATTGGATAGTACTGTCCATCGTCATCTTGTTGTAATAGGATTGCACCGAATCCTAATTTAGATGCATCTGTATGAACTTCTAACTTATAGCCTTGCTTAAAAAGGTGTAAGACAGGTGCATTAGATAAGATGTCTTTAAGCTTTTGAAAAGCTAATTTCTGCTCTTGCTCGAATTTAAATGGAGTGGAAGCACGTAATAAGTCACTGAGTGGTCTTGCTATGTTGGCATATGAACGAATAAATTTTCTAAAGTAACCCGTTAAACCTAAGAAACTCTGCACTTCCCTAGCATTACGGGGTTCTGGGAAATTTTGTACTGCGAGAGTTTTTTCTACTGAGGGTTTAATCGTGCCATTCTCAATTATGTGACCTAAGAAATCGATCTTTCGTTTCAAAAACTGACATTTCTTTAAATTTAACTCTAGACCAAATTTTGATGCCGTTTCTAACACACGTTTTAATTTATCTAACCCTTCATTCTCATCTTTAGATGGAATAATTATATCATCTAAATAAATAATTACAGTACCATCTTTTAATAAGTCTTTAAACACATAATTTACATATCTTTGAAATACTAAGGGACTATTACATAATCCATAGGGAACTTTTAGAAACTCATACTGGGCATTATCGGTCACAAAAGCTGTATATTTCCTACTTTTTTCCTCTACATCAACTTGTAAAAACGCATTCTTTAAATCTAGTGTCGAAAAAACTTTACCCTCCCCTAATCTATCAAATAAATCTTCAATATTTGGCAACGGGTATTTATCTTTAATTATTTTCTTATTTAAAGCACGATAATCACAGCATAACCTCATTCCTCCATCTTTTTTCCTACACACCACTATTGGCGAAGCATAATTTGATGTACTTTCTCTAATTATACCATCCTTTAACCACTGGTCAATTTGTCTGTCCACCTCTGATTTCTCTACAAATGATAATCTGCGAGAGCGTGAACACACTGGTATATCATCAGATAAAATAATGGACATTTTTAAATCAGTACTTTTTGTTTTAACTGGCTTATAACTTTTTATTAATTCGCTTAATTTCTCTTTTAACGACTTGTCTAAAATATAACTGACATCGAATTTTTCTTCTTCTGAAAAATTGCACATACTTGAAAAAAAAGTATCTATTTCATTTTCCTTTCGATCGAATACAGGAAAAGAACACTCATTTGCTTCATCGAAATTGCTTTCCCCCGAATTTAGAAGACTATCTTTCCCCCCTACGCTGGAACTTGAAACATCTGCTTCCTCTTTATTTTGTTGTTTCAAAATATGAAAGATATTATTAGGCAGAATTACGTCGCATGTCAAATTGTTGCATAAAGCACCGATTATGTTTATTGAATCATGATTAGGTAAAGATATTTTAAATTCAGTCAGATTTGCATCTTTCTTTTCATTAAAGCAGCTAACTAGAGTGGTTGAAGAAATAACATTTTTAGTCTGTGGAATGCTATTTTTATTTACAATTAGAATCGAAGAACCAGAATCTTTTAACCCTTTAAGTGGAATATCATCCACTAAAATATCAACATATTCGAGCTCATTAACAATTAGGTTAATCGGACTTGTTTCGGATTGAACTACTGAATTCGTTGGAAGATTTTCACGGAATTCTTTTTTCTCTGAACTACGTTTAGGGCACACTCTAGCGAAATGAAATGTTTTCCCTTTTGCACCACAAATATAACACATTCTTTCATGCTTTTCGTGAGTTTGATTAGATACCGAATTACGTATTATGGGATCTTTATTATTATAATGTGTCTTTCTAAAAGGAGTTTTGTTTACAAACCGCTTATTCTCTAAACTTTCGTTTCGCGTATTATTATTAGTTTCAATTAACGATTTACCTCTAGAAGAGTAGAATAAATCACACTCTCGACCTAACTCGTTGGGTTTAAACCAATTTTGACCTTCTCGAACACTAATATGTTCCTTAGTTCTAGAATCCAACGTTTCATATATTTTATCGGAAACTATAAGATCACACAATTGCTTAACGTCGTTAACCCCTCTCAATCTACAATAGTAATCAAAAGAAGCGCTTAGACGCGAAGCGAATTGGACATGAGATTCTGACGGATTACGCAACGCATTTTTAAAATTACTTAAACATTCACGCGGCGTTGGTTGGAACTGTCTTAAAATTAATTCCTTAACTTTTTCATAATCGTTAATTTCTTCGGTGGTTACGTACGCAAGAACCTGATTACATTTATCTCCCAATAAATTAATCAATATTTCCGATTTAAATTTAGCCGGTACGTTTTTAGAAACGAATGCTTTTTCCAGGGATTGAAAAAATAAGTGCAAAGCTTCCGGTTTCTCAGGTACTGAAATGGTTAAAGTTCGAATACTTCTAATTAAATTTTCTAATGATTGTGAAGTAGTTTCTGAATTTGATTGCTCAACATTATTACTAGAATTATTTGCTGCAGCCTGTAACTTTAAATTCTGTAACTCTATTTCTTTTTCTAACTGGGATAATTTAATTCTTTCTATCTCAATTTTGGTTTGTTCTTCTACAGATTTCAACTTTTGTTCTTCTAGTAACATTTTAATAACACCTCTAACAAATTCTAAATCATTTTTATAAATATCAGAACTCTCAATTAAAGTTTTGATTTCAAGTACCTTAGCTTCCGCCGGAACAGTTAGGCCTAATTCTTCAGCAATTGTTCTTAAATCGGCTTTTCTAATGCCTTGCAACACGTTTTGGGCCATTATAACTCTAAATAATTATTTATACCAAAAAATATTTCAATATTTCTACCAAATTAATATCATACCTAAATAGAAACAAAATAATATGAGAACAATTTTCTCAAAAAATGATTCTATGGTTTTTGTTCTCAAATCAAAATTATCATGATTTTTAAATAACCACCTGCAGAACAATTTGTAATATACAACAGAATACTTAGATCATCTTATATATTTCTTAATTATTACACATATTTCATATAATATCACCATTTATTGTTATTGTTCTCTATTTAATAATTGTTATCACTTTCGTTTTAAAATAATATTGTTATAATATTGTTAAAATATTATTGCAAACAGTAATAAGCAAAATTATAAAAGATTACTCAGAATATTTTTTTCAATCATAATTCTTATTTTTATTCATTCTTCTCAAGTTATATTATTTATTTTATTTCATCACACATTGAAACCAAAAGTGTTCTCAAAAGTATTTCACCATTAATTTCTAATTCAAAATAGTAACTCAAACTCTTTTTGCTCAATATATGCATTAATCATTATTATCCACTATCAAACACAATGATAAATATATAACAATAACAGTTACCTTTTATAACTTGTTGGTGGTAATATCCCGGTCGAGCCCCCACTTCGTTGTGGGAAGTTCCTTGCAGAGCCAACAGATGGCGCTGTCTCTGATGCTTATCATTGAACGAGATGACAAACGGATGAGTTGAGATCCGGCTGCAGTGGAGATCGGTTGAGACCTTCAGCGCGTAGGCTGACAGGCTCATTTTTCTGCTAATTAGAGCTTGTTGTGCTCTGTATAAGTGTGTAGAGCCATGGAGAGCTCTATACCATAATCTCACTTATTAGAAATAGTACGCGTAGGTACTAATGTGAATTGTAGAGCGAGTCAGTGCTCATATATGTTACTTTCTGTTAGTCCTAGTAATGAAGAGAGCTTGTTATGTGTATTAGGCCTCGAAACCAGCAAATGTTATTGATGGAAACCCTGCTATTATTATCATTTTATCTTTGTGTAAACTGTGTTGTGAACGTAATAAATGTTTTTAGTTATCTTAATCGCAACTCATCAATGCCCCACCCCTAGACGCCCAGCTCATATACTACATATATATCTTTTAATTATTGGGCTGAACTGGTTTTCTCTGATGAGTCAAGTTTAATTTATTTCGAGCTGATGAAAAAAGCTAGTAGAACGACAAAAATGTGACCGACTTAATGAAAATTGCACTCTTAAAACAGTGACACGTTCTCTGTACATTATGATACGGAAGTGCATAACCTAGCAAGTAGTCGGGCAAATTATCGTGCTGAAGGGATCAATTAACTTGAAATAAATCGCGGCAATTAGAAAGTGGCACCTGACCGACTATTTTGAAGGTATTTCAGACTTTCCTGCAAATAGCATTTCATGATGATATTGCACCTTGTTAAAAGCCTTCTGTGGTACGTCAATTTTATTCAAATTGTTAAAATTACCTATCCGTTCCCACGAGCACCTATAATTCTGTAAGTAATCATATACTTTTTCACTTTAAATAAAATCCCACAAAGAAAATCGTAGAATGTCTTCTTTACCAGACCTGGAAATAGTCCTAATCTCAATCAGCTTGAGAATGTTTACTCTATAAAAAGGTGGTTGGGGGGGGGGGGTATTCGAAATTTGCAGCCTACAACTCTGGAAGAACTAGTAAAAAATATTTATGATATTTGGCACAGAGAAATTTCTAAGATTTATATTAAAACACTGTATAATATTGTGACATTGTGCATTAAAGCAGAATTCCTTATAAACATGGAATTAACCCAATGTAGAATATATATTTTTATTAAGTAATTGTTTAGATCTAACAAATAAATAATTTTATTTCATATATTAAAATATAACTCGTTTCTTTCATATAATAAACCATAATAGAATATAAGGTATATGTTAATTATATTACTCTTAAAAAGAAAGTTTTATGTAGATTTTTATTAAGTACTTCGTAGAGTGTGATAAAGGGAATTTTAAAATCGAAAATGTACATAGGTATTATTGGTATTATGAAAACATATCAGTTTTATTTATTGCAACCATTAGTTTTGAAGTTATTAAAAATAAAAAAGGTCTGAGTCAATTTTTCTATAGTGCGCCCCCCCCCCCTTTTTTTTAGTCCCTTTTTGTGTGTACTTAAGCCACAATTCTTATGGTTTTTGATATACTTTATATGGATGTGAAATCGTTAAATTGGATTTTCTCAGTTCGCATTTTTTATTAAGTCATGATCTACAAAATGTTAAAACTTCTACAAATCTGTAAGAAAAGAATTATTTATTTACTTTTATGCTTAAAAAACGTACTTAAAAGAATTAGGTGTGTATTTTAAAATTTATTAATTAATTTTTGATAATTTTTTTTTTTTTTTTTAAGTGCATGTCTTTGGAGGAGGGCGGGGGGGGGGGGGTTGCATATCTATGTTCAAATCTGCAAAAGATTTTTATTTATATTTATTTTTAATATTTTTTCTTTTAAAGATATTGCAAAATATATCCCTGATCCTTTTAAGTTGGTTCTGTTAAACATCCCAGTTCCTTGCCCACCCCCCTCCCCCTAAAAATAATAATAATAATAATAATCTCTGTAGAAGGTTTTGCATTTTGAAGATCATGAATTCATGAAAAAAATGTAAACTAAAAAACACAATTTAAAGATTTCAAATCAGTAAAAAATCTATCAAAAACCATTAGAATGTTTGCCTATGAATATATATTTTATTGAATAAACCTAATACAGTTCAACTGGAAATATACAAGCTTTTGTATGAAATCTTTAGTGGTGCCAAGTCAAAGGTGCCAGTCTGAGCACATGTACAAGCAAAAGAAATTATATGTGTCATAGTTTATAAGGCTTTATGTCCTATCTACACTGTCAAAAAAAGTCCTGTTTTCTGCTAGAAATTTTCTGTAATTCGGAAAAATACGTTCTATCAACGGAAAAGTTACGTTGGTATAACGTATTTTTCTTAATTACAGAAAATTTCTGGCAATAAACAGGACTTTTTTTGACATTGTATAGAGCGAATGGACTATCTAGGAAAATTTTTAAATATTTTTTTTTTTTTTTTTTTTTTCGCTACGTACCAGAGCACTACACGGTAATTTTTTTTTCTGCCAGAAATTCTTTGTAATTTGAGAAAATACGTTTTGACAACGTAATTTTCCCGTAAATAACGCATATTTTCTCAAATTACAAAGAATTTCTGGCAACAGCAAAAAAAAAAAAAAGGCAAATTTTTTACAGTGTATATATAATAAAATTTACATCCTTTTTTTAAATTTGCAAAAGCATTTTTCAATTTAAAATGGTCGGATTAGCATTAACCCTTTGTCCGCCCTAACGCCCTAAACAGTGTTACCAAATTTAGGGACTCTTTTATTCAACTGCCACCAATAATTTTGAGGAGTGATATTTGATATACATCATGGACGAAAAACATTCTAAGTGATTAGGCAGCCGTTACAGATAAAATTTAGTGATGGATTTGAATAAAAAAGGCCCTAAGTTTGACAACACTGACCTGAGGAGTAAAAAAATTAAAATATATGGGATCGGCAAAGAGTTAATATTTTATTTACAGGATCACATAAAAGGATTCGGATGCACTATGGGATGTAAGTGGAAATGGATGAAAGCAGATTTTTAGTACAATTAACCATTTTTAATACTTTCCTATGCAGTAGTGGCACCAGAAATTCCCCAATGGGGGGACACCATCTCCCCAACAGGGGGGCACTACATAAAGAGAGTTTGTTATATGAGTATTTATCAAAAACTGCAATACCGTTAATAATATTACTGTTAATATTTGTACCATTCCATTTGTTAGTACTCCTCGTGGTTTTGGAGATCATCGTGTCACAGACAGACATTTTCTAAAAATATCGTGGTCAAAACGTGTTCTGGACCTCTCAAAACGTGTATATTCATGGAAAACTGGAAGCTGAAAATTTTTACGAATCCAATACTTTCTTCTGTTGAATATAGAATGGAAAAACTGGAATGCTCTAACTTTGTAAAAGGAAAGAAAAATGCTGCTAAAAGTAGAAAAACTGAAAATTTTGTATTTGTTCCCCTGAGAGATTTTAGGAGTATGTCCCGATGGGGAGTCACAGATTCCCCGACGGGGGGGAGGGTTGTGCCCCCCGGCCCCCTAGCTGGCGCCACCCCTGTTCCTATGTTGTTTCATAAACTTTTATAATTATGATTTCACTGCCTGTGTGCCTTTTCTGTCCGCTCGTAACAATAAATTTATACGCAATTGTTTCCTAAGGGATCAGTAGTTCTAATAACTCCTTACCTACCGAAGAAAACTTACGAGATTCGCTTCTCAGTGCCACAGTTTTTCACACAGGCGCGCGTAATTATTCGTTCACTGTTCCAGAAACATTCTTTATCAGATTCCTCCCACTCGTCTCTTCTTTGAAATAAGCAGTACAACCGAAAACGCTATCAAGGTCACATACAAAGTCATTTTATTGCATTCCAAAGCTGCAGGATTAGTTTCATTGGTAGTAACAGAATACAAGGGATCGTACTTCGGAAATGCGCATATATACGCCCGGGCAGTAAAGAGATTAATCAATATTCTCAGAGCCTGACTAAGGCAAGGGCATACGGGCAGTTGCCCCGGGGCCCCACATCAGAGGGGGCCCCCCAAATTGAATAGAATGTTTATTTTATGTTTCCTTTTTTAATGATTGTTTTTTAAACAAAATATCAGTACAGTGTAAAATCCGGCTTAATTGAGCCATCGTAATTGCAAAACTTTAGCTGAATTCTGCCCTAATGTCAGCAAGGATATGAATTTTTCGCAGCTATGGACAAAGTTAGCAATCAGAAATAAAATGGATAGAACGATATTTCGTCTGACCATTAGAGGGGGGGGGTTACTTTGTAGCTATTTTAGGTTCTAGTCAATTTTCTTGTTATATATCTATAATGAGGGGAACCCATAAATTTCGGTTCTTTATTACTGAAGTAGTGAAGTAGAAAGGGGGGGGGGGCAAAAAAAGTTTTTGCACCGGGCCCCAATTAGGCTAAGTCGGGCCCTGAATATTCTATTTCTTGGCTATATAAAACTTCTGAAATATCATGAAAAACGGCAGTTTTTCTAGTGACGCAAGCGCAAAAACAAACGAACGCCACGACACTCAGCGGAAACGGAAAAACGAACGAAAACTGCGACACTTATATATACAGGAATTTTAAGATCAAAGAAACCGCTGAAAGCCGACACTTAATATCTCAGGAAATATGGGAGGTTATGTTCTGATATTTTCAAAATAGACTTTCACCTTCTGTCTCATCCTACCCTGAAATCGCTACATTTCTGCGTGCAATATATTTCGAGATATGAATTGGCTCATTTAAGTTATAAATGGACGGACTATATGTGTAAGAATTTTTTCTCGAATATGGCTCGAGCGAATTTAGTTTAATTTATATATGATATTAATCGCTTTTATCTGATGTGCCTGACATCTCCCTTTTCCCTAGGAAAACTCTTGTTTTTTTTATAACTCAGTTTAAAAATCGAACTATTTTTTACTCCGAAAATACCGTGATGCGGCAGTTTCGCGGACGAATTTCTTCTCTTCCATCTGAAATACTGAATATCAAATAATCGTTTTGGCTCCATCTATCGGAAAGCGTCAAAAATAAACACAAAAAATAAAAATATATAAATTTTTTTCTTTTTTTAATATATATATTAAATGAGTTATTTATTTAGGTACTTGTATTTTATATGACATTTGTTTATCAAAAATATTCTTTGTATTTACATTGTTTTCATGCTGATACGTTGTTAACTTTCAAAATTGGTTCTATTTTAAAAGGTGATTGCAACAACAAAAAATTTTTTCTTTATTTTCATAAAAATGTCAAATAATATGATAATCATATGCAAATATTTGTAATTTTTTCAAAATTAGGTGATAAATCACTTAAACTACGGATTGAAAAAATTCTTAAAACAGAATTTGAAAATAATTAATTTGCTCATTAAGTTTCTAGTATATATAATATATAAATTACAAAATGTTAAGCTATAATAAAATTTTGAATAGATTAAGATTTTTTTTAAATTAAATTCATAACAAACTATACTACTTAAATATTTACCAGTATAAAATTTTCACTTTTTAAAGAATTTTCTATTATTATTTATTTTTCTCTTTTAAATCAAATCTATACCTAAAAAATTATAATAAGAAATAAATATAAATAAGAAATTTTTGTCATTTTTAAAATGTACTATATTATGCCTTTGTAATGTTGCATGTTTCCATCTTTTTTATCACTTTTTATAAAATTTTGAAATTTTATTTAGTTTGTTATTTTGTTCGAGTATGACCTATAAAACAACACTTTTAATACAGTGTTATAACTCATTACCATGCTCCTTTAATTTTACGTTTTGATCATTAACCCCTAAAAAGTAATGATATCAATACAAAAAACCCTTAACGGGTTAAAAGTTTGTGACGCAGCACTGTACTTTATGGCTATAAGAATTAGAAATACGGGTCTTAAAAATAATGATATCAAATTTTCAGTGACGCTTTGATATTAATTAAATTATACATAGATTTTCTTATTTGAATTTGCTTTTTCCTTTTATTTATATTTACAGTGTAAACGTTATTTTCAACATAAAATAATATATAGCATTTACTCATTGATACCTTTCCATTCACATCTCTTATACTATGAAAGCATGTGTTTTAAAAGAAATTATATGAAATTCCAGTAACGCAGTGGTGTTACATTAAGTGATTTGTTTTTAAATTTCTCTGCAATTATTTTGTTTTGCATATTAAAGTATATGTGCACATTGAAATATTGCTTTTAATTTTCAAATACGCTGTCAAATTTATCACTTTCATTAAGCTTATATTATGTACTGAAATATATTTATTTCAATGAATTATTCTATCTTTTGCGTCACGCCATCCAAAACTGTAAGTAAAATGTATGGAAATGTTTACTTTGTGTCATTTCATCGAAATAAATTGAAAATGCATGCAGATATCGTGATGCAAAGAAAAAAACTGTGAAATTTTTTTCAGTTTTGGATGGCGTGACGCAAAAGATAGAATAATTCATTGAAATAAATATATTTCAGTACATAATATAAGCTTAATGAAAGTGATATATTTGACAGCATATTTGAAAATTAAAAGCAATATTTCAATGTGCACATATACTTTAATATGCAAAACAAAATAATTGCAGAGAAATTTAAAAACAAATCACTTAATGTAACACCACTGCGTTACTGGAATTTCATATAATTTCTTTTAAAACACATGCTTTCATAGTATAAGAGATGTGAATGGAAAGGTATCAATGAGTAAATGCTATATATTATTTTATGTTGAAAATAACGTTTACACTGTAAATATAAATAAAAGGAAAAAGCAAATTCAAATAAGAAAATCTATGTATAATTTAATTAATATCAAAGCGTCACTGAAAATTTGATATCATTATTTTTAAGACCCGTATTTCTAATTCTTATAGCCATAAAGTACAGTGCTGCGTCACAAACTTTTAACCCGTTAAGGGTTTTTTGTATTGATATATTACTAGAACAATTTTTGTATAAAATTACAGTTTTGCATCAGATTTTTTTTTTTTTTTTTTTTTTTAATTAGGCCGGAGCACCCTAGCCTTTCCTTGGGTCAGCCATTTTTTACATACTCAAATTTAAAGTGGCGCATCACTTATCGTCGGCAACTAAACACTCGTTATTCTATGGAAATTTTTTTTATCCAAATTACTCATTATCGATTTGGATCTTTTGCAATGAAAAATAAATGAATAAAACATAAACGTTAAATTTGTACTTATTTTCAAAAAAAAAAAAAAAAAAAAAAAAAAAATCTTTCTTTTAATTCTAATAAAGATACTTTATATCTTAGTAAAAATTACATTCTTCCCACTTTATAGTTTTAAAATAATATATATATATATATATATTAAAAAAAAAAAAAAAAAGTATAATGACCGATTTAACAATTGTGAGTTTTCTGAATGTGAAACGAATTTTAAGGGAATCCACTAAGTAATGAACAATTCGAATAGAAATTTCCCCCTTAGAATAACATGGGGTTTGACTGCCAGCAACGACAGATTATACGATTAAAGATAAGAATGTTTTATCAAGTCGCCTCCCGGCGAGAAAAGTGACACGATTCAAAAATGCATTATTTGAGAAAAGACAACTAAACGATAATGCATTGATTATGGTGTAGTGAAATTCACACATATGGCTCTCGGAAATTGCGAGATAGAGATGTCATGCTTTCCATGCTCATTGAGGGTGTTCATACACATTACCATGTTTTTATTAACTTGCTTTCTTGTTTGTTTGTCCAGTACAAATCTTGCAATCGATTTTAACTAACTTCCCGACTAGCTAGACATTTGAAACTTTTAGAATACTTCAGAACACGATGACAATGCATTCTTTTAATACTTTTATTCAATTAATAAATGTTTGAAAATTTCTTATAATTGCTCTCTTTATTACGGATTCGATCATTTTCTTTCAAGTTGATGCGATAATTCATCAAATTTTTTTTAAAAAAGTTTTTATTAATGCATAGAATTGTCAAGTTTATGTTTTTCAACAGAAAATTTAAAAACATGGTATATAAACAGTTCTTTTTATCTTGTAATTATTTTTTAATGATATTAACTCAAAATTGCTATTTTCTGAACTTGTATTACTTTAATTGCCAGGGTGTGAAGTAAGCAATTAATAATTTGAAAAAAAAAAAAATCATTTGATTATAAATTTCGCTATTTTTTTTTTAAAATTAGTATATTTCCGCTCTTTATCCTTAGCGTGTTAGGAAGTTGAGAGGGAAAAAATTCATCTGCGAATTATTTACTAAGGCGGCTGTGACTTCACCCCTATGTCTATATTGGTATGCGGTATTTAACCCTGGATGCGTTCCAAAAAGAGGCAGCATAGGGACTACTGTCAATTACTGCTGTGTGCAGACGGTACGCAGCTATTTCTGTCTGGAGACGTCGTGTGTGTGTGTCAGCATAAGCAGAGAGGAACAGACTGTCAGGATAAAAAAGAAACTGATTCTCGTTTTCAAGAGGTGTTTCGCCTTCGGAAACCATTGTTCGGCGTAACCGCTTTAAAACGTTGTTGAGATTCGAACGCAACATTTTCGAGATGATTTTCGGAATTGGGTACGATCATGACCCAATAATCTTGTACTGTACTTAAGAACAAGCATTTTTATTTATTTTTAGGCTTATTAAAGTTTAACTCGTTTATGGCGAAAAATAAGGTAGGATATGGATTGATTGCACTAGGGTCCTAAACCTTGGGAGGGAGGGGGGCTTCATGGAGGTCTTTCTAAGGGGTCTTACCCCGTATTTTATACAAGTTTCAGAAGTAAAAGAAAACATAAGCGCGACCTGGGATTGAGCCCGGAACCTCATGTCTACCAGTTTCGAGGAAAGAACCTCTCAGCCGTTGGTGTGCCTAGCGAACAATCAAGAGCCGGTATAATAGGGTCGTTAAGTTTAAGTCACTCTGAAATATCCAAAATGAAAATTGAATGCTTAAAAAGGAAGAAGAAAAAGTTACAGAATAACTTATGAATCCACAAAAGCTATTTTCATAATTATTATTGCCAATCACGTACACTTTATCACGGGATAGAAAGGGAACAATGAGATATAGGGGATATAGAAGGGAATAATGGGAATATAAGAGGGCTATAGAAAGGGAATAATGAAGAAGCTAATTATGTATATTGACACGGGTATTACTTGGCATGCATAAGAATAGAAAGTCCTTTGTTGTAGTAATAGTGGCAGCTCTTTACTGATGAAGAATGAAGACTCTTGCATATTTATAGGGAATTTTGGTTGTGTGCTTTTGTATGCTCGAAATCCAAATCAGGGCATTCTATGCCTTCTCTTAAATAAATAAAACAATTTAGAATTAAAAAAAAAAAAATCTGGTGTGAAACAACCACACGACTTCCATTATCCCCGTATTACACTGCGCTGGAAAAAAAAAGAAAAGAAAAGAAAAAAAAAAGAAAAAAAAAATTCGAGCTCTGGTATCATTCTTGCTGATTCTTATATAAAATGACCTCCTGAATCCGAATATGACTCCCACTTTCCTCAGTCACCCACCGTTTTCTAGAAAATGTTTATTTAATAACATTAATAATAGATAAATATATATATATATATATAAATATATATATATATATATATATATATATATATATATATATATAAGAAATATAATGCTTAATTTCAATGGCAAATCCCCCCTCCCCCCTAAATTTTCCCTTTTGCCGCAAATGTTCATGTTTTAGAATTTTCCAACGCTGTAGCGTGTAGCCCCTCAGAAGATATTTAACAATTAAAATAATCCTCCCCCCCCCCCACACACACACACAAAAAAAAAAAAATAAAATAAAATAAAATTTATAACCACAAAATTACCGAAAAGTGATAAAAATAGGAGGGCGTCTCTAAAAAACGGTGGGTGATAGGGCAAAATGGGCGTCATACTCGGAATCAGGAGGTCATTTTAAATAAGAATATGCTGGAATGGTGTTGGGGCAATTTTCATGTCGAGTAGTGTTATATGCACTTTTTGGAGATAGTGTTAACAGAAGACATAGAATTGACTTAATGAAACAGACACCTAAAAATTTTCCGGTAT
This sequence comes from Salticus scenicus, assembly GCA_963930645.1. Taxonomy (NCBI): domain Eukaryota; kingdom Metazoa; phylum Arthropoda; class Arachnida; order Araneae; family Salticidae; genus Salticus; species Salticus scenicus. The sequence continues at coordinate 271,263,956 of OZ005658.1, forward strand.
GAGAAAGTAATTACACGTGCAATAACATAAAACAGAGTTTACATAGCATTATTATTTATTTATTTATTTATTTTTGAGAAAAAGAAATGAGAAGAAAATTAGTAGAGTTATTTATTTATTTATTTGAAACACTAATTTCTGAAATCTAAAACTGATCTATCTAATCAGGATGACTATTATTTTTCCTGTTATAACAAAGTAAAGCATGAGAAAAGATATCTAAATTAGGTTTATGTAAAAAAAAAATTAAGAAAATCGTTAGAGCCGTTTTTGAAATACCAACTTTTACAAAAGCTTGGCATAATTAATTGTTGACCAGAAAACAACAATTACATGCAAAAGGATATTTGAAAGAGGGTTAAAATGGCAAGTTTGAAAAACAATTCATACAGCCATTTTGATAAGGAACGCACTTGCAGGACCTGAAATTCATCTATTTATACAGGATGCCTATCAAATTTTTCTAAACTAACCAACTATATCATTCGAAAGGATATCTAATAGACTGTTTATATAACAATTTTGAAGAAAATCTTTAGAGCCGTCTTTCAGATATAAACCCACGGCCCAACTTCCGGTTTCGGATATCCCACTTCCGGTTTTACAATTTCCACCATAATTTGGAAAATTCATCTGTACACCAGACCTGTTTCAATTCTAAAGTTTCGTAATTCTATCTTTATTAGTTTCCGAGGTATAATAGGCAGATTTCCCACATACATACATATGCACACACTGACCAATTTTTTGGACTTAGGAGACCTTAAAACATGTAAATCAGATAAAATCTCGAGATCGAATTTTTGGACCGAATACAGTACTTCCATTACTTACGGTAGTCGGGTAATGGAAGTAAAAAGTATTTGGATAGGGTTATAGAGAAGGGAAGGGGAAGGCGAAACTATCAAAATCTGTGGGATTCCAACTTCGAATTTGTGTTCAAATTACTTTTTTTAATTGTTAATTATTCTGCTTCATTTAGACAAAATAAAAATAAATCGTAATTATTGATTGGATTTTAGACGCAGATATCCAACTGTCGAGAAAGATTCCGAGAAATCCACTCTTCCACATGATTGAATTTGCTCTCATGCTGCCTTCGTAGCTATACATTTTACTTCCATTACCCTACTACCGTTGGTAATGAAAGTATTGTATTCGATCCAAAAATTCAATATCGAGATTTCATCTGATTTACATGTTTTAAGGTCCCCTGAGTCGAAAAAAGTGGTTTTTGGCAATTGGTCATTGTGTATGTGTGGAATCTTCTGGCTATCATACCTTCGAAACTAGTAAAGATAGAACTACAAAACTTCAGAATTGAGACAGGTTCGGTATACAGATGAATTTTCCTAATTTTGCTAAAAATTGGGAAACCGGAAGTGAAAACATAAGTCCGTATCTCAAAAACGGCTCTAACGATTTTCTTCAAATTTGCTATATAAACACTCTATTAGATGTCCTTTCGAATGATACAGTTGGTTAGTTCAGGAAAATTGATAGGCGGCCTGTATAAATAGCTCAATTTCAGATTTCGCCAGCGCGTTCCTTTAAAAACGGCTGTACGTTTTTTTTTTTTTTTTTTCCCTTTTAAATATCTTTTTGTATTTAATTATTGTTTCCGGCAAATAATAGAATTTTGCTAAAAGTTGGTAACTCAAAAACAGCTCTAACGATTTTCTTGAAACTTGTTATATAAATCCATTCCTCTCTCATGTATTACATGGTTATTAGAGGAAAATTAACAGTCATCCTACTTAGGTAGATCAGTTTTAGATCTCAGAAATTGCTGTTTAAGTCTACCATTTTTTCCCCCTTATTTTTTACCTCGCTATATGTAAGCTTCGTTTTATATGTCTTTATAAGTTTCTCTTACCGGAAAAATTTTAGGTTCCTACTACTTCTTTAGGTCACTTTTATGTTTTCTGATCACATTATCTCTCAAAAATGCATATAATACGTGTAATAGTGGGTAATGGAAGTCGTGTGGTTGCTTCACACCAGATTTTTTTTTTATTTCGACTGATGAAAAGTCGGGTTTAACCCTTTCAGTCGTAGTGTTCCCACTGATGGAACACCTAATTTTAATTCTCAAGTGCAAAAACTCATCCCGGAAATATTTTAGCAAAAATTTACACTTATAACATAGCAGAAAAGGCCCTTTTTTTTTTAACCAGAAAATTTTTAATTTCTTTTATTTTAATTTTGTTCGTAAATTCCGGTGGCAGTGTAATTTAAATGATCCGAATTACCCTGCGCCGCAAAGGGTTAATCATTTCCATTCAAAGCAATTGTTGCGGGTAATTTTGAAATTTTTACAGAGTTTGTTTATAAAATGTGCTTTCTTCCTCGATGAACACTAGTTTTCCGAAAGATTTTACTAGACTGCATTACAATAGAGCATATTTATTAGCAACGCTGTAGTCAAGGAGGGAGACAGGTTAGTGGGTTCAAACTCCATCCGAAATTAACGGACTTCTCAAAATTTGAATTATACACCATTTTTAAGATATTTTTTTTCTCTCACTGTGAAAACCTTATCTAATAAGTTTACAACTGCGTAGTTATTTCCAGATGCTTTAAAACTGGTAACTTTAGGTTTAACATATCATGTTTTCTATTGAAAATGGTATTAACACTTTCGCGACCGCATGTTTTTGTCTTTCTGACAGTAAGGTCTGCCTGTGGGCGTTATTCTCCAAAGTTAAATATTTCAGAATAAAATTTTCTATATTCAGATTCATATTACAAATGGATATACATGGTAATTATACTCTTTCTAATCAAAGTACTTATATCCATAGTATATTGGTTGCACAAATATGAATATTGTGCAACTTATTGTGTCATTTAAGAAATAAATGCAAATTGCAAAAGGCGGAGTTAAAGATTTTCAAATGACGTGAATCTACGTCAGCGATCGCGACAGTGTTAAGGTATCCTCACACCTTCGTATTTAGTTTTTTTTTTTTTTTTTTTTATAATTTATGAATTATTTCACTTTCTGAAAAAAAAATAATAATAATATTGCGTAAAGTAATAGTTCAAGTTTTATTTTCATTAGAAACAAAGGTAAATAAACACAATTTACAATATATTGTTTTTTATATTATTCACATTTTTTAAAAATTCATAGAGTTTTCCTGTATAGGTTGGAAGATTTTATTAATAATCTAGTGTATCTTTTATCAAAAAAGTATTTCAAAATTTAATTTGATGTTACTCCAAAGCTTTCATAAAATTCAACTTTATTCAAAAATTTAATTTGCAGGAAAAATAATAATCTATTATTTTTAATTCATGTTAAGATTATTAGAAAATTATTTTAAAAGAAGCATTATTAAATTAAATGTAATACAAGTGAATATATATATATATATATATATGGTTCGTGGCAAGCGTTTTTTTTTTTTTTTTTTTTTTAATTCATTAAAGTTGCATTGGAAATAGTAGCATGAAAATAAACTACGAAATTGATCCCAATAAAGTAAATTAATAGATTAGAATAAGATATCGAACTGAATGGTGGGTAGCCTATTAGGCGAGGATTTCGTTCTGTCACTGTGTCAAGCGTTTGGTCAAATTCATTTCTCTTAACATGTATATAATATGTCCTGTACAAGAAATTTATGAGAACATACATATAATGGCGAACTGAGCAGAGTCCACCTATGCCAGCTTGTTTGGTACTTACTTGTGCGAATTGTTTTTTACAGTTATCTTAATTTTTTGTCATAATTTCACACTTAATTGGCTTTTAATTAGTTTTTAATAAACTTTCTGAAATCAGATTCTAAAATGCATAGCAAATTTTATTAATAAATCGAAAAATTAAGCTAAATTATAAATTTCATGGATTTTCATCCAAAATTAAGGCGCATGGAGCATTTTGAAGACACAAAAATAAAAATAAAATTGTTTTGAGAAAAACGCATTTAAAGTTTATTAAACGGGCATTTAACTTTTTTAAATGCTTGTAACTTTTTTAAAAAAAATAGTCGTATTCACCTGCGGTTGTTTACGAACGATAGCTTTTTTTGTGTACAGTAATATTTGAAAGGGGGGGGAATCTATTTTATGGTCGATTTTTGCTCAGTAAACGTCCACTGTCCCCTTAACCGGTTTTCCAGAAATATACTTCCGTTGATTGGTATTTCTTCATATGTAAGCTTGCTTCATATGTATGCTATGTTCTTTTTAATTTAATCAGGCATGAGAATTTTCCGCGGATCCGCGATTTTCCGGTTTTTTGTGGGATTTTCGTTAGTTTCGCGATTTTTTATTTTGTTAAAATCAAAATCCAATAACGATCAGTGTTCAAACGCTCCACGAAAAACTTGATTCTCAATCTTTTTCCATCCAAAATATAAATGTCAATATTCATTTTAAACATGCTTTATTAGATTCTATAACATATAAAAGAACACAATTATTCAATATTTCTCGCTCATGTAATTTTTTTTGTCCCCCCCCCCTTTTTCATCTCTAACCATCGCCAATCAAACATTCTGCGGGAAGCCTTTTATTTTTGAATATTTATCCATCCACAATAGAAATATCAATATTAATTTTAAACTTACTTTATGATATTCTAGAACCTATAAAGAAGAAGAATTGTGTTTAATATTTCTCACTCATGAACTACTTTTTAACCCCCCCCCCCCTTTCCTACTTTCCACCACCAATCAATGTTATTAAATGTTGATTACTAGCTAATGTTTTTTTTTTTTTTTTTTTTTTTTTAACACATGTTTTATTGTGCTGATGTGTTATTCTTTTAGTTTCATTTGCCACTTTTAAAATATTTTGTATAGTTTTTTCCTGTGAGCATTATTTTTTCATTTGAAATAAATTTTATAAACACATTTGTACAGTTTTCCCCGCACACGTTATTTTTCATTTGAAATTAATTTTATGAACACGTGTGTTTCCTCTTTTTTTAATTTTCTGCACTCTCATGCCTGTTTAATATGTAGCAGAAAAAAAAAGTATATAATGTTTTATTTTAAGCTGTATAGCACTCGGATCTCAAATTAATTTAAGCGTCTCTCAATCAACAATGCTTGTTATTATACTAACATTAGATTTCAGATTTTACATTTATGAATAAATATATATGGCAAAATTGCACCTGTAGAATTCTTTAATTGAAGTAAGCTTACTTATGTTCACGACCGTAGCCAAAAAAGTATTTGGGGTGGGGTGGGTGGGTGGGTGGGGGGGGTAGTACATAATGTTGAGTGTTAAAAATGATATATAACTCAAAAAATTTCGACAGTTTCCGAAATTTGCCCTCCCCTTGGCTACGGCCTTGGTTATTTTAGTGTGAAGGGTATTTAAAGATTTATTATTATTATTAAAAATAATAATAATAATAATCCTTGTGTCGCCAATCAGTGATAAATAGACAATAAATGGACATTTTCATTATTATTATTATAGGTGATATATACAGATTTCGCCAATTTCTCTCTCTCTCTCTTTTTTAGGACTGAGGGCCTATTAGTCTCAATCTGGGATTTTTGCGTTGTCGTTTTCGATAGTTGGACATTTGTCGAAATCATTTTTCGATAGTTGGACATTTATCCAAATCTAAAATTTATCGAAAATATAATTGAATAATTTGAAAGCGATGTTATAATTGGGAAGAAAAAAAAAACTAATAGTCCTCCGTCCTAAACTAAATTCTGCTTTTGCCAGAATTTCATCAAAATCTTTATTATTATTATTATTATTATTGACAGAAAAAGAAAAGAAAATTAATACTAATCAGTATCGTTACAAGCGATATCGAAAAAGTTTTTTTAAATAATTTTGAATTAGGAAGAAAAAGTGCGCGTGCAATAATAATAAAAATAAGTAAAAAAATGAATTTAATGATTTAATGTTTTTTTTTTTTTTTTTTTTTTTTTTTTTTTAATTATTATTATAAATGTACGTAACTTCATGAGAAAAATATGTTGTAATTTTTTCAACAATTTTTGTGTCATATGGAGACTTTCCCTGTTAACGGCCCTCTTCACTTGGACAAAATTCCGAAGTCGGCTGAAAACAGATAAAAAGTGTCCCACGTGGTTTTGACAGGAGGTGTTAACTAATTTGAGAAGATTGACAGACTCACTGACGAATCGTTGACTTTTTGGATGAATAAATCAAAAATCAGCTACCTCCTTACTTGCGGTTTCGCTCAAGCTTTGTTTTGTTTTGACTATTTCTTTCTTTTCTTATTTTTGTGTTACTTTTTTTTTTTCTTTGTCATTTTCACCTGACATCAAACAACTTTTTACATTTATTCTTATCTATTTATATGTATTTTAATAACGTAGCCCGACCCGACGAATTCAGCCCGTTTTAGGCTTTCAGTAGTTGTATCGGCGAATTCTGTAACAATGAAATTTAAAAAAAGTAAATATTCTTTATAATAACTTGCAGTTTGATATAATTAATTTAACTAAAATATAACAAAGATATATAACATTATAACATTATGGGTTATCTGCACTCTGGAGCTCAGACTACTGAAGGCAGAGCTGGACAGGGTCAGGGTGTGCGACAGGTCGTGACCTTCGGGATCGTATTTCGAAGATCACGGACAGGTGCGGTCGCACAAGTCCTCGTGCTCTGTTTTCTAAAGAAAGTGTACTTGTGTTGTTATTTATATACGTGTTTCTTTATACAAGTCAAATTTTTTATAAGTAGTATAATATATAAATAGCGTTGAATTATAGTGCCTACATTTATTTAAAAATCTGGTGTGAAACCACACGACTTCCATTACCCACTATTACACGTATTATATGCAATTTTTAAAGATAATGTTATCAGAAGACATGATATTGTCCTAATGAAATAGACACCTAAAAATTTTCCGGTAAGGGAAAATTAATACACGTGTAAAAACATAAAACAGAGTTTGCACAGCGATTTTTTTTTTTTTTTTTTTTTTTTTTTTTTTTTAAAGAAAAAGAAAGGGAAAGAAAATTGGTAGAGTTTATTTATTTATTTGAAACACCAAGTTTCGAGATGTAAAACTGATCTGTCTGATCAGGATGACTATTAATTTTCCTGTGATAACCAAGTAAAGCATGAGAAAGGATATCTAAAATGGGTTTATGTAACAATTTTCAAGAAAATCGTTATAGCCGTTTTTGAGATACCGATTTTTACCAAAGCTTGACAAAATTAATTGTTGGTCAGAAAACAACAATTATATGTAAAAGGATATTTAAAAGAGGGCCAATATGGCAAGTTTGAAAAAAAAATAATACAGCCGTTTTGACAGGAAGCATTTGCAGGACCTGAAATTCAGCTATTTGTACAGGACGCCTATCAATTTTCCTGAACTAACCAACTATATCCTTCGAAAGGATATCTAATAGAGTGTTTATACAGCAATTTTAAAGAAAATCGTTAGAGCTTTTTTGAGATATGGACTTATGGCCTCACTTCCGGTTTCAGATGTCCTACTTCCGATTTTCCAATTTTTACCAAAATTTGAAAAGTTTATCTGTACACCAGAACTGTTTCAATTCTAAAGTTTCGTAGTTCTGTCTTTATTGGTTTCCGACATATAATAGCTAGAATATTCTCCACATACATACATACACGAACAGACCAATTGCTAAAAACCATTTTTTTGAACTCAGGATACCTTAAAACATGTAAATCAGGTGAAATCTCGATATCGAATTTTTGGATCAAATACAATACTTCCGTTACCTATGGTAGTCGGGTAATGGAAGTAAAAATAAATAAAATACAAGACTCTTATTAATGTGTCTTGAAACTTGCCAGTCTTGATCAACTTTACAAGTAGCAGCCACATACCAATTTCAAAATACCAAATTTGAATTTCCCGAAGTTATTTAAGTTATGTTGATACAGGGTTGTTCGTTTTTTTTTTCCATAATTGAAAAAACCTGGTTAAAACCGTCCCAGATAAAATACCATTTCGTCCACTTTTATTCACTATTAATTATTTGCGAGTCGTAAATTAAAAATTATCTTTATTCTTTCAATTAAAAAAAAAAAAAAAAAAAAAAAACATTTTTTACTTCCATTACCCTACTACAGTATGTAATGGAAGTATTTGCATTCGGTCTGAAAATTCGATATCGAGATTTCACCTGATTTACACGTTTTAAGGTCCTCTGAGTCCAAAAAAGTGGCTTTTTGCAATTGGTCAGTGTGTGTGTGTGCGGGGGGGGGGGGGGGGGGAGAGGATTTTCTGGCTATTATGTATCGGAAACTAATAAAGATAGAACTACGAAACTTTAGAATTGAAACAAGTCTGGTGTACAAATGAATTTTCCATATTTTGGAGAAAATTGAAAACCGGAAGTGGGACATCAGAAACCGTAAGTGGGACCGTAAGTCCGTATCTCAAAAACGGCTCTAACGATTTTCTTCAAATTTGTTACATAAACACTCTATTAGATGTCCTTTCGAATGATATAGCTGGTTAGTTCAGAAAAATTGACAGGCGGTCTGTATAAATAGCTCAATTTCAGGTCTCGGAAGTGCGTTCCTTTAAAACCAGCTGTACGGATTTTTTTTCAAACTCGCCATATTAACTCACTTTTAAATATGCTTTTGTATGTAATTATTGTTTTCCTGTCAATGATTGAGTTTTGGTAAAATTTGGTATCTCAAAAACGGCTTTAACGATTTTCTTGAAAATTGTTATATAAATCCATTTCTTTCTTATGTATCACGTAATTATTAGAGGAAAATTAACTGCTACCCTGTTTAGGTAGGTCAGAAGTTTAGGTAGATCTCGAAAATTGGTGTTTCAAAAAATAACTCTACTACATATATATATATATATATATATATATATATTATTTTTCCTTATTTTTTACCTCGCTTTATGTACGCTTCGTTTTATATGTCTTTACATGTGTATAAAGTTTATCTTACCAGAAAAATGTTAGGTTTCTACTTCTTTAGGTCACTTTTATATCTTGTGATCACATTATCTCCAAAAAATGCATATAATATGTGTAATAGTTTGTAATGGAAGTCGTGTTGTTGTTTCACACCAGATATTTTATTAATATGTTTGTATAATCAATTTGAATTTTTCAAAATAGACATGGAATAAGCAAAATTTACAATATTTAATAAATGAAATATTTGTATTTTTCTAAGGGTGGATGTAAAGGTATATTTTATATCTTGAATTTCAATCCTCCACTTTTTCCCTCCATTGTTTACAACTGCATTGTCATTTCCTCTCTCATAGACACATATACCTTTTAAAAATTAGTTATTAAGCATGATGAAATTAAATGATTCACATACCTTTCATGCAGTTTTTTGCTTTCCGAAAATACATACGTAAGGAAATCATTGTAATCGTGACAAAATTCTGGCTTTGCGATGTTGGCGTATCTACATGTTTTGAGGTCCCATGAGTTCATTTTTACTATTTTCATGATGATGTATGTGTATGTATGTCAGTGATCACAATATCATCCAAATGCTTTTTTTCGAAGGGTAGGCAGGAAAACAGGGTTTTTTTAGGGAAAAAAAACTTTTTTGGATGATTTTTTTTTAAATCGTCCTATTGCAACCACTTCATTTATCTATATATTTATCTATTTATAATGAAATTTGTCATTTTCCGATGTGTTCGGTAGAGGTTTTCCCGCTCGCAACGTGAGAAGTCAGGGTCCACACTTCCTTCGGCAGCGACTTACCCACTTCTTATCGCTTCCCCAGCGGGTAAGTTCGAAATTATGTGAAATCCCACCAAAGTAAATAATGCGTGCACTTGATCCACATCCATACACCAAAATTCGCCAATCTAAGATAATTTAAAGCAAATTCAAAAGGAAAAACGAGATTTTACACGTGTTTCTTGTCCCCCCCACCCCCGGGTGGTAGGGTAAAGGAGGAATTTTGTAAAATCCCGTTACAATAAGTGTCGGATACATATAAAAAATTTACGCGCCAAATTTAGCGACCATTAATCCCGTGGATTTCCCAAGACAAATTTAGCGCTAAAAGGGAGGGTCTCGAATAAGCTCCGTCGCAACGCCCCCCCTCCCCCCCCCACAAAAAAAAAATCGAAAATTTTACACACACACACACACACACACAAAGAAAGAAAATGTGTTTTTGGAAATATCCTAAATAAGACACATAGCTTTTTTCAATACATTTGTACCATTTCAGTAGAGCTCTACTAAAAAATCCGGAATTTCTGAAAATTTCCCCCAAAAAACGATTTCTTTCCTCCCTCCTGTCAAGAATTACAAAATCGTACATAATGTTTTATTTATACTCAAATCTTGTTTCCTCATGTGCAATTTCTTCAGCGTGAAGTAATTTGGGGCCGAGTTATGCTTACAAACTTTTTTTTTTTTGCTTCCTACCCCCCAGGGTGAAAGGGGGGGAGATTTCGATAAATTCCGTTACTTTAGGGGTCGGATACATATATAAGCAATCCAAGCATCAAACTTTCTGACCCTGACCACAGCTCTCATAAATTTCACAGGACAAATTTAGCGCTAAAAGTGGTGACTCGAATTTGCCCTTTGTAACACATACCTATCCCCCCCCCCTTAAAAAAAAAAAAAAAAAATGTGTTTTGAAAATGTCTTAAAGAAGACCCATGGCTGTTTTCAACATCTTTTTTCCATTTTTGTTAAAATTTTACTAAAAATCTGGAATTTGAACAATTTTCCGCCAAAAGTTGATTTCCCTCTTCCTTTCCGTTAAAAATCGAAATTTCCTAAATCGCAATGTTTTATTTATTCCAATAAATCCCATTACTTTAGGTGTCGGATAGATACATATAATCCGAGCACCGAAATTCGTGACCGCAGCTTCCATAGATTTCTCAGGAAAAATTTAGCGCTAAAAGGGTTGTCTCGATTTTGACCCTTCGTAACCCCCTCCTCACAAAAACGTCGGAAATTAGGGGGGAAAAAATGTGTTTTTGGAAATTTTCTAAGGAAGTCTCGTAGCTTTTTTTAACATCTTTGTTCCATTTTTTTGTAGAGTTCTTTAAAAAATTTGGAAATTGCGAAATTTCTCGCCACCGCAATTTACGAACAAAATTGAAATAAAAGAAATTTTACATTTTCAGGTTTAAAAAAAGGGGCCTTTTCTAATATGTTATAAACGTAAATTTTTGCTAAAAAATTTACGGGATGAGTTTTTGCACTTGAGAATTAAAATTAGGTGTTCCATCAGCGGGAACACTGCGGCTGAAAGGGTTAATAATCGAAAATTTCTAAATTGCAGATAACGTTTTATTTATACTCATGTCTATTCTTTATGTGTTCAATTTCTTTACAGTGAAGTAATTTGGAGCGGTGTTATGCTTACAAACATGTTTTTGACTTTTGTTCCCCCCATCCCGGCGATAACTGGGGAGGGAATTTCGAAAAAGTTGGCAGATTTTAGTTGCGTAAAGACCTAAATTTCTGCCAAGCGCCGTTGAATTCCATCCAGCCATTCTCACGTGATACCCGGACAATAATAGCGTTACAGTCATACAGACACGATGACACACACACAGACAAAATTTTCTGAAGTAATTTTCGAATTTTATGGTGTGTGGAAAGTGAAGATATCGCTTTTTTTTTTTTTTTTTTTTCCTGGTAAATTTACAGAGAAAAGTCTGATTTTATTAATATCGATACACAGCTTGATATCCAGTTACTGTAATTCTAAAAGAACGCATAGAAACAGCGTTCATGTTCAGGTACCATACTTAAAATTTCAGCTGTGCTTTTATGTTAGGCGCGAAAATAAGAGCGCAAAATCTTTGAAAATAATAGTGTGATTTCGTCGTTTATAAATAATTTCATAAACACTTGACTCCCATTTCTTGCAAACTTTAATTAGTTTTAGTTTCTTCAGTTATAAAATCAACTTGCTTATGTCCTTAAAAATATTTGTTTCACTCAATTCCTAGACTTCAATATTAATACAACTTATTTTGCTCAGGAATGTAAATTATTCTTCATACCTAAGAGTAAATAAAATATTTAGTTTAATTTGAAGTCTTGTTTTTTTTTTTTTTTTTTTACTTTCTCTTACCCATAAGGTAGAGAAAGTATTGTTTTTGGGTCAAATTTTCGAACGCGAGATTTTGTTATATTTACACGTTTTGAGGTCCCCTGAATACGAAAATCATGTTTTTAGCAAATGGTCTGTGTGTCTGTCTGTTATCAGCATATCTCAAAAACAAATTATGGCAGAAAGTTCAAACTTGGTATTCTAAATGTGTATCATATAGGGATGCTACACTAAGCTTTTCGTTAATATCAAGCAAATGGTTCGTGTACAGGGACAATCAAGATAATTCTAATACATTACGTCTATGGGGGAAATTGCAGGAAAATAGAGTTTAACGTCTATAGACTGCACTAAACCAAATGAAACAAATATATATATTTTGTAATAGAGACAGTTAACTGGGGGAAAAAATTGTGTATGTAGGAGCCTCGCCTCCCCCCTGGGGGGAAGTCCCCCTCGAGGGGAGTAAATTTTCATGATGGGTATCTTTCAAAAGAACTCGCCAATACCTTTAAAACGAATGGTTGAACCATCGATCTGCGATAATTTAAAACAAAGTTATCGATTTTTTTACTTTTAACGAAAAAAAAAAGCTTTTTTTATTTTTTTTATTGAGAATAAAATGGACTTTTTTGGATAATTGGTGTTATACTACTTCTCTAATATGGAAATCGTCTGCCTTATCATAAAAGACAATTTTTTTAAATAATAATTTTAATAAATTATTTTTTAATAACCAAATAAAATTCTATATAAATGTAGGTGCATTAATGAAACGGGGGGTTGAGGGGGGCTACCGCCCCTCTCACACAGAACTAATTATCATATAAAACTCTTCAGAAGCTTAATATGAATTGTTTAACATAGGTTTACATAACAGTACTCGTTATCTTACCTATTAATCTGCAACCTGTATTTATAGTATTAAATTTCAGGGTAAGAGAAAGTCGTGTGAGTGACACACCAGATTATTTTAAATAACTACGTATTTTGAGATTCCGTGAATAATTAAACAAAGTTTTTAACAGTTGTTCTTTGTGAGTCTGTTATCAGTGTAACTTTAAAAACTAAATACCGGCAGGGAACTCAAGCGTTACATTTTAAAGTTCATATGAAATTCATACTTGAACAGTTTGATCAATATTGATAAGTTTCAACGAGTGATACGGATTAAAGTTGTCAATAAATGTGATTGAAAGTTATTGTTGAACATAATTTTAAATTTAATATTAGTCGTGAATTCTATAGAAATGTAGATATTAGTTTCAAATGTGGGTTGAGAGCCCTTCCCACAGAAAATTATTTGTCAAATTAAATTATTCGTAAAGCTAGCTTAAATTCTTTTTACTATAGAATTTTATACAGTACTTGATATTTTATTCCTCAATCTGAATTTCTCTTTATAAAATTTAAATGTAGGGTAATAAAAAGTCGTGTGGGTGCCACACCAGATTATATACTTTAAAATAAAATTTATTATTGAAAATCTGCTTAATTTAGTAAAAAGTTTTATATAACTTGTTAAAAAAAATTTTTTGTATATTGTCAATCGTGGCATTATCAGTAAAATATCAGATTTATGTACAAAGTATTCATATAATATTAGTATTACGCGCAATGAAAAAATATTTAAAATAAAATGTGATCATATATGTCCTATAAATAAGTCTCTGAACGATTGCCTTCTAAATTGTTATGTTACTCACATCCGTAATACAGGTGAAATCTATAATAATAATAATAATATTAAAAAAAAAAAAAAAAAAAAAAATAACTGAATAAAAAACCACAACGCGTAGACGTATCTTCACCACAGAAATGTAAACATCTTTTCTTCGAAACCACGAACGAGAGGCGTAGCCAGATAAAGGGTGTGTCAAAGAGGAAAATCGGCACAAATTTGTAAAATTTTTGGACTTTCTTTGCAAATTTAATTGATTTAAAATTTTATTAAAATACAGGATTTTTTTCCGCATTGAATTAAACTCTTTGAGATTGACGCAGCTTTTTAAATTCTGTTTTAAAAAATTGAAAGAGTTTTTTATAAGCCATTTAATGCATCAACCCAAATATTGCAATAAAACAGCTTTCTTAAAAAACAACTGTTATTTTTTCATAAAATCTACAAAAGCTGCGTCAGTTTACGAAATGAGTGTAATCCAATAAAAAAAACCGCATCTCAATCAATTAATATGTCACTGTTTTAAGTGCAAAGAAAGTTTTACATAGGATAACATTGGATTTTAGAAAAGGAAATGCTGAGTGAAGAGGGCCCTTAAGTGAAATACATTGAAAATAAAAAGATGTTTCGTGTTGTCTTATCTGTGTAAACCGCCTGTTTTTTCTTTCCTATTTTAATTTCTATGTCCGTCGTGACCCATTTCAAAATGTGCCTCTATTTCGCCTTGTTTTTCAGAGCCGAAACTTTGGGACTGTAAAGACTTAAAACACGGTATTGCCTGTATTTATTCCCGTATGTTCACATTAATTATGACTTGAAAAACTTTAATAAAGGAATAAGTCATCCGTTAACACATAAATAAATAAACAAATTAAAATTGAAAAAGCAGAAAGTGGATAAATAGAACAAATAAACAAAACCGAAAAGAAAAATACAAATTAAGTTACTTGCTTGTATCTTTTTCAACTTTGGAGATAAGCCAGATTCAGTACTATTTTTAATTTGGGTTCTCTCAGTTCTCTTTCACAGTTAACTTCATTCTTATTATACTGAAAGTAAGGGAAAACTTGCATCACGTTCCGAATTCTCCATTTTTACGTTAAAGTGCCATGACTTCGATAGATTCAATTAGATTTTTCCAAATTACACTTTTATTTTATTAAAAAGGAAAATTTTTATATTTATTTTATAAAGTATAATTTCAATGGGGTGTATCCAGTTGGATTAATACTAAAATAATAAATTCGATAGATTCATTCTAATGATATTTTTACTTCCATTACCCAACTACCGTAGGTGATGGAAATATTGTATTCAGTCCGAGAATTCGATATCGAGTTTTCTCCTGATTTGAATGTTTTTGTTCTCGGACTGGGCCGGGCTCGGGCTTAAAATCTTTTTGTAGGCTCGGTTTAGGTGGTATGAAGACTATAAAAATCCTTCCGCTGTAACTTTCCCTCTAAGGCTTCTTTTTCTTTTATCCGGGGCATTGGATGAAAGTAGCATCATTTATAGCATGTGCAAAAGCATCTTTTCTATTGAATATGGTTGGATTAGCATTAAAGTTTTTTTTTACCGGATCACATGAAAGATTTGGATACATTACGGTATATAACAGGAAGTGGTTGAAAGTGTATTTTTAGTACTATTAACCATTTTAAATATCTTCCTATATTGTTTGAGAATGCTAATATTTTCGATTTGACTTTCTGCCTGTCTTTGTGCCTTCTGTACGTCTGTAATAATGAAACACTGTTTATATATAAATATTTTGTAAACATTCAGCAGTTTTGTTAAAGAACATTCTGTTGCTTAGCTATATAAAACCTTTGCAAAACACATACTAAAAATCTTTTTCGTAGAAAGGCATTTTTTTTTTTTTTTTTTTTTTTTTTTTTGTAATTTTACAAAATTTTGAATCGGGCCGGGCGGGGCCTGATTTTATCGTTTTTTGTCCGGGCCGGGCCGTACACTGATAAAAAAGAAACGGGCCGGGCCGGGCCTGGGCCGAATCTTTCCCCGGGCCGGAAAATTTCGGCCCGTGCAGACCTCTAAATTGGTCAGTATGTGTGTGGAATCTTCTGACTATCATATCTCCAAATCTAATAAGATAGAACTACAAAACTGCAGAATTAAGACAGGTCTGGTGTACAGATGACTTTTCCAACTTTTGGTGAAAATTGAAAAACCGGAAATGGAATATCGGGAACCGGAAGTGGGACTGTATGTCCGTATCTCAAAAACGGCTCTAACGTTTTCTTCAAATTTGCGATATAAATTGCTCAATTTCAGGTCTCGCAAGTGGTTTCTTTAAAAACCGCTGTACGGATTTTTTTCTTTTTTAACTCGCTATAATAACCCCCTTTTAGATATCCTTTTGTATGCAATTGTTAGTTTCTAGTCAACAATGGAGTATACCAAGTTTTTGTGACAGTTGGTACCGCAAAAACGGTTCTAACGATTTTCTTGAATGTAGCTACACGAATCCCTTTCACTTGTATTACTCAGTTATTACAGGAAAATTAAGTCATCCTGATTACGTAGGTCAGTTTTAGATCTCGGAAATTGATGTTTTAAAAAAAAAAGTTTTACAGTTTTTTTTTTTTTTTTTTTTTTTTTTACATACTTAATTCGCTATGTAAATTTGTTTCATATACTTTTAGGTCAGTTTTATATCTTATTACTTACATGTACATTATCCCTAAAAAGTGCATACATTTAATAGTGGGTAACGGAAATTGTATGGTTTTTCACACTAGATATTTAATAAACAACAAATTATCACTTTTATTTTGTGATGTATAATTTCGATGGATTTAATTGGATTCTTTCTAATTATATTAAGAAACAGCAAATCTTCTTTTATTTTAAAAAGTATATCTTCAATAGATGTAGTTGAACTGCTTCAAATTATGTATTTTTATTTATTTATTTATTTATTTATTTAAACAAACATTAAATATTAACTTTTTATGTTATTTTATAACTTCAATGAATTCAAATGGATTCTTTCAAATTACGTAATTTTTAATAAACAGGGTATGTTTACTGTTATTCTGCATTATTTTTGCGAAAATTTAAAATTTATCATGTAAAATCTTTATTTTATGTTTATCGACCTCAGTAGAATCCTTGTTAATAAAAAGCTTAAAAATAAATATTGAATCAAATTGTTATTAATTTTTTTAAGGTCTATTTTTATTTTATTTATTTATTTATTTTTCAAATAAAAGTGGGCTTTAAAAAATTTTAAATCTTTAATAACAATTTAATTTAATAAAAATAAATAAATAAATAAATAAAAATATTTGCTTAAAAATAAATAAATTGTTTTGTAAGAACTTCCTTTTTCTCTCTCTTGAGTATCCTCTCTGTATTGTACTTTACACCAAACTAATAAATGCGCCATCGAACCCAGTACAGGCACTCATTTGACACAATACTAAAGACAAAAAAGGCTTCACCATAAAAAAAATTTTATGACGAAATTTTGTAATTTTTCTTCTTCTTCTTCTTCTTCTTTTTTTAAGGGGGGGGGGGGTAAATGAAATTTTATGAAGGAATCTTTTTTATTAATTTTAATTTTGCGAAGAGCCCTTTTTATGAAACAGACAATACATGGTCACAATCTTTTCTTGGATCGACTCCTGTTCAAATCATAGTATTCAATAAACAATAGCGGAACAGAAGTCGTTATTATGCAATTTTTAAAGGGAAAATTTTAGTTTCTTCCCCCCCTTTCTTTTTTTTTTCCTTTTCATCTAAGCTGTATAGGTTTAAAGTACTCTAGAAATCAAATGTAAACAATAGTTTTTTAAATAGCAGTAATTCAATTGTGTTTTCGAAATATATATTGTGTCAGCCATTGTGGGGGGATGGAGGAAAAAAAAAAAACATGTATCCATGAGTAACTCTGCATTAAATTATCTTATTAAGAATATTTTTGATGTGTAGGTCGGTTATGTGTATCTAACTCATAGAATGTATGTGTATCTAATTCACTAAAGTGATTTTTCGAAATTCCCTCCCCTTTTCCTCCTTCCTCCTTTAAGAGCGGAAGGGGGTTAAAAACACGTTTTAAAACATAGCTCTGCTTTAAATAATCTCAGGACCTCGATTTTTTTATGTGTCAGTTAGGCATGTGTATGCAACATGCACTGTAAAGGGATTTTGTGACATTACCCCCACCCCCCACCCCTTTATATGGCGAGCGGGGCATAAAACACATTTTCAAGCTTAAATCTGCTCCAAATTACCTTAGAATGGCAAATTTTGGTGTGTGGGTGTAGATTAAGTATGCACTTTGATGGGATTTTGCAAAACTTTCAACTTTACCCTCGAGGGAGGGGGAGTAAAAAGCAAGTAAGACGCTGCCAAAGGAATTGGGGATCCAGACTCGACGTGTGGCGAGCGGGAAACCCGATACCGAAGGTAGCGGGAACTTTAACTTAGATCTTGACTGATTTCAATGATTTATTATTATTAATGATATGGTATTTTGGGAATTCATTTCAATACAACGAACAGCAAAGCCTGCTAGCTTTTAATTATAGGGACAATAAAAAATATTATTTTCGAGTACGAATAATTTAAATTAAGCAACTTAACTTTCTTTATCAAAAACGGACTTTTGTAAAAATTTCTTAACATCCAACAGTTACTCGATTTGATAGATTTTATCTATAATTAGTACAAAACTTTGAATAAACACCATAAAATATAAGAGCTCGCACCAGTTGTTTCCAATCGGAAAGAAAATTACGACTCTTCGTCAGGCGAATAAAGTAGGCACGAGTGCTGCAAACAAAGCTGCAACGCACAAAAACGAGTTTAGGAAAGAGCAAAAACAAATATAAAGTTGAAAGTAAATATAAATACTGATGTGACCAAAATTATAAAATGAATGAAGAAAATACATAAATAAATAAACAAAATCTAAAAAATAACGATACTAAAATTAACTAGCAAAAGTTTTCGTTACATTGTAGATTTTGTGTTATTTTTTAGCTCTATTTATTTACATATTTTCTTCATTCATTTCATAATTTTGGTCAAACCAGTATTTATATTTACTTTCAACTATATTTGTTTTTGTTCTTCTCTAAATTCGGGTTTGTGTGTTGCATCTTTGTCTGCAACACTCGTGCCTACTTTATTCGCCTGACGAAGGGCTCGACTCGAAACAATTGTTGCGAGTTCGTATATTTTAGGGTATTTATTTATTCAAAGTTTTGTACCAATTACTTTTAAATGCCTCTGTAGTGCTTTCTTATAAAGATTTTATACGATGGAGATTTTTCCTTTTTCAATTGTTTAATGTTAATTAATTTTAATGTTCTGGTATATATATATATATATGTATATATATTGTAAGTAAACAATGGGGCTTACAAACAGCTTGATTTTTATTAATATTATCCTTTTTCTGAAAAAGTCATGCTTCATTTTCTTCTTTTATTAGTCATATTTTTGTTTTAATTGTTTCATCCTAAATTATTCCTTAAATTTCAGAAACCAAATTCTTTCTCACAATGCAATTCATCCAAATACTTATTCTTTTGTGTAGATTTACATGTCGCATAATAAAACAGTGCACGATTTTTTCTGTTGATTCCATCATTTTATTTTGTTTTGTTTACATATAAGATATTTGCAGACGATTTTTAGTTAAAACCTTTTTTCTTTTTTTAAAAAAAGGAGTTGAAGTGCAAATCTAATGAATAATATATTAATGAATTTTATATTAAATATTTCGCAAATACTTTTTGTAAATATTTGTTTTTATCAACGGGATAAATAAAAGTTTCTACTAGTGTATTTATTTTAAACGAATTCTTCATATCTCAGTTGGATAAGCAAAATCGCATTATATCTACATGAATGAAATTCTGTTGAGTTCATCGCACCACATTTACTTTAGTATCATAGGAGAAAGACACTGAAGCAGAATGATTTTAATGCTTTGAAAAGCGTTCTGCTGTTCAACACACTGCTCCAATCTATTTTTATGCGAAATCTAAATCAAGACACATAAATTTTTCAAAGACCCAAAATGTTTTTTCTTCATTTACTTTTGTTTCAAACTCAACAATTTTGCAGAACATAGTCAGTTTATGGACGTTCACCTTCAGTGGAATTTAAATCTAAGGTATATGAAAATTATTTAAGCCAATATTAGAGAAACTTCATTATAGAAAAGACTAATACATTAACTATGCCATCGGAAACCTTATATAAGAGCGTAAGCTATCAATTAATATGCACACAAATTTAATCACTTTCTGACAATGAAAATTTTACATTATACAACTTTGTGCATTTCTACAATACATGCTGAGATGTAAATAAGCCATTCTGCAAATTTTGAAAAGTGAGTAAAATTAATGCCACATCTCAGTTTATATATAGAGTTCTAACAGATGACGTCACGAGCATGTTTGCTGAGGGACAGTTGACCTCAGTGACCCATTTTATCAATGCGGAATAGTGTTACAAATTTATTGTAACACAGTGTTGTAAATGTATTTGCAAAAGCATAAAAACATTCGACTACTACGCTTCCAAAGGCATGGAAAAATTAGCGTTGTTCTTCAGCAAAGTACGGTTGCTAAGAAGAAAGTCACGTGGTTGTTAGAACTCTATGCCTAAATTAAGCCAGCATTGTTTTTATCAACGAGATATATAAAGTAGAGTGATAAATGGTAACCCTTGAGAAGGTCCAAGATGAGTCATGTAACATGCTCTCCTTGCACCTGTGTATTCGGTGGTTCCCTTGGTAACAGCTTATTTTCAGTAAATTTCTATGGCAACGGTTTGGAGATTGCTCTTCGTATAAGTCATAAACGCCAATGTTTTTGTTTACTTACGTAGTTTAATATTCTTTTGTTCGAAATCATTTTGATTTTGATTTTACTTCTCTTTTATTTCGTGTAGTTGAACTTTAACCGACAAAATGCTTAAAAATAGTTGAAAAATTATTATTTGTTGTTAAATTTAGCTCTTTAAAAGTTTAACTTTTCTTTTGTAAACACTTTTAAACTTTGTTGGGAAACGATGAAAAAAAAGGTATTTTATTATTCATTAAAATGTGAAATATGTGTAAAATTATTTAAAAAACAATTTATTTCGGTCATAGGACTGTCATGTTACCTAACAATAATGATAATTTGTCGAACTGATATTTTAAATGCCAAAATAGCGATAAAGGGCCAAACACAGCAACCTATTCGAGCATGTCACATGATTAATCTTGAACCACGGAAAGTTAATCCTTCATCCATTGAATCAGCACTCTAATTTATATATCTCGTTGGTTTTTATGACATTCTCATTACTAAGTTTGATACACTTATACGTTACAGTAGCAGAGATAGCTTGTGGCCATTTACAAAAAAAAAAAAAAAAAAAAAACTTTATCATAGTACATAACACTGCCACTTATCGGCCAACATACACAAAAATTTAATCTACTTAGCTTCTCACAATAAACATATTACATTCGCAATTTGATGGGAATTTAACTGACAAATGCTGAGATATAGCCATATGAAAAATACCAGAAGATAAGTAATTGCAGCACTACTTGTTTATTATGTACCCAAAATGGCTCGGTAATTTTTTTCATAATGACCATCTCGCATATCACACATACTAGGCGAGATGTATTAACCCTGGTCGTTATATTTAACGCCCCAGCCCGCCCGTTCCCGCTGTTCGATGTCTTTTTCTAGTCAATTTTGTCCTTTTATTACTTCCGGTGTTTTTTTTTTTTTTTTTTTTTCTTTAACACACTTGACATTGTGAGTTTTTTTGGTTTTCGTCCCATGCTACTTCTGTGGGTTTTTAGCTTTTTTCCCCTCTTTTTCTACATTCTAAAGTGCGGTGGTATATTCTCTGTGGATTTATAAGCTATAAAACTGAGCAAGCTTATGTTGTTCAATTCAGCTATAAGCTTGCAACATAACAGCACTACTTCTCGGCTGGTATGCACCCAAATTGAACCAGCAGATTTTTTTTTTTTTTTTTTTTTTTTTTAAATAATGGCCCTCACATATATGAAGTGTAGTGCAATTATACAAGATAGAAACTGAGATATTACCTTCATTTAAATGGGGAAATCACAGAATAGCAGTGTGTATCCATCTGTTGGGCGAGGTGCATCAAAAGTTGACAGATAACAATTTGGGTCAAGGTTCAACTAAATTCACATTTTTGTGAAATTGTTCTTGATCTAGAGTAGCTATAAAATTTTTCTCTCACACAAATAGACGGCCATTTTCTAAAAAATGTCACTTTTTGTTCAAGAATCTCATTGAAAGCTGGTCCCAGTCAGACATTATTTACTTATTTATTTTTTAAGATTGTTTAACTCAAGGTTTAACTAGACACTAAGCGACAAAAAAAAAAAAAAGCCGCACTTGGATATTTTTCTTTTCGCCTTCTACAACCGCTAATTTTATCGTTTAAAAAGCAAATTTTCGAACAGATTTTATTATGTTGTCCTCCACATACACTTTAGCTTTGAGTCCAGTGTTAAAAACAAAATGCAATTGTCAGGAAAATTGTAATTTTAGAAATTATTTCAAAAATGGTAAGAATAAGGCAGTTAACGATGCCACAAAAAGTATCAAATTTTGAAGAAAATTCAAAAAAATATTCTAATATGTGCGATGGCAAAATAATTAAATGTTAACGAAATATTAGTAAAAATGTTTTTAGCAAGATATAAGATTTTTTAGCTGTTTAAACTGGAAATTTGGTTTTAAGCGACCATGTTGCTCATCCAAGCGAGATGATCGTAAGTTAAAAAGTCATTGCTTATAAAATCGGTTTTTATTACATTTAAAACATAAAAGAGATTCAGAAAAAGTGTTTAGCAGCATAATTTCTTTAACTACAGTACAGCAACTATTAAACGAAGCAGGTTTAAATGACAGAAAATTTGAAAACATTCCATTCTTTGTGAAGAGAATTAGGAAAGCAAGACCTCAGATGGCTAAAAAAATTAAAAAATTATTAGTTAATTATTGGGCTGAACTGGTTCTATTTGATGAGTCAAGTTTAACTTATTTCGAGCTAAAGAAAACAAGCAGATTTGACAACGAAAATATGACCGACCTAATGAAAATCGCACTTTTAAAACAGTGACACATTCTCCATACATTATGGTACGGAAGTGCATAACTTTTCAAACAGTCGGACAAATTTTTATGCTCAAGGAATCAATTAACTTGAAATAAAACACAATCTTCATAAAAGTGGTGCCTGACCGACTATTTTGGAGGTATCTTGGACATTTCCGTAAACTGCATTTCAAGATGGATAATGCACCTTACAATACGGCGTCTGTGGTAAGTTTATTCACTTCAAATTGTCAAAATTTCCTATACATTCCCATGAGAACCTATAATTCTATAAGTAATCATACCTTTTTTCACTTTAAGTTAAATCCCACAAAGGATATAGTAGAATTTTTTCTATACCAGACATGGAAATAGTCCTAATCGCGATCCGCTCGAAAATGTTTCGTCTATAAAACGGCGGAGGAGAGGGGAGAATATTCGAAATTTGCAGCCTATAACTCTGCCAGAACTAGAAAAAATTATTTTTGATATTTGCCACATTGAAATTTCTGAGATTTGTATTAAAACACTGTGTAAAACTACGCCATTGTGTATTAAAGCAGTAATTTCATATAAAGGCGGAATTAACCCAATGCAGAATACATATTTTTAATAAAAAATTGCTTTGATCTAACAAATAAATACTATATTCTTGGGGCATTTATAGTATTTCCTATCAGTGTGGTTTATCATATATTGGCCAAACTAAACGCAGTCTTAAATTTCGTCTAAAAGAACATATGAATTACGTCCGCAAACAAGAAACCAATAAATCGGCTATTTCTAAACATTGCTGGGAGGAAAATCATAATTTTAAATTTAATTCAGCTAAAATAATTTGCAGACCAAAATCCATTCATGAACTCGATTTCTTTGAAGCTTTTCATATTTATAAAAAATTTTAAAACCTTGTAAATTGTGATTTCGCTGTTCCCTATTTGTCTGATTGTTGGAAATTTTACATTCAGTCCACATTTTATTAATTTTTCTATTGTTTACACAACTAACATTCCTAAATTCCTATTGGCCACACTTCCCACCTTTCCCGTAATCCTATTGGTTGAACTAAATTCGGTCTCTCTCCTATATATACGAGCACTTCTCCAGATTCAAAATTCTTTTTGCACTGAAGACGGTACGCTTAAAGCTACCGAAACAGCTCTATGCATCGCAAATATTTTTCGTTGGCGTTTCTGACGTAGTAGTTTATTCGGGTTTTAATATTCCAACGCCAAGTCTCCTGTTATTAAAATATACATCTGCCATGTATATTTTCGTATTAAGTTTATGATCGCCAAATACAAAAAACGCCAAGGACGACAGAGTTTTGAAATTTGAAATTAAAATTTTGTCAATTTGACAGCAAAATAACTCAATCTAACACATGCATACGATAACTAATACGTATCTATACCCAAATATGGGGATTAAAATCGGGAAATAATTTTCCTCGATTTTTAATAAATTTTTACAAAAAAATCCAATGGGCGATCAACACAGGAAATCTTTTTCTTGCATCCACGGACGATCAGTGACGTCACACTTCACTTGTGTATAATAAATAAAATAAAATGTTATAACGTCATTTTTATTAGAAATTTTTGACGATACAAGTTTAATTTTTAATTTTTTTGGAACGAAGTTCCTTAACACGAGTTGCGGTAGGGAGTTAACTAGCAGAAAACGTCACGTAACGAAAAACCGTTATGCTTGTTTATGACAACTGTTCTTCTAGAACTACTGCTCAGAATTGTATATAAATTTATATATAGATGCACCTTGACCTAAATTAGTGCCTGTCAACTTTTGGTGTCAACCGCTCAACAGGTGGCGCTGCTATACAGCGATTTCCGCAATTTAAGGGGACGGTATATTTCAGTTTCTATTGCGTATAATCGAACAAAACTTGATATGTGAGAAGGCCATTATGAGACACTATACTGATTCAATTCGAATGCTTATCGGCCGACAGGAGGCGCTGCTATATAAGCGATTTCTGCAGTTTAAGTGAAGGCTATATCTGAGGGACTACTGCACAGAATTACATATAAATTTATATGTAGATGTACCTTAACATAAATCAGTGCCTATCAACTTTTAGTGTCAACCACACAACAGGTAGCGCTGCTACACAGCGATTTCTGCAGTTTAAGAAAGTGTTATATCTCAGGTTCTATGACGTATAATCAAACAAAACTTGATATGTGAAAAGGCCATTATGAGACATTATGCTGAATCAAGTTAGATGGTTTTAGACCAATAGCTGGAGCTGCTATATTGGAAATTTCCTCGTTAACGGGAAGGCTGTATCTCAACTTGTATGGCATAAAACAGTACGAAACTTGATATGTGACCCTGTATGACCTTGTGATCGAAGTGAGTAGGATATAAATATAATGTGAAAACCCGATTTAATAAAAAAAAGACCTAATTAGGGAGTTTTTGTATGACATATATATATATAATTGAGCGAGAATAGCACTTCAGACGTTCACTTAAATGATACGTATTTCGGAAACACGATGAATCACAATCAAAGCGCGTATATTCCGAGTGAGATAATGGACCCACCGTAAGCAGACAGAGCGCAATGAGTACCTTATCAAATCGTCGAATTTATGTATTTGTGTTGACTTGAAAATTAACAATTCGACATCAGATCATTAACCACATAGTTCGTCACTTCTATAGCAGTTTTTTTGCTGATTCCATTGAACCTTCATTAAATCGTACACGTTGCATGTTGCACATTAATAAACCAATGAAACACCAGCAAGAAAAGTGACATGTTTCAAAAAATGGCAATTTTGTATTTGATATGGAAAAATATGAAGTAGAAGTGGTCCAACGTGCGCGAAAGTTTTCAAATCTGTACCTCGCTATTTATTCACCTGAGAGGTAATTGCGTCAGTTTTATTATATGCCAATCAATGCTTTATCATTATCTTTAAATTGATTTTTCTCAAATACTGCATATTTGAGTTGTGTTTGTGTCACTTTTCTTGTCCAAATTCAAAATGTCCCTTGAATTGTATCATCGTATCCTCACCATCCTATTCAAACTCATTTAACAAGCCGTGAAAATGATGTAAAATTTGAGAAACTCCATCTTGCATTCCACCCAGCATATTGCAAAATTCAATCGTATTGTGTGTCTTCATCCATTTATACCTCCAGCAATCAATTAAAACAAGATAAAATTAATCGCATTTGAGATTGAAAAAATTTGATTTATTATTTTCGATTGGTTGGTTGGTTAGGTTTCTACGTCGCACTAGTGCTGCACAGATTGGCAATTTTTATTGTTTTCGGAAAAGGCATTTCATATTGTGAGGTGCTGATGCGTTCGAAGTTCGAAAAAATGGTCTGTTTACTTTATCCTCTTATTTTAATTCATATGGAAAATACTGGATCATCCTTAGCCTTTGATGTAAAAAGCACTAGTGCGATGTAAAATTCCCTCAACTTAACCCTATGCTAAATAAATTGGGATCTGGCAACGTCGAACCGCAAATTCTCGCACGCGAATTCTCTACAGTGTCGTTTCATCTCATCCTCGAAAGGTGTTAAGGACTCATCTTCTGTAAATAGGACATCGCTTCATCCCAATCAGTTTGTGATTTGTGAAAATTACCTCATAATTACTGTGTGTGTTTGTGTCAAAGTTAATTATTCAAAATGATGGATCCGGAGTCATTTCTCGAAATAGCTAATCAAGTGTCGAAACTGAACATGTTTCCTTATTTCGAACTAGCGCATTGTTTGATATCGCTGCTATATATGAAAGAAGATATTGCCGGTAATAATAGCCACATAAATAAAATTATTCATTACTGATACACAATTTTAATATTTAAGGATCGCTACTCCATATCTGTATTCATTGCTGCATTCATGCGAAGATTGTGCTTTTTATTTTTCAAGGAAAAAGATGTTTCAATGATTGTTGCGAGCTTCATCAAAATAATATTGATAAATTGAATGATTGTCGGATATTTCATAATAATAATAATAAATTGATCGATTGTTATCAATAATAATAAAATAATAATAAATAAAGTTAAGAGAAGGATGAAAATCATATGATATCGGAACATACTTGGAGAAACAAATATTTTCACTATGATTATTTACTGTGGCATATTTAATTTGCTCAGTATTTATTTATTTATTTTGCACTTTAATTTCATGGTATTTAAATATTTTAAAATAACCTTTAGATCTCATGTTCATGGTATAATTTGCTTATACAAAACTTTGAACTTATTTCATTCCTTTCTCCCTCTTTTTTTTTTCCTCCCTTCATTTCATTTTTACAAGACTTATTCTGTATATTCAGTTGTTCTAAATTTATCATCGCAACTCTTGTAAAATGTGTAACGATTTTATCTGTAAGTAATTTTTATCTTTTTAACACATTACACTATGAACTTTCTTAAACTTTTATGAAAGATAAAATTTTAAATAGATAGGTATTTATTAGTTTTAATTGTTTCTGAACGTTAAATTCTTATGAGGTTAAATTAAAAAGCAATTGCAGGGAAAATAAAATACAAAATACACTATCTCACAATTATTTATTATTTGTTTCTCTTTTTTTTTCCCTCCATTCTACAATAGAATGCTGAATATAATTATAAAATGCTTAGTATGAATTGTGCTATTTAGGGAATGTATTAATAATACAGATCTAATAATAAATATACAATTCAATTAGTTATAAAAAAAAAAAAAAAAAACCTGCATTTGTAAATTAATATATGGATTATTATTTTTATTTGAAGATTTGAATTTTTTTATGAAAATTTTTACACCATTTCCAGAAAAAAGGGATACACAGAGTTACTTAAAATAATAATAATAACAAAGCAGGGTGTGAAAAAATCATGATTTAAAAAAAAAAAAAAAAAAAATCAGATTTTTTTTTTTTTTTTTTTTTTTTTTTCTATTATTAACATTATTCAACTAAAAATAAATGTTAAGAAGCACAGAAACTCTTTTTTTAATTTAAATGTGAATACATATAAGAAGCAATAAATATAAATAAACTAAATTAAAAAAAATATATATAATGATATTAAAAAATAAAAGTAAATAATAATAATAATAAAATTGTAATATTACCCAACATAGTTACATTCTATCCCCCCCCCCCCTTTTTAAAGGAAAAAAAAAAAATAATAATAAAAATAAATAAATGATTAAGTGTAAATAGCTTAAAAGCATATAAGATCAATATTTTTTTTTAATGTTTTTATTATTATTGTCATTAAAATGTGCATATTAAAACATCTTGAATATCACATTATGAAATTTGATGAAGAGAAACTTTTTGGAGAATAATTATTCAATTAAAGGAAAACCAATGTGTATATAATATATATATATAATAATAAACACATTAGTTTTTGCAGTTTATTACCAATAAAATACATATGAATTCTAAGATTTTTTTCAATAGATTAAAGTTTTAAAAAATTAAGAAAACTGAAACAACTAGTTAGGCCATTACCATTTCATTTCTAATTTTATAAAAGCCTAAGTAATAAAGGAAAAATTGCTTAGAAATGCCTTGACCAGTTAAAAATGAAGGACAGACAAGTCAAATGCTACAATATTTATTATCCTTAAAAAAAAAAACTCTTAGGGCAGAGAATTTACGGTTTTGTATATAAAAAAAAAAAAAAAAAGTAGGCTGCAAATGAAAGTAGTTTAAGAATAGAAGATAAAAATAAAGTGGAAAATTAAAAGTATCATTTTTAAAATTAATAAACACAGATTTTTTATTTTATTTATTTTTATTTTATTTTATTTATTTATTTATTTTTGGTGGGGGGGGGGGGAGGTATTTGATGTAAATAACAAGTCAGTTCAAGTTTTCTTATATTCTAAGACTATATAAATCTACATATTGCCCCAAATTATAAAATTTTATTTTTGATTTAAATCAATGATTTAAAAAAAAAAAAAAATTGAAGTGATTTTAATCATGATTTTAATCAAGCTGATTTAAATCGGCGTACCCTGACATAGAGAAAACTGAACATTATTATAAAATATTAAATACCATGAATTGGTTGTAGCCTATGAATATGTATAGCCTATTTGTCTTTCGATTTAATACTGATTGAATGCAGTATAATATTAAAATTATTTTAACTTTATAAAATATGCACTTCTTTTGATTTTTTTTTATGCAAGGGTATTTTATAAATTTAATAATAATAGAAATTGCTTTTTTTATTTCTGCATGATTTCAAAAATTTAATTATCTGTATAAAATATATTAAGTCTATTGTCACCTATCTAATCAGCACGAAATAAAAACGTATATAAGTGCTACTTTATTGTGAAACCTAGCCTTCCCACATTGTTCAAAACAATTTAGCCAATTTACAATGTATATCAAAAAAGTAATTATAGTAATAGTAAATTTAAATAGTAATAATTGAATTTTATTAAAATATTATGTACTACTGAATTTTCAGTGTATTATCAAAGCAGCATTTATTCGACATATGTAATTTATGACTGCCATATTTCGTAATTGCTTCTAATAATAATAACACTGCGCTGCAATTATTATTATTATTTTTTTTTTTCTTTGAGCCCTGCTATTATTTTTGGTGATTCTTATGTAAAATGACCTCCTGAATCCGAATATGATTTCCATTTTGCTCAATCACCCACCGTTTTTTCGGGATGCCATCCCTTCCCCAATTTGTATCACTGTTCTGTAATTTTATGGCCCTAAATTTGATTTGGAGAATGGAAAAGTATTATTTTAACACTTAAAAACAGGAAAAATATAATTTATAATTTCAGTGGAAAGCCCCCCCCCCCTAAATTTTCTTCTTGCTTCAAATGTTCATATTTTAGAATTTTTCACTTCTGTAGCTCCTCAGAATTTATTTAACAGTTAAAATAATCCTTTCCTCCCCTGCAAATCAAATTTATAGCCATAAAATTGCCAAAAGTGATGAAAATAGGGGCTGTCCCCAAAAACAGTGGGTGATAGGACAAAATAGGCGTCATGTTTAAATTCAAGAAGTCATTTTATATAAGAATTTGCAAAAATGGTGTTTTGGCCAATTTTCATGCAGAGCAGTGTAATTAGAATATGCTAATTTGTTATTTAAATTTCTTTAAATTATTACTTAAGCTTGTTTTAATTATTTATTAAATAAACTCACTTGAGACATTTTCAAATAATTTTACTTTTAGGGTTACCTCTTGTTTGCTGGCCATTTTTAATGTAATTTGGATATTTACTGTGGAGGCCTTTTATAGTCAAGTAGTGTTTATTATTATTATTGTTTGTTTTGAGGGTTTCAACTGTTAGCTCTTTTTAAAACCAAAGAAGAGATTGAGAGCTGTAACTTTTTGAAACATGTGCGGGAAACTGTGTTTCAGTAAATTTATTTGATTTGAAACTAGTCTGCAAAGGTGAATTCGGCTCAGCTCCTCATCATACATTTGTATTATAGGCATTGTATATTCATGTTAAAAAAATGTATATGGTCAATTGCTCTACACAGTCACAGATTGAAATGCTCTACCTTAAGCAGTGGCACACCCAAAGGGGAGGTCGAGGGGGCCTTGACAAAGTAAATAATTATTGTAACAAAGTTTGAATGAAAAAAAAATGTGAAAAAATTGCTGAATCAAAAATTTTAGCTAAAAAGTAAAAAATTTTGTGAATTCCCATGAGAGTTTACTAAGGCTGTATCCAAATGTGTGTGTGTGTTTGGGGGGGGGGGGGTTCATCCCTCTGCTTAAATTTGCAAATTTGTACAATTTTTTTTTTTGTTATGCTTCATTTTTAATTCGGAACAGTATGTATTAATGCTTAAACTCCCTCTGAAAAAATGTCTGACTACGGCCTTGGAGTGTGTGTGTATATGCATAGCATAGTTTAGACAATAATTCTGTGGTGGTTCATCAACTTTTGACGTTATGACACAGTGACGTTATGACACAGTGTGATAGCAGTTAGTTGATAGTTTTGGAATGAGGGTCTGTGCAGTGAATAAATGAATTTAATAATGGTCCTGAAAAATGAAAAAATAGGACAGCAGACGTTAGTATTATTATCTAAAAAGTTAAATAAGATTGAAAATAGTTACATTCTCAACGATGTTTAACTGAGCTTTGGTGACAATGATGAGATGAGACTGCAGTTGAAACTAGTAACAGCAGTGACTCCAGATTGTCTTCAAACGCTTGTGAAGAGGTAAAGGTACAATGGTACATAAAATCAAGCACAGTTGAAATGAAAATTCTGACTGCAGATATTTCTAATTCAAGTAATCTCACTGATACAGATTTGATAACAGTGCTAAAAATGTTTGGGTACCATATGCAAATTGCAATTTTATTGGGACTGTCCCTAATATTGTATCAAGTCAAGGAAAAACTCACAACATTGGGAAGTTCTGCTCATCTTGGCTGAGTAAGTATAACTGGCTAGTTTACTGAAAGACAGAGGACAGTGCTTATTGAAAGTTTTGTGTTCTCTTTGCACCCCATAAAGTTGGTTTAAGATCGACACAAGCCACAGGTCAACTTGTTTAAAAACTATTTAATGATTGGTAAAAGGTTTTGAAGAAGTTCAGCTAACATAGATTTTTTCTGTCACAAGGGTTTAGTTCTCAAAGCCGATGATTCTTAACGGTTACAGAAGGAAAAATGGTTCCTGTGAATTAAGTAAATGACAGAGGCAAACAAAAACAAGTTTTGCAGAATAGGGCTGTTCTTAAACCTAATATCAAAACATTGAATTTTTTTGGAAGACAAGGGCTAGACATGAGAGAGTATAGAAACTATGGAAATTTAAATGTATTGTTAGAACCATGCCAAATCGAAGGAAATTGTAGAGGTCTTTTGTGATTCGGAGTTAATGCAGAAGAAATATTACAAACTCATTTACAAGGTTGTGCAAAAACGCAACTCAAAGAAGTTAGGATATTCAAAATGAGATTATTTCAGCATGCAAAGATTTTAATGTGAAGCACACAGCAACTGAGGTGAATGAAGGCAAATGTTTTTCAGTTTTGATTGACGAATGTACAGATATTGAAATGTTAGAGCAAATAACACTTTGTGCTCGTTATTTGAAACAGTTTTTTACAAATGATGAGTATAAAATTTAATGTAAGAAAGTGGAGGACTTCCTTGAGTTTGTGTCGTTCGCTGAAACGACAGATCAAGCAACTGCAAATCTGTTCCTGAATGCCTTGTAGACTGCAATACTAATACATCTTTTTTCTGTTGCCAAAGATTTGGTGAAGCTTCTGAAATGAGCGGGGAGGTATAATAATGCTGATAACGAAGATAAAACACTCCAAAGTACTCTACATTCGTTGTGGATCACACTGTTTGTATTTACAAGACAAGGAAACATTCAAAAGGTGTCTTCTTCAAAAAATATTGAAAAGAAATATATGTAATTCTACTCATCATAAAAGACCAGAAAGTAAAAAAACTATCGACTGAAATGAATTACAGCAACCACAAAAAATTATCAAAATTAAGCATTCGCTAGCACCGAGATTGCCATGTGCGAGCAGAACCGTGTTTTGCTTCTTTGCCAAGTACTCAAAATTAATTGCCTAACAGTGTGAAATCGCCAAATATGTTTAATTTTGATAATTTTTTGTGATCGCTGTAATTCATTTCAACCGATATTTTTTTTATTTTCTGGTGTTTTATGAAGAACAGAATCACATATATTTTTTTCAATATTTTTTGAAGACTACACCTTTTGAATGTTTCCTTGTTAGCCGTAATTTATTCATTATTTAACCATTTTTTACTTTGAAAATTTATCACTGGCACCCCCCTTTGGAATATTCTTGGTGCGCCACTGACCTTGACACTTCTCTCTGTCCAATTCAGTACGTTTACCGTATCCTAATTTGCTGACCGATTTTATTAGGATTACTTTTGTTTTTTAGTTTCATGCAATATCATACTATTTCTATTGCATTGATCTCCTTAATGAAAGTGTATGTGACATTTTTTTTTTTTATGTTAAGAAAATTGTTGATTTGGAATAATTTATAGTGTTTTTAAAGTTAAAATAGTCATGTTCATGTCAGCATCATATATTATTTTTAAGCTGGTCTAATATTTTTTATAATAAAAATATTCCTTTTAATGTACATTCAAGTGAAATTTTACTCTTTTCTCCCATTTTATGAAAATTATAAATTTTGAGTAAATCAGTTTTCAAATTAGTTTGTTGCAAATCAAGAGTTTTTGCCATTATTATTAGTAATATTTTAAGACTTGTTCAACCTCTTTATGATCATTTGTTCTTGAGATAATGTGTATAGAGACTAACATACTAATAAACTGACTAACTTATATTAAGAATATTGCATCAGTCTTGTAATTTTCAGATTCCTCTCACCTTGAAACATATAAAAAAAAAAAAAAACATTAAAAAAGTGAAGTTGGAAAATTTCATAGTCACTTAAGAGGCCTCTCCACTTATCGTCCCCAGAAGCCAGAGCCAGTGTTATTCTATGGCGAACTTCGCCCCATTATAACTTATTAACTAATATATATTTTCAAATTCAGAAACTTCACAACTATTAAATAATTTATCGCTTTCTAAAAATTATTTTTTAAAAATTTTAATATTTTATTTTGATGTTGTAAAATACGAATTTTCAAAATGTGAAATTTTTCATTTTTGAGAAATCTTAAAAATAAAAAAAATCAATTTTTAGAAAGCAATAAATTGTTTAATAGTTGTGAATTTTTGGAAAGTGAAAATGGAATTTAAAATATGTACTAGTTAATGAATTATAATGGGGCAAAATTTCCCACATTGGCTTCGGCTTTCAGAGACGATAGGTAGAGAGTCCCGATACCTCTAGTTTGATACGGAACTAAATGCCTGTAAAGTATGAGTGCTTTATTTATTTATTTACTTTTTTTTTTTTTTTTGTCATTCTTTAGCATTTATACGTGTTCTGAGGATTCTATAAATCATGAAATCATTGTAGAATAGTTAGTTTGTTAATGTGTTAGATCATCAGTCTGAGTAGACATTATCTGATGAACAAATAATCACAAAGATATAGGACCAGTTTTAAAACATTACTTTTAAGAACTCTGTTCATTTTAGACATTCTAATTTGAAAACTACATACATTATTAAAAATTTAAGATTTTCTTAACATGAGGGAATAAGACAAAATTTCTCATAAACATGAATTATAAAGATCACTTTCATTGTGAAGGTGTCAAATTAGTTTTGACATATCATGTATGATACTAACATGAACATCATTGACTTATGAATGCTTTTTTAGTTAAATAATTTAGTTAAATAATTTTTAAACACGCCAGCACAAATTGGTGCTGCCAGTCCTAAGCCTGGATAAAGTGTGAAGGTTTTTTTATTGTCACAATATCCCTTAAATTCTCTGTCCAATTATCCAAACTTTTGCTTATCCAAACTATGGTTTGTCCTGACGTGTTCGGATAATCGGTGTTCTACTGTATATATATTTTTTCTAAATTCTACCAACATTTATATTATTTTAAAGTGAGACCTTTTTACTAAATTTTGCTTATGGCAACTAAGTACAGAGCAACTGCATTAAGAGTTTTTAAAAGAATTATTGTATTAATACATAAAATATTGAATTATCATTTTTTTCTTTTCTGCAGTTTAACTGAAAATGAAAGTGTAGAAATAGAGAAATGGCAATTGAGTATTTTATGTGTTTAGTAAACATTAGATATACAGGGTGGCTAGCAGTCCGAGAAAATCAAAGAATCGTGGAATTAATCCTTTGTGGCGCAAGACAATTCAGATCATTTAAATTATACTGCCACTGGAATTCATGAACTAAATTAAACTAAAAGAAATTTTTAATTTTAAGGTTAAAAAACCGGCCTTTTCTGCTATGTTATAAACGTAAATTTTTGCTAAAAAATTTCCGGGATGAATTTTTGCAGCTGGATCTTAAATTTTTCCTCGCACATTAAGGGGTTAAGGAAATCTGGAAAAGTCGGGGAACAGTCAGGGAATTTTGACAAATTTAGTGAAAATAAGCTATATTAATCATTAAATTATTAATGCTATTTTAAATCACTAAATTTTTCACTAATGTCGTGAAATTTTCATGGGAAATAAACAGTGAGAATCAGGGAAAAGTTCTTGAAAAATAGGGACAGTATTAAGAGAAGTTTAAGTGCTAACCACCCTGATATATGCATTTTATGTATGAACATTTTGTATTGAAACATACAGAAATAATTATCATTACAATAAACAATTTATTTTAAAATGTTAGTAATTATTGATTTCAAATTTCAATGTGCCTATAATTTTGTATAATTAACAAATTATTAGAACTGTGGTTGTTTTTTAAATTTCATTATATTTATATGCATGCATTAATATATTTATTTATTATTATTTTGAAAGTAAAATAACAATTGTTTTTTATTCAAAATGATTTCATTAAAATTAAGAACCTAATTTTTATTATGGTTTCTAGGTGCCCATTTGTTTTCCCGAAAACATCCTTTTGCGTGCTATGTCAGTGCAATGATAAATATATTTGGTGGTCAAATGTTGGCAAATTTTCTGCTAGGAGAACCTATTCTTGCTGTATTAAAAAACACAAACTCCCTCCTACTTGCCACTGGTGCATGGTATGTGTACTTTTCTTTAGCAATTTAATGAAAATGATAAATGAGAATTTTAGAGAAGCCATAGTTATGATTTTAAATGTATTATTATTATTTTTATATATAGAATATACAAACATATTGCATCTCAGTTAAGTTTTTTCTTTTTTTAAGTTTA
Organism: Salticus scenicus; assembly: GCA_963930645.1. Classification (NCBI taxonomy): domain Eukaryota; kingdom Metazoa; phylum Arthropoda; class Arachnida; order Araneae; family Salticidae; genus Salticus; species Salticus scenicus. Next base: position 271,299,624 of record OZ005658.1, read on the forward strand.
AAAAAACATTGAAATTTGCATGAATTTATGACACAACTATTATTTAAATTTTGTATATTTTGCTTTTTGGGGAAAAAAATTGTCATTTGAGGAAAGAAAAAAAAAAAACTAACATTTATAATTGTTTCATTGCTTTCATTTATTGTATTTTATTTATTTTTTAATATTTACATGATTTTTTACGTATATTCATTCACTATTATTTTTAATTGTACTAAAATTCTAGTTTAGATATTCAGGGGAAAAAAAAAAAAAAAAAACTGAAATTTATATTGTTTTTGACTTTAAACGATGAGGATTTCTCCAATGTACTGTATTTTTATTTTCTTCTGTATCTATATAAGAAGAAAGTATTGGATTCATAAAAATTTTCAAATTCTGTTTTTCAATTTACACATTTTGACTGTTTTTAGAAAATGTCTTCTATTTGTATCACAAATTTTAAGATGTTGTATCTCATAAACCAACGAGAAAAAATTGACAAAGCTTGATATTTAGTTGGATCTTGAGATAAAGTAGTGCACATTGCATCTTGGAATCAGTTGCTCATCATCTTTATCACAGTTTTTAATATGGCGGTGTAGGACAGAATTTTATATAAATGTACATAATAAGTTATTTTATATGGCATGATTGTGAAATTAATATGAATTATTGATAACAGTAGTATTAAATTAAATTAGGAAAATAAAGTGGATGTGAAAACATCATTTCCACACCCCCCCTTCCTTGAGAAAAAGTACCACCCCAGGTGGTGTAAATTTTCAGTATGGGTATTTTTCAAAAGAACTTGTTAGTACCTTTAAAATGAAATGGTTGAACCCTAGATCTAATAATTTAAAAGTTCTCTCTCTCTCTCTCTCTCTCTTTTTTTTTTTTTTTTTTTTTTTTTACTTTACTTTTCTTTCTTTTCTTTTTTTTTTTTTTATGAAAAAAAAAAAAAAAAAAAAAAAAAACCTTTAAAAAAATCCTCAGGTGTTACCACACAATTGACTTTCTTTCAGAATTTTGATTTATACTCCTTGAAATGCAAATCATCTGCATTCATCATGGAAATAATATTAATAGATAATGTATGTTTGTGATTTTGTATAAGAAAATATAGAAGAGAGTCTTGTGGTGGCTACAACATGCTAATTTCTTTATGAGCGAGAGCATAATAATAATTTATTATCTAAAAAATGTATAGAAAGACATTTTTATTTACACCTTGGCATTACAAAAACGTTAAAAAGCACAATAACAGAGGCTTTTGGACGACTGTATTGGCCCCTAGTGTTATCATTTGAGAAAAGGAAAATTACAAATGTAGTTCAAAAACAATGAAAAAGGAATACATATTCCACAATTATTGCATATAATTAATTTAATGATTTCAGTTGCAGCATTGGGATTTTGAACGCTACGTATATGGCTAATATCAAATGTCTGGTGAACTATTGTTTTGTTTGAAATCACCTAATTTATATACAGACTCGTGTTTTTTCAGCCTTACAGTATCTGAATGGCCTGTTTCTCCACCAATCAGTGTATCCCTAGTGCACATTGGTGTTATCTGTTACATCCTTTGTAAAAATTGTATTGTAGCTAACTCTGTGTCTGTTTATATTGTAGAAACAGCCTACTGAGATTCTCTAAGATTAAAAGAACAACAACAATAACAAAAAAAAGGCATTTAATTTAGCTGATTTAAATAGTTATTTGGCCGGAACATGTTTTCATCATGCTTACCAGGAACATTAGTCTCACAGATCACTTTTTGAAGACTGCTTTTTGAAAAAAGGGTACTGAATGTATTTGTCGAAATTTTGTGGCGATAAATAATGAATTCTTGCAGCCATAAATTTACTTTCTCAATCATGACGTATCATAGGAGCGACAGGGTATATTATATGGTTGATGGATTTAATGTCGCATTAGTACTGCGCAATGGGTAAGAATGATAGCTACTGATAAAAATACCTTCCAAAGGGCAGATAACTCCTCAAGGAAAACTCCATGTAATGACTCGCTTGTGAATGATTTGCTTCTGGAAGACTTCCTACAAGTAACTCTTCTTTGCTTTGAATGACTTACTACTTAAATATATCTGACAACTGGAAAAAACTGAATAAATCACCGCAACAAAACCTAAAATACTTTCCAATTCAACTCGAACACCAAAAACTCGCCAAAAACCATAATTCCGTAAGAAACTCACAACTTCCCTAAAAGTCGTAACTCCTACAATTTTCTTCATAGCACTCTAATTCTACCTAATACCAACAAAACCAATGGAACTTAAACTTTCACAAAGAATTCTTAATTACTGATATTTTTACGTAATGTGTCTGTTAGCGCTCAAAAATTGAGATTCCTAATATTCTAATAGCATTTTACCGGTTTCTTTTCATCAGTAAGGGCCCCGCCCCTTGCTCACTGTCAACCCCCAAGGGTAGGTTCCCTTGTTTGGTTTTATGTTGCACTAATTCTATGCTGTGAACAATTGGCGACGGTTCGGGACTCACCCCTAAGGGTTGTTCTGAGACATGCCATCCTCTACAGGTTGAGTTCATTTTACGTCGCACTATTGTTTCAGTTAGACACCCTTGGCGTCTTGGACATTTATCACCAAACGTGCCAGTACCTTGTTCTAGGAATATGCATCCGTATGTCCCTACATTAAGCCTAACCTTAAGCGGTCTCTGAGACCGATGTTCCGGTATAAGGGTTAAAATAAATAATATAATAATAATTGTAATAAATAATGTTAAATAGTTGGTCATACATCTGAAGTTAACCAGATTGTACCTGATTTTAAAAATATTAAGGTTCTTGCTTCTTATATTAGCAATTATAATAGTCAGATTTTTCTGGTATATAAGAAACTGAAACTGTTAAATGAATCATTTATAACACGCGTTGAATATGTGGTCTTATTTTAAATGGTTCTGAACTTAAATATGTATTAATTTTTCTCGTTATTGTGCTTTGTAAACTTGATTTGTAGTGGCTAAGTGTAAATAAGTCTCTTTTTAAATAAAAAGTTATTATTATGCTCTCCTCCACTAAGAAAAAATTGCAGTAGGTACATTCTCAGAAATTCTCACAGTTTGAAACCCAGAGACTATGTACATTTCAGATTTTTTTTTTTTTTTTTGTCTAATTTCTCAACTAAAATTTTAATGCTTTAATACTTTAAAAATAATAGTGAAGACATATAAGTAAACAAATTCCGGATGTATCATACATTTATGCAAATTTCAAAATTCATAATAAAAGAAGTAATGCTCAGAAAAGAATTTTGGTTTGTGAAAATATGATCAGGTATTGTTTTTTTTTTTTTTTTTTTTTTTTTTTTCGCATGTTAAAACTAAACAAAAGAGGGTGCTCCTTTTCACCTGCCATGCAAAGATGTTTTATACTAACACGGCAATATAACACCTGGCTGGAAATGTATTTGTTGTTCAATGCTAGTTGCATGTTATTGGTAGACCACTGGTTGCATTCATAGTAACATGTTATACTTAGTGTAATAAGCATAGTGATATGTCTCACTTGCCTAATATATTTTGTTAATAGTCATGTTAAACATATTTTACTTTAAAATAAATGCACAGTGTCATGTTTTTCTGGTTTGTTTTCACTGTTCATATTTACCTGATTTGCATGAAACGCCTGAGTATGAATATGATGTGTAGGTGCCTTTTTTCAGTTATTTTTGGAATAAATTTTATTTTTATACATATACCATGAGGGAAAAAATCCAATGTCTTTTCTGATCATATTCTCACTAACCAATTTTTTTTTTCTATACATTACTTCCTTTATTACGATTTTTTGAAGTTTACACACATTTTTGACGCACCCATATATAAACGTGTGCTATACAGGGATGAGATTTTTCAGCTCAAATAAGATTTCTTGTTAATTTTTACTTTCCAAACATACACATGTAAAGAAAGTATTGTAATCATGTAAAAAATCCAAGTTTGAAATTTTGTTTTTACATGTTTTGAAGTCCCCTGAATTCATATTTACTCTCTTTATGATGATGCATGTATGTATGCATAGCTGCCAAGTAGTCAGATTTTCATGAATGTGTTCCATTAATCTGAAAATTATCGGAAAGTTCTGATTTTCCAAACTTGGTGCTTATTTATTTATTATTTTCTCTTTTATTTCTTCCATTTCTGTTTTATCTCATTTTATTTTCTTTCTTTCTATACGATACATTTTGTGAATTAATCTTTTCTGCTGAATCAAAATACAAAAAATTTCAGAAATATCAATTCCGATTTTGAAAATATGTCACTTTCTTTTTCTTTAATTAAGCCTTTTAGGTGCAAATCCTCATCGTCAGTTGAAAAATTTTTTAAAGGAAGCTGGCTTTTACTTCGACATCTGATTTTATTGTTTACAATGTTCATCCTATTTTACATCTGTTTTTATTGTATACGGTTTTTATTATTTTTGATTTTATCTTGTATGTAGTTTTACTTCTTTTTTCTGTGTTTTTTAATGACTTTCTGGATGGGTAAATCCATCCAGAGGCTCTTTTTTCTTTTACCTATTTGTTTGGCGCAGCATGTCCTACTTTGGACCTTGCGCCAGAAAAAGCCATCCAACCAACCAACTTTTTCTTTAATTCTGAATGACTCTGCTTTTCATCATGCGGAGAAGCATGGGAGATGGGAGGGAAAGAGGGGGTAGCGAAAAGCTGGCACAGTATTTTTGTTAAAAATTAAAAAAAATTTATTTAACATGATTTTAAACTTTCAGTTATAACAGCTGTAGAGGTAAATCTTTGTAGTGCGAGTTAGAATTATAATATACTAGAATGGAATTTATAATAATAAACAAACAGTACAAATAATACATCGTAAAAGAAAAAATGCAGCCTGAAAAAAAAATTTGAAATTTTGTACCTTTTTATTTTATTGCTGTTTATTTGATCATTCTTTCATAGTTTCATTGATTTAAAGAAATCTATATTAAGACTGTAGAAATGTACATTATATATGGGAATCTTATTTAAGATTTTCATGTCATAATAGTTGCTCTGATTTTTTCTTGTTTGCTCTGCATTTTTAAGACTCTCTTGCTCCTAAATTTTTATTCATGAGACTGGCAGCTCTGTGTATGCATGCAAGTGTGCATGTATATGAGTGAACATGATAGCGTCTAAATACTCTGTTTGAATGAGCTGAAAGTGGGTATGTATGTAGTCACTGTAGCACAAAACCTATTGGTGAATCTAGCAATTAGTTTATTTTAAAGGGACTCAAAAAGAAAAATTTAGATCATAATGATAAAGTATGATTGCATCTAAATGAATTCCACATGAAAGTATAGCACCACAACCCACCAAACAACAGAAGTTACAAAGTGACTGTCCTTTACGACTTACTGATAGACACTTTCTGGATTTAGTACCATGAACTTCTTCAAAGTAAAATACATCAAGAAAATGTGTTGTTTTTGAAGGAAAAAAATTTGCCATGGATCCTGTTAGCAATGCTTTGAATGTGATGCGAGTTTTTCCATGTTTCAGGATCATGTTCAGTGTCCAACCATGTTCCAGGATATATCATACAACAGAGTTCTAGCAATTTTTTTTATTATACTGTTATTCTGTATTTTAGATTTTGTATTTTCCTTCCCCCCCCCCCTTCCTATGAAAATAAACACTTTTTTTGATTGAAAAGCATGCCCATTCTTTTCATCCAATACATTGCATAACTAAGCACTCGTGTGAAATATTATGGCACTAAGAAGCCAATATCGTAAGTTTTCCTCAGCAGGAAAGGGGAGGGATTAATGTAGCCCTCAAAAATTTGTGTTTCCTGTATAACCAGATCGAAGGTCATTAAGAAGTATACTCTCTTATCAACCCAAGTAGCACACTTGCCCACAGAGCATCCTGAGGAGGTCCATAGGATTTCCCTTTTATCCCCAGGACATCCTGGGGATGCTTTTCAGAGAAGATGTGCTGCTGGGGAATAGTTCTTGTTTGTTAGTCATTGCCATTTGTGCATCGTAATTGTATTTTGCTCACTTTTTTAATGACCAAGCCAAAACTTTCGCATAAAACTTCTGATACTGGAATGAAAACTATGTGTATAAAATAACTTAACAGCTCACTAATACTCTTTTCGATGGGGTCAATTTCTATATACAGTAGAGAGTCAGATATCCGCCGACCTAAAATCTGCCGAAATCTGCACAGCACTATTAATAAATTACAAAACTGCAAATCAGAATTTTTGAAAAAGATCTTGAATACAGATTTTATGTTTGCATTTTATGATTACAAAAAAGAAAAACAAAATAATAATAATAATATAAAAGACTGCAAGACCTAAGTTGCTGCTAATGAAATTATTGACAGTATATTAAATTCATCAAAAGAAAATAATGATTATTGTGATATGATGATATTAATCAGGTAAATAAAAAAAAAAAAAAAAAAATTAAATGCTTTCTGATGAAGGCATAATTTGTAAGGAAGAACTCAGTAAAATTCGTAGAAAAATAAATTTATGTTACTACTATTTACAATAAATAAAAAAGTAAATAAATCATGCAGGTTCAAGTTCAGTTTAAAACTAGCTAATTGTGAACAGATTTTATCTAAATTTGACAAGTATTTTTTTTTTTTTTTCATTTTTATTTATTGTTTTCATTATATATTTTTGTTAATGTTTATTATTATTCTTATGTACTTAGTAATTTAATACTCAGTCACTAGTATGTGTTTAGTTTGAATAATATTCTGTTTTTATTATTCAAAGTGAAAATAATTTTTTATGGGCCCCGGAATTCGCAAAATCCTAAAATCCACACAACCTCTGGTCCCGAGCTGTGCAGATTTTTGAGTCTCTACTGCAATTCATTCAAAATTTTCAACACAAAACATTTCAGATTTCATTTTTACTCTTTGAAATCTCTTTAAATTGGATTTTACCTGATCTGATGTTTTTAAATTTTTATTTGAATTTTGCATCTTAAGTGAATTTTTTTTTTATTTCATTATTTTTTAAAATATTTCATTCATTTCTTTTTTAGGTATCTAATATTTTACACACCTTTTGATTTTGGTTATAAAATGTGTAAATTTCTACCCATCAAACTCGTTTTAGCAGTAATGAAGGAGGTTATACGCTGTAAAAAAGTTCATGATGGTGTTGTCCATGCTGCTAAGATCTATCCCAATTCTTATATCATAATGATTATTGTTGGAACACTTAAAGGTGAGCATTTTTGTATATTGCACACATTGTATTCCTTTAATTATTAACACTGGATGTTTTGTGCTGAGATCTTTCCATTAAATTTGTTTCAGCAGTAAATATCAGGGTTATTATGCTACCTGGCATTCAGGTAAAAACAAGGTTCATAATTGTCAGGAAAACCTGGGATACTTGAAATTTGGATTTTGATAAAGAAAAAATTCCTTTCTCTCATAATTTTTTTTTCTTTGTTTGTTTGTTTAGTTTCATATCAAGATTCAAATGATTAAGTATCGTAAAAATGCAAACATAAACAATGATTTCTGTGTGAATTTCTATCATGAAGGGCAATAACGTAATATCATACAGCAGAAGTAAAAGTATTTTCTCCTGTTTAGAGGAATTTGTTTCTCGTAATATGTCGCTAATATTTTCTTGAAAATTATCTGGAAAACTCAGGGAATTTCCCCTCCCCCATACTTTAGTATAAATCCTGTCAGGAAATTTGAAAAACTATTTAAAAAACAGGGAAAACTTAGGGAATGTAAAAATTTACTGCAAAAACAGGGAAATTCAAAACTTTTTTGAAAAGTACTTGGAAATTTTTTTTCATAATCTAATCTTTTTAAAATTTTACTGCTTTTGATAAAGAAGAAAAAGTCAATTATATGGTTTTTCCTAACTATAGTAAGTTAATAAAATGAATGTACAATAGATATGTTTAGTTGATTTGTAAACATGTTAGATTCTAATGCAGCTTGATTGCATGCTATCTATTTTACTTTTAAAAGAGACGGAAAACTTGGATTTCCCCCCCCCCCCTGATTTGTGTAGCAACTGTGAATATGTAACTTGGTGATCTGTTGGATTGCTTTCACAGCTAGTGCAATAAACAACTATATTTTGTTTAAAACATCTAGATCAATTAAGTTTAAATTTGTTGATTTAAAGTAAGCAAGGTAACTATGTCATATCCTGGACTAAACAAAAACTAATTATACTAAGAGCCATGCAAACAATAAGTGGCCAGCACAGAAATCCTGTAGTTAATCCTTAAAACATGCTTTTATGCCTTCCAATTTATCTTTGTTCAGTGCATTCTGAAGGTGTTAAACTGTATTAACACAAAACTTCTCCTATAGAGGCGTAGCATGTTTGAACTCTTTTGGATGTCTTTGTACCACAGCCTATTTGACCTATTTAATAAAATTTAAATAACATGTCTAAATTTTACAGATTTAGAGTAGGATAGGTGCTCCAGCAATTGACATATATCCCGAAATAATTAATAAATAAGAAAAATAATAAAATCCTATATTTTACATATAAAAATTTTAACATTTTATGTCAAACACTGGAGCATAGGGTGCTAATAACTGATAAAATGAAAAACTGGCAGTGTCAATTACTGGAACATTGAGTGGGTGTCAAATAAAAATTCACAAAAAAAAAAAATAATTATCAAATGTATATATTTTAACATGTATGTGGTTCTGAATGTCTTTCATAACATATGTACTAACTGAAGATTTCTAAAAATATTTTCTGATGACTAGAACATTAAAAACATCAGAGATTGCTCTAAACGTGTCAATCACTGGTGCATTTACCCTACCTTGTTTCGACTTTTAACTGTGCACCTCGTCAAGTACAGTAACACAAATTAAAAAAATGGCAATTTTAAGTTTATATCATTGGAAAATGTGCGTAAAGTGCCTCAATATGCTCAAAAAATTATCCATCTACGAGGCAGCTATGTAAATTCCGTTTTAATGCTAGTTATTGCACTATCATTATCTTTTAAGCTGATTTTTTTTAAATAGTACTGCATTTTTGAGCTATATCGCTTTTTTTTTTTTTTTTTTTTTTGCATGTGGTGAGATATGTTCTTGAGTTATACTAATGACACACACACACAGAGACCAGTCGATTAACTCTTAACGGCCCTCTTCACTCACCGTCGCCGGAAGCCCGAGCCAATGTTATTCTATGGGAAAATTTTCTTTACAAATAACTTATTAACTAATACATATTTTTAAATTCTGTTTTCACATTCTGAAAGTTCCCAACTGTTAAATGGACGGACCTTTTTTAAAAATGTATTTTTTTAATTTTTAATATTTTATTTTGAAATTGCAAAATGAAAGAATTTCACATATTGAAAATTCGTATTTTGCAGCTTCAAAATAAAATATAAAAAAATTAAAAAATAATTTTTTAGAAAAGGTCCGTCAGTTTAACAGCTGGGAATTTTCAGAATGTGAAAACACAATTTAAAAATATGTATTAGTTAATAAGTTATTTGTAAAGAAAAATTTCCCATAGAATAACGTTAGCTTCGGCTTTCGGCGGCGGTGAGTGAAGTGGGCCCTTAATTATTGGATTAAGGGTATCCTAAATTCTGTAGTTATACAGATACTTAGTTCTCTAAAATTTTGCCCTAAACAATACTTTCTCTTCATATATGGGTGGCTAAAAATGTATGTAAATTTTCAAGATTATCATCTTCACAAAAACATTTGGTAAAAGAATTAATATGCATGAAACAAATATCCCTGTGGTTGAATATTTTAGTGCTTTCTGTAATTAGCCTAATTTGTATAAATCTTTTTCACAAGTCAGTGCTGTTTAACATATTTGTTGTTAATTTACTCATAAAATGTACATTTCACACCCTTTAAGAAAAGTGACACAACTCAGAGATGCAGTATTTGAGAAAAATCAGCTAAAAGGTAACAATAAAGCATTGACTAGCTTAAAATAAAACTGACACAATTGCTTGTGAGGTGGATCAATTGCGAAATGTGATGATTTTTGTGCATGTTGGGGCACTTCATACAAATTTTTTAATGAAATAAACTCAACAGGCATCGACAGGCAGTTTTAGATATGTCACTTTTCTTATGAGGGTGTAATTAAGGCCCTAAAGACAACATTTTTTATTTTCTACTGAAATTCAGAATTATCCTAAAATTTTATGTACAAATCTTTCTTTAATATTTTAAGCTGTTTTACAAAAGCAAACGAAACATCTTAAACTACAAGATTTTATATTATTGAACTTGAGTGCATGATTTGTATGTAAATACAAATGATTCATACCTGTTTGGAAGATAATTTAAAATAAACTATTGAGTAAATATGAATGATTTAATTGAATTTAAACTGTTGTAAAATTTCTTGTAATATGTATCAGTTATTTATTATTTAAATCACTTTTGTATTAGTGAGTTATAGTATCATTTTATGTTTAAGACTAACACAGCTTATGTTTAATCAATATTTTTATTTCTAAATCTGTAAGTTATGATGCTGTAACTAAAGGTATTATAAGCTATTTGTCAATGGCTGGCAAACAGTGAGGCCCTAAATCTACATAAGATAATGAATTACCTCAGTGTCACATTGATGAACTTGTTTTTACTCTGTAAGCATGTAAAGTACTCTAAGATACCATGTTTGATGAACTAGGTGTTTGAAATTTAAGAAGATTTTCGATATTGGACTTAGATTGCATGTTTAGATTTCTTAGATTACACTACGTTGCAAAAAAGGGAGAAAAAAAATTTGAGCCCTGATAACATTCTTGCTGATTATAATGTAAAATGATCTCCTGAATCCATATATGACTCCTATTTTGCCCCATCACCCAATTGTTTTCTTGGGACGTCACCTCCTTCCCCAATTTTTATCACTCTTTGGTAATTTTATGGCCATGAGTTTGATTTGGAGCATGGAAAATAATTCTTTTAACTCTTAAAAAATATATATATAATATATTTATAATTTCAGTGGCAATCCCCCCCCTCCCCAAAAAAAAAAAAAAAAAAAAATCTTGCTGCAAATGTTCCTGTTATCCCTTTGTGGCGCAGGATAATTCAGATAATTTAAATTATACTGCCACCGGAATTTATGAACAAAACTAGTTGGCATAGGTGGACTCTGCTCAGTTCCCCATCATATTTATGTTCTCATAAATTTCTAGTGCCAGACATATTATAATCATGTTAAAAGAAATGAATTTGACCAAAGCTTAATACAGTGACAGAATGAAATCCCCACCTAATAGGCTATCCACCGTTCACTTCCATATATTTATCTTATTCTAATCTATTAATTTATTTTATCAGGGTCAATTCCGTTGTATAGTTTTCATGCCACTATTTCCAATGCAATAATCCTCAAAATTCATATTTATATGAAAAATTTACAATTTCGCTATGTTGGTAAAATCGTAAATTACGAATAACTTATGAAATTTTCCTATTAGAATATTTGTATTCAATCATGTTCAAACAAATATCATAAATGTAATTTTGAAGTTGTGTAATGCATTTATGATCCTCAAAATGGAAGTTTATGCTCAAATTTGCCTTATTCTGACATGTTAAGTAAATCGTAAATTCCAAATAACTTACAAATTTTTTAAATTGGAAAAATCGTAGTCTATGATATTCATGCCAGTATCGTAAATAATATTTCAAAAGTGGTTTGACAACTTTATGATGAAAATATCCCTCAAGATTGACGTTTATGTGAAATTTTGCCCTATACTGCCATGTTAAGAAATTCGCAAATTTCCAATAACTTGCGAAATTTTCAAAGTAGCATATTTATAGTTTATGATGTTCATTCCGGTATCAAAACTGATATTTTAAACCTGGTCTGACATTTTTACAGTAAAAAGTTTCACATTTAATGCACGTTTAAGTGAATTTTTGTCCTATTCTCCCATGTTAAGAAAATCGTAAATTTCTATAACTTACGAAGTTTTTAAATTCGAATGTTGCAAATGAATAGGGTTCTTGCCAGTGTCGAAAGTAATATTTTAAAACTGATCTGACCTCTCTGCGACAATTTGTTCTTGAGATATCGTGCACACAGACTAACAAACTAACGGACTAACAGACACCCTACATACAGACACCATACAAATTTTGTCATTTTCGTATTCCTCACACCTGAAAACGTGTAGAAAAGTTAAAAAAACCGAGGTCGAAAATTTTCACGATTACGTAAGTTCCCCATACCTATAGTATGATGGAGAACTAATTAAAATAAAAGAAATTTTAAATTTTCAGGTTAAAATAAGGGCCTAAAAATACATGAGCTTATTGTGGTGTGCAGTATGTAACTACTTTTTGAATTTGACAAATTTTTAATTTTTTTTTTTTTTTTTTTTTCAAAGCATATGTAACATAGTGTCTTTAGTTCACTTTTGTTTTAAAGTCTTCCTATCTTGAAAAATACATGAAATAATTCTGTAGAACACAGACAACGCTATTTTACTTAATTTAAGACATATTTTATCAAAATAATTCAGTTAGGTGATATAATAAAATTTTTATTTATTTATTTTTTATTTAACTGAATTACTTTTTAAATGAAGAGGAAGTTTTGCTTCTTCCTTTCAACTATCTTACAGAGTAGGAGAAAATGTAAAGCGTTTCTTCTTATTTAATAGCTGTCAAAATACATATTGATCATGGGTGAAAGTCTTCCGTCTTTCAGAAATATCCCAGGACGGAAGCAAGACGGAAAAATCGAATGACTTTCCGTGCTACCTTTGCTATCGAATACTGTCCTGCTCTGCTCTGGCTAATCACCGCGCCACCGGCGAGTAAAGGAGATGGGATAAGAAGCCATATGGAAGAAACATCGTTTCATCGCTTTCGCGCCGGAGAAATATGCGGGTTCACGCATGTGTGTTTCTGAATTTCTCCTAAAGAGTCCATTTGCTATTATGAACGCAGTTCCATGATCGCTACTCTCTACCGATACGTACACATAATAGTAGCAGCGTGGGGTAACAACGAAATATGTTTTATTCGCATCGCTCTGTAGATTTAACGAATAGTCTGGCAACACTGGCAATCGGTTACGCTGTGTTTTGGTTTTTCTGATTTTGATGCATGCGGACGCGGCAGTGAATGCATTTTCGCTGATGTTGTAGTTAGCACCTCGTTTTCTAAATTTGTTTTCGTTATGCAATCAGCCATTGAATTTATAGATTCAGAAAATCCAGAGGCAGTAAATGATCATGATGTTAAAAATAAATGGTGGTGGCAGTGTTTAGATGCGGCAGATTCACATCATCTAAAAAGCTCAAGTGTGCCACTATAACAAGCTTTGTATAAAAAAAAAAAAAAAAAAAAAAAAAACCTGAAATGAGGAAAAAGTCAATCAGCTTTTCTATTCTGCAAATATAATTTGTACGGTCAACTTGATCTAATCTGCAAATCGCCTTTGTTTTTTTTTTTTCCCCCTAAGTACAAAGTCAATTACTATTAATTCATAAATAGATATTAAAATGGAAAAATAATTTCTAATGAATTTTAGAATAGAATATTTCTTCAGTTTCAATAAAACAAATGAAAACAAATGACTTTATACTGAAAAAATATATAGAAATAAAATATAAATATTTATTCTAAAAATACAAAAGAAAATATTTTTCAAGTGAAAATTAGAAAATATTTTTCAAGTCAAAATATGTAATTTTCTTATCAAAGTTTTCTGAAAAACATTTTAAAATCATTCTTAAATTTTTGTGAAGGGTCTGTTTAAATTTGTTGATTTTTGTGAAAAGTTTTTCATTTAAAAATTCTTGATTTTTATGAATTTGTTTTTGGATTAAAAATTAAATTAGCCCCAGAAGAGTATGCAAATTTCTCTCAATGTTGAAAATTTTTTGTAAAAAAAAAAAAAAAAAAAAAAAATTAAAAACATGCGAGATCCTCGCGCTTTAGTGCAAACCTTATGGAAGTTACATTGAAAATTTTTTCAGTCTTGGCTACATCTTAAACTTGCAGCCATGATATTGATGGTGTCCAGAAAAAAGAGGGATATATTTTGTGGGTCTAGGTTGAATAAAGGGTGTTTTTTAAATTAATAATCCGGATAATTTATGAAATTTTATTGCTGTTTTTTTACTTTTCAATGACAGACATAATTGCTGTTAACTGTGGAAGAGGAAATGAAATTTAATCAAATTCAATATTATTTTCTATACAGTATGTGCACATACATAGAGTAACACTTTAGTCATTAAAAAATGAAAATAAATGTAGCCAAGTAGAAACAACAGTTATGATGTGTAGTAATTATAATAGCATTTTATTGTAAATTTTTACATGCTATTTATTTATTTAGATTAAGGGTGCAAAAACCCCATAGAATTTGGTTACTGGAATGAGTCGGTGGCAAAGCCACTGTAGGGGGGCGAGGTAGCGAAGTGAGCAGGGGACAGAGCCCCTTAGTATCTTATAGAAATATAGTTTTGGTATAGATAAAAGAAATCACCATGTATTTATCCATGATTCTGTATAATTTATAATGTATAAAAAAACATTTTTTTTTTTTAAGAAAAATTTATTTTTATATTTATTAATTTAAAAAAAAATGTCTGAGTATTTGTAATTTATTTCCATATTTTGATTTATTTATTTTGTAAGAGTAATTTTTTGATTACCTCGTATTTATTTATTTATTTTTCTATTTAGGCAATGGTATTGCATTTATAAAGATATTGGATAGATTACTTCGTGGAGTTTGGACACCAAATGCTATTGAGCTTTTGCAAATGAGTTTGTGAGTATAGATATTTCAATATTTTTAGTGCGTTTAGAATAATATATAAATAAGCTATTGCATGTAGGATTTATTTATGTGTATATAATGTAACAATCTTTTCAAACATTTCATCGGAAGAAAATAAATCGCATAAAGGAATGGAAAGTTTAATTAAAAAGAATAAAAATTCGAAATATAAAGCATACAATATCAAATACGTTGTCAGAAGCATTGATTGAATATTGTATGCAAAATTAGGTATATTTCTGTAAATCTGTAAGCATACAGCTACAGATTTTTAATTAAACACCTAAATAATACAAGACCAATAAAACAGGAATGTAAGACATTTAATTCAAAAATTTATAGGAAGGTAAAATAAAATATAGAAGATAAATTAGAAAATAAAATTTCTTCTAATCAAATCCACTGTTTAATTGATAGAGACTTTAAAAATAATTAGTTTTATAATTACTCAGTAATATCTTTAACATTTGATTTATTATTACACTATCTAATTATTTATTTCTTATAAATCTATAATGAAATATGTTAAATAAGTTGCTAATGTATACTTATTTGATATTGTAATTTAATACTGGGATAAAAAAAAGAAGTGGTGTCATCTAGGCATTACTGCAAATAATAGTACAGAATTCTTATTGATATATGTATTTATAATATACTAGTATCGCCCAATGGTCGAAACTCGACCATTTTTTTTTTTTTTTTTGCAAAGCGAGGCAAAGCAAAGTTATTGCCTTGTCCTAAACGGAATGCAATTGAAACACAGCTGCGGCAATTGTTTGCCGATATTCACTCTAACTGAATCAGCAGAGTTTTACTTAATATAACTATTTCTCTCTGTAGATGTTAGCCTTTCCTGAAATGAGAGAAAATCGCAATGTGAAAGCGCCCCTTGTTGTGTGATACAGCCCAGAAGCTAATAGGTACCATGTCAAACAAAGGCCCAACCAAGTATCAAATTCTGTTAAATTAAAAGATTGGTTCATAAAGTACAGTGTTTGAACAAAAAAAGATATTTTTCAAAAATGGTCGAATTGAGTTCGGGAAATTTCAAAACGTCTAACTTTATCGAAAACCGAAAATCTAAAACTTTTCTGAATCTT
This sequence comes from Salticus scenicus, assembly GCA_963930645.1. Classification (NCBI taxonomy): domain Eukaryota; kingdom Metazoa; phylum Arthropoda; class Arachnida; order Araneae; family Salticidae; genus Salticus; species Salticus scenicus. The sequence continues at coordinate 271,315,537 of OZ005658.1, forward strand.
ATATTGTCTACTTATATGCAGAGGAAAGAATAATAAATCCACTTTTTAAAAAATAAAAATAAGTAGTCAATTTCACTTAATTAAAATGCAAGGAAATCTCAAAACGTGTAAATTCATCGAAAACTGGAAATCAAAAGTTTTTATATATCTTCTACTTGCTTCTTCTACCCACAAAAGCTAGCAATAAAGACACTTTTTTTAAAAATAAGTGGCCAATTTCAGTTAATTGAAACGTAAAGAAAGCTCAAACATGTAAATTCAGCAAAAAACAGAAATCGGAATTTTTTCCATATCGATATCGTCTACTTATATATGCAGCAGTTAGTAACAAATCCATTTTCCTTTTATTTAGTATATTAATTGAATATTTATTGTTTAAATATCACCCTTTGAAATGAAATGTTTATGTTTACATTCGAAACTGGAAGTTTGCCATTTTTTTTTTTCTGGAGTTTTGTGATTTTAAATTAAAATTTTATCAATTTTACAGAAAAAGCAAACACATGTACTCAATCAAACACATGTAGACAGTAACTTATATATAACTATACCCAGATATCGGAATTAAAATCGGCAGATAATTTCCGTTATTTTTTAATAATGTTTTACAAAAAATCCAATGGACGGTTAACATACAAAATCTTTTTCATGGCTCCATGGACAGACAGTGACGTCATCACTTCGCTTGCGTATAGTGATGCTACATTATACAAATTACTGTGTCTATGGTTTTATTTGAGCTTTATGAAATTGCCAGATTTAACAACTTTCTACTTTTAGGTATTTTTTAATGTAAAGGAATATGTGTATAAAAGGGAAAAATGGGGGAAAATGCATAAAAAATAAATGTATTTTTAAATACCTTCTTGACATCGTAAGAAAATAATATTTGTATTCGCACCTTCCGGCTAACCATACCTTTCGAATGATACCATTTTCAACCCTCTACTCCCATAATTAATATGTTAAAAAGGGACTACAAATTTTATGCTTGCCTATTAATATATAGATACCAGGACATGAAATTTCCACTTGCCTTTGCCATGCAGAATTTTTACTCTGTCAAGTAAAAGTTTGGCCTAGATATAGATGGAATTCTTACACCATACTGTGGCATATATATATATATATATATATTTTTTTTTAATTAATTTCAAAGTGGCAAATCTTGCCGATCTTAAGCAATAATTCCATATTCAACCTCTTCTTTTTCGCTTCGTGGCATGCCGAATCTCTGTGTGCACTTCTTGACAATCAGTCCATCCTCTTCCCCTGACACAAAACACACAGGAGGAGTATTTAACACAAACATAAAAGTTCTAATCTCTTCAGCAGTTTCATTTCTCCAAGCAGGAAGAAAATAGAACAGTGATCCTCTTTGCCTATCTGCCGAGGCTCTACCTCTCGCATCATCCGAGAGATGAGAAATGTGAAAAATTGCACATGTATTATTGGTGCATAATTCAAGTGAGCACGGGATGAAACAAGAATGAGCCTGAGCACTTTTTCAGATATTACCTATGTTTGTATTTTTAAATAGTGACCAAAAAACAGTCGAAACTTTCCCAATTCTTTATTTGTCATGTGATTTAAACAGCTCAACTCTAACGTGATTCATACAACTGAACTATACTTGGCAGCTATTATTTATAGTTAGTTTTTGCATGTCTGCTGGCTTGCCTGTGCGCTATGAACTGTGATGTCGACGTATAATTTTGAACTGCTTATTTTAAGTTATGATTTATGAAATAAATATATTTCATCTGTAATGTGTTTTAATTAATAGTAATAAACATGACATGGTATCAGGACTGTAAAATAATGACAGTTCGAAATAAATAATTCACATATTAAGTGAATGTAGGGATGACCACGTGCTGTACTGCTGTCGCTGTGCAACATGGATACTTTCAAGCCTCCAGGTGAAATGTGGTTTACCATAGAAATATGGTAGTAAATTGGAAAAGATGGTTCCAGAAGTTCCTTAATTTTATGCTGGCATCTCAGAAAAATACGAAATCCGACAATGTCAAGATTGCAATTTTACTTAATCTTTTAGGAGATGAAGGTGTTGCTATTTGTAACACCTTTAAAAAGACTGAAGGAAAAAAAAACTTGATGATGTGCTAGCAAGTTTTGAAGAACATTGTAATCCCATCAAAACGTTGTATTTGAAAGATATAAATTCTTTTTCGTGTAAACAACGTGAAGGTCAATCATTTGACAAGTACTTAACGAAACTGAAAACACTAGCAACTACGTTTGATTTTGGCGTTCAGGAAGAAAGTCTAATTTGTGATAGAATTGTATTAGGTATCCATGATTCTAGTCTGCAGGATTATTTGTTCTTTCCATTATCACTCTTTTAATAAAACACTTGAACATGGCAAATTTTACTAATAATTTTACCTTCTATATGAAATTATTTTAATATATTTTTGTAAGGAAATCATTTATATGCAGTTTGATATAAAGTTTTGAAAAAAAAATATATATATATTTATTTATTCTAAGGAAAAATGATTAAAGGAAAGAAAAAAAAAAATAATAATAAGCTATTTTTGTTTACAAAATTCTGTACAAAACATAGTTCATTTTAGTTTGACACGACTTATTTTAATCTGTTCTTCTATATAAAGGTATGCAGCTACTGTTTCATTCTCTATCATCAGTTACTATATTCATTTCTTAAAATTTCTTTGGTATAGTTTAGCATAAGAGCCCCTCACTGGCTTTAAAATTTTTGTAGATGAATTAAAATGGCCATCGCAATTGTATAAGTAAAGATTTTGGAAAAAAATGTCTGAATTACTTCAAAGTGGAATTTAAAATTTTGCCGAGAAGTTCTGTACTAAAGCTGTTCCATTTCTTTAGCACAATTCTCCTACTATTTTTCTTTCTTCATTTAATCAATTTATATATATTTATTTTTTTCTTTAGTTCATCTATTTTTGGCACCAATATGATTTTTCTTTTTAATAATTTTAATGTTAAAATGGAGTTTTTATTTCATATATTTTGGACCAATTATCTAATTGAAATAAAAAATATGGTGTTAGCTAGATTTTGTCGTGATTAACCCTAGGTATTTAAATATTCGTCTAATAGATTACCAACCTTTGACAGTTTTGCGAATTTGAGATGTTCCTGTTGTTCTCACACCACCTGATTCACAGCACCTTCATAACTAGTAAAATGTGTTATCTGAAGGTGATAAACATCACTGTACACTTGTTACTATTCGAGATTTGCTGTAATCATTGTCTAACAGTCAAATATTTAGTGATCATCAAAATAGATATTGAAGATATTTTGAATATTGAAAAGCTCACAGAAGACACAACTAAAAGTGCTGCAAACAAACACAAACTTTGTACTTTCTGTCTATCTAAGAAACACAGAATGACAAAATACATTTGCAGCTACTGCAACAAAGCTATTTGTGGAGAGCACACTTTTAGCATCTGCCAAGGGTGCAAACAATAATTTTTACCACTTTTCTATTTTTTTAAATTGAAATATTATAATTTTTTTTTTTTTTAAGTTGCGTTAATTTGTTTGAAATAAATAAATAAAATATAAAAATGTACTTGTTTTTAATTTGTAGTTCTGTGAGTCGAATGATTAGTTACAGACATAGGCGTAAACTACGGGGGGGCAGGGGGGGCTGGCCCCCCCACTTTTAAATCTTCGGGGAGCGGCCTCCCCGGGAAGTAAATTTTCAAGATGGGTATCTTTTGAAAGGTCTCGTTGATAATAGTAATAGTTAACTAGGAAAAAAATTTTGTGCATGTGGGGGCATCGGTTTCCCCCAACTGGGGGGCAGTACCCCCCCCCCCCGAGGGGGGGGGGGCAAAGTTTCAAGATGGGCATCTTTCGAAAGGTCTCGTCAATACCTTTAAAACAAATGGTCGAACCATAAATCTGTGATAATTTAAAACAAAGTTATCGATTTTTTTTACTTTTAATGAAAAAAAAACTTAGAAATTTTTTTTTTTTTTTTCTGTTTTTTTTTTTTTTTTTTTTAAGAAATTTAACCAAACTTGGTATTTAGTTGGTCCCTGACATAAACTGGTGCTGATTACATTTGGGGATCAATCGCTCAACAGGTGGCGCTGTGATCTCATGTTTTCTAAATTTTTAACATGGCAATATAGGACAAAATTTCGTATAAATGTACATAATGAGAGTTATTTTTAACTTGTGATTGTAAAATTAATATGAGTTATTGACAATAGTAATAGTTAACTAGGAAAAAAATTTTGTGCATGTGTGGGCATCGCTTCCCCCCCTGGGGGGGTAAATTTTGAAGATGGGTATCTTTCGAAAGATCTCGTCATTCACGAGATCTTTCGAAAGACGATCTTTCGAAAGAAGATCTTTCAAAAGACGAGGTATTGACGAGTCGTCAATACCTTTAAAATGAATGGTTGAACTATAAATCTGTGATAATTTAAAACAAAGTTATCGATTTGTTTTACTTTTAGCAAAAAAAAAAAAAAAAAAATTATTTTTATTTATTTTTTTTTTTAATATTGTTACTGATTGAATATGTATTACTTTTAACAAAAAAAAACTTTGAAAAAAAAATCGTAATTTTTTTTTTTTTAATATTGTTACTGATTAAATATGTATATAGGAAAATATAGAAGAAAGTCTTGTGGTGGCCACAACATACTAGTTTCATATGTATGTATGAAAAGAAATTAGTCTCTATTTTCATTAATGAACTTATTAGTTCAGTAGCCAGGTTCAATCCAGTCATTTATCACCTTTAGAATTTTTTTAATTTAAAGTTACGGAAATTGTATTTCTCCTTATTACTTTTTGACAAGATTGATATCAGTTCGGATTAAATATTTCTTTTTCTTGCCTACAGATTTGTTTCATTATTTTGTTCATTACTTCAAAATTAGATCAGTTTTCCTTTTTCTTGCCTACTGATTTGTTTCATTATTTTGTTCATTGCTTCACAATTAAATCAGTTGTGTTTTTCCCTTTATAGAAAGTTAAAATTTTTATAAAGAATGCATTTTAATAGCCGTATTGTTGGTATCACATGAGGGGTATCACATGCGATATATATAAATTCTAAAGTTTTTTAAATCTTATTTGAACATAGCTCCACTGAAACTCGCCCCCCCAGATTTTTTAAAAAGTTGACGCCTATGGTTACAGAGTAACACTGATTTGAGTTTAGTTTTCTAGGGCTAATAAATGCACTAATTTTTGTAGTGATTGGTTGAATGGTGTAGCTTTATATAGTGAACTAAAATATCGGACAGACACAATGACAAACTTTCAGCTTTATATATTTTAAATTAAAATATATATGTATATTTGCACGTTCATTCAGAGTGATAGATTGCAAAATTGTAACAATGCAAAATCACTGTCGCCATCACATGATTTTCCTCTATATTTTCCTATACAAATTCATCCAATAAAAATAATTTATTGAAATTATCTTTTATGATGAATGCAGGCTATTTCCATTCTACACTAGTATAACACTAAATATGCAAAGAAAGTCAATTTTATTCTCTGTATAACATCTTTAAAAAATGTGCATTTTTTTTTTCTTTTTTTTTTTCTATTATTAAAAATGAAAAAAAAAATTTATTTTATTTTAAAGTATTGTAGATTGATGGTTCATTCTTTCGATTTAAAGGTATTGACGAAAAGATAGCCAAAATGAAAATTTGGGAGGGAGGGAGGGGGGGGGATAACAATGCTCCTACATATACAAAACTTTTTTCATTTTCAAATGTTGACTATCACTATTATAAATAATTCTTTTTAATTTCATAATGATTATTAAAATATAATTCATTTTGCGTACATTTATATGAAATTTTTTCTTATACTACTATGTTAAAAATTTAGAAAACGCGGGATGGCAACACCACCTGTTAGATGATTTTCATCAAAAGTTGATAGGCACTGATTTATGTCATGGTGCAACTACGTAAGATGAGCAAACACACAAACTGTGTTTTCTCCAAAAATAAAAAAATGAGTTTGTGATTTTTCTTTAAACAACACAACATAGTATACATAACATGTCTCCCTAGTAGTTAGTAATTAATACATCTAAAGAAACAATAATTGGGGTTTAAGTTTAGTTATTTTTTAATTTTTTAGTTTTTGTGTTTTTTGAAAAATTGTATCTGAAGGAGAAAACATGGTTTGAATGTTTGGTCTTCATATCAAATTTTATGAAATTTTTTGCAGTAGCTCCTGAGATACAGTTGCCACAAAATTTTGTCGCATGTACAAACAGATAGACGGACTTACAGAATTTTTTTTTATGATCAAATTGTGTTCTATGTCTCTCAAAACATGTAAATCTGTCAAAAACCTGATGTCAGAAACTTTTACGAATTTAATACTTTCTTCTGTTGAATATAGAAGAAAGTTAAAAAAAAAAAAAAAAATCTTTTTCACTTGAAGAAATACTTTTTACATACTAAAAAAAGATTAGTTTTTATTTAAAATTAAAAGCCTTTATTCAATAATAGGCAAGCCTAGAATTATTTCATTTTGTATATAAAACTTTTAGTGTATTGTAAGTGGAGATGTTGTTATTTATTTTTTTTTTTCCTTCCCAAGTGCAACCAAAGCATGTATCTGTGCATCATTCATTTTTGTCCTGGACAAGAAAACAGACTTCATTGCTGCTCCACATGCACTCACCTATTTTGGAATTGTGATCTTCTTGTGCTACTTTAAGCTGTCATCTATGCTTCTTGGAATCCAGGATCCATTTGTTCCATTTGAAAATCTCTTCTGTGCCATCTTCCTCGGTGGTGTCTGGGATACTCTTCAGCGACTTCTCACACCTGCCAGTAAAGGAGACCAAACATCTGTTAGAGGTGATGCTACAAAGAATGGAAAATCAGACTCTGCCAAAAAGAAGGAATGAATCTGTTGAAATAATTAGCTTTGTCCAAGAAAAATAAGTAATGACACTTTTGATCTTTTATAACATTTTCTAACCATTGAGACTGAATATATCCATTCATAAAGCTATTGTTTTTCTTGCAATATCATACTAAAAATCAAGATTACATAGCTAAGAAAATTTTCTTGTTTTTTTATAAGGCAAATCTTCAAATGCTTAGTGAAATCTCATATGGAAATAAATTTTATTTTAAGACATTCTAAAAAGCAATAGCATCACTAGAAAATTTTTCATGAGAGGGCAAATTTAAAAACTCAAAAGTTTCTATATAATTTATAGAATCTTGCTTAATCATCACAACCATCTAATTAATCATATCAGTTATATGGTTAATTAGTTGATTGTGATGATAAAGCAAGTTTCTGTATAAACATTTCTAGCAACACATTTTTCTGCATGAAATTTGAGTCCAGGAAAAATAACATGACCCATTCCATACAAACACAAATCCCAGGTTCAATCCCAGGTCACACTTACCAATCTAGCCATTCAAAGTTTTCTGTGGTTTTCTCCAAATTCACATAAATATGGACTAGGACCCCTTAAAAAGACCCTCCTCATGGAGGTCATTCCACCCATAGGCCTAGGGTCCTAGCATAGTTTATTAGCCTTAATCCACACCACAACAGCTAACACAAACTTGACTCATAGAAAAAATGTCAGTTTGACTCTGATTGGCTCTGTAATATATATATATATATTGTCAAATTAGGTAGTTATCAAAACTTTAATGATATATTTTCAAAGCTTTAAATTAATTTTTTTTTTAATAATTTTTTTTTATTGATTACAGTTTTCCAGGAAAAGGCAAGTGCTCTGACTTGTCCCTATATACCGATGCCCATGTAAAAACCATATAGTGAAAAAAAATATTACAATTTTGTTATTTTATAAGATTGTTGAAAGGTTAAACCTTAATTAGAAAGTAAAATTTAAGAGAGTTTATTTGTAGAAATGTTGATACTTTCATCATAGAAAACCAAATTCTTAATAATTAGCATAAGAGGAAGCATCTGAAAAAAACAGAATATTTTAAGAAATTGAAACAAATGTACTTGCATTTGTTTCAACACACATATTATAAGTCAAAATAATTATTTTTATATTTAAAAGATATATTTTAGGTCAAATTGAGGGGAAAAGGATCATGCCAAGAATCAAACTTGTGTCCCTATCATAATGTACCAATGCACTACCAACTAAACCACCTGGTCAACATTTAACAAATTCACAAAACAAATAAGTAGTTCTAAATTTCAAATATGCACATAATGCTAATTAAATTTGACTTTGTGAATACTGAAGCAGTTGGTAGAACATTTGTAATAACACAGGTTTGATTTCCTGTCTGGTTGCTTTCCACATTTAATACAAATTCAAGCTTCCTATTAAATTATATTGCTTGTATCTTATCAAAGTTGTAGTTTCTAAAAATCAAAGAATATTATACAGGGTGTTTATAAAGTCCCGGACCCATTTTGATGTTTAATAACTCATAAAATAATAAAGATTAAATAAAATTAATAACATAAATGGTTAGATAGACTCAAAAAGTTTCATGACCCTTGTCAATGAACTTCCACGTGTGCCCCCTTCGTCGCACGGAGAATATCAAGTCGATAGTCAATTTCACGCCAGGTAGCGGCAAGCATGTCGGCATCCACAGAGGTTATTGCGGTTGTAATTCTGACTTTTAGGTTATCAATGCTCGACACTCTCCTCCTGTAAACATTGTCCTTTATAAATCCCCAAAGGAAAAAGTCCAGCGGCGTTATATCAGGTGATCTGGTTGGAAAAGGAATTGGACCTCCTCGCCCAGTCCATCTTCCTGGAAAATGGTCATTCAAAGAACTACGAACGATGGTACCCCAATGAGGTGGTGCACCATTTTGTTGCAAAAAGACATGTGGCTGAAGCTCTTCTAGTTGTGGAAATACGAAGTTTTCCAACATGTCTAAGTATACGACTGATGAGACTGTCTTTTCTGTAAAAAAGAAAGGCCCAATGACCCGGTCGTGCATTAGTCCACACCACCAGGGCTGCCAACAACTACGCAATTGGCGTAGTAACTACGCTTTAGCCTGCTTCTACTACACTCTACGCATCGTATACTTAAAGCTACGCTTTTCCTTTCCCCATCGTCATCTTGTTTACAATGAGCGAACTCCGGTTTCACCACGGATTAAAAAAGTATAATATAAAACTGAATAGTGGCAGACACTGGGAAAAAAAAAAAAAAAAAACCCTATCTTTTTTCTTTCTTTCTTTTCTTTTTCTTTTTTTCCATCGCAATCCAATCCTTATCAACTTTTAATTTTGCATTTCCAACAGTTGCCGCATAAAACATTATTCTTTGAATTTTATTTTTTATGTATGAAAGTGCTTCTTGAAAATATAAAAATAACAAATCTAACTTTTACAATCTAGTTGAAGAACCACATGCTACATCGTAAATACTCATAAATAAATAGTAAAGAAAAAAAAAAAAAAAAACATTCTACTGCTAGGCATTGCGTAATCGAAATATTGCTGACTCAGAACGGGAACAAATATTTGTTTACATTAGCTGAGAGTGTGCTTAATTAAAACCGCAAGCACAGACACCGCAAGCTGAAGGGGGGGGGGGGGGAGAAAGAAACCGAATGCTATGATTATCTTCATGGCTATGATTATGCTGTATTTTGATTTTCATTTAAACTCTATCAATGTTTCAGTTATCTTAATGCTTAATAAGTCGCTAAAAAATAATACTTTCTAACGAAAAAAATTGTTTATTTTAATTATTTATCGATAAAAATAATGGATTCAAAGTTACTGAACTTTAAGTACGATTGACAACGCAAGGAAACTAAGACCAGGAAGCGCTATCTTCCGTGGGAGACTTTCTAAAGTGTCTGAAGCCTTAATCACGCGAGTTTTGGAGAAAACAGTATAAAGTCGGAACTTTAACGGAGGAATTGTCCTCTGTAATAGGAAACTTTCTTAAGTGTTTTAATATACAAGTTTCTGAAAAAATCATGGAAAATTTCGAACTTTATCGTACCAAGTATCTACCGTTGGAGAAAGAAAAGAATATTTCCTGTGCTTTTTCTTAGGATAACTGAATACGCGATAACTTAGTTTTTATAGTGCGTGGGTGATTCTAAGAAATTTTCATATCTGAAAATGGGACTTTCACAAAAATCGTCGGATTTAAAATGGATTCATCACAAAAATAGCACAAGAAAATTGCGTATTTTATAAATCAGCCGCAAAAAATGACATTTCAGTAATAAAAAAAAAAAAAAGCTGATTTATGACTAAATAATTAGACATTTTTAGAAAAATAACATCTATTTTAGCAATTAGTTTACGATTACGTAATTTTAAAAATTAGCTGTAAAATAATTCCGTATTTCTATAAAAAGCCACAAAATTATACTTATAATGTAAATCATGTTTGAAAAAAGCAAGAAATTCATCGATTAGCATCAAAATAAAGCCTTTTTCAGCGATTAAACATAAATTTTGTTAATTAGCGGTGAAATGATTGCGTATTTCCGTCATCGGCTACAAAAATATCGCGATTTACTAAAATCAACTGGGGAGAAAAAAAAAAAAAAAAAAAAAAGCCTTTATTGGCTAGCAGCCAAATGATAGAATATAAAACGTAAATTTTTGATTATTAGTGGGTAAGCGATCCCGTATTAGCGAAAACTACTTCAAAATTATTCCCGATTTCCGAGATTACACTTTGAAAAAAAAAAAAAAAAAAGGAAATTTCACTGATTAGTGGCAAAATAGTTGAGTATTTAAGATTCAGCTTTTAGATGAACGTATTTTGCATAGATTAGTAGCTAAATAATAGCGTGTTTCGGCAATCGGCCGCATAATAATCGCGTATTTTAGGATTTACCTTTAAAGAAGAGTGAATTTTATCAATTAGAGCAAAATTATAGTATATATTAGCAATTATTTGCTATTAAACGTAGACTTTGTAAATTTGCAATGAAATAATTACGAATTTCGGCAATCGGTCGTAAAAATATTGCGAATTCTGTCAAATACGAGAAAAATAGCATATTTATTTAATTAATGATAAAAACGTAATTCTCCCCCCCCCTCTACGGAAACTCGATTTTTTAGGTATATTTAGCAATAATCTTAAGGGGGAAAAAAAAGTTTCAGAAAAGCTGATGGCTGTCAGTTTGCACAGAAAATGAATTTAATGTTGTACAATTTCAATCCTTTTCCATCCTTAATAACAATGATTATTTTATTGTAGATTCAGTTTTATTACATTTTCTAATATCTAAACTATTAAAATTGTACATTATTTTGACTTTTGTTACTCCAAAAATTTAAGATTTTGTTTAAAAAAATCCAATTTTTGTATCTGTTTGAAGTATAGCAATGAAATTATTTTCACATCAATTGTCTTGTTCTTGTAATTAAACAAGTTTCTTTTGAATAGGCATGCACTAAATGTTTGATTATTACTGAATAATGAATATTCAGTATATTGAATAACTAAAAATTTGATGCATACCTACATCTTACCTTTTTTTTTTTTTTTTTTTTTTTTCTTCACTTAATTTCGTATGATTATTGCTAATTTATTTTTGTTAGTAGTTTCTTTCTTTCTTTTTCTTTTTTAATTTATAAAATTGCTCCTCAAAGTAGCCGAAATGCTCTTCAAAATTTCTCTGAATACTCCTCAAACTGTTTTTGAAAAGTTGGCAACCCTGCATATTAGTGTATTATATTAGAATTAGTGTATTTTCATGTATCCATGTTAATATAAAAGGTAAATTTGGATAAAATTTCTATTATTTTTGAATGTTTGATTATTAAAAATCAATAAATTTCAGAAAGTAAGTCATAATGTAAACAAAAGATTTTATGCTTATTTATATTTTAAGTATTTTCTAATTTTTTAGCGACTACACTTTGTAGCTTAAAACTACACTTTTTTTGCTTTTTAACTACACTTTAGCACTCCCAGAGGTTGGCAGCCCTGCACCACACATTAACCTTTGGGGAATCCCTTTGTGCCTCACGGTATTCATGGGGGATTTCAAAAGAGTCAAAGAGTCAGAAAAGTCAAGAGAGAGAAAAATGCAATTAATAAGCAGACGATATTTAGAAAAATACAGATATTTAGACTGGAAAATGAAATTATCTGAAATTAACCACACGCGCAGACGATATTTACAAAAGTAAAAATATTCAAACCTGAAAAGAAAATATATGAGTTATTCCATCAATAAATACAATAAGTTTGTTTATATCTTCATTATTTTATGAGTTATTAAACATCAAAATGGGTCCGGGACTTTATAAACACCCTGTATAATTGAAATTGTAGACATATACATTGTATTTGTAGTTATTTTACCTGTGTGTGATTTTTTTTTTTTTTTGTTCCTAAGTGATTTCTTTTTATTTTCTAGATGATCATGGAGCACAATTTTTGCACCATAATCCAGACGAAAACGGATGCTACGTAGAAGATTTTATTTAAATTACACTTTAATACTTGTTACTATTTTATTTTAATTGGACTATTGTGATATGTTATTTTAGAAGGGGGGAAAAAAGGAGGGGGGTTACCAAAAATGTGTTCTTTATTCAAAGAGGTAGATATTTTTATTTGAAAATCAACTTCTTTTTCTTTTTCTTTTTTTTTTTTTTTTTATTTTATACATAAAATCAATTTTATTTATTAAATATGTTTTTTGTTACATAATTGCTCAATGTTATACCAAAGCCCAGTGACTTTTTAGTTTGACGTTCATACCAGTTGTGTATGAATAAATCAATGTTTTAGATTTTTATTTTAGTTTCTCATATTTTATTTATTATCTGAAACAGCAGTACTTAGTTGTTAGAACTTTTAAAAATATTTTATTATTTATATAATACTATGAAATGTCTAGTCACACTAATTCATTTGTTAACATTTTTTTCAAATTCTCATTATATACAAAAATGTGGCAAGTTTTTTACAACTCAAAACATATTATCGAATATGAAAAATTTGTCTTACAGCAGGAATTTTTTCATGTAATATTTTTTGTAAATATATTTATTTGGTAATGAAATTTATTATTATTATTATTATTTTAATATATAAATTATTGTTTCAGCCTGTGTTTTAATTGTTAAAGACATTGTGCATCAAAAATCATTTGCTTAATCCATTTTAATCAATTTTCTGTGATTGATTTCTTATTTTCAAATAAATTAGCATAAGTACATTTTTACCCATATATATTTTATAAGTCACTACTAAAACTTATGTTTGGATTGTTGCCATTTTCCATTCCTTATAGAATATGAATCAGTCACTTAAATGTTCTGAATTTGACATTAATTTTAACATTTCTTTTTATGCATTATCACTTTAACTCTAAACGATTCATGATTGTTGATTTTGCTACCACATGAGCAGTTCTTTTAAATTTACATAATTTTTATTTTTATATAGGGAACAATGTTTTAATGTAATATTCACATATTATATTGACTGAAATATCATATATTGATAATTGAAAATTTTGTAGAGAAAGGAAAAAATAAATAAATAAGAGGGGAAAAAAGTGAGAAAAGAAATAAGAACATAAAAAGCACTAATTCAAGCATGTTTACTTTTGAAAATTGAAGAAGCATTGTAAATGAAATTGGTATTTTATATATTTTCTAAATCTGTATCATAACTTTCTGAGTATATTTATTCATAAATATAAACAAATACCTACAGAACATAGTAACATATTTATGCTTAGCTTAAGAAATACTATATTGAAACTGAGAATGTGTTACAAAAATCATTATGAAAAATTAGTAAAAAAGTATACATTTAGAATATTTCTTACTTTTATTAATTGACCAAAACCAAAGATTTTTTTTTTTTTTTTTTTAGAAATCTTTTGTCTAATGTAATATACTGTATAACATTTAAAATACCAAAAATACATATTTAAATATTATCAGTGAAATTGAAATTGACGAAAAAAAAAAAAATTAGCATAGCTTAAGAAAGGAATCATATAAAGGACTAAAAGTGGTAAATATTGCTGTCTGCTGGCACAAAGATGAATTTATTTTCTGAGAAAGTTGAAAATCAAACTCGTAATTACAAATTTATATTGTTAATAAAAAAATAATAAACTTTTTTATTTGTTTTTTTACTTAGAAAGAAATTGATCAAGAAAAATAAGAATTTTTTGAGATGGATAGTAGATAGTGAAGTCATTACTGGTTTGAATACAATAGTTATTGACATTTACACATTTTGAAATATGTCTTTATTTAAACTCATTAAATTTTAGAAGTAAACTAAGATTTTAAAGATTAATCAGAATTTCTTGCCTTTTATTAATTATGCAGATCTTAGAAAAGTTTTTCTTCCTCTTTCATATGAAAAATAGGTAGGTAGAAATTCAGCCTAGCATTAAGCAATCATATCAGAATTTTAGCAGACAGGTGGTTTTTTAAAACAATAGAAGAAGCATGTGATCCTTATGCAGAATAGTACAATCATAAATTAAGTGCAGTTGAACTTTTTTATATTACAGAGAATTATCAACAATGTATGTGTTTATTCATATTTAACTGTGTTTTGTCTTATTTTTTTTTTTTAGATTTTTTTATCCTACAGAAACATAGAAACTATGTTGTATTGTGATTGCCATTCATGGGTGAAAGTTTTCCGTCCTGTGACAAAAATTTGAATTTTTTATCTTTAGAAGAAATACTTGGCTAAAAAATTTATGTATGTTAAAGTGAGCATAGTTTGTTAGATATGCATTGTAAAACGAAGAGAAAAGTGTTTTCTAAAACCAAAAATGTTAATAAAGAAGTTTGATCATGTCATTTTTCCCACAAAAAAAGCCGATATTGATAGTTAGAATAGGGATAGTAGCAAAAAGAGTTTATCATGGAGGTACTATTTGTTTAATTTTCAGAAAGAATATGCTAATTTCAATGTAATTAGTGATATTTTATTGTAAATCCCCATTTTTTGGTTATATATATAAATTATGTCATGGGCAGAAATTAAGATAATTTTTAGATTCAGCATCTTTAAAAATATAAAGTTACACCCACCCCGGGGATTTGGGGGGGGGGGGGGGAGTATGCAGAGCTGTCTAATTTTTCTTTTGTTATAATTAACTGAATAAGACAATATGTAAAAGGTCATTACTGCTTCAGTTGTTACTCATGCAGATCTAGGAATGATTTGGGTCCAAAAATGAAAGTTAAATAGATCGCTAATATTTTATAAATTATTATTATTTTGTAAAGAAATATTAAGGTATTTTTACATACTAAATCATTTTTGAAAATTAAGTTTTTAAATGTCTGAGTGTTACATTATATTTATGTGTACAAAAATATGTTACTTTACCTCATTTCAGTGAAATTTTTTAACTTTCACCCATGTTGCCACCTATATTAATTCAGTTTGCCAACTTTTATTAGCTAGACTTGAAATTCTGTAGTTTAGATCAACAGTTTTCCTTTTACATGTTTCTGTGAAACATCATTATTTGTTGTGCTAAATGTTTATTGTATATAAATGACATTGTTTGTAAAATGAATATTGAATTACAGACAAAATAAAAATATTCAGAAATGAAAGATTAATGTGAAATAGCGTATTTATTCACTTTCTTTTCTTATTTTATTTACCTTTAAAATTTGAAACTTATAAGTCTTATACCAATTTCACCACATAATTTAAATTTTAATTCATCAGAAGTCAAATTGTTATCAAAATCAAATAAATATTGTGTGATTGTGAAACAAAAATCATTCAAGGAAAACTTTCACAATAAAATTTATGTTCGACGACCCAGTTTTCATACTTCCACAGGCAGGACAGCTTTAGTATAGGATCTCCATGATGACTTTTAAATCGTTATCACCATGTTGGCAATGTATTTTATTTATTTATTTTGCCATAATCTCTTGTTAAAGAAAAAAAAAACTGGTACCTATTTTGATTATACTTTTTTTATTGAGTTTTTTAGTCAATTTATGACAAAAGTTCATAAAATATTGATAGGTATAAAATGATGCTTGCAAAAATTGAAAAGCTTCAATTTAAAAAAATACATTTTTCAATAAAATGATCTCATAAGACACGTCATTCTTTTTTCTTATTAAATCGTTGAACTGAGTCCATTTGCTTAAATATTGTCTATTTATAAATCTTTTTATCCTCACGTATTTTATTAATTACTTCACTATTGTATCACTCTGACAAAATTTAATTGTAACTGGTCCATGTTAAAGAAATATTAACATAGATAGTTCATTAATTGTAACCTTTGCCATGGCATGTGGTACTTCTGAGCTAAACTAACAACAGTGCAAATAGTGATTTTTCAAAATCTTGGTGAATATAACTACACTATTACATGCTAACCAATAAATTAAATTAGGCATCTTGTGCTAGTTTTTTGAGGATTATAAAGTATTTTTTAACTTTGGTAGATGACTGTGTAATGTATAATTAGACTTTCATGCAATTTTACATTTACTTATTTCTATTTATTTATCTTTTATTTATTTCAAAATTTAAATATTTTTGAATTCTCTCTTAAAAAAAAAAAAAAAAAAAAAAAAAAACCTGTTAACACATTTTCTCTTTAGGACAACTTCATGATATTCCGAGGATGCCTCAGTGAGATATACTATATGGGTAATTTACATGCTATTTGATACATTGCATTGCAGAAAAAGCTTTTTTTATTATTAATATTATTTTAGCAGTAATATCAGTAGTTTTGATAGCACAGGCATCAATGCATGTAAAACTAATTTCAGTCTAGTGATTATTTTCTAGTCTGATAGAACATAGAGGCAGGGCTCACAACTAGTCTATAAATTGTATAAAAGTCTTGAGTGTATTTTTAAAAATTAGTCTATAAAGTCTATATTTTTAAGAACTTCCACATTAAAAAATATTTTTCCAGTAGATACACATATAAAATTGAAGTGAATACGCATATAAAATTTTCAGATGTAATTTTTATATTTTTCTCCCTTTTTATATATGACTTCTTTTATAATTTCCACCAATATTACCAATTAAATTGTTGTTGGTATTATTTTGGTATCTTGTAATGAATATAATATTGATAATTATACATCCTTCTCTTATCTTCAATAAATAAATTGTGTGACTTGTTTTATATATATATATATGTATGCATGTATGTACTTGTCTTGGGCATCTCGGGAATGGCTCTAAAGATTTCGGTGAGAGTTTGGGTATGGGGTTTTTTG
Source organism: Salticus scenicus (assembly GCA_963930645.1). Taxonomy (NCBI): domain Eukaryota; kingdom Metazoa; phylum Arthropoda; class Arachnida; order Araneae; family Salticidae; genus Salticus; species Salticus scenicus. Next base: position 271,332,779 of record OZ005658.1, read on the forward strand.
GGAGGAAAATTCGTGTTTGCTGTTAACCCTTTATTGGTCAGTTGCAACAGTGGCAGAAATTGAATTTACTCTGAAATAAATTATAACATATTCGATGCTTGTTTGGGGTTAAATGTTTTTAGAGAGCTCAATCTTTAGGAAAATTCACATTCACTATGAACCCTTTATTGACCAATTGCAACGTACCATAGAAATTGGGTTCACTTGAAAATAGATATAACAGTTTTGATGAAAGTTTAAGGTTAAGTGTTTTTTGGGGTAATTTATCGATTGGGCTTATCCTGATTTTCAGGAAAATTCGTGTTCATTGTTAACTCTTTATTGAGCAATTGCAACAATATAGCAGGAATTCAGTTTATTAGGAAATGGATATAACAGGTTTGATGAAAGTTTGGGGTTGAGTATATTTTAGGGAGCTAAATCGATTGGAGATATCCTCATTTTCAAATTCGCATTCGCTGTTAACCTTTATCAGCCGGTTCCAAATTACAACAGAAATTGGGTTTAGTTGGAAAGGGATGCAATGATCTTGATGAAAGTTTTGGATTTAGTTTTTTTCGATGCACAAAATCGATTAGACATATCTTCATCTTCTGGAAAATTTACATTTACTGTTAACCTTTTGACTGTCATTTGCAAAATGTGGCAAAAATTGGTTTTTCTCGAAAATGGATATAACAATTTTGTTGAATATTTGGGTAAGTGTTTTTTTTTTTTTTTTTTTTTTTCTTTTTTGAGTAAAAAATCGATAAACTGTTCGAACGATTTTGATAAGTATTTAAGGTTTGGGAAAGGGGAGGCAAGGTTCTGACAATTCAAACTGAATTTTCCTTATCTTCAGGAAAGTTAAGTTTTACAATTGGCCTTCACTCCGCCAGTTGCAAAATTACAACAGAAATTTTCTAAGAAATGGCTCTACTACTTTTGATAAAAACATAGCTTTAAGGGTTTTTTGAAATGAGAAACCGATCTAATTTTATCTTATTTTCATGAAAATTAGTGTTCACTGTTAACCTTCATTTGGCATAAGGCAAAATATGACAGAGACGTGGTTTTCTAAGAAACTGTTTGAAGGATTTTGATAAAAATTTAAATTTAGGGAATTTTTGAGTTTACAATTGAATTGTAAGTGTAAAAATCTGACATTCTCTTTAGAACATTTAACGTTTACCTTTTTTTTTTTTTTTTTTTTTTAAGTACTCGAATGATCTTGTGTTTTGAGATGACATGATGACATTTCGAACTAAAATAGCCTTCATCTTCATTTTAAATTAGAATTCACTTTCAACCTGCACACTACCTGGAAGAAATGCAGAATAAACTTCATTTTTTTAGAAATTGCTAAACAATTTTGAAAGAAAAATTGTTTAAAAGTTATCTTTTAGCTGAAAAACAGTTTCACTTACCTTATTCTTCCGAAAAATTAGCCGTCACTGTTCTAGAATAATGTGTAGTAGAAATCTTTTAGAAAACTGCTTGAATGATTTTGATATAAAATTATAGTTAGAGATTTGATATGATAATTCGATTTGAATTTTCCATATCTTAAGGAAAAAGAGCTTTCTGTGGTAATGCATACTCTTCCCTGGTTAAATAAATAATAAATGCAGGGGTCTGTCCAGACTTTTCTGACAAGGTCCTGTTTTTATGAAATTGTGAAAAATTCTACACATAGTTTTTCAAATATAAAATCAATATGAAAATGAAGTTCTTCCAAACTTTTTGGCTTGGGTCCTTCTTTTGTGGAATTGTGAAAAATTTAATTTTGCAAAATACAATTAAGGTTTCATTTTAGACAATGACAGTTTATTTTTATAGAGCTAAACTCACACATATGCATAGAAACCTTTTACAAATTAAAAATTGAATATCAGCTTCTCTGAGGCAAAAAACAAAGCACATTCGATTATTCGGGCAGCCTGTTCGTTCCATGGTGAATAAGTTTTTGAAATGAAAAAGATTTATCAAAGGTCTATTTTTAACAGGAAAAATTTTGTGAAGGGTCCTAGGATATAAAATTTTGTGAATGGTCCTTTTTCAGCATAAGTAATTTTGTGAAGGGTACTTTAATGGACCCAGATTTACCTCTGAACAGACCCTTGAAATGTCACTATATCTACATGATGAATGATTTTAACAGTGAGACCGAGTGAGCTCGGTTATCCAGGTGCTAAAATAAATAAAGAGAAAGAATGCAAGAGGGTATTGTTGGGAGGTAGATGTTTTCTCTTATCTTTTTTAATGTATGTTCAAAAATTAGTTAAGTATTTTATGTACAGGCTGTTCACACATTTTTTAGACGATTTTATTTCGCAATAAAAAAGTCGTTTGCATGGAGAATTTTATTTTCACAAGTTATATTTTGGAAGTTTTATTTATCTTCTGATATTTAGAATTTTTGTTTAGATGCAAAAATGCGCTTTTAAAATGGCAGTGGATGGAAGGATAGGTTTCCGCTCTTTCCAAAGATAGTTTTTAGTGAAATCTTTATGAAAAGCATTTATCAGGAGAAAAATGGAAAAATGTTGCAACAAAAGATGAATCTTGGGTCTATTTAAGTGGTTGCAATAAAAAAAGATCAATTTATTATCACAAAAGTGGAGAAAAAAAAAAATTTGCTACATGGCTCAAAGCATCAAAAGAGAGTTTTTCTAAAGGATTTATGATTGCCAGTGGTTTTTTCATACAAGTGCAAGATAAAAGCAAAAAAAAATGTGACAATGTCAAAATCAACTCTAAATACTCGAACATATTTTAATTCCAATTTTTAAAAATGAAAATCCAAATCTTTATCCACAATGCTATCAATCTGTTGAACTGCATCAAGACAAAACAAGCAGCCACACATCGCAATCCACAATTGTTTTTCTAGAAAAAACTGGAACAAAAAATAGGAATTAAAACCATACCCTTCACTGACATTCCTGCTAAATCTTCTGATGTATCACTGTTGGATTTTTGTGTTTTTCGACTCTTAAAATCAACATTATCCAAACACCGACCTACAACACTTTGTGGACTCTGGAAAGCCGTTCAAGAGGAGTAGAAAAATATACCTCTTCTGATATTATAAAAAGCATTATTATCATAGAAATTATGATGTAGAATGTTAGTTAAGAACAAGGGCTATCAAACTGAACAAATAAAACACGAAATATGAGTGAAATTGCTTCAGTACACTCCATCAAAATCGTCTAAAAAATGTGCGAACAGCCTCTGTATAGTAAAGTTCTTTACATAAAAATCTTAATTTGTGTATCATCATTACAGTTATTTCGTCTATTAAGTTTAGTTATTAATTTATTTAGTGTTAGTCTATTAAGTCTATATATTTGTGGTAAAAACTTGTTGTGAGTCTTGTAGAGGACAATTTTTTTATTGCAAGCAAATGTCCAAGGTCCTATATTTATTTATTTTTTCTATATAACACTAAAAATAGCCTAGAAAACTTGGACGATGATTCGGCACATAATAATACGAAGGAGGATGAGACATTGGAAGCAAATAATGAAGAAAGTGACGAAGAATGCGTCATAATGCATCGGAGAAAAAGATTTTGGAGTGATTCTTCTTCTTCAAAATCGGAAATGGAAGAGTTTGTGACATCTGATATAAACAATGAAGATTGTGATGAAGAAAGCATCATAATCAGGGGTTGAACTCTCTGCCCTTTTTTCAGGACACTCTCATAAAAGAGAAATTTTCAAATTTATTGCTACCACAATATTTTTAAAATAATTTCTACCCTGTATAATCATGGCACATTACAATAATTATACCTGAAGTATTTCTGCGTGAAATTAGTGATGGCAAAAAAGACGAAAATTTCTTATCTCTGAGAATGTCCTGAAAAAAGGGTGGAGGGTACGTCCCCTGGTCATAATGCACCGAAAGAAAAGATTACGAATACTGAGTGAATCTTCTTCTTCATCTTAAGAAGAAAAAGAGCTTAGTTTTACTGATATTTCCCTGACAAAATCATATTATAAAGCAAAAAAAGTTTTTTTTTAAATACCTGAATCTAGACACGTACCTTCTTCAGATGCGAAACCTATAGCCTATTTCAACTTATTTTTTACTATATCACTGTTCAAAACTATCGCAAAAGAAACAAACAAATTTTCCCAATGCTTCCCAATTTTTGAATTCACAAATTTTATCGGAAAATTCACTGGCAAAAAGGTGGATGCTAATAACAGTACAGGAAGTTAAAGCATTCATTGCAGTCTTATTGGAGATGGGTATAACAAGATGACTAACAGTTGACAGTTATTGGAAAAAGGATTCTAGGCAGATACCATAGTTTGGGAGAATGTTTTCCAGAGATAGGTTCCTATTGATCTTGAAGTTTTTCCATTTGGTCGACAACGGACAATTAGCTGAATCAGGCCATCCAGAATATGACTCATGTGGCAGGTTCGATATGCTTGTCAAACATGCAAATTCTGTATTTCATCAGCACTATGTACTACACCAACAATTATCTATTGATGAGTCGTTAGTTGGTGCTCACTGCCAGTCATCAATAAAACAGTATCTCTCAAATAAGAAGCACTAGAAATGGGGAATAAAATTTTGGATGTTGTACGACTCCATTACAAGGGTACTTGGGATTTTCTGCTACAAGTATTACTCGGGATTTTTCTGCTACAAAGGAGCCAAAAATACAGAAGATAAAGCTTTGATTAAAAAATATGGTCTTGGGTTTACAGTAGTTCAAAAATTGTTATCAGAGGGAAATTATCTAAACAAAAGCTACCATTTGTTTACGGATAATTTTTACACAAGTTTACGTTTGGCCAAAGCACTATTGAGAAAAACATACATAACTGGAACTGTACGACGGAATAGAAAAGAAGTTCCTCTAGAAGCTAAGAAAGTCAACCTAACTCCACCTGTCACAACTTTTCTTACGGGACACGGTCCCTTTCTTGCATACCTCAAAAGATTTCACTGCCGACGTTCACCTCTGTGTCCTTGCGGAGAGGAGGGAACTCCAGCCCTCTATTATTTCAGATGCAGGCTCACCTCTTCTTTTCACCTTAGAAATCCTTCTCCTAGACCTCAAAATTGGTTAGATAGTATAGTCACACGTAATAGTCTCATCATAAAACTTAATAAAATCTTCACTCTTTTAATGGACCTATCAAATCTTACTGATTAATATTCTCTGCTTTTCTCCTGCCTCTTTGCCCATATGCTCAATTTGCAAGTGCCATTTGAAAATAAAAAGATTCACCAGCTCATCAGTTCTACCAGTTCATCAGCTTCTGTCTGCAATTGTTAAGAACTCTAGCCTGACTACAAGAGTTATGAAATTCTCTCTCCAGTTATCCTTATGGAAATTAGTGCAACAATATTCAACAAATAATACTTATTCTGGGTGAGTGGGGTCTGCTCCCTGTTCAAATCTTTTGTTTTCTGTTCTGAATCATCACCCACTGTCGGCTCTAGGCTAAGGCCTGACAAATTATGTATTTTTTTTTTTTTTTTTTTTTTTTTTGAGTTTTTAAATTGCAAGTAGTTCCCTTAGAAGCACTCAACATCGCTCCAAGAGTGATGAGCAGGGCCCTGCTCACTGTTTAATATAGGAGAAGTTAAATATTTTGCATGTGGAAATGTTTTGATGTGTTCTTTCAAGGACAAAAAATCCAACCCATATCCTGTGATACTAATTTCATCAAATTCAGATACCAATAATGTGGCCATCAAAAGGAAGAGAGGAATTTTTGAATACGAAAAAGAAAAACCAAGCATGATCCACGACTACAAAAAATTCATTGGAGGAATGGACGAATTAGATAAAATGTTAAGGACCCTCAAATATTGGGAAAAGGTTGCTTTTAATATATTTGGAAGAATGGTATTGAACACCTACACTAAGCAACAAAAAAAAAGGCCGCACTTGGATATTTTCCTTTTCCCTTTTTGCGACCGCCAATTTTATCATTTAAAAAGCACACTAGCAGGTGAGCCCATAGGTTCAATTCGTTATGCCCAGAAATTCAATTTACTTTGGAAATAGAACAAAACAAATTCATGGCACGCCTATGGGCTCACCTGCTAGTGTTTGCATAGCAGAAATTGTTATACAGTTTTTGGAAAATAAAATAAATGATAGATTAAGTGAATTTTTTTTTTTTTTTTTTTTTTTTTTTTGGCAGAGATACGTAGATGACATTTTCTTATTAATTGAAGAAAAACATATAAATGAAGTCGTTACTTTTTCTAATTCGTTATGCCCAGAAATTCAATTTACTTTGGCAAGAGAACAAAATAACAGTTTGCCTTTTCTTGATGTTCTTGTTGAAATTGCAGTCTTCCGAACTTTGGTCAATAGAGCTTGTTCAGTTATGCAGTAACGAGACAATTTTTAAGTTGGAAATTAAAAGAATTTTTCAGGATTTAATAAATAACGATTATCCTCTTAATTGGTTAAAACAAATTTATCGTGAAAAAATTATCCGCTTCCCCTCTCCTTCGTTTCCTCCTGCAATTTCCCCTCTACTTCAATGCAAATGAAAAATTCACTAATTATTAAGAACAATTATATTTATATGCCATATTTTGGTTTTCCTTCAGAATTTATTTCTAAATTACTTAAACCACATAATATTTATACTGCTTTCCGGCCAATTAAACAATTAAAAAACGTCCTTTTTAACTTTAAACCCATAACTCCTTCTCTGGATTTAACTGGAGTAATATATTTAATACCTTGTAAAAATTGCAAATATGTTTGTATAGGTGAAACTGGCTGTACAGCAAAAATTAGACTACAGGAACACAGACGATCTTTTAAAAATTGCAACCAAAATTCTAAAATTGTAATCCAATCATATTCCTGACTTCGATAATATAAAAATTCTAAATTCTGGTTTTTGATAATTATAAATTGTGTATTTTTCTTGAGAGCTGGCACACTGGCTCCTCAATATTTGGTACTCCTTTAAATTCCTTGAGTATTCATGTAATGTTTGCATATTATGTTGTAATTACTGATGATGAAACCCAGACGGGTTTCGAAACGTCTAGATTTTAATTGTTTTTACATGTATATTTTGTTTTTAAATGTATTTTAACTTAAAATTTTTGTCTCATAAATAAAACATTTTTTTTTTTTTAACTTAAAAAATATCACTAGAAGACGACATCAATTCTAATAATTGAAATCAATTAAATGTAGTTCTTTCGAAAGAGAAATATCTAATGTGATTTTCGACGCATCAATTATTACAGCACTTGTTTCATAATTTTTAAAATATATATCTTTATATTTGTGAAAGAAGTTGGAAAAAGAAAAGAATTTGCGGAGTCTCAATAAAATCTTATCAAAAATACCCCTTCACTCGCTGAATTGCATATTTGGAAAACTATATTAAAATTGGATTTTTTCACTGCTCTTAAATTTTCGTAAAACATTGTGTGTGAACAATTATTAATGGTAAAACACGTTTTTTGTTTTTATTCATCCTTTAATGATACTTAAATTGGCCTTTTACATACACTAGAGTAAGGTGTGATTTTCATTAATTAGATGTGTTTTTATAGATCATTAGAAAATTTCCTATTTTATTTCTATAGAAAGAGCTATCAAGGGTAAATGATTTATGCATAAAAATATACATTTAAATATGCTCTTTCGATTGCTGCTTACTTGGATTTTTTGTATTTTTACTGCACGATGTGGTTTTCCAGTTGGGCATGATTGGGTTTCGAATTTTTTACAAAACTGAAATTAAATATTTACACCGGAAAAACTTTTATTGAGGTTTGAAATACAGATAGCAATTTAAGGGCATGTTTCAGAAAGTGCTTCAACATTAAAACGGTTCAAGTACCAAGGATATCCATCGAAATTTTTTGATTGGGTTTAGTTGGTGCAATGTTAATTTTGTGATTTTTATTCAATAAATGTGTGTCACAAGATAGCACATAATTGTGTGCATCAGCAATTATTGTTTTCCTCATGTATCTTTTTCTTAATTTTCAGTAGTTTTCTTAATACCTGGGTGAGAAGTATGAGCTGTTCAAAGTGCTTTCTTTTTCAAGGAATCAGGCAAAACTGCCCTATGTAAATCAATATTTTCTGGAGAGAAAAAACTATTGTAGCATAAATTATTTTGAGTATTAATATAATAGCCTTTTTAATGTTTATTTATTTATTTTTTATTTTGTTGAATGTTTTGAAAAATCTTTCTCAACACAGTCTTTTTCTGTTGTTCAGTGAAGCTTGTATTTTCAGATATTTCTAAACAAGTATCACTAATGATTCTGTGTTAAACAACACAAATTTTATTTCATATTTTGCATTTGTTTCAGTATGCAAATTAGTCTCTTGGTCAGTAATCAGGACTATTTATTGTGAAAATATATCGGAATTATTGTTTAGGTTGTCTGCTAGTGGATTTGTAGTTCTACTTAGGTAATCAGTGAGGACATTTATCTTTTCCTGCAATATGTATAAATTTAAAGGAAAATTCAGATATTTCTAATTGCCGATGTGTAATTGCATCTGCAGGTGATGATAACATATTTGTCTAAAGGCTTTGCATTACTTAAGAGGAAGAAATGCCTTCCAAAAATATAAGATTTAAACGTATTTAGCCCTTTATATATTGCATACAATTTTTTTTTTTTTTTTTTTTTTAAGTTTATTTACTCCTAAGTTTACACCCTGTTTTCCTAGGAACTGGACTTCTTAGAGTTGTTTCCCTTTTAGTCGGCATTTTAGATATATGGCTGCTATAAACCATTTTGAAATTCTTTTGTATTTTAGTATCAACAAAGGCAACGATCAGTCTCTAGATGACTATCTTTAAGTGATTCCCTTTTATCTCCTCCATTCATACTTACTACACTTAACACTAAGATCTATACTTAAACATTTAGTGTTCATTATCCTATTACATATTTCTTTTTATCTAGAAATAATGTAATCCTTTTATTATTATTAGTATTAATGTGTAATTTTAATTACAACAGCACCATAAATTGCAAAAAGCTCACAACAATTGTTTTGGGTCAAAATGGTTACACAACCCTTCATCATCATAGTGTGTTGCTACTTTAATGCTAAACTTGTGCCTACATTTTATTACTCATGAGGGTTATCCTATTATTACTGAGGGTCATTCTATTTATTTATACAGATGGTTCTGCTTTAGATAATCATTTTGGGGTGGCTTATATTGTTTTTTATCAAAATGAAATTATTCATAGGGCTTCTTTTCATATAAGTGACAACTCCTCAGTGTTTCAGACTGAACTGACTGCTATTTTTCATGCTTTGCTGTGGTGTAATACATCAAAATATAAAAATTTTAATATTGTTTCAGATTCCAGAAGTGTACTCACTGTTATCTCAAATTACTCTTCTTATAATAGTATGGTCGTGAGCATTTATAACTGGGTAAATTATTTTTTTAGCCATGGTAAATCTTTTTCTTTTTATTGGACCTGTGCACATGTTGGAACTTTGGGTAATGAAGCTGCTGACTTAGAAGCTAAAAATGCTACTTCTGGTCCTATCATTTTATTTGGCACCTGTTCTTTTGATAGATGTAAAAGTCGTCTTTTAAAGACTTCAATCCGCTCTTGGCATACTGATTGGTCTTCTTCATTAAGTTCTATTATTCCTACCATTTCACTTAAGCGCAACTGGTCTGATCATTTTTTAATTCAACTTTTTACTGATCATGGTAAATTCCCAACATATTATAATAGATTTCTGCATAAATTTCCCTCTTGTCATTGTGGCTCTGTTTCTGCGGATGCCAAGCATTATGTTTATGATTGTCAGTGTCTTGATGCTCTAATAGCCTTTTTCCTAAAAATTAAAATCAGATTTCTCTTCAGCAATTATTTTCTTTCTGGCGTTTTCGGAACTCCCTTATCACGCTTATGAAGTTTATTGTTCAGAATGAAGCTAATTTATTTATTTACTAATTCAGTAAAAAATAATCATAATAAATTATTTTTTGTTTTACTTTGCTTTGCTTCTTTCTTTCCTTTAGCTACACATTTTTCACAAATCCGGCGGGACTCTACATTAGGCGTCACAAAGTCCTCCCCACAGCCGGGGGCGAGGTGAAGGCCTCTTTTGTCACTTTAGCTTTAAAAATGTACACACACATCACTTTACAGGGACATATTATTTACTTGGAAGGTTCTTGTTGTAGGGCCCTCCCCTTCTTTTATTTATTAATTTTTTTTTTGTTAAAAAAAAAAATAATAATATTTTGTTAGAAATTTTCATGTTTAATGAATTTTCCTAACTTTAGCTTTGTTTTCGTTTTTGGCGTTGATGGGAGTTCCATCTTTTTGTCTCTTGTTTTGTATGGCTGTTTTTGTTCAATCAATGGTTCTTCTTTTCTGGCACCCACACATTTTTGTTTTTGTGTGTCTGAACCTCCTACTTTTTCTGATTTTTGTTTTGTTTTTATGCATATCTTGAGTTGATGTCTGTTTCTTCAGTTGTTTCAGTTTTGGTAGTATCTCCCCTGGTGGAGGTGAGGCCTGAACTATACCACTATTCCTAACAAAAACAACTAAAGCTCTAAACTTAAATCATGTAATGAATTAAAAGCAAACCACTAAAATTTTAGCAGTTTCAATCATGCAATTTTTACACACACTGAATGTAATATTATTGAATAGCTGCAGTAGGAAATTCCCCGAAGGAGGGCACTCACTAATGTTTCTATATAGAAACATTATTTGAGGCATATTTAACACCATGTACCTTCCTGTCAATTTTGAGTCCATCATGTCAAATATTCAATATTACTTTTTTGTTTGCCTGATGCTTTTTTTTTCTTTTCTTCTTACTGTCGCCGTACTATTTTTAACACTAACTAAGAAAGATAACGGGGATGTTATAGGTTGGAAGCCCTTGTTTGTGTGTCAGTTTGTGGTATTGTAACTTCCAAACGAATAGACTGACATCAATGCAATTTTTCTCTTATTATTATAAGAAAACTGATTTAATTGGAATATTTAGTAAAATTCTGTTTGACAGATTTTTTTTTTTTTTTTTTTTAATTAATTAAAGTATAATTTTTCACACAACCAATCAACCCAGTTTAATTTCTTTAATACGCTAGATGTATTTATGCAGGCAACAGAATTGAGAGGATCACTCAAAACTTGGAGTGCCTGCCTAGTGCAGCAGACACTATTTTCAAAGTTTGAATCAGAGCCAAGTTTTAGAAAGGAGACTGGCCTGGCAACTCTGAAACCCCTATGGTGCACTACCTGAATTTTGCCTGAACTCCAAAGAACTCGGTTACCGGTGGAAATGATAGGGATCGCTTTACAAAAATATTTTTTTATTGCTGAGTAGTATAGGGGTTACATAGTGAAGGAGTACAAAGAACTCACCATGGGGACAAATAAAAAATGAGTTAATACATTAGAAGAAGATACTCGTAAATATATAATATAAAACATAATTAAATGTATACATATAAATAACATAGCAAGTAAATATATAATTGTAAAAGATGCAAAAAAGTGATACAAACATTAAAGGTTAAAATGCATTAAAAGATATATATAGATAAATGTAATAAATAAATATAAATATACAAATCAATTTCTGTGTGTGGAGTGGTAGTAATTAGGAAAGCTGATGACTCTACCAAGCATGGCCCTAGTAGGAATAATCTTGACATCACCTTTGTTAATGATTTTTTAAGTAGATTCTTTAAAGAGTTGGGACGCCACAATTCTTCATAATTAATAGTAGCAACAGCGACAACAGCTTTATCAGCATAATAATTCTGCTTAATTTTGTTATTCAAATCCAGATTGTTAGCATAATAATCGATCTTAGGTCTATTAAAGGTATTCATAGAATTATCATTTCTGACAACCTAGACATCAGCTACCACAGCTAACATGTCTTCAGTAGTAATCAGATCGAGAATTCTAAACCCCACATTGGTTTTAAATCTAGGATTGATTATAACGTTACGTCCTTGTTACTGTTCTGCTTGGTAATATATTTATAATCTGATTGCACCTGTCGATTCTATTTTTGTGAGATTTAGTGCACCCCTGAATAACATGATAAGTAGTTTCTGTATGGTTGCAACCAAATCTGCACATCTTATCATTAGTATTATTCCCTCTGCTTACCCAAACTTTTGAGGAGAGAGCATTGATACGCAACCTAGTAAAATTTATGTAATCTCTCCCACTTAAAAATTTGTCCGGACTATTGATCCATATATTTTGTGAGTTAACCAACCTAGAGACTTCTAAGTCTCTACCATCATTAAAGTTATACAATTTATACCGATGAAATTTCATGACATCCAACCTACTTCTCAACGTGACGCTTTCCTCACGTAACAGGCTTTTACATTTCCTAACTTTATCTTATATGTAATTAAAAAATATATCCGAGAAACCACCAATGCTAATAGGAAAAACATTTAGCCGATTGGCACGAAGTATCGGATACCACCAGCAGCTGGAGCCTGTCATCATACATAGATGGATAAAGAAAGTCATGAGGTAGATAAGATATCTTCTTTAATCAATCTTCTTGGAATAATTACATTTCTAATGGCCCACATCCTTTGCTGGGGTTCAAGAGGGGCTTGCTTAATTTTGCTGCAATAAGCATAGAGAATCGCATCAATATTGGAAGGGGTGCTAATTCCATAGCAATTGAAGTTTACACCCATATATGTAAAAAAGTTATCAGTAAAGCCTACAGCTGGGATAACTTTGCCATCAACTTGCAGAGAATTGAAAGAGGGAATAAACTTTGAAACTCTAGGTATTTTGTCACACTGGAGAATCTTGCATTTATTAAAGTTAAGAAACAGATTAGCATTGACAGGTTCGTGCATAAAAGATTTAATTAAATTTATTATCTCAAATTGAGTAGACGCCACCAAGAGACAACGTCATCTGCATAGGCAAGAGGATTAGTTTTATAGTTATCGGCCATAGGAAACCCCAAATTGTTATTCAGTTTACTTAGTATTTTTTCAATAACTGTATTAAAAATTATTGAGGATATAGGGTCACCTTAATGAACATCACAAGTAGGGCGGATGGTATCTAAAACCCTACCCTTCCACATCAGAAAATTAATAGAATTATAGAAGAAATCCTTTAAATAACATGCAAAAGACATAGGCAAACCCTTTCCCTCGCGTGCCAACCACAGGAAATCCCAAGAAACTGAATCAAAGGCCTTTTTGATATCTAAAAAAGTGATTCTCAAATTTTTGCTTTCAATTTTCATTCATTGATAATGCCGTCAATAGAAAAAAAATAATTGGAAATATCATCAGGCTTGCGGAACCTCATCTGCAAGGGATGATTGTTAAGCTCTTCTATTCTACAAGCAAGAATTTTGTGAAATAATCTTGAAGGGATGCCATTGAAATGGGTCTAAAAATTATTGGGTTCGGTGACATTGCTCTCCTTAATAACAAAACGGTTTTACTAATACATAAAAAATTAGGAACTGTACTACACATTATAAATGAATTCGGAATGAAACATACCAGAGTTCTAGGGACTCTATAGATATCTGGAGAGCAGATGCCAGTCAGGCATACAATTGTTAATTTCATCAATATTAATAAATCTTCAGATGGGATCCACAATACTGACCCTATTACTATTTAAAATGGCTCTAAATAAACCAATAGGAGAAAAAACACTTTTCCAAAAACTAGACATGATCTCCAGAGACATATCAAAACAAGATTTAGCTCCATCTAATATTTCATTAATAGTTGATCTATCAACTGTTGAAACTTTTTTAGATTTTGGCATAATTTCACTTCTTTTAAACTTTATTTGACATGTTTTCATTTGCATGATTAGTTCTGAGAGGTAAATCCATTGAGCTAAAAAATCTTGAGATTTGAAAAACAGTCGAAAACCGAGAAATCAAGATTAATATTAACCAAATTAAAAGTCTCAATAATAATTTTGGATAAAACTTGAATGTTACTTTTGGAGTGAAAATTATTCTTGAAGTTTATAAAAAAGTTATCGAACTTATCATAAAGTTTGCAAGATTTAGGAATTCTTGGAAGTTTGTTCAGTTTGTGAATAATTTTGTTATTCGCAATAAATTGTTCAGTGTGATTACAAATGTCCATCGCAGAGTCATTCATTAAAAATTTATTTTGTTCACAGTTAACTCTAGGCTGAGATAAGTTAACACAAACAGATTTTTCACTGAAATATTAGTTCCCATTAATCACATTAATCTTGCTGTTTTCAGACACAAAGATGTTATTATTGCTATGATGGAAATCATCTTGGCAAGGACTGGCAGAGATATTCATCTTGAAAGATGAAGTAAAATTGGGTTGATTTATGGAAAGATAACTTAAAGACGTATGGCAGTATAGTGTAGCATGTTCAAAAAAAGAGTATGTATAAAGTTGATTTAAGGAAACCATATTTAATAAAGTAAGAAATATAATAAAAGATTAAAGTTACATGCTCATGCGACACAAACAATACAAGTTACCGATACCCATCACAACATTACATTGATTTCACTTCAGTTCTATTAGACTTCATAGTTTAGTTGTAGTATTGCTGCTGTTATACAAAAATAAAAGTTTTGATGAGATTAAAATATACAGTTGCTGCATACTTCCCTCCCAGTGTCAACGATACCTTACAAGTAAGTGAACATCCAGAACGTGTGATCTTTGGTTGCGGTCTTACTATTGGAGGTGGTGAGACACTGTCAGATGAGCCCTTTTCAGATGGAGAATCTGATGTAGTTGGAAAAGGGTGCAATTGCTTATCCTGCAGGAGTCTAGATGAGCCTACTGGCAAGCTAGCTGGTTTCACACGGTCAATAGATACGGGTACAATTTTGCCATTTATGTCCAGATGAAAGACCTTTTCTATCCTGCAAACAACTGAAAAAGGCCTGTCATAAGGTGGTTGAAGTAGACGTCCCACCATATCTTGACGAAGGAACACATGGACGGCAGCTGCTAAATCTCTGTATACAAAAGTTTTGTTTTCCCCCTGGAACTTGGGTGGTATGGGATGAAGTGTCTGCATATGTCCACTTAACTTGCTGACAAAATCTGTAGAAACAATAGTATGCTGCTTAAATTTTAGGAATTCACCAGAGTAGATGAAGAAGGGGGCTCTGGCCTCAACAGGTGGTGGAGCTAGCTACTACACTGTCTGTTGAGACTGAAATTCCCCTTCTTCATCTACTACATTGTTATCATGAAAGATAAGGATGATTAAAAAAATATCTTTGCAATTAATTAAGAGATAATATGAAGAGATTGAATTGTTTTTAAGTGTTTAAACATATATATTTTTTCTGTGGAATTCTATTAAAGAAATCTTTATTCTATGAAAGTCTCAAAAGAGAATTTTTTTTATTTTTTTCTTTTCTTTATTTTTTTTTAATGTTTAAACATCTTTTTATAATATGTGTAAAAAAAAAATTTGTGGAATTTTTACAATTCCTTATACATTGAAATTCTCAAAAGAGAACTTCTTAACTTTAGAAATATATTTACCTTCAGTCTAACTTGGAATCGAACCCAACACTTTGCATTTTACCTTTCGGCTACTGATGCACTCATATTAATCCATTAAATGATGCTATATGGATCTCACTTAAATTTTGGGTTTCTATGTGCATTTCTAATTATATGTAGTTTATTAGAAAAAAAATAAAGAATGAGAAATGAAAGTTAGAAAAAAATAAGAAAGAGGAAAAGTTTAGAAGAAAACTCACCTTGAGTGCCTGGGGATCTGCCCCCCCCCCCCACCCCCCACCCCCACCCCGAGGCCCTGCGGTGCCCCCTTTCGCTCTGTAGAGCCAGGCAGGAGTTGGTTCCTAGTAAAAAAAGAAAAAAAAAACTATGGATGAAATTCTGTTTATGACGGAATTTAATTCAGTACGACAGGACTACTTATATTTGTATTTTAACACCCTTTCAAAAAAAAAAAAAATCTGAAAACACTAGTCAAAATAATCAAGAAGCATTCAGCCGAGGCCCTTTGGCTCTGTGGTCAGAGCACACAACTGCAAACCCGAAGGTTGAGAGTTTGATCCTCACCGATAGGAAGTAATATATATATATATATAAGTTTTTATGGATTTCACAAAATATTTTAAGATAGAGTAAGAAATTAAATGGTAAAATTGGATATTGGCAGGCATTTTCGAAGTGGAACACTATAAATTGGTAACGATGCAAAATGTCAGATTGAAAGAAATAGTCCTGTCGTACTAAAAACAACCTGGTTGTCTTCAAATTAATTTTCATAGGCGCAGAAATTTTTTTTTTTTTATCTTGAAGCTTTCCTTGGTTGTCTTCAAAGATGGAAAAAAATTTTCATAGGTGCAGAAACAATTATATACAGTTGCAGGAACAATAAATTATCCACAAGTTTTTATAGGTGAAAAAACAATATATTTACAAGTTTATGACTATAAATCCACCTGTTGCGCTATTTTGTAGTGGCCATAGGCCAGACTGGTAATTCCATCCTCTAACAAGTAACATTTACCATCGAAAGGCGATAAGCATTTTTTATTTTGTTCAACTGTATATATGTGATGTGATTGCTGTGCTATTCGAGTTTGAATCTCAAAGGAGGATTTTCATGCAAGCTATTATAGTAATCTTGATGATTAAACTTTATTCTTACAATCTGGGTGGACACTCCCTTGGCTCTTTTTTTTATCTTCATAGTAAGATTTTATCGAGTACATTTTGAATTTTAGCCCGATAAACTGGTGTGCGACTTCACCAAAGAGTTCACCTTTATATTTTTCTAATCTTTTTTTTTGTTGTTGTTGTTGGTATTGGAAAACAGTAGGTGATGGATTGAATAATCGTAAAGATCAAACTTACTTTGTGTGTTTTGTTAAAAATGACTCAGTTTAAATATAATAATTATGATTTTATTTTTCTAGAGTGAATTGCTTTTGTATGCTCAACTTGAGCTCCATTTCTCTGGCTGACAGCTCGACAATGCAGTTTCC
Organism: Salticus scenicus; assembly: GCA_963930645.1. Classification (NCBI taxonomy): domain Eukaryota; kingdom Metazoa; phylum Arthropoda; class Arachnida; order Araneae; family Salticidae; genus Salticus; species Salticus scenicus. The sequence goes on from OZ005658.1 coordinate 271,349,796, forward strand.
TCCATGAATTAAACACTTTTATGCAAGTTTCAGGAGAAATATTATTCAACTCTTCATTTAAAACTTTCCAAAGTCCATTAATTGTTTTTGCGTTCCTCGCAAGGAATTTTTGTTTAAGATATCCAAATCCAAAAAAGGTCCATAGGACTTATATCAGGTGATTTTGTGGGAATATCCTTTTCCCTAATACATTTTGGATCCCCTTTAGACCTCAGGTTATTGAGATATTGAGTTATTAAGTTAGCAACATGGCTTGATGAAAAGTAACTTTTTCTTCTTCATTTGGATAAATTCGTGGAATTTCTCTCTCCAAATATGGCTTTAAAACATTGTCAATATAATACTGGGCATTTATTTTCCCATTCTGTGCTTCTGTAAGTCTATGAACACTGGTCTTTTTTACAATTTTTGCGTTCAGTTCTTTATGAATAATTGTATTCATTGTATAAAGAGATATTTGTAGCTGCTTTGCTATTTGTCTTTGGCTCGGCGGATTCAGTTTTAATATTAATTTTTTCACCTTTTTTATATTTTCTTCAGAGACAGCTTTTCTTGTTCTTTTCAAAATGGGCTTTATCTGCCCTTCTAATTTTGCTTGCCTTTTTTTTCTTTTATTTTTTATCACCCACACAACTGTTGACTTCGAAACAGAAATATCAAACTTTTTGACAATATTTCTAGAAGACGCCATCTTCAGAAAAGCATTATATATATATGTCTCTTTCTTCTGTGCTTACTGCTGCCATTATTTTTCAAAAATTTCTAATCTTATATGAAAGAAAATAAAAAAGTTCAATTTTATGACTATAATAATAAAAAAAAAATTATACACAATATAAATATTGCATTAAAATTATTTTTATTATAAGTGAGTCATTTTTAACAAAACAAACTCAGTACAGGAATGTGTCTTCATTTCTTCTTCGAAATGCTCACTTTGGATATGATAAGTCAATGATTCGGTATCTGTGAAGAGTAGATGTGCATGATTCCCAACAACTTCTTGATGAAATTGTAGTGGAAATCATACATTAGGACTTTGGATAGCTCTAATATAGCAAATCCAACATAAATGGGTTGGTTCATCAAAATACTCCACAGCTACCAGATTCTCATCAAATTCTTTGAAATTTCTATAATTAGGAGAAGCAGTTAAAGAGCTCTTCTAGTTGTAGTGCATTATTCAATATTTCTTCTTTTTCTAAGGAATTCTAAGATTCTCTGTAAATTTACCGTAAACCAAATTGTTTAACAGTTTCAAACAAGATTTTTTGAAAATTGTTTTGGCATTTTTTCTATGTTCGGTGTTATGAACTAAGTAGTTTTTGAGCCAAGGAAATTGGTGGAATTCCAACACTTTATTAATTTTCACAAGTTGGAGTCTTTGCTCAAGATAAACCTTTAGATTTCTGTAATGGCAGATATACATTTTTTTAGACTGCAAATTTGGGATGAGTTTAGCACTTCCTTGATATTTTGCTTTAAGAAGATGATTTGCATAATTGGATAGCATATAGTTTGTTTGAACTATCATCTTTTCCAGAGCAAGTGAGTAGTCGTTGTGAGAGTCGTGAAGTTCTTCAGGGTAATCCTAATCAACTTCAAATATATACCCTCTCTCGACATTGTTATTTAATTGAAGAATTTTTTCTTCATTAAAATCTTCTGGGTTTCTCTACTGAAAACAACCGTTCGCTGTCATAAACCTGTGGGAAATTGGCGATACTCTACCTTGAACACCCTGTTCAATAAACATTAACATTTCTGCATCAGTTAAAAGCTCCAGCTCTACCTTGCTCATCTTCAAACAAGCTTGCCATGAAAATCTGGGAGAAGTCACAAGATGCGCTGGGTCAATATTTTGAAGATGTAAATTTCTGAAATTTTGATATATGTCAGCTAAGTGGAGCACATCCGTTTTAACGTATAAGTCATGATAGCTAAATTTCTTAGCTGAAAAGTTTGCCAGACATGTTTGGCATGGTTGTAATCGTCTTGCCGATGGGGGGGGGGGGGGTAGTTTTGTCTCTTCAAATTTTTTAAAACTGTCAAAATATTCATAAGGATAGACACCGTTACGTCAGAGCAATGTCAAATCTGTATTAGATGGAAAGTATTCTCTTTTAAGATGTTGAACTGATTAGCTTAAAACTTTGTGAAAGTTTATCCAAGGAGTCTGACAGAATTTAGAATGAGTCTATAAATCGCAGCTGGATAGAATCTTGTTGTTTTTGTAGCTTGAATGTCATATATTTTTCCATACTCGCAGCAATCAGATCAATTTTATAATCATCATATTTTCCAAGCTTCGTCATAATATGATGACTGTCATAGTTTTTCAGATTGTGGGAAAACTACGGGTATTACTTTCGTCATTTTAAAGTTTAAGTTGCAGTAAGGATGAGTTGCACCTCTAAACTTGGATGTTAGATGGTCGTGGTCCCGAACTCTCCTCTTGCCTAATGTTTTATAACATATGCTGCACTCTGTTGCTTATTGAAAGGCTTCCTCCTCTTCTGCCGATAAATGCATTGGGGCAACTTGTTTGAGTTTCTCCCCTAACTAATTTTTTCTAAAATTATTTTAACGAGGAACTGCTTGACAGCGTCTGCAACCCTGTAGACGGTGATAGGTTTGAAGCTGCATCCGTCGGAGCCCACAATGACCAGGGCCCGATCTAGCTCATCCGCCGCCCCGGGCAAAGTATAATTTTCTCGCCCTTCATGAATGATTTTAAATAAATACAACCAAACCTCAGTATAAGACTATCGCAGTGGCGTATCCAGGATTTTTCCAAGGGGGGGGGGGGGGGGGGGTTCGTCCTTCCGAATTTTTAATTAAGTTTAACAATCTTCTAAAATATCTTAATTACTTGACGAATATAAGAGTAAGAATACGAAAAATAGTAAAACAAACTCACCAATTAGAAGATCAAACTAAAAAATCTTTAATTAGCGACAAATAATGTAGAGCTTGTACAAACTGCTACACAAAACATAAAATTCAATACATAGTTACGCAAAATATTTCATTGAATTTTCTTATTTACAGAGCGAAGTCTAATTGACGAGAAGTAGTCGCTAGTTCATTTAAAATGTCTTCTACTGTTGGGGTATTGTTTGGGTCACTCCTTCAAGGTCACTACTTCAATGGTCACCCCTTCCCCATATGGTCGACCCCTCTTGTCCTTGAGTATGAACTCGTAAAGGTGAAATCCTTTCAGAGAATTGTTTTCAGGGGAAACATGTTTCGCGCCGCGCAAATGAAGTGGTTTAATTATTTTTCAGGAGTGTTTATCGCAGAGTAATGAAAATAAAAGTTAGTCATAATTTTAAACCACTTTGTAGAAAAAAATATTCTATGCTTGCCATACATTTTTTCCGCCAGAAATGTGAAAAAAAATGTAAGGAACAGCCTAATTTTTCTTATCATACATTTTGTCAAGGGGGGGAGGGTTAACCCCGTATGCAAGGGGGGGGGGAGGGTTAACCCCCCACCCACCCACCCCACCCCCCTCCTTGCATACGCCACTTGACTATCGTCCCGCATTATTAATTCGTTTAGTTCCCTTTTGTGTGTATTCGATGGATAGTCTTTTAAGAAGGTTTGGCTGTATTTAAAAATATTTAATATGTTTTTCTTTTTTTTAAACAATAGTAATGAATTTCTTAAAATAATAATAATAATCAAATAAAAAAGAAAAAGTCTGAATTGTACAAAACAAAATTAAATGCATAATTAGGTTTATAACAGGCACTTATAGATTAAAAAAAAAAAATACTTAAATACACTTTCATTAGAACATTTTTCTTCTAACTTTATGCCCTGCAAATTATTTTTATAAGTTCTTTTAAACAGATTTTATCGCATATTTGATGTTCAATAGCAATCATGGCTAGTCCATTTATTCCATTTTGAGCCATAGTGGATCTCAGACATTCTTTTGTGACTTTCAGCTTTGAGAAGCTTCGTTCTCCACTAGCGACTATTATTGGTATAGTTAACAAAATTCTGAGTGCTTTATTTATATTTGGTCCAAACTTCAATTCGGTGATGAATTTTAAAACTTCTTGGGAGGACATTTTTTTTTTTTCAAAAATCGTTGTGAGAACTGTTAACTCATCTGCATGATCGAATCCATTTATATTGCATGATTTTTTATCCGTTAGCAGCATTTCAAGTTCCTTGCAGTGAGTTATCAGATCGTTTTTAGGCATTTCTTTTAAATCATATATATTATATAGAAATGCAAAATGTTTGCTATGTTCATTTATTTGTATAAATCTTAAATCAATTGAGTTTATTGCCGTGTGTATAATATGAAAAAAAACTTCGATTTTGTATTTTTGTCTGTGATCAACAATTGGTTCATCACAACACTCATAATCAAACAGCCTATTTTTGAGTCGAATTCGCAGTTTAAATGTATCATTGAAATCAAAATTGTTGCCGTCGTCGATTTCTCGAGCTAATTCTTTAGCTTCTGCAATAATATTTGATTGAAGAATTCATCAGAGCGTGACTTTTCAAAAAATTCTTTTGTACTCTTTAATAAATTAATAATACAATTTAATTCTAAGTCTTGACTTTGCATTAATTTACTAACAGGATTTATTCTATTACAAAATTTCATACTAAATTTCATACTAAATACTTTGAAAAAAGAAAGAAAAAGATTTTGATGAAATTCTAGCAAAAGCAGAATTTAGTTTAGTATGTAGGACTATTAGATTTTTTTTTCCAAATTATAACATTGCTTTAAAATATTCAATTATATTTTCGACAAATTTTTGATTTTGATAAATGCCCAACTGTCGTAAAACTGGTATCGTAAAAATCCGTAGATTGAGACTAATAGTCATCAGTCCTAAAAAAATTTTTAATATATATGCATATATTTCTTTTCTCTTTTTCACTTATTTAAAAATTAATATTGTTGCCACTTGAAACTGCAACCCCTAGAAATTTGCTGCCCTGGGTTTCCCTGCCCTAGATCTGGCCCTGGCAATGACATATGCGTAGCCACATGGAAGATGTTCAGCAGTATTAATTTGATAAGGTGACAAGTTGGATGGCTTGGTTGATGAAAGAGGTAGCAGAAGACTTTCAAAGTCTGCGTAGATGATGAATGGTACTGGGTGTTGTAGATTAGTACTTGTATATTTTTAAATATTGTTGTCTTTAGTCGGCATTGTGATAGTTTGAGCAGCTTGTTTTTTAAAATAAGGCAGATGATTATCGAGTAAGTCCTGTATGCTAAATCCATGCAAACATCGATGACAATAATGTTGAATTGCCTTATGCTTCGTACGATGAGCCATGAAAAGTTCCTTATGAGACAGGAATGAGTGTTGTTTTTATCTGAGATTAATAATAGGTCGATTATATCATCATCTTCACGACTGGATGCATATAAAACGTAAATTTCTCCATCAGCATATCCATAGACGTTGATTCTTACATCATTCAGAGTTTCCAACACGAGCATTTTCAGATAAACTACAGGAAAGGTGAAATTTCCCATCTTAATTGTATGTTCATAGGGTATATACTTGCTAACACGATTAAGGTTATCTTGCTTAGGTAGTTTCATCTTGTGCGCTAGAACACACCAAAGTTTTTGTATGTTTAAAAGAGCTTCTTTCTTTTCCAATTCTTTGGGTAGATTCATATAAGTACTACCTTTGAGTGGCTTATAGGTAACTATTTTTAATTTAAAAAAGTAGATTTCTTTGAGTGTCGACCCGGATCCACGGTCTATAAATTTGTCGAACGAGTTTAAAATATTTCTATGAGCCTCTTCTAAATGCTGATCTAATAAATCTATTGTGAATTCAGAATAGGTATTACTGTGAAAATAGGTGGAGAGCACTTCTAGATCCCCCTTCGATAGAAGTCTTTTCCAATAAAACTTTAATGACTAAGTGCTATTTGATACTCTTCTTTTCTTCGACGGCTTCTTCGAGATAGAATTTTAACTCGTCTAAAGATGTTTCATAAAAAACAGTAATGTCAAACTGGGTTTCTTCATCTGGATCAATATACACCGTTCTGAAAACGTCTAAGTCTTTGAACTGTTTCCGGGGTCTTGGAGGAGAATTAATTGAAGTTTTTTGTTTTTTCACAGAGATCAAATCAGATGTGGGTTTACAATGGGACGTTCGCATATGTATCATCAAATTGGGTTTGGTTGCAAACTTTTGTGAACATTATCTGCATGAATAACCGGATGTTATGTTTCTTCAAATGGGCTTAAAATTTATCCTTTCTGGTTGGTTGGTTGACTTTTAATGGCGAAAAATCCACAATGGCATATGCTGCGCCAAACAATGAAATAAAAAAGAATAAGATGAAGCTTCTGGATGGATTCACCCATCCAGATTGTCTATAAAACATACATATAGAAAACTGAAAAGAGAACAGCTAAAAGATAAAAACATAAAATATAGTGTAGATAAAAGCAGATGTAAAATATAATGAAGAGTAAAATATAATGATAATAAAAACAGATGTAAAAAAGAGTGTAAATACTAAAATTAAATGTCGTAGTAAAAACCAGCTTTTTTCAAAAAATTTGTCAAATGATGATGATGATGAGGAGTAATACCTAAAAGGCTCTTCAGGTTTGGTGAGGATGAACTAAAGTTAAAGCTCCTATATATACGAGCTGGTGTATCAGACATTTTGTTGCCTTAGGGTTGCCATATGTACCCAGCGTTTCCGTAGATAAACAAACGGCAGCCATTATTTCTATCGTCTTGTATTACTTTGGAGTTACTTTTTAAACATTTTCATAATTTTAACTCTGTAAATTATCATATGGGAAATTGTTTAGTAAAAAATTTCTATAATCACTCAAGAAAAGAACATAAAATGTTCAGATTTCCATAAGATAATTTAGGAAGAATAAAATAACTTTTATTTACTTATATTTTTCTCTGTGTTTTTCACATGTTCAAGTGTAAAAATACAAAGAATGTGCTATTTTAATCGTAATATTTATGTTAATAACCATAAATTAATTAAAGAAGACAGACATTTTATTACTGTGCGTTTAAGTTTTGGCGACATTTTCTGGGGTCGCGAAAGTTGTTTCATTTCCGTGTCGTAATTACATTTTTTTAAGGCTCGTTTTTTTTTAATGAATAGTATATGCTAGAAATAGCAGAAAAAGCAAATAAGTAAATAAAGATTTTCCACTTTCAAACAATAATCACATTTTTTTTTTTCAAAAAATTATTATTTGTATTTAAAACACACAGAAATAGTCCTAACAACACATCTTATCCCCAGTACACTAACAAAATATCCTGAGGATGAAAAAACATACCAAGAAGGTATTGTCTATAAATATGTTGTTAGGGATATTACTTGTTGCTTATTGCTGTTGACCGTCGTGGCCGATCGTAGCTTCAGATCAAGATTTCTTAAAATCGCTAGTTAAGCAATAAGGACGCCAAGCGGGAATGCTGCCCTCATCCGAGGCAACAAAATGTCGGCAATGCGCTGGCCTATATATTTTATTTAAGGGGCTCTAACTAAAGTTATGTCTGTAAAGATGACGAAGACAAGGGCAGTCAGTGAATAAATGGCGAATAGTCAACACACAGAAATGACACTTAGGACAATCAGGTTCCTCTTCCCCAAGTAGTAAATATTTATGTGTAAGCTTTGAATGCCCAATTCTAAGACAAGTAATTATGACATCGTATTTTCTAGGGATAAATGTAGGTCAGATTGCAATTTGAGGTTTTATTTCTTGTAATTTATTATTATGTTGATTATTCCACTCCCTTTGCCAAATATTTTTAAAAATGCTTCTAAGTGTGTGCTTAAAGCCATCGTATGGTACAGGACAATTTAAGAGAATAGAAGCCTGCCTTGCGGTTTTGTCTACTGCTTCATTTCCTTTAATGCCAACATGGCCAGTAACCCAGCAAAACAAAATGTCAAATCACTTTTTCAGAAGGTCGTTATAAGTTTTTAAAATTGAAATAAAAGAGAGGTTACAAGAGCTAGATGAAAGAGAATCAAGAACACTCTTTGTGTTAGTATAGATTATGAATTTTCGACTGGAATGAGATGAAATATAATTAAGGACGACCTCAATAGCAAAAAACTCTGCAGAAAAAATAGAATAAGAGTTAGGGAGTTCATAGCTAAGAGTAATGTTATCAGAAACGACACCACAACCAACTTTATTGCCAGTCTTAGAGCCATCAGTAAAAATTTCTGTATAATCCATATAGTTGTTACGATGAGCAGTGAAAAGGGTCTTAAAGATGGAAGCATCTGTGTTAGCTTTGTCAAAACCTTTAAAAGGATAAATGCAAGAAATAACCTGGAAATTCCAAGGCGTCATATTTAAAAGATCTCTAGGACGAACTTTAGTGGGAAGATGAGAACTGCTTGAAAGATAGTTCTTGATTCTGAGACCAAAATGTGGGGTGCATGATGGGCGATTTAGAAACAGATTGTCATTATTACTATGGATATGAGGATGAAGCGGATGATTAGGATGTGAAAGAATTCGATAGTATAGTTACAAAGATAACTATTGTCTAATATTAGTGAGGGATGGCTCTACACAGTCTGCATATAAACTAAGAATTGAAGAAGTTCGAAAAGCCCCTGAGCAAATCCTAAGAGCACTGTGATGCTCTGTGTCTATCTTTTTGAGATAAGATAAAGGAGCTGACCCATAAATTTCACAGGCGTAATCTAACCTTGAGCGAATAACAGAACAGTAGATTTTAAGTAAAGAATTGCGATCTGCACCCCAAGATGTGTTCGAGAGTACTTTTAAAATGTTTAAAGTTCTGTCACATTTCGTCGTTAAGTATGAAATATGTGGCTTAAAATTGAGTTTTTCGTCAAAAATTACACCCAAAAAATAGGCAGATTCAGCCTGTCATTTATAAAAATCTGTGAATCAGGATGGAGACCTCGTTTGCGACAAAGGTGCACACATTGCGTTTTGTTGATAGAAAAACTAAAACCATTTTTATTTGTCCATTTTATGATGTTTTTTACAGCAAGTTGTAGTTGGCGTTGAATGAAGCGCATGTCATTTCCCTGGCAAGAGATTTGCAGGTCGTCAACATAAAGATTACTGTTTTTATTATATTTAATTTTATCTTGTATCTTGTTTTGTTTCTTTGTTAATGACTTTCTGGATGGGTAAACCCATCCAGAGGCTCTTTTTATTTTTTTACCTGTTTGTTTGGCGCAGCATGTCCTACTTTGGACCTTGCGCCAGAAAAATGCATTCAACCAACCAACCAACCAGCCATGGCGCCATGTCTTGTCATAAGCCTTTTCCATATCGAAAAAAATTAACACCAAATGGTTACGTCTTGCAATAGCTTTCCGAATATTTGTCTCCACTAATAAAATATTGTCAACCGTAGAACGGCCCCGTCGAAAACCACTTTGCCAATGGGAAATTAAATTACGCTTTTCAAGAATATAAATCAGTCTAGTATTTACCATTTTCTCAAGCAATTTACATAGGCTGCTAGTTAGAGCAATGGGTCTATAATTTTTTGGGTCGGTAGCATCTCTGCCAGTCTTTGGAGAAGGAATAACAATAGCATCGTGCCAAGCAGCAGGAAATATATGCTCAGTCCAGATTCTATTATAGAGAAGAAGCAGGTTATTAAGGGATGCTTTGGATAAATGGTTGATCATAATGTAAGTAATTCCATCAGGCCCAGGAGCAGAGTTATGGCAATGTTTTAAACTGTCTCTCGGTTCTTTTCCTGTAAATAAAGTATTGTAGTCTGGTGATGAGCGGGACATGAAGTTTATTTTTGAGCGTTCAGAATTACGTTTGAAAGACAGAAATGGTTCAAAATAGGAATTTGTGCTAGAGATGTTAGATAATGTTCTACCAATGCAGGGCCCGACATAGACTACCTGGAGCCCCGGGGCAAGCCTATTCTGGGGGGCCCCCTTGCAGTGGCATAAGAGCTCTTTAGGTTGCAGAATTTCTGCATACGCCTGTAGGGGGGGCCCGTCCAGAAGGGGGGCCCAGGGCGTTTGCCCCGTATGCCCTGCCGTTAGTCAGGGCCTGCCAATGGTATCCGCAATGGATTTAGTTGAGGTAATAGTTTGGCCATTTTCTTTTAAAAAAGAGATGCTGTGATTAGTATAAATACCCATTGCTTTCTTGACATGATGCCACAAGTTTTTGCTGCTAATATTGGAGGTAGTACTTGAAACGTAATTAACCTAGGAATCTTTCTGAGCTTTCCTGTGTATTCTCCGTGCGCTGGCCTTTGCTTGTTTGAATGCAATGTAATTTGTAGTTGTTAGGTAACGTCTAAAAATGCCCCATGCTTTTTGTTGCTTTCTCTTTGTAATGTTGCATTATTCATTCCACCAAGACTTTGGGTATTTAGCCAGACGCCCAAATGATTTTGGAATCGAGATATTAGATGATGCAATTAGTGACATCAGCAACTGCTTTGTCTATTTCACCCTCAACGATTTCATGCGCAATAGTAACATTAATAGTAAAGGAGGTCCAGTCGGCCCATTCATAAATAAAACGTGGATTTCCAGGATGATGGTCGTGAAAATTATAAATATATATATAGGAAAGTGGTCACTACTGTGTAGATCGTTACATTCACAGAAAATAAAATATGGATACAGATTGGGATTGGGAGAGCAGATGGCAAAGTCAATTGCATGGAACGTCCTTGAAGGCTCGTGAAAATAAGTATCGTCCCCATTATTTAAGATACACAAGGAGTTGTCAGTTATAACATTTTCAATGATTTGACCACGGGGTTATTATTACACTGTTAAAAAAATGCAGAAAAAATACAGAAATTCTCTGTAATTTCATAAAAAAAGGCGTAAATTACGGGAAAATTACGTAGACAAAACGTATTTTACGACTTTTTTTCTGAAATTACAGAGAATTTCTGTATTTTTTCTGCATTTTTTTAACAGTGTAGGGCTTTCCCAGAGCGAATTATGTCCACTGAAATCACCAAAAATTAAGAAAGGAAATTGAAGTTGAAAATTAAGGTTAATGAGGTCATGCTGATTTATTGATGCATTTGGTGGTAAATAGAGAGTGCAAATAGTATTAATAGATGAGAGTGTAACTGAATGGCAACAGCTTGAATATTCGTATTTAAGGGTATATTGGAGTGTGGTACATTACTAGAAATCAGAAGCGCTACCCCAGCTGTAGCTCGCTCTGATTGAGTAAAATCTTTTCTGAAACAGGTATAGCCACAAATTTTGACTTTATCGTGTTGCCTTAAGTATGTTAACTGGAAAGCAAAGCAAATTGGTTGATAATCAGAGATGATATCTCTAATTTCATCTCGTTTATTAATAAAAACCCCGGCAATACTATGAAGTGAAATTGGTCATTTTTTTTAAGATTATAACATCTACGTCATTATCCTCTGATGCAGTAGGTATACCGTCCTCTCCATCAGAAAGGTGAAGGCTGATCATATCATCTTGTTTTATAAGGTTTACTTTATTACTTTTACTTGTAGTGGGAGTGGGCAATTTTGTTAGTTTCTTTTTCTTGATGATACTGAGACGGGAGGATGACTTAGAATGTTTTAGAGAGCTAGATTTAAGACATTTGCCAGACAATAAACTTTTAGCAGTTTATGGCGTTTTCTTTAAAGTTCTTGATTGTGATGAAGAAGACTGTAAAGAATTAGAAGCCTGATTTGGTTTGGATATTAAGTTAGGGGAATTGTTTAATGTAGTTTTAACTAGAGAGCTAGTATTGAGAAGAGTTCTGTTTGGATTGCTATAGACTGATATGTTTTTTTCGTACCTATGGCAGCAGCATATGATTTTCCTATGGTTGGGGTCCGTGATTCTACAATTTTCCTTGCTTCCGGATATGATATGTTTTGTTTTCTTTTAATAAATTGAATATTTTTTTCAGTTTTCCGTTTTTCACATGACTTTGAGTAAGATGGGTGATCCTTTTTATAATTAACGCAACAGATTGGGCCTTCGCAGTCTTCATTGTCATGGCCAATGACACTACAACGGGCACATATTTGTTTTCCACGGCATGAAATCTTAGAATGGCCAAACCGTTGGCAGTTGAAGCAGCGTAGACAATTTGGAATGTATTGTCTGATTTGGCATTCAAGGTAACCAGCCTTTATGGAGCGTGGTAGTTTAGGGGAGTCTATTGTTAGAATAATGTGTTTTGTTGGAATGAGCTTGTTGTCACGAAAAATAGAAATACGTTTTACTGCAATTACTCTTTGGTCTTTAAGGTTTTCTAGAATTTCGGCCTCTGGATTAAATTGAAGATCTGATTCTGATATGACACCATGGCAAATATTTAATGTTCTATGTGGACTAACGGTAACTGGTATGTTTGCGAATTGGATACATTTTTTAAGATTATTTGCTTGTTTCCGACTTTTTACCTCAACCAATAACTCGTCTGATTTTAATTTCTTTACCAATTTTGGATCACCCGTGACTGACTGTAGCTCTTTCTGTGTCAAAAATGGAGATGCTCGTAAGAAATCTTCATTTCTCTTCAGCACAAAAGCTTGCTTCGCAGTTCAGGAATACATTATTCTCATTAATAGTGGAAGAAAACTCTTCTAATCTCTCCGCCTAAGATTTCTCATTTGAATTTTTAATAGCTTGGCCCGAGCTAGACGCATTATTCGAAATATCCATTTTTGTCGCCATAGTAAGAGAGAAAAGGGAAAAGGGGGTGAGTGTTTCTAACGCACAAACGCAAAGGGTTTTTAAGATTTCTCTCTAGGACACCCATAACCACTCACCAGCTACCAGGCTGCCGACCCAGTTCAGGCATCACATGTGGTAATTGTGTTAGTCCGGTGTTTCTCGTTCGACTAGTCACTATTGTCTCGCCTTCACCAAGAGCACCAGTCTCCCAGTGTGACCCCGGGCCGCGGTAGCCCAGTCGATAGAGAGCCGGCCTCGTAATTGTAAGATTGCGTGTTCGGTACTCGAGCCGGCCAAAGACCGTCGTGTACACTAATGGTGGCTGGTGCACGTAAAATCTGTCGTGGCCGCAATGTCCTCCATGTTCCCATAAAAAATTATACCTCTGGGGGTCAACGAAGCGAGAGAGCCATCCCTTCCGTGGAGGATCAAAATTGTGGTGGCATGTCTCCGGACCTCCTCTGGGGGTGTGTCCCAGACCGTCGCCAATTGCCCATCTGCGCAGTACTAGTGCGACGTAGAGCCCAACCATCCATCCCAGTGTGACCCCAAGGCTAGACTATCGTGCTATCCTTACCAAAATCATTGCCCCAATACCCAGCGCCACATCTACACAGGACTTAACTTACTTAGTGTATTAAATGTTACTTTTTTTACAGTTATATATATATATATATTACTTTACCGTTTTCAAATTTTTAAACAAATAACGCAGCAGCAAAGAAAGAGGCGAGTTTGAACACAAAAGAAAACATGTGAGATAACTAGGTTAGTAATTCCTTTTTTTTTTTTTGTATTTTTTAAATTTATGATTTTTTTTTTTTTTTTTTTTGTAAACAAAACAAGAATAGACCAAGAACTTATTGGCAACAAAAAAGTGTACAACCCAAAAGTAAAAGAATAAACAAAGCAAAAAGAACAAGTAAATACCAAAAAACTCATTGGCAACTGAAAAAAAAAAAAGGAGAAATGAACAAACAAAAAGGAGAAGAGAAACAGATCACTCGGGCCCGGGTTGCATGACTCCCCCTGAATACCTGAAGAAGGTATCCCCCTGGGGGGTTATCCTTTCTGGAAAAAGTTTTATTACACTTTTCACAGGTGAACAATAGACCACCTTCACATACTGTCATATGCCTTTTGAAATCATATGTATGTGTAAATCTTTTATTGCAAGTAGGACACTTCTATAAAAATTAAAACACTCCTAAGTCTTTATTGATAAATAAAACGTTAAGGTTAAAAAATATTTTTAAGTTTAAATTTAATACGTTAAAAATTATCTTTAATTAAAAATTTTAACAATGTATGAAAACCAAAATAATACATACCTTAGAAGGTCCGGACTGGTTTGTTGGCATTTGACATCTTTTATGACGATTCAAAAAATCCTTTCTAGAAAATTCTTTTTGGCAGATGAGACAAACAAACATCTTTTCTACCTTAAGAAAAAACATATGACGGACGAAATTAAATCTTTTGACAAAGGATTTGCCGCATGTGGAGCAAATATTTTTATCCTGTAAAGATTAACAATTTTATTGTTTTTAAAAATGTAAACGTAACTTAAAAATTTTTTTTTAAAGTGAGCCTAACAAAGTTAAAATTTTACCTGCCCTTATGAAAATTAAGTAATTTTTTTTTTAATTCAGTCAAAATTAAAATTTTACCTAACCCAATGAAAATTTAAAATAAGTTTTCTTTTAATTCCATGAAAGTTAACATTGTAACAGGAGTGATATGATGGGGATTCTGCTCCAGAGGATGCGTAATGCGCTTTGCGTTAGACGATGCATAAATCGACCGCATCGTCCCCAATCACTACTACCTTTTCGATAGATAAAAGCTTGAAAATAACCTAGTATAGAATATATGAACTTAGTCATTTAGGTATTGCATCATATTTTAGTGTTTTAAATATTTTTGTGTAAAATAATAATTATTAAAACCTAGATTCAATTATAAAGTTTGTAATATTTAAATTGAATCAAAAAATTACTTTTCCAAATTCTATTATATTTTTCCGCTTAAAATTTTTATAAACATTATTATTTCTTTTTCTTCTTTCATTTTTATAAATCAATTTTCATTATTTTGCTTTTCCACTTTTTAATAAAATTTATAAAATTACTTTTTTCTTCTTCGCCTTTTTTCTTTTAACATATTAGTAAAATTCACAAACATTCTAAAAAAATAACAACTTAGAAATAAAAACAGACACGGTTTACAGTTAATTAAAAACTTCATTGCAGCAATATTTTACAAAATTTACAAGTATTGTTTCCAATATTCATTTAGTATGCTTACGTTACGTCACAATAATTTGTGTATACATACAATTTTGTCAAATATAACTAAGGTTACAGTATTAAATCTTGATTCATTTTTTACATTATTTTCAAGTATTGTTTCCATTATTCATTTAGTATGTTTACATTACATCACAATAATTTGTATATACATAGAAGTTCATCAAATACAACTAAGTCTGTAGTATTTGAACTTAATCAATTTTTACACTATTTATAAGCATTATTCTAAGTTTTCATGTATTTAGTTAACATCATAATTATTATATACATAAAATTTCAACAGTTAGAACGAAGTTTACAGTATTACAGTATAATTAGTTTACAATATAGTTTATAGTAGTATTTACAGTATCTTCATCAACTTTTGCAATATTTAAGCTTAAAGTTCTAAATCTTAATCAATTTCATAATGGCCATACGCCAAGGAGCTAACTCCATCATCTACGATGAATCTTCTACCATCAGAGGGACTTAGACTTATTTTATTTTGATGGATTGTATACAGTTTGTGATTTTCTTGACCGATTTTTATTTGTTTTTCGATACTTATTTTTATGTTGCTCTAAGCACTGAAAATAGTCTTCATGACTAATTTTACGTAGAACAACCTGGGTGGATACACCTTTAGCTCTCTTTTTCATCTTTGCATGATTTTATAGAGTACATTTTAGCTTTCAATCCGACAAACTCCAGAGCTATTTCACCACTCAGTTCGTCTTTAAACCGATATCAGGGTCATCTCGAAGAGATATAATCCAATCTTCAGTAATATAATCAGTATCGATCCATGTGAACTTCCCATACTGGGACATAGCCCAACCATAAAGGTTATAGCATCATAGTACATTATATAACTATTAGGCTCATTGGAATTACAGTTTTTCATATAAGGGTTGTTTGCTCTGACCAATCTTCTGCTAATCATACTAATTCCACCTCGTATCCATTTTTCTATTAACAGTAGCATATTGATATCTGTTAACAGTTCCAAAGGGTGTCTCAATCCTTTTTAAACAGGCTTGCCATGCAAGTCCGGGAGTAGTAAAAAGGTGTGCACAATCAATTTCATAGTATTGTTGGCACAAAGTTCTAAAATTTTGAAATACATCCACAAGTAATAAAACGTCAGTTTTTACATACAAATCATGATAATCACCAAGATTTTTCATGTTGAATGTATTCCAAATTTTTTGAGCATGTCCATAACCCAAATAGCAAAGTTAGTTTGCTGCAAACTTGCAGCAAGTTCACCATGACAAGTTTGCAAGCTCATAACTATACTGAAGCAAGTTAACGCAAACTCCGAAGTCACCAGACGGCTAGTTTGCAGCTAACTTGTCGTGCAAGTCTTATTCTTGTCATATCAAACTTGCAGCAAATTTAGTTAAAATTTGCAGAAAAATTTAGGTTTGTCATATCAAACTTGCTGCAAATTCACTGCAACTTATTAGAAAAATTCAGCTTTGCCATATCAAACTTGCTGCAAAATTGCTGCAACTTATTAGAAAATTTTATTTTTGTCACATTAAGCTTGTTGCAATTTCATTGCAAATTAAGAGGACAATTTATTTTTGTCGCATGAAGCTTGCTGCAATTTCATTTCAAATTAGGAGGAAAATTTTGTTTTGTCGCATCAAACTTGCTGAAGTTTCATTGCAAATAAGCAGGAAAATTTAGTCTTGTCACATCAAATTTACTGCAAATTAGAAAAAATTTCTTTGTCATATCGAAATGGCTGCAAAGCACTAATCTTGTTGTGCCACACATTATATACACTAATTTCACTTTTTTTTGGACACCTTCAATTTCATACGTTTTTCTTTTTATTATTATTATTTAAGTTAACTAAGGCCAACTTTATATTTTGGGCACTTTTTTAATTATGATTTCTTGCGCCAAAACAAAAGCTTTTCCTAAATTTTATGAATGGTCAGTATCAACATAAATATTTGTGTATCTGCATGTGCTACAAGAAAGGAAAATCTGATTAGCCCCCCCCCCTCCCCAATATATATATATATAGTTTTAAAAAATGGTAGTGGTGGGTATTGTTTACATATATATTTTTTTAACTCTGAATTTGATATCATCCATAAGCTACGATCATTTGTTACAATGTTAGGATGGGTGTTATGAACTAATAAATTTAAAAATTATACTATAGTGCAGGCAAAGCAGGTTTTTATAGTAGTAACTTATGGACATTCGCCAAAATTTAGTGAAAACATAGATGTGACACTGGAAATTAAGATCCATCAATGAGCCATTTCCTCTTTTTTTTTTTTTTTTTAAATCCGTAAATGCCTGATTACTTTTAAATCAATTTAAAAACGTTTTACTTCATTCCTTTTTTAATTAAACTATGGGAAAAACTCTTATAAAAAAAAATCACACTTTACTATGGATTACAGCTAAAAAGTAATTTATTGCCAATCTGAAACAGGCATTAGAGCTTCAATATTATTTTAATACTTTAAGAGACAAATTTGGGTGCCATTTAAAGTTAGATCCCTTTAAAATATGGCATTATTTTATAAATGGAAGAAAAAAAAAGTACTTTGAACAGTTAGGTTCCCCTCTTTTTCTCTATCCATGTTATCCTGTGGTATTCATGAAGTGGGATTTTCATCAAAAAATGTTAAGTTTTTCAGATTAATTTTTGAATGCGAATACGTTGTCTTTTGACTTGGTGAACTTCCCCCACCCCCTCCCCAATTTATTTGAATATTTTATTTCCATAAGTAAATTTATGACTAAATTTGGATCTCTAAATGCAAATATTTATTTTTTCAAAATTTAAAAAACATTTTTAAATGAAATATTCTTATAAAACGAAGCAATGAAAATCCCATAGGATAATATGGGAAGAAAGCCTTAAGTCTTTTTTCAAAAATGCGTGGAAGCAAATTGTCAGCATATTCAACAGCATACATTTTTGTAACTCTGACAATTTCAGTTTTGTGCAATCACAATAAATTTTTATTGCTTGCATTAAACTATATACAATATTCAATTTGCGAACTATTAAACATCAACATTTTTATGTTACACTAACTATAGTTACACTAACCATTTTTATGTTACATACACTAACTAAATCACTACAAATACACAAAGGGAAATTTTAGTAGAGGATATGTAAACTCTAAATTTTTAATTTATCCTGATAAATTTTAGCTTGGATAAATAAATTTTATTTACACAGAATATTAAACTTATATCTACTAAATAAACTTTAAATTTTTGTATAGTATATTTATTACTTGTCATAAAACAAATCCTAGAACTTTTTTCTGAAATAAATTGCTATAAATATCCAATTATTTACAAATTTCTCTTTGATGTAATTGTATATTGAATTATTTGCATAATTCATATAAAACATTAAGACTGCTTGTTCTTTCTTATGATTTATATGTTTCTAGTCACTAAATCCCATGTAAGTCTATGACGAAACTTATAGAATTACTCATCTTTTATTTTCGTATTCACATTGAGAAAATTCACAACCATTAAATAGTACTTCATACGCAAAAAACTAATTTTTAAAATTTCAATATTTCATTTTTCAGTTGAAAAATGCACTTAGTAAAAATTCACAGTTTTAAACTCAAAATTTAAGTTTTAAAGTTTATATAAAGCAAGTACTAATTCTAACAGTTGTATGCTTTCAGAATGAAAAAACTTAATTTCAAAATAGCAAATAAGTAAGTCTATAAACAATTTAACTAACAGAAAATGCGCTTTAAATGACCTTGACGATCTGTGTGTTCCTTTAAAACTTTTAAGGAAAAGAAATAGATAATAAAACAAACAGAAATAATATATATAAGATAATTAGAAAAATAAAATAGATTTAATACATGAATTACTTTAGATTAATCTAATCATATTTGTGATTTTCAGGCCTCGCAGCGTTCCTATTATGTTGACACCACTATCGTAACTAAAAAAAATTTCTTGAATGGTTTAATGCTAAAACATGTCTAAACACTAAACAAACTAGTATGTTGTGGCCACCACATGACTTTCTTCTATATTTTCCTATACAAATTCACTCAGTAAAAATAATTTATTAAAATTGTTATTTGAAAAAATTGTCTTCCATGATAATGTAGACGATTTCCATATTAGAGAAGTAGTATAACACTAAATATCCAAAAAAGTCAATTTTATCCTCAACAATACATTAAAAAAAAAAAAAAATGTTAAAAATGAAAAAACTCGATAAATTCATTTTAAATTATCGCAGATCTATGGTTCAACCATTCTTTTTAAAGGTACTGGTGAGCTCTTTTGAAAGATACCCATCATGAAAATTTACTCCCCTCGAGGGGGGACCCCCCCCCCAGATGGGGGTGGCGAGGCTCCTACACATACAAATTTTTTTTTCCAGTTGACTATCTCTATTATAAAGAATTCTGGTAAATTTCATAATAATTACTAAAAAATAATTCCGTTTATGCACATTTTTATAAAATTTTGTCCTATACCACCATGTTAAAAATTTAGAAAAAGCGGGATGGCAACGCAACCTGTAAGACAATTTTTACCAAAAGTTGATAGGCACTAATTTATATCAAGGTGCAACTACATACCAATTTGTATGAAATTATGTGCAGTAGTTCCTGAGATACAGTTGCCACAAAATTTTGTCACACACACACACAGACTGACAGACAGACATTTTCTAAAAATGGTTAAATCGTGTTCTACAGCTCTCAAAACGTGTAAATTCATCAAAAACACGAGGTCGAAAATTTTTACAAATCCAATACTTTCTTCTATTGAATATAGAAGGAGGTAAAAATTTCTTGAATGTTTTAATGCTAAAACATGTCTAAACACTAAGCAAAGAAGTATTATTTTACCATAGTGGTGCGAGTATAATTAAATGAGTGTAAATTTTTAGGAACGCTGCGAGGCCTGGATTTTAGTAAAATATTTCCTTTAATGCTGCAAAATGGGATGGATGGATGGATGGCTTTTTATGGCACAAAGTCCACAATGGGACATGCTGCGCCAAACAAAAAAGGGTTAAACAAAATTTAGTCTCTGGATGGGTTTACCCATCCAGTTTGTCACTAACACAAATTAAAAACGAGTAGGTAAAAGGTAAAATCAAAGTCATAAAAAACATTGTGGATAATAAAAACAGATGTAAAATGTAATGAACAGTGTAGATAATAAAAACTGATGTAAAATGTAATGAACAGTGTAGATAATAAAAACTGATGTAGAATGAGATGAAGAGTGTAAATAATAAAATCAAATGTCATAGTAAAAACCAGCGTCTTTTAAAAAATTTGTCAAATGATAATGAGGTGAACTACCTAAAAGGTTCGACAGGTTTGGTGAGGATGAATTAAAATATTGCCGATACATATGACGAAGGCAAGGACAGTCAGTGAGAATATGGCAAATGGTAAGTGTATGGTAGTGACATTTGGGACAGGTCGGCTCCGCCTGTCGAAGTAATAAGTACTTATGAGTAAGCCTAGTGTGCCCAATTCGTAGACGGGTAATAAGTACATCATATTTCCTAGGAGTAAACGTTGGCCAGATTGCAATTTGAGGTTTAATATCATGTAATTTGTTATTAATTTGACTATTCCACTCCCTTTGCCAAATATCTCTGAAATAGCTCCTGAGGCTATGCTTAACATCGTCATAAGGAATAGGACAGTTTAAACAAATGGAAGCTTGCTTTGCGGCCTTGTCTGCTGTTTCATTGCCTTTAATACCAACATGTCCAGGAACCCAACAAAATAAAATACTGAATCCCCTTTTTAGAAGGTCGTTATATGTTTTTAAAACAGACATAAAAGAAAGAGTGCAAGAGATAGAAGAAAGAGAGTCAAGAACACTCTTTGAGTCCGTATAGATAATGAATTTTTTGCTGCAGTGAGACGAAATAATGTTTAAAGCTACCTCAACTGCAAAACACTCTGCAGAAAAAATGGAAAAAGAGCTTGGGAGTTCATAGCTATACGTGGTGTTGCCAGTGACGACACCACAGCCAACTTTATTACTTGTCTTGGAGCCGTCAGTAAAAATCTCGACATAGTCCTTATATTCAGAGCGATGAGATGAGAAAAGTGCTTGAAACATGGAAGCATCTGTGTTAGATTTGTCAAACCCCTTAAATGGATGAAGACAGAAAATTGGCTGGAAATTCCAAGGTGTCATGTTTAAAAGAGACCGACCACGAACTTTGGTATGAATGTGAGAGGTGCCAGCAAGAAAGTTCTTAATTCTAAGAGCGAAATGTGGAATGCAAGACGGGCGAGTCACATAAAGATTATGATCGTTGGTATTTAAAAGTGAAAGAAGAGGATGATTAGGATGTGAGAGGATGCGAAAGTACAATTTGCATGAAAGTCTTTGTCTGATGTCAGTGAGAGAAGGCTCCACACAGTCAGCATATAAACTAAGCACAGGAGAGGTGCGAAAGGCCCCTGAGCATATCCTAAGTGCACTGTGATGGGTTGTGTCTAGTTTTTTAAGATAAGAAATAGGAGCAGACCCATATACTTCACAGGCATAGTCTAATTTTGAACGGATAACAGAGTGGTAGATTCTCAATAAAGAAATGCGATCTGCACCCCAAGAAGTGTTTGATAGTACTTTTAAAAGATTTAATGTTTTTTCGCATTTTGTCCTTAAATATGATATATGAGATTTAAAATTGAGTTTTCTGTCAAAAATTACACCCAAGAATCGAGCAGAGTCAACAACAGAAATAGGATTGTCATTCATAAAAATCTCTGGATCAGGATGTAGACCTCGTTTACGACAAAAATGCACACATTGTGTTTTGTCAGCAGAAAAGTTAAAACCATTTTTATTATTCCATTTGATGATATTCTTGATGGCAAGTTGTAATTGGCGTTCAATGAAGCGCATGTCATTTCCCTGGCAAGATATCTGCAGGTCGTCAACATATAGACTGCCGTGGACACTTTGTGGAATTTTTTTGAGGATGTCATTAATTTTTAAAGAGAAGAGTGTAACACTCAAGACACTGCCTTGAGGTACACCTTCTTCCTGAAAATAAAAATCTGAAAGAACTGATCCTATACGAACTTGGAAGCGTCTGACTCTCAAAAAATTTTGAATAAAAATAGGAAGATTCCCCCTGAAGTCCAAATTAAAAAGATCTTTTAAAATACCATAGCGCCATGTCTTGTCATAAGCTTTTTCTATATCGAAAAAAATTGACACCAAATGGTCACGTCTCACATTAGCTTTGCGAATATTTGTCTCTAATAATAAAATATTGTCAACCGTAGAACGGCCTCGTCGAAAACCACTTTGCCATGGAGAAATAAAATTATTTTTTTCAAGAATAAAAACCAATCTAGTATTTACCATTTTTTCGAGTAGTTTACAAAGACAGCTTGTAAGAGCAATGGGCCTGTAATTTTTTGGATCAGTAGCATCTTTACCTGGTTTTGGAAAAGGAATAACAATAGCATCGTGCCAAGCAACAGGGAAAATATTTTCAGTCCAGATCCTATTGTAAAGATGAAGGAGATTTTTAAGAGACAGATTTGATAAATGTTTAATCATAATGTAGGTAACACCGTCGGGTCCAGGAGCAGAGTTACGACAATTTTTCAAACTATTTTGCAATTCATTTTCAGTAAAAGGACTATTGTACTCTGGTGAAGAACGGGAGTGAAAATTAATTGATGAACGCTCAGAATTATGTTTATATGACAAAAAAGGTTCAGAATAGGAATTAGAGCTGGATATGTCAGATAAAGATCTACCAATGGTGTTTGCTATATTTTTAGTTGATGTTGTGGTTTGGCCATTATATTTTAAAAAGGAAATACTTTGATTAGAATAAATTCCCATTGCTTTCTTGACACGATGCCAAAGTTGTTTGCTGCTTATATTGGAGGTAATGCTGGAAACATATTTAACCCAGGACTCCTTTTGTGATTTTCTGCGGATTCTTCGAGCATTTGCTTTTGCTTTCTTGAATGCCATGTAGTTGGCAGTCGTTGGGTACCGCCTAAAAATCCCCCATGCTTTTTGTTGCTTTTTTTTTGCAGCATTACATTCTTCATCCCACCAGGGCTTTGAGTGTTTATTGTGGCGGCCAGAAGATTTTGGGATAGAAATGTTAGCAGAGTTCATGATACAATTAGTCACATCGGTAACAGCCTTGTTAATATCACCTCCAATCATGTCATGTGTAATTACAGCATTAATGGTGAAGGCAGCCCAATCGGCTTTGTCATAAATATAATGTGGGTTTCCTGGTTGATGTTCATTAAAATTATGAAATGATAAAAATAAAGGAAAATGATCACTATTATGTAGATCGTTACTTACGAAGAAATTAAAATATGGATACAGAGTGGGTGAGCAAATGGCTAGGTCTATTGCATGGAATGTTCTGGAAGGTTCATGAAAATATGTATTGTCCCCATTATTTAGAATACATAGATTATTATCTGTGACACAATCCTCAATAACTTGACCACGCTGATTAGTGTCGGGACTACCCCAAAGTGGGTTGTGCCCATTAAAGTCTCCAAGAAAGACAAAAGGAGTTGGCAACTGCAAAACAAGATTATTGAGATCATGAGGGCTGAGAGTCATATTTGGGGGTATATAGATATTGCAAATAGTGACAAGCATGTGAATATGGACCTGGACTGCTACAGCTTGGATATTAGTATTTAAAGAAATATTAATGTGAGGTACATTATTAGAAATAAGAAGAGCTACACCACCTGTAGCCCTGTCAGAATGAATAAAGTCTTTTCTAAAACAGTTATAGCCACGAATTTTTACAATATCATTTTGTTTTAAGTAGGTCTCTTGAAAGGCAAAGCAAATGGGTCGATGATCAGAAATGATCTCTCTGATTTCATCTCGTTTATTTGTAAAACCTCGGCAATTCCAAGAAATGAAATTAGTCATTATGATTTTTTTTTTTTTTTTTTTAGATTAAAACATCCACGTCATTATCCTCTGATGCGGTAGACATACCTTCCCCATCAGAAGGATGAAGGGTTATTAAGTCCTGTTGTTTAGTAAGATTTATCTTTTTTGTTTTGTTTGAATTTGGAGTGGGCAATTTTGCAATTCTCTTTTTCTTAATGATATGGGGACGCAAGGGTGAATTAGAATTTTTTAGGGAGACTGAGGAATGTCCCCTGTCAGACGAAACATTTTTTGGTATTAATGGAGATTTTTTTGAAGTTGTTGGTTTAGGTAAAGAAGTCTGTGTGGAGGTAGCTGTCTGACTTGGTTTGGTTTGTATATTTGAGGGATTGATTCGTAAGTTTTCCATAGGAGTACCACTGGAGGACTGTGTGGAATTTGAGGCCTGATTAGGCTTAGGTTGCAATTTTTGAGAATTAAGTAAAGCAGTTTCAACTGGAGAGCTGGTTTGTGTAGCGATTGTTCTAGAAGTTTTTTTGATGGAAGTAGCAGAAGCATATGATTTTCCAATGATGGGTGTTCTTGATTCAACTATTTTTCTTGCCTCAGGGTATGATATATTTTCTTTAGTTTTAATAGTCTGAATCTCTTTTTCTATTTTCCACTTTTCACAAGACTTGGAGTACGATGGGTGATCATTTTTACAATTAATGCAACGGGCTGGGGCTTCGCAATTTTGACTGTCATGGCCGATGGCACTGCAACGGGCACACGTCAGTTTTCCTCTGCATGAAGTTTTAGAGTGTCCAAAGCGTTGGCAGTTGAAGCAGCGTAGTGGATTTGGAATATATGGCCTAATGGGGCATTCGAGATAACCGGCTTTTATAGAGCGTGGAAGTTTAGGAGAGTCTATCGTTAAAATAATATGCTTGGTAGGTATTTGTTTGTCATCTCGAAAAACGGAAATGCGTCTAACTGCTATAACATTTTGTTCTTTAAGGTTCTCAAGGATTTCTGATTCTGGTATGAACTGTAAGTCAGATTCGGAGATAACACCACGACAAATATTCAAAGTTCTATGAGGAGTAACAATGACAGGTATGTCTGCAAAAAAGGAACATCTTTTTAAACTCTGAGCTTGCTTGTTATTTTCAACTTCTATTAATAATTCCCCTGATCTAAGTTTTTTGACTGATTTTGGATCACCCATTATAGATTGCAGTGCCTTTTGTATTAAGAAAGGAGATGTTTTTGAGAAATCTCCTTCTTTCCTCTTTACAACAAAAAATGTAGCTTCACAATTTACAAACACATTTGTCTCATTAAGGGTGGAAGAAAACTCTTCCACTCTATCTCCCCAAGATGCTGCAAAATGGGGAAGAGAAAAAAGAAAAAATGTGTAATAAAAATTATATATATAAATACATTTTACATATTGATACTGTGTTTCTATATTTAATCCTAATTTAAAGGAGTTTTATAATGAAACAGAAAAACACAGTTTGGCAGTTTTTCAGGGAATGCACAATCACATGTACATAAAATCAAGACTTATTTAAATTCCACTTTATTTTTACCATGGAGTATTTGTTTTATGTATGCGTAGGTTTAATTTCACTATTAACTTAATTTCATGTATAATTTAATTAAAAAAAAAAAAAAACTTCAGGCAGTTTTATGTTGAATTATTTATTTACGATCCGAATGAAATACGCTAACACTGTAACATGGTAAAGAAAAAACAATTTATTGAAACTCATTTACAAATTTAAATTTTATTACAATTCACGTATTATTTACATCTTCTGTGTTCTTCTGCATTTGTCTTTGCATCCTGAACAGGAAGATTCCTTAATACCTCATAACTTTCGATCTGTTCCTCATTTTCTGGAACTTTCCTTATATTTAATATTTTTTCTTGGTTTTGTTCAACTGTTTCAATTTTGTCACATAACTTCTGCAATTTTGAAGAAATATCTCCCATCCATGCTATCAATTTAGTATTAAGTACAATTTGGCCTATAAATATAAGGAGAAAAAATAACATAAATGTTATGTAAATTTTCCATTACATACATGTATTTATTGAATACATATAAGGATTCTAAGAATATGGATTATACCAATAATATTAATTTTAAAAGGAAAAAAAGTTTAAATGAACAAAGATTTTTAAAAAGTATTACTTATATTTCAATTATATAATGTGGATTTCCATAATCATTTTCACTATTGGAAGGATACTACTAATTATCTATAAATATACATTTCAGTTCATAATTTATCAACCAACAGGTTAAAGATAAAGGTTGGGGGACAAAAGAAACCTGTCCTCTTATGAAGTATTTTAATTTATATCTGCCTTTGGTAACAAATTTACATATATCACATCAAATTAATCACACGCTTCTAGCCTCATTGAAGACCAAATGGCTGTGCCAGAAACAGTAACAAGAT
Source organism: Salticus scenicus (assembly GCA_963930645.1). Classification (NCBI taxonomy): domain Eukaryota; kingdom Metazoa; phylum Arthropoda; class Arachnida; order Araneae; family Salticidae; genus Salticus; species Salticus scenicus. The sequence continues at coordinate 271,376,174 of OZ005658.1, forward strand.
AGATACGTTTATAGTTTTTCTATGGAGACCTAAAATACTGTAAATACGTTTGGCAAATAAAAGTTGTACATACTTGAGGAGGAAGCAGGTGATTTCTCCAACAATACAGAAGAATTTAAAGATTGGGAAATACTGACTGTAGAATTATCCTGTACTTCATTGTTTGTGGCATTTATAAAAGATGATGATGGCTTATCTATTGCTGTCGGTGATGGATAAGGGTCAATGTGAATATCAGTGTATAACTTTTTAGCTTTTTTGGAAATTCCACAGTTAGATTCCCCAACTTCATATGTAGGAAATCTTTTTTTTTTCTTAGCCTGCAACCACCAAAAGATTCATCATCATCCGATGAGTCTAAATTTGATGTTTCTTCTGCTTTTGATAAATGCACTACAGCTTCACTAAAAGAACCTGCCCCCCCCCCCCCCCCCCCAAAAAAAAAAAAAAAAAAAAAAAAAAAAAACTAGTTAATACTTAGTAAAACTTGGATCAATGATAAATAAATGTGCAATTTTTTCACACCTTAAAATTTAAGATATTTGTGTTTCATAATTTCCATTGTCCTTAACCCGTTCAGTCGCAGTGTTCCCGCTGATGGAACAACTAATTGTAACTCTCAAGTGCAAAAACTGGAAAAATTTTTAGGAATTATTTAGTGCGGAAAATTTTTAGCAAAAATTTACATTTATAACATAGCAGAAAAGGCCATTTTTTTTAACCTGAAAATTTAAAATTTCTTTTATTTTAATTTTGTTAGTAAATTCCGGTGGCAGTGTAATTTAAATGATCCAAATTACCCTGCCCCGTAAAGGGTTAACAGGGCTCGAAATCAGCGGCCGTTAGTTATATTTTGCAACTAAATATTTTGTTTTGACAACCATAATTTTATACATAGTCATCACTTTGACGCCTAACACCCCCCCTACCCCCCCCCCCTCAGTGTGTATAATGTGTGATGAAAGAAAAGGCATTTCTAACAAAGTAGTATAATTAATTTCCTAGCTTTCATGTATAAATATTAGTAGTGTAGGACATTTTTAAAATGGAAAAAACTAACTAGGTAAAATATCAGTATTTTAAGTAATTATAGTTTATATTATGTGTAAAGTTTTAAAAATGGCACTTTAGTACAACATAATGGCAACTAAGAAAACAATGTTAGTTACCATTTGTCACCCAACTTGCTGATTCTAATTTTGACCCCTGGTTCATAACCAGTTTAAAATCCCCGCTTTAATTATTTTTTGGTTGGAGAAGTGGAAGAGTAAATTTTATTCTAAATAAGACCGAAATAATGTTAGTAGAAACTTGCACATACGTAATGTGCAGTTTCCTTTCAATAACTTAAAAAAAAAAAAAAAAAAAAAAAAAGAGAGAGAGGGAGAGAGGATTAGAGGGGACATTTCCCTTCTTTGCCAAAATTTCGCAGATTTATAAAGACATTTCCAACTATCGACATATATATTTTTTTACACTCAATATTGAATTATTGAAATTTGTAACCCTTATTTTTTTTTATTATTATTATTTTTTCTGGCTACGACCTAGCTCAACAACCACCCTTTTTTTAGTAGTTGATGTGATACTATATAATGCATACTAAATGTATGAGGTGGGACAAAGAGGCGAGGATTAATTTGTTTCTGTAAAAGGAAACTTGACATTTTTTATATAGAAAGAAAGGAAAATGTGCAATCAAGATTTAAAAGCAATTTTTCCTTTTTAGGGAAAAATCTATATTGTATGGATGCCAAATTTAAAAGCATTTAAGACATTTAGTGGACTTTCTGTGTAGTGTTAGAGTAACTCCAGATATTCTAGAGTACTGTACACTCCTGCTGATGTTTAAATTTCATTTACGTAGTTGATTTTTAAAGGAAAAAATTTCTGACCAAGAAGTGGCTAAGTGATCAAATTAAAAACTAAGCACTAGATAAAGTTTTTCTGTCCATACATATATAAGAAATAACATACCATACTCATGTAAAATTTTAATACGACAAGATATCCAATCTTGGAATGGCTGAGCAAGTCTCCTCAATATCTTGTCCCTCGCTTCATTAGTTCTTACGTTGGGATACACGCAGGGATTCTTATCTTTCTTGATCCAATGACTGCATACAATTCCTGGTGCATCCCCTTCATCCAAAAATTTTATGATTGCATACATGCTAATAAATAAGAGAAAGTATAATAAATTAAAAGTTTTTTTTTTCAAATCAAACACATTAAAAAATTAAGATCACAATATCAAACTTAATATAAAATTACATCTCATATAGAGACATGATAACCACACGTGTATTTGTAGAAAACCACAATTTGTATAAAAAAACTCACTGTAAAACACGTATAAAATGTATTTAATTAAAATCATTAAAAAAACACATCGTGTCAAGGCCTTTCGCTCTGAACATCAGGGCATCATCAGGACAAAGCCATTTTAACTAGCAGTACAGTAACATTTGATTTATATATACATAAGAAACATATTACGGTTACAGTTATTATACATGAAATAGATGAAACAGTTGAACACAGATCAATCACAAATGAAACAGTCCGAAGGCGTAGAATGGAGCTTCACTTGGTTTACTATGGAGACACATTTTTGTGGAACAGTTGAGGCCATGCATTAATTTGTGTTGAGGAACATGCTGAGGAACTTGCATTAATTTAGATCTTTACAAGAAAAAGGTTGGTTGGTTGGGTTTCACGCCGCACCAGTGCTGCGCAGATGGGAAATTGGCGACACAAGAACAAAGAGAAAGACTTGTTTTAAAAACCGCAACCTTTAAATCACTTAAATGACTTTCCCTGCTCAAAGTCACCAAAAATCAGAGTTTGATACTTCCCCAAGTCTTTTGACCAACTGTTGAAGTGGTTTATCTCCTTTCCTGATAAATTTTTTAAATTGTTGCATAAAACTTTCAAATTTAAAAGCACTGCATGCATCAAGTGCACCAAATGTCAAAATATCATCAGCAATGTGTGTCAGGCCATGAAAATTATGCGTTAAATATTGTGGACCATATATTTTTGCTCAAGTTTTCACAAAATGCGTCGGAAGACTTCTAGCATATTGAAGATGTTTGTAACAATTTTGTGGATGTAATAGAATAGACATAGCAATAGAAAGGCTTAAAAAATGTTCATATACAGATTTGTATTCAGATTTCAAAACACTTTTAAAAACTATAGGCCCAGTATACAACAAAACTTGTCGAAATTCTGTTGCTTTCCAACGTTTTATTTCCTCTAAGCTAGGAGGTTTTCTTGAAAACTCACACGGAATATGATCAGAAAGAGAGATAAAATTAGAGGAAAGACAATCAATTATTCTATGTGGAAATTTTAAAGGCACCGGTGCAAATAACCATGTATAAAAAAAGTGCTGACTACTCCTAAGCAGACCAAGTGCATGTAGTCTAGTGGAAAGGACTTTATAAAATGGATATTTGGAATGTCAATTAACAGAGTATCATTTATGTGATAATCTTCATCTTTTTTGGATAAAAAATCTTCATGAGTTCTGGGTGAAGCATCACAATATGGAAATGTTACCCGATTTTGAAATCAAGTTCCACTCTGTGTACATTTGGTGCAAGAAGAATATCCAGTATGAGATTTAATGCCCAAGACATAAGATTTTGCTGGAGCATCACAAACAAAACCCTGTATAATAACTTTGACTATTTTCCCTTTCAAAACAATGCCATCATTTATGAGATTTACAGCCTCTGTTACGAAGGCCCGAAGAAAGGAAAAACAATTATCTGTTGTTGTTTTTTCCGAAAAAAATGCCAATTGGAAATACTGTTGTCTTAATTTGTTCAACATTATTTACGAAGGCCATAATTGGCCAAAACGACTGGGAGCTACTTGCAAAGAGTAGCAGTCCATCTATGCCAATCATTAAATGAATGGAATCCACAACTTCTTTCACTTTACCCCATAACTTTACCAAGTTATATTTCAAACCAATATGAGAATAAAGTCCAGGAGAAATTGACTCAACAGACACGGTCAAAGGAGTTTGTAACAAAGTCCTGGCATCACATGGCAAGTTGAAACATTTATGGACTCTTAAAACACATAGAAGAGCCGATATGGCTACGTGGCTGATACGAAAACGAACTGTCCAGTTTTTTAAGTTATCCAACAGTTGCTCATTTTCTGTTACAGTAGGTAATGTATCATCACACTCTGTTTCATCCACAAGAGGAGGCTGGCTGACAAGATTGTACCATGCTATCTCTTCAGACTCTTGCTGAAGCGATGCAAATGCACCAGATCCTTCAATGCAACTACTATTTGCAATTTCATCAATTTCAGTGTTACATTTACTATCAAAACCTTTTTTTTTTCTAATTTTCCTAAATCACTATTTTCTTTTGTATTTACAGCTGTACTTGTTTCGGCACTCACAGCTGCACTTTCTTCACTAATTTCTATATATTTTTAAAGACGTTTCATTTGTCCCCATCTTGATAAGTCAAGGAAACTTTTCCGTGACATTTTTGACTACGGAAAGAAAAATTTCACTTTTAGAAACATGAAAGTACCAGAATCTTAAAATTTTTAAATAGTACTTACCTGCTTTAAGATTAAAATAATAATAATAATAAGTTTTTTTTTTTTTTTTTAATATCGCCTAAAAGTTTAATTAATCCAAAAATTTGACTTTTAGAACAATATTGTCAGATGGTAAAATTTACGTAAAATTATAGTCAAAAGAATTTTTTTTTTTTTTTCTTGTTAGCTACTCTCATTTATTACCTACTTCTCAAAAAAAAAAAAAAAAAAAACATTAAAATCTTGAAAAAAGAAAAGTGCCCTTTTTCTTTTGGGGAAAAAAATAAACATCATGTTTCTTGAAAACCCCAATGGAAAAGTAGCTAAAAAAAAAAAAAAAAAAAACTGGAATATAAAATTTCAAGATTGTGAACCCTGTCCACCTCTCTTTCATAACAAAAATGTTATTTCATATACAATTATGTTTTTGTGCTTAAATTTTACAGATTATCAATAATTATGATAATTAAGAGGTCAGAAAATGGTACTTGGGAATTAGAAATTAGTAAAATTAGTAGAATTAGTAATATTTTCTGATGAAGTGAAGATATATTTGAGAGAACATTACATAATGAACAAAATATTAAGATATTTTTAATGCTTATTAAACACATATTAGATGTAAATTATTTTTAAAAATCCCATTCTCCATAAGATAAAGAAAAGAGGTTAGATAAAGAAAAGGTTTATACATAGACATTTTGGTTTCGAAAAATTGATAGTTTTTGAAAAAAATAAAGAAAATTTTCCCATTACCCCTTCCCCTCTACATAAAGTGACTAATTATATTAAGAACACTGTTGTGATTCAACACTGATTGAATTGTAAGAGTGTGCTAAGTTGAACAGTATTGAATTTATGAACGTGCCCTTAAACTTTTTTTTATATTAATAAGGGACGGTAAGGAAATCAAAGTTATATTTATATTGGAATTGTTAGGCTTATTATTCAAGATTCATAGTTAGAAATTAACTTACTCTTTTAGATTTTAACTAGCAGGCTTTGCCCGCTTCGCTGGTCACTATATTTTAATGAATTCTCAATATTCAATATCGTCTATATAAATGAGCACGTCCTCGTTAATTATATTTCGTGTTAACTACAAAAATATACTAATACTGATAATAATAATAATCTAAAACTGATGTATGTTAAAAACGTTTTGCAAAAAAGTTTGGAAGAAATATGCGAGAAGTTTTATAATTAGTTTTGAACATATTTAAAAACTAGTTGGCATAGGTGCACTCTGCTCAGTTCCCCATCATATTTATGTTCTCATAAATTTCTAGTGGGAGACATATTATAATCATGTTAAAAGAAATGAATTTGACCAAAGCTTGATACAGTGACAGAATGAAATCCCCGCCTAATAGGCTATCCACCGTTACCTTCGATATATATATCTTATTCTAATCTATAAATTTATTTTATCAGGGTCAATTCCGTTGTTTAGTTTTCATGCTACTATTTCCAATGCAATAATCCTCAAAATTCATATTTATATGAAAAATTTACAATTTCGCTATGTTGATAAAATCGTAAATTACGAATGATTTACGAAATTTTCCTATTAGAATATTTGTATTCAATCATGTTCAAACAAATATCATAAATGTAATTTTGAAGTTGTCTAATGTATTTATGATCCTCAAAATGGAAATTTATGCTCAATTTTGCCTTATTCTGACATGTTAAGTAAATCGTAAATTCCAAATAACTTACGAATTTTTTAAATTGGAAAAACGAATTTTTTAAATTGGAAAAATCATAGTCTATGATATTCATGGCAGTATCCTATATAATATTTCGAAAGTGGTTTGACATCTTTACGATGAAAATATCCCTCAAGATTGACGTTTATGTGAAATTTGGCTCTATGCTGCCATGTTAAGAAATTCGTAATTTTCCAATAACTTACGAAAATTTTATATTGGAAAATTCATAGTCATTAATATTCATGCCAGTGTTCTAAATAATATTTCAAAAGTAGTCTGACATCTTTACGATGAAAATATCTCTCAAAATTGACGTTTATGTGAAATTTTGCCCTATACTGCCATGTTAAGAAATTCGTACATTTCCAATAACTTGCGAAATTTTCAAAGTAGCACATTTATAGTTACTAATGTTCATTCCGGCATCAAACCTGATATTTTAAAACTGGTCTGACATTTTTACAGTAAAAAGTTTCCATTTAATGCACGTTTAAGTGAATTTTTGTCCTATTCTCCCATGTTAAGAAAATCGTAAATTTCTCATAACTTACGAAGTTTTTTAATTCGAATGTTGCAAAAGAATAGGGTTCTTGCCAGTATCGAAAGTAATATTTTAAAACTGATCTGACCTCTCTGCGGTCATTTATTCGTGAGATATCGTGTTAACTGACTAACAAACTAACGGACTAACACACTGACACACTAACAGACACCCTACAGACAGCCACCATACAAATTTTGTCATTTTCGGATTCCTCACGCCTGAAAACGTGTAAAAAAGTAAAAAAACCGAGGTCGAAAATTTTCACGATTACCTAAGTTCCCCATACCTATAGTATGATGGGGAACTAAAAAAAAAAAAAAAAAAAAAAATTCTAAAGAAATATGCACGCGTATTTGCCGTTAAATGCAATCATTTATCTATTTATATGAGCTCGTGCTATTATATATATCCGAATCAGTTCCATCCAAATTAGACGTACAATAAAAACATAAAGCATATACATTCTATTTATAACAACATATTCGTGATCTGAGGAAAATCACGTTGGTTTCCACATCACCTTGTTACATTTTTACTGAGGTACAACGTGTCGGCGCGTTACCTCTCTTTAGCATAATAATGCAGGGTAGAGGTTCGCTAAGTAGCCATATTATACCCAAGATGCAAGTCCTGTAGTTATCACATCCATTATTCATTAGTTCTATGTATCCAACCAAAATCTGAGGTACAAACCTATCTATCTAATTTTAGACATCTCTCCTGTAAATATTAAAGTTATTTTCACTTATTGCTTTGCAAATCATAGCAAATCATAAATGTATCTTACAACAATAGTTTTTTTTTTTTTTTTTTTTTTTTTTTTGTATTGTAGTGGTCAGATAAAATTGTTTATATCGAAATGGAGATCTCTCATTAAAGTTTTATGTAATTTTAATCTTTTTAGAGAACTTCTTTATATACAACATTAGCTGTTGTCCCTTCTGGCTGTAAAATATAAAGATTTTCTTTGGAGCTTACGCGTGAGCAGGCAACATAAAGCTGTCCATAAGAAAAACAATCTTCTCTGAGATCTATACCAGCAACTTTTAGAGTCTGACCTTGAGACTTGTTAATTGTAATCGCAAAACACATCTTTACAGGAAACTGTAGACGCTTGAATTGGAATAGAAAATCTGATGGAATTATAGGAATGCGAGGTATAAGTACTGTTTCTCCACTGCCGCAACCTGTAAAAACAATTGCTTCTAAAATACTATCTAACAATGCCGTAATTTGCAATCTTGTACCATTACATAGTTTGGGGGGCTTTAAGTTCCTTAAGAGTATAACTGGAGCTCCAACCTTTAAATTAAGTACATGAGGAGGCATACCTGCAGGATTCAAGGAGTTCTGAAATTCAACAGGGTAATGAACCTCATCTTCTATCTCCACGACCGAATCAATTGATTTATATTTTTTCAGCACCCCATCAAATCTTTGAAGCAGCATATCATTAATTTCCAACGCCATATCATTTTTAGTGGTCATTGCTCTTTCTCTGAACCACGAAAGAGATTTGTTTTTAATGTTTTGAAGATCTGGATATATCATATCTATTAATGAATCAATATCTTTTGTTAAATGACACAGATCCGTGGGAATTTAAATTTTTCCATCTTCCTCTTCTAATAATCCATCACCAAGTGTCAAAAGTAAATCTGCAAATCGTTTACTTTCTAAATCACCTGTTATTTCCACTCTCATATTTTTTCGTAAAGTTAAGATCTTTACTTTTTGCCACAAATAAGATGATTTTAAGCAAGCATTCACTTCATCAGCATGTGTTCCTCGCGGCACAACCGGAAGAATTTGACGAAAGTCTCCTGCTAGAAGAATAATAAGTCCGCCCATAACCATGTTACATCTTCGTATATCTTGTAGGGTCGTGTCCAGTGCTTCGATTGCTTTTTTGTTTGACATGGAACATTCATCCCATACAATAATCTTACAGTCTTTAAGTACGCGAGCCATGTCATTTTGCTTACTAATATTACAAACAGGTTGTTCAATAATATTAAGATTAAGAGGTAGTTTAAAGCAAAAGGAGCAGTTTTTCTATTGAAAAGCAGCGTCGTAGCTATTCCCGATGAAACAACAGCAATGGCAATGTTACCGTGTGCTCTCACTTTAGAAAGTAAAAGATTGATAAGGAAAGTCTTTCCTGTTCCTCCAGGTGCATCAAGAAAGAAGATATTTCCATTTTGCAGCTGTGTGTCTTCAAAAACGTCATCATAAATTTTCTTCTGCTCATTATTCAATAGTGGCTCATTTTTTGTAATAATACCAGTCAGCTCCTTCAAATCGTATGCTCTTTCTATCAAGTAGTCTCGGGCTGGTTACAATCGACGTGGAAACCAAAGGCACAGGTAAACCGAAATATTTGAGTGTTTTATCTGAAATATTAATCACTAAATCTTCTAACAATATGAGACACTTGTTATAAATCTCATTTTGCATAGCATCTGTATTAACATACGGCTATTTATTTTGAAGTTGACTCGTTATATCTTCTAAAAAACCCTCTTTGTATTTATCCCAAAGTGTTAGTGGTTGTGATAAGTTGCAAAACACAAACATTATAACAGCGATATAAGCAGTCTCTGTGGTATTTAGAGATGTCACTGGTATTTTTCATAATGTTAAAATTGTCACCGAGTAACGTTTGGCATTTCTTGGTTTCATTTTGCAAAAAGTTCAGAAAAAAGATGATGATCCACCCATACCCGCCGCAAAATTACTTAGTCTGTTGGCCCGAAGTACTGGATATCGCCAGCGAAAATCCAGCACCCCGAGCCCACCATCATGACCAGACGTATAAATAAAAGAGTTAGGAACATCGTGTGGAAGATGGAGGATATCTTCTTTGATAATTTTCCTTAAGATACGGTCAATGCAGTTGAGAAGGTTAGCTGATAGCTTGTAGAAAGGAAGGCTCGCAGCGATGCGGGGAATGACCACATTCTTTATCGCCCACATTCGCTGCTGAGGCTTAAAGGGAGCCTTCTTGATCTTTTTACAATAGGAGTAGAGCATGGCATCAACATTTTCTTGAACAAAGGTGCCATAGCAATTGAAAGTAACTCCCATATATTTAAATAGATTATCTCTGTGGCCAATAACAGTTATTGAGTGGTCATCGATATTAAACGGATCAAAAGACGGAATAACGTTGTCGATTCTTGGTCGTTTTATTAATTGTAATATTCTACATTTAGAGAAGTTTAGGAAAAGTTTAGCATAGGCTGCTTCTTTAATAAATGCATTGATTAGAACTTTAATACCAATGTGAGTACAGGCAATGAGGGCAACGTCGTCCGCGTATGAGACATGATTGATTTTAGAGTTGTCTCCAGTAGGGAACCCCATATTGTTATTGAGCTTGGATAGAATCTTTTCTATAACAATATTGAAAATAATAGGCGAAATGGGGTCCCCCTGACGCACACCACAGGAAGGGAAAATGACCTTAAGGATTCTGCCTTTCCAGAGTAAAAGATTGACTGATTTATGATAAAAATTTCTGAGGTAAGAGATAAGTGAAGGTGGAAGACCCTTTTCTTTCATTGCTTGCCATAAGTACTCCCATGAAACGGAGTCAAATGCCTTTTTGATATCAACAAAAGCAATCCTTAAATTCTTGGCTTTACTTTTTGCTTCATTGATTAGGCCCTCGATAGTAAACACGGAGTTTGCCATTCCATCCAATCTTCGGAAGCCCATCTGGAGCGGATGGTCGTTGAAGCCCTCGATACGTCTAGCGAGAATCTTATAGAAGATCCTACAGATGAGAGACGACATAGATATTGGATGAAGCTTGCCAGGCTCGGTGACATTGTCTTCTTTGGGCAACAAGATGGTCTTGGCAATACTTAGAAAGTTAGGTATATCTCTGCAAAGAATAAATGCATTAATTATAAAACAGAGAAGAGATCTGGGAATTTTAAAAATTTCCGAAGCCTCAATGCCATCCGGCCCGGCAGCCTTATTCCAAACTGGCATAGCTTGGTTAAGCTCGTCGATATTAATGAAGCTCCAGATGGGATCCGAAGACAACAAATCATTGGAGTCAGAGTTAACACAGTTACGTTCGAATGGAGAAAAGATCTTAGTCCAGAAATCTATAATCTCATTAGGAGGTATTTCATGGCATGAGTTTACTCCGTCCAAGATTTCATTGACGGTCGCTTTCCTATTCGATTTAAGGGGGAACAACACAGAAAAATTTTCGAAAAATGAAAAAAAAAATTTATTGTATTTTTTGATAGCTTATACTTTTAAGATTATAATGCCAAAATATTAAATTGATTTTCGTTAAAATGTAGAAGTTACAGCGTAATACGTAAAGCGCGTCATGCGACTCGTGACGCGCTTCAACATGTACGAGCGAGTGAACTTGTTCGCGCGATTAATTGTTACATTTGCTCACTTTTATCGAAACGTTATAGTAGAGTAACATCATTTTAACTGTTTTACGTTTTAACTAAATTAATTCGTTAATTATTTAAACAATAAAGTGTTGATGTGTTTTAATACATAGTGATGTGTTCATTTGACAGTTCTGATTTTTAAAAAAGGATTTTTTATATAAGTAGTTTGTATATAACTAAATATATAAAAATATATATACAAAAAATATAATTAATCACACATATGGATAGAAAATCAACAAAACATGATTATAAAAGACGAAATAGAGATGGGAAGAAACGGAAACGACCTTTTAATCGCCATGAAACTAAAAAAAAAGATTATACAAGTACTTCAGCAAAAAAGATAAAAGCATCTGATTGCAATGTTAAAGTTGATAATTCCATTGGATACCGAATAATAAATTAAGCATTTTATAAATTATAAACGAATGATTTTTCATAAAACTTTAAACGTGTTTTATTCGAAACCAAGTTTTTCAAAACGGCTGTCGCTCTAACTACTGTAATTTTTTACCGATTTGCTTCAAATTTTGACACCGTGTTCACAGTATGTTTAGTTTTCGTTGCACGTAGGGGTTTTTTGATTTGATTTATAGTTTTTCAGTAATCCAAGAATATGTACTCCTTTTTTTGAATATTTTTTGAGTTTTTTTTAAACACTTCGCCATTTTGTGAAAAATTCAAATTTTCAAAAAAACCTACGTGCAACGAAAACTATATTTATATAGTTTAAAAAAAATCTAAACAGATTCAGTTTCGCATTCTTTTTACTCAAGTTATGCATACAGCCAATTATCGATAATTGCAAAACACAGTTTCAAAGATTGTGTTATATTAAAAATATCTTTTTTGATTTTTGTAATTTTTACATTTTAAAATGAAGATTAAGGTAAGTAGAATAAGACAAAAAAAATATATAATGTTTTATTTATCTCAATCATTGCAAAATTCATTTTAAAAAAATGTATTTTACAAAGCTTCTACTGTGTTGTTCCCCCTTAAAGTTCCTCTGGACTTTGGAATACTCTATTCGTTTCTTTGTTTTATTGGAAATATTTAAATAAGCATCAGCTTTTTTCGGTCTATTATGATCAAACTTTTTAAGATTTTTGAAAATATCAGTACCTTCGTTTTCCATGTCTATATTGTCAATATTGAAGATGTCAATAATAATTTTACCCAACTTTACAAGGGCTTCTTTAGAGTGGAAATTATGTTTAAAGTCGAAGAACTTGTTGAAATCATCATAGTACTTATTAAATTTGCTGACTCTAGGAAGTTTGTTAAGTTCATTCACAATACCATCACAAAAAGACTCATAGTTTAAAGAGTGATGAGGAACTACTTCATCTGAGTCAGAGGTAGCACTCTGGACAGCACTAGGGTCCGAAAAAGGGATATTTATATCAACAGAGTGATCTATCAAATCAGAATTCTTCTGCATTATATTATTATCAATAGTATCTTCTTTAGTACAAAAATTTGAATCGAAATTAGAAGCGTGATGTAATGCGACTTCAACAGAGTCAGGAGAAACAATCGGTAAAACATTAGAGTCCAACAAAGGGACCCTGAAATCCGTAGATTGAACGAACGGAACAGAGTTCTTCATTTCATTATCATAACCGTTGGAATCCGCTTTGGCATGTAGATTTGGCGAAAAGTTCATTATCGCCGTAGTGGTATAATTGGTAGGGTTGTCAAATGAGTCTGATAAATGAGGCTCTTAGGAGTAGATAAATTATCTTCATCAATTTGTATAAAAACTGAAGGAGACCGAGTGGCATTGTCAAATAATTCGGGGACACCAGTAAGACTGGTAGATTCACTGCCATAATTGATATCATTGGTAATAGGAGATAAATTTCCTGAAATTTCGCTGGAGGAGCTAGAAAAATTTGGATTGGTTATCAAATCAGCGGAACTAGAGACTTCTTTATAAATGTTTTTGTAACGATCGGTTTTCATTATGCATTTGATTTTATTTCGATTTCTATATGGAAGGAGCCTATCAAGCTCATCTTTGATTTTACTAGATGGAATGCCAGAAGAGGAAAGTCCGTAAACCGTCTCAGCGATCAAGTAGAGCTCCTCGTCGTCCCATTTAATATTTCTGGCACCGATACTCTTATTTTCCAGCTCCAAAAGTAATAATTCTAAGTGGGCTCTACGTTTGTGGATGCCCAGACCTATTTTAGTGTCAAAACTTCTTTCACAGAATAGACATGTATATCTTTCTTTTTCATTATAAGTAGAAGAATTGAGTTGTGAGAGATTATTACTAGCTGCAGTACTTTCTTCTCTGATGGACTGGGACATCTTATCGATGTCATCTTGCATGAGCCTGGCCTCGTTATTACATATATCGGCAAGGCCACCATCAATTACATTATCCATGCCAGACGCCAGGGAAAAGAATGAAATTTCTTTTAATTCATTGTAAATTCTTTTATAAGGTTTTCTACCTCTCTGACGCCTGACATGGTCTTTGTCTTTAGCATTGATAACATTAGCCAAGATAATATTAATTTTCTTAGGATCTATTGTTTCGACAATGAGATCTAGTTTTGCAAGCACGGTAAGTTCATCAATAGAAAAAACTTCATTAGGGTCGTTAAAAACACCTAGATGGAATGAGTGAAAATGAATAATAAAAGCTGCGCACGCACAGCAGGGACATTAAATCTCCATGACGTGAAATGCTGACAACACCAGGCCAGTAATTATGGTCTGGAAAAGAAATAAATTATTAAATATAGTAGTGGGTTGTCAGAAGAACTGGTCAACACGAAGGCTAACCAGCCCGCCCCTGCAGAAGCAAATGGGAAGTATGCACCACCCGGCACAAAGTTCCACAGGGACTTCCCCAGACAAAGCAGATAAAAAATGAATATATATATATAAAATATATGCCTGAGGCAATATGTGCCAAGTAATATATAAAAATGACAAGAATAAAAATACATACAAATATGGCTAAATAAAATATTATAAAAAATTTACCGACCAGCGGTAGAGTTAAAATATTTAAAAAAGGTGTATATAGTTAAAAAATGATAAAATAGCTGACCAGCAGCATCATATATAACATAAAAGTAAGTTAAAACACTTTCCGCCATTCAGTCAAACAAACGGTGTAAAGAGGCGTAAGGGAAGCAGAAGCTTAAGGATAGTAACAGGTGACTTTCACTATATATAGAGGTAGCAGAGGCTACAATGCATAAATTAATAAATATCGTATCGTAATTTAAGAATCGATATTAGGTCAGATAAACATAAAAATACAGGCATTATATAGTATAGGTATTACTTGAAACACAGAAAATTCATGTCTGAATGACACGATCCAAAATTAAAGTCATTGTAATTTATGCATACATAAAAGTTCAATGTTTACAGTAAAAGATTCACCATAGAAGACGATAAGAAGATGTAAACAAACAAGATGACGGCCCGCTTGTGGGCGTTTCAAAAAAGTAAATAATAGATAGTTGAAAACACAAATGCTTGATTAAGCTGATTAATATTCATAGAAAACATTCGAGAGTACGCATATAGAAGCACAGACTTATCACAGTAATATATGGTCATTAATAAGCACATTTAAACTTGAAATACATAATTTATATCATCTGTAAGGGAGAACAGGCATCTTGAAAAACACACGCTGCTGATTCAAAGTCCACAAAAAAGGCAATAAAACACAGTAGATAAGTCAGAATTATGCATAAATTATACAGGAAGATGCACAATAGAAAGCTGCACAGAATAGTAGTACTTCCAGGAAATAATTATGATGATTTACAACACAAAAACAATAACTTTGAGAATTTTTAAGCGGAGCGAAAAAACCGCCACACCACACCAGCGGCCATCTTGGAAGCCAAATTGAAGAGAATATGTGGCGAAGAGAATTTAAGAATATATGGCAAAGGGAGAGGAATAACCAAAACAATAATAAATTGCAAGAAATAAAACCTCAAATTTCAATCTGGCCTACACTCACCTCTAGAAAAATACGATGTAATTATTACTCGACTACGAATTGGGCATTCAAGACTCACACATAAATACTTATTACTTGGAGAACGACAACCTGTGTGTCCGAAATGTCATTTCAGTGCATTAACCATTCACCATATTCTCACCGACTGCCCTTGCCTTCGTCGTCTCTATCGAACACATTTTAATTCATCTTCACCCAATCTGACGAGCCTTTTAGGTGTAAATCCTCATTATCATTAGACAAACTTTTTGAAAGAGGCTGGTTTTTACTTCGACATCTGATTTTATTATTTACTACGTTCATCCTGTTTTACATTGGTTTTTATTGTCTACTCTGTTTTTTATTATTTTTGATTTTATCTTTTGTGTAATTTTATTTCTTATTTTTACTGTGTTTTTTTAATGACAATCTGGTTGGGTGAACCCATCCAGAAGCTGCTTTTTATTCTTCTACCTTTTTGTGTGGCGCAGCATGTCCAAATATGGACCTTGCGCCAATAAAAGTTATTCAACCAACCATCAAGTATGGTAAACCCAACATAAATAGGACGATTCATTAAAATACTTGTTTTAAGTCTTTCGACAACAGTTAGATCTTCGTCATAAGTTTTAAAAGATTTAAAGGTAGGAGCTGCTACTAATTTTATCGCTCGTTTAGAAGTGTTGCTACAAAGTTCAATATTTCATCGTTTTCGTAACTTTTCCATGGTTTTCCCATACACACTATTGTTTAAAAGTTTTAAAAAGTCCTTTTCAAAGGAAGATGAAGCTTGTTTGCATTTTTCAGTGTTGAATAAATGTATATTTTTCCAACCAAGGAGCTTGATTAAATTGAAAAGCTTTATGAATTGCAATAAGTTTCAGTCCTAATTGAAGATAGAGTTTTAAGTTTCGATAATGTACCGCATAATTTTTCTTACTATTCAAATTAGGTATTAATTTTGGTGTTTCAACATATTTTCTATTGTGAAACAAACTTTGAGCATATGGTGACAACATTTCTTCGGTTAATTATATTCTTTCAGACGCTAGTGGATAATCGTTATGTGTGTGATGAAGGTGCTCAGGGTAATCGAGATTAACTTGAAAAATGTAACCGATATAAGAGTCATCCCGAAGAGATAGAGAGCCGTATTCTCCCTAAACCGGAAAATGGAACGTAATCGGAATGGACACTAGCCGGAATCTAGTCTAAATCCCGATCCGTATGGAAACTTCTATTCTCCCTTCATTGAATTCCGTATGCGAAATCATTTGCCATATTCTCACTGACTGCCCTTGCCTCAGACATTTGTATAGACATTATTTTAATTCATCTTCACCCAATCTGACGAGCCTTTTAGGTGTAAATCCTCATTATCATGTGACAAACTTCTTGAAGGAGGCTGGTTTTTACTTCGACATCTGATTTTACTATTTACAATGTTCATCCTATTTTTTTACAATTGTCTACACTGCTTTTATTATTTTTGGTTTTATCTTGTATTTCTGTTTCTTGTTTTTAGTGTGATTTTTTAACGACAATCTGGATGGGTGAATCCATCCAGGGGCTACTTTTATTCTTTTACCTTTGTGTGTGGCGCAGCTTGTCCTACTGTGGACCTTGCGACAAGAAAAGACATTCAACCAACCAACCGTATGCGAAATCATTCCGAAGCATTTGAGAGGAAGTGACGCATTTTGAGACGCTCAAACCAATCAGCAGTTAGAGAAAAATCACGCTTGTTTGTAAACAAACAATTACTGGATGATGGTTGTATTTTCTCATAGATATTTAAAATCGCTCATATTTAGTTCTGCTTAAACAGATATTTCAGAGTGTGTTTGAAAAGAAAGATACATCTAAAAATTAAAAAAGTGATCGGTCAAAAAATCACCGTTCCATAAATCGTATGATTAATGTAGTAAAATTTTCATAAAATTTATTCACGACATCACATAATTTATTCCTAATACTTAAGGATTCGATTGCTTTATAACTAAAACACGAATATCATCCGAATACAGTATTTGCTGTATAGCATTACATTTTGCATGTATCATATTACGAGGTTTTATCACACCTAACAATACTTTATCTAATTTTTTCTATTGTTGAATTATTCATTTATTAATGGTTATTTCATTTTTATTGTGCACTTAATTTGTGACGTTTACCAAATATTTACCTTAAAATTAAAAAAATTACAGGAAATTTTTATAATTTTAAAATTATTGTTTATTGATTTAATGGAGTTCTTTTCTTTTTTTAATTATTTAGTTAATTAGTTGAATAATTTGAAATTTATACTCATTTAAATATGGTGACTGGTTAAATTATTAATATAACAGTTAGCTTACTTGTTATATAATTTTACATTCGAGTAATTTCTTCATCAGAGGTTTTAGTTAATTTGTCATGAAGAAATTTGAAAGAATTTTTTAAAATATATAAGCTGAATTTTT
Source organism: Salticus scenicus (assembly GCA_963930645.1). Taxonomy (NCBI): domain Eukaryota; kingdom Metazoa; phylum Arthropoda; class Arachnida; order Araneae; family Salticidae; genus Salticus; species Salticus scenicus. The sequence continues at coordinate 271,393,891 of OZ005658.1, forward strand.
TCAATGTCTTAATTATTCATAGGAAACAGAGTTATTGCTATAGTATGTCATGATTTGTGGAAAAATATTTTTTATTTTTAATTGTAATTTTTCTAGTCGCAAGTCAAACCCTATACATCCTAAATTAAAATAATTTCTAGCAATTTTTACAAGAACCGATAAAAATATATGAAAGTCTATAAGAGATATTCTTTTAAAACATATTTTTACATTCTGCAATATTCATAAAAGGAAGTATTGGATTCGTTAAAATTTTTTACTTCTAGTCTTTGATGGATTTTACATGTTTAAAGATGTTTCACTTGTGATTTGAACATTCAGAAATTGGCTGTCTGTGTGTTAGACGTCTGCTGAAGCTTTGTATCTGTGAGAAGAAAAAAAATATACCCCCCCCCCCCATATATACACTCTACCTCAATTTACTATTAATTTCACCTCTAATATGTTACAAAATAACATTTATTTAGACTACCTATAAAATTTATGCTGTTAGGATTGCCAGAAAAAAAATGTTAAATTGTCTTGTATTTTTAACTTAAAAAAAAAAAAAAAAAAAAAAAGCAGCCCAGCCATTAGTTATTATTTTTTCTTTTTAAGGCTATCAGTGAAATGTATTAATGGTTTTTAAAAGATTCGAGATCAGCGGGTCATCAATATTTTAGACTATCTTTTGTAAAAATTGATCATGCTGTGTGTGTTCAGTAAAAAAGCTGAATGAAATGTCTCTCACTTGATATGTTCGTAAGAAAGAAGGTGCTGGGTACAATCCTAGGTCAAATTTATCTGAGCAGTTTGGAGTTTTACATGGTTTTCTCTTAAACTTGCATAAATATGGCTTAGAACCCTTGCATAGTCAATCAGTTCCAAACCATACAACACAATCCAGTTTTGCCCTTTACCGTTATTGGATATTACACTGATTGATCATATCAATTTAAACATCACAATTTTCTGAATTACCTGTATTTGTACAATCGATTTCATTTAAGAAAATTCTTCTTAAAAGATCACCCCCCCCCCACACACACACAACATCACATATAATGGAGGGTGTTGTGTTGTTTAAGGTAAACTGACTATGCGAGGACCCTAGGCCTGGGTGGCGTTCCTTTTGTGGGTCTGTTTCTGAAGAGTCCTGGCTCAAATTCATGCAAGTTTCAGAAAAATCTCTGAACTGCTAGGATGAAATACTAGTGCTGAGTTTGAACCCCACATTTAATGGATTCAAAATTATTAACTACGATAGATCAAATTATGAATCACTCCCAAGTTATAATAGATCATGAATGAAAAATAAAAATTAACCAACATATTATTAAAAAACAATCTCAAATGCCATATTCCTCACTATAAGATTCATTTTTGGCTCTTTGTAATATGTAAGTATCTGTTAAAGTAAAATGTAATGAAAAATTCACAACTTGCAACAACATAAGTGTGATTTTTTTTTTTTTTTTTTTTTTTTTTTTTTTTAAGCAGCTACTCTATAATAAGCCAAATTTTTAAAAGCTTATTTTTTTATTTATATATTTTTTATAAGCAGCTACTTGATATTAAGCTAATCTTTTAAAAGCTTATTTTTTTTTATTAATAATCCTAATAAACCAAACGTCCAATTTTCTGAAAAGTAACACTGTAAACTGTTGTCATTACTAAAACAATTAAAAAAAAAAAGTCACAAATTTGGCCAAGGGTGTCCCATACTAAAGCCGTGCTCTATTTTCAGCAAATCAAAGCCATGGTTAGCTGCTATCATATACAGCTATTAAGAAAATATAAATGATATTCAATTATTTGAAGTTCATTATGTTGATTAGAAACACGGTTATTTCAAAATAAACTAAAAGTGCATTGACATTAAGAAACAGCTTTAGTATAAGATCTCTTGATGAAGTTTGAAAACTGGCTCCTAAGTAGCTCGAGTGATTTTCGGAAGTCTTTTATTATGCAATTGCAATAGTCATTTTAATTCATCACCAAAGTGGCAAAAAATAATAAAAGTCGCGAAGGGGATTCTATACTAAAACTGCACCCATTTTAGTTTGTGGATGATGAAATCAAGGGAAGAAAACCTATAAGACAATTCGATTAATTTAAATGAACATTTAAAAAATAAATAAATCTAAATAAAATTTTAAATTATCTCTTATGACATCAATCTTATCAGCTATTTTTGTTTAAACAGGAATAATTTTTAAATTTAACATTCATGTGTAAAGAAGTGTTTCATTTTTATATTTAAAAAAAAGAAAAAAAAAATTAAATTAAAAGTTGTAAACATGTTATATTGTTGGTCTGTGCTTGAAATTACAGCTCAAAGAAGAATGTTGGGGAAAAACACAAAAAATCATATTTTTAAAAATATTGAAAATTTAAAGTGTATTGTGAATCTGCACAATTCCTCTATCTAGAGGGCCCACCAGCGGTCAAGCGGTTCTGCACCAAAAAGCTGGTAGACACAAGGTGCCGGGTTCGATCCCAGGTCGAGCTCGTTGGCTTAGCCGTTCAGAGTTTTCCGTGGTTTTCTCCATAACTTGTGTAAATATGGGCTAGGACCCCTTAGAAAAAACCCCACGGAGGGTATCCCCCCTCAGGCCCAGGACCTACAGCAGTCATTCGGCCTTATTCCCAAATTCAATCCTCTATCTAGAAGGGAAAAAAAAAGAATGTGCCATATATATATATATATATTTCTTAAATCTACATCGCACACAGGCAAAGATACAAATATCTTTTTTCAATATTATAAAAGCAGGCTTTGCCTGCCTCACGGGAAAAAAGAAAAGAAAGAACATATAAGCCAACTTGATTGATTGAAATCAATATTTCAAAAATAATTAAAATAAAATATTATGATGTCAGTTTAAAATATATGTATATTTTTTTATTAAATAATTTAAACATTTAAATAAACAAATAATTAAAGTAAACCTTACTTCTACTCCTCATGTGTTACGCCTGTCACTGACGAAAATTGTCGCTGACGAAAGGGGAGGGGGGGGGGGCTCCCGCAAGTACTCAGATGTAACACACGAAGAGTAGAAGTAAGGTTTACTTTAATTATTTGTATTAGTATGCTTCTCGCTTTAATGTTTTGAATGAATTTAAATAAACGTTAATGATTATTGATGACTATTTTCAGCACAGCTTTAATATGGAACACACTTGGTAGTTTCAAACATTTTGCTTGCCGTTTTAGCAGTAAATTGAAATTGTTATTGCAATTGCATAAGTAAAGACCATGACATCAATCATCACATAGCAAAAAAATAATAATAAAAGTCACCAAAGAGGTTATAGCTGTCTCAACGTTACTTTTGTGAATAACAAAATCAAGGTCGAAAAAACTGATTATTTGAAATTAATATTAAAAAAAAAAAAAGCATTATTATGTCAGTTTTATCAGATATTTTTTTATGATACAGATTAACATAAAAATAAATTTATTATTATTTTTAATCAAAGGGCGGGGGGAGGGGGGGACAACATTGTTATGGGGTTTTTATTTAATATATTTTGAACAAATTATCCTATTGAATCAAAAGTTACAGCGCTAGATAGATTTATAAATTTGAAATTAATAAATGTACCAATTTTTGTTGCGATCGGTGGAACAGTTTACTTTGTAAAACAAATTAAAATCTGATATAACACAACATACAATTTATCAAAATAAAATCGCGGTCTAGACATTTTTTTTTGGAGTGGTTGTACCTGACACCGTTCTAGAAACTTTTTACTTGCTAGTTTTTGAAGCTTTTTAGTTACTAGTTAACATCTATTTTCAGAAGGCTTAAAAATGAAATTCTTATACCTACTCGGTATTCACAGAATACATACTTAATTCTTGGTGCAGCTCTTGTAAAATGTAAAATAATTCTGGAAAAAAAAAAAAAAATCACAGTTGTTTCGGATAAAAATAATAGTACAACATTTCATCAGGCAAAAAAGTAGACATAAGTGGCATTTTCATACACTTTTTTTTTTCTTCAATTTATGGTATTTGCTGACAAAGTTTATTTATTGAATTTGAACGACAGATCTTAAGCATATTGAACTGTTAGAATATGTAACCAGACTTGAACAGAAATATAAATTTAACAAATGCCAATGTATGTAGTGCAGTATGCTATACGGTACAAAAAAAATGCAGTTTGCTCTTAATATTTTTTACATTGACATTTTTAACATTATGTAAATATTCATACATTGAACTGTTTTTTAAATTTAAAATTAACATAAATTGAGAATCGAAGACTTTTTTTTCTCACTACAGTTTGGATACAATTTATTTATTGTCAAACTATCTAATTACAAGTACAGTTGTATTTAAATAGTAATGGAAAAAACAAAAAGATTGCTTTTACTTTGGTGTGTCTCTGTACTGTTGTAATATAATCATCATAATTGAACTTTGCGAGTCATAACAAAACTATCTTTTAATCAGGGATGTGATTAGCAAAAAGATAAAGATGAAACTATTATATGTAAAGACATGACATCAAAATTAAATATTAGAATTTTTATGACAAAATCTATTATATTTGAGCAATAAATATATTTTATAATCTTCAATTTATAAAAAAAGAAATTATTTTATGCTTTAGTATTCAATTAAGTTTTATTTGATTTACAGATTGAACAAATTCACATCCGAAAGACAAAAAAAGTTAAATTTTAATCATCATAAAAATATGTTATTTTATTAATAGAAGTAATTTAAAGCAAGAACATAAAGTAAAAATGAATATCAGTTAAAAAAAAAAAGAAAGAAAAAAAAAAATCAATTTAAGCTTAAGATAAAAAGAAAATATAATATTATTACCTGTATAGCAATTCATACTTAGATGTGATGTCGACTTGTTTCCAAACATTACCAGGGAGATGTGCTTCAATCGTGCAGCTTTTTAATAAACACTGCACAATTTAGACACTCACCAGGCTTTAGTTACAATCACTTTTCAATTTCTTCTACAAAATTTACATTGTCCTCTTCAGGAGAGGTGCCTTAAAGGGTGGACTGTCAGAGTTCTTCTGTAGGAGGACTGTCTCAGCTCTCAGCGTTGTCTTAATGAGTTCATTTAAGTTCCAAGAGAGAAATATTTTCTTTCGCTCTTTTGTATGAAAGTAATGAATATTAAAGAATTAAGAGATCTAGTACACATTGAAAAATGAGTAAATATTAAATATAAATAAGAAAGCAGGAGGAAATTATTAATAATAATAATAAATAGAAAAGTTGTGAGGAAATAAGATTGGGTCAATTGCAGGTCACCACAGGTCAGCTTTGGTAAAATATTGTGAGAAATCATTGGAAATTAATTATAATACTTTTATTTTTACTGCTAGAAGTGTTACTATTAAATGTGTTTTCATTATGTGGTGCTTTGTTAACTAAGAGTCGGCAACAAATCATCTGCACCCGGCTAATGGAAAAGTACAACATTTTCTTTGCTCACTTAAGTTACCTATGAACTATTATAAAATAATAATAATAATAATCTACAAATTCTTGAATAGGTTTGCCACTACTGATCTGATTTTATAATAAATGAATTTGGATTGTCTTAAAAATATGAATTTATATATATATATATATATACACATACTATGTTAAATAATTTTACTTAATTTTTCGTCAGAAATCTTTAAGAATTTCCCCATACATTAACTATCAACACAGAAATGACATATTTTTACTATGCAACTTTTCTTCATCATTTTCTTTTATTGCAAGAAATATTTTTAACACTAATTACTCCAAAAATGACCAAAATAAATATGGTACTTGCTAGTTCTTGCGCATAATTTATTATTAATAATTTACTTTTTCTGATTAAAGTAAAAATCATTCATTACATGTTACTTTTATCACTGTAATTAACACAATATTTTATTTTCTACACTTAGAAAAGGGTGCAAAACATTTAAAATAATGAACTACTCAATGGGATAATTGAGGAAATACGATGTCATTCTCACACGTCTCAGAATAGGGCATTCCAGGCTAACACATAAGCACTTACTTCTGGGAGAACAAGAACCTGACTGTCCTAAATGTCATTTTACTTCACTTACCATTCGCCATTTACTTACAGATTGCCCATGCCTTCGTCATTTGTACACACATTATTTTAAATCATCATCGCCAAATCTGACAAGCCTTATAGGTACTAATCCTCATCCTTTGCTGACAAACTTTTTAATAGAGGCTGATTTGTATTACGATATCTGATTTTATTTTTTACACTGTTCATTTTCTTTTTATTATATACTCTGTTATTTATTTTTTACTTCTGGTTTTATTGTATACACTGCTCATTACTTTTACATCATTTCATCTTATACACTGTTTGCCCTGTTATCTGTTATTTTTGATTTTTTGACTTCATTATTTTTTAACTTTTTACACATATTTGTATTTTAGTGACCATCTGGATGGGTAAACCCATCCAGAAGCTATACTTCAATTTCACATATTTGTTTGGCGCAGTATGTCCCATTGTGGACCTTGCGCCATTAAAAGACAACCAACCAACCAACAAACCAATGGGATAATTGAATTTTCAACTACAACTTATTATTTCATTAAATGTAATAAGTGAGTCGTTGAAGGCATAATTCATCTGTCATGTAAAAATAAATATATTAAATAAATTTACATTGTGTAGAGCAGAAATATAGTACACAACTAAAAAATCAAAGTTATATTTAAAAAAAAAAGCATTTCCAAAGCCTGTAATTCAATTTAATACATATTTTTTAACAAATTAAGAAAAAGTTGTTTGTACTTAAAAGTGCTGGATGTTTCAATCAACTTCTGCAAAGTTTGCATTACTTTATAAGCAAGTGGAAAGTTCCTTAAATTATTTAAGCTTTCAAATATAATAAAGCATGACTTTAAAATGAACCATGTCATTTTAATGGAGAAAAGTGCCCAGATTAACATAATGAATGCAACACAAAAAGGTAATATGAATACAGTGCATCACACGGAGAAAGTTATGTCTAAAAAATTATGGAATACAAGGTAAAAAATGAACGAAATTTTAACGAATGTATAAAGCACTTATGAAATCAAAAACACAAAAATTATTACTGAAATATTCCACCATATAAAACATGGGATATAAGTCGCATTATTGTACTTGTAAACAACCATTGACTATAAACAACTTAACAGAAAATATAAAGAAAAAATTTCACTAAATATTACCTTCATTTAGGAGACAAAGATTTTACATAAGACTTCGGTTGCAAAAATCCCGGCAAACTTTCAATTAAAAAGAAAGGTGCTTTTTTCGATAATCTAAAATGTTCAATTAACTTAATTTCTGAAATGCCGAATGCAATTGTTCGATCCACCACAACAATTCAGTCATACACTTCTAATAGCAACAAACCGTCCGCCATTTTATCTTTCCATTCCACACACATTCCGCACCCGAATGCTATTCCGGCTGCTCTGAGCTGTCGGAACAAGATAGAGGCATATTCCGTATATTCGAAAAGCCTGGATTCCGGTTTTTGCTGGGAGAATAACTCATCTTCGGATTCCCTCTCGAAATCTCTCCATTCCGCACGAAATTCCGGTTCCGAAGGAGGGGAGAATACGGCCCAGAATCCAATCGTCACTAATATAATCTGTATCGATCCATGTGAACTTCCGATAGGGCAAGTACTGGGACATAGCCCAACCGTAAAGGTCATTAGCATCCCAGTACACTATATAACTATTTGATTCGTCTGGATTATGATAATTCATATAAGAGTTGTTTGATCTGGCCATTCTTCTGTTAATCATACTAATTCCACCTCGAATCCCTTTTTCCATTAACATCAACACATTGATATCTCTTAACAATTCTAGGGGTGTCTCAGTCATTTTTAAGCAAGCTTGCCATGCAAGTCCAGGAGTGGTAAAAAAGTGGGCGCTATCAATTTCATAATAACGAATGCACAGTTCTCTGAAATTTTGAAAAACATCGGCGAGTAATAAAACGTCAGTTTTTACATACAAATCATGATTATCACCAAGATTTTTCAAGTTGAATGCATTCCAAATTTTTTGAGTATGTCCATAATCTTCATCAGAAATAATTTCTTCAGTTAATGTATTATAAACAGTAGAGGGAGAGGTAAATGAGTTTCCTCAAATTTACTAAAACAGGTGAAATAGTCATAGGGATAGACACCTTTTTGTGTTAGCAAATCGAAGGATGTATCAGTTGAAAAATTTTCTTTTAAAATAGTAAACTGTGAAGAGTTGAGGTTTTTCAGAAGTTTTTCTAGAGTGTTAGAAGAAATTTAAACGAATCTAAGAAAATCAATTGAATAGGATAGCCTGGTTTCTTTAATCTAAAGGTAATATAATTTTCTAAAGTAGTAGCAATAACTTTTATTTGATAGTCTTCATATTTTCCAAGCTTTGTCATAATATGATGACCATCATAATTTTTTAGATTGTGAAATACAACAGGAATATTCTTTGACTGTTTAAAATTAGGGTTACATGAAGCATGTAATGCACCTCTATAAGATCCTGAAATGTGACAGTGATCTCTGACACTATCATTATGTAATGGTTTTTTTCACAAAGTGCAGAGTTTAGCTTCTTGAAAAGCTTTCTCTTCCTCAGGCGTTAATTTCATAGGGTTTATTTTCATTAATTTTTTACCAAGCATATCTTTTTCTTGCATAATTTGATCTAAAAATTGCTCAACAGCATCTTTTCCTCTATACTCCTGAATTGGTTTAACAGAATGTCCATCAGGACCGATAATAACTTAAGCATAACCACATGGTACATGACATGAAATTTTTTCACTATGAGAAATATCTGAAGAAGGTGAAACTGAAGTTATAGGTAAAAGAAGACTTTCAAAATCAACATAAATTGTATAAGCAACAGGGTGTTGTAAGTGTGTACCAGAAAATTTTAAAATATTATTTTCCTCAGAGGGCATTTTGATAATTTGCACTTCATGTTCTTGGCAGTAGTGGATGTGTGATTTCAATAAATCTTCTCTAGTGAAACGATGAAGACATCTAAAACAGTCATAAGCAGCAGTCTTATGTTTGCTTCAATCACGAAGAAGACATGAAAAGCTTCAGATGAGGCAATAATATTGTCTTTCTTCATCTTCTTGTCTTTGAATTCTTAAAATTTTCAATTTTAATTTAATTCTGTGCTAATCGGTTCACAATATTCTTGGTTAATATTCTTGCATAATTTGATCTAAAAAGTGCTCAACAGCATCTTTTCCTCTGTACTCCTGAATTGGTTTAACAGAGTGTCCATCAGGACCAGTCTTGTAACCAGTAACCCAGGACCAGGCAGCAAGGAACAGTAACCTGTCTCTTGCTAACACAAATAGATTCGATGGTTTTGCACAAGTGAGCATGCAACATATAATTGCCCATGGGAAAAGCATGGATTTTCCAAGTCTAAGCCGCAAATGGACATCGTTTGGCCTTGAAAATTATTTATGGTCATAAGCTATTTTGGATTAAAATGCAAAGATGAGTAATATGTGATTTAATTTTTATTAAAATAAAAGTATAAAAGAAGCAGGCTATTTTAAAATCAATTTTTATGGTGGAGTGAAATATAATGCTATTATTGATAATGTATAATGCTATTATGGATAATTTTATTATAAAATGATCTCCTCATTTTAAATATTTTAAAGATGGCAACAGCTGTAGTTATAAAAAGGAAAGAATATGGCTAAGCCAGAAAAGTAAGTAAATTTGATAAATATATTAAAACTTTAATATAGGATATCTTATGAAATATTGGGCATTTAAAGTAAATAAAGGTATCATTTTAAATACAAGAGGATTTTGGAAAATATTAATATATTTTAACGAAGGGATGAGAAGATTTTGAGTATGTTAAAATTTTAATAGTAAATTCAAGTTAATCAAGATGGGAAACATTGAGGATTAAGATAAGAAAATAGCAAGATTTTAAGATAATTTTTTAGCAAGAAATATGAGTGAAAATTTAAAGTTAAATACCTGTATAAATCACAAACTTAATAAAGAACAGTAAATTGATAAGTTATTAAAGAAAAGTGAAAGAAGATTAAGAGAAATAATTATTTAAAGTTTTGAACATCGATCATATTAGATTAGCGTTACAAAACAAATAAACAGACTTAAAATCTTCCAGACTTTTAAATAAGTTTTAAAATTTAATGTTAAATAAAACAGACTTTTAAATAATTTTTAAAATATTGAAATGATTACTTTTTATTTTGAACATTATATGTATAGATCACGAATTTCTTAAAGAAAACGAAGTGATACAGATTACAATAATGCAACAAAAATTGAAAAAGCAAGGTTATGTCGTAAATAAATTTTCAACACACGTGTCACGTGAAATAAATTGTAGCATATACATAATGTATCTGATATAAGATATTAACATGTTGCAGAGGAATAAATTTCATATCTGCCATTCTTGGCGGGAAAAAAATATCGCCAAATTATCTGGCGAGCATATTTACTTCCTTTCAAAAATCATGGTTATTTTAACAACTTATATTAAGAGAGTAATGAATAATATGAAACAATACACTCCTTCTCATAATTATAAGGACACCCGTTTTTCTATATTAACTAAACACTGAACACTATAATTTAAACAAATATATTTTTTATTAATTTGAATTTCATTAATAGGCGATATTTAAAAAGTTTTATCGTTTTTCTATCTTAAAAAACTTTAAATACGGTAAAAAAAAAAAAAAAAAAAAAAAAAAAAAAAAAGGTTTTTCAGGTGTTCACAATTATAAGGACAGCTCGAATCTTAGTTTTTTTTTTTTTTTTTTTTCAATTATTCTTTAAATTAATATTTTTTGGGGTCCCTTTTTAGGGTGAAACAGTCAGACATTCTCTCTGGTATACATGTATACATTTTTTTTTTTTTTTTTAAATATTCAGTTTCAATACCATTTCATACAGCATAGGTGATATTCTGAATACATTTAAACTATTTAAAATTGCTTTCCACTTGCATGCACTTTTCTAATATGATAAGTTAAGGTTTTTTTCAACTTTTAGGCCACGGGAAAGGCAACAATACAGAAGTTTCTTTCTTCAAGCAATTTCCTATTTCTCTAGAAGTAGAGCAAAAAATATTCTTGTTGAAAAAAATATTGTTACCCCCAAAAATCTGAGAATTCCAAGTTTAAAATTTGTGGATATTCTCTTAATGTTCATAATAATAAAAAAAATTACTAAATTTATTCTGCCTTCAGTAGAAACAGCTCCCCAAAGCATCATAGATCCACCTTTAAAATGCCCGATTCATATCTCCCTTAAAAAAAATCTTCTTTGTCTTTCGCTATCTTCAGATCGTGCCAGTAACTGTTAAAACCATTTGATTAATCAAGAATAAAATGTTTTTCATCCGAAAATGCAACATTTTACCATTTAATATTGCAACATTTTACCATTTAATCTTTATTCAATTTTAACACAGACGTTCTTTTCCCCCTTAAATGCTTATTGATTATTACAGGTTTTTTATTCATTTTAACATATTATTAATTATTTTAAACATGCATAAATGTGGACCCCAACCTTTCGTTAAAAACTACGAGAAAATTCAGCAGTAGTCATTATGAGTAGAACAGTAAGAGGAATTATGAGTCTTCGATCTCTGATTTCTCTCTTATCTCTGTCTATGATTTTGCATCAGATCTCTCTCCTATCGAACGAGCGATTCAATGTTTGATCACATTTCCTTCAGTAATTTCAGATCTTCGAATTTCATTAGAAATTCGGCGGATTGAAATTATCCTTCCACTTAAAAAACACATTTATCGTACTTCACTACATGAACGTCCTTTTTTTTCGAGTAATTATCAGCTATGTCCGTCCAAGAAAAATTGAAGGCTTATATATATGAATTAATCTAGCCCAGTAATTAACGAATTCGCATATCAACTGTATTTTATCCGCTTGTAAGTTAAATAAAACGAAAAAAATCTTGATTGTCCCTATATTTATGAAATCTGAAAACGTGGAGAAAAAAATATTTTGCATTATTTTTTATTAATTTTGTTTCTTATTAAAAATATTATAGCAGTTTTGGTTTTTATAATACTAGATATTTTAGGTGCACTTAGTATACTTTATTTCACAATTATTTTTACATTAGTTATTTGAAAATATAAAGTGTCCTTATAAATATGAGAAGGAGTGTATTTCGCACAATACATATTACGAAAATATACATCTGTCTTGTATAATTTCGTGTTACGTTTTTGATCGCCAAATACAAAAAAAACTCCAAGGGCGACAGAGTTTTGAAATTTAAAATTAAATTTTTGTCAATTTGACAACAAAATAACTCAAACTAACGTATGCACATGATAACTAATACATATCTATACAAAAATATGGGGATTAAAATCGGGAAATAATTTTTCTCGATTTTTAATAATTTTTTACAAAAATTCCAATGGGCGAATAACATAAGAAATCTTTTTCTTGACTTCACAGACGGTCAGTGGCGTCACACTTCGCTTTTGTATAACTACATTAGCACTTTATCAATATGTATAAAATCTTTAAAGTGATTACGACGTCAATTTTCGTGAGATGCATAATTTAACTTTTTATAATATTTTAACGTTCTCGTTTGATTAAATGTATTTATTTTTATGTCGAAAGAAAATGAACTCGTTAACTTTTTTATTATTTTTATTTTTTTGGCAACAATTAAATTTATGGAACTCGCAGATATTTTGGAGCAACTATAACAAAGGGCTATACTTAACAAATAATTTGCAATACGAAAATATTGTAACTATAAATTGAGATAAAAACTATCCTATCTCTCAAGTTGGACCAAACTGCATGCAGTGTGCAAAATTTTGTTAAAATCGGATCATTAGTTTAGGAGTTTATCGCGAACAAACATCGTGACACGAAATTTTTATATACCGGGTGATCCAAAAGTCAGGACAAACTTTAAAAATGAATAATTCGAAAACGAATCAAGATACAAAGATACGGTTTGCACAAACGGATGAAAAAGAAACCGGGTTTTGTGTGGCAAAGGAAAAAAATTAGTCCTGTTGGCGACCAACAGATGGCGCTATAGTGTTTTATTTCACCAAAAGATGATTTACAAATGAAAAAAATTTTTGACAACTTACAAGTCAGCTTAATTACAGTTAATTAGTATTACTACAGTAACTGTTCAATGTCATCATTCAGAAGTACAGCTGCGAGATGATTCACCACATCGTTCAGAGCATTTAGTAGCATTTCTTGCGTTATGGCAGACACATTTTGGCGGATGGCATCTTTCAGTGCTGCTAGTGATGCCGGTTGGTCGTGGTACACTTTTGACTTCAAAGAATCCCCACAACCAAAAGTCACAGGGTGTCAGATCGGGAGATCTTGGAGGCCATGCGTGATTAAAGTAGCGACTGAGAATGCGATATTTCGATGCATGTAAGCTTCGACTACCATTACCTGCTGTAGTTGTACCTTTTTATATTGTTTGTTGCTTTGCAGAATCGTACATCAGAAGTACGACAGCGCCATCTGTTGGTCGCCAACAGAACTATTTTTTTTTCTTTGCCACACAAAACCCGGCTTCTTTTCCATCCGTTTGGTGCAAACTGTATCTTTGTATCTTGATTCGTTTTCGAATTATTCATTTTTAAAGTTTGTCCTGACTTTTGGATCACCCGGTATATACTGATATCAAGCAGATATCAGCTCAGATTTTTCCCCAAATAAAGGCAATTTTTGAAAAAATCCCCAAATACAAAAATGTATTATAATCCCCTCTTGTTGGTGCTGTTGGCAACACACGGAGAGACAAGTGTAGAAGCATAGATATAGTAATATACAACGAGATATATAAAGTAGAGTGATAAATGGTAACCCTTGAGAAGGTCCAAGATGAATCATGTGACATGCTCTCCTTGCACCTGCGTATTCGATGGTTCCCTTGGTAACAGCTTATTTTCAGTAAATTTCTATAGCAACGGTTTGGAGATTGTTCTTCGCATAAGTCATAAACGCCAATGTTTTTGTTTACTTACGTAGTTTAATATTCTTTTGTTCTAAATCATTTTGATTTTAATTTTACTTCTCTTTTATTTCGTGTAGTTGAACTGTAACCGACAAAATGCTTAAAAATAGTTGAAAAATTATTATTTGTTGTTAAATTTAGCTCTTTAAAAGTTTAAATTTTCTTTTATAAACACTTTTAAACTTTGTTGGGAAACGATTTTAAAAAAGGTATTTTATTATTTATTAAAACTAGTATCGCCCAGTGGTCGAAACTCGACCATTTTTTTTTTTTTTTTTTTTGCAAAGCGAGGCAAAGCAAAGTTATTGCTTTGTCCTAAACGGAATGCAATTGCAACGCAGCTGCGGCAATTGTTTGCCGATATTCACCCTAACTGAATCAGCAGAGTTTTACTTAATATAACTATTTCTCTCTGTAGATGTTAGCCTTTCCTGAAATGAGAGAAAATCGCAACGTGAAAACGCCCCTTGTTGTGTGATACAGCCCAGAGGCTAATAGGTACCATGTCAAACCAAGGCCCAACCAAGTATCAAATTCTGTTAAATTAATTCGATTGGTTCATAAATTACAGTGTTTGAACAAAAAAAAAAAAAAGACATTTTTCAAAAATTGTCGAATTGAGTTCGGGAAATTTCAAAACGTGTAACTTTATCGAAAACCGAGAATCTAAAACTTTTCTGAATCTTATATTTTCTACTTATATATGCAGAGGAAAGAATAATAAATCCACTTTTTAAAAAATAAAAATAAGTAGTCAATTTCACTTAATTAAAATGCGAGGAAATCTCAAAACGTGTAAATTCATCGAAAACCGGAAATCAAAAGTTTTTATGTATCTTCTACTTGCTTCTTTTTATTGTTTAAATATCACCCTTTGAAATGAAATGTTTATGTTTACATTCGAAACTGGAAGTTTGCCATTTTTTTTTCTGGAGTTTTGTGATTTTAAATTAAAATTTTATCAATTTTACAGAAAAAATAACTCAATTAAACACATGTAGACAGTAACTTATATATAACCAACGAGATATATAAAGTAGAGTGATAAATGGTAACCCTTGAGAAGGTCCAAGATGAGTCATGTGACATGCTCTCTTTGCACCTGCGTATTCGGTGGTTCCCTTGGTAACAGCTCATTTTCAATAAATTTCTATGGCAATGGTTTGGAGATTGTTCTTCGCATAACTCATAAACCCCAATGTTTTTGTTTACTTACGTAGTTTAATATTCTTTTGTTCTAAGTCATTTTGATTTTGATTTTACTTCTTTTTTATTTCGTGTAGTTGAACTTTAACCGACAAAATGCTTAAAAATAGTTGAAAAATTATTATTTGTTGTTAAATTTAGCTCTTTAAAAGTTTAAATTTTCTTTTATAAACACTTTTAAACTTTGTTGGGAAACGATGAAAAAAAAAGGTATTTTATTATTTATTAAAATGTGAAATATGTGTAAAATTATTTTAAAAACAATTTATTTCGGTCATAGAACTGTCATGTTACCTAATAATAATGATAGTTTGTCGAACTGATATTTTAAATGCCAAAATAGCGATAAAGGGCCAAACACAGCAACCTATTCGAGCATGTCACGTGATTCATCTTGAACCACGGAAAGTTAATCCTTCATCCATTGAATCAGCACTCTAATTTATATATCTCGTTGTATATAACTATACCCAAATATCGGAATTAAAATCGGCAGATAATTTCCGTTATTTTTTAATAATTTTTTACAAAAAATCCAATGGACGATTAACATAGAAAATCTTTTTCATGGCTCCATGGGCAGACAGTGACGTCATCACTTCGCTTGCGTATAGTGATGCTACATTATACAAATTACTGTGTCTATGGTTTTATTTGAGCTTTATGAAATTGCCAGATTTAACAACTTTCTACTTTTAGGTATTTTTTAATGTAAAGGAATACGTGTATAATGGGGGAAAATGCATAAAAAATAAATGTATTTTTAAATACCTTCTTGACATCGTAAGAAAATAATATTTGTATTCGCACCTTCCGGCTAACCATACCTTTCGAATGATACCATTTTCAACCCTCTACTCCCATAATTAATATGTTAAAAAGGGACTATAAATTTTATGCTTGCCTATTAATATATAGATGTGAAATATGTGTAAAATTATTTTAAAAACAATTTATTTCGGTCATAGGACTGTCATGTTACCTAATAATAATGATAATTTGTAGAACTGATATTTTAAATGCCAAAATAGCGATAAAGGGCCAAACACAGCAACCTATTCGAGCATGTCACGTGATTCATCTTGAACCACGGAAAGTTAATCCTTTATCCATTGAATCAGCACTCTAATTTATATAGCTCGTTGGTAATATGTATCCGCGATTGTAATGAAATGCTCGCCCTCTGGTGGGCTAAGGTGAAATTATCACACCACTGCATATCCTCATATTATGCAATCGACTTTCCATGATGAAATGGCGGAGAAAGAATAATAATTACACGTGGCTGTTATATTTACTAACAACTGCAGTGTTCAGAGAGCGCCATCTATCGATCATTACAAACGCGGATAGATTTATCATCCCCTGTTATCGTGCAAAGATTTTTGATGCCGAAAAAAAAACAAGCTTTGGAATCAGCCATTAAGTGGTATTGAAAAAAAAAAAAAAAAGGAAAAATTAATTTGAAACTGTATCTGGAGTTTTTCATTGACCTTTAGTAAATTAATTATTCATAAATTTTATTTGCTAAAGTATTCTTGTATATTCACTCGGGGAAAAACGGCCATATTTTGGTAAAATCGCCGTCTTTTCCCAAGTGAAAAGGAATTACTTTTTTCTCCCCAATGATCAATCTATATATTATTACTATATCTATATGTACAAGTTAAAAATCGAACATTGTGAACCGAATACAGCTTACTATTATTATTAAGAACAGAAAAATTAATAAATTAATATAAAATAAAGCTATAATATATTGTACATGTGTAAAATTATAGAGCAATTGTAATATGTAATTTTAATAATTTTTTAAAACACTTTATGTTTACTTTATTTTTTCACATTAAAAATCGATTGTGATATTGGCATGGGGTATAAACAGTTGGTAAAATCGAACATTGAAAACTGAATACAGCTAATTATTGGTATATTAAGAGCAGAAAAATTAATAATTTAATATAAAATAAAATTATATTGCTTATGTGTAAAGTAGATTATTTCTAATATATATTTCTAATAATTTTTTAAAACACTTTATTTTTTTTTACATGAAGAATCGATTGTATTGCAACATATAACTATTACACTAACTGTATTGATATTAGTATTAAAAAAAAAGCAAGCAACCAAACAATATGGCTGGTGTGGTATTGAGAAATAGATGTTTTATTAGTTTAATGCGTGTAAGTACTACAAAGACGAAAATTTTACAGTAAAATAGTTAAAATTGATGAAAAAAAAAATAACTACAATTCAGACATTATTTCAATGTTTTTTCAACATCAGTTACATAAACTGCTTCTGAATTAAATATTTTAAGCATGTTTGCAGTTGGAGTAAAATTATGGCAATTTGAATCTAAACTGAATCGAACTCGCAAAATAGCATCAGCAGTATTTATAATCATCTTATTTCTCAATTTGTCCTTCACAATGTTTACTATTGAAAAGGCCCTTACAACTGTTGCATTCGAAAATGGCAAACTTAGCATTGAAAGTGCTAATCTTGATATATTACGAAATTGCTCTTGTCCTAGAGAATTTGTATGCGAAGAAACTTCACGCCAAAACTACTCTGTGGAAGAAGCTCATGCCATTCAATTTTGTACAATAGATTTCATTCTTGTAATGTGGCATCAGTATCCCCGCATATGTTTGAGAACTTGGCTGCAATCTCAGTGATATCTGGCTTGATTTGTAAAGTAGCTGATGCTGGAAAGAATGCAGAAAGTTTCTCCAGTAAAACAGTGTTTTCTGGGATTCGTGCTTGTAATTGCTCACAAAGGACAATTAAAAAGTCTCGTACCTCTCTTTAACACATTGCACATCTTGCGCATTTAGCTGTGAAGCTTTTTCACTGGATGAAAATCCAAAATTAATGCATTCTACTCGCATTATCAAATCTTTGAATTTGAAGAGTGATAAATCCGATTTCTTTAATTTTTCAAGTCTAGCTGGGGGTATTATCATTCGGATATAAAAACATATTAATAAATGCACATCATGATCAGTTTTAAATCGTCTGAATTGTCAGATTGGAAGCCTTTATTTAGATTTGACAGAGGTTTCAAAATATGATTTAAGAATATGAAGTACAACTAATTGACTTCAGAACTGAGCATGTCGTACAACTGATTAGCTGTATAACATCTTTCTTCGTCTTTTACGAGGCAAAAGTGCAGTTTTAAAATATCCCACTGTTGAAGAATTTTTTCCTCATATCGGGCCAATCATCTAGTCCCAGAAAATTTGTTGATTTTCAACGGTAGCTCATTTTCCAACGATTCATACAGTTGTTTATACTCAATTTGTCTTTTGCTACTCGAAGAATACCAATTATGGCATTCCTTAACAAGAAAATCTAAATTTCGTGGCAGAACTCTGCTTGCATATTCCGCTACTAAATGCAAATGGCAAATGCATTTTACGACTACTACTTACTAACTCCTTCACATTTGTCTTCAGTATCATGAAAGTGAATGGTGTTAACCCACCATGACATTGGCACTATCAACACCAATTCCAATTAGTTTATTCAGTTTTAAACAGTCTTCAAGTAATTGTGATGTGAATGAATTAGCGATAGTATCAGCATCACCTGCTTCGATTTCGATAAGCCTGTAAAATGTCATTTTTATATTTTGAGTGTTTCTACTAAAGTATCTTATCATAATGCAAAGCATTTTGTGCATATGAATAGACGTACTCTCATCAATAATTAAAGAATAGTGACTGCTACCAACATCTGCAATTAGATCTTCTAGGAAACATTGTGACAGTATACTTTTATTAAGTCCAGAACATTTAGTTCTGTGCAGTCTAATGTCACTTAGAACTGTTGAAGTTTCATCTAAACTTTTTATTATCATTCCTAAATGATTAGCTGTTTCCATAGAACAATGTTCAGCTATAAAAGCCGAAATTTTTAGCTTTACAGTTTTTCTTTTCTCTGAAAAGTTTGTAAACTGGGTGATTTTTTTTTTTTTTTGCAGCTATCTAGGTTTAACATGCTTTTCAAGGATTCTTCGTGTTTTTTCGTTGCTGCATATTTTCGGATTTCCTTTTTTATGGGCTTGTAAAATGCAACTGCATGCCTTAAAAAGCTGGAGTATCATCTCCTGGAGCTGATTTTAACCAACCTAAAACAAACAAAAGCTTTTTTTTTTTTATTTTACAGATATTTGTATCTGAACATCTATTAAACAGTTTACTTTTATTTTGATACCATATATTAGCGAAAACTAGAAACAGTTTTTCTAGATCTCAGTTTTGTAATAATAAATTTATTACTGTATTTCTATTAGTTATAAAATATACAGTCACTCAAAAAAGTATTGGGACACTTGACATGCATAATTGTACAGCTATTTATAAAAAATAAATATCACATTTAAACAAAAACAAAACGAATCAAAAAATAGTTTAACATTTGGTGTACAATATGCAAGGAAAGATTTATTAGTATTTTAGCATTTTCATTCAATCTAGATTTTCAAATATAATTCAAAGGCAAATAGGAGTTAAAAAAGTATTGGGACACTTTTAAAACGAGAAATTTTATCCAGTCTATAGTGCATCAATAGAAATTCAATTACTACCACTTTTTGTAAACTAGAATTTTACACGTAAAAGTTTCAGTAGATAAGATTACTTATAGAGAAAATGGCGAGAAACAAAGATATATGGAATGATATGCGAAATCTGGTAATAACTCATTGGAAAAATGGACAATCAGTTCGCGGTATCGGACAAATCTTGAAATTGAATAAGTCTACTGTTTTTAACATTATTGGTAGATTCAAGAAAACAAATAGTGTTAAAAACAAGCAAAGATCAGGGCGTCCAAGGGCATTTAATGAACGTGAAGAAAGGTAGATTGTGAGACAAGTTCACATTAATCCAAAAACTAGTGCAGTAAAATTGACTTTGCAATGTAAAAGTAGGTTCGGAAAATTGGTAAATCCTGAAACTGTTAGAAATGATTTAAGAAAACAGAAATATCATGGCAGAGTACCCCAAAGAAAAGCCCTTCATCAGCAAAGCAAATCGCCAAGCGAGGCTGGCATTTGCTAAAGAGTATGTAAAGCAGCCAAAAGAATTTTGGGAAAATGTAATTTTTGCTGATGAAAGCAAATATAACATTTTCGGATCGGATGGCAAGCAAAAAGTTTGGTGGAAACCAAATACAGCAATGCATGCCAAAAATTTACGGCCTACTGTCAAATATGGAGGTGACAATCAATTAGTTTGGGGTTGCAAGTGAAGCTCTGGTGTCGGGAACTTGCATTTTATTGATGGTACAGTCAGCCAAAAAAAAAAACGCCCCCCCCACCTAATTTCTCCGTAAATCATCGTAGAAACATGCGGCTGGTACCTATCGATCTGTAATAACATCTAGTTTTTAATGGTGTAGTTAGATTTTGCTTAAGGGGTCATCTACATATTAAAACACGTATAAACTTCATTTTTTTTTCAATGACGACCCCTATTTTTGACCTCATATTCAGATTTCTGAGATCAAAGCAGTTCGGATAACCTATCTATTTATATACTTTAAATCAATTCTAAACAGAGTTACACGTGAAAATGTGTTAAGGGACCGTCTATACATTTAGAAAAAATAAATCTTGATCTACCACCAAATATACATTATTTATTAAATTTCACACCGGAAAAAAAGTTCAGAAATGTTAGTTATAAAATAAAAAAAAACGATTCAAATTCGCAGAACTTTCTGTGTTAGCTTATGAATTAAAAGATTTTTATTGGTTTCAATTTATTAAACATTGAATAGTTAAATACAACACTTCATATAAAGAAAATTAAATAGCTTGAATCATATGAACCCTACAATGTTGAATTAGAAAAATCTAGATACCAAGGTAAAAGAACAATAGTAATAATGATAATAATATTAATAGCGGTTAAAAAAAAAAGTGTTTAATATTTAAGAAAAAGAATTATCTACTTCTTCAAAGCAAAAACTGTTTTATTTAAGAGACAAAAATTTAAGTTAAAATACATATATAATTAAAAAATATAGGATATATAAACAATTAAAATCTACTAACTAACAATTATTATCTACTTCTTGTTGGGTATATTTTTATTTTATACAGTAAGCCTCGCATGAAAGTGTTACTATAAAGATTTACATTTAATTTAGGCGTACAAACCAACAATAGATAATATACAAAAATATACATAACAAGATTTAAACTAAAATCTGAGAAAGGATATTTAACATTTTCGCGACCACTGACGTAGTTTCACGTCATTTTGAAATCTGTAACTCCTTCAGTGGGCGTTTCTTTCACAATTTGTGTGTTACGATATTTCTTAAGAATATTCCTTATATTCATATATATATAAACAAAATAGTATGAATACAAATACTTTCACTAGAAAGAGTATAATTATTATGTATATCCATATGAAAAGAAATATGGATATAGAAAAAACGGTTTCCTATTGCCTAGAACGAGTATTCCCCGTTCTGCAGTCGTCTACTGTACTTGAATTCTTAATTTTAAATGTGTAAAATCAATATCTTTAAAAGTAATAAGACATGTTACTTTGTTTTAAATTCTTTTTCCGTGATAAATGTGACGCCAGTTTTACGCCGTAATTAGAATAATAGAAAATAAATAATATTGCGCTTTGTTTCAATAATAGATATTAAAAACTTAAAAAAAATATATATACCACTTTATAATTCAGTATTAAAAAAACATTTAATAAAAATATTATATATGTTATTATGTTACGTCATGCGATAAAATTTAAATAGCATAAAAGGTAGAGTAAGCTAATGCGAAAATGTCACAACAAGATTAAAACAGAAAATTTGTTTTAAAAAATCTGATAAAAATTAATAAAAATCTATTATATTAATTTAAAAAAAGGAAAAAACAAAATTATTGTTCACTGCGCATTGCTTTTTCAAATAATAGTCCTCGTCTTACCGCGTTTTTTCACCGTCATGATACTTAACTTGAGGTGTACGAATCGTAGAATATTCAAGTTAAAAACAAAAGACAAAAGGGACAAAATAGAATGTTAGCAATGAGAAACTGGGAAACGTTATGTAATATTTAAGGACAAAGACTTAACATTTCAGAATCGAGTATAAACCTCTTTGCGACGGAAGCCACGCCTTTACACAGTTTTTCTACAACTTTACATTATAAAACAAAATATTTTTACATACTTCCAATTAAATCATTTAAATTTTGTCTTCAGCATTCGATGTAGTGAATGCCATTGACATTTATGCATACCAGCGTCACATAGAGAGTCATATACGAATACAGAAACTAGTTTTTTTAATAATGTTTCCGCAGTATAGAGGCGGGGCTTCATTTCTTTTGGAATTTTTTCATAATCTCTCGCTTGCATTGCGATAATTTTATAAAAATGATCCAATTTGTATCATAAACATCGAAATGTTGCTTAGAAAACAATTAGAATAACACTAAGGTAAATTAAAATAGTTTTTCGTCAAAATATATACAGATATTTACTCACAAAGGATACAAATTATTATAAGTGACGGCCCCCTAACAACAGTAAAAAGTGAAATATCACTGTAACTCAAAAAATAATGTTAAGAACGAGCTGTAAATTTGGAAACCCATGTTTTTGATGATGCCCGTTCTATTTATGCAAAAATTAACATAGGTCATAATTCATAATTTTTTCAAATATGAAATTATTAATAATTTTCATATTTCAAAAAAAAAGTTTTTTATCAAAAATATGCATGGAATATGTTTGGGTCACTTCATTCTATCATATAAAAAAAACAGAATTTTAATATCATAATTATTTTGGAAGATATGAATTAATGTTTGTCACATTCATTTAACATTAGCGTCCTCATAGTTTGACAGCTTATAACTCTGTGAAGAATTGAGCAGAATATATAAACTATACCATTTTCCGCGATGATTTTGTCCAAAGAATTCAAATAAGTTATAAAAAATGGGGGTTACCATTGAAAAAAATGAAGTTGATGCCAGTTTTAATATGTAGACGACCCCTTAAGCAAAATCTAACTATATCATTATAAACTAGACGTTATTACAAATCGATTGGTTCCAACCACATGTTTCTACAATAATTTACGGCGAAATTAGGTGGGGGGTGGCGTTTTTTTTTTTTGGCTGACTGTACAATGAATAAATATGTCTATCTTGATATTCTCAAGAAAAATTTAAAACAAAATGCGAGCAATCTGGGACTCTCAAGACATTTTAAATTGTACCAAGATAATGACCCGAAACATACTGCTGATATTTGCAAGTTATGGGTCCTCTACCACTGTTCTAGTGTGATTAAGACTCCCGCACAAAGTCCAGACCTTAACCCCATGGAACATGTGTGGGACTATCTAGAGCAAAAATTACATGAACACCAAATTTCTAACAAGCAGGATTTAAGAAAACATTTAGTCAAAGAGTGGGCCAAATCGATGGATCGTTTTGCAAAAAATTGACCCAATCCATGCCAAATAGACTACGAGAAGTCATAAAAAGCAAGGGCGGTCCAACAAGATATTAACTTTTAAGTTTGCATTGTTTTTCTTAATTTATTAAGCAGTGTCCCAATACTTCTTTGAGCACGTTTTTTTACTAGATTTCTTTTGTTTCCAATTATAAGTATAATTGCATTAATATATGAGTTTTGTTTGAATTATTATGATTTGTATTTATTAAAATAAATATACAAATGAAACCAGAAATAAGAAGTAAATGTTAAGTAAAGTATTATGATACAAATCTGTGAATTTGTAGTGTGTCCCAATACTTTTTTGACAGACTGTATGTATAAACTTAATTATAAGTTTTAATTAACTTTAAAATTTAGTAAGTTTAATTCTTTTTACTACTTTACCATTTTATTCTGAAAAATACAATAAATTAAAAATTAAATAAATAAATACAATAAAATAAAGTAAAATTGCGGATCAAGTTACCAAACGAATTTTTCCAAGATATTTGAACCATAGTTCACAATCCAAATTTTGTTTGTATTTTAAAAGCTATCGTGATGGCACATTTTCAAGTGGCAGAGCGATTTCAAGTGGCCGCAACTTAAAAACGAGATGTCAGAACAAGTTACCTAGTGAACCCATCAAAGATAAATTACATGGTAAGATCGCTGTCCAACTTCGGTTGGAATACAATATTTAAAAAGTTATCATGATTATACATTTTCAAGTGGTAAAACCTAATTTCACTTTCTTAAATACACTTTTTACAATGTAAATTTGAAATTTTCAAGTGTCCTCTACTTGAAAACAAAATAGCGGAGCAACTTGGTTAACAAACTCATCTAAGATATTTGTAAGATTAGTTCACTGTCCAAATTTGGTCCGATTTCAGAAGTTATCGTAATTTTAAATTTTCAAGTGGTAGCTTGATTTCAAGTGGCCCCGCTTAACTTAAGATATCCACCGCTTTGTTGAAAATGGTGGATAAAGTTCATTAACTATATTGAAACACTTATATGGTCGATGTATACATCTAAATTTTAGCAAATTCAGGATACGCTTTTTAGTATGAATTTGAAATTTTCAAGTGCGGTCTTCACTTGAAAACAAAAAAGCAGAGCAACTTGTTAGCAAACTTATCCAAGATATTTATCAGATAAGTTCACTATCCAAATTTTGTCTAATTTAAAGTATTTTGGAAGTTATCAGAATTTTAAATTTTTAAGTGGTAGCCTGATTTCAAGTGGCCCTACTTAACTTTAGATATTCACCACTTTGTTAAAAATGGCTGATAAATTCCAATAATAAACTTGATTGAGAGACTTATATGGTCTATACATACATAATAATTCAAACAAAATTGAAAAACGCTTTTTACAATGTAAATTTAAAATTTTAAAGTGGTCTGCACTTGAAAACAAAATTTTGGAGCAACTTGGTTGAGAGCTCATCCAAGATATTTATAAGATAAGTCGCTGTCCAAATATGGTTCGATTTGGAGCATTATTTCGGATGTTATCGTGATTTTAAATTTTCAAGTGGTACCTTGATTTCAAGTGGCCCCGCTTAACGTAAGATATCCGTCACTTTGTTCAAAATGGTGGATTAAGTTCAATAATAAACTTTATTTTGAGGCTCTTATGTGGTCTATATTTACGTCAAAATTCAAGCAAAATTCCGCCTTAAATAAGTTTTTTACAATGTGGAATTCAAATTTTCAAGTGGCTGCCACTTGTAAACAAAAAGTCGGAACAACTTGGTTAACGAACTCATCCAAGATATTTATAAGATAAGTTTGCTGTCCAGATTTGATTATATATGGAGTATTATTACAGGAGTTATAGAGATGACAAAATTTTTATTATATACAGATAGATATCTAGATAGATAACTATAGATAGGTATCTATATATACTATCTATCTATATAGATAAGTATCATATATACATTATCTATCTATCTATATATGTATATAGATAGATAGATAAACGAAATGATTTCTTTAATCTACAGAAACTTCAAAATGCATTTAGGTGGTGACTTAAAAAAAAAAAAAAAAAAAAGCAATTGTATAAATTATGTATTTTTGTCTAAGATGACGACAAAAATTCAAAAGTCGCCAAGGGGAGCGATGTTAAGGCAATACCATGATTAGGTTTACATATTTATTTATCCCCCCAGGAGGATACCTTCTTTAGGTCAGGTTTCGCGCTAGAGCGCGGGAATCGCGCAATATTAAAAAAAAATCCCACTTAAAAAAATTTCATATGCGCGCTTTTCTTGCACTTATTTACCCGCAATTTTCCGATATATATATATATTTAATCTAATTCATTGAACTCGGCCAATTTATTTTTTCCGTTTTTAAAAAAATCGCGGATATCGTTCGTTAAAAATTAAATATATAAAAAAAAATGGAACAATTGGCGATAAAATGTTCTACAAATCCTCCGATTCCTAATCTTTCTCTATCCACAACATAAATGTCAATATCCATTTCTTAACTTGATTTATGAGATTCTAGAACCTGTAAAGAAATACAATTGTTAAATATTTCTTGCTCATGTAATTACTTTTTGCCCACATCTCCCTTTATTTATCTAACGATCAGCAATCAAATGCTCTGCAGAAGTCTTGTTTCCCAATCTTTACCCATCTGCAACATAAGTTATAATATACATTTTAAACTTGCTTTATTAGATTCTAGAAGTAGAATTGAAAAAGTTTAATATTTCTTACTCTATAATTATTTTTTTTTTTAATCCACCCCTCCCTCTTTCCCCATCTCCGGAATCCGAATTTGATCAATGATCAATTCTAGAAACAATAAAGCAATAGAAGTGCTCAATATTTCTGACATATGTAATTATTTTTAGACCTTTAGTGCTGAACTTATGAACCTATTTATGTGGATATAAAGATTTTATGTGAATATAAAAGTTATTGCAGGCATATTGAAGAATTTTTTTTACGCTAATGAAAAAATCTTGAAAATGTTTAATGTAGATAAAAACTATATATATAAATGTTTATGTCATCAGTTTATTGAAAGTGACGTTATCAATATTCAACTAATCATCCAATCAATCATATTAGCGAAAAATTTTCAGCTGATTTCTAATTTCAGCAATCACATGTCTGTAATTTGCCTATTTCTTGAAAATACCTTTTTCTGTAAAATTACTGACTGAGTAATTACTGAGTTATTACTAAATGTAATTACTGACTTAAATTTAAAAAATCTCACTTAAATTTTGAAAATGCCACTTAATTTTTTTTGTTAGAGTGGGAGAATTCCACTCATTTTTTTTTCTTAGTACGAACCGTGTAGGTATTCAGGGGGTGTCACGTACCCCGGGCCCGAGTGAACTTCCCTTTTACCTCTTTTTTCTTTTTTTTTCCCCAAGGGGAATACTTCCTTTAGGTATTCAGGGGGTGTCATATGTACCCCGGGCCTGAGTGATCTTTTCTTTCCCCTTCCTTTTTTCTTTCTTTCTTTTCTTTTATTTTTTTTCTGCTGCCAATAAAATATTGGTCTTTTTTTCGTTCTTTTACTTTTGGTTTTTGTTTTATGCTTTTTCAGTGCCGATAAGCTCTTGGTCTCTTCTTGGTTTGTAGTTCTCAATAATAATAATAATAATAAAAGAGAAGAAAAAAATTAAAAAAATTTCTAAAAAGTACAAAAAAAAAAAAAAAAAAAAAAATGGTACCACGCACCTCACTATACTAATATGCTTTTGTAATGTTCTGACTCACCCCGTTTTTTCTGCTGGTTGTTGTTAAAAGAAGAAAAAAAAAAAAAAAAAAAAATAGAAAAACTGAAAAAAAAAAAAAAAAAAAGTTATAAAACTGTTGTGACTGAGTGAGTTAGATTAAATGTTCGATGAGACATATTATATATATTGACAAGACTTTATACTCACAAGACGATTTACATTACACATAACATTGAAGAAAAACAGGCTAGCGATTCATGGTCGCGATCGAACAACAAATACCATGGAGACTGGAACAACTACATTGAGTAGAGTTGAGTAGTTCGTAGCCGGCATTACAAGTTGAGATGTAATAGTTCTCCCACACTTATGAAATGACATAATCTTGTACACTGTAAACGAAAACGTCTTAAATTCAGTTACTAAAGTGTCTTAAATGGATGGTCATTTTTTAAGTGAAAAAAAGTATCTTACTTTTTAAGACACTTTTATGTATCAGAAAACAAGACATGGGAAAACATCTTAAATTGCCGCCATTTTTTAGACACTTGAAGCACCTTAAATGCGGCCATTTTTAAGACAGTCAGAAACATCTTAAATGCGGCCATTTTTAAGAGAATCAGAAACATCTCAAATGCAGCCATTTTTAAGACACTCGAACTATCTTAAATGACACCATTTTTGAGACACTCAAAACATCTTAAATGCGGCCATTTTTAAGACACTCAAACTATCTTAAATGACACCATTTTCAAGACACTCAAAATATCTTAAATGCTATCATTTTTAATACACTTGAAATGCCTTAAATGCTGCCATTTTCAAAACATCTTAAATGCTGCTCTTTTTAAGGTACTGAAAATGTTTTATATGCAGGGGCCATGATGTTCCTATACTTTTTACATATATATTGACAAAAAAAAAAAAAAAATAAATAAAATAAAATAAATAAATAAAAGAATGCTGCAGCTCATTATATATTACCATTTTTCTTCTCTTATTTACACATATCACTGATAGACAGCAGTTTAAAACTTACACTTAACAATCAAGCTTACAAAGCAAAATAATTGGTTGTCAGTTGAGATCTTTTAAACTACACGTTAATCTATGCGAAGTTTTAACCCATTATTATTCATTGAATATATTTTTAAATTATGTTTTTACATAAAAAAAAAAAAAAAATCCTCACTGTTAAATTGATTTTTGTTCTTTGAAAATTAGTTTTTAAAATTTTTAATACAGTGAAACCTCTCAAGTTGGACACCCCTCTAAGTTGGACGCTTTTTCTCGGAACGGAATGTATCCATTAGCATTATGTCTAACCCCTATAAGTTGGACACTTTTTCTTGGAACCGTAGGTGTCCAACTTAGAGAGGTTTTACTGTATATCACTTTGAAGTTGTAAAATGCAAAATGTTAATAAAGTGAAATTTTACAACTTTAAAATAAATTAAGAATCTAATTTTTAGGAAAGAACTTATTTAACAGTCACAATTTTCTTTTCTTTTTTTGAATTTGATAACGGAATTAATAAATATGCATTACACAATGAATAATAATTAGGATTATCTAACATGAATTTCATATCTGTATGACCATTTGTTTACTTATGGTCAAAATTAAAAGTCCATAATTGTTTAAAATGTGGCTTTCACATTTTTCCTCCCATTCATTAAAATTGCATATTTTTTAATGGAAAAAAAAAATGTGAAAAATAGAAAACACACAATTTCTCCCAGTGTGATTAGTTTTGGACACCTCAAAAATATCAGGATTATGTTATTAAATAACAAATATTTTCTTCATTCATTCTACAAAATATGATCACTGTGTTGGAAAGCCAACAACTCACATTAAAAAATCAGTCATTTTCATTTTTTTTTTGTCACACATGAAAACTTATTGAGCAACTATAGTTTGAGCCAATTTTTACTCCAATTTTAGGAAGCTGAAATCCGAAGTAGTTGCAAAAATGAAGTCAAAGATCACCCAAAAAACTGGTTTGCACCGTGTTTAGTATACATGTCAGGGGGCATCTATTTATCACTTTTCTCCGGGGCCAACACAAACTCTTCATTATTAGAACGAAGAATGACTTCATGCTGATGGTCTCATCTTTTGTTCACTCTTGTATAACAAGCTTTCTTCTTATTGGTTTATCACTGCAGGAAAAATTGTTGTACAAACAACTTTTTATGACTAGCCAGAAAAAAGTTGTTTATACTCCCATCTCCTATTACACTAGGTATTGACGCAATTTCAGCCAACAAAATTGGCAGAAAAGTTGCTTTGTGTAATAACATAAAATGATTACAAAACAATAATAAGAATGAGAACTTTTGCTGCAAATTTAGGAGAATTAGAGGAAACTGTATTGTTTTCTATATCTCTTTTGACTGCTGCAGAAAACTTCGGCAATGCGCAGGGGTACAACAATCCTTAAAAAAAAAAAAAAAAAATTAAACCAGATGAATATTTATGTGAAATACAAACTTACGTACACAGCTATTACTGGTATAAAAGAATAATTTTAATAATAAAATACTACTTAACATGAATAGTAAAATAATAAATCTTTCAATATCTTATGCATTTAAAATTTATTATTTTTAATGGGTCTAGTCAAGACTGAGCGACAGCCTAAGTGCAACTTCAAATTTCAACAATGCTAAAAGGACGTTGTGGTGTTTTCCTCATATGCGATTTGGCAAGAGAAACACCACAACACACGGCACACTTAGTCTATTAGGTGATCGTCACTCATTCTTGATTAGACCCCCCCCCTTTAAAAAAAAAAAAAAAATCATTAAGTCTGTGCCAACCCACTAGCTAGTCGCATGATTCTATTCTCTTCAGTTCTTTTTACACCAACTTATTAGCACTTTCCTCTCATTGGCTCATTTGAGTGTTAATTTTAAACAAATTGGTTTAGCAATTTATATTTATTAAAAATCTATCATATGCCTTCAAATTAATTGTTCAATTTAGATTTCTTTTTTTACTCCTAGTCTTTTCAAAGTCGTCATAAGGAAAAAAAAAGTTGCGCATACGAGGAATTTTGCCTATCTTGAAATAACAACTAAAGTATTTTATACACAATATGCATTTACATAGCAAGTGTCATATTTTCATAAAGTGTTTTAGAACTTTTCGAATAAATTATGTGTATATGCATCAGTTTTAGAAAGATTCTCTGCTCCACCTTTTCATTTCATTGGAAAAATATAGCACCCTTCTTGCCACTCATATCACCTTTTATAAAAAATCAAAATTACAGTAAACGCAGTAAATATAAATAATGTTATTGTGTATGGCATTCAACATCCATCCATAGTGTAATAAGCAAAAGCAGAGAAAATTATTATTATTATTATTATTTTTCCTTACAATGCATAGCTAAATTTTACAATCAAGTGTCTGGACTTAAAATTTAAAACACATCCTTAAAAATCCAAAATTGCCACCAAGAATGTAAAATGTATGCCCCTTTTAGACTAGCAGCACCCAGTCTTTATTTTAAACCAGGGGAAAATACACAATTATGTACACTACTATATTTAATATTAATATTTCCCACTTAGCAGATTGCATAACCACGATTGATCTCATCTCTATTATTAGCTAACCTGCATTTTCAATCCACCTTCATTAGTATAAATGTGAATGATAAAAATTTTTTCGATACTTAGATATGAAGCCGTCGGTTTTCAGCCCGTAGCGTTTCAGCCCTCGAGTGAAATCGTAGTTTTTCAGCCCGGAAGTAAAATCTGAAGCCGTCGGTTTTCAGCCCGTAGCGTTTCAGCCCTCAAACGAAATCCTAGTTTTTTAGCCCGAAAGTAAAACCTATCCCGAATAATAATGGAGTTTATGTTTGATTATTTATTTTTTTCTTGTATTTATACTTTGAAATGTTAACTTCCCTTCACACTTTATCCAGGCAGCAATTGTTGCTGGCGTGTTTAAAAGTTTTTTTTTTTTTTTTTTTTTTTTTTTGCTTTATTTATTACAAATTACAATAAAAAACTTATAAATGACACACAAAATAATTTACAATTTAACATTTACGTTTGAAAGTTTACATATTACAATTATTCGAGTTTATGGACATAACTTAGTGCTTTTAAACATTTTCTAATATCCAAGGATATGTAGTACTCGTCTAAAATTTTCCTTATTCTTTCATCCAATTTGATATATTTCCGTTTTCTCTTTTTACCTGCTAAACCTATATACTGTCTATCAAACAAAAAATCGTTATTTTGCTTCGTCTTTTAAATTTCTTATTAATGCATAGAAATTAGGATATGATTTTTTTACTATATCGTTAAGTCTAAAGTTCCATCCTTCGATGGCATTATTCGTACGATGGCGACTTTCATTACAGTTCCACATGTTTGGTGTTATTACGTTGTTTTTTAACCATTGTTCAACAAAATAATCATAAAATTTTTGTAGATTTTCACTGGAAGGAGAAGTTTCTTTTCTTGTATTGCAATCCACGCGTCGTCAATATGTTGTACAGGTAAATACGCTAGAGACGCACACATTCTAATATGAAGTCGAATTTCTTCGTTTGCAGAGTATTCGTTCACTAAGCCCAATTCTTGCACTTTTCTCCAAAGACATTGGTTGAAGTGATAAATGCATCCTTTTACACTAACAGAAGGAAACACTTTCATTAGAGATTTAAATGCAGCCGCTTCAAAATCCATATGCACAATTTTTGGTTGCCAATTGGGAATATGCTGTTTTAGGAGCATGAAAAATCTCTCGTATGTCTCCATCTGCTTGTTTAGAAGCAATGAATATACAGCTGTGATTACATTAGTTTCATTTGTATTGCTGCCAATGTCCACATGTATACTATAAATCTGAGTGAACTGCTTACTACAACTCTTGAACGTGCCGTCCATAAAAAATGTTTCATTGGTCTTAAGAGCTTCTTTGCCTTTTGCAGTGGCGAAAGCTATTATTCTATCTTTTGCTCCACTGTCAAACAAAAGGAAAGCTTCTTTGTTTTCATTTAAATAAATAATGTCGTCAGTCAGTACAATGTTTTCTGCGCAAATGGGATCTTTACTTGAACCTCGTGCTTTATTTCTAATATCATTTAATGCATGTTTTGCTGTACTGTACAACAGAATTTCTGTTAAAAAGTCGAACCCTTTGTCAATCACATTTTTCATTTCTTTCTGATAAATTTCCGTCAGGGGCGTATCTACTTTTCTAGCTCTCTTCTTCATAATGTTTTCACATTTCTTTACCTCGTTTGCAGCAATATCTGGTTGGCAGGAGTGATTACAACTTTTAAAACGTCTTGACCCTTCATAAGAAGTAGGCCTTTGCATTTAGTCGATTTAAAACAATGAACGCAGAGCCAACATGTTGTTCCATTTTTATTTTTCCTTTTAATAACATATCTGTAACCATTCTGCAGAGCACAAGGTTTATTTCTTTTAGTTTCAATTATTTCTACTACCGAATCCATGCCTACACTGCAATATGACATAACTGCATACACTAGAATACCGTTCACTTCATATACTAACGATAACTTCTATCAGAAGTGCCCACGTGGTCTTATCACGTGGCGGACTGGTCCACCAGGAGCTCGATTAAGACCGGAACATCACGTGATTATTCGGGGTGGGATTCTCTTGTGTGGGCGGAAAAACTACGATTTCACTTGCGGGCTGAAACGCTACGGGCTGAAAATCGACGACACCTTAGATATTAACCTCAATAATTAATAAGCATAAATGCACAGCTTTAGTATGGGACTATCGTATGGGAATGGGTAGTCTGAAAACTTCAAACTACTGGAATCCCTCAAAAATGCTTAATTAGACAGAAAATGAATAAGAGTAAGTATATCATAAATAAGAAAAAAAAAATATATGCAAAAAAGAGGTGATATCAGAAAGATAGAGGAAGAAACAGTACTTACTTTAATTCTCTTTCTCTTTTGTAAAGGCAATACCGTGCTTGAATCATTTGATGTACTTGGTGTTGGCACGCTCGCACAGGCACTAATAGCAGTATTAAGATGATCAGTATTTTCTGTACCATCAGATGTTTGAGTATCGGAAATTTCTCCAGCATTTAAGTAAACGGTTGATACTGGCACATACAGTTCAATGATAGATCCATTACCTATCTAATCAAAATCTGTAAGTTCTACGTCGCATTTGAAAATTTCATCATATTTTCTAAATAACAGATGATCATTCGATATAAAATCCTTTACGTCTTCTGTTTTTTCGCAAATTTTGAAAAAACTTTCTTTGAAAGCTACAAAATCACTTTCTCCATCTTAACGGAAAAGTTTACTTTAAAATTTCGATTTACTGGCACTTTTAATAAAACAGATTTGGTTGTCGTACCGAAAATAAGATGCGAAAAATAATAAAAATAATAAAAATAATGATAGTTAAATTAAAAAATAAATAAAAAACGAAGCTTTAAAATCATAAAAAGCACGCTGCACAAAACACAAAATTTCACTCTGCAAACAACAAACAACAAACCCACAACACGTGCTGCAACTGCGAGACTACTGTTTAATCAGGAAGAAAAAAAGGGAGAAAAAGCTCAAATGTGTAAAAAGTACCTAAAAAAAATAAAGGCATATTTTATGTGATCTGACTTTCCATACAGTTAATCTTGTGTCAGAAATTAAAATATAAATGATGACGTCATAAGTCTGTTATTATTGTTATAATTTTCATTTCCCTCGTCCACGCCGTGCCCTCGTCTGTGATCGTGTGATAAATTCATTTATGATTTATGTTGAAATTGGAAATGTTATAAAAATGTTATCAAAAACAAAGAAACGAAGATATCTTAATGTGTGCGAATGACATTTTTTTTTATCATTTATGTATAAGTAACTATATCAAAATGAATTTTGCTAACTGCACAATATGTAATCAAAAATTCCGTGGCTCATCAAAATTATTGGCTCATGTTAAAAAAGAGCATCGGTACGATCCGCGATTTCGATTCAACTGTTCAATTTGTCATAAATAATGTAAAAGTTACAGAATTTTATATAGACATTATGTCAAACTGCATCAAAATGTCAACGATGATACGTGTAATAGTGATCCAGATGCAGCACCCAGTACATCTGCGAGTGAAAATCAAGAAGATATCGTAAATGGTAAGTTGAATTTTTATTAATAATGCATTCTCTTCTATTAATACATATATTTCATATCCTTGAGATAATAAATCAAATACTAAGTTATTTAATACCGTAAAATATGCATAGTATAATTGAGTCTGGCCAAAACTGAATTTTTTACTTTTAAAAAGTTCGCCTGAATTTTAACTTTTTTTTTTGTTTGTTTCGGCTAGAAACGAAATTTTTTGATTTAGAAATGGAAAATTATTAATATATTTATGTAGAATCTTGGCTGGGTGTCTAGGGGTGGGGCAATGATGAGCTGCGACTTAGATAACGAAAACATTTATTACGTAACATACACAAAACAGATTAAATATAAGGATTAACATATAACAGCAGACTTCCTATCATTAACCAACTGCTGGTTTCGAGGCTTAGCACATAACAAGCTTTCTTCATCAGTATAACCATAACAAAATAACATTTAAGCACCTTCTCGTACTTTTATTCACAAAAACACCTACGCGTGCTATCAAATAGTAAAAATGAAGTAATGAGCCCTCCATGGCTCTACACACTTATTATGAGCATTCTGTGCTCAAATTAGGAGAAAATCAGCCTGTCAGCCTTCGCGCTGACGGTCTCAACCGATCTCCACTGCAGCCAGATCTCAACTCTCCCGTCCGTCATCTCATTCAAAGGTAAGCATCAGAGACAGCGCCATCTGTTGGTTGTGCAAGGAACTTCCCACAACGCTCGGCCATTCTGATGTGCGGTGACCTCACCGTAAACCAGCCTGGGATACTAAAGGATATCTGCAAAATACAATTAAAAGAAAAAAAACAAAAAAGAGAAACAGACATTAAAAAAAATTATGTACATAAAAATTCACAGTTAACTTTTTCTTTAAAGTTTATCAGTCTAGTTTGTGGACCATAATTTCATATGGTCTGCAGAAGTACTAGTATGTATAGGTCCTTCGTGATCACCTATCTTCTCGACTTCATATCTGTCTTTGGTCTTTACTCGCACAACTTTATAAGGACCTAAGAATTTTGGTCTTAGTTTCATGCCGGTTCCAAACTGAGTTCGTACCTTCTTCAGGTATTCAGGGGGAGTCACGCACCCCGGGCCCGAGTGATCTTTCTTTCTCTCTTTTTTTTTTTTTTTTTTTTTTTTCTTTTTGTCCTTATACCTTCCTTTCTTTTATTTCTTTCAATTTTGTTTTTGTTATTTTTATTTATTTATTTATGTTTGCTTATATGTTTTTGGCATTTTTTCTTGCTTGTTTTTTTTTTTGGTTTTACGGCCAATAAGGGTTTGGTACTTGTTCTTGTTTTTTGTTCATGAAAAAAAAAAAAAAAAATTGAAAAAAAAATTAAAAATTTGAAAAACTTGCAAAAAAATGAAACTACTTATATTGTTTTACTCACCTTTTTGGGTTCTACTTACCTTGTTTATTTTCACTCACCTTTATTTTTTGGTCTTGTTCTTGTTGTTTATACTAATCTTAATTAATTTCTAAAACATTAACCAAGCTGAAAACGGTGTAGATGTGGCGCTGGTTATTGGGTTGGCGATTTGGTGAGGGTCTCACGGTAGTCTAGCCTTGGGAGCACACTGGGAGACTGGTGCCCTTGGTGAAGGTGAGACAACGGTGACTACTCGAACGAGAAACACCGGACTAACACGACTACCACATGTGATTCCTGATCTGGGTCACTAATCTGGTAGCTGGTGAGTGGTTATGGGTGTCCCAGGGAGAGATTCTGAAAACCCTTTGCTTTTCCGTCTGTTCAAGAAACGGGCTGACTTGTGGGACTAAGGAAACCCTCGACCCTTTTTTATTATCTCAATATGGCGACAAAGAAAGGAAATACGAATAATGCGTCTGGCTCGGGCCAAGCTATCAAAAATTCAACTGAGAAATCTTGGGCGGAAAGAATGGAAGAGTTTTCTTCCACTCTTAACGAAAATAATGTATTTCTTAATTGCGAGGCAAGATTTTTTGTTGTAAAGAGAAATGAAGGAGATTTCTTTAAGACCTCTCCATTTCTGATTCAGAAATCATTGCAATCGATAATGGGTGATCCGAAGTCTGTTAAAAAACTTAGATCTGGTGAACTACTAATTGAGGTCGAAAATAACAAGCAAGCTAATAACTTAAGAAAATGTACCCACTTTGCCAATATACCAGTCACTGTAAGTATACATAGAACATTAAATATCTGCCGTGGTGTGATTTCTGAACCAGATCTACAATATATTCCAGAAAGTGAAATACTCGATAATTTGAAAGACCAAAAAGTTATTGCAGTTAAACGAATTTCAATCTTCCGTGATAATAAGCCTGTCCCCACCAAACACATTATTTTGACAATAGATTCTCCTAAACTTCCCCAATCAATCAAAGCTGGTTACCTTGAATGCCCTATAAGGCCATATATCCCTAACCCTCTAAGATGTTTTAATTGCCAACGTTTTGGCCACTCAAAGACCTCTTGCCGTGGTAAGCTAACATGTGCCCGTTGCAGTGCAATTGGCCATGACAGTGAAAATTGTGAAGCCCCTGCCTGTTGTGTTAATTGCAAAAAGGATCACCCATCTTACTCAAAATCATGTGAAAAATGGAAAACTGAAAAGGAGATACAAACCATTAAAACAAAACAAAACATATCATATCCCGAAGCAAGGAAAATTGTAGAATCAAGAACACCCATTGTTGGAAAATCATACGCTGCTGCCATAGTTAACAAAAAAACATATCAGTCTATAGCAATCCAAACTGACACTGTTCCCAACACCAACTCTCCAGTTGTAACTGCATTAAACAAAACCCCAACCTTACAATCCAATCAAAATCAGGCTTGTAACTCTTCACAGCCATCTTCATCCAAATCAAGAAACTTAAAAAAAACGCCACAAAATTCTAAAACCTTAATGTCTGGAAAAAATCTTATATCTACCTCTCTAAAGCATTCTAATTCACCCTCCCGTCTCAATATCATCAAGAAAAAGAAACTAGCAAAATTGCCCACTCCTACTACAAATAAAAATAATAAAGGAAATCTTCCAAAACAAGATGATACAATCAGCCTCCATCCTTCTGATGGGGAGGACGGTATGTCCACTGCATCAGAGGACAATGACGTGGATGTTATAATCTAAAAAAAAAAAAATGACCAATTTCATTTCATGGAATTGCCGAGGTTTTATTAATAAACGAGATGAAATCAGAGATATTATCTCTGATCATCGACCTATCTGCTTTGCCTTCCAAGAAACATACTTAAGACAACACGACAATGTTAAAATCCGTGGCTACCAGTGTTTCAGGAAAGATTTTACACATTCTGACAGAGCTACAGGTGGTGTAGCTCTTTTAATTTCTAATAATGTTCCACACTCTAATATCATTTTAAATACAGACATCCAGGCTATTGCTGTTCAGATCCATATACACATACTTATCACCATATGCACTGTCTACTTACCGCCAAATATGATTGTTCGACAATGTGACCTCAATAGGCTTATTTTGCAGTTACCGACCCCCTTTTTAATTCTTGGTGATTTTAATGGACACAACCAACTTTGGGGTAGTCCTGATATTAATCCTCGAGGACAAATTATTGAAGACCTAATCACTGATAATAATTTATGTATTTTAAATAACGGTGACAATACATATTTTCATGAACCTTCTAGAACTTTTCATGCAATAGACCTGGCCATTTGCTCTCCTATTCTTTATCCATATTTTAATTTCTTTGTTAGTAACGACCTTCATAACAGTGACCATTTTCCTCTATTTTTATCTTTTTATAATTTTAATGATCATCATCCTACAAATCCACATTATATTTATGACAAGGCCAACTGGGCTACTTTCACTATAAATGCAACTATCACATACGAAATGACTGAGGGTGATATCAACAGAGTAATCGCTGATGTCACAAACAGTATTATAAATGCAGCTGATATTACTATTCCAAAATCCTCTGGACGTCTCAGTAAACATTCAAAGCCATGGTGGAATGATGAATGCAATAATGCAAAAAGACAGCAACAAAAAGCTTGGGGAATTTTTAGGAGGTACCCGACTACTGCTAATTATATCGCATTCAAAAAAGCAAGGGCAGCCGCACGAAGAATCCGCAGAATCTCCCAAAAAAATTCCTGGATTAATTATGTGTCCAGCATTACCTCCAATGTAAGCAGTAAACAGCTTTGGCATCGTGTCAAGAAAGCAATGGGAATTCATTCTAATCAAAGTATTTCATTTTTAAAAGATAATGGACAAACTATAACTTCTACTAAAAATATTGCAAACACCATTGGTAAAACTTTATCTCACATCTCCAATTCTAATTCCTATTCTGAACCTTTTTTGTCTCATAAACGTAATTCTGAACGTTCTTCAATCAACTTTCACTCCCGCTCTTCACCAGACTACAATAGACCTTTTACAGAAAATGAATTAAAAAATAGTTTGAAACATTGCCATAACTCTGCTCCCGGACCCGATGGTGTTACCTACATTATGATTAAACATTTATCAAAACAGTCTCTTAAAAACCTCCTTCATCTTTACAATAGGATCTGGACTGAAAATACTTTCCCTGTTGCTTGGCACGATGCTATTGTTATTCCTTTTCCTAAGCCAGGCAAAGATGCTACTGAGCCCAATAATTACAGACCCATTGCTCTTACAAGCTGTCTATGTAAGCTGCTAGAAAAGATGGTAAATACTAGGCTTGTTTACATTTTAGAAAAAAGTAATTTGATTTCTCCATGGCAAAGTGGTTTCCGACGAGGCCGTTCAACGGTTGACAATATTTTATTATTAGAGACAAATATCCGCAAAGCTAATGTGAGACGTAACCATTTGGTTTCAATTTTTTTCGATATAGAAAAAGCTTATGACAAGACATGGCGCTATGGTATTTTAAAAGATCTTTTTAATTTGGACTTTAGAGGTAATCTCCCCATTTTCATTCAAAACTTTTTAAGAGTCAGACGCTTTCAAGTTCGTATAGGATCAGTTTATTCAGATTTTTATTTTTAAGAGGAAGGTGTGCCTCAAGGCAGTGTTTTGAGCGTTACGCTTTTTTCTTTAAAAATAAACAATATTCTTAAACAATTGCCTCCAAGTGTCCATGGGAGTTTATATGTTGACGACCTGCAAATTTCTTGCCAGGGAAATGACATGCGTTTCATTGAACGTCAGTTACAACTTGCTATAAAAAACATAATTAATTGGACAAATAAAAATGGTTTTAAATTTTCTACTGACAAAACACAATGTGTGCATTTTTGTCGTAAACGAGGTCTTCATCCTGATCCAGAGATTTTAATAAACAACAGGCCAATTTCAGTTGTTGACACTGCTCGCTTTCTGGGTGTTATTTTTGACAGAAAACTGAACTTTTTGCCACATATTTTACACTTGAGAACTAAATGTGACAGAGCACTTAATATTTTAAAAGTGCTTTCTAATACTTCTTGGGGAGCAGACCGCCCATCTTTACTTAAAATTTATCGTGCTACTATTCGCTCCAAACTTGATTATGCATGTCAGGTTTATGGTTCAGCCCCTCACTCCTATATTAAAAAACTTGACACAACACATCACAGTGCACTCAGAATTTGCTCAGGTGCTTTCCGCACGTCTCCAGTCGTTAGTTTATATGCTGACTGTGTGGAGCCTTCTCTCACTGACATCAGACAAAGACTTTCTTGTGAATTGTACTTTCGCATCCTTTCACATCCTTATCATCCACTTCATTCACTTTTAAATTGTAACGATCATAATCTTTATGTGAATCGCCCATCTTGCATCCCACATTTCGCTCTTAGAATTAAGAGCTTTCTTGCTAACACCTCTCACATTCATACCAAAATTCGTCCTCGGTCACTTTTAAACATGACGCCTTGGAATTTCCAAGTTATTTCTTGTCTTCATCCATTTAAGGGGTTTGACAAATCTAACACAGATGCCTCCATTTTTCAAGCACTTTTCTCTTCTCATCGTTCTGAGTATAAGGACTAAGTCGAGATTTTTACTGACGGCTCTAAGACAACTAATAAAGTCGGTTGTGGTATCATCATTGATAACACTACATTTAGCTATCAACTCCCTAATTCATTTTCCATTTTCTCTGCAGAGTTTTTTGCGGTTGAGGTTGCTCTTAACATTATTTCATCTCATCGGAGGAGAAAATTCATTATTTATACCGACTCGAACAGTGTTCTTGACTCTCTCTCTTCTAACTCTTGTAACCTGTCCTTCATTTCAATTCTCAAAACTTACAATGACCTTCTTAAAAAGGGATTCAACATTTTGTTTTGCTGGGTTCCTGGCCATGTTGGCATTAAAGGAAATGAAGCAGCAGACAAGGCCGCAAGGCAGGCTTCTCTACTTTTAAGCTGTCCTGTACCTTACGATGACATGAAGCACACACTTAAAAGCTATTTTAAAAATATTTGGCAAAGGGAGTGGAATAACCAAAACAATAATAAATTGCAAGAAATAAAACCTGAAATTTCAATCTGGCCAACACTCACCCCTAGAAAATATGATGTCATTATTACTAGACTAAGAATTGGGCATTCAAGACTCACACATAAATACTTATTGCTTGGAGAACAACAACCTGATTGTCCAAAATGTCATTTTAGTGCACTAACCATTCGCCATATTCTCACCGACTGCCCTTGCCTTCGTCATTTGTATAGACATTATTTTAATTCATCTTCACCCAATTTGACAAACGTTTTAGGTGCAAATTCTCATCATCACGTGACAAA
The DNA here is from genome assembly GCA_963930645.1 of Salticus scenicus. Lineage (NCBI taxonomy): Eukaryota > Metazoa > Arthropoda > Arachnida > Araneae > Salticidae > Salticus > Salticus scenicus. The sequence goes on from OZ005658.1 coordinate 271,435,322, forward strand.
TTTTTTGAAAGAGGCTGGTTTTTATTTCGACATTTGATTTTATTCTTTACACTGTTCATCCCATTTTACATCTGTTTTTACTTTGAGATCTGATTTTATTGTTTACAAATTCATCCTATTTTACATCCGTTTTTTATTGTATACACTGTTTTTATTATATTTAATTTTATCTTGTATCTTGTCTTGTTTCGTTTTTGTCCGGTGTCTTTTTAATGACTTTCTGGATGGGTAAACCCATCCAGAGGCTCTTTTTATTCTTTTACCTGTTTGTTTGGCGCAGCATGTCCTACTTTGGACCTTGCGCCAGAAAAAGGCATTCAACCAACCAACCAACCAAACTGAGTTCGCTGGATGGCAACTAGATCATTAATTTTATATACATGGGCTTCCTTTCTCTTCTTGTTGTAACATCGGCGATTTTCTTCTTGAATCTTAAGAATGTTTTTTCTTGCTTCTTCACGAATGGTGTTAAGATTATCAAGCATGGAATTTATCCTTTCCTCTTCGAGAAGTTCTAGTATTCTCTTATCTTCTTTCCTTCTCATTGTTACTCCAGTGAGTAATTCGAACGGAGTTCTTTTGGTACTTCTCGATACGGTGGAATTAATAGTTCTCTGGACAGCCTCAACAAACTTGTACCACTTGTTAGGGTCATTTATACATAACTTGGATAATACAGGAATGATTGTTCGATGAAGTCTCTCAATTTGACCATTCCCTCTTGGGATTCCGGTTGTGATGGTGTCATGTTCAATTCCCTCTGATTTACAGTAATCTGCAAATTCCTTAGATATGAACGCAGGTCCACGATCAGATATTATTCTTGCGGGGTTACCAAAAATAGCAGCTTGCTGTTTTAATTTTTGCAAGGCGTCTGCTGAAGAAGTTGATTTTACCGGGTATAGCCACGAAAATTTACTAAATCCATCGATGACGGTGAAAATGTGATTGTAGTTTTTGTTAGTGGTTGGTAATGGACCCACAAAATCGATGTGATACGTGGATAATGGTATATCTCCTTTAGGGATAGGGTTCAAAAAACCTTCTCCTTTTCCCTGTTTCTTATTTACAAGTATACATTCTACACAACTTTTTACAACATTATCTATGCATTTTTTCATATTAGGAAAGTAATATTCTCGTTTAACTAACTCTTCAGTTTTATTAGCCGAAAAATGTCCTAAGGCATGACATTTCTTTACGACCTCGATTTGCATGATCTCTGGGACAATTAGTACATTCCTATCATTTAACACTTTATATAAAACATTATTTTTTAACACATATTCGTCATTTTGGTTCTGTTGTAAAAGAGATTTCATAGTGTTGATAAACTCATCATTTTCTTGAGCAGTAGCAATACGATGAGTAAGGGTATCAGTTGTTACAGTCATTACAGGGTGTCTGCTAAGCGCGTCAACATGCTGCATTTGTTTACCAGGTCGATGTTCTACTTCGTAGTCGAATTCCTGTAGCAGGAAAGACCACCTGGCTACCTTAGGTGTCAATTCACGTTTATCTAAAGTTTTAGTGAACGCTTGACAGTCAGTATAAATTTTAAATTTACTACCTAATAAATAGTTCCTAAATTTTTTAAGGGCTTCTACTATCGCTAATACTTCTAATTCATAACTGCAGTATTTTTCTTCTTGTACAGAGGTCTTTTTACTCATATAATGGATTGGATAGTACTGTCCATCGTCATCTTGTTGTAATAGGATTGCACCGAATCCTAATTTAGATGCATCTATATGAACTTCTAACTTATAGCCTTGCTTAAAAAGATGTAAGACAGGCGTATTAGATAAAATGTCTTTCAGCTTTTGAAAAGCTAATTTCTGCTCTTGCTCGAATTTAAATGGAGTGGAAGCACGTAATAAGTCACTGAGTGGTCTTGCTATGTTGGCATATGAACGAATAAATTTTCTAAAGTAACCCGTTAAACCTAAGAAACTCTGCACTTCCCTAGCATTACGGGGTTCTGGGAAATTTTGTACTACAAGAGTTTTTTCTACTGAGGGTTTAATCGTGCCATTCTCAATTATGTGACCTAAGAAATCGATCTTTCGTTTCAAAAACTGACATTTCTTTAAATTTAACTCTAGACCAAATTTTGATGCCGTTTCTAACACACGTTTTAATTTATCTAACCCTTCATTCTCATCTTTAGATGGAATAATTATATCATCTAAATAAATAATTACAGTACCATCTTTCAATAGGTCTTTAAACACATAATTTACATATCTTTGAAATACTAAGGGACTATTACATAATCCATAGGGAACTTTTAGAAACTCATACTGGGCATTATCGGTCACAAAAGCTGTATATTCCCTACTTTTTTCCTCTACATCAACTTGTAAAAACGCATTCTTTAAATCTAATGTCGAAAAATCTTTTCCCTCCCCTAATCTATCAAATAAATCTTCAATATTTGGCAACGGGTATTTATCTTTAATTATTTTCTTATTTAAAGCACGATAATCACAGCATAACCTTATTCCTCCATCTTTTTTCCTACACACCACTATTGGCGAAGCATAATTTGAAGTACTTTCTCTAATTATACCATCTTTTAACCACTGGTCAATTTGTCTATCCACCTCTGATTTCTCTACAAATGATAATCTGCGAGAGCGTAAGCACACTGGTGTATCATCAGATAAAATAATGGACATTTTAAAATCAGTACTTTTTGTTTTAACTGGCTTATAACTTTTTATTAATTCGCTTAATCTCTCTTTTAACGACTTATCTAAAATATAACTGACATCGAATTTTTCTTCTTCTGAAAAATTGCACATATTTGAAAAAAAAGAATCTATTTCATTTTCCTTTCGATCGAATACAGGAAAAGAACACTCATTTGCTTCATCGAAATTGCTTTCCCCCGAACTCAGAAAACTATCTTTCCCCCCTGCGTCGCTGAAATTCGAAACATCTGTTTCCTCTTTATTTTGTTGTTTCAAAATATGAAAGATATTACCAGGCAGAATTACGTCACATGACAAATTGTTGCAAAAAGCCCCGATTACATTTATTGAATCATGATTAGGTAAAGATATTTTAAATTCAGTCAGATTTGCATCTTTCTTTTCATTAAAACAGCTAACTAGAGTGGTTGAAGAAATAACATTTTTAGTCTGTGGAATGCTATTTTTATTTACAATTAGAATCGAAGAACCTGAATCTTTCAACCCTTTAAGTGGGATATCATCCACTAAAATATCAACATATTCGAGCTCATTAACAATTAGGTTAATCGGACTTGTTTCGGATTGAACTACTGAATTCGTAGGAAGATTTTCACGGAATTCTTTTTTCTCTGAAATACGTTTAGGACACACTCTAGCGAAATGAAATGTTTTCCCTTTTGCACCACAAATGTAACACATTCTTTCATGCTTTTCGTGAATTTGATTAGATACCGAATTACGTATTCTGGGATCTCTATTATTATAATGTGTCTTTCTAAAAGGAGTTTTGTTTACAAACCGCTTATTCTCTGAACTTTCGTTTCGCGTATTATTATTAGTTTCAATTAACGATTTCCCTCTACAAGAGTAGAATAAATCACACTCCCGACCTAATTCGTTGGGTTTAAACCAATTTTGACCTTCTCGAACACTAATATGTTCCTTAGTTCTAGAATCCAACGTTTCATATAATTTATCAGAAACTATAAGATCACACAATTGCTTAACATCGTTAACCCCTCTCAATCTACAATAGTAATCAAAAGAAGCGCTTAGACGCGAAGCGAATTGGACATGAGATTCTGACGGATTACGCAACGCATTTTTAAAATTACTTAAACATTCACGCGGCGTTGGTTGAAATTGTCTTAAAATTAATTCCTTAACTTTTTCATAATCGTTAATTTCTTCGGTGGTTACGTACGCAAGAACCTGATTACATTTATCTCCCAATAAATTAATCAATATTTCCGATTTAAATTTAGACGGTACATTTTTAGAAACGAATGCTTTTTCAAGGGATTGAAAAAATAAGTGCAAAGCTTCCGGTTTTTCAGGTACTGAAATGGTTAATGTTCGAATACTTCTAATTAAATTTTCTAATGATTGTGAAGTAGTTTCTGAATTTGATTGTTCAACATTATTACTAGAATTATTTGCTGCAGCCTGTAACTTTAAATTCTGTAACTCTATTTCTTTTTCTAACTGGGATAATTTAATTCTTTCTATCTCAATTTTGGTTTGTTCTTCTACAGATTTCAACTTTTGTTCTTCTACTAACATTTTAATAACACCTCTAACAAATTCTAAATCATTTTTATAAATATCAGAACTCTCAATCAAAGTTTTGATTTCAAGTACCTTAGCTTCCGCCGGAACAGTTAGGCCTAATTCTTCAGCAATTGTTCTTAAATCGGCTTTTCTAATGCCTTGTAACACGTTTTGGGCCATTATAACTCTAAATAATTATTTATACCAAAAAATATTTCAATACTTCTACCAAATTAATATCATACTTAAATAGAAACAAAATAATATGAGAACATATTTCTTAAAATTGCTTCTATGCTTTTTGTTCTCAAATCAAAATTATCATGATTTTTAAATAAACACATTCAGAACAATTTATACCATTTAACAGAATATTTAGAACAACTTATATATTTCTTAATTATTACTATATACATATATTTCATATAATATCACCATTATCATTATTCTTTCTTTAATTATTGTTTTCACTTTCGTTTTAAAATAATATTGTTATAATATTGTTAAAATATTATTGCAAACAGTAATAAGCAAAATTATAAAAGATTACTCAGAATATTTTTTCAATCATAATTCTTATTTCTATTCATTCTTCTCAAGTAATATATTTATTTTATTTCATCACACATTGAAACCAAAAGTGTTCTCAAAAAATATTTCACCATTAATTTCTAATTCAAAATAGTAACTCAAACTCTTTTTGCTCAATGCATTAATCATTATTATGTATTATCAAACACAATGATAAATATATAACAATAACAGTTACCTTTTATAACTTGTTGGTGGTAATATCGCGGCAGAGTCCCCACTTGTAGAATCTTGGCTGGGTGTCTAGGGGTGGGGCAATGATGAGCTGCGACTTAGATAACGAAAATATTTATTACGTAACATACACAAAACAGATTAAATATAAGGATTAACATATAACAGCAGACTTCCTATCATTAACCAACTGCTGGTTTCGAGGCTTAGCACATAACAAGCTTTCTTCATCAGTATAACCATAACAAAATAACATTTAAGCACCTTCTCGTACTTTTATTCACAAAAACACCTACGCGTGCTATCAAATAGTAAAAATGAAGTAATGAGCCCTCCATGGCTCTACACACTTATTATGAGCATTCTGTGCTCAAATTAGGAGAAAATCAGCCTGTCAGCCTTCGCGCTGACGGTCTCAACCGATCTCCACTGCAGCCAGATCTCAACTCTCCCGTCCGTCATCTCATTCAAAGATAAGCATCAGAGACAGCGCCATCTGTTGGTTGTGCAAGGAACTTCCCACATTTATGCATACAAAAAATACTTATTGTTCAGTATTTCTAAATGTGCATAAAGAAAAAAAGAAATCAAAAACATTAAATCCTTAGTTAACTGTGTTATAACCAAGGATCTCATGTTTGAAGTTATTATTAATTTCATAAAGCATTCAGACTGTATCTTCTTTTTATTGAGTGAAGAACTTCTAAGATCATTGATACCCACTGGGAATACAAGACTTTCTGAAAATTTTGAAACATTTTTTTGTTAATCTTCAGAGTAACAAAGAAAAGTTTCAAAATTTTCAAGAGGTGTTAAAGGGAGGGAAATTTAAAGTAACTTTTGAAAGGAAGATTGAATTTTTAAGTTCCTGAAAAATATTATTAGCAAAAAAATCATTTAATAAAAAACGTATCTATGTATAACCATTTTTAATGCATAAAACAGTACAACAATCTATTTGTTTTAGATAACACTGCTGTTGATCTTCAGATTGAAGCTGCAAAATCAGTACTTTATATAAAGGAAGGAAGTCTTATTACAGAAGCTGCTACAAATAGGGTTGTAGAACAAATGCAGAATATGACAGAATTACATTTGAATAGAATAAGGGTAAGTAAATTTTTTACAAATTTAGTTGCATGCATGTAAAATACAGTGTAATCATTCATGCATTGTAGTATCGTCATTAACATTCTGGTCCAAAAGCATTTCGTAGTATTAAGATACACAACAGCAAGAGTGCAGAATATGTCCGAACAAAGTTCGGGAAAAATTTTGGCTGGCTGGAGAAATAAAATTTTGTTGCTCCATTTAATTCCCCCCCCCCCTTATTATTTAATAATCTTCAGAGTAAATATCTGAACTCTACTATAAATAATTGAATGAAAATATTAGTATCATATATATATATATATATATATAAACTTTGTTATAACCTTTTCCTCTCCCTCCCTTTTCCCTTTTATTTATTTATTTTGCTTTCCCAAAAATTCAGACTATAACCCTCCATCCATACTTTTAAAATGTTTTAGATTAAAAAAAAAAAAAAAAAAAATTGACAGTTTTTGACATCATAGATTAAATACCAAAACATTGTGATCCCAAGATTACTTCATACATCCTTGTTATTGTAAATATCAGCTAGTTGAGAATTTATCGTACTAATATTTGAATTTAAAATAATTTCCATTGCTTTAATCTTTTGTTTTTCTCTTTTCAGAAAAGACTGATTGAAATTGCTGTTCCATTGGAAAACTTCACAGATCTATTGACATGCAGCAACTCTTTTAAAGACCTGCAAACACAAGTTCAGAGAGAACAAACATTCGCCAATTTATTTGGCCTAATAAAACCTCAAGCAATTTCATTGGGCTCCTCTGTAGAATGGGAAAAGAAGAAAGGAATTCCATCGTTAAAAGAAGTACAAGCTGTGGGTTATTTCATCCCTTTCTTAGAAACTTAAAAAAAAAAATAATCTTGCATAAAGATTTTAAAAAATGCTTAAGAAACTCGTTAGATGAAATTTCAAACAACATTTACAAAGATGTGACTGATGGTTCTTTTTATAAGAATCATCCGATATTAACCGATAAGGATGCCTTAGCAATTGTTGCATACTATGATGACGTTGAAGTGCAAATCCACTTGGGTCAAAAGTAAAAACTCATAAATTGGCTGTGTTTTATTGGTTCATCGCTAACATCGATCCAGCGTCTAGGTCGCAGCTTTCTGTAATAAACTTATTAGCCGTGACAAAAACTAAGTATGTCCGGCAATATGGAGTAAGTATGATTCTGAAGGATTTTCTAGATGGACTTAACATTTTAGAAAATGGTTATTCTTTCAACAATAATGGTGAAATAATTACAGTAAAAGGAGCATTATTGGCTTTTCCTAGCGACACCTTGGCAAGTAATTACATCGGAGGATTCAGAGAAAGCCCATCATTCTCATTTTCTCCATGTCGATTATGTACTGTAAAAAAATCGGCATTGAAATTTGTTTATTCTGAGAGTCAAGTAACATTAAGAAATGCAAAAACACATGCGGAGCAAGTTAAGGTAGTTTCGAATCAAAATTTAGGTGTTCCTGTTCAAAATTACTGGTCAAAAATGTATGGGGTTGTCAAGCAAAGTGTTTTTGCTGAAACGCCACATTTTGATGTTACGAAATGCTTTGTCCTTGACACAATGCATGTATTATTTGAAGGGGTTGTGTATTGCAAGACATAAAACTTTTGTTGCAACATTGTTTGGAAAAAAAATACATTCCTTCACTGAATGTTGATAATAATTACCTAAAAACATTTAATGTTATTGGTGCTTCCGATACAGATTGTCCAACAGAATTGGATATTTCAGTTATTAAGGATCCAAAACGAAAAATTAAACAAAATGCTTCTCAGTCATGGCAGCTTGCTGTGATACTGCCATTTTTAATTGGAGAATATGTACCAGATAATGATGAAAAATATGCAAATTTCATAGATTTACTAAAAATCGTTACAATATGTACATCTTTTCAGATTAACTGAGAAGATATAGTTGTATTGCAGCAGCTTATATATATATATATATATATATCTATATCTATATATAGATATATATATATATATATATCTACTTTTGTCAAACTCTACAGTCAAAATTTTGTGACACCAAATGCACTACTTGGTACATTTACCGAAACAGGTTTTGATGTTTGGGCCTTCAAGGCATTTGTGGTGCTTCTGCTTGGAAGCAACCCCCAGGGGGGTACCATCTTCAGGTGTTCAGGGGGTGTCACGAATCCTGGGCCCAAGTGATCTTTCCTTTTCTCCTTCTTTTTCTATTTATTTTCAGTTCATTTTTTTTTTTTTTTTTTCATTTTATTATATTTTTTTATTTTTTGGTTGTATTGTTTTTTAATTTTGAGTTGTTCACTTTTTTCAAATGCCAATAAGTTCTTGGTCTGTTTTTTATTTTTTTGTCTGTTTTTCTCTGCCAACAAGTTCTTGGTCTGTTTTTGTTTTGTTCAAATTCTATTCTTAAAAAATAAATAAATAAATAAATAAAAAATAAAAAAAATTTGAAAAACACAAAAATATGGAAACACTAACAATGTTCTACTTTCCTTTTTTTGTTTTGTATTTTGACTCACCTCTTCTTTTGTTTTTGCATTGCTTGTTCATTAAAAAAAAAAAAAAAAAAAAAAAAAAAACTGTAAAAAAAAAAAATTATAAAATCGTAAGTGCAACAAAAAAATCAATCTATTAACTTTTAATCTATTAACAAAGTAAAGTCCGGTGAAGGTATGGCGCTGGCTATCGGGGCAAAGTTTCTGGTGAGGGTGCCACGGTAGTCTAGCCTTGGGGTCACACTCGGAGACTGGTGCTCTTGGTGAAGGTGAGACAACGGTGACTACTCGAACGAGAAACACCGGACTAACACGACTACCACATGTGATGCCTGAACTGGGGCGGCCACCTGGTAGCTGGTGAGTAGTTATGGATGTCCCAGAGAGGATTCTTAAAAACCCTTTGCGTTTGTGTGTTGGAAGAAACACTCACCCCTTTTTTTCCCTTTCTCTTATTATGGCGACAATTATGGATAATTCGAATCATGCGTTTGGCTCGGGCCAAGCTATTAAAAATTCTAATGTGAAATCTTGGGCGAAGAGAATGGAAGAATTTTCTTCCACCCTTAGTGCAAACAATGTTTTCTTAGATAGCGAGGCAAGATTTTTTATATTAAAGAGGAAAGAAGGAGATTTCTTAAGAACATCTCCATTTTTGTTACATAAAGCGCTGCAATCAATCATGGGTGATCCGAAATCAGCAAAGAAGCTAAAATCCGGTGAATTATTAGTTGACGTAGAAAGTCCGAAACAAGCAAATAACCTTAAAAAATGTACACAATTCGCAAATATACCAGTTACCGTTAGTCCACATATAACTTTAAATATTTCTCGTGCCGTCATCTCAGAATCGGATCTTCAATTTATCCCTGAGGCCGAAATTCTAGACAACCTTAAAGACCAAAGAGTAATTGCTGTAAAACGTATTTCTATTTTTCGTGACAACAAACCCATTCCAACAAAGCACATTATTCTAACAATAGACTCCCCTAAATTACCACGTTCCATAAAGGCCGGTTACCTTGAATGCCCAATAAGACAATACATTCCGAATCCTCTACGCTGCTTCAACTGCCAACGGTTTGGTCATTCTAAGACTTCATGCCGTGGAAAACAAACATGTGCCCGTTGTAATGCCATTGGTCATGACAGTGAAAATTGTGAAGCCCCAGTCTGTTGTGTTAATTGCAAAAAGGATCACCCATCTTACTCAAAATCATGTGAAAAATGGAAAACTGAGAAGGAGGTTCAAGCTATTAAAACTAAGCAAAACATATCATATCCTGAAGCAAGAAAAATTGTAAAATCAAGAACACCCATTGTTGGAAAATCATACGCTGCTGCCGAGTATATATATTTTAAAAACTCGGGTTTTTTTTTTTTTTTTTTTTTTTTTTTTTTAAAGGGCCAGTCAGGTTATTTTTTGGGGGGATTTAATTGGGTTTTAATGGGCTTTTTGGGATTTAATTGGGGTTTTTTATATTAAACGTAGAATAACACTGTTGGATTTGAATTTTAAGTTTATTTTAAAAGAGATCAGTTTTAGACTAAAAGAACACTTATTACAAAATAATAGTAATTATAATTAATTAAAAATTAAACGACCTTCATATTTTTAATATTGGTTTGGCCTAAACTGTAAAATGAATTATTATTTTATTCTATTCAGTATTTTATCACAATTTTGAATTTAATTTTTTATTAAGTTATTTTGTGTAAAATTAAAACTAGTAACAAAAGCGAAATATTTTAAACCTACCATGTACGATGTTCATATTACAAATAATTTTGTATTTTATAAGGTTAAAATAAAAATCTGTGCAAATATTTTTTTAATTTTTGTTAATATTGATAACAAAATTATCTCTGCCTACTTTTTACACTTACATGTCAGGAGTGCCGCCAGCTTTTAATTTTTGAAGCTCATTTTTGTGAAAAACAAAATTTTTTTCTGCAAGAAAAAAATGTGTAACACCTTCCATTTTATTAGTCGTTCTATATAAATGTTTATTATCAAGTTAATAGCGTTTCATAACAAAGTTATAGGTAAAGGTAAACATTAAAAATAATACTGGAACACGAAAAAATTTCATAGAAAGGTCATTTTTATAAAACTAAATCTTTTTAAAAGGCAGTTTTAATGATTTTGAAGTTTTCGAGGGGCAAAAAAAGAACCCTATTTTTGCCTGTATCGAACCTTACAGGGTCAATATATTATATTTGTTAGTTATGCTTAATATTTGTTGTTAAATCCTTAGAATTTTAGGCAAAGTATTACTTTTATTTTATTTTTTCATCATGACTTACAAATACAAAAATGGCTTGCAATATTTTGTTCTTTTTTTGTCATCTTTCATTTTTTTAAACTCTTCTGTTCAAAAGAAATATTGTAGATAGATGGTTGAAATGAAAGGAATTTTTCTAACAAAGTTGAAAAATAATTACACAATTTCAAACTGGCATATATTATATCACTAATATGATATGCTATGTTATGTAGATATAATAATAATAATTATATATATAATATAATAATTACCTATACTTTTACATATAATTACTATCCTACATAATATTTATTATATATAATAATGTGAAGTAAGAAAATATAAGTAATAAAATAATAAATTATTTTTTAAAAGTGAAAAATTATATTAGATTTAAAAAAAACAGGGTTTTATTTGGGTTTTTTAAGTGGGTAAACCCCAAAAAACCCACCCGGGTTTTTTTGGGTTTGTGGGCGGGTCCGAAACCCTGTATATATGTAAGTGTTTGACAATGTATCCTTCTATTCAAATTATCAGAAGCGACAGAATGTTAATATTGCAGTCATATTCAAAAATCTTGTGTATTTTTAATATTGTCATCATGTGATTGGATAGCTTGCAAACTGGCTACTTTAAAATTTGTTAATCCATTACTTACAATAACATGTAATGCAATTTATTTGTTTATTTATTTTTTCAAAAATTGCTCCTAGCAGTAACTTTGCAAGAAGGGTTCAATATATAAATAGTAAAATGTAAGTTATACCTAACCATAATTTATTCAAATTATAACTGCCTGACAGATTTGTTCTCGACAATGCATAGAGATGACAAAAATGTGTGTTTGCATTTGAATAATGTAAATTATCGTGTATTACATACAAAATCATTGAAGTATTAGTTGTAAAAATGTAGAATACTTTGTAGTGTTTTTATATTAAATTATTTTCTTATATTATATATGCCTTTTCTTTTTGATATTTTGATTGATAATAAATAATAAAATAAAGTGAAATACCTTGAGAACAAGAAAAAAAAAACTACATTATTTTAATAATTATTTTATATGAAAATAATGTATTTATTATATCTCAGAATTACATTATATAACAAAACGAAGTATTTATGAAAGTAAATTTCTGATATTGTTATTTTGCAATATTTCATATTAGTCATAATAGTGATTTAGCAACATTAAAAAAAAAAAAAAAAAGTAAAGAGCTTGTTTTGGTTATAAAAATGAATAAAAATATATATTTGTAGCATCCAAAAACCTAATATATGATAATGTGGAGTTTTTTTTTTTTTTTTTTTTTTTTTTTTTTTTTTTTTTTTACTTTATCTCATTGCTTGTAAAAAAAAAAAAAAATCTCACACGTAAAATATAATTAAATATTTCTATAATAACACAATTTTTGTAATTTATTACTTTTTTTAAAGACGTTTTAAAATTTAAGACATTTGTCACAAATGTGTTATTTTAAAACATTTCATCACATTAAGACATTTCATATCAGCTCATTTTTACCATCAGTCCATTAAGATATTATTGCTGCACCAAGACTTCTGATCTAAAACTTAATTATTCTTCTTACAGACCCGATACAGCATATTTTTAATCTTAATTTTTCTTAGAGTTACTACTTAAATTTTCTAATAAATATTTATTCTTCTAAAATATAATCACTTTTTAAATAATAAAATATGGATGGGTCTCACCTGAAAGCTTCTATCACAAAGATCCGGATGTGGAAGGTGGCAGCTATGATCCATTAACACAAAGTCTATGAAACTACAGCACTACTTAGATGGGAAAGCGAAATTTAATGCTTTGTTAGCATACACGTAAAACGAAACATAAACAAAAATTATCTACAGTATTTACAATTAAATATTAAATTGTTTCTTAACATTAAAGTTCTTAAATTCTAATTATTTCTGATAAATGTTCATTCTTAGTTTTAAGTTCTGAAAGTTTTAATAGTTCTTTTCTAGGACTGGGGCGTTTGAATAACACAACGATCTTAACGTAGCCCCATCTCTTTTCAAGGTCCCCTTCTGTTCTGATTCTAAAAAGCATCTTTTTTGAATACTTCTTATTTGAAATCGAAAGAGTGGTGCAATCATGAAAAAGAGGTACGCACCAGTCTGTCTGGAAAGTTATTTGTTCTGAAAAGTAAAGAGCTTGAGAAGTAGAGAACGGGAATTCCCGACATCCTCCCACCTAGAGTTGCGACTAATCGGAGGAACTCAACAATCTAAGTTGAAGTCGTTGATGGGGTTTCACCACACGGCCAGTTCGGGAGACCACCGGGGGACTGGAAGTGGGATCATCTGTTGTGGACTTCTTGTTACTGGTTCTGGAACTGGTAGGTTCTGGGGGGGTCTTTCACAGGTTCCTTTTCTCTGGGGCTGAGTATCAATTTCTGTGAGAGGTTCTTGTTTTCGGAAGTCGAAGGACTTAAATTTTCTTGGAGAGACCTATGTAAAGTGCGGTGACTCTTAAGTTCGGTACTGTCAATTTCTAAAGGAAACAATCTTTGTAATGGACGCAGAAAAAGTCCATTTTCGGTCTTCACCTTAGCTAGGCGTATGACATTATCCTTGCCTGGGTAAATTTCGATCACTCTTGCCATAGGCCAGTGAACACGTTTCTTATTGAAATCTTCTAATAGTACAACATCGCCGACTTTCAATTGGTTGAATCTTTTGGTCTTAGTGCATGTTGGCGTAATTGTCCCAAATATTCAGCTCTAAATCTGTTTCTTAAATTTTCTCTGATTATTTGCCTATATCTGGCTCTGCGGTTAAGATCTTTAGAATCTAAAGCATCTAGGTCAGGTACTCCTGATGTTGTTAGTTCTCTTAGGAACATCATTGGGGTTAAAGGTAAGGGATCTGTGTTATCTTCGGAAACATAGGTTATAGGCCGTGAATTAATCACTTGTTCACAGTCTCGTAGCATGGTGTAAAGTTCTTCCTAATTCAACGATGCACGACCTAAGTTTCTTTTCAGGATTCCTTTAACCATTCCAACAAGCCTCTCCCACCAACCTCCCCACCACGGCGCTGCAGGAGGGTTAAATTTCCATCTGATCTTCTGGGTGGAAGCTACCTTGCAGATGGTTTCCCAATCTACACTCGAGAGAGCATTGCTGGTTGCAAGGAAGTTCTTCCCGTTGTCCGAATAGATGATGTAGGGTCTGCCTCGCCTTGCTATGAACCTTCTCAGAGACTGGATAAAACTTTCTGTAGACAGAGACGTAATGGCTCGGTAGACAGTGCAAGTAAATAAGGCTATCCACGCTTTTGATCCATCAGAAAGATGAAGAGGACCGGCTAGATCTACGCCTACCACTTCGAAGATGTCTGCTTCTCGTACTCTGTCTTCGGATGGTACTCCAGGTTCAACATCTATTTTGGAAGTCTGAAGTTTTCTGCAAATCACGCATTTTCTTATTGAATTTCTAATGCATTTTCTAGACTTCATTATCCAAAAATTTTCTTTAGTAGTGTCATTAGAGTGCTGACTCCAGCGTGCTGATTTTCTAAATGCTTGTCGAATACCAATCTTTGGACGACGGGATGCTTGTAAGGTAAGATTACAGGATATCTGAAGTTTTCACTGTCGTAATTATGTTGGTGCTTACTCTTAAGAGACCAGCTTTATCTTCGACAGGCCTTAAATTTCTCAATTTTGGATCTGTTCTCCCTGAAAAAGATTCTTGTTGTACTAATCGTAGAAGTACATTTTCTGCTTTTGAAAATTCTTCAACTGAAATATCCAATTCGGACATCTTCTCAGTAGTCTTCGAATTATGATAAAATCTATATATCCAGGCAATGGTTCTAATTGTTTTCTTGTAAGAGGAAAAATACTGATAAAATCGATTGAAATTATCTTCTTTTTTATCTAAAAGATTTAGGATTATCTTCCTTTTTTCGCTGTTTATGAGTTCTTCGTTTGGGTCTTCTTCTATTCGAGGCCATTCATTTTCATGTAAATAAAGCCAACTTGGACCCTCCCACCATCTCGATTTCTGTAGTTGTTCAAAAGAGCATCCTCTAGACGGGAGGTCCGCAGGATTCAAATTTCCGGGTACGTGTCTCCAATTGCAAACTTCGCTCAGATTTCGGATGTCTAATACTCTTGTGTACAAATGTACCTCATTCTTGTTTTCTTCTTACCCAACCTAAAGCAGTGGTTGAATCTGACCAAAATATGGTATTTACATGTAAATTTAAATCGTTTTGTACATTTTTGGCCAACCTAGCGCCAATAAGACAAGATAACAGTTCGAGGCGGGGTATGGTCAATTCCTTAATAGGTGCAACTCGACTTTTAGCATTGATTAACTGGATCTTGATTCCTTCTGAGGTCTCTACTCTTATGAATGCGCAAGTGGCATATGCTCGCTTGCTTGCGTCAGAAAAAACATGTAATGATGTTTTCTTTTCTTTGTCTGGGCAAATGTTAAGCCACCGAGGTATTTTAATTTGGGATAAAAAATTTATTCCTTTCAGCCAATTAGAAGTCTGTTGTTTTAAAGTTTCAGAAAGCTCTTCGTCCCACTTCACCTTCTGAATCCACGTTTCTTGAAGGATTAGTCTGGGAACTAAACTGACAGAGGCTGTGAATCCCACAGGATCAAAGATTTTTTGGGTAAGTGATAAAAGTTTTCTTTTTGTAAGGGGTTCACTTATCTTTAGGGGTTCTTCAATTTTACAAACTAAATTGTCATTTTCCAAATCCCAGAGTAATCCTAACACGGGAGCAAACCTCGGTTCATTTTCAGTTTTGTCGATCATAGCCTGGGGCCTATTCGATCGCTAACATCTCAAATTGAAATGTACCGAAGCCAAAATTCCTTGAGATTCTGATATGAATTTTTCTATTTCTTGAATTGAATTCAGGCTGAGGAGGGAATTATCTAAATAGAAGGAATCTCTTAAGAGCCTAGCTGTCTCTCGCCATTGTTCGGGAACATTTTCTAAAATGTGTTTTAATGTTGCCATAAGCAAAAAAGGGCTTGAAGTTAGGCCGAAAACTACACGACAATGTTTATAAATTTTTAATTTATTTTCGCTATTAAACCAAAAAAATCTCAAAAAGTCGCGATCTTTCTCTGTTATTTTAATTTGCAGGAAGGCTTTCTCTATCGGACGAAATTCCTATCTTGTATTTACGAAATCTATTCAAAATGTTAGGAATAATTTCTACAAGATTAGGTCCTTTTGTTAATCATTAAGGGAGGGACTGTTTCTAGTGTGTGCTGAGGCATTAAATACTGGACGAATTTTAGTGGTTTCACTAGATTCTTTAACCACAGGTATGTGTGCTAAATAATGTACCTTGTCCCTTTTCTGGTCCCTCTTCTATAATCTGATTGTTTTCCCAGAAATCAAAAATTTCCCCATATTCCTTTTTCCTATCAGATTTGATTAATTTATTTTCCGTCTTGTACAAGCACTTTTCTGCCAACGAGTAATTATCTGATAAAATCGAATGGTCAACTGTCCATGGTAAATTGACTTCATATCGACCGCTTTTATCTCGTTTAACAGTTTCTAGAAAATAATTCTTGGTTTCTTGTTCTAAATCCTGTTTCGATTTATTATCTTCATTAGTAATTCCTAGAGTGTCAAGGCGCCATAAATATGATAAACTGGCGTTTGACACGTGTAATGACAACGATAGACCCGCCAAAGAATTGCCCTGCTCACTCTTGTGACCCTCTGTCTTGCCAAAATGGTCCAACCCAATTTAGTTCTAAATGTAGTTAATCCCAATTTTGGAAAATATTTTCAGGCCCCGACTTACGGCAGGGCATATGGGGCAAATGCCCTGGGCCCCCTTCTGAAAGGGGCCCCCCTACAGGCGAATACAGAAATTCTGCAACCTAAAGACCTCTTATGCCACTGCAAGGGGGCCCCCCAGAATAGGCTTGCCCCGGGGCTGCAAGTAGTCTAAGTCGGGCCCTGAATATTTTATGTCATCTGTGAAGAGTTTAGCGGACATATCAGCTCCCAAAAGTATATGTACTTCGTCTGGATTTTTCTGGTATAAACAGGATTTATTATTTCTAGGGACATCTGATAAATATACACCTTCCTTTTCTAAGAGTTTTACTAATTTATCATCGCGACATAAATTCACGCCTGTGCATATTTTTTCTTGATCTAGTGCTTGTATTTTACACTTAAACTTATTATCTAAATTCCTGATCGTAAATTCATAACGATTATGTTCAGCTGACATTTCAATGCCCCCAAAAAGACCATGTCTGATTGCTTCTTTATTCATTCTTTTTAATTTTAACTTATCAGCTGCAATCTTACTGATGTAACTATTATGAGATCCGGAGTCAATAGTTAACCGAATATATGGTGATTTACTATCATCCCTGTTAGAAATTGCTACTATTAACGACTGCAAATAAACATTCGCTTGTAAATTATGATTCGATAACGCCAATTTAGATTGATAATTTCTCTGGTAATTACTTATTTCCTGTTTCAAATCTTTATTTCCATTACACATAATTTCTGAATGCCTACGATTACATAACTTGCATAAAGTTTTTGATACACAGTGTCTAGCTAAATGCGAAGGTTGAAGACATAAATAACACAGTCCTTTCTTACGCAATAGATTAACTCTTTCATCAAATGGTAAATTACGAGTTTTGACACATTTGCTACTTAAATGCGATTCTGAGCAAAAATTACATCTATCACTTTTATTCTCATTTAATAAATCACAAGCAGTAAACAATTTCCGGTTCTGAGTATCAAATTTATTAACGCGGGGTGAAAAACATCCCTACGATTTTGATTACCTAATCCTAGAGCTCGGGGGGAGAAATGACTGGCGCTAGCACCGCTGTCATCTTGTCTGGTAGTTATTAAGCATTCTCGTGATACGAGTTGTTTATTTAAGAAAGATAATATATCTTTCACACCGTAATTAAAACCATGAAATTCCATATTAAATTGTAATGCTAAATCTCTAGGTAATATTTTTAGTAATATCGGTCACAATAAACTGCCGTAGCTATCTAAAGAAACATCTAATGACTCTAAACTTCTAATGTTAGTTTGTATTTCATCATAAATTTTCCTGAGCGATTTAATGTCACTTGAATGTTTTAGTGGGGCAATATTTAATAATTTATTCAAATGTACATTCACTAACAAGGGAAGTATGAATCAGTAAAATTGCTATTGAAACCAAACCACGCTTAAATTAAAGAGCATGGTCGAAAACATTGAGTACCGTACGAATTTGCTGCAACTCCCATGGGGGTGAGATATGACCTCCATTAGTCTTAGTTATTTCTATAAAAGCCAACAAAACACGCATCGTAGTGTGAACAGATGGTGCAGTGCCAGCGTGCTTGACTTCGGATACGTAGGTCGTGGGATCGAGTCCCCGCAAAGGCGTTTTGTATTTTATTTTTTTATTTCAACTGAAATATTTATTTTGGGTATTTTTAGTTAAATTAAATCATTATTGTAAGAGAAAATACATTAATTACATTAAAACAGTTTCTAATTCGGCTTCTAATTGGAGTTCTTGAGTTAAATTTTTAATTTCTGAATCTTTACTCTTTAAATCTATAGTAGTTTCATTCAATAATTCAATAGTTTCTTCTAAATCTACAGCATCTGGATCTATATCATCGCATAAAGTTTGTAATTTATTTATAAATTTATTTATAATTTAATCTCTTATGACAGCTCTCTCTTTTTTTGCGATCACTAAATTGGCCATGCTAGATTAAAAATTCTATAATATTATCTTTTTTTTTTTTTTTTTTTTTTTTAAATAATGGATATCTATATAGCTGCCCACATCCCGTGTCTGGGATGCGAATTTGGAAAATGCCTACTCCTCAGAACCTTGGCGACAGATGCTTGGCGCGAAACGGCATTTTGTGACGATAAATATGAAATGTGGAAACTAATCTTTGATTGAATCAAACCTGTCAGAATGAATCAAGAATGAATGAATCATGGATTCACATCCACCGTACTAGCGTTCTTATCGTAGTATAAAAATAAAACATTTTGTTTTATAAAAAAAAATAAATTTCTTCACATTTAATTGAATGAAAGGCGATTATTTTACAGAAGACATTTTTTTTTTCTTTTATGTTTAAAATGTGCTAAATAAAAATACAAATTTATTACAGATAACTTTTTTTACCAATATGTAAACGTATCATAATAAATTTCTCCACAATTTATTAACTTTATCATTCAATAATTTTCTTTATTCAATATAAATTATTTTTATTCAAATAAATTAATTTATACATTTACATATTTCTTCTGAAGTATTCTTTCTTTCTGTCTCGTTTTCGTTAAGGGAAAAAAATTTTAATCCTTGGTAAAGTAATGATGTACTTAAGTAATTACTGAGTAATTACAAACATAAGTAATTAAGTAAAATGTTTGTTAGGTAATGTTAATTTTGATTAATGCAGATTTTTTTTTTTTCTTTGCCTAACTCTGAAATTAAGTATAGCATGCACAGTTTTATTTATTAAGCTCGATTAATTTTTAAAATAGCAACACATTGATTTTCTTCTATTTACTTATTTAGATTAATAAATAAATAAGGCTCACTTTCTAAAAATTGAACTAATTCAAATGTTTGTGCAGGAATAGATTGATTACATTGATAATATGATTAATTGCATGTATTATAATCTCTTCCTTTGAATGAAATTTCTCATCAACCTCTTCGTCCACCCCGTACAAGATAAGTCTGTTGTTCCGTTCCTTACCCAATTTACAGGTAATATCTGAGAACAAAGCCTCACTTTTGGTCAACTTTTCCATTAAGCTTTCTGCGTCACTCTTTGACTTCATTTTCTAAATGATTTTACCATCCTTACTGTGCACAACATCTGGTGGCCTAACAGTCTCCAATTCCTTTCCTGCTTTGGTAATTTTATGCAGAATTTCCTTCCCCGGCAAACTTTCTCTAGGGGTCACGACCACAGTATGGTCTTCAATAGACTTATCCTTGACAATATCCATAGCAACAGAAGCATATGTATTAATCTCCTGCAACTTAGTACCCATAGCAGTATTCTTTGAAACTTCTCTTTTATAGTTGCTCTCAAGCTCCTCATACTTTCCTTTTAAACGCTCCAGACGAAACTCAGATTGAGCACACTCCATAAGGATGTTTCCAATAACTTTATAAATTACCTCAAAAAGGTCCTTCGTAACTCTTTGACCATCTCTCTCCTTAACTTTATTCCATAAGAGGTCACAGCCTTCCTTAACCTTAATGAGAAGTTCTGTCTTGCATTCGAAATCAATTTCCGCCATTTCAAACTCCTTATAGTAGAAAAAAACCGTAAGGACTTGGAAAGTGTAGGGATAGTGTTAAAAGACTTTCACCTCATGTAGAGAGCACCCGGGGCTCGTAAAAATTAAAATTCGTAGATTAAACAACTGAATGAGGTAAATAAGGTTCTCCAAGATTGCCACTCATTAATACAAAATAACCAAGTCATCAACAGTTGCGAGCGCAAACGCAGTTCGTGAACACAGACAGGCTTCGCAGATCCAAAATGGAATTAGGACGCATTCAAGGGTAACAGTCAGCAAGATATGGTACACGATAAAATCACTGAGTATAATAACAGGATTTGATAATCACTAAGATAAGAATTTCGTGAAGTAATCACTAGAGAGCAAATCACTGTGATTCTAAAATCACATGCACTCGGCACATACACTGTAAAAAAAACCTATTACCAGCTGCAATCTGTGATTTATTTTATCCAATCACAGAGAATTTCTTGCAAGAAATTCTCTGTGATTGGATAAAATAAATCACAGATTGCAGCTGGTAATAGGTTTTTTTTTTACAGTGTAGGTTGAAACAGTTAATTAGGTATAGCATCAAAGTAGCAGCAAGAACAGAAGATACACAGTCAACGAATCAATCAATTAGTAGTGACAAAATTTGTAAACAGAAGATACACAGTCAACGAATCAATCAATTAGTAGTAATAAAAACTTGTAAACAGTCAGAAAAAAAAATGGCCACCGCCACGATAGAAACATAAACATTAGCATTAGCCAGAATCATAAAGTTTTCAAGCATAAAATATAGTTAATTCACCTCTAAGTACTTGTAGAAAGGCAAAAGTGGATATCCAGTAACACATATACTTGCAAATGTAGAAAAAGAACTAGGTAAATCACATTAAACTTGAGAAATACTTGCAAACGCATATTTAGAATGAATGACCACGAAAGGCTTAGCGACAATTTCAGAAACACACATTATAAAGTTCAAAATTTACTCAATTAGATAAAAATATTCAACAACGAAGCACATATTTATAAAGATCTTTCAACAAGCTTTCAGATGAACTAAAATACAAGTTAAAATACTTAAAAATACTTAAAATACAAGCAAAATAAACAGAAGCACTAAAAACTTCCATGCAACGCCCATCCAAGATGGATGACGATCCATCTTGGATCGTCAAATAATCTTAGAATGTTAGTTCTCTGTAGAATGTAGAATCTGTAGAATGTAGAATGTAGAATCTCTGTTCCAAATAATCTTAGAATGGCAATTTTTGATGTGTGGACTGCTTATGCATATTCCACAAACACTACAAAGTGATTTTGTGAAATTCCACACTACCGCCCCTTAGGGGTGGGGGTAAACTCTGCAGTAAATTATCTTAAGAAGGAGATTTTCGATGTGTGGGTCAGTTATATATATCGAACTCATAATATAAAATTATTTAGCAAAATTCCCTCCTCCCTTCTTCCATTTAAGAGCGGGGAGGGGGTAAAAACACGTTTTAAAATATAGTGCTGCTTCAAATAGGATCTAAATACAATCTCAGGATCCTGATTTTTAATGTGTTGGTTATGTATATGTGTGCAACATGTACTATAAAGGGATTTTGTGAAGTGTGGCAAGTGGAAAAACCTTTATCGAAGGTAGTGAGAACTTTAACTTAGATTTTGACTGATTTCAATGATTTTTTAAAATTATTAATGGTATAGCGTTTTGAAAATTCATTTCAATATAATGACCAGCGAAGCAGGCAAAGCCTGCTAGAACATTATAAAAGAGCATCAAAGAACTGGCGTTTAAAAGTAATAATTACAAAACTTTGAATAAACACCATAAAAGCAAGAACTTCCAACAGTTGTTTCGGGTCATAAGAAAACCTAGCCCTTTGTCAAGTGAATAAAGTAGGCACGAGTGCTGTAACAAAGCGGCAACACAGTGCAACCTGCAACAGTATGTTGTTGCTTCTTTTACAGCACTCGTGTGTACTTTTTTTGCCTGATGAAGGGTTTTTTTTTTTTTTACCTGAAACAATTGTTGCGAGTGTTTGCTTCTATGGTGTTTATTCAAAGTTTTGTACTTAGTAATAAATAATACATTTTCATATTAAAAAAAAAAATTAAAGAGTAAAATTTACTGTCATTCACTTAATTTTCAAAGTACACCTGATCATTTTTTTTTTCCATAGATTTGGTAAAATAGAAATTTTGGCCAATGACAGTCCTTCGTATGTTGTCATTCTTTCTATCAAGGCACCCTAGTATAACTTAATTGTCAATATTGCAGCCATATTTATTTTAATAATTTAAACTTTAAAAAGAAAATCTTTATTAAATGACGAATTAATTGCCTTAACGATGTTACACGTACATACATTTTAATAAATTATAGCTATATTTTAATACAGTTGTACATATTTTTTATTAATACTTCCTTAATATGGAAGACTATTTTTAAGATTAATAAAACAAATATTTAAAATTGAGCTATTTCACTATGCATAGAAATCTGTATAGTAGCGATCACGTCCATGCATGTGAACTCACTTTGCAACCATTAAAACCAAAAGAGAAAAAAACATCACTGGATACAACTTACGCATTTTGCATGAAAATCTGTATAGCAGTGGTCACGGTACCATACATGTATGCTTGCTTAGCTAGCATTAAATAAAAAAAAAAGAATCTGACGAGGACACCACGACTTCCTTATACATCTATTGGAATATACATATGGTTATGGAAACGTTGATATTTTTGTGTGAGGTAATTGATTTGTAACTAAACAGGCAGGTTCTCTAGTCCATGAACATTCCTGAAAACAAGCAAAAAAAAAAAAAAAAAAAAAAAAAAAAAAAAGCTACTCCAACCACAACAGTCCTGATGATAAGATTATATATACCACCAATTGTAAATTTTTCAGGAATTTTCTATGGCTTTTTACAGAAAATACCATTGGCAAATACTCAGCTTAGACAGTACAAAAATAAAAAAAACTGGTGTACAATGAATATTTAAATTAAAAAAACTTTTTCATACACCATAAAATTATGAAAGCATTACCAGTTTCGAAAAGACATGGCCTTTCTTCTTCAGGTACAAAAACCACCAGTCTTGCTTTTTTCTCCAAGGTAATAGCAAGTGCTTTGCACCTGAAAAAGAAAGACCATGTCCTTCTGAAACTGGTAGTGGTTTTATTAATTTTATGGTATGTGAACAAGTTTTTAAGTTTAAATATTAAACACAGCTTAGTGTCCAATGAAAATCATTTCAGTATAAATTGCCTATTTTTATTCTTGTAGGCAAAAATTAGTGGTGAGAAATGATACATTTTACCAAAACAAATAATTCTGTTAAAATTGAGAAAAGGTTTACAAATTCTGGCTCTCCTGAAGCAATATTTGTCACGAAATTCGATTACTAATCTCGTCAGGCTGCCAAGTTTGTAGCCGACGCAAATGTTGATCTTGGCATCAGTTTTAGCGATTTGCTGAAAATTTTTGTAAAGAATAAAACCTTACATTACAGCTTTATGGAAGTCTGAATAGCTGCTTTTGTGAGGGGGGTTTCCTCCTTCATCAGCTTACTTCCTCATGGTCCATGCCATCGGTAGTGGATGTTTTCTTCTGTCTCTTGCTTTCTCTTTAATTAGATCGTGTCACTGTCGGTAAGCCCAAATGCTGATATCAAAGCGGCAGCGTGTGTTGCCACTTTGCTTGCAGCACTCGTGCTTCCTTTGTTCGCCTGATGAAGGGTCATGTATTCCTTTGATCCAAAACAATTATTGTGAATTTATAGCATTTTATGGTGTTTATTCAAAGTTGTGTACTTATTACTTTAAAACGCCAGTTCTTTCTTATATTCTCTTCTGTTTTCTTCCGTTTCATGATATTTGTGAAATATGCTAGCAGACCCATAGCTGCAGCCACAAATATTTCGCTTTTTAAACATTTTAGGATGCTATGCTTTTTTTTTCTTTCTCTCTTGGCGGTAATAATAAACTTATACTTAAATTGTAATTTTTAAATTTACTAGATGAGGCTAAGTCTTCAAAAACAATTTGTTAAAAATGAATATAACTTAAAAATTTTCATGAAATTTGTAAAATTTTGGGTGTGTGGTGATTAAATCTCCAAGTCTCTCATGATTAAGATCTCAGCAGAAGAATTAAAAATTATTTTGCATGGAGCATTTTTAAAAATTTTATCTTATTAAATTTATATGTAAAATTCTGAGTCAGGGAGTGTAAGCGAAAAGTTGCCAATTAATGAAAAATGTGTTTTTTCTTTGGACTAAAGCTGAATTGTTGCTAATTGATCAAACTATGTTCAATTTGAATGAAACAATTGAATATTACCATAAAAATTAAGTAATAGCAAAATAAATAACACCATAAAATTAAAAAACATACAAAAGTTCAAATGGTGAACAATTCAAAAGAATGCAAGAAAATTAAATAGATGCTTACCTATTTTAAGAAAAGATTTATTTACTGCATGTCATGATGAACTTTCTTTCTTCAATAAGCTTTTCCTCCCTTTTCTTCCATCTGACATCAGTTAATGAAATGAGCTAGCAAGCCCACATCTACAGGCACGAAAACAATTTTGTGCACTATAGATATGTTCCAGCTGGCGTAGGATGCAAAGACTTTACAAATGGAGAACTTTCTGAGGAAAACTGCTCTTTCTTTTCTTCTTCAGTCTTTTTTAAACAGTAACTATATAAATACATATTTTAATATTTAAGGATAATGTGCAATTTTTTGGAACTATAGATTTATACACTGAAATTGCTTATTTCAAATTCGTCAGATAAAGCTATAGGGTAGGTGCTCCAGTGATTGGCATGCTCCACTAATTGACATCTATCCCGAAATAATTAATAAATAAGAAAAATAATAAAATCATATTTTACGTATAAGAATTTTAACATTTTTTGCCAAACACTGGAGCATAGGGTGCTAATAACTGATAAAATGAATAACTAGCAGTGCCAAACAATGAAACATAGGGGTCCAATTACTGATAAAATGAAAAAGTGGCAGTGTCAATTACTGGAACATTGAGTGGGTGTCAAATAAAAATTCATAAAAAAAAAAAAAAAAAAAAAAAAAAAAAATTGTTATCAAATGTATATATTTTAACATATATGTGGTTCTGAATGTCTTTCATGCCATATGTACTAACTTAAGATATCTGAAAATATTTTCTGATGACTAGAACATTAAAAACATCAGAGATTGCTCTAAAAGTGTCAATCACTGGTGCACTTACCCTATCTACAAATAAAAAATAATAATAATAAATAAATAAATAAAATAAATGAACTATAACAAAATTTTTATAAACAATCACCATAAAATTAAAAAAACATACAAAAGTTCGAATGGTAAACAACTGAAAAGGATACAAGAAAATCAAATGTCAAATTTCAATGCTGATCTATTTTTAGATTTATTTACAGCATGTCACAAGGAACCGTGTCTTCAATAAGCTTATCCTCCTCTTTCTTCTTCTATCTGATGTCGATATTAATAAAAATCGCTAGCAAGCCCACGTCTACAGGCACAAAATCAATTTCGTGCACTGAAGCTATGGTCCAGCTGGCATAGGGTAAACTTCGTAACTAGAGAACTTTCCAAGAAACACTGTTCCTTCATTTCTCTTCGATCTTCTTTAAACTGTAATTATTTATAATTTTGAGCTTTTCAACTGTTTTTTTTTTTTTTTTTTAATTGTACTTTATACATTTTTTGCATTTTTTTTTTTTTTTTTTTTTTTTTTTTAATGTATTTTGATGCAATTTCATTTTCTGCCATTTTGAGTATGGCATTCTTTGATAAACTTTCCTTTCCTAAAGGTTTGTAAATTCCAAGGATAATAGCAAAATTGTGCCAAATTATTGATTTATTAAGAACACGCTAAGTCATACCATAAACTGTATTATTATTCACAATTAACAAAAATTTATTCTTGTTTTTATAAATTCAAATTAACTTCACTCAGAATGTATATGTACTACTTAATCAGCAGTCTACATAATGCAATCTATTCTATGTAAATATATCTCACTATAATATTCAAAATGTAGTGTGTAATAAATATATTCATCGATATTATCATTATAAAAATGATTGAACTGATAATTACACGTTATCATCAGTTCGACTAATTTCATTTCAAACGGTGATATTTAACAAAATAAACATCTAACTAATATACTAATTAAAAGGCGACTGATCACAATTATATCATAATTTTAAGTCAAATTTGTTTTCAAATGTCTAAACAAATTACCTGATATAAGATGAGTCATCAGGATATAATATCAGATACTAATATTTCAATATGTTATAGCAATAATGTACAAAATATTATCTTTTAATTAAAAAAATAAAAGAAATGTTAATTCTAGGCACTTATACAACTTACAGACATTAAACTAATAATTATAAAACCATTGAATGCAGTGAACATACCTTGCAATAAGTTCTTCACACACACAAAATAAACATTTGGATTCCAGCATTATTAATTACTAATTCACTTAAATGCATATGTGAAATAATAACTCATACATAGGTAAAATATAAAATAAATATACGTCAATCTCTTTTAAAGTTTATCTCGACATAATAAACACGACAATTTGTTTACATGTAGGATGTTTCCAATTAGCTATGAACGTTTAGAAACTTATTTAGAAAATAAAAATAGCTATTCAATTACAAAATGAATGTTTTAAATCATACTTCAAAGTATCTAATTCAGGAGACAAAAGCACCTAAAATTTATTTAAAATTATTGAAAAAATTTCTATTGTTATTGCTAATACGAATTCTGACGTCCGCTTGTCATCAGACATGCGAGCAACCCTACCGTCTATCATGACTCGCGCTCGCCGAAGCCCGATTATGTTTTTTCGCCAAGGTTCTGAGGAGTAGGCATTTTCCAAATTCGCGTCTGGGATGCCAGAAAATATTGCTGCACCAAAACTTCTAATCTAAAACTTAATTATTCTTCTTACAGATCCGATACAGCATATTTTTAATCTTAATTTTTCTTACAGTTACTACTTAAATTTTCTAATAAATATTTATTCTTCTAAAATATATTTACTTTTTAAATAATAAAATATGGATGGGTCTCACCTGAAAGCTTCTATCACAAAGGTCCGGATGTGGAAGGTGGCAGCTATGATCCATTAACACAAAGTCTATGAAACTACAGCACTACTTAGATGGGAAAGCGAAATTTAATGCTTTGTTAGCATACACGTAAAACGAAACATAGACAAAAATTATCTACAGTATTTACAATTAAATATTAAATTGTTTCTTAACATTAAAGTTCTTAAATTCTAATTATTTCTGATAAATGTTTATTCTTAGTTTTAACTTCTGAAAGTTTTAATAGTTCTTTTCTAGGACCGGGGCGTCTGAATAACACAACGATCTTAACGTAGCCCCATCTCTGTTCAAGGTCCCTTTCTGTTCTGATTCTAAAAAGCATCTTTTTTAAATACTTCTCATTTGAAATCGAAAGAGTGGTGCAATCATGAAAAAGAGGCACGCGCCAGTCTGTCTGGAAAGTTATTTGTTCTGAAAGCAGAAGATTGAACGTGAATTCCCGACAGATATACAAGTGTCTTAAATTAAGATATCCACTATGTCTAAGCTCTGTTTTAAGACATTTTTGTGTCTTAACTACCTTTTCAGTTATTTTTTCGTCTTACTTTAAGACATCTTTATTTGCAGTGTAGGTATGCCGGAGGTTTTCGATTTCTTGTCGGACGCCTTAATACTGGATTATCACAGCTAGAATTGGAAACTGATGTTAGAACAGTTGTAGGCTTGTCAGACAGTTCAGTAGTTGGCAATATGACCAAATCTCCCCACTGTGGAACCTTAGGTTGGGTTGAAGACTGTGGAATATTAGTTTGAACTGAAGGTGTTGGATTCACTTTAGATGATAACTCTAGTGCAAATGATACTGATTTGCGACTGCACTTGACATCGGTGTTGTATAGTTGATTAATGTGCCTCTGAAACACATAGCCACAATCAAGTCTAACTAAGTAATGTAGTTGACCCAATTTCTTGATAATTTGTCCCATTTTCCATTTGGCCTTATTATTGCTAAAATATCGTGCTTGAACCTTATCTCCCACGCTTAATTGCCTTGTTTTAGAGTTTAATACTGGAGTCTTTTCAAATTTTGTAGGCTTCAATGCTTCTAACTTGATTCTAAATTCTGTTTGATAAAATTGTTCAGCTGGCGTTCGACCATTGGCAAGAGGAATTGCGCGATAGCGTCAAAGAATTTCTCGAATTTTCTGGTAGATTGTTTGATGTTCCGCTTCCATGGCAACTGACCCATGTTTTAACGTTTGAATATTTCTTTCGGCTAAGCCATTAGTAGAAGGATGACCAGAGGCTATAAGTTTCTGGAATATGCCTGCTTCATTGCAAAATTGTTGAAATTGATCGCTGGTAAATATTGTTGCATGGTGAGATACCAAGACATCCGGAAATCCTTTGCGAGCAAATACATTCTGTAGCATTTCGATAGTAGATGTCGATGTTGGAGCAGACTTGATAATCTCTATCTCAGCCCATTTTGATTTTGCGTCGATGATCACAAGAAAATAATAATTTTGAAATGGGCCAGCAAAATCTATATGAATACTTTGCCAGTTATGCTCTGGTTCTGCCCATGGATGTAACGGAGCTTTTGGAGGGCTTGATCTAGTGGAAGCACACTCGGAACATGATCGAACCATTCTTTCGATGTCTTTGTCGGTTAACTTCCAATATATATAGCGTCTAGCTAGTTGTTTTATTTTGGTTGTGCCTAAATATGATCGATGAAGTTCTTCCAATACGGCTGGCTGGAGACATTAGGGGATGGCAACACGAGAGCCCCTGAACAAAATGTCATCCTCTGTATTGTAACGTTTCTGTTACTTATCTGATTTTTTGTTTCGATCGCGGACATTTCTACGTTTTTGAAACTAATCGGAAAGCAATCTGAACGTTTTTAAAGTTTCTGAAATGTTTATAATGTTTCAATGTCATATGATTGTTACGTTTCTGGAACATTTTGTGCTGTTAGGGTCTTTGTTTATTTTACTTTCGATGGGAATTTTGTATATCAATGTAGCTCTTTAGAGGCAATCGACATTTGTATTTTCACAACCCTTCTTGAAGACTACTTCATAATTGAATCCTGATAGAAACGTAGCATATCGCTGTAAGTGTGCAGATGTCATCTGAGGAATTCTAGCATTTTGGTGAAAAATGCGTACTAGAGGACTGTTATCTGTAATCAACTTAAAGGGTCTCCGAAGAGATATTGATAAAAATGCTCTACAGAAAAAACAATGGCCAAGGCTTCCCTATCCAGTTGTGAATAATTCTGCTCAGTTTGTGTTAGTGATCTTAATGCGAATGAAATTGGCCGTTCTTCACCGTCTACAACGTGAGGTAAAATACCTGCAATACCAACAAAACTAGCATCACAAGCAAGTTGTACTGGTAATGATGGGTCGTAAGGCATAAGAACTCGATCACTGGCAATTTCTCGTTTTAAATGCAGGAAAGCAGCTTCACACTGGGCAGTCCACTTAAACCTTGTATTTTTCTTTAGAAGCTTGCGTATGGGAGCTGTACGAGATGAAACATCAGGCATGAAACGGGAGTAATAGGTTACCATGCCGAGGAACCTACGGACATCATCTACTGACTTTGGTCTTGACATATCGATGATAGCTTTAATCTTTTCTGGCGATTTGCGAAAACGGTTGTATTCTACAACATGACCTAAAAAGTTGAGGTGCTCTTGAAAAAAGGAGCATTTTCTGCGATTGGGATGAAGATGATTCCTTTGTAATTCCTTGAGGCAAGCAATTAAATTAGATAAACACTCTTCTTTAGTTGAACCATGGACAATTATGTCATCAAAATAAGATTCTGATTTGGGCACTTTTTCAAGGATTTGAGTACCAATTATATAAAACTCTGCAGGGGCCGACCTCATTCCAAATGATAGTCTGTTCATGCGGTAAATTCTTCTATGGGTGGTGATAGTTTGAATTTCACTGGATTTTTCGTCAACAGGAATATGTAGATAAACTTTGAAAATATCTAAACGACAAAAGTATCTTGAACCTCTTAAACTATTAAAAATATCTTCTATTTCTCGAATAGGATAATGATTGGTTCTCAGCCGCTGATTCACGCCGATTTTGTAGTCAACGCACAACCGAACTCACTATCTGCTTTAGGAATGATCACAAGTGGTGATCCCCAATCACTAGTTTCAGCTATTTTTATGATTCCTGCAGCTTCCAGAGATTCTAGTTCTTGATCCACTCGATTTCTCAGTGCTTATGGAACATCGCGCTCTTTGTGAAAAACTGGAGTTGCACCTTCAAGAAGTTCTAAATTTACTTTGAAGTTAGGTACACAGCCTATTTTCTCTTCAAAAATGTCTGGAAACATGTTGACAATTTCATGGATATCATCAATAGAGTTAACAGGGAATTCTGGTGCATAGCTTGAGTACTGTTGATCAATTTCATTAAGGTTAATGTTCAGCTGACGTATCCATATTCGTCCTAGAATAGCAGAACATTCCTCTGGGACAATGTAAACTTCTCCTCGAATCGTAATTCCGTCATAAGAAGCAGTTACAAGAGCCTTTCCGTCTGGTATAAAAACATTTTGAGTGTAAAATCGAAATTCCGTTTTCGCCGGATGAAGAGGAATATCATTCCCTAACTGTGCAAACTAATCTCGAGGTAAAAATGTATATCCGGAACCAGTGTCAATTTCAAACTGAATAAGTTTGTCTTCAATTTTGATATAAGTCGAATATTTTCCAGTTTCATTCTTAGAAGAAGTGTTAGTATGGTGTATATCTACAATTGTTGAAACATGCGAGATTTGTTTTGATTTAGAATTTTTATTTAGTATAGTGCGGATGCAAACTTTTGCTACATGACCCCTCTTTTGGCAAGCTGGAACACTTTAAATTTGATTTATCATTTGGGCAATCTTTCATCAAATGATTATCTTTAGCATACCGTAGACAAATACCATCCAACCCCAATTCAGCATAGTTTATTCCAGATTTTGATGAACCCCTTGACCTTAACTTTGATCTATTTTGACGTTGTGAGGTATGCCTTGGAAATGAATTGCGATCCTTTTGTTCTCTTTGTATGTGTAATTTAATTTATGTCTGGAGGAGAATTTGTTGATGTATTATTTTGAGCCATTCGTCTTGAGTCAATTTTTGAACTTCTAAAGCAATTGCTTTGGATAGAATATCTTTAAATTCAGAAATATCTGTTTGAAGTAACGTTTCACGAATACTGTTATCCTTGATACCGCGTAAGAATTGTGCTTGAAGAAAAATGTCTGCTAAAGAAACCTTGCATTCACATGGAGAAATGAAATCACAATCTCCTATGCTACTTCGAAGAGTGGCAACGAATTCTGCAGTTGACTGTTGCTTTGTTTGATAAATTGATAAGAATTGATGTTGCGCTACCAGAATATTTTTCTTAGGCGCGAGATGAACCTCTAATACAGATATGAACAGATATAAGTTCATCATAACCCAATTCAGCAGGTTTCTTTGTCGCAGCTAGCGCTAATAACATATTGAAAGCTTTCACACCAATAGAATTTCAAAGTAGTTTCGCACAATAAGTTTTATCATTGACAATATTTTTCATTTCAGCGTAATTTTCAAATCTTTGTTTATAATTCCGAAAAGAAAGTTTTTGTGAAATCAAAACATTCAAAAGTTGGTAATAATGCAATATTAGGTGTAGAAATCGCTGCATTTGGCGTTTGAGTGAGCTGTATAGTCTCCGTGGGTTTAGTTATTTGATTCACTAACTACACTGATGGAAAAAAAAATCCCAACACCAGGAAGGAGCTGTGCTAGATAAACGAAATTTGGTAGGCGTGTTTATACATCTGAAAGATGACGTCGATTCAAATTTCGAGCTAAACGCATAAGTGTGGCGCTAGTAGCGACACTATGAACATGCAAATGAGGTTTGCTTTAAATAAGCGCTGTAAGGTTCGTGATCGTTATTTACAGTTGAGATTTGACGTAGTGGGTTAATGTTAGTCAAGGATGCCTCTAAGAAGACGAAGAAGCCATTATCAACAGCTCACTGAGTTTGAACGAGGTCGTGTAGTAGGGCTACGAGAAGGTGGGTTTTCTTTCCGCGATATTGCAGAAAGACTTGGCAGGAATGTATCCACTGTGCATGAGTGTTGGCAGCAGTGGTCAAGGGAAGGTACTGCCTCAAGAAGACCGGGTTCCGGGCGGCCACGTGGCACTACTGAGAGGGAAGACCGCCGTGTTCAGCGTATGGCTGTGGCTAATCGTACTGCGTCTGCAGCTGAAATTCGAGCTGCAGTTGGCACCACAGAGACACAACGAACTGTTACAAATCGGTTACTTCAAGGACAGCTCCGAGCCAGACGCCCTGTAGCGTGCATTCCACTGACTCCAAACCACTGCCGTTTGCGACGTGAGTGGTGTCAAGCTAGAGCTCATTGGAGGACGGAGTGGAGATCGGTTGTGTTTTCTGATGAAAGCCGGTTCTACCTTGGTCGCAGTGATAGCCGTGTGTTGGTTAGAATGAGGCCAGGTGAATGCCTGTTAGCCACCTGTCTGCGGCCTAGACACACAGGGCCTACTCCTGGAGTTATGGTTTGGGGAGCAATTTCGTATGACAGCAGGAGCACTCTCGTGGTTATCCCACGCACCCTTACTGCAAATTTGTACGTCAGTCTAGTGATACAACCTGTTGTGCTGCCATTCATGAACAGCATTCAAGGGGGTGTTTTCCAACAGGATAACGCTCGCCCTCATACCGCTGTTGTAACACAACATGATCTACAGAGTGTCGACATGTTGCCTTGGCCTGCTAGATCACCAGATCTTTCTCCAATCGAGCACGTATGGGACATCATTGGACGACAACTCCAACGTCATCCACAACCAGCATTAACCGTCCCTGCATTGACCGCCCAAGTGCAACAGGCATGGAACTCCATCCCACAAACTGATATCCGACACCTGTACGACACAATGTATGCACGTTTGCATGCTTGCATTCAAAATTCAGCTACAGGTGGTGTGGCTCTATTGATTTCTAACAAGGATCCACATACTACTATAACTTTAAACACTAATATTCAGGCCATTGCTGTTCAGATCCAAACTCACATACTTGTCACCATTTGCTGTGTTTATTTACCACCAAATATGACCATTCGCCCATGTGACCTAAACAGGCTTATTTCACAACTGCCGAACCTTTTTTAACCCTTATACCGGAACATCGGTCTCTGAGACCGCTAAAGGTTAGGCTTAGTGTAGGGACGTGAGGATGCATATTCCTAGAATAGAGTACCGGCACGTTTGGCGATAAATGTCGAAGACGCCAAGTCTATCTAACTGCAGCACTAGTGCGACGTAAAATACACTAAACCTGTAGAGGATGGCATATCTCAGAGCAACCCTAGGGATAAGTCCCGTACCGTTGCCAATTGTCCACAGCGTGGCACTAGTACAACGTAAAATCTGTTCAAACAAGGAAGCTACCCTTTGGGGTTGGTAGAGTGAGCAGGCCCCGGAGCCGCTTAGTGTTGACGGTTGTTTAGTGAGTTGGATGGGTTTTACATCGCACTAGTGCTGCGCAATGGGCAATCTCCTTAATGTTGGAAAAAACATGTAAAATGTTGTGAGAATATTAGGAATCTCAATTTTTGAGCGCTAACAGACACATTACGTAGCAATGTGAATAATTGTAAATTCTTTCTAAAAGTTTTGCTTTTTAAGTTTGATTGCTTTTCTTAATACAGTCGTTAACGAAAGTCTCCGAATACTAGCAAAAATTCCTATGTAAAAAAAGTACACTTAATACAGTTTTGTTAAATAAATAGTCAGTCTAAAAACAGGATTCATTTAACAAAACTGCATTAAGTGTACTATTTTTTACATAGAAATTTTTGCTAGTGTTCTGAGACTTTTGTTAGCGACGGTATAATTTCAAACTTCACCGACAGGTGATGTTATTCAGTGGGGAAATATGCTTCCACAATTGATGATTATTTAAATTCCATTTTCACATTTAGAAAATTTCACAACCATTAAATTTGCACTCGTATTCTAAAAAAGTTTAATTTTTTTCTTTTCTTTTTTTTTTTTTTTTTTTTTTTTGAATAAAAAAAGGGGGGGGGGTTGCTAGAAAATAAAATGCGAGAAACCAATTTTCGGAAAAAGAATATTAGGTAATGGGTATTGTGGAAACAGACATCCTCACAGAATAACATTGCTTTTGACTGCTGACATGAGTATAGTCGTCAGAGAAAAGTATTCGAGCACTAGCAAAAAT
Source organism: Salticus scenicus (assembly GCA_963930645.1). NCBI lineage: Eukaryota > Metazoa > Arthropoda > Arachnida > Araneae > Salticidae > Salticus > Salticus scenicus. Next base: position 271,469,988 of record OZ005658.1, read on the forward strand.
TCCTATGTAAAAAAAGTACGCTTAATGCAGTTTTGTTAAATAAATCCTTGTCGAATCCTGTTCTTAGTGACAAACTGCCAAAAGTAGTGACTCTCCCCAATAAATTGAGACATTCAGTCACTTTAGTCCACTCCCTAATTTCAGGACATTCAGTCACTTTAGTCCACTCCCTAATTTCAGGACATTTGGTCACCCTAGTTTAAATATCACATGATAACTGCGTAATGAGCAATTGGTGGAAGTCTAGAATCCTTCCCTACGAGTGGTCCAGGACGAAGCATGTCATTACCATTGTGTGTACCAGCAAAAGTATCCGAACACTAGCAATAATCCCTCTCAAAAGAAAAGTACATTTAATACTTCTTTGTTAAATAAACCCTGTCGAGTCATGTTCTTATTCAGTCTAACAACATGATTCGACAAGGATTTATTTAACAAAACAGTGTTAATTTCTACTCCGAACCTTTTTTGTCATATAAAAATAATTCTGAACGTTCATCAAATAATTTTCACTCCCGTTCTTCACCAGAGTACAATAGTCCTTTTACTGAAAATGAATTACAAAATAGTTTGAAAAATTGTCGTAACTCTGCTCCTGGACCTGATGGTGTTACCTACATTATGATTAAACATTTATCAAAACTATCTCTTAAAATCTCCTTCATCTTTACAATAGGATTTGGACTGAAAATATTTTCCCTGTTGCTTGGCACGATGCCATTGTCATTCCTTTTCCTAAACCAGGTAAAGATGCTACTGACCCAAAAAATTACAGGCCCATTGCTCTTACAAGCTGTCTATGTAAACTACTCGAAAAAATGGTAAATACTAGATTGGTTTTTATTCTCGAAAAAAATAATATGATTTCTCCATGGCAAAGTGGTTTCCGACGAGGCCGTTCTACGGTTGACAATATTTTATTATTACAGACAAATATCCGCAAAGCTAATGTGAGACGCAACATTTGGTGTCAATTTTTTTCGATATTGAAAAAGCTTTATGACAAGACATGGCGGTATGGTATTTTAAAAGATCTTTTTAATTTGGACTTTCGAGGAAATCTCCCCATTTTCATTCAAAACTTTTTAAGAGTGAGACGCTTTCAAATTCGTATAGGATAAGTTTATTCAGATTTTTATTTTCAAGAGGATGGTGTGCCTAAGGGCAGTGTTACACTTTTTTCCTTAAAAATGAATGATATTTTAAAACAGCTGCCGCAAAGTGTCTATGGGAGTTTATATGTTGACGACCTGCGAATTTCTTGCCAGGGAAATGACATGCGCTTCATAGAACGCCAATTACAACTTGCTATGAAAAACATAGTTAAATGGACAAATAAAAACGGTTTTAATTTTTCTGCTGACAAAAGACAATGTTTGCATTTTTGTCGTAAACGAGGTCTTCATCCTGATCCTGAGATTTTGATAAATAACCGGCCAATCACCGTTGTTGACACTGCTCGCTTTCTGGGTGTTATTTTCGACAGAAAACTGAACTTTATGCCACATATTTTACACTTGAGAACTAAATGTGACAGAGCACTTAATATCTTAAAAGTTCTTTCTAACACTTCTTGGGGAGCTGACCGTCCATCTTTACTCAAAATCTATCGATCTGCTATTCGCTCCAAACTTGATTATGCTTGTCAGGTTTATGGCTCAGCCCTCACTCTTATATTAAAAAACTTGACACAACACATCATTGTGCGCTCAGAATTTGCTCAGGTGCTTTCCGCACGACTCCAGTCCTTAGTTTATATGCTGACTGTGTGGAGCCTTCTCTCATTGATATTAGACATAGACTTTCTTTTGTATTGTACTATCGCATCCTTTCACATAATAGTCATCCACTTCACTCTCATTTAAACTGCAACGATCATAAACTTTATGTAAATCACCCATCTGGTATCCGACATTCCGCTCTCAGCATTAAAAACTTTCTTGCTGGCACCTCTCATATTCATACCAAAGTCCGTTCTCGTTCTCTTTTGACACCATGGAACTTCCAGGTTATTTCTTGTCTTCATCCGTTTAAAGGATTTGACAAACCTAACACAGATGCTTCTATTTTTCAGGTCTTTTACTCCTCTCATCGGTCTCATTACAAGGACTACGTCGAGATTTTTACCGATGGCTCTAAGACAAACAATAAAGTTGGTTGTGGTGTTGTCATTGGTGATACCAGTTTTAGCTATCAACTCCCTAATTCATTTTCCATCTTCTCTGCAGAATTTTTTGCTGTTGAGGTAGCTCTTAACATTATTTCATCTCATCACACTAGAAAATTCATTATATATACAGACTCAAAGAGTGTTCTTGATTCTCTCTCTTCTAGCTCTTGTAACCTGACTTTCATTTCAATTTTAAAAACTTGCAACGAGCTTTTGAAAAACTGTTTCGACATTTTGTTTTGTTGGGTTCCTGGCCACGTATGCATTAAAGGCAATGAAGCAGCACACAAAGCCGCAAGGCAGGCTTCCATACTTTTAAGCTGTCCTGTTCCTGATGAGGACATAAACCACACACTTAAAAGCTATCTTTAAAAGTATGTGGCAGAGGGAGTGGAAAAACCAAAATAATAATAAGTTGCAAGAAATAAAGCCTCAAATTTTAGTCTGGCCTACACTTAACCCTAGAAAATATGATGTTGTTATTACTCGACTACGAATCGGGCATTCAAGATTTACACATAATACTTACTTCTTGGACATCAGGAACCTGAGTGTCCTAAATGTCATTCTAGTGCTTTAACCATTCGTCATGTCCTCAGCGACTGCCCTTGCCTTCGTCATCTTTATCGCTAACATTATAATACATCTTCACCCACTCTGACGAGCCTTTTAAGTGTAAATCCTCATTATCATCTGACAAACTTCTTGAAGGAGGCTGGTTTTTACTTCGACATTTGATTTTATTATTTACAACTAGCGGGCGAAGCCCGCTAGCAGGTCAGTATTTTCAAATGAATCATTAAAATGAATGAATCACTATCAGTAACTTTTAGTGTTAAGAAAAGAAATAAAAAAAAAATCATTTCTGATTGGGTAAAAAGTCGGTCCGGGTCACCACTGCCTTCGGCAGCGCAGTCCCGTGCGCGCTGCGCGCGCACACCTTAAGGGATACACGCGCTGCGAGCGCGTATTCCTTCCCTGAACCTTCGTGGCCCCTAAAAAAATCATTTCTGATCGGGTAAAATCTCGCCGGGTTCCCATTGCCTTCGGCAGCGCAGACCCATGCGCGCGCACGTGTGAAGGTATACGTGCGCTGCGCGCACATATTCCTTCTCAAGTCAAATTTTTATTCTTCAGAAAAGAAAATTTAAAAAATCATTTCTCAGCGGGTACAAAGTCGGATCGGGTCCACACTGCCTTTGGCATCGCAGTCCCGTGCGCGCTGCGCGCACTTATTCCTTCCTTGACCTTTCGTGTCCCCTAAAAAAAAATCATTTCTGATCGGGTAAAAACTCATACCGAGTCCCCACTTCCTTCGGAAGCGCAGTCCCATGCGCGCGCACGTGTGAAGGTATACCCGCGCTGCGCGCACATATTCCTCCTCAAATTAAATATTTATTCTTAAGAGAAGAAAAAAAAATCAATTCTCATTGGTTAAAAAGTCGGGACGGGTCCCCACTGCCTTCGGCATTGAGTCTCGTGCGCTCTGCGCGCGCACAAGTTAAGGGATACGCGCACGGTGCACGCCTATTTCTTCTCCACCCTTTCAAGCCCTCTTAATTAACCTAAGTATACCAATTTTGAACGATCTAACTCATTTGGCTGAGATGCAAAATAAAACGTAATCAGGACACCTCAAAACGTGTAAATCTGGTGAAAACTTTCGATAATTTAAAAGAACTTTAAAATATTTTTCGAATGATGTATTAAAAATAATTTAATCATAATTAGAAATTGAAATATTGAAATTTGAAAATATTACAGCGTTATCTGTCGGTAGAAATTTCTGTATTCCACTGTTCGATTCCAATTCAAAAAAGCTTTCTAATGATGTATTACTTATTAAATCATATTAATTAGTAGCTGAGATACAAAAGAAAACTAATTCAGGGTACCTCAAAACGTGTAAATCTGGTGGAAACTTTCGATAATATAAAAGAACTTTAAAATATCTTTCGAATGATCTATTAAAAAAAATTTAATCCTAATTAGAAATTGAAATATTGAAATTTGAAAATATTACAGCGCCGTAAAAGAAAACTGATTCAGGACTCCTCAGAACGTGTAAATCTGGTGAAAACTTTCGATAATTTAAAAGAACTTTAAAATATCTTTCGAATGATGTATTAAGAATAATTTAATCATAATTAGAAATTGAAATACTGAAATTTGAAAATATTACAGCGCCATCTGGCGGTACAAATTTCTGTATTCCACTGTTCGATTCCAAATCAAAAAAGCGTTCTAATGATGTATTACTTATGATATTATTTTTATTAGTAGCTGAGATACAAAAGAAAACTAATACAGGGCACCTCAAAACGTGTAAATCGGGTGAAATCTCGCGCGGTGCACACCTATTTCTTCCCCACCCTTTCAGCCCCTCCTAATTAACCTACGTATACCAATTTTGAACGGTCTAACTCAATTAGTTGAGATGCAAAAGAAAACCTAATCAGGACACCTCAAAACGTGTAAATCAGGTGAAAACTTTCGGTAATATAAAAGATCATTAAAATATCTTTCAAATGATGTATTAAAAATAACTTAATCATAATTAGAAATTGAAAAATTGAAATTTTAAAATATTAAAGCGCCATCTTGCGGTAGAAATTTCTGTAATGTACAGTTCGATTCCAAATCAACAAAACTTTCTAATGATGTATTACTTATGAAATTATTTTAATTAGTAGCTAAGATACAAAAGAAAACTGATTCGGGACACCTCAAAACGTGTAAATCTGGTGAAACCTTTCGATAATATAAAATAACTTAAAGATATCTTTCGAATGATATATTAAAAAAAATTTAATCATAATTAGAAATTAAAATATTGAAATTTGAAAATATTACAGCGCCATAAAAGAAAACTGATTCAGGACACCTCAAAACGTGTAAATCTGGTGAAAACTTTCGATAATATAATTCCACTTTCGATAATGTAACCGTATTTTAAAATGTGTATCGAATGACGTATTAAAAAAAAAAAATGTAAACATAATTAGAATCTGAAATATTGAAATTTTAAAATATTACAGCGCCATGACACCTCAAAGCGTGTAAGTCAGGTGGAATTTCGAATTCCATTACCTACGGTAGTCGGTTAATGGAAGTAAAAAGAAATATTTTTGGTAAATACAAATATTTTTACCTTAAGTGAAAAATTTAATTGTTGCTATAGAAAGTGGCATCCTCTTTTGAGACAATTTAATTTGCAATTAAAACGTAAACCTTTTGTTTATTGATCAAAATCGATGAAATTTTAACTGCAAGTTTGTTTTATGGTGTTAAGATTGTATACTAACAAGGGAACTCTTTGAAGTGATAATCGCCGATTTAATTGAAAAAAAATCTGGCATAAGATTCAATCATGAATTGCATCTTCCTAAAATATTAGCTGCTGAGTCGCAATAGATAAGCTATAAAAAATTATTAAAAATGCAAGCATGTCTGCAATATTTCCAAAAAAGCGCCTGTTTGGCGACTGCATTCTTCGGAATTTCATTGCAATGAAGATTTAATAGATGTAGATGTTCTTCTTTCTATTTGATAGCTAAACGAACTCCATACGCTGTCGAGCACTTGAGAATTCAGAATAGTTAACAAAAACCAGATAATTTACCAGATTGAGACTTACTTAGTCGAAATTCTAAATAATATTTAATATTTCAATTAAATAAGCTGTGTCAATAACAATTGCAAGAGCATTAACACCAAGTTTTTAATAACGACATTTAAAAAATATATGATCAAGACTTTTATATAAATTTAAATAAAATAAAACATTATATATTAAAACACAAAGCTGTATTTTTTTTTTAAATAAAATGAAAGCATTTCGTTTATTGGGCAGTACCAACCTTCGACGAACAAGCAACTCAACAGACTATGAGTTGTGTGGATCCAGTATCTCACTAGAGCTACGTAATGAGTAATTGGAGACGATTTATGATTCTACCCTAAATTTCGACCTGTTAGTTGATTGGGTTTAACGTCGCACTAGTACTGCACTATGGGCAATTGGCGACGGTTTGCGATGAGCTTCTGAGGATGATCCGGTGACATCTGCAGGTAATAAATGATTGCATTCTGCGTAGTCGGTAACAAAAGTGTCCGAACACTAGCAAAAATTCCTATGCAAAAAAAGTGAACTTCATACGGTTTTGTTAAATAAATCTTTATCGAATCATGTTCTTACACTGACTAAGAATAGGATTCGACAAGGATTTATTTAATAAAACCGTACGAAGTGTACTTTTTTTACATAAGAATTTTTGCTTGTGTTCGGACACTTTTGTTACCGACTGTATGTTATTTATTTTTAATATATACATCCGATTTGTATGTTTGACTCGACATCCCAAGCCCCATACTCCTGTAAATTTCGTCGAGATGAGGACAGATATAACATAACCGGATAAAATAAGAAAAACACCCTGGGTCAGCTGGGGAATCGAACCCATTCTTTTACACTTGAAGGCACAAGGGTGACATACTTACTCGGCCACAGAGGGTCTGCATTGAGCATAACAATTATTTTTAAAACAACAAGATTTCGCAGTTAACAATTCTATAACATTCCCTATGAAATTCATTGCGCAGCACTAGTGTGACGTAAAACCCAACCAACCTTATGAAATTCTAATGTATATTTTTAGAAAATTCTTTATATTATTATTCGTAAACATATATAAAATAAATTGCCAGAAATGTAAGAAGCCATAAAGTAGTAGTTATGCACATATTTTTCCAATTTTAAATAAACCCTCCGTAAAAGATCAAAATTGTAATAGCACATCTAAGGACCATCTCTAGGAATATGTCCCAGACTGTAGCCTTTGAATAGCTGTAGTGCGAATTAAAACCTACTCAACCTCAAATATCTTAAATATTTTAATTTTGATTTATTTATTTGAGTATTAATTTCAATCAACTATTCAAATAATTAAAATGTTCAATCAAATATTATAATTCATATTGGTCGCCCATTACTCAGCACTAGTGCGACGTAAAACGTAGCCAACCAACCTATAAATCAGATATATTTTTTTTAATCGTATGCAAATTTATATAAATGCACATGCCGAGAGCTTCAAATATTAATTTACTCCAGATTATATATAAGCTGGAGTAATGTAAAAGTAACTCTGAAATTGAAATTGTATTATTTTAAATAAATGCAATTTTGAAACATTACATAAAAAAATTGAAAATATTGGATCTAACATAAAACATAACGTTACTTTTTCTAAATAGAAATTTCTAGATTTCAGAAAATATCTTGAGTATTGGTAGGCTTTAACGTCGCACTATCGCTACGCAGTGGGAAATTAAAGACTGCCTTATATTCACACTTAGAGATGTTCCGGAGACATGACATCTTAATTTTTATCCTCCGCAGAGGGGATGGCTTCCTTGCTTCAGTAACCCCTAGAGCGATAGAAAATACTACTCTCCTACACTTAAGCTCTTTGGCATCATTTAAGGAAGGTTAATGTGATTTGGCGATGACTTTTTTCGTATTTGGCGTTCAAAACGTAAAGTTTAATAATTTTTTGCGGCTTTCCTGTTGCGATTCAGCAGCTAATTTTTTTACCAGTGAATTAAGTGCAACATAAACTATATTCTGTAATTTTTTGAAGGAAATCGGTGATTATCACTTGAAAGAGTTTCCTTGTAAGTGTCGTGTGCGAAAGTAAAGCATTGAAGAAAATAGAAATTTGCAATTTTTTATCCCTACTCAAAATACCTCCGATTCTCAATCACTGCCAGCTGTTATTTTTTTTCTCGCTTCCTTCGAGAAATGCTTCCTGTCTGATCGGGTTGCCATGGTGACGCAACGGACGTCTGTATGATTTGATTACGGTTTTCATTCTGGAATGAAATTCGCGATTTTCAATGCTTTAATGCCTAAAATAAAAAAAATTATAACTCATTCAGTTTTTGAAATTTTCTCTCAGTCTTTTGGAAATTCAATTGTTGAAGCGAGATCTATATACAAAAAAAAAATGATTTATCTCTAAACGCTTTTGAGTTATAAAATGTTTTGTGAAAAAATCGATGTTTCTTAAAATCTAAAAATATGGATCGCTAATCCGTATTTTGTAAAAATTTGTTCTTATGGTTCGAAAGCAGATTAAATTACCTTTCGAAATATACCAGTTGTTAAGAAATGGAACAGTTACTCGGTCGTACAGGGCGTTTCGAAAAAGACGATCAAGAAAAAGAGAAAATTTCGACCCTTTTTAATTTTTTTTTTTAAATATAAAAAATCCGTATTTAAAAAAAAAATTGTACCGTAAGAATCGGTAATAAATGCTCTTTCTGTTGGTAGAGGTGTATTTCGATATTTCGAACTGTTCGAGCAGGATCGCTTTACAAAAACCCACGAAATTTTCTCTCTTTGCTTTTTCTTTTGAGGTAGGCTGTTCTGTAACGAAATGGCGGTCGCCTCCGATTTTGAATCGTTTTTTGATTTGACATGGGTCGACATTTTAATTACTATCTCCGCCAATTAGGGTCTAATCGTTTAGCAAATTAGATATCGTACATCTGCGATAAATTCTCCGTCCAACGGTACCTGTTCGAAGTCCGTGCAACCATTAGCGGTCGAGCTTTAGCTGCTTCAAGCCGTTTCTCACAGACACACACACACACGCACAGATTTTAATAATATAAGAGATGTTCATCCTATTTTACATCTGTTTTATTGTATACACTGTTTTTATTATTTTTTGATTTTATCTTGTATGTATTTTTGCTTCATTTTTCTACTGTGATTTTTTAATGACTTTCTGGATGGGTAAACCCATCCAGAAGCTACTGTCTCTTTTACCCGTTTGTTTGGCGCAGCATGTCCTACTTTGGACCTTGCGCCAAAAAAGCCATTCAACCAACCAACCATCAACTCATCATCACCAAATCTGACAAGTCTTTTAGTTAATAATCCTCATTACAATTTGTCTAACTTTTTAAAAGAGGCTGGGTTTTACTACGATATTTGATTTTATTTTTTATACTGTTTATCTCTTTTGACTTCTGTTTTTACTATATACACTGTTCATAACTTTTTATATTGTTTTTACTTTTTATATTGTTTTTATAATATACGCTGTTCCTAACTCTTTATATTGTTTTTACTTTATATACTCTTTACTCTGTTTTGTACTGTTTTTGTACTTTTGTCATGTTTTATATGTTAACCTTGTCTTATTTTACTATTTTTTCTCATATGACAATCTGTGCGGATCAACCCATCCAGAAGCTACTTTTTTAGCCTTTGTTTTTCTTTCATCACAGTTTGGCACAGCGTGTCCCATTGTGGACCTTGCGCCAATAAAAGACAATTAACCAACCAACCAACCAACCAACCGACCGGTGGTGGCTTGAACGTTTCCATTGCAATACATAGGTTCAATCTTTACCAATCTTTAAACCTGGCACCATGTTTAGTTTTATATCCTACTTAAATTGTAGAAGAACCTTTGTTCATCTCACAGATTATCATACAGATAGGACAGTGAAGCTAAACCGCGAACCGGAAATATAGTAGCACCACTAGTGTCAACAGAGGGGAACTACAAGTGTTAGGTCTACATGAATAACATCTTTGATCGAAAATTGTTTTTCTATTTCGCGAGTAGTTAGTAGCAGGTTAGTATGGGAAGTTTTCTTTTTCTTCACTTTCTATTGTTTTTGAATTCAAAAAATTATCCTCAAAACATTCACAGCTATTCTTCTAAGAAATAAAAATTAATTTTTATAATGTTTAAAAATATGCTTTGTCAAACATATCCATATTCAAGTACAAATTAAAATTACAAACTGTAATTCTGAAATAGCAGTATGAAATCATTAAATATTTAACGTTGCTTGTTTTAAATCATACAAAATACTTTAAAATGAAAAAATGTTTTTATTTTATGTATATTCAAAGTTTATTTTTTTAATATTTAGCACTTGCTTCTTAAAATAAATTGCTTTTAACAATCAAGTTTGTAAACAATAATAAAGTTGCCAAATGAAAACATATGTGCAGTTTTCTTTGCTTCACTATTTCTACTACTTTTAATTTCACAAAATCATAACATTACAGCTATTTTCTAAGAAATAAAACGAATTTTTATTATGTTTGAAAATAAATTTTGCCAAACACATTCGTGTTCAAGTTACAAATTAACATAACAAACTGTAATGCTGAAATAGCAGTATGGAATAAAATCTTAAATATTTAACATTGCTTGGTTTAAATAATACAAAATGCTTTAAAATGAAAAAAAATATTTCTGGTTTATATATATTTTCGAAATTTATTTGCTTAATATTTAGTACTTGCTTCTTAAAATAAATTGCTTTCGACAATCAATTTCGTAAACAATAACAAAGTTGCCAAATGTAAACATTGATATAATGGTTAGTTGGTTGGATGTTGGGTTTAACGTTGCACTACTATTACAACGAACATAGATACAATAAAAATAAGGTGAGCGATTGCGTAAACCGGAAATCTCGAGAAACTTACAGCCGTTGACAATAGGGTCGTTGCAGTCAAATTTTGGTTACCGAAGAATATACGGGAGTGTCCTATCTGTATAATAATCTGTGGTTCATCTTAATTATATTATTATTAAGTTCATAACTCAATTAATGATTCACTATAAAATTTAATAAACATCTTTATTTAGCAGCGACAACCCATGCTGTCAAAGGACGCTTAGCAAGTGTCAACAGTTAATTGCCGGTTACAGTTATTCTTGACTATACGGTTACGCATATCTATTACAAAGCTAATCCTTTATCCATTGAATCAGCACTCTACTTTATTTATATCGTTGGTTTACAACAACAGAACCAATTTCAGCACTGATTTAATTCGATGGTAGGTTATGAAGCCTCAACAAAAGGGGTACATATCCAGCATGTACTCAAAGGAATGGGAGAGCAAAAAATCGGGGGAATATCGGTAGATGGATTCTGTGAAGAAACCAAAACTGTCTACCAATATCAGGTAACAATCATTCTCTGACTGTCCAGTCATTTTCTTTTATTATTTAATATTTTTGTAATTAATGAAAACATTTATTTCTTAGGGCTGTTTCTTTTCACGGCTGTTGCACATGCTACAACAATGCAAACGTGTCACATTCTTTAAAAAACATAACTATGTGAGGTTTGCGTGAACGCAAACTCCATCTTAGATAACTATTAAATAACCAAAGGTAAATTAGAGCCCAGGATTATGCAGTAAAATCAAATAAGCTTTTATTTAGCTGAAATAATGGGAGGTAAATCTGGCCTTTTAAACTCAAGCAGTAGAAACTTTAAGTAACTTAGGAAAATAACTACAAGAATAACTTAGATAAATATAAGGTACTCTCACTCAGAGATGATAACAGGAGTAGATTGAAGGCTGCACTCTTTGACCACTCAACGACGTGAACACAAACTTGTCGACTGGATTCCCACTGCACGACAAATTTTGCAGGTAACTTTTCTATACCTTATAACTCCACTATACACTTCAGACTAGCGAACTCCAATAGCGCATAACTTCACCCTTCGTATAATAATCCAACTTCAGCAATACATCACAAACAATAGTTTAGTCTAGCATAAGAACTAACCCATCTACACCACACTCTTTACGAAAAATACCTTCCTATTTATCCTTCATTCCACCGACTCATATCTCTTCACTTTACCAAAACTTTAAAGCCGCTTCGCATTCGCCACACTGCTCAACTTACTTCCTCCGTTGCAGCACTATGTTGACGCAAAACCATTCCAACCTAAAATTTCGCCGACTGCTGGCGTCGAAGGATTCAACTCTCCCATCTAATGCGTCGCTGGATCCTGCTCAATTTGAAAAACCTGTGGTGAGCTACCATAGTCTCAACCTTACAACCATGGCAGCATAAATCAGCAGACTGAGTAGATTGTGTACAGGTTACGTGCTCAGGGATATCAGGTAATCGAAATGTGGGAGCACTCATTTAAAGGAATGAAGGAGTCCCTAGAACTAGTATATTTCATGAAAATGCATGACTTAAAAGACCGTTTAATGGATATATTTTTAAGAGGGCGGCAGTTGGAAGGAGTAAAATTATTTTATTTAAAATAATTGCACGAAGGCAATATGAAACATGCCGACTATACATCGTTGCACCCTTTGGTAAGTTTGTTTTATAATTTTTTCCTTTTTATAGTTATTTTCCTACTATTAAAAATGTTCTTTGTATTTTGATACTTTTTTTTTTAGCTTACTTTTTAGGTAAATAAAGATTGCATTTATCCCGTTGGTCATTCGACCATTAAAACAGGTTTCGAGGATGTAAACAAATATTTTTGATTATTTCAGGGCTAAGTATTTCTTCCTCAAGGGCTTTATTTACCCGTGCTTCCATATCGTAGCCAAAAGAAGCTGATGTTCCTCTATGCCGGACTTGCATAGCAACCTTGCAGCCATGTCCTTACACTCATACTGATTACGAACGTGCCATCGTCAGCACATCAGTGAGTGAGGGACTAAATCTGGCGAAGAACAAACGTTGTCGAGTCACACAAGTAAGTACTAATTATAATATCGTTATCGTTTGTAAACGTGTGTTTTTATTCGAGTATGCATCTAATTTTTTTCCTTTTTCTTTTCCACGAAGTCTACATCTTTGAGAAAATATCAGACTCGCTGTGTCCCTTATCGATTGTTTTTTAAAAATCCAGCCGAAGAAGAGCGTTCGGCCTTCATAGACATTAGACTGCGTGAACCAGGAAAGAAATCCTACTATATTCGCCAGTACGAGAAATTCGAAAATGTAAAACTAGACACGGCATTCATCGGCAAAAACCCTGGGTGCTGACAAATAACCAAATTAGTACTGAATAGATTTTAGTGAGTGACTATAAATTAGGCTGACCCAGTGGTCGGCAACCTCATTTTTGAACAAAACCAAATGTCGATAATACAACGATTAAAATATTTTTAATATCTTTTGGGGGCCAAAAATTTTTAACCTAATTTATATTGGCTCATTCATTCTTATTAACATAATTAGAGTATTCCTGGGTCGACATTTGCTAAAATCTCAAGGGGCGAAAAATCTGCGTGTGCCTCGCGAGCCACAGGTAGCTGACCACTAGGCTGACCAGATCAAAGTACCTTTATAATAGAAGCGTTAAAAATTGCTACAATTATCCAATTATGGATGTATTTTTTCATTCCTAATAAGCAAGTACTAAAAGTAAAGTATTATTGATTAATAATTTACTTTCTACGATTTTTTAAAACATACAAAAATGCCTTATTAAAAAAAATTAAGTCCCCATTTATCCCCAGAAAATGGGGAAATTTGGTCTCCATATCTATATATATATAAAAATGAATGTTTGTCTCTATGTCCTTTATAAAATCGTAAACGGCTTGACCGATTTCGATCATTCTTTTTTTTTTTGTTTTTTTTCCCTTATAGGTTAGGGATGGTTTAGGAAAAAAAATTGAAAAAATAAAAAATTTGAAAGAAGATATTAAATAAAAACTTCATTTTAACTTTAAAATGAAAAAAAAGAAAAATAGATTTGATGCCAAAATAAACAAAATTCACGTTTATTTATTTTTTTCCGGAAATAAAATATTTTTTATTTCGCGTGATAAATAGTAAAAATTAGAAAAAAAAATGATATACTATGAAAATATTCGCGTGTAAATAAATATTTTCATAGAGATACTTGGTATTAGCTTAAAATTTTTATTTAATTGAGTAGAACTTACTTTTCTTTTCTACAGTAAAACAAAATTCTTCGTTTTAATTGATACTTTATATGTAACTTATAAAGGTTCTTTTATGTTTTCACCTTGATAGTAAATAGTAATAATTTCGAATTTATTAGAATTTTTTATTTTGTATATATCATAAAAGCACGGAGTAATATTAATAGGAGTTGAAGGTCCAATGAGAGAAAGCTACGAAACTGTGATCTAAATTTTTGGTAAATATTGAGGGCGCCACTTGTCATTCCTCCCTACTTCGGCGCGGATATACTGTTGTTTTCAATAGAATTTTGCTGAAGTACATTAAAAATTTTTTATTTTAAGCAATTTAATTTCTTTGTAAGATCTTAAAACTGCATAATTCAGATGTTTCAAATAAATGCTTCGTTCCTAGTTGTAAAACAGGCTATGATAGTGATAAGAAAAACAGAAAAAAGCCCTAGGAGAAAAATAAAGTCCGAGTTCGTGTTTTCTGCACCTAAAGTAAGTTTATTTTTTTTCTTTACAAAATTTCATCCATTCTCCTTCCTCCCAATTGTCTGTTTTAGCTAGCTTCGGTTCATAAGAATCGTCATTTTTTAAAAGCTTTCTTTCAAAGTAAAATTAGTATAAAATGGCTCTTAAAAAAAAAACATGTTGGTTAGAATACTCTATTTAATGAAATTTGCTCTCAATCGAAATTTTTTCAGCTTGATATTATTTTTAAAAAAATAATTAAAACGAGACATTTCACCATTGAATAACATTGCGGAAGCTGGAGAGAAGGAAGGATTGCACGCTGGCGCCATCTGTAAACATTAGAAAACAACATCACAAAATTTCAGCGTTACCTTCTTCTCCTGTCTTTTTACTCCGTGCATAAAAGTTTTTTTTTTTTTTTTTTTTTTTGTATGGAACAGCTTTAGTTAATTTGGCACCGAAGTACCTCGGACGTTTCTCGCCAAGGTAATTTGAAAATCGGAATCTTCTTCTATCTTATCTCATGTGACGATCTTCAGCAAAGTGTTGTGCATGAGTCTACGAAGGTTTCTGAGTTGGTAAGACCAATCTTTATTCAAATGCCTTTTTCGCGAAGTTTACGTACAATTATGCCTCTAAAGCGACAAGCAATTGGCCGATCTACACCTCAAGCACGGAAGAAAAGAGCATTACAAGCCTCACAATTAGACGAGCAACGAGCATTAAGGCTGGAAAATCTTAGAGTGCATGACACTGAGACCCATTCGTCTGAATCATCTGAAGAACGAGAAGTGAGGTTAGAAAATGATCGAATATTACTCAGGCGCGTTCGTCTGAGACAACTGAACAACGGGAAAGAAGGCTGCAAAATGTTCGAATAAGCACCGCTCGATCAAGACGAACACTGCACGCTGATTTAAATCTTGGTGCATTCCATTATCTATATACTATATAAAAATGAATGTTTGTCTGTATGTCCTTTATAAAATCGTAAACGGCTTGGCCGATTTCGATCATTCTTTTTTTGTTTTTTTCTTTATAGGTCAGGGATGGTTTAGGAAAAAAAAATTGAAAAAATTCGCCCCCCAAGGGGGGGGGGGAGGGGGGCAAAACGTGAAATAAAAAAAATCCTTCATATCTCACACAAAAAAACAGATATCCGTAAAATTTTTGCTTTAAAAAATAGCTAATAAAAATGTCTAAAAACCAATTTCTGGAATTTTCGAAATTCGGTCCCCAAGGAGGGAGGGGGGGGGGGGGCAAAACTGGATTTCACATGCGTAAAACGCGATTTTGCATAATCCTATATATCTCAAAAAAAAAAAAAAAAAAAAAAACAGATATACGTGAAATTTTTGATATAATATATAGCTAATACAAATATCTAAAAATCAATTTCTGGAATTTTAAAAATTCAGCTCCCAGGTGGGGCAGCAGGGGCAAAAACAATTAGAAATACATTTAGGCCTTTCAAAATTGGTACAGATAAGTTTCAATAGCCTGAAAGTCGAATGGGGATATTTTCGAAAGTGTAAAATTATTAGGAGGGGAGAGAAGGGGGGAGGGGGCAAAAAAAATAAAAATAGAGTTAGATCGTTCAAATTTGGTATATAGAGGTTTTCGATACTTACAAATCGATTGCGGATATTTTCGAAGTTGTAAAATTATTAGGAGCCTAATAACGCCCCTCCTAATAACTTTACACTTTCGAAAATATCCCCATTCGACTTGCAGGCCTTTAAAACCTATCTGTACCAATTTTGAATGCCCTAACTGTATTTCTATTTGTCTTTGCCCATAGCCCCCCCCCCCTTCCCGCACCTCCTAATAATTTTACAGAATCGAAAATATCCGCAATCGATTTGTAAGTATCGAAAACCTCTATATACCAAATTTGAACGATCTAACTCTATTTTTATTTCTTTTGCCCCCTCCCCCCTCTCCCCTCCTAATAACTTTACACTTTCGAAAATATCCCCATTCGACTTGCAGGCTATTGAAACCTATCTGTACCAATTTTGAAAGGCCTAACTGTATTTCTAATTGTTTTTGCCCCTGCTGCCCCACCTGGGGGCTGAATTTTTAAAATTCTAGAAATTGATTTTTAGATATTTGTATTAGCTATATTTTATAGCAAAAATTTCACGTATATCTGTTTTTTTTCTTTGAGATATATAGGATTATGCAAAATCGCGTTTTACGCATTTGAAATCCCGTTTTGCCCCCCCCCCCCTTGGGGACCGAATTTCGAAAATTCCAGAAATTGGTTTTTAGACATTTATATTAGCTATATTTTAAAGCAAAAATTTTACGGATATCTGTTTTTTTGTTTGAGATATGAAGGATTTTTTGAATTCACGTTTTGCCCTCCTCTCCCCCTTGGGGGGCGAATTTTTTCAATTTTTTTTTTTTCCTAAACCATTCCTGACCTATAAGGAAAAAAACAAGAAAAGAATGATCGAAATCGGCCAAGCCGTTTACGATTTTATAAAGGACATACAGACAAACATTCATTTATATATATATAGATAATGGAATGCACCAAGATTTAAATCAGCGTGCAGTGTTCGTCTTGATCGAGCGGTGCTTATTCGAACATTTTGCAGCCTTCTTTCCCGTTGTTCAGTTGTCTCAGACGAACGTGCCTGAGTAGTATGTATTCGATCATTTTCTAACCTCACTTCTCGTTGTTCAGATGATTCAGACGAACGGGTCTCAGCGTCATGCACTCTAAGATTTTCCAGCCTTAATGCTCGTTGCTCGTCTGATTCTGAGGCTCGTAATGCTCTTTTCTTCCGTGCTTGAGGTGTAGATCGGCCAATTGCTTGTCGCTTTAGAGGCATAATTGTACGTAAACTTCGCGAAAAAGGCATTTGAATAAAGATTGGTCTTACCAACTCAGAAACCTTCGTAGACTCATGCACAACACTTTGCTGAAGATCGTCACATGAGATAAGATAGAAGAAGATTCCGATTTTCAAATTACTTTGGCGAGAAACGTCCGAGGTACTTCGGTGCCAAATTAACTAAAGCTGTTCCATACAAAAAAAAAAAAAAAAAACTTTTATGATATATACAAAATTAAAAAATTAAAAAAATTCTAATAAATTCGAAATTATTACTATTTACTATCAAGGTGAAAACATAAAAGAACCTTTATAAGTTACATATAAAGTATCAATTAAAACGAAGAATTTTGTTTTACTGTAGAAAAGAAAAGTAAGTTCTACTCAATTAAATAAAAATTTTAAGCTAATACCAAGTATCTGTATGAAAATATTTATTTACACGCGAATATTTTCATGGTATATTAATTTTTTTTTCTAATTTTTATTGTTTATCACGCGAAATAAAAAATATTTTATTTCCGGAAAAAATAAATAAACGTGAATTTTGTTTATTTTGGCATCAAATCTATTTTTCTTTTTTTTTTTTTTTTTTCATTTTAAAGTTAAAATGGAGTTTTTATTTAATAGCTTCTTTCAAATTTTTTATTGTTTCAATTTTTTTCCTTAAACCATCCCTGACCTAAAAGGAAAAAAAAAAAAAAAAATAGAATGATCGAAATCGGTCAAGCCGTTTACGATTTTATAAAGGACATAAAGACAAACATTCATTTATATATATATAGATGAAAGTATAAACGTGTGCCTTATTCATAAATGTTTATAATTTCATTTTTTTTTCTTTAATTTTGTTACAATGGTTACAACAGATGGGGAATGAACATTAGTAGAAATCGATTGATGTTTGTCAACATCGTTCCGAATTTCAACAGTATGACGGCTGATCCGATTAGAAACGTAAGCGGCTTATTTTGTACCTTTATTCATCAATATTTTATTTAATTTCACATTTTCATTTTCTTTTCTTTAAATCAAAAACTTTTTTTTCCCTACATCAGAAGTGGTATCCATCCCGTGGAAATTTGACGAGGAATTTATCGGGCAAGCAACTGCTACAAACATCTCTTTTAGTGAGCTTGGGCTTGTCTCAAGCTATATAGTGAAATGGAAATCTACACCTTTTTGAACAAGGAGTCGCCTTTTCTTAGATAATGATACATTTTTATCCAATAGACGACGTAGAGTCCTTTTATATGTAATATGTTAATTTATTTTTCTGGCGTTTCGTGACAGGTATGTTTCTTTTTAATGGATTAAAAAGGCATTCACGCACGCCTATTATGATACTATTAGGACACTTTCTTAGGCAGGCTGCTTTCTGTTACGTCTTGCTTAACAATTTGAGATGTTCCAGCGTCGACATACTGAACACATACCGTCGGTAACAGAAGTCTCCGAACACTAGCAAAAATTCGTATATAAAAAAAAGTACACTTAATACAGTTTTGTTAAATAAATCCTTGTCGAATCATGTTCTTAGTCAGTCTAAAAACAGGATTCGACAAGAGTTTATTTAACAAAACTGCATTAAGCGCACTTTTTTTATGTAAGAATTTTTGCTAGTGTTCGGAGATTTTTGTTACCGACTGCACAATCAGTGTGAAACTAAATTTCTCCTTTAAACCCCTTAACGCGCGGTGTCCTCGCTGCAAGGACGCAAAAATTATGATCCAGCTGCAAAAATTCATCCCGGAATTTTTTTAGCAAAAATTCACGTTTATAACATATCAGAAAAGGCCTGTTTTTTAAACCTTAAAATTTAAAATTTCTTTTAGTTTAATTTAGTTCATGAATTCCGGTGGCAGTATAATTTAAATATTTCAAATTGTCTTGCGCCGCAAAGGGATATAAATATCCTGAAAGCAAACACTTTCTTCAATGCGCAGTGTTTAAAATATGATTTATGACTAGGACGCTTCACGTCTGTTTCCTCTAAAGTGTCCATTTTAGAAAAATCAAAATCATTGAGATTAAAAAATTTTCGTTTAGACTTATTTTCTAAAAATTTTGTTTTTCCTAACCCTTTAGTAAAAATCGTTTTACCCAAGTAGCACAGGAACGTTCTGTGAACGTCTAATAACGGTTTCAATAGTTCAAAAACCGTGTTTCGTGTCAAAAGAACGTTCTAAAACACGTTCAGAAATAGTATTATTTAGAACGTTCTGAAAATGTTTGATTTGTACCATCTATAAAACGTACAATTCTAGTTCTATATAGTACGTTCAAGTGTGACACCGTCATAACACGTTCTGTAACAGTGTAATTATAACGAATATGACAAAATGACTTTTTAGTACTATTGGTTGGGAAAATAGGTTAATCATGAAAATTTTTGACTTCAGTTTTTGATTTTTTTACACGTTTTGTGGCGTGAGGAATCCGGAAGTCAAAATGTTGGTATGGTATCTGTTAATGTGTATCAGCTTCGGCACCTATTAGTGTGATAGCCCGTTAGTTCATGTACACGATATCTCAAGAAGAAATGATTGCAGAGAGATCGGACCAGTTTTAAAATATCACTTATGATATTGATAAGAATCTTATTGAGAGATTTGCAACATTCTAATTTAAAAACTTCGTAAGTTATTCGAAATTTATAATTTTTAGCATGATAGAGAATAGAGCATTTTTTACATTTTCAGTTTAACGTTTTGTTAGCACGTCAGTAAAGAATGCTTCTCAATAATCAGTAGCGGTGAGGTGAAAAAAAATTACAAAATTTTAAACTCATGGAAAAATTTTGTGGATTTTGTATTTCAGGAATCAATGTATGGAATTCAACCAAACTTGTTACAATATTAGATCTTGCCCTAAATTGGAGTTTATTTGAATTTCATTTGGGATGTATCGTCCGATAGATTGCGGTGCTATGCAATGAAACCCTCCATTTATGGGACGGCTATATCTCAGCTTCTATATAGTGTACAAATGCATTAAACTTGATATATTGGCATGTATCATCATAACCTCTGCTAATACAATTTGGATGTATACATTATCCAACAGGTGGCGTTGCTAATCTACAATTTAATCATTTTAACGGAAAGGCAATATTTTAACTCTTGTGATTTAACAATAAATTTTGTGATACACTGAAGTTATAAGTGAAATCGATTTTATGTAAAGCTTTACTGGTCCATTTTGGATGCACATCGGCCAACAGGTGGCGTGGCTATGTTGCAATTTAATCTCATAACGGAAACGGAAAATCTCAACTTCTGTGATTTATAAATATTGTAAATTTGGTAAGTGAAATTAATATTACGTAAAACTCTACAGATTACCTTTGGGTGCATATCGGACGACAGGTGGCACTGCCACGTTCCAAAATTTTCCATTCACAGAAAGGCTATCTATCAGCTTCTGTAATATATATACTCACCAAACCTTCTGCGTGACATACATTTGATATATAATATTGATTCAATTTGGATGTATAACGAGTAATAGTCAAACAGTTTTTTTTTTATTATTATTATTCATAGGACATTGTTTTTTCCCCTAGGAATAAGTATACATCATCCCTGGGGATGGGGGAGGGGTGAATAAAAATTTTCACTATGATTATCTTTCAAAAGAATTCAATATCACCCTTAAAACGAATAATTGAAACATCGTTTTCTGATGATTTAAAACAAATTTACCGTTTTTTTTTTTTTCATTTGTAATAATAATAATAATAAACCCTTAGAAAAATACATTTTCTAAGATCTTCTATACAGCATAAAAATGATTGTCTTCTGTCATGAAAATTTATGCATTCCCCAGACCCAGAGTTTAGATACAAAAAGCTAATCACGGATGTTATTGAATAAGTAATATAGTGCTTTACGCGAGTTTCAAAGAAAATCACGGGAAAACTCCGAAAACCTAAGTCGACGAGCGTGACCAGGAATCGAAACCAACACTTCCCGTCTGTAAGGTTCGAGAGTAGAACCTCGCGGTCTCTAATACTCATCGGGAAGTTACAGAAATGAGTTTTTTTCTTCTTTTCTTTAAGTTATGGTTCTATTTAAGTTTAAATGTTACTGATAAATTATCAATATTGATCATGTTGTTAAATCATTACTCTGTTTGATTGGTCTTATTTTATTTTATTTATTTTCACTGAATATTTTGTTCAATACTGAAATATACACTAAAACAAGATATGCTTTTCCGTTTAATTCGAGATTTTAAAATGGAAAAATAAAGTGATCTCATAAGTTTTTAAAATACTTTATAAAAATTTAAATAATTGTTTAACTCTACTAAATTTTTCCTTAAAAATATTGACTATATGTTTTCTACTGCTATAAATGCTTAATAAATTTCTGTTTCAAATGTTGAACTTTGAAACATGATTATTGCGGATGCAAGATATGAGAGCAGATGATAACATCGACATCTGTGGATTGCATTTATTTAATTTTCGCTGACCGTGCAACTGCAAAGTCAAACGCCAGGCGCGGCGTCAGGTCTTGGGAAAGTCGTGTCGTTATGTGAGGCTGTAATTTTAAAACATGTAATCTGATTTGTTCAGTTTTGGCGTTATAAAGACTAGGATAAGCTTTAGAAAAGGTAAAAATGTAATATTTTTAACCTGTAATATTCTCTATGTTCTATTTATTAAAGTCTTATTTTAATATCAATTAAACAATCATTTTCATATCTGCGTAAGTTCTTAAGCCTAACTTTTGATACTTGAAAGTAGCGTTGAATCGCAGAAAAAACTGCTCCTGTTACAGACAACCGCTTAGAAATTATGGATTCATTTTATTAATTTAGTCTTCTGAGATGGAATTTGTTAAAATAACTATTTTTGGTTATTATAATTCTGAATGAAGTATGAAGAAGTCACAAAGACTTTACAAGATAAGAGCTAATTTTAAGTGAATGCCTTTCCGACTGGTCATTGTGTATTTTAAAATGCTAGTTGGAAGGATGTTTTCTTGAAGAAAATTCTTATGAAAATTCAGAAGGTTCGTAATTCTTTTTTTCTTTTCTTTTTAAATTCTGAAGTATTTATTTAATGTTTATATGATAATATATATACAATCTAGGTTATGCAAATTGCACATTTTTAAAATAATATCCTAAGTTTCACCGACTTACAATTTTAAATATCTCTTTACTGTTATTTATTAAATAAAATATATGAAATTGTTTAACTGCATAATAAAACAAAGATTCAATTCAATTTTATTCCACATCTTTATAAAAAAAAGATATTCTGCTTAAAAAAAAAAGGACGATTTACTATATTATTTATTAATACTAATAATATTTACATTTATCAATTATTTAATATGCCATGATAGCATAATTACATGAAATGAGGTAAAAATTGCGTTGACTCAATTTAAAGAAATTTAAACATTTAAAGAATACCAATTACATTGCCATGTGGAATAAATTTAAATACCTGCAAACATCTTTTTTGTAAACTGCTGCTGTAAACTGAAAATATTTATACACACATGCACTGAAATTTAAAAATATGAAGTATGTTAAATATTTTAGAAAAATATTTTGATTAAAAATATATATATATGTATTTAAGTATTTGGAAATTTTTAAAATTTCCTCCTTCTAACTAATTTTTAATTTTTTGTTTCAATTTCTTATTATTATAAATTAACAACATATTCTAAACTCAATTATATATTATTTTAGCGGTGTATTGGTACATTCATTTTTGAAATTATTTTTTATGTTGGAATATTAAAACTTTCTATGAACTTCAGCATTCAAATATATTTATAAACTATCCATGGACTTACAAAGTAGTACCCGGAAATGTTTAGAATATACAGGGTGCAAAGTCGAGAGCAGGCCTTTATTTGCGCAACAATTGGTCTCAGACGTCCTCCAATAAGAAAATGTATTTAAAAAAAAAATGTAAGAATTCATTATATGACATGTTTAAATTTAAAAAATCAATTTATTAAAACTCACAAAAACTGATAATTTTTATACAATTTTCATGACACTAATAGTGAAAGTTGAGTTCCAACCTAAAAAACCTATATAACACAAAAAGTTTCACTTTTGTGCACCCAAAATTGTCTGAGATAGTTAGTTTCAAAATTTAGGATTATTTCGCATTTTCTCGGGCTTTATTAAAAAGTCAATGAAAAATTCTTTAATAAACCCAGGGAAAATGCAAACAAAGTCCAATTAGGATTTTTAAACCGATCCCTTATTGAAGGCCGAAATATGTTAGAAAATCTAAACTTTAAATATCTTGTTCCATTTTGGAAGAATATAAATGAAACTTCTTGTTAGGATGAGTGTCAATTTTTCTAAATATCACTATAGGGATCTGGGACTGTACAAAAATTTAGTTTTTGTAATTTTGAAAAAATAGATATTTTAAATTTAAACATGTCATACCGCAAATGCTCATATTTTTTAAAACATTTTGTAACTGAAACTATATGTTTGCGACCAATAGTTGCGGAGATAAAGACATTCTCGTGACTATCTTTGCATCCTGTATTTAAAAAAAATTAATATATATATGTATAAATGAATTTTTAATCGTAGTTAAAACCAGGCAACTGATATAAGATCTCTGAAACCACATAGAACAATGAGAAGGAAATTACAACAAATTTAAATAACCTGTGGAGACTGATTGTGATTTATTGAAACATTTATTTTTTGTTTAGTGATTTTTATTTTATTTAACTTCAATCTAATCATACATTTATTCCTAGATTATTCGTTGCAATTTTAATAATTTTGCCGGTGCGTAAAAACGACATGAAACTCAAATCAAAAGATACAAACAAGCAACGAGAAAAAAAAAAAAAAAACAGCATTTTTTTTTTTTTTTTAAGGAAAAGCTCAGAACGGTGAAAAAGAAGAAAAAAAAAAAAAAAAAAAAAACTCGTCAGTGGTGACCTTTTTCACCATTGAGCACCAATGTACGATTTCGTTCGTTAGCAGCTATAATAGCAAATCGCCAGCGGACACCAAATCGTACAAGAAATTAATTGAAGTTAAAAATGAAGAATAAAGTGGAATAATAAACTATTAATTCAAGAAATCAGAAAATCAAACAGAAAACAACTATAAAAAACAAACATTACTCACAGGATGATGCATTCGGATTCCCAAGGATTAAAACAAGCAAAATAATTCAAGAGTTTAGTTGTACATAGCAGATAAAGAATGATACAACACAGCAACAGGGATATGAATTACTTTTTTTAAAATTCAAATAATGTTTGTGAAATTTTAACATACTTAATTTCAACGTATATGCATGAGAAACTTCATATTCTACGACAGTAATTCCCAAAAATTGTCATAACATCTCTATATCCCTTAAAACGTTCCTTAAATTTTTGCATTAAAAAAAAAATTCTTTTTTTCCCCTAATCTGAAGATAATGGCGTTATAGTATTAATTACGAAACTTTAATAAACACCATAAAAGGCAAGAACTCGCAGCTGCTACAAAAAAAAAAAAAAAAAAAGGCAACGCATTCAACACACTCAACGTGCTTGTTTGCAGCTCTCGCGCTTACATTGTTCGCCTGATGAAGGGTTGTGTCTTCTTTTAACCCGAAACAATTGTTTCGAGTTCTTACATTTTATGGTGTTTATTCAAAGTTTTGTAATTAATACTATAACTTCATTATCTTCAGATCAGGGTAAAAAAAGAAATGAAAAAAAAAAAAAAAAAAAAAAAGAAAAAATTTAAGAAATTTTTTAAGGGATAAGAGACGTAATGGCACTTTTTTCGGAAAACTGTCATAGAATATAGAATTTTTGATTCATATACGTTAAAATAAAGGAATAGTAAGTACGTTAAAATTTCTCAAACATTATTTGAATAATAAAAAAAAAAGTAGTTTATATTCCTGTTCATCTGTTGCATCATTATTCGTCGTCAGCTATGTACTTTTTAATAAAAAAAACACCACAAAACTAGCGTTGTAAAAATTATTACTTACAAACTTTGAATAAACACCATAAAATGCAATAAACTCGCAACAATTGTTTCGGGCCGAAAAAACACACGACCCTTCATCAGGCGAATAAAGTAAGCACGAGTGTTGCAGTCAAAGCGGCAACGCAATTGGTGCGTTGCCGCTTTGACTGCAGCACTCGTGCTTACTTTATTCGCCTGATGAAGGGTCGTGTGTTTTTTCGGCCCGAAACAATTGTTGCGAGTTTATTGCATTTTATGGTGTTTATTCAAAGTTTGTAAGTAATAATATGTACTTTTTACTTTTAAACGCCCGTACTGTGGTGTTTTTTTTTTTATAATGACGTCACAGTTTTTTTTTCTACACTATTTTAGAACGTTTACAGTACGTTTTCTAGAACGTTCTGAAAATGTGTATAACGTTTTGAAAACGTTCTAAAAACGTTTAGAACGTTCTGAGACCGTATACGTAGAACGTTCTCAGAACGTTTCTATAACACCGATGGTGATAGTTACACGTTCATTGAACGTTCTCTGAACCGTACTATTGTCCTGATTCAAGATGGACAAATAGACGTCTATAACACGTTCAAAGTGAACGTTCTTAGAACGTGTTTGTAGAACAATTTTTGAACGTTCAGAGAACGTTTCGGTGCTGCTTGGGATGGGAAATACATAAAGATGAAAGTGTACGTCCTAAAGCTGAATAAGGTAATTCTCCACTCTCCTAGTGTAAACCAGAGCAACAGCGAGTTAGCCATGCAAAAGATTTTCTTTTTTGGAAGTTTCATTGTTTCCCTGGCTAAAGATGGAGAAAAACCGAAAGTAATATATCAATCAATAGCTCAGTAGGGATAAGTATCGTTACTGGAAGAAACAAGTCTTTTATTTAGGTTGATGTTCAATTGGAAAACAGAATTTAACGGCCCTCTTCACTTACCGTCGCTGGAAGCCCGAGCCAGTGTTATTCTATGGGGAAATTTTCTTTACAAATAACTTATTAACTAATACGTATTTTTAAATTCTGTTTTCACATTCAGAAAATTCACAAGTTTTAAATGGGCGGACCTTTTTTAAAAATGTATTTTTTTAATTTTTAATATTTTATTTTGAAATTGCAAAATGAAAAAATTTCACATATTGAAAATTCATATTTTTGCAACTTCAAAATAAAATGTAAAAAATTAAAAAAATAATTTTTTAAAAAAGGTCCGTCAATTTAACAGCTAAGAATTTTCAGAATGTGAAAACAGAATTTAAAAATATGTATTAGTTAATAAGTTATTTGTAAAGAAAAATTTCCCATAGAATAACATTAGTTTCGGCTCCGGCGGCGGTGAGTGAAGAGGGCCCTTAAGAAAAGATTGACAGGTCCGACTTTACACTTATCCGTAATGAGTTTGCCATCATTTTTTAAAAAAATTCTTTAATATGCAGTTGAGTTTGCGCCAAAATGATACTCTTCACCGCTCCTCGATACCAGTGGCGGATCCAGAACTTAACTTTTGGGGGTGGTTAAGATTTTTTAAGATGTTATCCCAGATTAATGGAAAGTTTACAACTGTAATATTCAATTGTGAATGTCAGTACTTTTCTTTTGGGGGGGGGGGTGGCTTCAGCCCCCCTACCCTTAGATCCGCCACTGCTCGATACATTAAGTTCTGCAGAACCTCCATCAGATGCATTACCTAGAGGGTGGATTTCAAACCATTGACCTCTTTCAATAATATGTTTGAGTGGGTGGTAAAAAAATGTAGTTCTAGTCCTAATTTAGTGCATTCTGGAGAATCTTTCAAAAGATAAGCCATGTTATAGAACATTCGTCCGCCTAGTAAAACATATCAGGTCCTTGCACTTTCCGTGCTTTTGATTGAAATGAAGCGTTTGGAATATTCTCGCTTCCTTTTAAGCCTTCCGAGACCGATCGTGTTAGGTCTAGAAATTTAAAATATTAGCATATTCTTGACAATTTATTTTACAATAAAATATTCTCTTAATACGTTAGTCTAAGCTACTCATATGCAAATGAGATACGTCTACGTCACCGCTTGAATTGAATAAGTAGCTAAGTAAGAAAGCGAACGTGTGGCTTTTTCCGTGTTAGTGAGTGCCGATGTAAATCCCGGCAATACTGAAGCTGGTATGAAAAGTAGCTTGTATCTTTCAGTTTAAGCTTCCTTGATAACCTCGACAGTATTAAAGCTTGTGTAGAAAGCTGTTCTTTTTCAGAGGAGGTTTAAGTAAATGTTTTAGATTAATTCGAAGATAATAGTCATTTTAAAACAAGCTACATTCACTAACTATAAGCGTCAGTAACTACTCTGTATTTATCTCTCTGCCCTGAAAAATATTAGATGAATCGTCTAAATGATTTATAATTTTAATTTTTGTTTGCCATATTTTTATTTCGCTAGACAAATCAATCTAGTTTTTTAAACAAATGATTTTATTTAAAAGAAAATTTGTCATATTTCTTTTTTGCCTGTTTAATACAGTTTCCACTGAACACTATTATTTCAACTCTGGTTAACTTTGAAGCTTTAAGATATCTATCAGGTTGATAAACCTGACAGATCATCTCATCCGCTTTCATAGCTGCCAATTTGTAGGGTTTTTTTTTCTACTGAAAAATTTTAGTAGAATTTTTTTTACAAATTTTTAAGCTGTTTTCTGCGATAAACTTGATGAAATTTTTTACAAAGAAATACTGATGTTAAAAAATTGTCCAAGTTGGTACATATCGCTTTTTGAATTACCTTTCTAGATAATTTTTTCTCGGTTTCTTCTATCACGTTATGAGAGAAGTCTTTAAACTTTTACATGACAACACATCGTTTATCACCATCCGCGATTGTAATGAAATGCTCGCCCTCTGGTGGGCTAAGGTGAAATTACAATAAACATGGTTTAATTCGAATTCCATACAGCCGCCATTGCTTGCCGATATTTAGTTTCACATATATTTATTGAATAAAAATGAATAAATACGGTAAAAAAGATAACACATACTGTTGTGTGCTACAATCTAACTCCAAAGGATCAAGAAATCCAGAATTGAGCTTCCATTTATTTCCAAATGACAAATTTAAAATTTCAGTTGCTTCGGCTAATGGAAGTAAAGAATTAATCAGATGATTTGAAATTAATATTTGTTCAAGTTCAGTTAAAAATCTACTTCCGATCGAACTTTGAATAAACTGAAGTATTTTTTCCAAAAGCAATCAATTTTCCATAATGTAATGGCGATTATAGTACGAATATTAAGTAGAATAACAAAAAGAACACTAATGGAACACACGTGGCTATAATGTTTACTAACAACTGCAGTGTTGAGAAAGCGCCATCTATCGATCATTACAATCGCGGATAGTGCCAATTCGTAAGGCTTCTTTTCCGATTGTTTTTGCTCTGCTTATAAAAAATGGTACTGCGCTTCGGAATAGTTTAGCAGAAAATCCATCTGTTTCATGTCCTCTCTGCAAAACTGTTCCCGGATAATAAGACAAACCTTTTTCTGTTTGGCCAGCCTTATAATATTCATTTTAGTATTCCAGAAATTGACTTTTTCATATAACTTGTATAAGATACCAATATTTTATTGATACTTTTTTAACGCCAACAAAATGAAACATCTGATCTTAATGTTTACGAACTTTCGTAGAATGGGCGTATTTAAGAACGATCTTAACTTGGTATTGCGGTGCCACAAGCGTAAGTCCCCGGCGGAAGAAACGAGTTAGCCAATTGGAGATGCCGAGCGACTTACGTTGTGATTGCGCGCGCATCCAGTTACGATTTGACTAGAGCTCCTCTAATACAGGCTGACTCATCAGGCATTTTGTTTCCCACTCAGCGATTGTTGCCCACGCGGTCTGAATTTCAAGTGTTATCAAATCACATAAAATGGAGGTTTTGCAGCCGAAAATTGCTAAAATCATACCAGAACTGCTTTTAGAACGTTTACATTTTCAACAAATGAAGAAAGGCAAAAGAAATGGGCTATTAATTGTTCAAAAAAAAATTGTACGCTCAGATTTCAATCACAAATATGAAGTGTAATTATGATATGTTTTCTTGCATTTTTGTTATCAATTATTTGCTTTTATTGCTGTTTGATTATCTAAATGCTGTATTTTACAACCTACACTACTTTTCAACGTGTATAAATATTTAAAATTAACTAATTTAACAGTAACAGTGATGGGTACTTTTTACAAGGGTTATAAGAAAATTTCGCTAAATATTACCGCCAAACTTATCAAGTACAAACAATAATTCGCTCTTCTGTTTAGGCAAACTCGCCATTTTAGGCGATAAAGACGCCGAGTAATACGTCTGCAACTAAACGTCGCCAAGCTATATTTCCGCTGGGCAACAATATGATCAGCTGTGAGCCAGCTCGTATTATAGGAGTCTTAGATTTGACTCCCAAAGAAAGATGGTCAGTGACGTCACACGTCGCTTGCGTATTATGAATTTGCGTGCGGTGGAACGTTGGATCTAGTTTAGCCTTGGACAAGCTGAATGCATTGCAATGTAAAACTTTTAAGTGGCAACAGCTGTTACCAAACCAATGTTCCGTTCTTTCCGCCATTACGTTGTCGTGCGTGAATATTCTTTGTTTTGAATGTAAGATGGCATTTCTATTGTAATTTTAATTACAGAAGAACATTTTTGTGAAAAGTAGTACCTAGGTATTGTTTCCAATATGGCTACAGCTGTGAATACTAAGATAGTTTTGAAAAATACGACAAAAATGACTTTAAACGAACGATTTACAGCATACCGTGCTCAAGCAGCTAGTGCTAGTAGTTATCGTCAGAAAGTTCGTATGCAAAGGCAAGCCAGTTCAGCGAATCTTAGATTAGCACAGCAAATGGCTAATCGACCTACTGTTATTGCAGCATTAAGATTAAAGAAACGAAGTTTGCAACAAAGGCTTGGGCGGTATACAAACAAACAGCAGTCTGCGAATAACAGCATCAAATCCCGTTTGAATTTTAATGGTATGCGGTTTAAAAATCAACCAATTCAAGGGCGACTAGGCAGTATAAGAGGCAGGGGCGGCAGGCTTCGTCGAGGAGGTTTCAAGTCTGGTACATCGCCACTTCTCAAAGACAGATTAGGAATACCGAAGTCTGGTTTTAAAAAGAAGCAGTTACCTAATCAGCGAGGAGGGTTTCGCAGAAGAGGCAATTTCAGAGGAAATCGGCAGTCAAGAGGTGGTAATAGGCAGCAAGCATCGAGAAGTAATTTGAGAGGAGCTAGAGGTCGTGGTCGCGGTAAAAATTGGTCTTGGAATAACAAAAATGAAAATGTCCCAACAAAACAAGAACTTGACAATCAACTTGATGAATATATGGCTGAAACGAAAGGTAATGTTCACGCCAATCTTAACGCCGAGTTAGATCATTATATGTCTCAAGGCTGATCTTGAAGAAAGTCTCATTTTGATACTGGGATGACATCCTATCAACTCTGATCCTTATGATCTAATGTTGTAATGCAAGTACTCTTCTACTTTCGCAATTGTCAAACGCAGTATTGTTTTAATGTGTTTGTATAAACTCATCCCACTTTTCATCAACATTAATGTAAAGACAGGTCTTTTGATGGCATTTCATTAAAATATTTCTTTTGTTATTCTTTGTGTATTAGTGCATTTGATCTCTGACATTTGTATTTTGTTTTTTTAGTTGAATCATCCTTTTCTGAAAGATGACAGTTAGGAGAAAAGCTGATAGCTGTATCATTGTATTGACACTTTTCAGTTTATTTGAGTGACACAGACATAACTATCTAGTTTTGAAGTTGTTTGAAATGTTCTAGGAGAAAGTCTAAGATTGTTGGAGTTGTAGATTTTATGGTGAAATTGCAAAAGGCAATAGTACTACATTAATGTGTATATAGCTATTTTGTCCATTATAGTCTTCAGTTTTTCTGTGTAATTAAACAACAAACAGTAGCAAGTGTGAACTTTTAGTAATTTGCTTTTTTTGTACATGTATTTACTTCAGTTATCTTTTTATCTTCTCAGTAAGATGGTATCACTTATGCTTAAATTTCTAAAAATTATATAGGGAATGATTCTAAACTTGCACTTGAAATTCATGTTTAATTTTTATAGCTAATTATAATAAGCAAATTTGAGTACAGTGATTGTTTGTTACAAAGTTATTCAGAATAGGAGAAAAAAAAAAAACCTCTATAGAGGAAACCATTATACCAACTCTATATTTGGAAACCATTATCAATTAAAGAATAATTTAACAACCCCCTCACCCCCCCCCCTAAAAAAAAAAAAAAAAAAAAACTTTAATATCAATTTTATAGTTTTTATTAAAAATCACTTAATATTTTCGGAACTTCCATATACTATTATATATTGATTTTATGAGCTATATATATATATTTTATGTAAATCAGTTTGCTTGCAATAAAAGTTAAGGCTTTTAATAAAAACTTGCTGGAATGTACAGTCTTTAGGTAAGCATTCACATTCTTAAAACATTGTTACTAAAACTCATCTGCCAGCAAATTTACTGAAATGTCCAATATTAGGGTAAGCGTTATTATAAAGTTTTTTATTTAATTAAATGTACATATTTATGCAAAACTATTACTGTTGATCATGTTTTTAAAATGTCAGTTTGAATGTAAACTATACAAATTTCCTGTTTTGTGATTTGGTATTAGAAAGCATAATTTGATATATTTTTCAAACATAAGTTTATCATTAGAAGACTTATGATAATCACAATCACTCATTGTAAAATAAATTACTGCATGGGTAATCAATCATTTCATCATAAAACTAATTCATTTAACTGAGGTTTTAAATATTTTTGTTGTACACTAAAAAGTAAAGGAATATATTTATATATTTTACATAATTAGTGTACATTAATCTTTCATTACATGATTAAATAATTTTATACTTTTAGACTGCATTGGGTTGCTTTTACATGAAAGTTTTGTCTTGTTCAAATGTGTTGGGAGTATTTAGCAAAGTTCAAGATTCTTATTCAATAAGTTTGCCTTATCAAATATAAGAAAGTATTTTCAGTATAATTTTCTGACCATATTGTGGGTGATTATTCTTTAACCACTTCGTTTTGGGACTATGGGAGCTTCTGTGCAAGTGCTCTCGAGTTCAGTGTTAAAATAAGGATGATAACTCTTCTGCTTGAGAGAAGATAGCAAAGAGGGAGCACCGAATGCCTGTATGTTTACCAAATCTCAACCTGCTAGTCAGTTTGGTAGCCCTCTAAACCTTTCAACTCATCATCAAAGCTAGGCACAAGAAACGTGGTTTGCACTATGTGTTTAGCTAAACTGTTGAAATCAAGACTTTTCAAGGTAAATTTAAGTATTTTAAGACAAATTTGTCTATTTACTGTTTCAGCAACAATTGTCGCTGTGTTGTCATACTGCAAAAGTGATAGTGAATTAATAAAAACCCCCCTGTAATTTTAACAAGAAAAGTTTTCACATTAGGAAATAAGTTCCTCCATATAAAAACTTTTTCTTACTGAAATTTCAAATTTTCCCTCCCCATAAATTCACTATTGCCCCTGCAGTATGGCAACAGAGCGACATTTGCTACTAAAACCATGCATAGACGATGAACTTATTTTAAAATACCTACATTTACCTTGAAAAATCTTGATTTCAACAGTTTTATTATGGGGTACGGAGCTTCATCAGTATTCTTGATTTGCAACCTTGCTGTTTGTCTTTTTTGTCTCATTTATTTGGAGAAAGGAGAGCTACTGTGTGTCCATGTTTCATTAGAGTTCCCCTATTTTTACAAAATTTTTTATTGCCAAATTGTCTGCTGTCCCTCAATTTAATACATAGTTGTGGTTTTTGTACTTTGTAAGTTTTTTGGTGTTCTTAAAAATATCGTAATTCTGTGATTCCTGTTGACTAAAACTGTAATTTATATTTTGTCATTCAGATGTTCTTTAATCCTTTGGATAATTTTCTGTTTAATCATGCCCAATTTCATTGTGCTTATTTTAATTTGAAAAGTAATTTCATAAATTCCCGTTCTTTGATGAATCTATTAGGTCTTATCATTTCTGGTATGTTGAAGAATTTAATAGGGATAGTGCCGTTTATTTTGACAACTTCAGCTCAAATTTTGTTTTGAAGTATCTTAATTGTAGGAAATCGAGCTTTATTTTAGGTTTCTGTCCACTGTCTGTTTAGTTAAGCTTTTAAAAAATTTTCTCGTTAAGTTTTCTAGGTGACAAATTTGTTGACAACTATTTTGATATTTACAAAATACTGGTAAATAATCCTTTAAAAAAAAATAAATAAAGACCAGTGTGTTTAAAACAAACTTAATTTTTTTTGTTTTATAACATCATTAAATAGTATAAAGTAGATTTTAATGCATTTTACTAGCAAATTTCTTCACCAGGACACAACTCTGAGTCTCCTGCATTACATTATGGCTTTAACATTTTACTCATCTCTATTTTTTGGTCTGATAAAGGATTGTCAGACGTCATATTAAATATTTTAATAATTCTTACCTATGAAATAAGTTAGAACATTGTGACATAAAAGAAAAATATTTATTATTCTTGTTGTTACAGATTTACCCTTGTTTTGCCACTCATTCATATCGGCAATAATCAAATATTGACAATTCAATTAACTGCACATTCCTCCTGCAGTTCTTTCATTTCATGCGAGAAAACGCTGTAGAAATGAGCAGCTCTTCTGGTAACAACAGGCAGTCTGTGAGTTGTTTCAGGAGTATTGCCTTTCTTTTTTTCTAGCAAATATTATTAAAGGTCTATCTTTTAACATTGTGCATCTGTGGCCATTCATTTCAAAGTTTTTTGGTCTACTTTGAAAGGTCCATTGTAAGAATTTTGAAGCAGTTTTTCCACACTATTTTGTCATAGGAACTGTCTTTCAGGTTTGGTTGGATAAAATATGTTTTAGTTCAGTGTTTTGAAGTTGGTGTTGGTTGTATATTGTTGAAATGTTTCTTGTATTTAGATTCTTTACAAACTGGTATTGTGAGGTATCTGTTGACATGGGGCAGGGATGGAACACGGGCGCAGAATTCATACCGGAATGTGTTTAAGAAATTTCTCTACCTATAATATCGTCGATTTAAGAGGTAGAAAATTTTCTTACATTGATAGTGGTATGAATTCTGCGCCCGTGTTCCATCCCTGCATGCGGTCACAAAATTCCCTAGTAATCATAGGATTGTTCCAAAGACCAATTCTGCTGTTGTCAACTTGATATCTTTGTTATAGGTAGCATAAAAAAACCTAGTAAAAAGTTGCAGCTGCAGGATCATACTTCTAATTGTTTTTGCCTTAAACAGTTGTTTTGTGTTTCTCCAATTTATGGTATTTAATTTTCAGCATTATTTTTCGGTGTACTTAGCTGCAAGTTGTTTTTATATACATATTAACTATTCAAACCTTTCTACCCTTGTTTATGAGAATTTATAAAAAAAAAAAAAAAAAAATAGAAAGACATTTTCTGGTTCAGAGTATCTTATTGTTTGTGCTGTTTTTTTGCATATAAATATAAATGTGTATAAAGTGTGCACTTGCATATCTTTGTCTATTATTTTAAATGTTTGGATCACTTAAGTCATAGCCTAGGTGTTCTTTTTGGACCACTAAATTTTCATGGTTGGTATGAACGCTACTATAGAGAGATTTTTACGGCTGGATTTTATTTTTCGAGTGACTTGCTGTAAATACAGTATAGGATCTGTTATCCGGAATCCCTGTCAGAAAACCAAAATGCAAACTAAAAATTTTAATTATTGTAAAATAATGTAATAGCAACAGTCAGAATTATACTTTTGCGAACTACTTTCTTTAATGCTACAGTGTTATTCTGGAGAGAGATAGGGAGCAGAACAGTGTCCAAATTTTAGACTAAAAAGAGAGTTTTTATGGTATTTTTTAATAAACATTTTCATAGTTTGGAGTGCCCAACAGAAAATTTTATCCTTGGGTCTCGTGCATAAAGTCCAGATTGTTATAAAAGTTTTAAATAATATTAATTAATTTTCATTATTTTCAGAATTAATTTCATAAAATATTTAGCATTATATCATTTACTAAAAGTATTTGCAAAACATTATTGAATAGTTAAATCAAGAGACAAACTATAAGCAAAAAACTATTATAGAAATGTTTGCAAAATCCAAATTGAAGGATTCTGCTCCGAAGTCCTAAAATTAAATTTGTTTTATTTTTTGTTTGTTATCATTACTACTTGTAGTTTCAATTGTAACCATGAGTGTTTTTTATTTTGCGTAAATATTTCATTAAATAAACAAATCTATAAGTAATGTGCTTATATATATATTATTTATATTTCACTGCTGTTTATGAAAATTATTTTGTACATTTTTTATAATTATAGTAAAATGTTCCAAATTATGGAAAAACTCCTTATCCAGAATACTCCAGGTCCCAAGCTTTCTGGATAATATATCCTATACTGTATCAAAAAATTGTGAGTGTTCTGTCAAATGAGTTTTATTAATAACCAACAAGCATTATTTAAATTGAGACAATTAGTTGACTTTGATCTTCTTAACCTTTTGCGGCGCAAGACAATTAAGATCATTTAAATTATACTGCCACCGGAATTCATGAACTAAATTAAACTAAAAGAAATTTTTTATTTTAAGGTAAAAAAAAAAGCCTTTTCTGATATGTTATAAATGTAAATTTTTGCTAAAATTTTTCCAGGATGAATTTTTGCAGCTGGATCTTAAATTTTACGTCCTCGCAGCAAGGACAGCGCACGTTAAGGGGTTAAAGGCAAAAAATAAATATGAATGAAAAGATGACAAATTAAGTAATAATTTAAAAATACGTTTTTTTCAATTCATGAATTTCACAGGTGATGTTTATATTAATATCCAAATCAAGTTAAATTTTGTTTTGTGCTGTGAGGAATCGGCTACTTTGACAGAATGCAGCACTTTTTAGCACAATTCAATACTTGGCAACCCTTTTGAATGGTCATAAAGTTTACATTTATATATACTGAAGTATCACCTGAGGACAGTTTTGTAGTACTTCTGTACAATTTATCAGCATCAACTACTTATCTTCAGAAAGCATTTCTTGAACAAGTGCTTATAGCTACTTATACGTAATTACTTTTTTGTCAGATAAGAAAATATATACTATAAAAGGAGGCCACTTGCTAAAAGAAGTTGCAAAGACAACCAAATAATTTCCTTTTTTAGGACCATTTATCTTTTTTTGATTTTTCTGTTCCTATTCCCTGATTATGACTCTTGTCCTTGTCAGTACTAGAAAATTGAACAAAGAAATTTTGAGTTACTCACTACATGCATAGTTTTAAAAAGCTGGAATATTGTTCCAAAATCATGATCCAACTGAATTCTGTGGTCGGGCGAATCCAAACAAACAGTCGAAAGAGGGCACAAATTAAATAAAATGTTTTTTTTCCCTTATCTATCCATTTCTCTGTCTACATATATATATCACTTGATTTACATTTTTATTTGAATAGTGTTAGTATTAATAATGCATCTCTTAAATGCTAAATTTTATAACATTCTAAAATTTTCAACTTTACATTTATACACACCGAAATTTTTGGGAGATAAGCTGCACCACTGTATAGGCTGCACCAAAGAAAAATCGGCAAAATTAAATTAACTTTCATCAGATAATTTGCGACTTATACCATGAATAATCTACTAACTACTAAAACAATTCTTTGCACATGCATCGATATCGTATATCAATGTATTTTCTTTGAGCATTTAATTTTTCTATTCTTTTGCATTAGTAATGAAATGTTAAAATCTTATACAGTACAAAGTCGAAAAAACAGACATTTTCGATCGCATCAATTTTCCCCAACAAAGTTTTTTTCTTATTTTCAACTATTTTTAATTAGGTGAATTGAGTTAAAATATTAGATAAAACTTGTCAAAAATAAGCTTTATCAAACATTCTAACTACATTTTCAGCTGATCCCTGATGTTTTAATTGATCATTATGAATGATTATCAGAATTATTTGACACGCTTTCTAAGATTTTGAGGTGCTTGTTTTTACCTCTTCTAAAAAATTTATATGTGAAAAGATAAAATTATAAACTAGTAAATTTCACAAAACAAATGTTAAAATAAGTTTAAAGATAAATTAGATAAGAAAAGTTTTAATAGAAATCACTTAATATAGTTTTAATAGAAAATTGTTTGGTTTTACACACTGTACTTTTTAAATTAAATGATTAAAATTAAGTTACGAAAATATTAAAATAAAATGCTATTGAAACACATGCATGATCTCTGAACTGAAAACTAACTTAAATACAATGAAATAATAAAAGTTAAAACGCAACATTAAAGAAAAATTTTAATATTATGAAAAATACAAATAGAAAAAAAAAAAAAAATTATAACAACTAAAAACAAGAAACACAGAAATATGTTAGCTGTTAAACATGCACTGAAAACTATACAAATGACCACATGTGTATGTTAGAGCAAAAATTTGAGTCTTCGGTTGTGATTCTGAGCAAATCGATCAGTGATGCTATTTATATTTATAGCAATGTCTCTATGGACTGCAAGCAAAGCCAGACCCACCAGGCGATCTTCAGATAAGTTAGTCCGTAACAAAGTTTTTAATCATCTGAGAGCAGAAGACGATCTTTCAGCAGTAGCTACATTGATCGGTAGTGTCACAAAAATTTTCAGCAAATTATGAATAGTTGGATATATATCCTTTTCGCACTCATTATTTACATCAAGTGCAATTAATGACAATAAAACCATGTTGTTTTCATTTTGCCTCCTACATTGCTGTTTCACCTCGTAATATATTCTCAGTAAATAACGTTTGATGAGAACTACCGAATATTTAATTATATTTATTGCCTAGTATCTTAATCTGGGGGTTATTCAGTGCAAGAGATTTCTGCTTTGAGACACTTTTGTTTTGTTGTATCATATGGCATAATAAATATGAAATCATTAAATTCAAGTTTTCCGTTATTAAATCTCTCATTAATATCTGCCATAACATTCTCTAAAAGTGGAATGTATAAATTTTGTTGAGGATATTAAATAAAAACTACTCTTAAAACACAATTATTTAAAGAAATTAAAATGAAAATGATTACCATTTTTCCTTCTGTTAGAGGTCTCTGTCTGTGGTGGTAATTGCTGAATCATAGTTTTGTACTAAGATTTATGAATAAGGTTGTAGTTATTCTCTCTTTCCTCCTCCATAAAAAATGTCATGCTCAGGGATAGATTCTTCAGCTGATTTCAGCTTTTTTGTACCTTTTTAGTTTTTCAGTTTTCTCAGCTTTTTTTTTTGTTTCACGTGAATTTGTTGCATCAGCTAAGCAAATGAAACTTAACTGAATACTTAACATAGTCATTCGTTCTTTCTTAATAGATTGAAAAAAAAAAAAAATGCATTTATTACACTAATGCAATGGATTTTGTCATAATAATTCTAATATTTCATTTCAGCGTATAATGTAGTTTAAGCTTTTTTTGTCTTTCTGCTAATCTCATCCCTGTGTGCATAAATTACAACTACTACATTGATGTATTTTATTATGTATTATAGGTTGCCCAACAAGGTAACGGTTTTCTTTTTGTTGGTGTATGTCTTAAAATCACATACTTTAACAAATAGTTATATTTTTACATGTTTGAAATATTAGCTATTGTTCGCATTTAATGATTTCATATATTTAACTGCACTAATTTATACATTAATTTATTGCAATCTAGGCATTATTACTAATATTGAATAAAATAATTTAGAGCTGTTTTTAACTAATATTGAAACTGATGTAAATCTACATACATTTTACCTTTTCAATGAACTGATTTCTGATATGTTTATTGTATAAAGTGTTTTCTTTAAAATATATTCTAAATGCTAAATTCATAATATGCTAGTATTTATTCAGTTTTAAGAGCTTTGCTTTAAATGTCTTAATTTTCATTATTTCCAATTTTGCATGAACATTATTACTACAGATGTTTTTAAATACCAATTAAAAAATTCAAAGAGAAATACAATTCTGATTTAGATTATTGATAAAAGGACATATACTAAAAAGGTGTAATTGGCTTTTTTTTCCCCCTTTAATATGTTACTTTTTTTTTTACTCATAATTCCAGTTCTCTATCTTGAGACTTCTGTTTATGAAAAAAAAAAAAAAAAAAGTTAAAGAATTGTAGTATATGTAGACTAAATGCACTTGCTCTTATAAGAATGCTGTAAAATTATTTTTTTTTTAAAGTATTCTATGAGGAAGATTTTCTAAATGATTCTGGATACTTAGTGGCCCTGTACATTACTAAAAATGTAAGTTTTTCCAAGTTCAAAAATGTGTTTAAAAAGTACCACTGAATGCTGCATTTTGTCAAATTAGCTTAAAGTCAGCAGTGCTAGTAGTAGGAACCATACAATGCAGGAGCAAGCACTGCAGATTATTTTAACAACATTACTTTTATTTTTATTTTTATTTTGATTATATTTAAGATTTGCTCAAAAATAATCATCTGACCTATGTAAATTTCATTGCACTACATTAGTGTTTATATTTCTAAGAAGTTTTAGTTGTTGAATTAATTACAGGTAAGGAATATTATATACATATGCAGTAGAGAGAAGGTTAAAAATCCATACAGTTCGAGCACAGAGATTGTTTGGGATTTTAGACTTTGATGGCCCATAAAATGATTATCATTTTGAGTAATATTTTGCTTTATTATTCAAACAAAAACTCACACTAGCAAATAACAACACAATTTCACTTGAATAGTCTTTAAAAATAATTTTTACGACCATGAGAGCTTCTGTGCAAGTGCTTACTTGTGCAATCCTTGTAGTTGAGAGAAAATAACGATAAGGGAACACCAAATGACTTCAGTTATTTTAAAGTATACTTATAACAGACATATACAAAGATCAAGCAGTATGAGTATGAGAAATTTTCATGAACACTTTCATCAATTAAACACAAGGATGCTCTCTGTGGCAGACCTACAACTCTCGAGACTCGGGGTGGAAATCTCACTTGGGCCCCCAGTTAGAGCCTCTATCATGTTGAAGTCCCCTTACACTTCTTTATTTCTATAAAAAGGCATTAAAGTAAGTTTTAAGGTTGATTCGGAAACCCAACCCAACAAGAAGGCCCGGGGCTTTAGCTCTGCTTGCCTTACCTTAGTCAGCTCTTGCATGAAATGTTTTCTTTTGGTTTTACAGTTGTTGCTCTATGACCATCAGGAACAGCTTAAAGTGGGATTGCAGGGAATGTTTCAAGTTGAAATAGTGGTACAACAACTTCACCAGATACATAAAAATTCTTCATAGATCCAAAGCGGCATGCCCCTGCTACCTACCCTACCCTTGGTGGCCATTAAATGCTATTATTTCTTTAGTTATTGGTAGATTTGTATGTCATCTACAAACTATGTACACACCATATTGTGTACTTAAATGTAGTCCTAATTGAATTCTCTTGGATAACCTTGTACACAAACCATTAGCTTGATCTCAACGAAAAGTTTAGTGCAGCCTGTATGATACAGATTTAGAATATGGAGTTTGGACTCCCTGCTATAATTTGTTCTTGAGATATTCTGATAATACTCCAAACGCTAAAAACTTGATTTTGGGATTTTGGGGACCTCAAAATCTAATTATAACAAACTTTTTTTCAAAAGTTTGACTAAAAATACTTTCTCTACTGTATATATGAGTAAGAGAAAGTTTATGCAGATTTAAAATAATTTAGAATTTGCATGGAGCATTTTGAAATTAAGTGTTACTTTTATTTTTCTCCATAAAAGAGGCTTTTCTTTCTTTAAAATTGTTCTTTATCCTTAAATTTATGTTCTGTGGATGAAAAAGATTTCATGATAGTATATTATTTAAGAAGCGATAGAATGTAAAACAAAAATAATTTCCAAGTTCCTTGGCCCCTTACCCAAATGATTTGGTGAACCTATATTCAAGACACATATTTATTGAAATATCTTAGAGTTTTAAATAATGTACACAGAAGATTCTTCATATGAGAGTAAAATAAATGAAATATGCTTAGAATTAAACAAATTTTAAGACACATTCAATAATTTGACATTTTTTTCATTTTGCAATTTAAGAAAGTAGGTATTTAAAAAAATTAAAATAATTATAATTAAAGTATGAAATGACGTATTTTGACGTGAAAAGTTGCAATACTTCATTAGATGCAAGAAATATTTATATTTTTTAAAATTAATCGTGTATCATTTTTATATTATGTATTCCATAATTTGAATTTTTAAATTGGAAAAAAATGAAAGAATTTTTAATCTGCGATATCCATTATTAAGTGTTAAATTCCATATTTTTATATTAATCATATTTTATTGAGCCAAATATATGATCAGTATTCAGCCAAATTAACTATTCAGAAAAAGGCAGAGTGTTGCATCATATGGATATTTGTTACATCCTGTTAAAAATTTCATGTACCTCTATTTTATATATTTTCTAAACTTTATGACATGGTGACGTTTTTTGTAATATTTATACTACATTAGATATCAGTAGTAGCATTGATAAGGTTGGGTCATAAATAACATTATTTTTTTTTTTGGTCAGACATTTGTTTTGCTTTTATGATGTAACAAAATATGTTGATTTACTATGTGTTCATTGTTAATTATGCACTTATCCCATATTCTGTGCACCTTATCAATTCCTTGTAAAGTATGTTTGATTTGATGAGGGGGGGCTCTTTTACTTGCTCCTCAGAATTTAAACCGTTTTGATTAAAAACGTTTTTAAAAGAACAAAAAGGTGGTAGTTTGTCTTCACAAGGGTATCAGGGGAAAATGTGGGTTTGGATACAGATCATTCAAGCTTAAGATTTTTTTTTTGTGAGTGTTCCCCCAGGAATATTTCATATTGACGAGTGCAGAGTGCTTTTAATGATAGGTTTAAAGCATGTCCTGATATTTCTGAATACATAAAAAACGTACTGAAGTGTTCTTAAATATAAGTTGTCTCAAATTTCTTGAAACTTTGAGTTAATTTACTATTGTTATTTAAACTACAAAAATTATTTTAAATACTTAAAGTATGGAAAATCTATGAAAAATATGGGGGGGGGGGATTCAAAATTTGCAGTGCATAACTTTGCAAGAACTAGAGCCCATCAGTGGTCGAGTGGTTCTGCCCTCAAAGCTGGAAGACGGAGGTGCCAGGTTCAATCCCAGGTCACACCCATCAGCCTAGCTGTTCAGAGTTTTCCTTGGATTTCCCGGAAACTTGCATAATTATGGGCTATGACCCCTTAGGAAGATCCCCACAGAGAGCACTCCCCTTAATGCCTAGGACCCTAGTGCAGTCAATCGGCCTTACTCCCAAACACAAATACATGCAAGAACTATTAAAAAAATTATTTATGATATTTGATGTGGAGAAATTTCTGAGATTTATAGTAAAACACTATAATACTATGCCATCGTGCATTAAAGCAGCAATTCCATATAAAGGTGGAATTAACCCGATGCAGAATACATAATTTTATTAAGCAATTGTTTAGATTTAACAAATAGTTTTATTTTATATATTAAAATATAACTTGTTTATTTCATATAATAAATCATAATAGAGTACAAAGTATGTATTTATTATATAACATTTAAAAAGAAAGTTTTATGTAGATTTTTTTTAAGTACTTCAGAGTATAATAAGCAAATTACTAAATTGATAATGTATATAGGTATTTTATCTCGTTGGTATTATGCAAACATCAGTTTTATTTGTTTTAACCATTAGTTTTGAAGTTATTACAAATAAAAAAAGACATAAGCCAATTTTTCTGGAGGACAGCTTTTTTTTTTATGTGGTCCCTTAGTGTAGTTTATTAACAAGGTTAATGGACTATCTGGCAGTTTTTGTGAGCTTATAATGAATTTTAATTATTTTTCAAAGTCTTTGGGTTCATTGCAAATTAAAATTGCGTGATTAATATAAGATTGGATGGCACAATGAGGTATTTTACTATTACCAATTTCAGTACTGCTCATTGGTTTTCGATAAACACTGGTGTTGATTCTGTTATTTTCAGCTTCATACATAAATTTAATGTTAGAATAGAATTCATTTAAACAATCCAACTTGGCTATTTTTATTGATGTGCTAT
Organism: Salticus scenicus; assembly: GCA_963930645.1. Lineage (NCBI taxonomy): Eukaryota > Metazoa > Arthropoda > Arachnida > Araneae > Salticidae > Salticus > Salticus scenicus. The sequence goes on from OZ005658.1 coordinate 271,513,423, forward strand.
GGCCAACTGCTAGAAGCAAGTAAGATTTTTCATCTTTTTAAGTATTTAAAATATTAGCATGCTTCAAGTTCATATGTTTTAGTAAATTACTCAAATTATAACTTGGTAAACAAACACCATACATTGCAGTAATTGTTTCAGGTTTAAATAGTAGCATGGTCAGGAAAAAATTGTAGGCATGAGTGCAGCATGGAAACAGCGTAACACACTTTGATGCTGCTTTCTCGAGAAAGGTTTTTTTTAATTTAGAGATGATTAAGAGGTTTCATACATGTCCAAGAATGTTTCTGTAATGACTGCCATATATGAAAACTTGTTTTAGCAGAGTATGCTGTCCTGAAAGTTATTTTTTCTAATCTTATTTGAATAGCAAATGGTTTGGAAAAAAAATAATGTAAATACAATGCTGAAAAAAAAAAATGGCTACAATAAAAGTACAAATATGTACTTAATTAAAAAAATTATAAAGAAAAGTTTTGTACATTAGTTGCAAATTATCTAGATTTTTGAAGATTGTCATGAATATTAGTTTCAGTAAGATTATTCATTTTATATATTAATATTTTACCTATAACCTGAAAAAGTCAACAGTTCTTAGTCAGTCAGATAAGTTTGTGTTATTAGAAAGTTTGAATATTTATCTCCATGAGAAGTCTTCATTCATCTTCCTCTAATTTTATATCCGATTTATTTATTGCATAATTCCACTTATTTTTTACCTTGTAATAAGCTGAATAATTGTTGATTCATCAGTACAAGTCTTATAGATAATTGCTTTATCTCGTAAACCAGCTACTGTATTTCTGCAATCGACTAATCAACAAGTCAGTTTTGTGATAATGTCTACCTTATAAATAATATGTAGATTTTAGAGAGAATTAGCAATGTGGACTAAAGTGTGTGTAAAATTTGTTTTTGAAAGAAAGAAAAGCACAGCCGTCATCTATTTCTCCCCCCCCCCCCTTTCTGCTCTGAGCTGACAAAATGCCAATTTGAAGGTTCATCATATAAGTCATTTGCAGAGATATGGGCTTTGTTTTACATTTTGCACATGCGGGTCTCAAATTAATCTAGCAACATACCAATATATGTGTAAAATTATAAAATAAAAATTCTATTAAAGAAGTTTCTTCTTTAAAGTATATTTGTAAAAGTTTTGAACTGCAGTGATGTATGACCTTTATTCCATTTACTGAGATTGTGAGATACTTATACTCCTAATTTAATGAGTTTCCCCAATTTCTCAGGTAGCACCAAACTGTTGATTCAGTCGTTCTACTTATCTCTTGATTGATGTGAATTTTGCTCCAATATTGCTGTTAAACATTTGTCATCAAGGTTGGAAGGACACAGGTTTGTCTTTTAAGGTTGTGGCTTCAGAATTTAACAAACCAGTTTCTGATTATTTGTTTGGTTTTTAGTCTTCTCTTACATGTACAGCATATACTATATAAAGTGCTGTTTTTAGTACAACTAATCTTTTTAAAAATATTGTAGCATCCTATGATGAATGTTCACTTTTTAACTCTCTTCTTTCAGAAGTTAGGAACAACTTTTTAATGTCATGTGCACTACGTCAAACATTTGTCAGAAGAACTACTGAATCTTTATTGACTGAATAAAAATAGAAATTAAATTTTCGGGAAAATTCTTGGTGATTAGTTAAGAACAGAATATTCTACCTAAATGCATTAAAAGTTATTCATGACTCAACCTAATATATAAATAAAAATTAATTAAACAGGTCTTAATGCTTTTATTGAACTGTATAAATTTTTGTTAAATGTAATCAGTCTAAAGGTAGTATGATGTAATATGTGTTCTGCAATTATATGGAACATTACGGTATTTCAGATAAGACCGAATTTCAGATAAGAAAGAATAATGGGATGGTGACAATTCAATACAGTAATTCATTCATAAGAACAGTTAAGTCATTTATAAAAATTCTGTTGTATCAATATTGGTTAATGCTGTTTTGAATTTCTTTCTACTTTAGAAATTTAAAGTAACAGAAATAAATAAAATAAATAAAAACCATAGAAAAGTATTTTCAGTTAGAACTATGAATCAAAACTGTAACAAAGAATCAAACGTCTTGAAAAGCACCTTATTTCATTAATCAGTCATTAAAGTCTTGAACACTAAATTGTATATTGATGAGATTACATATTAGTTGTCAACCAATGTCAAACACTGTGCATGTTTTCAATTCTCTCTCAATACCACCATGAATGCCAGTATGTATATTATACTCATTTTATTAAAATATAAAAAAGGAAATAAAACTTCTATGTTTATTGGTTATTTGATATATCATTATAGTTCATTTTCATCATGCTGAAAAAAGGATTTAATTAAATATGAAACATCAAATCTATTTTCAATAAATTTTTATATTGAGACAAAAACATGATTGTATTTAATGTATACATAAAAAATATGTTGGAATATTAAGTACAAAGCAAAATATGATTATTCTAGCAGCAGAATACACTGTTCCAGACCTTTAATTTTATGGGAATTGAAATGCTCTAAAAATATCAATTTGGGTACTTCAAATATTTCTTTTAACCTTTTCAGAACGTGCACCACAGTAACATGTTCGGTTTCACACATTTTCCCTAATATATTTTCGTTTTGATAATTATCTTTGCCTCTGGGTTTATTCTTGTAAGTTATATTAAGGTTTTTTATATTCATATCGTGTCTCATAAATCTGTAAATATCTTAAAATTAATGAAAATTGAAGGAATTTGTAGAGATGAATGTGGTTTGCAAAAAAAGTCATTCTTGTGAAAGGTTTTTTTTTCTGGTAAAGAAAAAGTAGTTAAAATTTGTTGATAGAGGGTGCTGCACAGATGCAGTAACATGAAATATACAAATTTGAGTCCAAAGTTTTAGCGGTTTATGTTTAACAGTTCATTTTTTTTTTTTTTCGGTTACTTGTATGTAAAATTTTAATTTAACCTATCTTCTTTGATGTCATTCATCATGAAATCTTCTGCATCCAATTGGATATATACTAAATGTTGCAGTTAGCTATCTTGTAAACTATGGCTTATTGAGCTAGTGGACACAGAATAAAAGTGATATGCTTGTAAGCATTTGCCTTCATCTGATTAAGTATAATTTTCCATAGGAATGTGAGATTTGCTTCTCAATTGATGGAAATTTTAACTTTTTTTTTTCTTTACCTGCCTCCTACAAAAAATAGAGAGGGAGAAAAAAATCTCCCCAAGAGTAATTTTTTTTGCAAACAATGTTCCGTTCTACCCATTCTTTCAATTTCTATGAATTTTTAAAATACTCAGATTTATAAGAAACCCGTTTTTATATTATAAAGGAATATATACCTTATACCCTTTTCCAGTCAAAGTATTCTTACCCATAATGCAATAAATTTACAGATATGAATATTGATTATATTCTTAGAAATAAAGTTGTACACAGTTAAATAAAACCTACCTTTATGGTGGTTTTTTGTTTTTAATTTGTGTTATATATTTTCCATTTGAGTTCAATATTTCAAATGATGTGAATTCATATCAACGCTCTGGGAAGAGTTAAGTAAGCTCCATGGGGTACAAAAGTATTGTGCTAGTTGCTAAATAAATATTACTCTAGGCTGTATATAATCAGGCATGAGAATTTTCCGCGGATCCACGATTTTCTGCTTTTTTGTGATTTTCGTTAATTTCGCGATTTTTTATTTTGTTAAAATCAAACTCCAATAACGATCAGTGTTCAAGCGCTCCACGAAAAACTTTAGATTCTCAATCTTTTTCCATCCAAAATATAAATGTCAATATTTATTTTAAATGTGCTTTATCATATTCTATAACATAAAAGAACAGAATTATTCAATATTTCTCACTTACGTAATTTTTTTTTGCCCTCCCCCCCCCCCCTTTTTCATCTCTAACCATCGCCAATCAAACATTCTGCGGGAAGCCTTTTATTTTTGAATATTTATCCATCCACAACAAAAATGTCAATATTAATTTTAAACTCACTTTATGATATTCTAGAACCCATAAAGAAGAATTGTGTTTAATATTTCTCACTCATGAACTACTTTTTAACCCCCCCCTTTCCCATTTTCCACCACCAGTCAATGTTATTAAAATGTTGATTGCTAGCTAATTTTTTTTTTTTTTTTAAACACATGTTCTATTGTGCTGATGTGTTATTCTTTTAGTTTAATTTGTCACTTTAAAATATTTTGTATAGTTTTTTCCTGTGAGCATTATTTTTTCATTTGAAATAAATTTTTTGAACACATTTATATAGTTTTCCCCGCATGCGTTGTTTTTCATTTGAAATTAATTTTATGAACACGCATGTTTCCTCTTTTTTTAATTTTCTGCACTCTCATGCCTGTATAATACAAAGTGTGATAACAGTGAGGCATATATTTAACCTGCCAGTGCATGGGTGGGAAAAATACTCAATTTTCTTTCAATATTTGAATGGTTACAATATAACACCCACAAAATAAAATCACACAATAAAAATACGAAGTATGAAATCTTACGTTTATTATAATTTTTTTTTCACAGAATGCATAAAATGTTCCTCATACATTGCATTCTAGTAAATAAAATGGGTCTCGCAGACCCAGCCCGTGTACTGGCGGGTTAATACTACTGAAATTTTTGGGAGATAAGCCGCACCACTGTATAGGCTGCATCAACGGAAAATCGGCAAATTAAATTAATTTTCATGAGGTAAGCCACGGCCTGTACCATGAATGCTAATGTGAGATGTAACCATATGGTGTTAATTTTTTTCGACATGAAAAAAGCTTATGACAAAACTTGGTGCTATGGTATTTTAAGAGATCTTTTTAATTTGGATTTTCAAGGAAATTTCCCTATTTTTATTAAAAACTTTCTAAGTGTCAGACGCTTTCAAATTCACATTGGATCAGTTGATTCAGATTTTTATTTCCAGGAGGAAGGTGTGCCTCAATACAGTGTTTTGAGCGTTACACTTTTTTCTTTAAAAATAAATGGTATTCTAAGACATTTGCCTCCAAGTATCCATGGAAGCTTATATGTTGACAACCTGCAAATTTCTTGCCAGGGAAATGACATGAGCTTCATAGAACACAAATTCACTATAAACAATATCATTAAATGGACAAATAAAAATGGTTTTAAATTCTCTACTGACAAAACACAATGTGTGCATTTTTGTCGTAAACGAGGTCTTCATCCTGATCCTTAGATTTTGATGAATAACAGGCCAATTTCAGTTGTTGACACTGCTCGCTTTCGGGGTGTTACTTTTGACAAAAAATTGACTGTTATTCCACATATTTCATATTTAAGAACTGAATGTGGTAAAACACTAAATATTTTAAAAGTCCTTTCCAATACTTCTTGGGGAGCAGACCGTCCATCGTTACTCAAAATATATTGGGCTACTATTCTCTCCAAACTTGATTATGCTTGCCAGGTTTATGGATCAGCACCTCATCCTTACCTTAAAAAACTTGACAGAACACTCCACACTGCACTTAGAATTTGCTCAGGAGCGTTCCACACTAGTCCTGTCTTTAGTTTATGTTCTGACTATGTGGAGCCTTCTCTCGCTGATATTAGACAAAAACTTTCACTGTAATTGTACTATCGCACTCTTTCACATCCCAATCATCCACTTCATTCACATTTAAATAGCAACAATCATAACCTTTATGTGAATCCCTCATTTTGCTCTTAGGATTAAGAAATTTCTTTCGGGCACCTCTCATATTAATACCAAAGTTTGTTCCCGGTCTCATTTAAACATGACACTTTGGAATTTACTGTTTTCATCCGTTTAATGTGTTTGATAAATCTAATACTGATGGTTCCATTTTTCAAGCGCTTTTCTTATCTCATTGCACTGAATAACTATGTCGGGATTTTTACTGACGGCTCCAACACTAGTAATAGAGTTGGCTGTGGTGTTGTCACTGGTAACACCACTTACAGCTATCAACTCCCAAATTCTTTCTCTATCTTTTCTGCAGAGTTTTTGCAGTTTAGGTCGCTTTAAACATTATTTCATCTCAATGCAGCAAAAAATTCATTATCTATATGGACTCAAAGAATGTTCTTGACCTTTTTCTTTTATCTCTGTTTTAAAACATATAACGACCTTCTGAGGAAGGGATTTCATATCTTATTTTGTTCGATTCCAGGCCATGTTGGCATCAAATGTAATGAAGAGGCAGGCTTCTGTTATTTTAAACTGTTCCGTTCCTTATGATGACATTAAGCATACACATAAAAGCTTTTCTAAAAATATTTGGCAAAAGGAGTGGAATAATCAAAATAATAATAAATTGCATGAAATCAAACCTCAAATAGTAATTTGGCCTACACTTACTCCTAGAAAATATGATGTAATTGTTACTCGTCTGAAAATTGGGCATTCAAGACTTACTCATAAATACTTGGACAACAGGAGCCGACTTGCCCCAAATGTCAGTATGATTCACTTACAATTCTCCATATACTCACTGACTGTCCTTGCCTTCGGCATTTATACAGATATTAATTTCATTTATCATTTACAAATCTGACGGACCGTTTGGGTACTATTCCACATCATCATTTGACCAACTTCTTAAAAGAAGCAGGCTTCTGTAATGATATCTGATTTTATTATATACACTGTTTATTTTTTGACCGTATGTTGTTTTTATATTTTATTTTATTGTAACCTATTTATCTATTCTTGCTTCGTACTTCAGGATTCTCTTTTATACTTGAACAATCTGGATGGGTAAACCCATCCAGAAGCTACATTTTATTTTTTCTCTCGTATTTCTCTTTTTGGTGCATCATGTCCCGTTGTTGATCTGAGTTAATATCTTCAGTTGCCTCTGGGGTTGTTCATTATACAAAATTTGTAATTTTATCGTTTTTTTTCAATATATTTTTTTTAAAGTAAGAAATTGGAAGCCTTAGTTCCAATAGGGCTGAAAAATTGCCATATGGTATCATTAGAGCATGTGCACATTTTTATTGATGTGGGTCAATGGCTTCAGTTGCCTCTGCGGGTCACTTATCTGGCCAAATTCGCTCATTTTAATGATTTTCCTTCAACACTTCTACGACTGTAATTCTTTTAATTATGGTTATTTGTATTCCCTTTTTTTTGAATGAACAAATTATGAATTTGTGCAAGTGTGTAATGCGTACACTGTTAAAAAAAAAACACGTAAATTTACGTACCTTCGCCCACTTTCTTTTTATGGTCACAACCATTTATTACCTACAAGATGGGCATATCTGTATAGTCTAATATTACTTGATATTTTCCACTATAGCACAAGGTTCTTATCAGTCTTTTACCACTTTTTTTTATGGTAAACTTCAATAATTGTTTGTAGCACATATCTTCAAAGGAATAATACAAACATTTATTTATAAAGTGGTATTCAAAATGATAAATTACTGGCAAAACATTAAGTAAAGAAAATTTGGCCGGAACTTTAGCTGACAGACAAAAACCCATAAATTTTGTTGCAATTTTTTTACAGTGAACAGAATCTACAATGATTCATTCTAACAATTGTTTATTAATCCTCCGTCAGGCGCATCCTGCCTGAGAGGCCTGTTCTGGTTTTTATTCTCTAAATATCCTACACATGATTTTTAATTCAATAACACCCTTATGGTGACCTTATTAGGAGTGAATAGAAAGTAATAAACGAAAATTTGATGCATAAGTACGAATTTATTGATTGTAGTAAAAGTATTTTAACAATAAAGTAACAAAGTATTTACCTGGCCTCTCAGGAAGGGTGTGCCCGATTTTGTTCGTCCTACATGTGTGCCTGACGTAGGGTTAAAATGCAAACAATAAAACATTCAGGTTGAAAAGGATAAAATACAATTGAAGTATGGATCAATTTGTTCATACAAAAAAAAGTTAATAGAAATAACCATAATTAAAAGAATTACATTTGTAAAAGTGTTGAAGGAAAATCATTAAAATGAGCAAATTTGGCCAGATAAGTGACCGTAGATGCAAATGAAGCCATTGACCCACATCAATTACTCTAAGGCAGGGCGCGAAATTTCCACTCGCAAGCTCGCCGTTGGCGATTGGAATTTTTACTCTGGCGAGTAAAAATTTGGTCTCGTTATAGATAGAATTCTTACACGATACGATGACAGAAAACATTTTTTGTATAGATTTAAATACGGCAAAATCTTGCCATTTTATAACCTCATATTTAACCATTTATTTATTCCAATTTATTCCTTCCATATTTCCCCCCGGGGGATACCTTCTTTAGGTATTCAAGGGGTGTCACGAACCCTGGGTCCGAGTGATCTTTTCTCTCTTCTTTTTTCCTCAAGGGGAATACCTTCTTTAGGTATTCTGGGGGTGTCACGATCCCCGGGCCTGAGTGATCTTTTCTTTTCCCCTTCCTTTTATTTTATTTATTTATTTTTTGCAACTAAAGTTATTGGTCTTCCCTTGTTCTTTTGATTTTGATACTTTTTTTGCCAATCAGCTCTTGGTCTTTTCTTCTTCTTTGACTCTTGGTTTTTGTTTTACTTTTTCTGTTGCCAATAAGTTTTTGGTCCATTTTTTTGTTAATCTTTAAAACAACAAAACAAAACCTGTAAAAAAAAAAAAAAGTAAGAAAAAAAAAAATTTTTTTTTGAAAAAGTACAAAAAAAAAAAAAAAAAAAAAAAAAAAAACCTCACCTTGTTTTACTAATATTTGTTATGTTCTGACTCACCTCATTTTTTCTGTGTTGGCTGTTAATGAAAAAAAAAAAAAAAAATTATAAAATTTAAAATGCTACAAAAAAATTCAATATATTAACCATTAATCTATTAACAAGGTAAAGTCTGCTGTTGGTGTGGCGCTGGCTGTTGGGTCAAAGATTTTGGTGATAGTGCCACGGCAGTCTAGCCTTGGGGTCACACTGGGAGACTGGTGCCCTCTGGATGGGTTTTACCCATCCAGAGGCTATTTTTTCTTTTACCTGTTTGTTTGGCGCAGCATGTCCTACTTGGACCTTGCGCCAGAAAAAGGCATTCAACCAACCCCATATGTGGGTAACCTCCATAAATATAATAAAACTTATTAATTTCCCAAACACACAAATTGAAACTGCATGGTACAAAGGAAGCTATTAAAATATTTCCAACAGAAACACCGGACCAACACATGTGATGCCTCAACTGGGTCGGCGACCTGGTAGCTGGTGAGTGATTATGGGTGTCCCAGAGAGAATTCTTAAAAACCCTTTGCATTTGTGTGTTGGAAGAAACACTCACCCCTTTTCCCCTCTTATCTCACCCCAGGGGGGTACCTTCTTCAGGTATTGAGGGGGAGTCACGTACCCCGGGCCCGAGTGATCTTTTCTTCTCCTTTTTTTTTTTCCTTCCCCTTCCTTCCTCTCTTTTTTATTTCTATTATTTTTATTTCTTTATTTTATTTTATTAATTTTTATTAATTTTTATTTATTAATTTATTTTTTTTAATAAGTTTTTGGCATTTTTTTCTTGTTTTTTCGTTCTTGTTAGTTTTTTTTTTTTTTACTGCCAATAAGTGTTTGGTATGTGTTCTTGTTTAATGTTCTTGTAAAAAAAAAAAAAAAAATTAAAAATTTGAAAAACTTACAAAAGAAAATGAAAGTACCTACCTTGTTCTACTCACCTTAGTATTCTACTTAACTTGTTTGTTTTCACCAGACCTGCCAACTGCTACGAATAATTCGTAGTTTCTACGAATTTGGGCCGTAAACTACGATGCTACGAAAATCGGCTCAAAATTACGAATTTTTAACTAGCACCAAAACTGCAACATTTCTGACTACGTTTTGCTTTGCGATTTTCAATCTTTTTCCATCCACTCCATAAACGTCAATTTTCATTTTAAACTTGCTTTATTAGATTCCAGAATGTATAAAGAGATAGAATTGTTAAATATTTCTCATTCGTGTTTTTTTTTTTTTTTGTGCCCCCCTCGCTTTTTTTTTTTTTTAAATTTACTTTATTAGATGCTAGAGCCTATAAAGAAGTAGAATTGTTCAATATTTCTCCTTTTTTTTTTTTACCCCCCCCCTCCCCTAACAATCTATGATCAAACGCCTGCAGAAGCCTTTGAATTTAATATTTATATTTTAACATTTTTTAAATAATTATCCCAATGCTAAGATTATAATTTTTTGCAATAATTATAATTTATATTTAAAATTATAAACATAATTAAACACACAACAAAAATATTTATTGATTGGCTAGCATTTTTGCTGAATTTAATAACTGGTTGAATATAGTGTAAAAAGAGTAATTCTGAATTCAGAATAAAATTATTTTATAACTGATTTCATAAATCGTGTTTGTTTCTTAAACAGTACAGTGTTTCATTATATATGAACACTAATGTAAACTATTTCGATAAAAATAATAACTTTAAAAATATTTAATCTGAGGGAGGGGGGGGGTAAAAAAAATTTAACATAATGTGGCTGGATTGCTGTAGCAAATGAAAAATTTTCCATAGATAATACGCACTGCCGGATGCCAGACATCCGGCAGTGCGTATTATCTATGGAAAACTTTTCATCAAGGCTCAAAATAGTACCCCGTGGATTATACTATACGCAAGAAAATACAGTAATATACATTTATTTGTTTAGGATTTGTGTGTTGCATGATAAAAATGAACCAACCAACCATCCAATCCATTTTTAAAATTGGTGTGCTACTAATTGTCATTTTCAAATGTTGGCAGGTATGGTTTTCACTCACCTTTATTTTTTGGCCTTGTTCTTTTTGGTTATACTAAAAATACTTAACTTCTAAAACACTAACCAAGCTGAGACCTATGTAGGTGTGGCGCTGGTTATTGGGTTGGCGATTTGGTGAGGGTCTCACGGTAGTCTAGCCTTGGGAGCACACTGGGAGACTGGTGCCCTTGGTGAAGGTGAGACAACGGTGACTACTCGAACGAGAAACACTGGACTAACACGACTACCACATGTGATTCCCAATCTGGGTCGACAGTCTGGTAGCTGGTGAGTGGTTATGGGTGTCCCAGGGAGCGATTCTGAAAACCCTTTGCTTTTCCGTCTGTTCAAGAAACGGGCTGACTTGTGGGACTAAGGAAACCCTCGACCCTTTTTTCTTATCTCAATATGGCTACAAGTAAAGGAAATTCGATTAATGCATCTGGCTCGGGCCAAGCTATTCAAAATTCAAATGAGAAATCTTGGGCTGAAAGAATGGAAGAGTTTTCTTCTACCCTTAATGAGAGTAATGTATTTATAAATTGCGAAGCTCGATTTTTTTGTAGTGAAGAGAAAGGAAGGAGATTTCTTTAAGACTTCTCCTTTTCTAATTCAGAAATCAATTCAATCGAAAATGGGTGATCCAAAATCTGTTAAAAAGCTTAGATCAGGTGAACTGCTAATTGAGGTCGAAAATAACAAGCAAGCTAATAACTTAAAAAAATGTACACACTTTGCCAATATACCAGTCACAGTAAGTGTACATAGAACATTGAATATCTGCCGTGGTGTGATTTCTGAACCAGATCTACAGTATATTCCAGAAAGTGAAATCCTCGATAATTTGAAAGACCAAAAATTTATTGCCGTTAAATGAATTTCAATCTTTCGTGATAAGAAGCCTGTTCCCACCAAACACATTATTTTGACAATAGATTCTCCTAAACTTCCCCAATCAATCAAAGCTGGATACCTTGAATGCCCTATAAGGCCATACATCCCTAACCCTCTAAGATGTTTCAATTGCCAACGTTTTGGCCACTCAAAGACCTCTTGCCGTGGTAAACTAACATGTGCCCGTTGCAGTGCAATTGGCCATGACAGTGAAAATTGTGAAGCCCCTGTCTGTTGTGTTAATTGCAAAAAGGATCACCCATCTTACTCAAAATCATGTGAAAAATGGAAAACTGAAAAGGAGATACAAACTATTAAAACAAAACAAAACAAAACATATCATATCCCGAAGCACGGAAAATTGTGGAATCAAGGACACCCATTGTTGGAAAATCATATGCTGCTGCCATAGTTACCAAAAAAACATATCAGTCTATTGCAATCCAAACTGACACTGTTCATAATACTAGCTCTCCAGTTGTAACTGAATTAAAGAATTCCCCAAACTTACAATCCAATCCAAATCAGGCCTCTAGCTCTTCACAGTCATCATCATCCAAATCAAGAAGCTTAAAGAAAACGCCACAAACTACTAAAACATTATTGTCTGAAAAATGTCTTAACTCTACCTCTGTAAAATATTCAAATTCACTCTCTCATCTCAATATCAAGAAAAAGAAACTAACAAAATTCCCCACTCCCACTACAAATAAAAATAATAAAGTCAACGTTCCAAAACAAGAAGATACGATCAGCCTCCATCCTTCTAATGGGGAGGACGGAATGTCTACTGCATCAGAGGACAATGACGTAGATGTTATAATCTAAAAAAAAAAAAATCATGACTAATTTCATCTCATGGAATTGCCGAGGTTTTATTAATAAACGAGATGAAATCAGAGAGGTCATCTCTGATCATCGGCCTGTATGCTTCGCTTTCCAAGAAACATACTTAAGACAACACGATAAAGTCAAAATTCGTGGCTATACCTGTTTCAGGGAAGATTTTACACAGTCTGACCGAGCTACAGGTGGGGTAGCCCTTCTGATTTCTAATAATGTACCACACTCCAATATACCTTTAAATACGAACATTCAAGCTGTTGCCATTCAATTACACTCTCATCTATTAATGATCGTTTGCACCCTCTATCTTCCACCAAATGCATCCATAAACCAGCATGACCTCAATAGCCTTATTTCTCAACTTCCAACTCCCTTCTTAATACTAGGAGATTTCAATGGACATAATTCGCTATGGGGAAGCCCTAATAATAACCCCCGTGGTCAAATCATTGAAAATATTATTACTGACAACTCCTTGTGTATCTTAAATAACGGGGACAATACTTACTTTCACGAGCCTTCTATGACTTTCCATGCAATTGACCTTGCCATCTGCTCTCCCAATCTATATCCATATTTTAATTTTTTTGTGAGTAACGATCTACATAGTAGTGACCGCTTTCCTTTATTTTTATCCTTTTATAATTTTAACGACCATCATCCTGGTAATCCACGTTTTATTTATGACAGGGCCGACTGGACCTCCTTTACTATGAAAGCTACTATTACGCAATCAATGATTGAGGGTGATATTGACAAAGCAGTTGCTGATGTCACTAACTGCATCATCAACTCTGCTAACATCTCAATTCCAAAATCGTCTGGTCGTCTTGCTAAATACCCAAAGCCTTGGTGGAATGAAGAATGTAACATTGCAAAGAGAAAGCAACAAAAAGCATGGGGCATTTTTAGGCGTTACCCAACAACTACAAACTATATTGCATTCAAACAAGCGAAGGCCAGTGCACGGAGAATACACCGGAAAGCTCAGAAAGATTCCTGGGTTAATTACGTTTCAAGTATTACCTCCAATATTAGCAGCAAAAAATTGTGGCATCGTGTCAAGAAAGCAATGGGTATTTATACTAATCATAGCATCTCTTTTTTAAAAGAAAATGGCCAAACTATTACCTCAACCAAAAATATTGCAGATACTATTGGTAGAACATTATCTTAACATCTCTAGTACAAATTCCTATTTTGAACCCTTTCTGTCTTTCAAACGTAATTCTGAACGCTCAACAATAAACTTTAGGTCCCGCTCATCACCAAATTACAATACTTTTATTTACAGGAAGAGAACTGAGAGACAGTTTAAAACGTTGTCATAACTCTGCTCCTGGGCCTGATGAAATTACTTACATTATGATCAACCATTTATCCAAAGCATCCCTTAATAACCTGCTTCTTCTCTATAATAGAATCTGGACTGAGCATATATTTCCTGCTGCTTGGCACGATGCTATTGTTATTCCTTTTCCAAAGCCTGGCAAAGATGCTACCGATCCAAAAAATTATAGACCCATTGCTCTAATTAGCTGCCTATGTAAATTGCTTGAGAAAATGGTAAATACTAGACTGGTTTATATTCTTGAAAAGCATAATTTAATTTCCCCTTGGCAAAGTGGTTTTCGACGGGGCCGTTCTACGGTTGACAATATTTTATTATTGGAGACAAATATTCGGAAAGCAATTGCAATACGTAACCATTTAGTGTCAATTTTTTTTTGATATGGAAAAGGCCTATGACAAGACATGGCGCCATGGCATTTTAAAAGACCTTTTTAATTTGAACTTTCGGGGGAATCTTCCTATTTTTATTGAGAATTTTTTGAGAGTCAGACGCTTCCAAGTTCGTATTGGTTCAGTTTTTTCAAATTTTTACTTTCAGGAAGAAGGTGTACCTCAAGGCAGTGTCCTGAGTGTCACACTTTTCTCTTTAAGAATCAATAATATCCTAGAACAACTACCACATAGTGTCCATGGTAGTCTTTATGTTGACGACCTGCAAATCTCTTGCCAGGGAAATGACATGCGCTTCATTGAACGCCAACTACAACTTGCTGTAAAAAACATCATAAAATGGACTAATAAGAATGGTTTTACTGTTTCTATTGACAAAACACAGTGTGTGCACTTTTGTCGCAAACAGGGTCTCCATCCTGATCCACAGATTTTTATAAATGACAGACCTATTTTGGTTGGTGACTCTGCCCGCTTTTTGGGTGTAATTTTTGACAAAAAACTTAATTTTAAGCCACATATATCATATTTAAGGACGAAATGTGACAAAACTTTAAACATTTTAAAAGTACTCTCGAACACATCTTGGGGTGCAGATCGCAATTCTTTACTTAAAATCTACCGTTCTGTTATTCGCTCAAAGCTAGATTATGCCTGTGAAATTTATGGGTCAGCTCCTTTTTCTTATCTGAAAAAGATTGACACAGTGCATCACAGTGCTGTTACGATTTGCTCAGGGGCTTTTCGAACTTCTCCAATTCTCAGTTTATATGCAGACTGTGTAGAGCCATCCCTCACTAATATTAGACAACAGCTATCTTTGCAACTATACTATCGAATTCTTTCACATCCTAATCATCCGCTTCATCCTCATATCCGTAGTAATAATGACAACCTCTTTTTAAATCGTCCATCATGCATCCCACATTTTGGTCTCAGAATAAAAAACTATCTTCCAAGCATTTCCCATCTTCCCACCAAAGTTCGTCCTAGAGATCTTTTAAATATGACGCCTTGGAATTTCCAAGTTATTTCTTGCATTTATCCTTTTAAAGGTTTTGACAAGGCTAACACAGATGCTTCCATCTTTAAGACCCGTTTCACAGCACATCGTAAGAACTATATGGATCATACAGAAATTTTTACTGATGGCTCTAAGACTGTTGATAAGGTTGGTTGTGGTGTCGTTTCTGATAACATTACTTTTAGCTATGAACTTCCTAACTCTTATTCTATTTTCTCTGCAGAGTTTTTTGCTATTGAGGTTGCCCTTAACTATATTTCATCTCATTCCAATCGAAAATTCATAATCTATACTGACTGAAAGAGTGTTCTTGTTTCTCTTTCATCCAGCTCTTGTAACCTCTCTTTTATCTCAATTTTAAAAACTTATAACGACCTTCTAAAAAAGGGATTTGACATTTTGTTTTGCTGGGTTCCCGGTCATGTTGGCATTAAGGGAAATGAGGCAGCGGACAAAGCCGCAAGGCAGGCATCTATTCTCCTAAATTGTCCTGTACCATACGATGACATTAAGCACACACTTAGAAGCACTTTTAAAACTATTTGGCAACGGGAGTGGGATAATCAACATAATAATAAATTACGAGAAATAAAACCTCAAATTGCAATCTGGCCTACCCTTATCACTCGAAAATCTGATGTTATAATTACTCGTCTTAGAATAGGGCATTCAAGGATTACACATAAATATTTACTACTTGGGGAAGAGGAACCTGATTGTCCGAAGTGTCATTTCTCTGTGCTGACTATTCGCCATTTGCTCACCGTTGGCCCTTGTCTTCGTCATCTTTACAGACATCACTTTAATTCATCCTCACCAAACCTGACGAGCCTTTTAGGTATTACTCCTCATCATCAATTGACAAATTTTTTTAAAAATGCTGGTTTTTATTATGACCTCTAATTTTAGTATTTACACTCTTTTTTACATTTTACATCTGTTTTTATTACCTACCTTTCATTATATTTTACATCTGTTTTTATTATCTACACTTTCATTATATTTTACATCTGCTTTTATTATCTACACTGTATTTTATGTTTTTCCCTTTTAGCTGTTCCTTAGACAATCTGGATGGGTGAACCCATCCAGAAGCTGCTTCTTGTTTCTTATTTAATTGTTTGGCGCAGCATATCCCACTGCGGATTTTGCGCCAATAAAAGCCAACCAACCAACCAACCAACCCCTCTTATCTCTTATTATGGCTACAAACTTAGACAATTCGATTAATGCATCTGGCTCGGGCCAAGCTAATCAAATCTAAAATGCTAATTCTTGGGCAGACAGGATGGAGGAGTTTTCTTCGTCTTTGAATGATAAAAACATTTTTGATAGCGATGAGGCACATTTTTTTGTAATGAAACGGAATGAGGGAGATTTTTCGAAGACCTCCCCATTTCTCATACAGAACGCTGTACAAGGCATTATAGGTGAACCAAAATCAATTAAAAAAATGAGATCAGGAGAATTATTAATTTAAGTGGAAAACAATCAGGCAAAAAATTTAAAAAAAATGCACCATGTTTGCTAATATCCCTGTCACTGTCAGTGCGCATCCAACTTTAAATACAAGCCGCAGAGTTATATCTGAACCTGACTTACAGTATATCCCTGAAGGTGAAATTTTGGAGAATCTCAAAGATCAGAAGGTAATTGCAGTTCGAAGAATATCAATCACTCGTGAGAGCAAGAAAATACCCACCAAGCACATTATTATTACTATAGATTCACCTACATTCCCACAGCTACATTAAAGCTGGATACTTAAAATGCCCAATACGACCATATATTCCAAACCCACTACGCTGCTTGAATTGCCAGAGATTTGGACACTCAAAACAAGCTTGCCATGGAAATCTGACATGCGCCTGTTGCAGTGCAGTGGGCCATGATGATCAGAATTGTAAAGCTCCTGTTTCATGCATAAATTGTAAAAATGATCATCCGGCATTTGCCAAGACTCGTGAAAAATTCAGATATGAAAAAGAGATTCAGACTATCCATACTAAACAAAACCTTTCTTACTTTGAAGCTAAAAAACTAGTCGATTCCAGAACTCCTACAATAGGAAAGTCTTTTGCAGCCGCTGCTTCAACCAAACCTCAAAAAACTTATCAAACAATTGCGACTCAGACAGATTTCAGAAGCAACACATCTGATGAAAATATTAAAGATATCTTTGCTAAAGTTCAAAATGCATCTAATCAGACTTCTTTCGCTTTCTAGTTCTCTTCCTCTAAACCTGCCTATACGGAAAAATCCTCACAAAATATAAATGTACAGCCAGGAAAAAAATTTAAATCCACCACGCAAAAGCACACAAACTCGCCATCAAACTGTACCTTACCTAAAAGGAAAAAAATTGTGACACAGTCTACTATTAAAAAAAACAGCCAAACCAAACTCCATTAAACCGAATGATTGTCTTGTTATCCATCCCTCAGATGCAGAAGTTAATGTCGACTGCCTCTGAAGAAAATAACGTTGATACCTTTATCTAAAATAATAATAAATTTATGACCAATTTCATTTGCTAGAATTGCTGTGGTTTTAATCATAAACGTGACAACATCAAAGACATTATTTTTAATCATAAGCCCGTTTTTTTTGCTTTCCAGGAAACTTAATTTGTGGCTATCAAAGTTATAGGAAAGACTTTACCCGAACTGACAGGGCTACTGGTGGTGTCGCTCTTTTAATTTCCAATAGTGTTCCACATACTAATATCCCTTTAAATACCAACATCCAAGCAGTTGCTATCCAACTGCGTATCCATATTTTAATCACAGTTTCCTCTGTCTATTTACCACCCAATATGCCTGTAAACCAGCACGATCTCAATAGCCTCATTTCACAACTCCCTACTCCGTTTTTAATCCTTGGCGATTTTAATGGGCATATAATATGCTGTGTGGAAGCCCTGATGCCAGCTCTCGTGGAACTATTAACGAAAACTTTATAACAGATAATTCATTATGTATTTTAAATAACGGCAACAATACTTACTTCCATGAACCAACCAGGCCACACAATAGATCTTGCTATTTGCTCTCCTACTCTCTATCCATACTTTAGTTTTTTAATTGGTGACGATATATATGAGTGATCATTTTAACCCGTTGACCACCAAAACTAGAAATAATGATTATTTTTTTTTTTTACAAACAGTAATACTCAATATTTTGATCATATATAACAATTTAAAACAAAATTATTAAAATTAGGCTTATTGTACTAAATACATGGTGTCATATTTGTAGAACTTCAGTGGAATAAGAATATAGAATGAATACAAATAAACATTTACGGAAATTTTCTTGAGGGAACATAAAACTTCAAAAGTAATTATTTTATTATGAAACACTTTTTTTACAAGTTATGTAAAGTTATTCAAATATGAAGATTTGCAAAAGTTTTGGATTGATTAGTGATTCAAGTTTGAAATTTATTTTTAAATATTAGGTCGTTGCAAAAGTTCGTGCGGTTTTTTATTGCTTCATTTCATAAAAATACATCAAATCAAATGACAATTTTTAATGAAAATACTCTCCATTACTTTCTACAACCTTTGCCTATTTTTCGGGTAACAAATGTATACCACAGTGATAGAAGCTCTCGTCTTTGGAGGCAATAAAATGATCCGTGTCTGCACGAACTTTTGCAACGATCTAATATAAAATTATTTTTCAGATCAAATTTTTTTGTAATAAAATAAACATCTATCCTTTCCTTATTTAAAAGCAATAGTTAATATAAAATATCTTTTGTAGTTAACTGTTTAAAACAATTACATCTGGTGTTGCATGAATCAGCTGAAAATGGGTTAAATTAGCTATTTTCATTTTTATATTTATGATTCATAAATAAATATTCAATTGATAAGTTGTTATGCAGAAATTAATTTGTATATAACGATAAAATTCCATATTGAAACATTATACCTGCTTCTGTTTTTTTATTATATGTTTATTTATTTTATTTTATTTTTTCACTTCTTTTGAAATAGAAATTAAACAAAAGAAAAATATAACAATTTTCATTTTTTTCCTTTATTAATAGTGCAATGTGCAATTTTTAGTAATGAGCGCAAAACTTTGAATAAACACTATAAAAAGCAGGAACTTGCAGCAGTCACACCTACTTTTTTCACCTGATGATGGGTCATGTCTTTTTTTGACCCAAAATAACTATTGTAAATTCTTGCATTTTGCAATATTCATTCAAAGTTTTGTACTAGGTATGTTGTAGCCTGATAACGAGAGGAATGCATGGTTTATATGATTCTGTAGATATGTGTTAAAAATTCTAACTTTCAAAAAATAAATAAATTGAAATATGAGGAATCTGAAAATTAGGAATGTACAGAATATTCAGTTTGGCTAAATCAGAAAATCAGTTTCCCTTCTTCTTTGTCGGGTCTGTTTATCATCAAATCAAAGAACCTTCGATATCAGTTTGAATTTTTCTAAGGACATAGTAGCCCTGAATATACTCCGTCCCGTTGTGGCATCCCACAGACTCTCTGTGGACTCATTACGAGATTTATATACACCAGACAACAGCAAGAAAGGCTTCCAAGTCAGAGTTATTTAAATTCTTCCATCGGTCACCAAATAAATTTTTTCCTTCTATGTTACTATTTTTTAGTATAATATTAACTATTGATGGTGGGAAAAACAACATAAATGCAGAGTATTCATCTTGAATTCTAGACGTAGCATACTTCGTAGGACCTGGAGTCATATTCAAAATATTTTCTGCTTTACGCCTACCACCTAAAGCTTGTGGTTCAGATTTCCACTCAATTTTACCATCTTTGCTAACTAAAGTTTCCGTCTGAATTATCGACTGATCAGATTCTTCATCTGTGTCGTTATCGGATGTCTCTTCGCTTTCCGAAACATGATCTTCAATTTCTGAAACAACTTCTTCTTCGTCTGACATCGCAAGCCATAACTCATCTATTTCTTCTTTAGTAAGTCCACGATTGGCCATATCATAGACTTTACTGTGTGTCTAACAAAATGCGCAACAAAATGAACTATGAAAAAAACAACGTACTATACGGAAGCAGGAAAGAAAGTGCGGGAAAAAATGCCGCTCTCTGAAACTTAGTTACTGATGTAGTATCTATCTAGTAGCGCCATCTATTGTGGCTACGGATAACGAAAAATACGTACTAGATAAGAGCGAGGAGACAAATACATTCTCACAGCAATAATAATTGAATAATTTATTGAAAGGTATAGCGCTATCATTGCTTTACCATAAACAGTCCATTCGGGTCAAAAAAGACCCGAACAACTTATGTGTTACTATTTTTACTACGAAAAAACTACCAGTTGAAAAATTAAAAAAAAGTACGTGCGTATTCACTGCAGCCTTAAAATCAAAGTAACAAAGTATTTTTTAAAAATTCCCAAAAATGTTGGAAATATCTGCGAAATAAATTCGATTTGGGTCAAAAAAGACCCGAACACCCTATGAAGGTTAAGAAAAAAAGGCAGGTGGCAAGACTTGTGACTTGCTTGTGGGGTTAAACTAGTTTCATGCCGGCAACACTCCCCCAACCTGCCAAGACCAGAATAGGAGTCATATGGATTTAAAAAAGCAAAATTTCAAAGCAGATGAATAATAATGAAACTACGAAGCAAGAATGAAATTTATTGATTGATTACAATGTGTTTAATAGTATGATTAGAATTTAAAGAATAGTTGACAACTCAAAAAAGAAGAAACTGAAATTATAATGGAATAAGAAAGTTTGCATAGTAATACACAGTAAATGCAAGAAGCCTTCTGCTTTTTTTTTTAAATTTTAATTTCAAAATACCACCCCACCTCCGTAATTATTTTATAATTTTTAGGTAAATTCCTTATAGGAGATCTACCTATTGCAATGGTTCTCATGACACGACTTCTGGAAAATTTCTTCATATCTTCACCGATCATGACCCCTAGAACCCAAAACCACCCTCCGTTCAAAAGTTTATATATATATATATGTATAACGCTTTTTCCCATGTTAAGTTGTGAACACGATAACTGGAGTAATTTTTATTTAAATTTAACCAACTTGGGATATGTTGTCAGGACAGTAAAAATCTCGGTCGAGTTCGTAGATGGGGCATCCAGCTCAAAGGGGGTGGAAATGGTGGGGGGTGGAAATATTCACTTGCCCATAATTTCTTTAATATTGAAAATAGGAAAATACTTCAAATCAGGCAAATTACCGCCTTACCCTAAAGAACAACTTTTGTATTTAAACTTTTTTGATAGCTTCAATTGCTTAAAAGTTACATGTTAAAAAGTGATTTTTCGTGATGAAATCAACTTTTTTTATAGCTTTAATTCCTTAAATTTATAATCTGATGCTTACGTCACGTGCAAACGATAATAAAAACGATCACTGAAAATATAAAAACTATGGTAACAGCTTTAATTAATCATTTAAAAATGTAAAATTAAAATAATACGTTAGTCTTGGTAAAAATGTCGTTTAGTGAATAGTTTAGATTAGAACGCCGATTTACACAAGAATTTAAAATTTACGATTGAAATTGAGAGTAATACGTTACAGCCTTCCTTTGATTTTTTATCTTGTGGAAACAAGACATTGGTTTGTGAAGAGATATGAGGTTTCTGCGTGGGAAGAAAATATAATGACGTCAAAGCTGCCATTTTTCATTGCCAACTTCGCCAAATTTTGTCATCAAATAACGAATTTCGTCGCCAAGTCTAAAATTTCCTCGTCAACTATCAAATTTTGCCTCCAAATCACAAATTTCATTGCTAAATCGCAAGTTTTGTCACCAAATTGTATATTTTTATGGCTTCTATTGGTTGAATGATTATGAACTTGGATTTTAAAAAAATTGAATCATTTACTGACCAATAAATTTAGCCTAAAAATTTAAGTAGAATGAATAGTAGTAGTTTATAATTAAATTTCTTAAAAACAGTATAGCGACTTAAATAATGCAATGTGTGGGAACCAAGCCATTGACTAAGTATATGTTGTATATATGTATCTTTTTCTATAACTTTAATTCCTTAAGTTTATAATCTGATGCTTACTTCACGTGCAAACGATAATAAAAAAGATCACTGAAAAAATCAAAAGCATGGTAACCGCTTTAATTAATCATTTAAAATTATAAAATTAAAATAATATGTCAGTCTAAATAAAAATATAGTGTTTGGTGAATAGTTTAGAACGCCGGCTTAGGAAGAATTTAAAATTTACGATTGAAATTGAGAATAATACGTTACAGCTTTCTTTGACTTTTTATGTTGTTGGAAACAAGATATTGATCTGTGAAGAGATTTGAGGTTTTCGCGTGAGAAGAAAATATAATGACGCCAAAGCTGCAATTCTCCATCGCCAAGCTCGCCAAATTATGTCGTGAATTAACGTATTTCGTCGTCAGCTATCAAATTTTGCCGCCAAATCACAAATTTCATGGCTAAGTCGCAAATTTTGTTGCCAAAATCTCGCCAAATCATACAATTTACTAAATTCGTAACAATTAATATTGAAATTTAATGGTGCCCAAATTGTCCAATGTTAACTAATGTTAATGTTAATGATATAATTGGACGTTGAAATTGTAATTCAATACAACGTAAAGGAATCTACCTTTGCCTTTAAGCTTGCCGAAAAGGGATTTTTTTTGTTAATTTACACAAGTGTACATAGTTTTTCTTTCTTTTTTTTTTTTTTTAAATAGTACTGACAGAGACATGGTTAAGGATATAAAATAGAAAATACAAAGTTTTTAGGAAAACCCATTTTAGCAGTGGCTGTGATCAGTTTATTAATATTCTTGTTTTTAAACTTTGCAGAGCATAAATTATTAATTCGAAATAAATGGTTTTAATGATGATGTTTCTAAATACCGAAAGATGCGTACAGAAATTAAAATGTGTAAATAAGTTTACTTTAAAACTAAAATCTTGCTGTTTGTCATAGCTATCTGTGTAAATTTTATTACCATCTATGATTATTTGAGATCTAAAAAGTTGATTGATTAGTTAGAGTGTTTTGAGTTAGCTTTAAATTAGGTGGATAATTTAAGGAAAAGTCATTTCGTGAGTTCTTGTTGAGATAAAATACAATAATATCATCTATGTAACGATAAAATCGAACATCATCATGGCAAAATTGTTTTTCATAATAATAAAGATAGAGATCTGCCAAAATACTGGAGCTACTACCTCCTTGTGGGATTCTTAATTGTTGCAAATAGATATTGTTGTTGTGGAAGATATAATTATTATGGATAACAAAGTTAAGAAGTGTTTTAAATTTTTCTCCTTTAAAATTGTGAGGAAGATTAAGTTGAGTTTTATATTCTTGAATAAGACTGTAAATGATATTACTAAGATCTGATAACTCAATATTATTGAAAAGATCTTGAAAGTCAAAAGTCATAATATTGTCTATTGAATCGAGCGATTTGATGTATTGAATTAATTGAAAGCTATTTTTAAGAGTGTGTAAATTATCCACTTTGCAAGTACAATTGTAAATTTGTTTTAGAATATCCAGTAGAGCTTTATTAGCATTGTTGTTATAAGTGTTATAGCCAATTGTGACAGTGCGAACTTTAATTGGAGATGTGAAACTTAGGTATGAGAACTATATAAGGATAATTAAAGTTATTGAAGGGAAGTAGTTTATAGTAATTATGTATTTTTCGGTTATTAATAATAAAGTTATTATTAGTTAAATTGAAGATGTTACTATTAGTGACTGAAGTGTTTAAATTAGAGAGATAGTAGGATTTACATATAATGGCATAATTATTAGGCGATTTGTCAACATAAGTTATCACAAAGTCATCCTGTAGTGATATGATTGAGTTATGATGTACAGATTTTTTAAAAAACACCAGATTTGAATAATTGAGAAATAATGCATTTTTAATTTTTTGTAACATTAAAACTTTCCATTGAGTGAAGTAGGCAATAGGTTTATTATGAGTAATAGATATTTTATAAATAAATAAATCTAGTTCATAAGAAAACTGTTGAAAGATTTGTGGAATGCCTGTTTTAATTGGAAGTCTAAATTTGGTGCTAAATTCCATGAATTTTTTTAATTGATAATTATCAATAATATTGAGATTAACAGTGATAATGTGTCCATGGTCTCTGTCAATATATTTTGAGAAAGAAGGATCATTGCATTTACATGTTTCAGTGTTGGCAAAAGAGGTAGACTTAGATACAGAATTATAATTGAATATCTTTCTGCCAAGAGAAAGAGGATATTTGAAGGTACACGATAGATTTAAATCTTTAATTGGAAACAAACATTCTTTGTCATTTATGATAGACGTAATGTTAATACTATTCAATATTTGATTTGTAAAAGTCACAATTAATTGAGTATTTGTTTTAATTTTGTTGGGCTTTTTATTAATTTTTAAATTAAATTGTTTGATTTTGTACATCCTAATATCATAAAAAATGTCTGAAAAATGTTTAGTATATGATTGGCTTTGAAAGACATTCAGAAAATTTACTAAGTATTTCTTTTTAATTGCAAAAATAAATTTTTGAATAATGAACCAGTTCTAGTTAGATTAGTCTGTAGATCTGAAATGAGTTTAATAATGGCACTTTTAGAAAAGATTAAATTTTTTTTTTTTATTACCTCTTTTAGTTCTAGATGTTTTATTGTTAATTTTGTGATTAAGTTGTGCATAAATAGTCGAATAATCATGTAGAGGGTTGGTGTTAGAATATGTTTTAATAGTTTTATTAAAGTATTCGGAATTTAGGCCATATGGATAAATTGTATTGTAATATTGCATAAATTTTGATTTGAGAAACAGATGCTCACTTTTATTTTTATGAATTTAAATTATGTGATTTAAAGTGTTGTAGTTCTATAGTTGATTTAAAAGGTGCTGCTGAAGATAAAAGATTTTTTGAATAGGAGCAATGCTGATTAATACGTAGATGTAGAGGAGTGGAAGTTTCACCAATATAATTGAGTTTACAAAGACCACAACTGATTTTATAAATAACATTGTATGCCTGACAAAATGGAACCGAAGAGTGATTATTATTTAATTGTGTGCGAGAGGCCATAGGGCAAGTTTTACAGCTATTAGAACCGCATGTTCTAAATTGAAGTAAAGGAGGAGGAGATGATAGGTAACAGGTTGTCGATCCAAGGATATCCCTATAAATATCCTTGTACCGGGCACAATACTGCTGTGAAGCTAAGTATTTTTTGCCAGGATCTAAAAATTTACTAAATAGAGTCATTGTAGAGGAATAAAAATGTTTTTAAATATTCATAAATTAAATTCAATCAACTAGTAATATTGATAAGAATTTAGAAATCAAAGCACACGAAGGAAGTAAATATTTACATTAGTTTTAAATCGAAAGTTCACTTTACCAAATTCAATTACTTAAGTTGATTCTTGATTAATAAGTATCTGGATTAATGAAAAGTTATGAAAAAAATAATATTAATTAAAATAATATTTACACAAAACCTCCCTTAACTGAGTCTATTAATTTGGTTCCAATTACAAATTAAATTCCGCCCATTTTTTAAGTAAAGTAAGAAAGACAAACCATCACAGTTAACAAAATGTCAGGCACAAAATGTTAAAGAAAAATAAAAACTCATATATGTATATTAGAAATAAATATTCGACTACACATACACAACATATTTTAAATCATGATTTAAGATGGAACTGTTAATGACATTCTAAATATCTTTATCTAATTAAAGAATAAATAATTAAAGTAAGTTGCCAACTATACAGTTATTTTTAAATGATCCAGGTCCAGTGACAAAATACACTATCGCAAAACTTCACAACACTACAAGAATCATAATTTAAATTTTTAACTAGAAAATAAAATATTGAGAAATTAAAGAAATAATACAAATTGTAAGAGCGCAAATGCAACTTTAAA
Organism: Salticus scenicus; assembly: GCA_963930645.1. NCBI lineage: Eukaryota > Metazoa > Arthropoda > Arachnida > Araneae > Salticidae > Salticus > Salticus scenicus. The sequence continues at coordinate 271,539,634 of OZ005658.1, forward strand.
CAAAGTGTATAATACAAAAAATAGTGTTAAGGCCAATACATGACAAATCCAAACATATGAAATTCATATATTATCCAATTTAAATGACAAACCAACAAGTTATATCAAAGTCAAAATACAATAGAACCTCGATTATCCGAAGTAATTGGGAGCGAACTTACTTCGGATAATCGAAATTTTCGGATAATCGAGAATTCATCAATAATCATCTAAAATATTTATCAGCACTCGTAGTTTGGAAAGGATGGCTTGCATACAAAAGGAATGTGGAAAAAAAAAAAAAAAAAAAACTTTAAAATACATGTTTGTTAAGAGAAAATTTTGGATGATAGTAGAAAGTGAAAAAAAAAAGTGAAGAAGAAACAGACTTCACCTCGATTAACCGAAACTCTCCGTTAACTGAGTTTTGGTTAATCAAGGTTCTACTGTACATTCAAAATTTATGCGCAATTTGCAGTAGGTTTAATTTTAAATGTAAATATAATAATGATGATCTATTAAGCATAGTAGAAGCCAAGTAACAGATACAAGATCACTGAAACACCAATGACCAATAAGATTAAAAATTTCTTTGAGAAGTTCAGAAAAATGAAAAAAGAGATACATTTTTTTATCAGTTGATGAAATACACAAATTTCAAGAAAGCAGATTTATTAATTAACAATCTGCAAAACAAACGAATCAAGAAACTATCTCAACAAATCTTAACTTAAAATCATAAACTATATCAAAATTTATAAAAAATAATTTAAGAAACTTAAGTTAGGTCGGAAGGAGGCAGGCGGCAAGACTTGTGACTTGCATGTGGGGTTGTTGTTAAACTAGTTTTATGTCGGCAACACACACAGCCTGCCAAGACCAGAATAGGAGTCATATGGATTTAAATAAGCAATATTTCATAACAGATGAATAACAATGAAACCATGAAGCAACAATAAAATTCACCGATTGATTACAATGTGTTTAATAGTATGAATATACATACATAGCTGCTATTTTTAACTATCAGTAAATTAATTTCTAAGTATTTAAGAAATATAATTATGAGCAACTTTAATTGGCTTTATCCTCATCTTTATATACTGTTTTATACAGCTTAGTAACAAGAAAAAAAATTACTTATCGATTCATGATATTTACAAAAAGTTCTTAAATAATTTCTTATAGTCAATAAATTGATAGGATCTTTAAATAAATGAAATTGTCCATCTCTCTAGTCAGAAAATTGGTTTAACCCCTTGGGTACATTTGACGTCTGAGACACGTCATTCACTTTTTTTATTTTTGTTTTGCAATTCTAATTACTTGAAGACATCTTAATACTACATACACTGCTCGACATTGAAAATGCAACACCAAGAAGGAATGATAATAACTGAATGAAATTTGTTGGACACATGCATTATAGTAGGAAGAACAATTATTTAAAATTTCAGGAAATTTGGAGTAATATGTACTGAGAAAACAGTACATAAAGCAGCGACCTCTGTGAGCAATAACAGCATATATCTGCCTAGGCATTGAATCGAACAGCGATTGGATGACATGTACGGATAGAGCACTTTATAAAGCTTCAACATGATGCCACAATTCATCGATCGAAGTTACTGGGGGGTGGTGGGGGGCCAGTCGCTTTCAATGATTAAACAGTCATTTTCATTGGTGCGAGATCAGGAGAACATGCTGGCCAGAGCAATAGTCAAACACATTCTGTATCAAAGAAGGCCCGGACAATACAAACAACTTGCGGTCGTGAATTATCTTGCTTAAATTTTGCGCTACGGAGGCCTCGAATACAGGGCAGAGGGGCTGGGTTTAACTCATCAGAAATTTAATGGCTGCTGTTCAGAGTGCCAGGAATACGAACATGAAGTAATCGAGACTTGTATCCAATGGGAACCCATAACATCATTGCAAATGATGGACAGTATGATGATTTTGAATCCCAGCTGGCAATGTGCATTATTCATAATGCCGTTAAATACGGATAAGGCAATCTTGATGATGTAAACAGGATTGTAATTTGTCTGAAAAGTGACTTCATGCCATTCCTGCGTCCAGGTTCATCGTTGATCACACCTTAATGGCTCCCATATCAGTGATGCAGTTTTGAGGGTAACCAGAATTTTGGTAGCCGCATACTGAGTCACCACCTGGATTGATGGTATGTTGTACCTATTGGATACACGTCCCAGTCACCTCTTGTTTTAATTCCCGCCACTCTGAATACCAGTCATTACATTTCTGACGAGTTAAAGCCCGTAGCTCTGCCCTATGTTCAAGGCCTCCGAAGCGCAACATTGAAGCAGAACAATGCACGACCGCAAGTTGTCCATATTGTCTGGACCTTCATTGATGTCGAATGTGTTCGACTGTTGCTCTGGCCAGCGCGTTCTCCTGATCTCGCACCAATGAAAATGACTGTTTAATCGTTGAAAAGCGACTGGCCCCTCACCACTCACCAGTAACTTCGATCAATGAATTGTGGCATCGTGTTAAAACTTCATGAAGTGCTCTACCCGTACATGTCATCCAATCGCTGTTCGATTCAATGCCTAGGCAGATATGTGCTGTTATTGCTCACAGAGGTCGCTGCTTTATGTACTGTTTTCTCAGTACATATTACTCCAAATTTCCTGAAATTTTAATCAATTGTTCTTCCTACTATAATGTATGTGGCCAACAAATTTCATTCCGTTATTATCATTCCTTCTTGGTGTTGCATTTTCAATGTCGAGCAGTGTATGTCACCAATATTTTAGAAATAAATAAATTTTTACGTAAAATGTACTGCTTTTACATACTACTCCAAGCAACCAAAAATTATATCCGTTCCACATGCAAATATTTTCACAAATAAATCCGTACCCAAGGAGTTAATGAAATTTTGTGGCATGAAATACACATAATTTTTATGTGTATACCTTTTGAATTAGAATTAACGATGAGTGCACACAATCAACATGACAATGACTTCAAGAGATTAAGCAAAGATCAAATAATGTTATGATCCAATTTATGATAAGTGTTTATTAAAAAACCTAACTGTTAATAATTTCCTTTACTTTTTTAACACAGCATCACACCGTTATTCATGTATAGAAATATTATCCATAATTTTCTACTTTTAAATATGCCACTGTTTCTAAAGTATATATACATATTTTTTTTAATATTCAAAAGAAGATAGATTAGATACTTAAAAATTTCATACATCTAGTTATTGATGGAGTTACACTTTTTGAGAGGTGTATTTCTATTTAATATTTATGAAGCTTCTATAGATATTTAAGAATGATTTAAAATTTTTGTAGAAAACTCAAAATATTTTCACAGTGATACTTGAAATACTTAATCATTAATTTTAATAAATAGATTTGTTATAATTTATTATTAATTATTACAACTAAACGATTGAATAAGAATTATCTTATATCTAAGAAATTAAATGAATTACATATTACATATAAAAAATATACTTTTGTAAAGCAATTTATCTGAAACATCAGATCATATCTCTAATTTTTTATGTGGCTCTAAGTGTCTAAAATTACTTTTTTTACATACTTATAAAAAGGACTGGTTTTATGCTTATGGACTGGTATTAAGATAAAACTAATAATCTGATAAAAAGCTCATTATAGCAAAAATGGTACAAAAAATCTGCTAGACGTTTAAAATTATGTAATGTGATGAAACCAGCACTTTACAGGTAAACAGCGGCAAAGACAAGTTAAAAATTCTTCGTTGATAATTAGAACTAAAGTTAATATGCATGATAAAAAACTGTCTTGTTTGAAGCAAATTGAAAATTTCGTACATCACTGGGGTCTTAAGGGAGTATATCATTTATCTCCATATGCAAACAAACCCTATGTTATTCTATGGGGAATTTGTTATGAAAATTTTATAGTATTTAATATTATTTTTAATATTCTGTTTTCCCTTAATATTTAGAAAATTCACATCTGCTAAATTAGAGTGCATTTTCCTTACATTTTAGCCCAAAAATATATTTAAAAAAAAAAGGAGTGGAGCAAAACTAATTTAATGGTTGTGATACTTTTTCAATATGAAAACAGAATTAAAAAATGTATTAGATGATAAATTTTCCTTTAGCATAACATAAGGTTTGACTGATCCGACAATAAAGATGCTCATTGGTGTGCTCTATCTATCCCTGCGAACAACCAAACATTTTGTTATTGTATGGGGGAATTTGTTAAGAGAATTATTCATTACTTAATGTATATATATTTATTTTCACATTCAGAAAATTCACAACTTTCTTATTGTGCATTTTTCTTATATTTTAGCAACAAGATAAATAATAGCTTTTAAAACTTCAAAAGAAAAAAGTTTAGTTCTTGTTTTCTAAAAATTTTTTTTAACAGTTATGAATTTTCTGAATGTGAATGCAGAATTTTAAAATAGACATTAAGTAATAAGTAAATCTGAAAACAAATTTTTCCTTAGAATAACATAAGTTTTGGCTGAGCTAGCAATGTGTATTAAAAAGGTAGAGACTTGAGAATACTTTTAGCAGTTTATTTGTTTTATATAAGTTTTCCCAAATTCCTTCCTTATTACAGGCAAAAACAAGTTTAAAAATTGTAATAATTGTGTATCTAAAACGACAATGACAGAGAAATTTTACTAATGCATTTCAACCGAATCAGTGGAATTCAGTCTCATGACTTGAAGTAAAATATAGGTATGGGGGGGGGGGGGGAATCACTATCTCTTTTTCTGAAAACACTCCAAAAATTAACAGCCAATACACATACCTCAAGAATTTTCTTATGTTTAAGGAAGAAAAAACAAACTTTTTAAACGTCATAAATAGTAATAATCAGATTATATAGTGAAATCAGGAAATAAAATGACATAATTATTTATGTGGCAATCTTATTTTTTTTAATTAAAAATGTATTTACCTTTTTTAATAGGGTTATACAATTACACATTGTTATGTACAATTTTTTATTTTGTTTATTAATGTAGGATTTTATTTATTTTTACTTTTTTAAATAACGTTAAATTTTAAAGCTAAGATTTTTCCTAGAAGAAGTTTGGAAACAACATACTTTTGCCTTTGAAATCTTTGATGTTTAGAACTACTACAAAAATGCTGTAGTAGTAAATGGATTTTTTTTTTTACATTTATTTTTCAGCCCTCCCTTTTAAGGTCCCTTTACAATCCCTTGCTCCCTTTTACATCCTGATTACTACCAAGGAAAGATTGGCTTTTTAAGTTTTCTCTCTGTCTCTTCATTCAGTCTCTTTCCTAGCTTTTTTTTTTCTTTATTCTGTTGGGTACCTGGACATGTTGGCATCAAAGGCAATGAAGCAGCAGACAAAGCCGCAAGGCAGGCATTAATTTTCTTAAACAGCCCTGTTCCTTATGATGACGTTAAGCATACACTTTGAAACTTTGTCAGAAATATATGGCAAAGGGAATGGAACACTCAAAACAATAACAATTTACAAGAAATTAAACCTCAGATTGCCATTTGGCCTACCCTCAGTCCCACAAAGTATGATGTTATCGTAACTCGTCTGACAATTGGCCGTTCCAGACTTACACATAAATACTTACTACTTGGGCAACAGCAGCCTACTTGTCCCAATTGCCACTACGATATACTTATCATTCGCCATGTACTCACCGACTGCCCTTGCCTTAGACATTTATATAAGAGCTATTTTAATACCTCTTCACCAAATCTGACTAGCCCTCTAGGTACGAATCCTCATCATCTCTTGACAATTTTTTTAAAAGAAGCTGGATTTTATTACTACATCTGATTTTATATTTTACACTGTTCATCGTTTTAATATAATATATACACTGTCCATCTCCTGTTACTTCTGTTTTTATCATGTTCACTGTTCATACCTTTTTACGTCATTTTATTTCGTATACTATATACTGTTCTGTTTTATTTTTAAATATTTGTCTTTTTATATTTTATTATTTTACCTGTTGTTTTAACTTTCAATATGTTTTTTACTGACTATCTGGATGGGTAAAACCCATCCAGAAGGTAGTCTTTATTTTTTATACTTTTGTTTGGTGCAGTATGTCCCATTGTGGACCTTGTGCCATTAAACGGCAGTCAACCAACCTAGATTTTTTCATGCCTTTACAATAGATAATTTGTTTAACTATCAAGGATTCAGTTTAAGATTGCTCTTCATATTTAAGACTAAAAATCTGGTACCCAATGTCATAAGCATTGTATATTGTGTAAAATATGGAAAGGTAAAAAATAGATTCCAGAAAAAAGTAATTGTGCTTTAAATTAACTAATCAGCATGATAAATGGCTACATTTAAAAAGAAGGGTCTTTTGATAATTTTACAAAGATATCTTTCTTTACAACATTATTGCCTATTAAATTACTGATTCAGATTTTATTTCTGCTTTGAAAGTCTATTTTTAAAAAATGCTCTTGATTTAAACTACACTTCACATCATTACTAATACAAGGACCTGCTTTTGGAAGGAGGGAAAAAAAAGGGGGGGGGGTCAGATCTTTCAAAGTTGTGTCGCAGGTAACCAAACTTTCCAGTAGCATATATGGCACAGTTAATTTAGAATTTCTATAGAATTATTTTTTTTATTATTTAGATTCTGTAAGATGTAACACTCTTGTACTTCTGATATTGCTATAAATTTTGTTACAAACATTTTTCTTTTCTTACATATGATGTAAACTGTCATTCATTTTTATAAAATGCATAATCAATAGAATTCTACTTTTAAAGCTTTTTCTTTCGTTCCATTTAAATCCTATTTTTAAAAATCAGTATATTAGATTAATTTCACATTTTCATTCATAAGAAAAAAACATCTCCTATCTCTCTTTACCGACCAGTCCTATGTTTCTAAAGATTGGTGATACTAAATCAATAAATCAATTCAAACGACAAGAAGAAAAATATGAATTTTTGAAAAAAGTGTTTTTAGTAACCATATGGGTACATTTGTTTCAGTTTGTAAATTATTGCAAACAGGAAGATTTATTAATGGATATAAATTTACGAACAAGTTATTTATTTCACATTTATTTTATTTACAAAAATACAATTTTTTATAACAATAACAACATTTGCAAACATAATATGCATAATGTTATATAATAAATACACTGTTTACATTATACAAATAAATTACAGTACTCTCAAAAATCCACACAGTTAAAAATGAAAAGTTTTGCAGATTATAGGATAGTTTCTTTATTTACACTTTAGAACCTCATTCGAGTAGCAAATCATTATAAAACAATTGCTATGTTATAAATACAATGCTGTAAACTATGCATAGTAAAATTATAATGAATTAAAGAAATTAATTTTAAGGTAAACTTTTACCCATTAAATTGCTGTTATAAATTCTCCAGATTTTTCTCATCAATAGTAGGGTAAGATTCTTTTGTTTTTTTTTTCTTTGGTCTTAATATATATAATATTAACACATAATTCTATAACTTGTGGAATAAGCCAACAATTCTTCGACAGTCACGTAAGATTGAACCATAAGAAAATTTGATATTTATCTCCATGACAGAAATCCTTCTAGTAAATTCTTTTTCTTCTTCTAATTCAAGATATTATCTTAATGTTTGCATAATTACACTTATTATTTTCTCCTCTGTAGTAATCTGAGTGATTGGTCATTCATCAACACAAATCTTAATTAATAATTGCTTTACCTCCTACACCAACACCGCGAGGCAGGCTTCTATTCTTTTAAACTGTCCTATACCTTATGATGACATTAAGCACACACTAAAAAGCATTTTCAGAAATAATTGGCAAATGGAGTGGAATAATCAACAAAACAATAAATTACTTGATTTAAAACCTCAAATTGCAATCTGGCGTACACTTAGTCCTAGAAAACATGTCATAATTATTCGTTTAAGAATTGGGCATTCAAGGATCACGCATAAATACTTATTACTTGGACAACAGGAACCTGACTGTCCGAAATGTCATTTCTGTGTTCTTACAATTTGCCATTTGCTCACTGACTGTCCTTGTCTTCGTCATTTGTATAGACATTATTTTAATTAATCTTCACCCAATATGACGAGCCTTCATTATCACTTGACAAATTTTTTGAAGGAGGCTTTTTTTTACTTCGACATCTGATTTTAATGTTTACAATGTTCATCCTATTTTACATCTGCTTTTTATTTTTGTTTTATATTTTACATCTGTTTTTTATACACTGTTTTTATTATTTTTGATTTTATCTTGTATGCAGGGGTGTTTGTGTTCAGGGTTTATCCCTGATTTCAGGGTTTTTACTCAACCCATCTGTATTTTCATATTTCCTATAAAGTTATTTTTTGCTTTCATTGGTTGTTCATTTGTTATGCAGGTGATATGTGAATGGAAAGTAAAAGGATTGAGGGTTTCTGGCCTAAACAGTTTGAGTATTATGTGATATTTTGGGGTTTTTTTAATTTGAGGCTCTAATTTTCAGGGTTTTTACCTTTGAGTCACAATCATCCCTGTATGTAGTTTTGCTTCTTTTTTCTACTGTGTTTTTTTAATGACTTTCTGGATTGGTAAACCCATCCAGAAGCTCCTTTTTCTTTTACCTGTTTGTTTGGCGCAGCATGTCCTACTTTGGACCTTACGCCAAAAAAGCCCATTCAACCAACCAACCAACCTTCTACACCAACTTCTGGATTTCTGCAATCCATTAATCAACAAACAATGATTGTATATATAATTTACAATTATGAAATACAGAAGACTTCCAGAAATGTGCACAGATTTTAAAGATTTGTATATTTTAACTCATTTTTTGCTAGCATTTCTCAAAGAAGAATATGAGTACTTCACATTGGAAAAAAAAATCATAGTGAATTCACAACTGAATTACACTGCTCAGCATGAAAATTGCCTCTGACACCATTTCAGCACATTCTTATGTAAAATGACTTCCTGAATACGAATAGGATGTCCATTTTGCTCTATCACCCACCGTTTTGAAGGAATGGCCCCTTATTTTTATCAAATTTTGGCAATTTTATAGCTATAAATTTGATTTTTTGGAGGGGGAGGATTTTTTTAACCGTTAAATATCTTCTGAGGAACTACAGGGTTGGAAAATTCTAAAACATGGACATTTGCGACAAGGGAAAAATTCTGGGGGGATTTGCCACTGAAATTATGCATTGCATATCTTATATTATTTAATCTGTTGCAATATTTTAATTCATCCTCACCAAACCTGACGAGCCTTTTAGGTAGTTCACCTCATTATCATTTGGCAAATTTTTTAAAAGACGCTGGTTTTTACTATGACATTTAATTTTTTTATTTACACTCTTCGTCTCATTCTACATCAGTTTTTATTATCTACACTGTTCATTACATTTTACATCTGTTTTTATTATACACAATGTTTTTTATGACTTTGATTTTACCTTTTACCTACTCGTTTTTTAATTTGCGTTAATGACAAACTGGATGGGTAAACCCATCCAGAGGCTAAATTTTGTTTAACCCTTTTTTGTTTGGCGCAGCATGTCCCATTGTGGACTTTGAGCCATAAAAAGCCATCCATCCATCTATTTAATCTGTTACTAATGTTATTGTTTAAACTTTATATTTTTTTGTTCTTAGGTATTAAATTAATTATTTTTCATTCTTCAAATCAAATTCATGGACATAAAATTATCTAACTGGGAAAGAAATTTAAGGAGGGGGTATTGTATCTAAAAAACAGTTTGTGGCTGAGCAAAATGGGAGTCGTATTCGGATTCAGATCATTTTACATAAGAATCAGTAAGAATGGTATCAGAACTCAATTTTTTTTTTTTTAATTATTATTTCAGAGCAGTGTTATTCGGAAAAATAAATTAATTAAAAAATATGCATAACATTTTTTTTTTAAATTTAAGAAATTATAATTTTCTGATTAAAACAAAATTACCACATTTTAAAATACATTCTGGGGAAAAAAAAAAAAAAAAAAACATGGAAAAACTTGTATGAGTCCCCCCCCCCCCAATAATCTTTTTTTTCCCCCCTCTTTCTCTCACAAATGTTTGTACTAAAATATTAGATTGAATAGAAATTTTTATACACTTATTGCAAGAAACTTTGCACAAAATTAAGTTTTTTTAATTTTTCATAAATCACTGTTAATACCAGCACCATCTTGCATTTTTTCTTTAAAAACTTTACTATAAATTTCATTGTTTACATCAGTTGGGATGTGTATATTTCTGAAAATTTATTTTAATAATATGGTTTTCTGGGAGTCACCTGTCTACATAATATAGGGTGAAATGGTGTAAATGTAACAACATTTTGACCACATGTTGCTCAGTTGCAATCATACTTATATTTCTAAAACTTTTTTTCTTAAAAAAAAAAAAAAAAGGACTTTTATAATTTAACATTGTTTCTCCTATATAGTGAAAACCTTCATAACTATGAAACAACTGTTTGAAATTTTTTTTTTAAAAAAAAGGGACTTTTATAATTTAACAATGTTTCTCCTATATAGTGAAAACCTTCATAACTATGAAACAACTGTTTGAAATTTTAAAATAGCTCTGCTTGTTAAGGAATTCAAATAAACCAAATGTGATGACTATTAGCTCCAAATTCAGCTTATCAGTTCAATTATACGCTGAGGTTACACTTAACTCAATTTACCCTATACAAAAAAGAGAGGAAAAAAAAATTTTTTTTTAGTTATATGCTGGCAGATAGCATAGGCTTTCATTTCCCTTAAAGTTTGCGAAATTTCAGACGTATTATTTGCTACTCTTTCTGCTGCCTGGGCAGATCTTGTAAGATGATGATTTTGTTTTTGAAGTTCTGCGAGCACCAGTTCTGTCTTTGCTGACAGGGTCATCTTACGTCTTTTGGCTGTAACAAAAATACAAAAAAAATATCAAATTCTAGTAACAAAGTTTCATATGGAAATATATTACAAATGTCCTTTATTACATCACACCTATTTTTATTTAAAAAATATTTTATTCACTTAAAAAAAAAAAAATAATAAATCACTATAATTTGATGGACACTATTGATAAATAATCTGTAGCACTAGTTAGTGGCCACAAATTATTTTAGCAGCATTATAAGTTTTGGGCGTTAGTTTTAAAGAACTTTAGCTTTTATTATTAAGAAGATGCCTCAAATGTGTAATTGGTTTGCCTTAAAAAACTCAATAATGATGTATTTTTTGTAATACAAGGAAATATTAAATGTATTTATTTTTTTTTATGTATTTATTTATTTTTTTCCGTATAGAATGGCCTAATTAGCTCTGTATCCTGTGTAAAAAAAAAAGTGAAATTAGAAATAAAAAATTGTAAAAATAGTGAAGTATGTAAGTACATTTCTGATTTTACATTGCACTTCTGCCTCTTTTTTAATCATCTCAAGATACATTCACACGTAATTTGACTTTTCTTTTTTTCCTTCATTTTTAGTACTGACTGTTAAAGCATTTTCTCCATTTCATCAGTTTTTTTCCTATCGATCTCTCATTTTTTCTGTTGCAACAGAAATAATAAATGCCTAGATGTGTAAATAATTACTGTGATGGTTTTAAAGTGAACATGTACTGAACCTATTTTAAATCATGAATAATATAATGAAAGCAGATGTACCTTCTTTATTTAAACATTTGAAAAATAATAAATGTTTTGGATGCCAAATTGAATAATGAAATAGCAGACAACTGTGTTCATAGCATTTACCATAAAGAAATGTTGAACTGTTGAATAAGGTGCTTATACAATTGCACTGACAGCTACAAGCCATACTAGGGTCAGGTGGGGTAAAATAGATAAAAAAACAGCATATTTTACATATGCACTTAAACAACTGAAAATGTATTGGTTCCATTTGTTAAAAAATTACACAAAATATGCAAATGAATATTCCTTATGACATTTTAAGAGAAATATCTCAAAAAAAAAAAAAAAAAAAAAAAGTGCTGAAAAATAAATTTTAAAATATGCTGTTTGTGACTTATTTTATCCCAACTCATGGGGTAAAATAAGTCATCCTTTAAAACTGTTTTAAATTTTAATACAATTTACTTCATGCAAATAAAATTACAAATACACATTCCTTTTTTTGATAAAAATTTGATTTTGTGTTCTATCAAGGAAAAAAATGTCTATGGTCCATCATTAGTTTGGGAAAAACATTTAGAATTTACGATGCATCTACATCAGAAGTATCTTTCAATTAACTAAGTAAAGTCCGGTGTTGGTGTGGCGCTGGCTATTGGGGCAATGATTTTGGTGATTGGGGTCACGGCAGTCTAGCCTTGGGATCACACTGGGAGACTGGTGCCCTTGGTGAAGGTGAGACAACGGTGACTACTCGAACGAGAAACACCGGACTAACACGACTGCCACATGTGGTTCCTGAACTGGGTCGGCGACCTAGTAGCTGGTGAGTGGTTATGGGTGTCCCAAAGAGGATTCTTGAAAACCCTTTGCGTTTGTGTCTTGGAAGAAACACTCACCCCTTTTACCTTCTTTCTCTAATTATGGCTACAAGTAAAGGTGTTTCGAATAATGCGTCTGGCTCGGGCCAAGCTAATGCAAGTTTAAATGGTAAAACATGGGCGGATAGAGTAGAAGAATTCTCTTCAACTCTAAATGAAAATGTGTTTCTTAGGCATGAGGTTAGATTTTTTGTCGTGAAAAGAAAGGAGGGTGACTTCTCAAAGACATCTCCTTTTTTGATACATAAAGCGCTGCAAAGTATAATGGGTGATCCAAAATCGGTTAAAAAACTTCGGTCAGGAGAACTTTTGATTGAGGTTGAGAATAATAAACAAGCCAACACTTTGAAAAACTGTATACAATTTGCTAACATACCTGTTACCATAAGTCCTCACAGAACTCTAAATATATGCCGTGGTGTTATTTCAGAATCCGATTTGCAGTTCATACCTGAAGACGAAATTCTTGAGAATCTGAAAGACCAAGGTGTTATTGCAGTTAAACGCATCTCAATTTTCAGAGAGAATAAACCTATAACAACTGAACATATAATACTAACAATAGACTCCCCAAAGCTCCCACACTCAATAAAAGCTGGTTATCTCGAATGCCCCATTAGGCCATATATTCCGAATCCACTACGCTGCTTCAGACACTCGAAAACTGCATGTCGTGGTAAACTCACATGTGCCCGATGCGGTGCGGTGGGCCATGACAATCAAAACTGTGAAGGTCCAGTCTCTTGCGTTAACTGCAAAAAGGATCACCCATCCTACTCGAAATCTTGTGAAAAATGGAAGGTTGAAAAAGAAGTACAAACTGTCAAAACAAAAGAAAATATATCATACACAGAAGCTAGAAAAATCATAGAATCTAAAACCCCTACCGTCGGAAAATCTTATGCTGCGGCTGCTACTTCCATTAAAAAAACTTATAAAACTATAGCTACCCAAACAGAATGCCAAAATGTTACCTGCCTTCCAAGTCAAACCATACAAATGAGTTCTTCAAAACCACAAACAACACCTAGTCAGTCTTCCACCTCCACACAATCCTCACTATCTAAACCATCTACATCAAATAAATTCCCGCAAATAGCAAAAAGTATATTGTCTGAAAGGAGACAGACTTCTGGCTCTCTAAAACATTCAAACTCACCTTCCCACTATAATATTAAAAAAAAGAAAATTTTAAAATTACCTGCAACTAAAACATCTAAAATTATGCCTATCAAACCAGATGACGTAATCAGTCTCCATCCCTCTGATGCGGAAGATAATATGTCTACTGTATAAAGAAGATAACGACGTGGATGTTCTCATCTAAAAAAAGAAAAAAATGAAAATTCATGATTACTTTCATTTCTTGGAATTGCCGAGGTTTTACAAATAACTGAGATGAAATCAGAGAAATAATTTCTGATCATCGACCAATTTGTTTTGCATTTCAAGAGACATATTTAAGACAACATGATAATATAAAAATTCGTGGCTATACCTGTTTAAGAAGAGATTTTACCCACTCTGGCAGAGCTACAGGTGGAGTAGCTCTTCTTATTTCTAATAATACTCCTCACACCAATATTTCTTTAAATACTGATATCCAAGCTGTAGCAGTTCAGATTCATATCCACATGCTTGTCACCATCTGCACTATCTATTTACCACCAATTATGTCACTCCACCATCGTCATCTTAATAACCTTATTTTGCAGCTGCCGACCCCTTATGTCGTTCTTGGGGATTTAAATGGACACAGTCCACTCTGGGGTAGTCCTGACATTAATCCTTGTGGTCAAATTATTGAAGACTTTATCACAGACAATAACTTATGTATTCTAAATAATGGAGATAATACATATTTCCATGAACCTTCCAGGACATTTCATGCAATAGATCTAGCAATCTGCTCTCCCAATCTGTATCCATATTTTAATTTCTTTGTCAGTAACGACCTTCATAATAGTGACCATTTTCCTTTATTTTTATCTTTTTATAATTTTAATGATCATCATCCTACAAATCCACATTACATTTATGACAAGGCCAACTGGGCTACTTTCACTATAAATGCAACTATCACATACGAAATGACTGAGGGTGATCTCAACAGAGCAATCACTGATGTCACAAACAGTATTATAAATGCAGCTCATATTACTATTCCAAAATCCTCTGGACGTCTCAGTAAACATTCAAAGCCATGGTGGAATAATGAATGCAATAATGCAAAAAGACAGCAACAAAAAGCTTGGGGAATTTTTAGGAGGTACCCGACTACTGCTAATTATATTGCATTCAAAAAAGCAAGGGCAGCTGCACGAAGAATCCGCAGAATCTCCCAAAAAAATTCCTGGATTAAATATGTGTCCAGCATTACCTCCAATGTAAGCAGTAAACAGCTTTGGCGTCGTGTCAAGAAAGCAATGGGAATATATTCTAATCAAAGTATTTCATTTTTAAAAGATAATGGCCAAACTATAACTTCTACTAAAAATATTGCAAACACCATTGGTAAAACTTTATCTCACATCTCCAATTCTAATTCATATTCCGAACCTTTTTTGTCTCATAAACATAATTCTGAACGATCATCAATCAACTTTCACTCCCGCTCTTCACCAGACTACAATAAACCTTTTACAGAAAGTGAATTAAAAAATAGTCTGAAACATTGCCATAACTCTGCTCCCGGACCCGATGGTGTTACCTACATTATGATTAAACATTTATCAAAACAGTCTCTTAAAAATCTCCTTCGTCTTTACAATAGGATCTGGACTGAAAACATTTTCCCTGTTACTTGGCACGATGCTATTGTTATTCTTTTTCCTAAGCCAGGCAAAGATGCTATTGACCCCAATAATTACAGACCCATTGCTCTTACAAGCTGTCTATGTAAGCTGCTAGAAAAGATGGTAAATACTAGGCTTGTTTACATTTAAGAAAAAAGTAATTTGATTTCTCCATGGCAAATTGGTTTCCGACGAGGCCGTTCAACGGTTGACAATATTTTATTATTAGAGACAAATATCCGCAAAGCTAATGTGAGACGTAACCATTTGGTTTCAATTTTTTTCGATATAGAAAAAGCTTATGACAAGACATGGCACTATGGTATTTTAAAAGATCTTTTTAATTTGGACTTTAGAGGAAATCTCCCCATTTTCAATCAAAACATTTTAAGACTCAGACGCTTTCAAGTTCGTATAGGATCAGTTTATTCAGATTTTTATTTTCAAGAGGAAGGTGTGCCTCAAGGCAGTGTTTTGAGCGTTACGCTTTTTTCTTTAAAAATAAACAATATTCTTAAACAATTGCCTCCAAGTGTCCATGGGAGTTTATATGTTGACGACCTGCAAATTTCTTGCCAGGGAAATGACATGCTTTTCATAGAACGTCAATTACAACTAGCTATAAAAAACATAATTAAATGGACAAATAAAAATGGTTTTAAATTTTCTTCTGACAAAACACAATGTGTGCATTTTTGTCGTAGACGAGGTCTTCATCCTGATCCAGAGATTTTAATCAACAACAGGCCAATTTCAGTTGTTGACACTGCTCGCTTTCTGGGTGTTATTTTTGACAGAAAACTGAACTTTTTGCCACATATTTTACACTTGAGAACTAAATGTGACAGAGCACTTAATATTTTAAAAGTGCTTTCTAATACTTCTTGGGGAGCAGACCGCCCATCTTTACTTAAAATTTATCGTGCTACTATTCGCTCCAAACTTGATTATGCATGTCAGGTTTATGGATCAGCCCCTCACTCCTATATTAATAAACTTGACACAACACTTCACAGTGCACTCAGAATTTGCTCAGGTGCTTTCCGCACGACTCCAGTCCTTAGTTTATATGCTGACTGTGTGGAGCCTTCTCTCACTGATATTAGACAAAGACATTCACTTGAATTGTACTATCGTATCCTTTCACATCCTAATCATCCACTTCACTCTCATTTGAACAGTAACGATCATAATCTTTATGTGAATCGCCCATCTTGCATCCCACATTTTGCTCTTAGAATTAAGAACTTTCTTGCAGGCACCTCTCATATTCATACCAAAGTTCGTCCTCGTTCTCTTTTAAACATGACACCTTGGAATTTCCAGGTTATTTCTTGTCTTAATCCGTTTAATGGATTTGACAAATCTAATACAGATGCTTCTATTTTTCATGCCCTTTACTCCTCTCATCGCTCTCATTATAAGGACTATGTCGAAATATTTACTGACGGCTCCAAGACAAGTAATAAAGTCGGTTGTGGTGTATTCAATGGTAACACCACTTTTAGCTATCAACTCCCTAATTTACTTTCCATCTTCTCTGCAGAGTTTTTTGCTGTTGAGGTTGCTCTTAATGTTATTTCTTCTCATCCAAATCGTAAATTCATTATATATACAGACTCAAAGAGTGTTCTTGATTCTCTTTCATCTAGCTCTTGTAACCTTTCTTTTATTTCGATTTTAAAAATTTATAACGAACTTCTGAAAAAGGGATTTGATATTTTATTCTGTTGGGTTCCAGGCCATGTAGGCATCAAAGGCAATGAAGCAGCTGACAAAGCCGCAAGGCAGGCTTCTATGGTTTAAACTGTCCTATTCCTTACGATGACATCAAGCATGCAATTAAAGGTTTACTTAGAAATATGTGGCAAAGGGAGTGGAACTATCAAAGCAATAATAAATTACATGGAATAAAATCTCAAATTACTATTTGGCCTACTTTTAATCCTAGAAATTATGATGTTATTATTACTCGCTTGAGGCTTGGACATACAAGATTAACACATAAACACTTACTACTTGGACAACAGGAGCCCACATGTCCTAGATGTCATTTTACTAATTCACTTACAATCCAGCATATCCTTACCGACTGTCCTTGTCTCCGACATTTGTATAGAAAATACTTTCATTCATCTTCACCAGATCTGACGAACCTCTTACGCATTCATCCTCATTACCTCTTGACACATTTTTTAAAAGAAGCTGCTTTTTATTATGACATCTGATTTTATTATTTACACTATTCATCTGATTTTATTATATACATTGGTCATGTATTTTTATTATATACACTGTTCATAACTTTTTGCATTGTCTTTTTTTATTCACTGTCTACTCTGTTTTCTATTGTATTGTAATTTTTTGTCCTTTTACCTATTTTTGTTTTACCTTTTATTGTGTTCTTTTTTATTGACCATCTGGATGGGTGAACCCATCCAGAGGCTACAATTTATTTTTTATAGTATTGTTTGGCACAGTATGTCCCATTGAGGACCTTGCGCCATTAAAAGGCTACCAACCAACCAACCAGAAGTATCTTTCTTTGGAACTTCCATTTCCCCCCTTTTTTTTTATCCCTTCAAATTTTTTAGAATATTCATGATTGTGTGAAAGAATGTCATGAAATATATTCTTTGATCTTTCAAAACATTTAAAATACCTTATAGAAAACTTTTCAATTTATTTGGCTTATTAATTTCAAACACTCTGTGTTCATCTGCAGAGCCAATAACTAAACGTCGTCGTTGCCGTTTCGCTTCACTTCACATTCTTTCAGTAGCTGTTGCCAAGCAGTGGGGATGAGATAGTGCTCTCTATCGTTTACAGCATTATTGTTAGTTATAATTTCGAGGGCCTCCCGTTTTAGTGCATAGCTATGGTTATTGTAAGGGGCTATTTTTTTTTTATGTTAATGGAGTTAATATTTATGGGGTTATTGATAAATAAAATCATAAATAAAAATTGTAACACCCCCCTCTCAGATAAATTATCAGCCTTTCGATCCTATATTAACCGCGCTATAATAGTCTGTTCAAACAAACACTTACTCAATAATGAACTTAAATATATAAAAAAAAATAGCCGCGAAAGCCAACTATTCTAAAAATCTAGTAAATAAATTATATAAAAAATGCTTAAAATCTTTAAACAAAATCAACAGTGCCCAGAAATCTAAACCCAACTTCACCACAGCCATCCCTTATTGTAACGGCGCCAGCCTTAAAATAAAAAACGAAGCTAAAAATATAAACGTAAACATCCCAATAAAACCTAACAAAAACATCTTTCAACACATCCGGAACGAAAAAGACCTCATTCAGCAAAACTCTACCCCCGGCATTTATAAAATAGACTTTGAACATACTAACGGAAATAAAGCCTGCTATATCGGAATGACCAAACGTAAAATTTCAGAACGAGAAAAAGAACACCGTACAGACTTAAAATTAGGAAAATCCTCTACAGCTAACATAACAATAACCCCATAAATATTAACTCCATTAACATAAAAAAAAAAAATAGCCCCTTACAATAACCATAGCTATGCACTAAAACGGGAGGCTCTCGAAATTATAACTAACAATAATGCTGTAAACGATAGATCTCATCCCCATCATCTATCTCATCCCCACTGCCTGGCAACAGCTACTGAAAGAATGTGAAGTGAAGCGAAACGAAACGGCAACCACAACATTCCCCAGCAGAGTAAACAAAGAAGAACGACGATGTTTAGTTATTGGCTCTGAAGATGAACACGGAGTGTTTGAAATTAATAAGCCAAATAAATTGAAAAGTTTTCTATAAGGTATTTTAAATGTTTTGCAAGTATAATTGTACTTTTCTTTAAAAATAAAATAAAATATTCTTTGATCTTTTCCCAGGAAATTCTACTTTTAACACATTTTCCAACTTTTACGAATTGATTAGTATTAATGGTGTCCAAATTTTCTTCTTGAGAAAGACTTGGTTTTTGTTTCTTTATAGTTATTATTTCTGTGATTTTAGAATCTCTGTTGATTTTTTTGTCTTACAATCAATTGAAATATAAGTTGATTGTTAAAATAACTCATGTTTTCTGTTTCGTATGGGTTCTTTTTCTGTGTGCATTTTTCAAAGCTTCTTTAGAAGACAATGTTTGACTGGGGGATAAAGTGTTTATAATGGCAGATTTTATGTACTTAAAAGGAGAAAAAGCATTCTGTTCCATGATACCCCCAGGGGGGGTACCTTCTTCAGGTATTCAGGGGGAGTCACGCACCCCGGGCCCGAGTGATCTTTTTTTCCCTCTCCTTTTGTTTTATTCCCCATTCCCTTTTATTTCTGTCACTTTTCTTTTGGTTTATTTTTTTGCTTTTTTTGCCAATAAGTTTTTGGTACATACTTGTTCCTGTTGTTTTGTTCTTTGAAAAAAAAAAAAAATCTTTTAAAAATTATAAAATTTAAAAAACCCCAAAAAATGAAACTACTCACCTTGTTCCCTCACCTTTTTTGTACTCACCTTTTGTTTTCATTTGTTACGCTAATTACCTTAAAATTACTAATCTATTAATTAAACTAAGTCCGGTGTAGTTGTGGCGCTGGCTATTGGGTTGGCGATTTGGTGAGGGTCTCACGGTAGTCTAGCCTTGGGATCACACTGGGAGACTGGTGCCCTTGGTGAAGGTGAGACAACAGTGACTACTCGAACGAGAAACACCGGACTACCACGACTACCACATGTGTTTCCTAAGCTGGGTCAACGGTCTGGTAGCTAGTGAGTGGTTATGGGTGTCCCAGAGAGGATTCTTAAAAACCCTTTGCATTTGTGTGTTGGAAGAAACACTCTGACTTATGGGACTAAGGAAACCCTCACCCCCTTTTTCTTATTTTTGATCATGGCTACAAATAACGGAATTAAGGATAATGCGTCTGGCTCGGGCCAATCTAATCAAATCTCAAAAGTGGGCAGATAGGATGGAAGAATTTTCTTCTTCATTAAATGAAAAAATATCTTCGATAGTAATGAGGCACGTTTCTTTATTATAAAACAAAATGAGGGCGACTTTTCTAAAACATCTCCATTCTTAATCCAAAAATCCTTGCAATCGATGGTAGGTGAACCGAAAAGTATTAAAAAACTTCGCTCAGGAGAGTTATTGTTAGCAGTGGCAAACAGCAAACAAGCTACAAATATAAGAAAATGTAATAACTTTGGTAATATACCCATAACTGTATCTGCCCACCGTGGAGTAATTTCTGAAACTGACTTACAATATAATATGTATCAGAAACTGAAATTTCGGAAAATCTTAAAGATCAAAACATTGTTGCTGTTCATCGTATTTCTATTTTTCGAGAGGGCAAACAAATTCCCACCATGCATTTAATTCTAACAATTGACTAAACTACCACAATCAATAAAAGCCGGATATCTAAAATGCCCTATTAGACCATACATTCCAAATCCCCTGCAATGCTTTAAATGTCAACGTTTTGGCCACTCAATGACCTCTTGCCGTGGAAATACAACATGTGCTCGCTGCAGTGTAGTGGGCCATGACAGTAAAAATTGCGAAGCTCCCGTCTGCTGCATTAACTGCAAAAAAAGATCATCCCGCATATTCAAAAGCATGTGAAAAACGGAAATTAGAAAAAGAGATCCAAACTGCGAAAATAAATGAAAATATCTCATATCCTCAAGCACGAAAAATAGTAGAATCCAGGATGCCTACCATTGGTAAATCGTACACAGCCGTCATTTTAAACAAAAAGACTTATCGTACGACAGAAACACAGACTGAATGCCTTAACCAAACCAGCCAACCAACAAGTACTGTAAAAAATAACTCCATATACTTACAATCCAATCCAAATCAGGCTTCTAACATTTTACAGTCATCTTCATCCAAATCAAGAACCTTAAAGAAAACACCACAAACTTCTAAAACCTATTGTCTGAAAAAAGTCTTAACTCTGCCTCTCTAAAACATTCTAATTCACCCTCTCGTCTCAATATCATCAAGAAGAAACTAACAAAATTGCCCACTCCCAGTACAAATAAAAATAATAAAGTAAACCTTCTAAAACAAAGTGATATGATCAGCCTCCATCCTTCTGATGGTAAGGATGGTATGTCTCCAGCATCAGAGGACAATGACGTAGATGTTATAATAATAATAAAAAAAAAAAAAACAATTTCATTTCATAGAATTGCCGACTTTTTATTAATAAACGAGATGAAATCAGAGAGATCATCTCTGATCATCATCCAATTTGCTTTGCTTTCCAAGAAACATACTTAAGACAACACAATAAAGTCAAAATTCGTGGCTATACCTGTTTCAGGAAAGACTTTACACAGTCTGGCAGAGCTACAAGTGGGGTCGCTCTTCTGATTTCTGATAATGTACCACACTTCAATATACCTTTAAATACGAACATTCAAGCTGTTGCCATTCAGTTACACTGTCATCTATTAATGACCATTTGCACTCTCTATCTTCCACCAAATGCATCCATAAACCAGCATGACCTCAATAGCCTTATTTCTCAACTTCCAACTCCCTTCTTAATACTAGGAGATTTCAATGGACATAATTCACTATGGGGAAGCCCTAATAATAAAAATATTATTACTGACAACTCCTTGTGTATCTTAAATAACGGGGACAATACTTACTTTCACGAGCCTGCTAGGACTTTCCATGCAATTGACCTTGCCATCTGCTCTCCCAATCTATATCCATATTTTAATTTTTTTGTCAGTAACAATCTACATAGTAGTGACCACTTTCCTTTATTTTTATCCTTTTTATAATTTTAACGACCATCATCCTAGTAATCCACGTTTTATTTATGACAGGGCCGACTGGACCTCCTTTACTATTAAAGCTACTATTACACAATCAATGATTGAGGGTGATATTGACAAAGCAGTTGCTGATGTCACTAACTGCATCATCAACTCTGCTAACATCTCGATTCCAAAATCATCTGGTCGTCTTGCTAAATACCCAAAGACTTGGTTGAATGAAGAATGCAACATTGCAAAGAGAAAGCAACAAAAAGCATTGTGCATTTTTAGGCGTTACCCAACAACTGCAAATTACATTGCATTCAAACAAGCAAAGGCCAGATCTCGAATGCCCCATTATATTCCGAATCCACTACGCTGCTTCAACTGCCAACGCTTTGGACACTCGAAAACTGCATGTCGTGGTAAACTCACATGTGCTCGATGCGGTGCAGTGGGCCATGACAATCAAAACTGTGAAGCTCCAGTCTCTTGCGTTAACTGCAAAAAGGATCACCCATCCTACTCGAAAACTTGTGAAAAATGGAAGTTTGAAAAAGAAGTACAAACTGTCAAAACAAAAGAAAATATATCATACACTGAAGCTAGAAAAATCATAGAATCTAGAACCCCTACCGTTGGAAAATCTTATGCTGCTGCTGCTACTTCCATTAAAAAAACTTATAAAACTATAGCTACCCAAACAGAATGCCAAAATGTTACCTGCCCTCCAAGTCAAACCATACAAATCTGTTCTTCAAAACCACAAACAACACCTAGTCAGACTTCCACCTCCACACAATCCTCACTATCTAAACCATCTACATCCAATAAATCCCCGCAAATAGCAAAAAGTATATTGTCTGAAAGGAGACAGACTTCTGGCTCTCTAAAACATTCAAACTCACCTTCCCGCTATAATATTAAAAAGAAGAAAATTTTAAAATTACCTGCAACTAATACAAATAAAACATCTAAAATTACGCCTATCAAACACGCTGACGTAATCAGTCTCCATCCCTCTGATGCGGAAGATAATATGTCTACTGTATCAGAAGATAACGACGTGGATGTTCTCATCTAAAAAAACAAAAAATCATGACTAATTTCATTTCTTGGAATTGCCGAGGTTTTATAAATAAACGAGATGAAATCAGAGAAATAATTTCTGATCATCGACCAATTTGTTTTGCATTTCAAGAGACATATTTAAGACAACATGATAATATAAAAATTCGTGGCTATACCTGTTTAAGAAGAGATTTTACCCACTCTGGCAGAGCTACAGGTGGTGTAGCTCTTCTTATTTCTAATAATACTCCTCACACCAATATTTCTTTAAATACTGATATCCAAGCTGTAGCAGTTCAGATTCATATCCACATGCTTGTCACCATCTGCACGATCTATTTACCACCAAATATGTCACTCCACCATCGTCATCTTAATAACCTTATTTTGCAGCTACCGACCCCTTATATAATTCTTGGGGATTTAAATGGCCACAGTCCACTCTGGGGTAGTCCTGACATTAATCCTCGTGGTCAAATTATTGAAGACTTTATCACAGACAATAACTTATGTATTCTAAATAATGGGGATAATACATATTTCCATGAACCTTCCAGAACTTTTCATGCAATAGACATGGCCATCTGCTCTCCAACTCTGTATCCATATTTTAATTTCTTTGTTAGTAACGACCTTCATAATAGTGACCATTTTCCTTTATTTTTATCTTTTTATGATTTTAATGATCATTATCCTATAAATCCACATTACATTTATGACAAGGCCAACTGGGCTACTTTCACTATAAATGCAACTATCACATACGATATGACTGAGGGTGATATCAACAGAGCAATCACTGATGTCACGAAGTGTATTATAAATGCAGCTGATATTACTATTCCAAAATCCTCTGGACGTCTCAGTAAACATTCAAAGCCATGGTGGAATGATGAATGCAATAATGCAAAAAGACAGCAACAAAAAGCTTGGGGAATTTTTAGGAGGTACCCGACTACTGCTAATTATATCGCATTCAAAAAAGCAAGGGCAGCCGCACGAAGAATCCGCAGAATCTCCCAAAAAAATTCCTGGATTAAATATGTGTGCAGCATTACCTCCAATGTAAGCAGTAAACAGCTTTGGCGTCGTGTCAAGAAAGCAATGGGAATATATTCTAATCAAAGTATTTCGTTTTTAAAATATAATGGCCAAACTATAACTTCTACTAAAAATATTGCAAACACCATTGGTTAAACTTTATCTCACATCTCCAGTTCTAATTCATATTCCGAACCTTTTTTGTCTCATAAACATAATTCTGAACGATCATCAATCAACTTTCACTCCCGCTCTTCACCAGACTACAATAGACCTTTTATAGAAAATGAATTAAAAAATAGTTTGAAACATTGCCATAACTCAGCTCCCAGGCCCGATGGTGTTACCTACATTATGATTAAACATTTATCAAAACAGTCTCTTAAAAATCTCCATCTTTACAATAGGATCTGGACTGAAAATATTTTCCCTGTTGCTTGGCACGATGCTATTGTTATTCCTTTCCCTAAGCCAGGTAAAGATGCTTCTGACTCCAAAAATTATAGGCCCATTGCCCTCACAAGCTGTCTCTGTAAGCTGCTAGAAAAGATGGTAAATACTAGGCTTGTTTACATTTTAGAAAAAAATAATTTGATATCTCCATGGCAAAGTGGTTTCCGACGAGGCCGTTCTACGGTTGACAATATTTTATTATTAGAGACAAATATCCGCAAAGCTAATGTGAGACGTAACCATTTGGTGACAGTTTTTTTTGACATGGAAAAAGCTTATGACAAGACTTGGCGCTATGGCATTTTAAATGATTTATATAATTTGGACTTCCGTGGAAATCTTCCTATTTTTATTGAAAACTTTTTAAAAATCAGACGCTTTCAAATTCGCATTGGATCAGTTTATTCAGATTTTTATTTCCAAGAGGAAGGTGTGCCTCAAGGCAGTGTCTTGAGTGTTACTCTTTTTTCTTTAAAAATTAACGATATTCTAAAACAACTGCCTCAAAGTGTCTATGGAACTTTATATGTTGACGACCTGCAAATTTCTTGCCAGGGAAATGACATGCGCTTCATAGAACGCCAATTGCAACTTGCTATAAAAAATATCACTAAATGGACAAATAAAAATGGATTTAAATTTTGTACTGACAAAACACAATGTGTGCATTTTTGTCGTAAACGAGGTCTTCATCCTGATCCTGAGATTCTGATGAATAACAGGCCAATTTCCGTTGTTGACACTGCTCGCTTTCTGGGTGTTATTTTTGACAGAAAACTGACTTTTATTCCTCATATTTCATATTTAAGAACTAAATGTGATAAAGCACTAAACATTTTAAAAGTCCTGTCTAACACTTCTTGGGGAGCTGACCGGCCATCGTTACTCAAAATATATCAGGCTACTGTTCGCTCGAAACTTGATTATGCTTGCCAGGTTTATGGATCAGCACCTCAATCTTACCTTAAAAAACTTGACACACCACACCACAGTGCGCTTAGAATTTGCTCAGGAGCGTTCCGCACTAGTCCTGTTTTTAGTTTATATGCTGACTGTGTGGAGCCTTCTCTCACTGACATTAGACAAAGACTTTCACTTGAATTGTACTATCGCATTCTTTCACATCCCAATCATCCACAACAATTGCCTCCAAGTGTCCATGGAAGTTTATATGTAGACGACCTGCAAATTTCTTGCCAGGGAAATGACATGCGTTTCATAGAACGTCAATTACAACTTGCTATAAAAAACATAATTAATTGGACAAATAAAAATGGTTTTAAATTTTCTACTGACAAAACACAATGTGTGCATTTTTGTCGTAAACGAGGTCTTCATCCTGATCCAGAGATTTTAATTAAACAACAGGCCAATCTCAGTTGTTGACACTGCTCGGTTTCTGGGTGTTATTTTCGACAGAAAACTGAACTTTATGCCACATATTTTGCACTTGAGAACTAAATGTGACAGAGCACTTAATATTTTAAAAGTGCTTGCTAACACTTCTTGGGGAGCAGACCGCCCATCTTTACTCAAAATTTACCGTGCTACTATTCGCTCCAAACTTGATTATACATGTCAGGTTTATGGTTCAGCCCCTCACTCTTATATTAAAAAACTTGACACAACACATCATAGTGCACTCAGAATTTGCTCAGGTGCTTTCCGCATGACTCCAGTCCTTAGTTTATATGTTGACTGTGTGGAGCCTTCTCTCACTGATATTAGACAAAGACTTTCGTGTGAATTGTACTTTCGCATCATTTCACATCCTAATCATCCACTTCATTCACTTTTAAATAGTAACGATCATAATCTTTATGTGAATCGCCCATCTTGCATCCCACATTTCGCTCTTAGAATTAAGAGCTTTCTTGCTGGCACCTCTCACATTCATACCAAAATTCGTCCTCGGTCACTTTTAAACATGACGCCTTGGAATTTCCAAGTTATTTCTTGTCTTCATCCATTTAAGGGGTTTGACAAATCTAACACAGATGCTTCCATTTTTCAAGCACTTTTCTCTTCTCATCGTTCTGAGTATAAGGACTATGTCGAGATTTTTACTGACGGCTCCAAGACAACTAATAAAGTCGGTTGTGGTATCATCATTGATAACACTACATTTAGCTATCAACTCCCTAATTCATTTTCCATTTTCTCTGCAGAGTTTTTTGCGGTTGAGGTTGCTCTGAACATTATTTCATCTCATCGGAGGAGGAAATTCATTATCTATACCGACTCGAAGAGTGTTCTTGACTCTCTCTCTTCTAACTCTTGTAACCTATCCTTCATGTCAATTCTCAAAACTTACAACGACCTTCTTAAAAAGGGATTCAACATTTTGTTTTGCTGGGTTCCTGGCCATGTTGGCATTAAAGGAATCGAAGCAGCAGACAAAGCCGCAAGGCAGGCTTCTCTACTTTTAAATTGTCCTGTACCTTACGATGACATGAAGCACACACTTAAAAGCTATTTTAAAAATATTTGGCAAAGGGAGTGGAATAACCAAAAGTATAACAAATTGTAAGAAATAAAACCTGAAATTTCAATCTGGCCAACACTCACCCCTAGAAAATATGATGTCATTATTACTAGACTAAGAATTGGGCATTCAAGACTCACACATAAATACTTATTGCTTGGAGAACAACAACCTGATTGTCCAAAATGTCATTTTAGTGCACTAACCATTCGCCATATTCTCACCGACTGTCCTTGCCTTCGTCATTAGTATCGACATTATTTTAATTCATCTTCACCCAATTTGACAAGCCTTTTAGGTGCAAATTCTCATCATCACGTGACAAATTTTTTGAAAGAGGCTGGTTTTTATTTCGACATTTGATTTTATTCTTTACAATGTTCATCCCATTTTACATCTGATTTTATTGTTTACAAATTCATCCTATTTTACATCTGTTTTTTATTGTATACTGTTTTTATTATTTTTGATTTT
Organism: Salticus scenicus; assembly: GCA_963930645.1. Lineage (NCBI taxonomy): Eukaryota > Metazoa > Arthropoda > Arachnida > Araneae > Salticidae > Salticus > Salticus scenicus. The sequence continues at coordinate 271,567,236 of OZ005658.1, forward strand.
ATCTTGTATGTAGTTTTACTTCTTTTTTCTACTGTGTTTTCTTAATGACTTTCTGGATGGGTAAACCCATCCAGAGGCTCCTTTTTTCTTTTACCTTTTTGTTTGGCGCATCATGTCCTACTTTGGACCTTGCGCCAGAAAAAGTCATTCAACCAACCAACCAACCCAATCATCCACTTCATCCACATTTAAATAGCAACGATCATAACCTTTATGTGAATCGCCCATCATGCATCCCTCATTTTGCTCTTAGAATTAAGAACTTTCTTGCAGGCACCTCTCATATTCATACCAAAGTTCGTCCCCGGTCTCTTTTAAACATGACACCTTGGAATTTCCAAGCTATTTCCTGTCTTCATCCATTTAGTGGTTTTGACAAATGTAACACAGATGCTTCCATTTTTCAAGCGCTTTTCTCATCTCATCGCTCTGAATATAAGGATTATGTGGAGATTTTTACTGACGGCTCCAAGACAAGCAATAAAGTTGGTTGTGGTGTTGTCATTGGTAACACCAGTTTTAGCTATCAACTCCCTAAGTCATTTTCCATCTTCTCCGCAGAGTTTTTTGCTGTTGAGGTTGGTCTTAACATTATTTCATCTCATCACACTAGAAAATTCATTATATATACAGACTCAAAGAGTATTCTTGATTCTCTCTCTTCTAGCTCTTGTAACCTGACTTTCTTTTCAATTTTAAAAACTTAAAACGACCTTTTGAAAAAGGGATTTGACATTTTGTTTTGCTGGGTTCCTGGCCATGTAGGCATTCAAGGCAACGAAGCAGCAGACAAAGCCGCAAGGCAAGCTTCCATACTTTTAAACTGCCCTATTCCTTATGAGGACATTAAGCACACTTTTAAAAGCTATCTTAAAAATATGTGGCAAAGGGAGTGGAATAACCAAAACAATAATAAATTGCAAGAAATAAAACCTGAAATTTCAATCTGGACTACACTCACCCCTAGAAAATACGATGTAACTATTACTCGGCTACGAATTGGGCATTCAAGACTTACTCATAAATACTTATTACTTGGAGAACAACAACCTGTGTGTGCGAAATGTCATTTCAGTGCATTAACCATTCGTCATGTCCTCACCGACTGTCCTTGCCTTCGTCATCTCTATCGACAACATTTTGATTCATTTTCACCCACTCTGACAAGCCTTTTAGGTGTAAATCCTCATTATCATCTGACAAACTTTTTGAAGGAGGCTGGTTTTTACAATGTTCATCCTATTTTACATCTGTTTTATTGTATACACTGACATCTGATTTTAGTTTTTACAGTGTTCATCCTATTTTACATCTGTTTTAGTGTATACACTGACATCTGTTTTTAGTTTTTACAATGTTGATCCTGTTTTACATCTGTTTTATTGTATACACTGTTTTTATTATTTTTGATTTTTATCTTGTTTGTAGTTTTGTTTTTTTTTCTGTGTTTTTTTTTAATAGCTTTCTGGATGGGTAAACCCATCCAGAAGATACTGTCTTTTTACCCGTTTGTTTGGCGCAGCATGTCCTACTCAGGACCTTGCGCCAAAAAAAAGTCATTCAACCAACCAACCAACCAAGCAAAGGCCAGCGCACAGAGAATACGCAGAAAAGCTTAGAAAGATTCCTGGGTTAATTACGTTTCAAGTATTACCAGGTGGGGTAAAATAAATCAGTTAAAAAAAAAAAAAAAAAAAAAATTATACAGACACGACATTATTTCATTATTTAAAACATGAAAATCTGACATTGACAGATTTTAATTTAGTGCCAGAGGCCTACTGCTAAACTTGTTAATATCGACAAATTCTTCTTTAGTTAATTCGTGACGATCTAAATTCCATGATAAAGTTTTCATTAAATCAAACCAATGTGTTTCAGCTGCAGATACTGTAACAAATAACGTTGGAAGTCCAAACTGTCTTATAGCTGCAAAACGTTTTTTCTCTTTTTCCCAATGAGGGGGAGGTGTGCCTTGGGGGGGGGACTCATGTCAAAGGTGTGCCTTGTGGGGGGGGGGGACTCATGACAACGTTGTACCTTGGGGGGGACGCATGTCAAAGTTGTGGCTTGGGGGGACTTCATTCAATAAATCCCCATTCAATAAACCGACTGAAATAGGCCCTTAGCACTATTAAGAGTGACGTATAAAAATTCAACAACGCTGGGCCTTGGGGGGGACTCATGTCAAAGTTGTACCTTGGGGGGGGGGGGACTCATGTCCAAGTTGGGCCTGGGGGGGGGGACTAATGTAAAAGTTGGCCCTTGGGGGGACTTCATTCAATAAATCCCCATTCAATAAACCGACTGAAATAGGCCTCTAGCACTAATTAAGAGTGTATTATAAAAATTCGACAACTGTACCGACTGAAATAGGCCTCTAGCACAAAAAAAAAAAAAAAAATTAAAAAAACACCCAAACATTTTTTAAATTCCAATTTTGCTGGGTTTACATATTATTTATATTAGTCTTCATTTTGTATGCAAAATTAACTGTAACTGAAACTTTTTAGTTACAGCCAGTAATTATTTGTGTGTTTCATATTAGTAACTTAAATGTGTTGCTAAGAAAAACTTTGGTTTTGAACTAATTCAAAAGCAAATTTTACAGTATTTTCTTATATTCCAAAAAGCACACTTTTAAGATGAATATCCTTAACTTTTGTGAGAAAAAAAATAAAATATTAATTTTTTGAAGTGAAAAAACACATATGGGGTAAAATAGGTCAGGTGTTGAATCATGTTATCCTTAGCAAACATAAAGTAACTAATTACATTTTCTTGTGTTTTAAATAACTTCATATGTATTCTTTTAATATATTACTTTAAAATTAAGCTATATATTGTTCTAGAGCTATTTCATATACATAGATATAAAATAATTTAATGTTAAGACAATACACATTAAAGTTGCATCAAAACATTCAGTTTGTAGGTGTAATTCAAAAAGTTGTTTCATTTAAGAAGAGTGCCAATTTTTCATACAAAGGGCAGGCGGGACACAACATTCTCGTGAAACTCTGCAGTTTAGCATCAACTTCAAATGCAAGAGGGAATGAATCTAGATCATCAATCACCAATTTGACAAATTACTTCTAGTGCGACTTCAACATTCATGGAACAGGTTGGTTGGTTGACTTTTATTGGCACAAAATCTGCAGTGGGACATGCTGCGCCAAACAATTAAATAAAAAAAACAAGAAGCAGCTTCTGGATTGGTGAACCCATCCAGATTGTCTAAAGAACAGATAGAAAACTGAAAAAAGAACAGCTAAAAGGTAAAATCAAAAAACATAAAATACAGTGTAGATAATAAAAGCAGATGTAAAATATAATGAAAGTGTAGATAATAAAAGCAGATGTAAAATATAATGAAAGTGTAGATAATAAAAGCAGATGTAAAATGTAATGAAAGTGTAGATAATAAAAACAGATGTAAAATGTAAAAAAGAGTGTAAATACTAAAATTAGATGTCGTAATAAAACCCAGCATCTTTTAAAAAACTTGTCAGTTGATGATGAGGAGAAATACCTAAAAGGCTCGTCATGTTTGGTGAGGATGAATTAAAGTGATGTCTGTAAAGATGACGAAGACAAGGGCAGTTGGTGAAGAAATGGCCAGCACACAGAAATGACACTTCGGACAATCAGGTTCCTCTTCCCCAAGTAGTAAATATTTATGTGTAATCCATGAATGCCCAATTCTAAGACGAGTAATTATGACATATTTTCTAGTGATAAGGGTAGGCCAGATAGCAATTTGAGGTTTTATTTCTTGTAATTTATTATTATATTGATTATCCCACTCCCGTTGCCAAATAGTTTTAAAAGTGCTTCTAAGTGTGTGCTTAATGTCATCGTAGGGTACAGGACAATTTAGGACAATAGAAGCCTGCCTTCCAAAATGTGGGATGCATGATGGACGATTTAAAAAGAGACTGTCATTATTACTATGGATATGAGGATGATTAGGATGTGATAGAATTCGATAGTACAGTTGCAAAGATAACTGTTGTCTAATATTAGTGAGGGATGGCTCTACACAGTCTGCATATAAACTGAGAATTGGAGAAGTTCGAAAAGCCCCTGAGCAAATCCTAAGAACACTGTAATGCACAGTGTCAATCTTTTTCAGATAAGAAAAAGGAGCTGACCCATAAATTTCACAGGCGTAATCTAAATTTGAGCGAATAACAGAACGGTAAATTTTAAGTAAGGAATTGCGATCTGTACCCCAAGATGTGTTCGAGAGTACTTTTAAAATGTTTAAAGTTTTGTCACATTTCGTCCCTAAATATGATATATGTGGCTTAAAATTAAGTTTTTTGTCAAAAATTACACCCAAAAAGCGGGCAGAGTCAACAACCAAAATAGGTCTGTCATTTATAAAAATCTGTGGATCAGGATGGAGACCCTGTTTGCGACGAAAGTGCACACACTGTGTTTTGTCGATAGAAACAGTAAAACCATTTTTATTAGTCCATTTTATGATGTTTTTTACAGCAAATTGTAGTTGGCGTTGAATGAAGCGCATGTCATTTCCCTGGCAAGAGATTTGCAGGTCGTCAACATAAAGACTACCATGGACACTTTGTGGTAGTTGTTCTAGGATATTAGTGATTTTTAAAGAGAAGAGTCTGACACTCAGGACCACTGCCTTGAGGTACACCTTCCTCCTGAAAGTAAAAATTTGGAAAAACTGAACCAATACGAACTTGGAAGGGTCTGACTCTCAAAAAATTCTCAATAAAAATAGGAAGATTCCCCCGAAAGTTCAAATTAAAAAGGTCTTTTAAAATGCCATGGCGCCAAGTCTTGTCATAAGCCTTTTCCATATCGAAAAAAATTGACACCAAATGGTTACGTCTTGCAATTGCTTTCTGAATATTTTTCTCCAATTATAAAATATTGTCAACCGTAGAACGGCCCCGTCGGAAACCACTTTGCCAAGGGGAAATTAAATTATGCTTTTCAAAATTATAAACCAGTCTAGTATTTACCATTTTCTCAAGCAATTTACATCACAGAGTAAATATAGTAAGTAGAGAACGCACCCCTATTGTGTTGTCCGAATGAAAGTGTCTCGAAGATGAAACATGTGAGTTTAGGCATTTGGCGATGAAGGGGTTGCTTCTAACGCCAGTTCCATTGCTTTATCACAGTTATTGGCGTGAGTGTAATACTCCTATGCGGCAAACGGATGAAAAGAGAGAGAGAGAAAAAAAAAGTATACGTAATAGAACATTTACTGATACTGATATGTTCAACATAATTATAATTACTATTATTTTATGTAATTATCACTCGTTATATTATTATTTAAATATGTTTGCCTTTATTTATTTATTTATATTTTAATATAGTTTATCAATAAACAAATAACATCAAACAAACGTTGCCGCTTTGTTTGCAACACTCGTCCCTACTTCGTTCACCTGACGAAGGGTTGTGCTTTTTTTTTTTATTAACCTGAAACAATTGTTGCCAGTTTGTTCCAATTTATAGTATTTTTTTTTTTAAGTTTCGTACTTTTTAATTTAAAACGCTAGTTCTGTGGTGTTTCTTAATAACTCTAACTATGAACTTTCTATTTTAAAAACTTTGTAACTTATTCAAAATTTAAATTTTTATTATTTTGTTCTAAACTTTTATTTTTGAAAAAAAAAAAAGTTTCACACAAACAAGCATTATTGTTTTCTTATAGTATAAATACAGAAATTAAAGATAACAAATCTATGATGGGAAATAGTGAAGAAGTATAATTAGGTAAATTAATTTAAATACTCAATCTTTTTAAATATCAGTGATGGGAAAATATGTCTTGTAAACCTTAATTGCTAAAAAATTTTATTAAATGAGTAAATAAAATAGCTTAAATAAATTCAATTATGTTCTTTTTTCTCCCCCCCCCTTTTTTTTTTAAAAAAGTAATTTAATAGATGTTATATAACTTCAACGAACGTATTTCTTTTAACATATTGTTGCATACTTGAGGGTTCGTGAGTTGTCTGAGAATGAAAGGCCAAACGTACAAAAATTCAGTAATTTCTTCACAGAAAGTTCCAGAAAAATACAGGTCTATAAACCAAGTATCAGCTTCAATTCAAACAGTAAACACAGCTTAAACAACAGCTGTCAATAGCAAATCCACAGTACAAACTGTATAGCAATAACACTTGAAGCAAGTCTCTCTCAAAGAGGCTTAAAAGCAATGCAAGCACTAGCGAAGCTGGCTGAGATCTGAACTTGGCGAGGAAGCGCTCCTTATATGCTGTTCCATGGAACCCAGATTTTTCGAGAAAACTCTAGAAAGTGGTCAACCAATCAACTTACAGCTTCCATATTTGGTATATCCCATATAAGGATTTTCTCGCCAAGGTTGCCAAAAAATTCGCCAAGGTGGGAAAATGTCGCCAAATTTGGCACCAAATCCATTACCTGCATTACTGGGGCTTTTTAATGCATTTTTATGGGAAAATAAGGCTATTTCAACGCTAAAACGACTAGAAATGCACAAAATTAGCACTTTATCAACTTACTAAGCCTCTTTGAAAGAATTTATACAAAAATAAACACAATTATTTACAATTTCGTAACACTGCCCCCTCCCAAGGACTGCACGTCCCGGTCAGTGCAACCCTTGGTCAAGAGGCGAAACTAAACAAATTTACACAATCTAAAATACAAGCATGGGTGAAAGTTTTCAGTCTATTGACTGAATTCAGTCTTTTTTTGTGTGTTATAATACAGATAGGCCAATTTTATGGAATTAATCTTTGTTAGGGGCAAATAAAGGTCCCAATTTTTTTTCTGAATCAGCCTTTATTAATGTTAATTCAATTACATTAATAAATAATTTTGCTAAGTTTTCATACTTATACTTATTAATGTAACCTTTGGAAATGTATGTTTTGAATATCTACATACATTATGTATGAGTTTATTATATTTTACCCAATATTACAAAGAAAAATATGTACTTCAGTCCAGTGAAAATTTTTTACTTTCACCCATGAATACAAGAACTAAGTTGCACATAAAGATAACATAGAAATATAAATTAAGTGGGAAATATTTACAAAATTCACAATTATGTACAAATATTTAGATACAAATATTTACAGTGCGCATGTGCAAATTTTACCAGTATTTACATTTTAAATTTTAATTTTACCGTTACTTGTGGTACTTGGCTAGCCTATTATAGTGCACCACCTTCGGTTTTGACGAAGGTGTTTTAGTGATCCGCGCCACTACATCATTCAGCCTTTTTAAGACTGTGTATGGTCCATCCCAGTTGCACTGTAACTTGGAAGAGTGTCCTTTGCGTCGAACAGGATTCCACAACCAGACCTTCTCTCCTTCCTGGAACTCATGTTGTGTAGCCTTTAGATCGTACCTTGTCTTCATTTTCTCCGTCGCCATGTTAATCCGCTCCCGAGCAAAGTTGTGTACGTCCTCAAATCGTGCCTGGAGATCTTGGATGTACTCCTCAGGCGATGAAGGCGCATCGGGTGGACAACCAAACAGGAGATCACATGGGAGACGAAGTTCACGTCCAAAAAGCATCTGGGCTGGAGTATAGCCGGTGGTTTCATGGACAGCACTTCGATAAGCCAGCAGGAACAATGGCAACTTCAAGTCCCAATCTTGCTGGTTCCTTGATACTAGAAGAGAGAGGTTATTCAGGATGGTACGATTGAACTTCTCGACCATGCCGTCCGACTGGGGATGTAAGGGTGTGGTCCGGGTTTTGTCTATGCCGAGTAGTTGACACAGTCCATTGAAAACATCAGAGGTAAAGTTCCTACCTTGGTCGGTATGAAGTTGTAGGGGCGTGCCGTACCTTGACACCCATTGCTGCACTAGGACCTCTGCGACCGTGCATGCCTCTTGATTGGGAATGGGATATGCCTCAGGCCACTTGGTGAAATAGTCCATCACGACGAGGATGTATTTATTTCCACTGGAGGTCCATGGCAAAGGACCCAAGATGTCGAGTGCAATCCGTTCAAATGGTGCTCCCACGTTATACCGTTGCAGTCTTCCTCGACTTCGTTTCTGCGGGCCTTTACGTGCCGCACAAGCATCACAGGATTTACACCATTTCTCCACATCCTCTTTTGCCTTGCACCAGTAGAAGCGTTCCTGAACTTTCTGCAGAGTCTTCATTACTCCAAAATGGCCTCCGGTAGAGCTACTATGCAGTTGTTCTAAAACAGCTGGAATTTTTGATCTTGGTAATAAAATCTGCCATCTGAAGCTTTTCCCATCATCAGATTCCCACTTTCTGTATAATACGCCGTTTCTGATATGAAGAGAGTCCCAAAGTGCCCAATAACTTTTCGTAATGGGACTAAATCTGGAAATGTCCTGCCAGATAGGTCTGTTGCTGGTCGTCTCCTTCAGCTGTAATATTGGCTTTATGTCAGGATCCTCCAACTGGGCTTTTCTAAGTTCTTCGTCACTCCATAGATCGGGATCTTGATCTGATGGTGTTGAGACAGTAACTTGGCAGGCAACCGGATTTATCGGCAGGTATTTCTGTTCGGCTCTAGAGCAGTACTTGCAGCTTTCCGAGCAGGGCTTCCGTGACAAGGCATCTGCATTACCATGTAGAGTCCCTTTACGATGACGTATATCGAAGTCATATTCCTGCAGGCGTTGTATCCACCTGGCAATCTGTCCTTCCGGGTTCTTGAACTGGAGCAACCACGTTAAAGATGCATGGTCAGTCTGGAGCAGAAATCTTCTGCCATAGAGGTAATGATGGAAATGTTCTATGGCTTTTACGATGGCGAGTAGCTCTTTCCTGGTGGTACAGTAATTTCGCTCCAGTTTAGACAGGCATTTACTCCAATAGGCAATGACATGTTCTTGACCATCAATTTCCTGCGACAGAACAGCACCGACACTCTCATGGCTGGCATCTGTATCAAGTATGAACTGTCTGTCGGGCTGTGGATATGTCAAGATAGGCGATGATGTTAAGGCCTCTTTAAGTCGCTTGAACTCTTTTTCACATTCATCCGTCCACAGGAACTTCTGTTTGGCTTCCGTCAGCTTGTGCAGTGGTCTGGCAATATTTGAGAAACCCTTGACAAACTTCCTGTAGTAAGTGCATAACCCCAGGAAACTTCGTAGTTGGTGTACATTTTCAGGGGGACTCCAGTTCTCGACTGCAGAGATCTTCTCAGGATCAGTTCTCACACCTTCGGCAGAGATGATATGACCGAGGTAGCTCACTTCACGACGGAACAAGTTACACTTGCCTGGATTCAATTTGAGGTTAGCCATTGTGAGTTTCTCCAGCACCTTTCGGATGTTTCGTAGATGGTCTTCAAAAGTGCACCCCACAATGATAATATCATCCAAATACACCAGACAGGCTTCATAGGAAAGTCCTTTTAGCACTGTCTCCATCAGGCGTTCGAAGGTGGCAGGTGCATTACATAATCCGAACGGCATAACTTTAAATTGCCACAGTCCTTGTCCCGTGGTGAATGCAGTCTTCTCATGATCATCAGGATGTAATTCTACTTGCCAGTAACCGCTCTTCAGATCCAAAGTCGAGAACCATTTATTGCCAGCAAGTGTGTCTAATGTGTCGTCAATTCTGGGAAGAGGGTAACTGTCTTTCTTCGTGATGTCATTCAAACGACGATAATCCACACAAAATCTTGTTGAACCATCCTTTTTCCGCACCAGTACTATGGGAGAGGCCCAAGGACTCGTTGATGGCTCGATGACATCATTGTGCTGCATTTCACTTAGAAGTTCAGTGACCTCTTCCTGTTTAGCAAAGGGAAGTCTTCTTGGATGTTGTTTGATTGGAGGATGATTTTCTGTATCAATTCTGTGCTGGGTGATGTTCGTTCTCCCGACGTCTTCAGGTGTTCGAGAAAAAGGTCTTTAAATTCTTGGAGTAGCTTCTCCGCAGCACATCTCTGTTCTTTTCCTAACTCTGCATTCTTGAGTAATTCCGTTATTAATTGTTCAGAAGACTTGGATTCAGTTGATTGCGTGGGGCGGTTGATGCATGTTACAGGAGTGCAGGCTGCTAACACCTCATCCTTCTTCACTGTTCGGACCTTATCGCTGATGTTTGCGACTCTCACAGGAATAGTACTCTTTGAGAGATCAACTAGAGATGAAGCTACCAGAACTCCTCTTGGGCTATTGTCTGTATTCGGGTATTCAATCAGTCCATAGCGGAAGTATTGCTTTGTAGGTGGTGTTCCTGAAACTATTGTCTCTGTGTGTGGAGGGATGGAAATTTCAGACTTGGCTGTAATCTGGCAAATTGTCTGAATGTCTTGATTTTCAGTGTTGAACACAGCGATGTCTTCCGAACTCGAATGCAGTTCATTATTCTTGAAGTCCAATTGAAAGTTAAATTTTCTCAGGAAATCAATTCCAATGATTAAAGGATCTCTTATATCAGCCACATATGCCATATGATGGTAACTGGCATTCCCAAAAGTGATGGCAAAGTTCATTTTTCCATATATTTTGATTTCGTCTCCGGTCACAGCCTGGAGTTTAACACAGGGCGGCATCCAGATGATCTTCTCTTTTAGTTCTTGAGCCAAATTCGTTCTAATGATGGTCACGTTGGCTCCTGTGTCCAGAATCATCCGGCAGGTGGCGTTGTTGACTTGGCCATAGACGTGAAGTCCATTATCGCCGCCACTCATCGATGAAACATGAAATACTGTAAATTGGGGCTCTTTATAGTTGGTCTATAGTTGGTCGTACGGGGCAGTTCCTCTTCACATGACCATCCCCTCCACAGCCTCAGCACTTTATCTTCCGATCCTTTATTTCTATGTTATTTTCCAGGTTGCACAATCTCTTTAAGATCTCTGCGAAACTTCTCTTCATTTCATTCTCATCAGCAGGCGTATCATTTAATGAGACTGCTCTTATGGTATGGCGGTCTTTACGGGAGGCTTGTTGGGCTGCCTCTATCCTAAGGGCATAGCCTAAAGCTGATTCTACGTCTCTGATGTTGGAGAGTCTCAGCGTTTTTTGATTTTCGATCCCGAACAGCATCTATAAAGTACTGAAGAGCTAATTCGTTTCGAGTGTCAGCTTGGCAGTCTGAGAATGCTAGGTGTGACAATCTCTGAATGTCCGCTGCCAGCTCTTGCAAACTTTCGCCCGTTTTCTGGTAGTGGGATTTTAGCTGGAGGCGACTATAGTCCTTAGAACACTTCTCTCCAAACCGTAGCTCCAGTGCTCTAGTCAAGGCCTCGAAGTTGTTCCTTTCTTATTTAGAAACATTTCTCAGTATCTCGGCTGCATCTCCCCGTAATGCTGCTGCTAAGTGGACCGACTTGGCGGTAGAGTCCCAGCCGTTAGCTTCAGCTACGATGGAAAACTGCGTCTTATATATATGCCAGGAGGAACTGCCGTCGTAGGTAGATAGCTTAATAAATTCGTGATTCTGGCTTCTTCTCTCTTTCTTTTCAGTTTCCTGGGGCTTGGATTCTAACTTTTCTTCGAGATTCCGAATCTTGCTCTGCAGTTCATTCCCTATTTCCTCTCCGCTCCACTCTTCTCTCAAGATCTTCCTCCATTCTCTTCAGTTTACCTTCTATCTCTGAAAACCTTCCTTTCAGTTCCTGATCAAAATTTTCTTTAACTTTCTCCTCGAAACTCCGTTCTATTTTCGTAACACTCTCTTCAACCTTCATAACACTTTCTTCTATCTTCATGGTTTTCTCTTCAAAACTTTCTATTTCCAAAACTTTCTCTTCTATTCCATCCATTCTATTTTTCATCACCGTTAATTTACCCTCGATTGATTCTTTCACCGTTGAAAGCTCTCTCTTCATCTCATCTTGGTTGGATTTAATTTCTTCCTGAACTTCACCTATAGTGTCTTTCAACTCTCTTTGCGATGTTTCCATTTTCTCTTGTGCTACCTTCATTTCTTCAGTCAAACCGTCTTTCAACTCTCTTTGCGATGTTTCCATTTTCACTTGTGCTACCTTCATTTCTTTCATCTCTTGACTCAGGCTAACTTTCATTTCATTCATCTGGGTAGCTAAGCTTTCTAGAAGTTTTTTCATCTCTTGTTCCATAGCCCTAGTTATCACCATTCACAGACAAAACCCCGCTCCTGACACCAGAAATGTTGCGTACTTGAGGGTTCGTGAGTTGTCTGAGAATGAAAGGCCAAACGTACAAAAATTCAGTAATTTCTTCACAGAAAGTTCCAGAAAAATACAGGTCTATAAACCAAGTATCAGCTTCAATTCAAACAGTAAACACAGCTTAAACAACAGCTGTCAATAGCAAATCCACAGTACAAACTGTATAGCAATAGCACTTGAAGCAAGTCTCTCTCAAAGAGGCTTAAAAGCAATGCAAGCACTAGCGAAGTACAGTAATAACATTTCTAAATTAATTTTAGCAATACAAATTTAGTACGCACACATACAGTCACCTGTAAAAAGAATTTGGTGCCAGGACCCTCGTCAAATTTTTTAAAGTCACTTGTGTTGCGCAATAGCAAACAGCGGGGTTATTATCCTATGAAAACAGTGTTGTAAATAAGTAACAAAAATAATCATACGAAAAATTAAACTCCATATGACCTACGTAAAATACATTATAATATAAATATATTTTTTGATGTCCCCAGTTTATAATAATAATAATAATATTTTTTTATTAATATCTTAAAATCAATGCTTAAATAAACTCCTATGTAAAATACATTATAATATAAATATATTTTTTGATGTCCCATAAAATCCCCAGTTTATAATAATATTTTTTTTATTAATATCTTAAAATAAATGCTTAAATAAACTCCTATGTAAAATACATTATAATATAAATGATAAATAAAAAGTTGATCTCAAATAAAATCCCCAGTGAAGATATAATAATAATGATAAATCAATAATTTTTTATTAATATCTGAATAAAAAGTTGTCTCATAATAATCCACTCGCTCCCATTGGTTCCTCCCGACACGCGGAGGCAGGGCCTCGCGAAAGTCTAGAGCGGCTTTCCGTTTACCGAGTCAGTCGAGATGGAGTGCTCCATTTGTTACGAGTCTCTCTCTTCCTGGAATGGGTTCACCCTTCGCTGCGGACACATGTTTGACACGACGTGTGTTCGGCGCCTGCTACATCATGCGCCGAGCTATTCGGAAGCCCAATGCCCCCTCTGCCGCTTCACATTCTACTACCAGGGACTGGAGGGGCAGTTGGACATTCCTGAACAGATACAGTTGTCGTCGGACACCTCCCGCTCCAGCAGTCCGGATTTGCCGAGCGTGGAGGAACTGCTGCGCTCCAGCGAAGGGTCTGCCGCTCCCTCTGCCGCTTCCTCTGCTGTTTCCACCGCCTCTTCCTCTGCCGGCCCCCAGTTTATTTCTCTACGGGAACTTCGGCTTACTCGCTTTCAACCAGAATTTTGGAACTGTTTGAGAGCCGCGGCCGCCCTCTCATCCGCTGCCACCTCCTCTGTTCCCTCATCAGCCACCGTCACATCAGCCTCTGCAACCGCCACCTCCTCTGGTCCCTCATCAGCCACCGTCACATCAGCCTCTGCAACCGCCACCTCCTCTGGTCCCTCATCAGCCTCTGCAACCGCCTCCTCATCAGCCGCTGCCGTCGCCAGCTCCTCGGTCCCCGCAGCCATTTCACCTGGTCCTTCCTCTGTGGCCGCCTCACCGGTCCCCGGCCCCTCCAGGAGAAGAAGAGGAAGAAAATCCGTAAGTTCCTTAAAATTTCCATTAGTTAAAAAATTATCTTTAAAAATTAAAAAAAAATTACGTAAATCATTTAGAAAATTTAATCAGTCGGCCAAAAATATGAAAGAACTTAAAAATTTAAACTACTCCATAGATTTGAATTTTAAATTAAACTGATTACATACCCAGTATTTACAAATAAAAAAAGAACACACACGCTTTATGAGAGAAATAATGAAAGCCCTCCCCTCTTCTTCTTCTTCTTCTTCTCCTGTTGTATAAAAAATGTTGTATATAAAAAATGTAAATAATTGTATATAAATAAAAATGTTTTATTGTTATTACAGTTTGTTTGTTTTTTTTAAAGTTGTTTGTTTTTTTAAAGTAAAAAAATGGGACTGGACAAGGTATTGTGGGGGTTAACCCACAATACCTTGTCCAGTCCCATTTTTTTTACATTCAATTACTTACCAATATTGGATATTCAAAAAAAAAACATTCCTTAAAGTTTATCGGGATTATGATATAATCAAGAGTGAATTAAATTAAGACAACTAATATATAAATGTTACTGAATCTTAGGGTGATTTGTGTTACACTTTTATTTTATTTTATATATGTCACTTAGTATCGAATAGCTATATAATAATAATAATAATAATAATAATAATAATATATATATATATTTTTATATATATATATATAAATTATATATATCTATATCTATATATATATATATATATAATATAAATAATTTCAAAACTTTTGTGAGCAAAATGAAATGGTAATATTTTCAATATGGTATCAGAAAATGAAAACAATTGCTCCTCACAGAAATTATACTCACCTTTAATCCAACAAAATATAAATGATGTGATACCACCATTTTGGATTCTCAGTATATAATCGATAGAATTCAAATAAAATGTTAATGGTATCAGAAAATGAAAACAATTACTTCAAATCTTAAAAGGAAAGAGTCGGTGACTGAGAGAGAACAAAAAAATCTTTCACCGACTCGCCGAAGCTGACAAACCATTCAACATTTTTTTTTTCAATTTCAAATTTTTTTTGAATGTGTTGGTCAACCTTGAAAGCTTTGGTGAGTTGATAAAAAAATTTTCTTTCGCTAGGTCTCCGAATAATTTTTTTTGAAATTGAAAAAAATTTTTTTTGAATACTTTGTCATGATCTTGAAAGCTTCGGCGAGTCGGTCATGACAACGCATTCAAAATTTTTTTTTTTCCAATTTCAAAAAAATTTTATCCAGGCAAGATATCACCGACTCGCCAAAGCTTTCAAGATTGACCACAACGCATTCAAAATTTTTTTTTTCAATTTCAAAAAAATTTTATCCAGGCAAGAGATCACCGACTCGCCAAAGCTTTCAAGATTGACCACAATGCATTCCGACTCACCAAAGCTTTCAAGATTGACCACAAGGCATTCAAAACAATTTTTTTTTCCAATTTCAAAACAATTTTATCCGGAGATCTAGCAAGAGAAAAGTTTTTCACCGACTCGCCAAAGCTTAAAAAAAAAAAAAAAAAAATTTTTTTTTTTTTTTTTTTTTTTTTTTTTAAGCTTTGGCGAATAGTTTTTTTTTAAGTTTTTTTTTTAAGTTTTTTTTAAAGCTTTTTTTAAGCTTTGGAACACGGTGGTTTCTAAACCTTTCACCTATTTCACCAATATACTGGTTTTGGTGAATTAACACACCTGCATCTGTATATTCAAATTCTACGCCTAATAATTTGCGAGTGATACCTAAAACCTTCAAATCAAATTTAGATTCCAAAAGTTTTAAAATGGTTTTAGTTTGTGACTGTGTTCTAGCAAAAATGACGATATCATCCACGTACACCAACAGAACTGAAAATCAAGATATGAATATGCGCAATTACAATTTTCAAATTTATTAAAACCAAGTTCCAACAACACTTTAATTCATAAAACCATAATCTGCCAGATTGGTGTAACCCGTACAATGCTCTGTCTAATCTACAAACCCAACTCTCTTTGCCTTTTTCAGCAAACCCAGTTGGTTGTTTCATATAAATTTCATCCTTTAACGGGGCATATAAATATGCACATTTTACGTCGCATTGTACGTTAACCCAGTCACAACATGAAACTAATAGGGCAAAGAAGAACCTGACTACTGAAAAATTGATAACCGGCGAAAAAGTTTCGTCGTAAGACTCACCCTGTACCTGGCTGAAACCTTGCGCAACCAATCTTGCTTTGTACCTTACTATGGCACCAGACTCATCGCGCTTAACTGTATAAACCCAGCGGTTTCCTAACACAGACTTGTTTTCAGGGAGCTTTACTAAATGCCAAACTTTTCTTGCAGCCATACATTCTAACTCTTCCAGCATAGCCCCATGCCATTTATCCGCCTGGGCAGATTTCAGGGCTTGTTTATACGTTCTAGGGACCACCACCTCTAGTCAACTTAAGGTGCTGGACGCAGAAGGTATAACGTCAGAATTAACTACACCAGAAAAAGTATTAAATTTTGAAAAATCAAAGTTGGCAGGGTTGTAATTAATACCATTAGCTAAACAAAACTTTTCAATATCTTTTGGAGATCTTTGAGGGAGCCTCTTACCCTCTCCATCAGGATAATAGTAGATGTCAATTTTATCTCCTTTAGGCCTGGGAACAACTTTCCTGTACCAGATTGGATTAGATATCCAGCTCGGGGATGACAAAACTTGAGAAGGTGTAGAACTTGTATGAGGAATGGCTGGGACGACATCCTCAGTCTCATTGGGCACGACACCAGAAGTGCCAGGCTCCGGATCAGGAAGATGAAACTGATCAACGGGCCGTGGCTGATCCTCTGGGACATACACCAATTCGAAGGAGGAGTCGCCCATCACCGCTCCACTGCTCGGAAAGTTTCTACTCTCAACGAACGAAACATTAATGGTTTCAACAACCTTCTTATCATCATCTAACCAAACCCTATATCCACGAGTACGCAAAGTGTATCCAACAAGGACACCTTTCTTTGCCTTCGAATCCAATTTATGTTTACGCCTAGCCTTAGGGACACTGACATAAGCTACAGTACCAAAAGGTCTTAAATGACGAACAGATGGTTTATTACCTGAATAGAGTTCAAGAGGAGTCTTCGTATTTTTCCCATGACAGATTCTATTCCAAGTGTAAGTAAAATGCATACACGCTTCAGGCCAAAAATCGGCAGACAACCCGCTGGATTTCAGCATTGCCCGAACACAATTCATAATGGTCTGATTAAAGCGTTCGCATGTACCATTTTGTTCTGGTGTAAAAGTATTTGTTAGCTCATGGATTACACCTGTCTCATTACAAAAAGATCTAAAATGGTCATTCTCAAACTCACTACCATTATCGGTGCGTATAGCCTTCAACTTGGTACCCAAAAACCTTTCAGCCCTTAAAACATGTCTTTTAAAAATTTCAAAGACCATGGACTTCTCTTGAAGGGGGTAAACCGCAGATTTACCAGAAAAGTCATCTATTATGGACAAAAAGAAACGTTCGCCTCTTTTCCCATTTATTTTAATAGGTCCCCAAGTGTCAAGAAACAGCCTTTCTAATGGCTTTTTAGAAAAAGAATGACCTATAGATTTAAAGGAAACACGATTTTGCTTACTCAAATGACAAGGATCACAAAAAAAATTATCTATAGACTTTAAAAGAGGCAGACCTTTAACAGCAGAATTGCGATTAGTGTTAAGAATGAGTTCAGGGCTGATGTGATCAAAACGCAAATGCCATGTGTCCAAATCTTTAATATTGACGGACTCGTATGTAGGTGAAGCTGAAACTTCAGAATTAGCAATTTCATCTACATCTTGCCCCCCATTCACCTTAACACCATGCCTGCTCCTAATAACTTTTGGAAAAGTGTAATATATCCCGTCATAGAGTTTTGCAGAAAAAAGAAATTTGCCAAACTTATTGATCACATTCAACTTGCCAGACTTACCAATGAATTTAGCACCACCCTGGTCAAATCTAGAACCACTTAAAAGATTTTTCCTTAGATTAGGTGAAAACAACACATTCCATAATTTTATTTCAACACCATTAAAGTTCAGTTCTACCTCGCCTTTACCAGTAATAGGAAAGGTAACCCCGTCAACAGCCACGTGTAACTCATCACCAGACACTTCAACAAAATTACTAAAAAGGGCTTTATCTTTACAAAAATGATGAGAGGCTGCTGTATCAAAAGCCCAGCATCCCTCTCGATCAAAACTGCTAAGGTTTGCTTCAGCAATAAAATTTTGAGTTTTACGTGGGGGAGTTTTATCACGTCGAGACTGTTGACTGGAGCCAGCCTTCTTAACAAAATTACTTTTAAGTGGTTTCTCTTTTGCAGCAGAAGAATTATTTTCAAGCTTAACCCGACAGTCCTTAATACCATGGCCTTTTTTACCACACCTCCAACAAACAATTACAGATTTTCTCTTAAATTTAGCACTTTGAACCTCAATTGTACATTCAACTTTACTTTTATCAAAAGTGCGTAGTTGGAGTCGTGTTTCTTCAGAACAAAGTTCAACTACAATATTTTTATACGAAAACTCTTTATCAGGCCATCTTAAAATCTGTTGAACTATTTGATCGAATTTATCAGGTAAGTATCTCAAAATTTGAAAACAAACATATTCGTCACTTATTGGTTTCCCAATAGCTTTTAACTGATCTACAATTTTTGAAATTCTAGCTGCAAAGAGACCAATAGATTCACCAGGTTGAAGAAAACATGTCATTAACTCTGAAAACAATTTCATGTGGTGACTCCTACTATCTGGTTGGAAATTGACTTTTAAAACTTTCCAAGCCTCTGAGGGGTCAGAACACTCACTTATTAAACCACGAAATTCTGGTTCTATATTTAAGTAAAGTAAAGACATAGCAGAATTTTGTCTCCTTTTAAAATCATTAACTACCTCCTCAGATGCCTTTTCACCAGGTGATTTTTCTACCCCAGTAACAATTTCATAGGCATTCCTTTCCATTAACAAAAATTTAATGTCATTTTTCCAACCAGCATAGTTTGTAGAACCAAGCTTTTCAATTTGGGGAGTCAAATTAAACGCCATTTTCCCAATTTTCACTGAGTCAAAAAAAACACTAGTCAAAGACAATTAAAAAATTCTATACATACAAAACTTATCCAAAAAATTTCTGGGCCCATAACCCAAATGTTGAAGACCATTAGAAGTGGTCTGTCTATTAAATTTTAATATTAAGCAAAGTCTCTGCACAATAGAAACGTTTGAACTTTAAGTTTCTGAAAGTATAAAATGACTAGTGACTAGAAAATTTGATCTCAGTAAAAACAAGGAAAATTTAAAAACTTAACAAATTTATTTATATCAAAAAAACATATGTAAATATATATAACAAACTTTTAATCAAAAAAACAATTAACATAAAGCATTAACATAAGGTAACAATATAAGCTGGATAATTACCTTGTAAAACATTAGCTTGAAGAAAATACAAAGGCATTCAGTTCTTTACACAACATTTCTGAAGAAAGAAAACATCTTGTCCCACAGTCCCCTTTTAAACACAAAACTATTTAACACAAATCAAGGTCGCCAAGTTGACCATTGATAAACGTAAGATGATATCAAAAAGATAATGCAACTTAGAGCAAACGACGATTGCAAATAGATGGTCGCCAAGTTGACCATCGGGGGAATAATCAAGGAACGAAATTAACATCCCTTAGGGTCGCCCGGTTGACCACTAAGCAAATAAACGTTACTCCAAGGAAAACATTATCACTGTAGATAACGATCGAACAAAAGAAGATATAATTTAAAGCAAATGAAAATTGTAGATAGATGGTCGCCAAGTTGACCATCGGGGAAATAATTATGAAGATATTAACATCCCTAGGGTCGCCTTGTTGACCACTAGGATATAACAACGAAAAGTCTTTAAAGTTTATAACAGAAGAAATTTATCATCTTTTAAAAAAAACGATAAGGAACAAGGACAAGAGTTCCAAAAAAACTTTAACTTCATTCAGAATTTAATTATTAATTACTTTTAACTTCATGGTAAACCAGCATCAACTTTTAACATATTAAAACTTAACTTCGTATAAAAAACTCACATGCTTAAAACTTTTAATTAAATAAAACTTTTAACTCCAAACCAGCAAACATCTTAGCTAAACAGGAGACCAGCTCACTGGAAAACACACTAATGCATCTTGTTGCTGCACTGCTGCTACTGCCCCGTACTACGATCGAATCGAACTTTTATATGATTAAAGAATACAATATTTGCATAAAACGATCAGAAAAACATCGATAATAACGCCACCGTGTGGTCAAAACCAAAATTTAAAAAAACGATGACGCCACCTTATGGCCAAAGTTGAAACATTTCATAATTAATTTAATGAATTAAGATACGATGGCAACAAGGAGAAAAAGTTATTTTAACAGTGCAGAGAATGGCAACAGCTAAAAAGTAAACAAACTGCGATGTTTGCCGCGAAATAGCATGGAGTAAGAATAGGATTTAAAAGGATAAATTAAATTTGAAAATAAGTAAGTAAAAGATATTTTAAGTTATAAGATATTTAAGTATACCTGTATAAAGATAAATTAAGGAATGTTTTTACATTAGATGTGAGGACCAAAAGATAACCAAAGTTATCACATACACGTGACACCCTTCATTTTCAGTGGGGCCCGGGTCGTTTGGAATGAGGCCAGTGTCCATTTTTAAAACACACCATTGTTTTTAAAACCATTTTGAAAACCACACATTTGTTTTGAAAACCATTTTGAAAACACACCATTGTTTTGAAAACCATTTTGAAAACACACCATTGTTTTTAAAACCATTGTCACACCATTGTTTTTAAAACCATTGTCACACCATTGTTTTTAAAACCATTTTGAAAACCATTGTCACACCATTGTTTTTAAAACCATTTTGAAAATCATTTTGAAAACCACACATTTGTTTTGAAAAGCATTTTTTAAAACCATTTTGAAAACCACATATTTGTTTTGAAAACCACACATTTGTTTTGAAAAGCATTTTTTAAAACCATTTTGAAAACCACATATTTGTTTTGAAAAGCATTTTTTAAAACCATTTTGAAAACCACATATTTGTTTTGAAAACCACACATTTGTTTTGAAAAGCATTTTTTAAAACCATTTTGAAAACCACACATTTGTTTTGAAAACCACACATTTGTTTTGAAAACCATTTCACACAATCATCTACACATTTGTTTTGAAAACCATTTGTCCATACAGTTATGCACAACAACAATGAATGTACTTACCTTTTCTCCTTCTATGATCGTTCCTTGCGCCGCGCTCTCTCTCTTGCGCACCCCCCAGGGTCGGCCTCTTAGGCACTGCACGAGACTGCCACTTAGGTAGGAGCCAACCAAGGGCTTCAGTGAAAGGGACTGCTCGCACAGAGTGAAAGGGCGTTCCCCCGGGGGGCCTCTAAAAACTAAAACACAAAAAACTAAAACACTAAAAACTAAACACTCGCGCTTAACTAAACACTAAAACTAAAGACTAAAACTAATCTTACATCACTAAGAGGGTGTTTGTGTTGGTGTGAATAAATGAGACAGAGACACTTTTTCACTTTTTAATGTCCAAACAAAAAACAAAAAAAGAGAGGTGTCAGATGGCAGCCTGATCCTCGGCTCCACCGCCCGATGTACTTAGACACTAGATGTGCTAAAAACTAAAAAACACTAAACCTAACCTAACACTGGTAGGTCGCGCTCTCTCGCACCCCGGGATCAGCCTCTTAGGTACTGCACGAGACTGCCGCTTAGGTAGGAGCCAACGATGGGCTTCAGTTAAAGGGACTGCTCGCACAGAGTGAAAGGGCGTTCCCCCGGGGCCACTAAAACACTAATACTAAAACTAATGTGGGGTGTTTGTGTCGGTGTGAATAAATGAGACAGAGACACTTTTTCAATCTTTAATGTCCAAACAAAAAACAAAAAAGAAGTGTTAGATGGCAGCTGCGGGTCTACGGGCATAACAATGTAGACCATCCATGTCGACAGCTCCACCGCCCGGTGTATCTTACAAACTAAAAAACTAACCTAAAGCTGGCAGAAGGGTCCGAGTGGAGTGTGTGTGAATGTGGGGAGGGGGAGGGGGAGACTTTCGGGAGGGGGAGGGGGGAAGCAGAGTACATGTTCCCAAACGTAGCCACTAGAAATGACCACCAGGAAGCCTTCCACGACTCTGCAGTCCCCGGGGGGGGCTGTGTAGGTGGATGCCTCGGGGGGCAGAGCACGTGTTCCCAGAAGTAGCCACTAGAAATGACCACCGAGAATCCTTCCTCGACTCTGCCGCCTCCGACATGCACATTGGGACCCTCTCCGCCAAGTGCTGAAGTGCGGGTCGCTGATATAGAGGAAAAAAAAAAAAAAAAAAATTTTCGAAAAAAAAAAAAAAAAAAATTTTTTTTTTTTTTTTTTTTTTTTTACATATATATATGAGTGAGTACAAACTGTATGGACGGATAGAGACAGACCGTGAGAGGAGTTATAGAATGGTTTTTACAAGACATTTGGAACAGGCATTTCAAATCAATTGTATTTAAACAAACAGTCAGTTGGGGAGCTGTGAGCATCGGAGGTATGAGAATAAATTTTAATATAGTTATAAAAACCACCTTTCAAACTATAAAAACATTAAAGAGATAAAATTGAGTTTTTTTAAAACACCTTCAGCTGTAAGTGAAACAATCATGTGACTCTTGCACATCTTTCAAACTATAGTTCAAAACATTTTAAGGATTTTTTAAAATGGAATAATGCAAATGAAATTGAGAATAGACCAATTAATAATTTTGAAAAATCCCTTTTCATCTCACATATTTGATTTAAATCTTTCTGTATAAAATATTAGAGGTCCCACAGTTGAATCATACATACTTCATTTCAAAGCATACAATAACAATTGTTTTCAAAAATTTATACTTCCAAACAATGCCAGGAGTTGTAAAAATTGACCCATATTATTATTTTACAGATCCAAAAGTTTAATATCATCATTTCAAACAATCGCCAATTTGATTTGTCAGTTGGGGTGTGTTGAAGCAACCTTTCAAACTCTAGTTATTATTCAAAGGGTCAGTTGAAAGCGGTCAGTCCTTTCAAACTATAGAAACATTATATATTTTAAGGACATCAACCAATATCATATCCATTTTATTTCAGTTAGGGAGCTGTCACATCCTTTCAAACTATAGTTTAAAACATTTTAAGAACACACATATAATTTTTTAAAATGGATTTGATTTGTCAGTTGGGGTCAAGTTATTATTAAAACAGAATAAGAACATAAAATTGAGTTCAGATACGGATTTTTTAAAAACACCATCAGTTGAAAACTGTAACATCAAACTATAGTCAAAACATTTTAAGGATCCATTTTATTTCAGTTGGTGACGACCACATCCCCATTATTAAAAATATTTTAAGGACAACATTCATATTAATTTATTTGAATTATTCTTTCAAACTATAGTTATGGACAATCACCGTAGGTAAAATCGCCGTGGCCGATATTTTGTAAACATTCAACATGCCATTTTATTGTTACGCATCGTAAATATTTCTACAGTGAAACTTAATAATAATGTTCAAACAACAAAAGAGAAATGTAAACAACTGAATCGAATGGTAAAGTTCCATAACGTAAAATTGCAGAACATTTTATGTATACACACATACATATATATAATGAATAAAAGATTAATAAGAACATTTTATACACACACACACATATATATATATAGACATCAAAGCTTAAATAATTAGAATTTCAATCATTTTAATAAAGGAATCTATTAGATTCATTTAAATTTGTTAACATCGCCACATGACATCTTTTAATATTACATATGTTGATTAAGATATTACTCAAACTGGATTAAAAACAAAACAAAGTTATCACTCTTACTTCAATCTCTTAGAAATTATATTGCAAGATAAAAATTTGCAAGCCACAATGCTTCGCTATAGTAGAGTCCATTAAAAAACAGGATAAGAATGTTATTTCAACCATTCCCACATAAAGACAAAAAGACACTTACCTCCAACGGCTGCGGGGAGAGCAATGAACAATCGGCAGGGACCGCTGGGCCAGCCTCACGAGGTCAGTGACGTCACGAGCGATGCGATTGGCTAGCCCTGCAAAGTAGGTCACAATCATTTGAAATACTAGATGTTGAGCCTTTGCAAAGCAAATGCGTCAACGAACCGGGTCTTTGGAAAGTAGGTCAGCCACTTCTAGTAAGAGAAGGCCTTGCAAAACCCATCGACGAACACCTGGCCTGGCCTGAATTTTTGCAATGTAGGTCATCCATTGTTCCCATCCACCGTTCACAATCGTTTGAAATAAAATTTATACTAGCCTTTGCAAAGCAATCCTGTTCAACGAACCGAAACGGTCTGGAAAGTAGGTCAGCCACTCTTAGTTAGAGAAGGCCTTGCAAAACAAATGCTCCCATCACCTGGCCTGGCCTGAATGTTTGCAATGTAGGTCATCCATTGTAAACCCATCAACGAACACCTGGCCTGACCTGAATGTAGGTCATCCATTGTGTCCCCATCAACGAACACCTGGCCTGACCCTTTGGCCTGACCCATCTTTGTAATGTAGGTCATCCATCTGTTTCAGTTCAACTTCCCTTGTGTGAAACATATATGTAATTCTTTAGTGGAGCAAAATGTCTGATTCAAAAGAAAGATTTAATAATTTAATTGTCTTGTCCCATGCATTATTGTTTTAGCCTCCAATCTAAGCGACGAGGTTTTTGGACGGTTGAATGTTTTTGGGGTCCCAGTTTTTCGCTCATATCTCCCCTCCTAATGGGCCGATCTTCATAATCTTGACACCGTTGGATAGATCTCGAGTCACCCCACCCTGTAGGCTCCCTCACTTTGTTCACCGCCAGAGGGCGCCTTTCCTATTCCAATTTTTCCCTATCTTTCTAAATGACCCTAGCACTTTCGCGTTGGTTCTTACCTTTGGTGTATTTTCACTCAACTAGAGTAACGCAATAGCATTTTTTCATTTTTGGCTCTTTTGGCGCCCACTGGACCCAATTTTAATAGTGAACATGACACATTTTAACTTACTGGTGGGTCTAATCCCAATTTTTATTTGCTTTGTACGTCTAGGACTTCTTTTTCACGCATTCTTCAAGTTCTATTCAGAATTTTATTGGTACCAAAATTTGGCGCCGTTTTATTGACAACTTCCAGTTTTTATGGTTTTTCGCTTATATCTCGGGCTCTAATGGGTCGATCTTCATAATCTTGATACCGTTGGAAAGATCTCGAGTCGGCCCACCCTGTAGGCTACCTCACTTTTTTCACCGCCGGAGGGCGCCTTTCTTATTCCAATTTTTCCCTATCTTTCTAAATGACCCTAGCACTTTCGCGTTGGTTCTTACCTTTGGTGTATTTTCACTCAACTAGAGTAACGCAATAGCATTTTTTCATTTTTGGCTCTTTTGGCGCCCACTAGACCCAATTTTAATAGTGAACATGACACATTTTAACTTACTGGTGGGTCTAATCCCAATTTTTATTTGCTTTTTACGTCTAGGTTCACGCATTCTTCAAGTTCTATTCAGAATTTTATTGGTACCAAAATTTGGCGCCGTTTTATTGACAACTTCCAGTTTTTATGGTTTTTCGCTTATATCTCAGGCTCTAATGGGTCGATCTTCATAATCTTGATACCGTTGGAAAGATCTCGAGTCGCCCCACCCTGTAGGGTACCTCACTTTTTTCACCGCCAGAGGGCGCCTTTCCTATTCCCATTTTTCCCTATCTTTCTAAATTATCCTAGCATTTTCGCATTGGTTGTTACTTTTTCTGTATTTTCACTCAACTAGAGTAACGCAATAGCATTTTTTCATTTTTGGCAGTTTTGGCGCCCACTGGAGCCAATTTTAATAGTGAACATGAGACATTTTAACTTACTGGTGGGTCTAATCCCAATTTTTACTTGCTTTGTACGTCTAGGTTCACACATTCTTCAAGTTCTATTTAGAATTTTATTGGTACCAAAATTTGGCGCCGTTTTATTGACAACTTCCAGTTTTTATGGTTTTTCGCTTATATCTCGGGGTCTAATGGGCCGATCTTCATAATCTTGACACCGTTGGAGAGATCTCGAGTCGGGCCACCCCCTCACTTTTTTCACCGCCAGAGGGCCTATTCCAATTTTTCCCTATCTTTCAAAATTATCCTAGCATTTTCGCGTTGGTCAACTAGAGTAACGCAATAGCATTTTATTTGTACCAAAATTTGGCGCCACAGTTTTTATGGTCATCCGTCAGAGTTGAATGAGATCTCAAGATTTTAATAAAAAAAAAAAAAGTTTGGGATTATTTAAAAATAAAATATTCGACAATCATAATAAACAACAATATAATATTTTTTAGGCTGTTGGATAACTTCCAACTACCAACTTATTTATTTTTCATCTACAAGATTACAAAAGTCTTAGAAAAAGACTCACCCATTGATAGGCTGCAGTTTACACATGCTGAGGTCAAGAGGAGCTTCTTTCGACTTGACGCCGTGGCATATCGGCGGCGGCGGATAATGAGTATTCCAATGTTTCGGTTCCGTCAGGCTCTGGTAAAATTTTACATTTTCTACTGAAGCCGGAGGGCTCACAACCCCTCCAGTGGGGGGCACTGCGACGGAGACGATCCATTCGTCCCACCACGTCGCCTTCTCTAAATCCTCGAAGGACACACTGTTCACAAGGTCCGCCAAGGGGTCGGGCATCACTAAGGGGGTAGGGGGCGGTGGCATCACAAAGGGGGAGAGCACCACAGAGTCACTTGCAGGGGGTGGCACGACAAAAGGGGAGAGCAGCACCCCAGGGTCACTTGCAGGAGGTAGCACAACAGGGTCACTGGCAGGAAGCACAGGGTCACTTGCAGGAGGTAGCACGACAGGGTCACTTGCAGGAGGCGGCACGACAGTGGAAGGAGGCGGCACGTTCGGTACCACAAAGGGAGACGGCACAACAGTGGGAGCAGGTTCTGGACTGCTTATGTCCTCGTAGTCCACGTCCGAAGCAGGAGGCGGATTCCTTTGGGGTGGCTCCTCGTCCGGCTGCGGGTCGTACACATAGGGAGTGGGTGGCGGAGGGTTGCCCGAGGATGTCGAAGGTTCGTCCAAAGAAGGTTGCGGGTCGTACACATAGGGAGTGGGCGGCGGATGGTAGGACCTTTTGCCTGATGACGTCGAAGGTTTGTCCTCTTCGTCCGAAGAAGGCTGTGGGTCGTACACGTAGGGTGTCTGCGGCGGATCGTAGCTGATCTTGGGCCTTTTGCAGGTCGAGGGTTCGTCGTCCTCCGACGACCGAGGGCGCTTTCGGGAAGCAGTGGTCGCCGCTTCTGTTTTTCGGGGATCCAGCCATCCTTGCTTCGCGAGCCACTCCTCGTCTTGGGCAGGCACGACCGTCACTCGGAACAGTGTTTTCTGGATGGTGTAGAGCACGTATTCCAGTCCGGAAGCACAGTAATAAGTTTGGTTCGGTTGCAGTCTCCGAGCAATGTAGTCGTACTCCCGCTTCGCATGAAAGTGCTTCTCTTGGATGCCGAGGGGAGACTTGCTGCGCACGTAGTGGAACATGATCGGCGCCACGTGCGTCTGGAGAACGTGGCCCGTGGCCGGCTTGACGGTGCGGTGGCCAAAGGTGAAGGCACTCTTCACCAGAAACGTGCGGCCCATCACAAATCCCGTCCGAACGTCCGTGTTGCGTTTCAGGGACTGGTCCGGCACCCGCTTCAACTTGTTGTCGGCACACGTCCAAGGCTTGACGCGGGCACCTTGGTTGCAGAGGGCGCCTTTCACCGTGTCGGCGAAATGCTTCAGATAGTGCTGACTATATTTCTGGACGTGGTAGTAGACTTTGTCGGCGCTGGTCATGGCGATGATGAAGGGCGTCAAATCCGAGTCCTCGTGCAGATTGTTGTAGTTGGGAGTGGAGAGCGGCGTGAGAGCGGCCGACACCTCCGAGACAGTCTGCGGGAAGATATCCACGACTCTTTCCATGGTGAGAATGAGAGAGAAGGCTTCGTCGGAAGCGACTTTTGAAGACCCAGCCGTTGGGTGACCTCCTTTCCTGCTATTGGCTGACAACCTCCTTCCCAACCATTGGTTGAATGGGCGGGTCCTTCCCAGCCATTGGTTGACCTTCTTTCCTGCCGTTGGCTCCACCCACCCCCCTGCCTCTCATAACCAGAAACTTGCTCAGTCACCACCAGATGCAGTCATGTCGCTCTCTTACGTAGGTTATCCGCCTCTCGACTGCACCTTCCTGATGCTTCGCACTCGAGACGGTCGGCTGTTCCTGCGGGCCGCGGACGTCGCCCGGGCTTGCGCCCGCAGTCGGACGCTGCTGTATGTGGGGACGCTGGAGAGAGATTTCGTCAGCGTGCAGAGGGACAGCCCGACCCTCGAAAAGGCCGTCAGCGGTTTCGCCACGCTGACCACGCGAGATGTTCTGGGATGGCAATGGCCCACTGGCGAAGGACGCGTGCCGCACGAGATGTGGTTCGACCTGGAACACGCCCGACTGTTTCTGCCGAGAGAAATTTCAGACGCCCTGTTTCCTGAGTGAATTTTGTGAAAACATTTGGATGTGACATTTTGTGATGTGAAAACATTTTGGATGTGTGTAAAAAACATTTTAGATGTGACATTTTGGACATTTTAGATGTGACATTTTGGACATTTTAGATGTGTTCAAAAAACATTTTGGATAATTTTTATGTCATTTTAGACATCAGATATGTCATTTTTATGCTATCAATAAATACTTTTTTCGACGTCAGAAAATTTTTTTTTAGAACCAGATCATGAGGGGGTGAGTCCATCAAAAAATATTTTATATTGTAATATATATATATAATTTATGATTTATATATTTTAAAATTTCTTTAAACATTGAAGGGAAGCCGATAATAACTATATTCCACATCAGACAGGGATTTGATGTGTTTTCATTTTCTGATACTGACATATTGAAAATATTAACACATTTTCTACTTTTTATCTATGATGGGTGGTTCACATTTAAAATGTTTTCTAATTTTATTTGACCTCCCATTCAGTTGGATTTTAGCATTTCTCTAAATGTTGAAGGTTCTATGTGGATCAGACAGGGCAATGTCCATTTGAGATTTGAAGCAATCGTGTGACTCATTGTTTTCATTTTCTGATACCGTAATAGATTAAAAAATAAATAAATAAATAAATAAATAATAAATAATATAATAAGATAATAATATATATATATATATATATATAAATAATAATAATAATATATATATTTAATAATGTATATAATAATAATATATAATTTCTGTGTGGATCAGACAGGGATTTGAGATTTGAAAAGGGGTGACTCATTGGCAAGCTCTCCTTTCAAAAGGGACCTGGCAATCGCACGGGAACGGCCCTTTCAAAAGGGAGTGGCGGCTTCACCCTGAGTTTGTGTATTCAACCATGAAGCAGCTGGCCTTTCAAAAGCATTGTTCTCCTCTCTCACCCGTTTTGAACAATGGTAGCCTGTCTCAGGGGGCGATGAGGCAGCGGCCTGCTCTCATTGAGTTTGTGCATTGAACCATGATAACTGGGTCAAAAGGGATGACTCATTGGCAAGCAGCTGCTTCCCAATCGCATGACAATGAAGCATTGTTCAAGGGGCGGCGAATGAAGCAGCTGTCTTTGGTTTGGATTGGGGTCACGTTTTTTTTTTTTTTTTTTTTTTTTTTTTCATTCAACCATGAAGCAACTGTTTTGAAGGCAGGAACCAGGTCCCCGTGATGTATGACTCATTGGCAAGCAGCTGCTCCCGGACAACAACAATGAAGCATTGTTCAAAAAGGGAATGTCGGCCTGTCTCAAGGGGATCGTGGATGACTCACGAGCTGCCCGCTTTCAAGTCCCACCTCTCTTTAGCAAGGATGCAATATTTTCGAGGCTATGCTGACGACAAACCATTCAAAAATTTTTTTTTTCCAATTTCAAAAAAATTTTTCTTGGATCAACCTTGAAAGCTTTGGTGAGTCGATAAAAATTTTTTCTTTCGCTCGATCTCCGAATAAAATTTTTTTTGTAATTGAAAAAAAATTTTTGAATGCGTTGTGGTCATCAATCTTGAAAGCTTAGGTGCTAGATCTCCGAATAAAATTTCTTTTTGAAATTGAAAAAAAATTTTTTTTGAATGTGTTGTGGTCATCAATCTTGAAAGCTTAGGCGATAAATCTCCGAATAAAATTTCTTTTTGAAATTGAAAAAAAAAAATTTTTTTGAATGTGTTGTGGTCATCAATCTTGAAACCTTTTAGGTGCTAGATCTCCGAATAAAATTTTTTTTTTTGAATGCGTTGTGGTGATCAATCTTGAAAGCTTAGGCGAAAGATTTTTCTTTTGCTCTAAAAAAATTATATAATCACTTTCCAAACGTCCATCCTATAACTAACCATTTAAATTAAGACAGTAAAACAACTAATATATAAATGTTACTGGAAACAGATCTTAGAAAAGACTGGTGTTACACATTTTTTATTTTATATATGTCACTTAGTATCGAATAGCTCTCTCTCTCTCTCTCTCTCTCTATATATATATATATATATATATAATAATAATAATAATAATAATAATAATAATATATATATATATATTATTTATATATAATATAAATAATTTAAAAACTTTTGCGAACAAAATGAAATGGTTCAATATGTTACCGGTATCAGAAAATGAAAACAATTACTTCAAATCTCAAAAGGACCTCACAGAAATTATACTCAAAATTCCACCTTTAATTCAACAAAATGGAAGGACCAAAATGATGGTTCAAATAAAATTGGAAAAAAAAATTTAAATGTGATCTTTTGCTCTGAGCAAAAAAAAAAAATCTTTCACCAAACCATTCAAAAATTTTTTTTTTCAAAAATTTTTTTTTTGAATGCGACCTTGAAAGCTTTGGTGAGTTGATAAAAAATTTTTCTTTCTCTCAATCTCCGAGAGGTCATCAATCTTGAAAGCTTAGGCCGAATAAAGTTTTTTGAAATTGGGAAAAAAAAATTTTTTTTGAATGGTTCGGCGTGACCTTTGCTCTGCAGGGTTTGGGGCCTAAGACCAGGTCCCCGTGATGGCAAGCCCGACACCAACACAATCCCTTTTAAAAAGGGATAAGGACCATAGTATGAGTTTTAATAATGAAGCAGCACGCGGCCAATCTCATTCAACCATGAAGCAGCTGGCTTGGATGAATGGGGCCTTTTGAAAGGGACCAGGTCCCCGTGATGACTCATTGGGGTCACGCAAGCAACAGCTGCCAGTATAAACGGTTCCCTTCCCAATCTCATTGTGCCTTTCAAAAAGGGACCAGGTGCACGATGGGGGGACAATGGCGGCGGCTGTCGCTTTCAAGTATAACGGATGAACACAATGAAGCATTGTTCAACGGCTTTCAAAAAGGGAGTATAAGTTTTAACAATGGCGGTCACGCAAGCAGCAGCTGTCAAGTATAATATAACGGCCTATCTCATTCAACCGTGAAGCAACAACACAATGAAGCATTGTGTTCAACCCCTTTCAAAAAGGGAGGATCTCTCCAAAGGGAACCCACAATGGCGGCCTGTCTCAGGGGGCGATGAGACAGCGGCCCGCTCTCATGGAGTGTGTGCATTCAACCATGATAAATGGGTCAACCCCGGGATGGATGACTCATTGGCAAGCAGCTGCTTCCCAGTAACGACAATGAAGCATTGTTCAAAGGGGGAACAATAGTATATGGCGGAAGCAGCTGTCTTTGGGGTCACGCAACGGTTTTTTTTCTTTCAACCATGAAGCCTTTCAAAAGGTCCTAATCACCTCGTGATGGGGATATGTATGACTCATTTGCAAGCAGCTCCTCCCGGGCAACAACAATGAAGCATTGTTCAAAGAGGGAATGTGTAACAATAGAGGCCTGTCTCAGGGGGTCGTTGATGACTCACGCAAGCAGCAGCTGCCCGCTTTCAAGTAGAACCTCTCTTTAGCAAGGATTCCATGGCTATTGATTATTAATAAACTTTAAAAAAATTCTACGCCGAGCTGACAATTTTTTTTTTTCAAAAAATTTTTCTTGGACCTTGAAAGCTTTGATGAGTCGATAAAAAATTTTTCTTTCGCTTGATCTCCGAATAAAATTTTTTTGAAAAAAAAAAATTTGAATGCGTTGTCATGATTGGTCATCAATCTTGAAAGCTTAGGCGATCTCTTGCTAGATCTCCTGCCCACCAGCGGTTCTGCGCTCAAAGCTGGTAGATGGGAGGTGCCGGGTTCGATTCCGGGTCACGCTCATCAGAGTTTTCCGTGGTTTCCTCTGAAACTCGCGTAAATACAGGCAAGGACCCCTTAGAAAGACCCCCACGAAGGGCATTCCCCCTATAAGCCTTAATCTTACAACAACACTAGCGTCGGCATGTAATTAAAATAAAAATGGTTTACGTAAAACATTAAAAGAAAAGAAAAATGATAGAGTAAAGTTTTATTTGTGGTCATGCCAAAAAGGATTAATAATATTGCTATATATGTGTGATAAATAATTTTCTCAATAGAGGATAATTGTGCAGTGAATATTCATTTTTTTTTTCTTTCAGTAAGCTTTGGAAAAAATGAAAAATTTCAATAATTTTTGGACTTAATGAAAAATGGATGTGTAAAATCGTTAATTTTACATATTTAATTTGCTACCCAAAACAAACCCTTTGAGTCACTGAATACAGCACTTTATCCATGGTTTAAGACCATTGAGTCCAACTATATTCCTTGTTTTTTGAATGACCTTTTTTATCTGATGGCAACGGAGGTAAAAAAAAAAAAAAAAAAAATTCGTTACTAGCGTCGTTCTGCGCTCAAAGCTGGTAGATGGGAGGTGCCGGGTTCGATCCCGGGTCACGCTCATCAGAGTTTTCCGTGGTTTCCTCTGAAACTCGCGTAAATACGGGCTAGGACCCCTTAGAAAGACCCCCACGAAGGGCATTCCCCCTATAGGCCTTAATCTTACAACAACACTAGCGTCGGCATGTAATTAAAATAAAAATGGTTTACGTAAAACATTAAAAGAAAAGAAAAATGATAGAGTAAAGTTTTATTTGTGGAATGAAAAATTTCAATAATTTTTTGGACTTAATGAA
Source organism: Salticus scenicus (assembly GCA_963930645.1). Taxonomy (NCBI): domain Eukaryota; kingdom Metazoa; phylum Arthropoda; class Arachnida; order Araneae; family Salticidae; genus Salticus; species Salticus scenicus. The sequence goes on from OZ005658.1 coordinate 271,600,206, forward strand.
AAATGCATGTGTAAAATCGTTAATTTTACATATTTAATTTGCTACCCAAAACAAATTCTTTGAGTCACTGAATACAGCACTTTATCCATGGTTTAAGACCATTGAGTCCAACTATATTCCTTGTTTTTTGAATGACCTTTTTTATCTGATGGCAACGGAGGTTAAAAAAAAAAAAAAAAAAATTCGTTACTAGCGTCGTTCTGCGCTCAAAGCTGGTAGATGGGAGGTGCCGGGTTCGATTCCGGGTCGCGCTCATCCGAGTTTTCCGTGGTTTCCTCTGAAACTCGCGTAAATACGGGCTAGGACCCCTTAGAAAGACCCCCACAAAGGGCATTCCCCCTATAGGCCTTAATCTTACAACAACACTAGCGTCGGCATGTAATTAAAATAAAAATGGTTTACGTAAAACATTAAAAGAAAAGAAAAATGATAGAGTAAAGTTTTATTTGTGGTCATGCCAAAAAGGATTAATAATATTGCTATATATGTGTGATAAATAATTTTCTCAACAGAGGATAATTGTGCAGTGAATATTCATTTTTTTTTCTTTCAAAAGTAAGCTTTGGAAAAAATGAAAAATTTCAATAATTTTTGGAAAGAACACTTAATGAAAAATGGTAATAAGGATGTGTAAAATCGTTAATATGAATAGTTTCGCCAAATCCCTAGTTGTGGCCCATCTGCTGTGTTGTTTGGATGCAATAATGAAAATTCACTGTCTGAAGCATACTTTAAAAATGAACTTGACAGATGGTGTTACTTTTCAAAAGATTAAATTCACTTTCCTTGACATCCCACATAATCTTTTTACATCTCCCTGCCTCTCAAGGGTCCCATCCGATAAACAGCTGTTGCGATGAGTCGCCCCCAATGAATAGTTTCGTAACAGATTACCTGCAACTTACGCATCTGCAATGAAAGTTTTTTTTTTTTTTTTTCTACTCCCTTATTCAATGCTTCATTCACCTAATAACACTATTTCTAAAAGTAACTAAGTAACGTTCAGAGGGTAAATAAAATCTGATACATGTATTAAATCAATATTTATATAATATTCAATAAGTTTTGTTTTTTTACATCTTTTTTTATTAATGTTAAGTCTGTGAGAGGGGAAACACAAGCATATGGTATTAGAGAAAAACATACATATACAATCAGCAAGATATCTCTTTATTCAAATAATAACCAAAAGTAAACTCTTTTCCTGTGAATAGCTAACACATCAGTAGTTTATTTTAAAAAAATAAAAAAGTTTCTAGTGCTCCCCCTTTATGAGAAAAATGGCTGCCAAGATGGTCGAAATTGCATGTTTTTGCCCTATGGTTTGTTTTTAAGTTTAAATATTTCCAAGAAGGAGTGAGAAACCGAAGTAATTTATTGTGTAGTAATTTATGGTGAACACCTGTACTCTACCAGAAAGTGAGTAAACCTTTGGTTTTATTTTCCTTTTTTTAGAATTGATGTCTCAATTTTAGCAAAATCGGGAAAATTAAATTTTTGTAGTTGCAACTTCTAAGAGTACTGTACCTTAATGATTTTCATTATAAACACTGTAGTATATTTTTTCTGAATGCCTGGGATAACTAGTTTCCATAGATACCTAACACTTTCATAGTACATGAGCACAATTTTTAAGAAAAAAAAATTAAATAACATGAATTTCTTGGTATTTTGAGGGGGTGGGCAAACTTTGAGGACCTGTATATCTATAAATAAGAGGAGCAGGTAACTAAAAATTTGGACTTTTTCATGCCTCTATATCATCAATCTGTGTACCTAATTTAAAGAAAATCTGAGTCGGTCATGCAACCAACTTTTATTTTTTTAGGTGAGTTGGTATGGAATCACTCAAATGTGTTTTTTGTTTGTATAATAAATACTTAATTTTCCATATTCAATATTAAAATAATTATACCAAAAAATAGAATTAGTATATTATACTAGTATGCTATACATTTGTAAAATTACTTTTGAAATTTAGTCATGTTGTGTTAAAAGAATTATTACGTATTACACATGAAACAAATTTGAAATGTATAATTGTATTTAAAACTGTCACATTGTCTAATTAGATTCATTGATGATGATGATGATGATGTCGTGTCTATGAAAGTGCAATTAAATGGCTCCGAAGCTGTCGAAGACAGCTTTAGCAACCTCGACAGCCCTATCTGTATAAAGTAGGTCTACTGGGTCTTCAAAGCCGATATTAAGAAGTTTGGCCTGGATTGCTGGGCAGCTGAAGATGTGTTGGGGAGACAGTGGGATGTTGTCTGGGCAGTGAGGACAAAAGTTGGTGTAACTACGCTGCCCGTCCTCAGAAATCCTCATCCCCTTTAAATGGTTTGTCCTCAGTCTAGTTAAAATAGTTGATAAGACTCTATCACAGTTCAATTCCGGAATGGAGTTTCGTTTAGCTTGTTGACCGATTAGTCTTCGGCCAGCGACGGCATTGGCGTCAACGAGGGTTAGACATTTGGATGGCTGAGGAGAATTACGTGCAGCCTTTGCGAGCTCATCGGCCTTCTCATTACCGAAAATATTTACGTGAGCCGGTATCCATTGCAAGATGCAGGAACCCTGGGCAGCAATGATTTTGTTTGTGAGCTCAATGATCTGATGGCTGAGTTGACATTTTCCCTTCTGGATCGCTTGCAATGCTGATCTGCAATCTGAGAATATGATGATGCCTTTGGAACTCTGGTCCTCCTTAGACAGATTCATTAAAAGCTTAGTATGCTATGTGAAAAAGTATACAAACATGAAAAAATAAAAAATTGAATGAGATATTTGTTATAAAACTATCGACATTTTTGTTATTCTGTTGAGGTTAATAGTTTATACATCAAATTCTTTTAATAATTATACTTTTATCGATCATGTGCTGTTTTAAATGCAGATATCAAACAAGATAGATATCCAGTTTTATCCAGTTTCCATAACTTAAGAAAATTAATACAACACAAATAAAAAATGTTCATAGAAATTTCCTTAAGAAGCTAAAAAGTGTATCTCTGTAAAATTTCACCTCCCCCACCTCTTTTTCAAGTTTATTTTTGTTGCTTCATTTTCTGCTGATTTCACCGAAAACAATAATTTTTAAGTATGTAATCGCTTAAATTTCTCGCCGTTTACGATAATTTACAATTAGTAAAAAATGGATTTAAATATTTCTTTTTTATGATTAAAAGTTAATTATTAAACAGTGTCTGAGTTTCATTCAAAGTATTATTATTATTTTTTTTATTTTATGTATAAATAAAATAAAAACTAGTGAATTTACTTGCTTATTCACTAGTTTTTAAAATAAAAACTAGTGAATTTACTTGCTTTTATTGACACAATTGCAATAGCCATTTTATTTCATCATGGCTATTGCAATTGTGTCAATAAAAGCAAGTAAATTCACTAGTTTTTTGAATGTTTGTAAAAAATCTCTCAACAATTGTATTCGATAGAAAAGAATTACATTAGCCTTCATCATACAAATTAGTTATTAAATGACAATAAAAAATTAAAAGCCTCCAAGGGGCTAATAAATTTAAGTTATGAGTAACTGATGCTAGAAAAGGAAATACGATTATTACATAAGAAATCACCACAAAACTGGCATTTTAAAGTAATAAGTACAACATTTTATACATAATTAATATTTATTGATAGCAAAAATTAACAAAATTATTATACATAATTAATATTTATTGATAGTAAAAATTAACAAAATCATTATACATAATTAATATTTACTGATAGTAAAAATTAACAAAATTATTATACATAATCAATCTGATATCGAAAATTATTACATACTTTTATTGGGTAGAAAATAATAACACGAGCCTTCATCATACAAAAATATATGTAGGCACTGTGCAACTTGAAAGCAGCAATGTACTAAAGTGTTAAATTTTTTTCGTGAAGAGTTGTGCCATTCTTTCAACCCTAAACAAATATTGAGAGGGTCATTCCCCTCAACACACACACACACACACAAACAGGGACACCCGTTCTATGAGAGATATTTCTATTAATCATATATTAATTGTTTCGGTTGTATATTTTTAACATTTTATTTCAAAAATAAAACAAAAAATACTTCAAATATTCTACATTTACTAAAACAATTAATAATATTAGACTGGTAAATATTTTTTTTATTTAAAATTTCGGTTTATGGCACAAATCCTTTTCACAGATTAAAATAACTTACGTTTTTGGTGCTGCCATTTAGTATTCAAGGAAGTGAGAATAATTTTAAACTTAAAATATTGGTACCAGGTGGCAGCACCAAAAAAAACGGAAGCTCCAACCTGTAAAATTACGTAAAATAAATGATTGAAAAAATATTTTATCATTGATTAAATATTCGATACATTAAATTTCAATACTTATAGGTTAAATCACGAAACAATTAAAAAATTCAAACTGATATTCTAATAATAATAATAATAAAATATTTTTTGTTTACAATTAAATACAATTATATACATTTGAAGAAGAAGGAGAAAAAAAATTATGAGAGAGATTTTATAATCTCTCTCATAAATAATATTTAAGCATTTCTAATCTGTAAATATTGAGCAAATAAAAAAATCACGAAACAATTAAAAAATTCAAGCTGATATTCTAATAATAATAATAATAATAATAATAAAATATTTTTTGTTTACAATTAAATACAACTATATACATTTGAAGGAGGAGGAAAAAAAAAATTATGGGAGAGATTTTATAATCTCTCTCATAAATAATATTTGCGCGCTTCTAATCTGTAAATATTGAGCAGATAAAGCGTTCAATTTTAAATTTAAACTATCTGAATATCGTAAGTTTCTTAATTTTTTTAAATTTTTTCCTAATTGCGTAAATTTTCGAAATGACTTCCTCCCTTTTTTTTATTTTTAATGCTAATTTTTTTAAAGTAGGTTCTTTTAGATAACTTACATTTCTTCTTCGCCTTGCGAATATTGAGCAAATAAAAAAATCACGAAACAATTAAAAAATTCAAGCTGATATTCTAATAATAATAATAATAATAATAATAAAATATTTTTTGTTTACAATTAAATACAATTATATACATTTGAAGGAGGTGAAAAAAAAAAATTATGGGAGAGATTTTATAATCTCTCTCATAAATAATATTTGTGCGCTTCTAATCTGTGAATATTGAGCAGATAAAGCGTTCAATTTTAAATTTAAACTATCTGAATATCGTAAGTTTCTTAATTTTTTTAAATTTTTTCCTAATTGCGTAAATTTTCGAAATGACTTCCTCCCTTTTTTTTTTATTTTTAATGCTAATTTTTTTAAAGTAGGTTCTTTTAGATAACTTACATTTCTTCTTCGCCTTGCGGATCTTGTATTTGGAGCTGGCAGAGGCTCTCCGTTTGAATGTGCTGTCTGAAATTCTTCAGCAGGGGCTGGCAGAGGCTCTCCGTTTGAATGTGCTGTCTGAAATTCTTCAGCAGGGGCTGGCAGAGGCTCTCCGTTTAAATGTGCTTGTGAGGTTGTAGGAAGTTCTGTAATATTTTCCAGAATTTGCCAAAAGCTTGGCAAAAACTCCGTCGAAGTAGAGGGACGGGAGAGATACCTCTCTCTCAAATCAATAAGTGCAGGGGTATAGGAATCTTCAACAACTTCCTGATCCCCGCTGCTTCTTGAGATATCTGTATGAGGTTCCTCAATGCGGAGATTGTTCGCCATGCTAGGAGGAGAATCCGAAATTGTAATTTCATTTGCATTTAAATGCTCCTCTATTTCATTATAAAAAAACTTATATCTGCACTGCGGGCAGAAAGCTGACGAATAATTTTCAGCATGTTGTAACAGACTGCGGACACATTCCCTATGATATTCGTGTCCGCAGTTCAATACGAAAATATTGAATTGATATAAAATTTCTAAGCACACGGCGCATTCCATGTTGAATGAATTGGATGAAAAACGGAAAACCCCTCGATATATATACTGCTTTGCGTGACCCACATTGACCTCGCTAAAAAAGATCAACAATAAAATCTGAAAGTATATTTTTTTACTCGCAGGCCTTTCGAAAGATTTGTTTTCAAAAGATTTTATTGACCCATTATTTTTAATATAAAACCACACAATATGTCTCTCCCAACATCTCCTGATAAACAGAGCAGCTGTTGCGACCGTCAGCGCGCGACCCATCTACACAGTATCATGTTGGATATGTTTGAAAAAAACTCTTACAAAATAGTATGGCTTTCAAAAGATTTCCTTGATCTATTATTTTTAATATCCCACCTGGAGCAGCTGTTAATTAACCGTCAGTGTCTGCAGTGATTTCTTTGGACATGACAAAAGCATATGGACTTTTCAAAAGATTTCATTGACCCATTATTTTTAATATAAAACAACACAATATGTCTCTCCCACCTGGAGCAGCTGTTAACCGCCCACACATCTGCAATAATTACGTTTTTTTTTGTTTGAATGCACTAATGAGACTCTGAAAAAAAATACTTTTAAACTCTTACAAAAGCGTATGGTTTCAAAAGATTTCATCGACCCATTTTTATCTCCTGATAAACAGAGCAGCTGTTGCGACCGTCAGCGCGTGATCCATCTGCAGTGAAAGGGTTTGTTTAGATCCGAAACATACTTTTAAAAAAATTGTACGAGTCCCGGTGCTAAATTATTTTTACCGGCGACTGTACACACATGTATTGAAAATTAAAAAGGATTTTTTTTTTCAATATATCAATAAAAAATAATAAGGAAAAGTACTTTTTATTTTATATTTTTGTTATTTTTATGATTATTTGGAAGAAAGTAGAGCATTTCAGCGAACGGAAGAAATTTTCTCTTGGCGACAAACTCTATCGCCAAGATTCGATAGGCATTAAATCTTCTAAACTACAGATTAATTAAGCGTTTTTAATAGTTATGCATGGAATACTTTAACTGAGGATGACAAATGATTCTATGCTCTATTGTTTCATACATATATGACTTTTATTTTTGGGTAAAATCTATCGAAAACATCAAGGACATTAGCGAGTACCATATAAATCAGTGCTACAGTGATGCTCAGGGGAAAGTGTTTTGCCAGAAGTCACGTGACACAATCTTCCTCCCGCAAGTACTGTTTTATTGCTCTCTCTAGTTCCTATACTTACTATGTGATTTACATAGGCAGCTAGTTAGAGCAATGGGTCTATAATTTTTTGGATCTCCCATATTGCTTTTAATTTTCAAATACGCTGTCAAATATATCACTTTCATTAAGCTTATGTACTGAAATATATTTATTTCAATGAATTATTCTATCCTTTGCGTCACGCCATCGAAAACTGAAAAAATTTTCACAATTTTTTTCTTTGCAGCACAATATCTATTTGCATGCATTTTCAATTTATTTGGATGAAATGACACAAAGTTAACATTTCCATATATTTTACTTACGGTTTTGGATGGCGTGACGCAAAAGCTAGAATACCTAATTCATTGAAATAAATATATTTCAGTACATAATATAAGCTTAATGAATGTGATATATTTGACAGCGTATTTGAAAATTAAAAGCAATATTTCAATGTGTACATATACTTTAATATGCAAAACAAAATAATTTCAATGAAATTTAAAAACAAATCATTTAATCTAACACCACTGCGTTACTGGAATTTCATATAATTTCTTTTAAAACACATGCTTTTGTAGTATAAGAGATGTGAATGGAAAGGTATCAATGAGTAAATGCTATATATTATTTTATGTTGAAAATAACGTTTACACTGTAAATATAAATAAAAGGAAAAAGCAAATTCAAATAAGAAAATCTATGTATAATTTAATTAATATCAAAGCGTCACTGAAAATTTGATATTATTTTTAAAACCCGTATTTCTAATTCTTATAGCCATAAAGTACAGTGCAGCGTCACAAACTTTTAACCCGTTAAGAGTTTTTTGTATTGATATCATTACTTTTTAGGGGTTAATGATCAAAACGTAAAACTAAAAGATCATGGTACTGAGTTATAACACTGTATAAAAAGTGTTGTTTTATAGGTCATACACGAACAAAATAACAAACTAAATGAAATTTCAAAATTTTATAAAAAGTGATTAAAAAAAGGAAAAAAACTTTAAGAAAGAATATTTTTTGAGGGATGGAAACATGCAACATTACAAAGGCATAATATAGTACATTTTAAAAATGACAAAAATTTCTTATTTATATTTATTTCTTATTATAATTTTTTAGGTATAGATTTGATTTAAAAAAGAAAAATAAATAATAATAGAAAAATCTTTAAAAAGTGAAATTTTTATACTGGTAAATATTTAAGTAGTATAGTTTGTTATGAGTTTAATTAAAAAAAAAATCTTAATCTATTCAAAATTTTATTATAGCTTAACATTTTGTAATTTATATATATATATATATATACTAGAAACTTAATGAGAAAATTAATTACTTTCAAATTCTGTTTTAAGAATTTTTTCAATCCGTAGTTTAAGTGATTTATCACCTAATTTTGAAAAAATTTACAAATATTTGCATATGATTATCATATTATTTGTCATTTTTATGAAAATAAAGAAAAAATTTTTTGTTGTTGCAATCACCTTTTAAAGTAGAACCAATTTTGAAAGTTAACAACGTATCAGCATGAAAACAATGTAACTACAATGAATATTTTTGATAAACAAATATCATTACCTAAATAAATAACTCATTTAATATATATATTAAAAAAAGAAATTTTTATTTTTTATTTTTGTGTTTATTTTTGACGCCAATTCCCGATAGAGGGAGCCAAAATGCTTATTTGATATTCAGTACTTCAGATGGAAGAGAAGAAATTCGTCTGCGAAACTGCCGCATCACGGTATTTTCAGAGTAAAAAATAGTTCGATTTTTAAACTGAGTTATAAAAAAAACAAGAGTTTTCCTAGGGAAAAGGGAGATGTCAGGCACATCAGATAAAAGCAATTAATATCATATATCAATTAAACAGCATTCGTTCGAGCCATAGTCGAGAAAAATTTAACCACCCCTATAGACCGTCCACTTACAACTTATATAAGCCAATTCATATCTCAAAATATATTGCAAGCAGAAATGTAGCGATTTCAGGGTAGGATCAGACAGAAGGTAAAATGCTATTTTGAAAATATCAGAAAAAAACATCCCATATTTCCTGAGATATTAAGTGTCGGCTTTCAACAGTTTCTTTGATCTCAAATTAGCTGTATATATGAATGTCGCAGTTTTCATTCGTATTTTCCGCTGAGTGTCGCCACGTTCGTTTGTTTTTTCGCTTGCATCACTAGAAAAACTGCCGTTTTTCATGATATGAATAGCATTTACATTAGCACCATTGCTTACAAAGTATTTTATAGTGTCTAAGTTATTTGACTACTGCAAAATGTAGAGGAGTTGCTTGTTTTCTATCTGTCACATTCATGCTACCAGTGCAACTTATTATATACTCAACCACTGTTAAATTTCCTGATTCTGTTGCATACGGAAGCGAAGTCCTTGATAAATGATCTACAGCATTTAAATCAGCACCTTGGCTTACTAAAAACTGCACTATTTCCAAATTTCCTGTTAACGCTGTGTAATGAATAGGAAATCCAGATCTACCTATTTTATTAACTGTGGCATTTCCTCTAATTAATTTTCTGTTATCCGTAAATGCCCTGATTCCGCTGCAAGACATAAAACGGTATCTCCAAACCTGTTTTCAATATCAACACTAGCTCCTTTATTCAATAATTATTGAATGATATCTACACAACCTAATCTTCCTGCCAAATGTAAAGCAGTGTTTTGGTCCTTCTCAAGACTACATCTTGTATCTACATTTATGTTTTCCAGGCAAGAGAGAAACTTCTTTACCATTAAAATACTATTTTTCAATACTGCCAAATGCAGTGGGCTATAACCTTCATCATTCAGTTCATTTCCGCTTAAATCACCCGATATTCACCGAATCCTCTATGGCCGTCAATGGCTCAGCATAATATTCTCCTCCACCGGTAGACATTTGCATTTCCCGGAACCGGGCTGCCTTTGCCTGAACATAGGCCTTTTTGTCATTCCAAGTCTCTAAGTATTTTTATTTAAAAATAGTGGCATTGTAAGAGCAGAAAACTTTGCAACTACATTCGGTAAAAAAAAAAAAAAAAAACTTTCATGCCCATCATTGTTTACAAACAAAAATATGATTGAAGAAAATTCTTACTTACTTGGGATGGTAAGCCATATTCCTCCACTGTATCATCTCCGGTAGAAAAAACTTGCCCAGCCAAATTTAAAATGCATTCCTCTATGGCCCCGTCAATGGCTCAGCATAATATTCTCCTCCACCGGTAGACATTTGCATTTCCCGAAACCGGGCTGCCTTTGCCTGAACATAGGCCTTTTTATCATTCCAAGTCTGTAAAAAAAAAAAAAAAATATATGTATTTTAAGACAAACAAACTACAATTTGTAAATAAGAAAGTAATTCTTCAATAACACTAAAATGAAACCTTACCCAGTCACTGTTAACCCAAATCTCGTATAAATGAAATAAATGTATCAATTTAAGCTACAGGAATACAATTATTCTCTTTCTTTCTCTCTCTATCTGTATGTAGATACGTTAAAGATTTTTTGTGGAGCAACAGATATAAGATCCCTAAAACCACATAGAACAATAAGATGGAATTTAACAAATTAAAATTACCTCTGAAGACTGATTGTTATGCATTAAAAATTTCATTTTTATTTATTATTTAATTAATTTAGCTTCAATCTTACATTAATTTTATTCTAAGAATAATGTTGTCTGTGCATTAAAACAACATGAAACTCTAAAGAAAAGTTACTAACAAGCAATGAAAAAATAAACAATTAAAACACGATTTTATATACAAAATATTTTATCATTAGGAATAGCTGAGAACGGTGAAGAGAAACTTGTCAGGAGTGAACATTTTCACTCTTGAAGAACAACCTGTGATTTTGTTCGCATGTGCGACACAAATATATAATTAGATATCAGCAATTATTATTTTTAACAGAACAAATTTTTAATACAGCATTTTAAAAATTGACAATATCCCCCCTCCCTCACTTTCCAAATAATACACTGACAAGCTAATTTTTTTTATTCAATTTATAATATAGATTGTGGGTAAAATTTTCTTTATTAAAATAGTAATAAGAAGAATTAAATTAATACTTTTCACAAAATCGTACATAAATTTTGAGATACCAGAAAAATGGATACATTGTCTTTATGTAGATTTAGGAAAGAAAAAAATTTTTCAATTTATCACACTTTCTAAATATAAAAATTATTTGATGTTATTCTGATTTTAAGCATAGGTTTTGCTAAATCCACCTTTAATAATGCTAAAAATTAGTACTATACTGAAATTTTATTTATTTTGTCAATCTTGTTCTCTTTTTCCCCATAATAGGAAAAAATAAATAAATTAGTTAAAACTGTCCTGGACAAAATATCATTTTATGGGTAATGAGTTGTAAGTTAATATATTGATTCTTTTCCTATTTATAAAACAAACCTTTATTAATCTAATTATGTATAGTAATCAAAATAAATAAATTAATAATAAAAATATTTAATAAATATATATATATATATATTTTTTCTTTTCTTTTTTCCAAAAAGTAAATGAATGCACCATGATTTTGTTTCAAATTTAAGAAGAAAGCTGGCAAAGATGTAACAAATCCAAAAAATTATAGGCCAATAGCCCTCACAAGTTGTCTGCGTAAACTTTTTGAGAAAATCATTAATAGAAGGCTGGTTTTTATATTAAAAGGAAATAACATTGTTTCTCCGTGGCAAAGTGGTTTTCGACGTGGCCATGCAATAATTGATGACATTTTACTGCTTTTTCTTGCCTGATCGATGTACAAGATCAAAAGAGCTTAGGTTCTTATTATCTTTAATATATATATTAGGTTTTCCTTTTAGAAGACATAACAATTTAATATCCTTATTATTGGTTAATCCTTATCCTTATCATCGTCAAAATCTATCTCGTCATTACCTGTCCCATTGTCTCTTCCATTATCACAATCTTTAGAATGCAAGATATGATCAAGAATATGATGAAGCGGGGTAAGATCTTTAACATTTACATCAGCTCCATTTTGTATTAACATTTCAGCTACTTCTATAGATTTTTGTATTACTGCTTCATGGAGCACTGTTTTTCCATTTTTATTACTAATGTTCAGGTTGGTACCTTTGCTTATTAGAAGTTTCATGAATTCTAAATGGTCATTGTCATATGCAAAATGCAGTGGGGTGTTGCTGTCTTAATTAATAGCATTTACATCAATTTTATCCTCCTGATCTTCGTCAAGTAAGAAGTTTCCAATTTTTAAATTTCCATCTTCTGCTGCTAAATGTAATGATGTTCTAGCACCTATAGCACTTTCTTTCAAAAATTGGAGAATTTCTAAATTGTTCCCCAAAACTGCCAAATAACGCGTTCATGCCACGTTCATCACAGCCATATACAAAGGAACCTTTGTTTACTAAGTATTTTACAGCTTGTAAGTTATTTTTGTATACTGAAAGATGCAATGGAGTTGTATTATATATATCAATGGCATTTACGTTAGCACTATTGCTTACAAAGTATTTTATAGTGTCTAAGTTATTTGACTTTACTGCAAAATGTAGAGGAGTTGCTTGTTTTCTATCTGTCACATTCATGTTACCAGTACAACTTATTATGTACTCAACCGTTGTTAAATTTCCTGATTCTGCTGCATACAGAAGTGGCGTCCTTGATAAATGATCTACAGCATTTAAATCAGCACTTTGGCTTAATAAAAACTGCACACTATTTCCAAATTTCCTGTTAACGCTGCGTAATGAATAGGAAATCCAGATCTACCTATTTTATTAACTGTGGCATTTCCTCTAATTAATTTTTCTATTATTTGTAAATGGCTTGATTCCGCTGCAAGACTTAAAACGGTATCGCCAAACCTGTTTTCAATATCAACACTAGCTCCTTTATTCAATAATTCATGAATATCTACACAACCTAATTTTGCTGCCAAATGTAAAGCAGTGTTTTGGTCCTTTTCAAGACTACATCTTGTATCTACATTTATGTTTTCCAGGCAAGAGAGAAACTTCTTTACCATTAAAATACTATTTTTCAGTACTGCCAAATGCAGTGGGCTATAACCCTCATCATTCAGTTAATTTCCGTTTAAATCACCCCGATATTGACCGCAGCAATAAATTTATGGAACCATCATTGTACGAACCATTTGGAGGGGATCATCCAAAATTAGCTTATGGAGTAAGTTATTCCCATTGGAATATATTACACTAGCTGATATAGTTCCAAGTCTTTTCGGATTTGGCAAATCCATTTTTTTTTTCTATACTTAGTCTCTAATATTTTCCTTTAGATTCACAACCTAGGAACCTGAAAAATAAATAAATAAATAGAATATCTCTTAGTAAACAATGATAAAACAGCAATTTATGTAAAAACTTTACACACCATACAAATATCATCACTGCATGTTTTTAAAGAAAATATCTATTCTCAGGTGCAAAAAAGATGAGCAATCATGTTGAAGGCAGAAGTAAAAACTGGTCTTTTTAATAGGCACAAAGCCATAGCGTAGAAAAATTACACCGAAAATTCTATCTGAAGTTTTCCCCCATAGGACAACTCTGCCTCATTCCTTCTCGCCTTTATGCTCGATAGGAAAATTCCACCAAATGAGGGGGGAAGGCACAATCTTTGGCGAAGTAAAAGTTGGTGACTTTTACCATGCTAAAACTTCAGGCATTCAAATTTCGTTTAAAATAAATATAAATAAACAAAAGAATGGTAACAATCTATATATTAATGCACAAACATGAAATTTGTCAAATGTTTTAAACATATTAATTATACAAGTAGAGGATTGAAAGTGGTATCATTAGAAAGTTACGGTTAATGAGAGTGGAAAAAAATAATAATAGGCTGTCAAAAAGGCATTCAAAAATACCTTTATTTTTATGCACTTTTTCATTTTATACACGTAATATTTTGTATTAAAAGTTTCTATAGAAGAAAGTTGTTAATTTGTCAATTTCTTAAAATACAATAAAAACCACAGATACAGTATTTTGTATCAGTATATTCTTTCAAAATATTTAAATGAGAACTTTTAGCAAAAATTAAAAGCAGATAAAATAGAAAGTCAACTTATTATTATTGTGAAAAACGAAAAACGAAATTAATGTATAACAGAAAAATGACTAATACAAATTACTAACATCGTTCAAAAATAACACTGCTCGGCATGAAAATTGCCTCTGACACCATTTCAGCATATTCTTATGTAATCAATCCTTCCAATTCTTCCCTTTGTCTTCTGTACCTAAACCCATGAAGAAACAAGCCAAAGCCTTATTGAATTTTCTCAAGACTCATTCGAACAAGTTTAAGTGGAACCCGAAAGGAGAGATTACTTACAATGGTAGGACATTGGATAATTCTAATTTAGCTGAATTCTTTCATTTCATTTTTCTGTGAATAAAAAACACCTATTACTGGCCAAAGTGAATTTTTGCAAGCCCTGAAAGATAGGAGTACCCCTAAGTATTATTAATGATTGATATTTGTCATTCTACTCAAGAAAAAACATTTTCATACTGAAAAAGAGTAAACCCTTTAAAAAGACATGTTTTTAAACTCAACAATGTAACCTGGGAAACATTTTAAATAAAATGAATTTGTATCTGTAAATACATTATTATTTATGTAAAAAAAATACTTACCTGAAAACACCATCCAACTCCAATGACTGGACTCCTTGGAACTCCAAGAGTATCACTTGCATACACCTTTTTAAAGGTTTCGACAAATCATGTACTGATGCATCTGTATTTCAGACTCTTTTCACATCTCATCGCTATACATAAACGGACTATATTGATATTTACTCAGATGGCTCAAAGGCAGATCATCTTGTTGGCTGTGGTGTTGTCTCAAATAATACTGTTTATAGCTATCGTCTCCCTAGCTCATTTTCCATTTTTTCTGCTGAGTTCTGTGCTGTTGAAATTGCTCTCAAATGCATTTTATCTCATAGTCATAAAAAATTCATTTTCTACACTGACTCAAAGAGTGTCTTGGATTCCTTGAAATCCAGCTCTTGCTCACCTTCTTTTACTTCTGTTTTTAAAAGGCATAACGACCTTTTAAGAAAGGGATATAACATTTTATTTTGCTGGGTTCCTAGCCATGTTGGTATTAAGGGTAATGAAGAGGCAGATAAGGCAGCAAAACAGGCTTTGACTTCTTTTAATTGTATAGTTCCTTATGAAGAACATACCCTAAGAAGTTTTCTAAGAAATATATGGCAACGAGAGTGGGAATGTGAAAATAATAATAAATTAGGAGAAATTAAACCAAATATTGCAATCTGGCCGACTTTTACACCACGGAAATATGATCTTAGAATTGAGCATTCAAGATTGACGCACAAGCATTTACTTCTTGCAGAACATGAACCTTCTTCTCCCAAATGTCATTTCAGCCAGCTTACCATACGCCACATTCTGACCAACAGCCCTTGTCTCAGTCATTTGTATCGCCATTACTTTGGAATTTCCTTACCTAATCTCATGATCCTTTTGGGAAAAAATCCACACACTGAATTAATTAACTTTTTAAAAGACTCAGGCTTTTACAGTCAAATCTAACTTTTATTTATTTATATTTCATTCTTGTCTCATCCTTTTCTAAAGTGACCATTTTCTTGACAATCTGGATGGGAGCCCCCATCCAGATGCTTTTTACTATTTTAACTTAGTTGCCTTAATTAATAACAGTTGGCGCAGAATGTCCTAATTTAGACCTTGCGCCAAAAAAAACCATTAACCAACCAACCAACCAACCTGAACACTTTCCCCGTAACATAGTTCATTCACACTTTTTGGAAATAAACATCTTCTCCGAATAACTTTTTTTCTCTCTTTGTTTTTTTTCCCTTATGTTTTTCTGACGTTGCTCTAAATGTTAAAAAAAAATCCCGGGGCTTCTGGAAAGCATGCTTTTGTGCAACGTATAAAAAGGCATATGTGAATTGTGAGATACGACAGCTGCGTATGATCTTTTTTGACAGAAATTAATTCTTTTCCCCCCAATGAATTTAGCAATGGTGCTGTTAAATTGCTCTGCCACATTATTGTTGAAATCATGCAGCAGACTCTTAGTGTTATCTGCTAGGCTGGTCATAATGTCCATTATTTTTACAAATAATCCGCTCGATTTTAACTGAGGAATGTAGTCTTTTTCAACTTTTTTCCTGTTGCAAAAATAATAATCACAGCTTTCGTGATTTCCAAACACATAGTAAGCAGCATTAAAATGTCTTTTTTAATGCAATAATCTTTTCAGTTTTTATTTTTCTTCGCTTTTTATTGCACAGCCATCTTTACCGCACTTCTTAAACGCAAGATTCTACTTCCAATTAGTTGCCGTAATGTGGCGCAGCCATATTTACTACTTTTGACTATCTGTTTTAATTTATTGCATGTATTACATAACAGATGGTTCTTGCATTCAATCTTTTCTACCTTGACATTGTCTTACGATCTGGAATCTAATATTCTTTTATGCACATTACTATTACCATCACCTATGAAACGTGCATACTTCACTCAATACATGGAAGTAGTGTAAAAAGGGGAATTCATTGCCAGGGTGGTGGAGCTTGTGGAGGCGCAGAAGGATAACGTCACGTTTCACGAGGAGTCGTCTTGAACGATTGCCACAGGAAGAATAGAAACTTTTGGAGTACGATCATCGGGAGTCATCACCTTTTACGACGGTTTTTAGAATTTTGATGCTGCCATCTACCAGGGAGAATTGGAATTTTTTTCACAATTTTGGGGACGTCACAAATTTTTGGACTTTGAATTTTTGCAGGAAGTGAGATGAGTCACGATCTTTTGGGAACTTCGCTTTTTTCCATAACCTAAAAAGAGTTACACACAAAATTTATCATTTGAGAAAGTTAGAAACAATGTACAGAATAAACTTGGAAAGAAATGAAAGAATCAAGTTACAAAAAATGTATAGAATAAAGTTAGAAAAAATGAAGAATGAGAAATGGAAGTTAGAAGAAAGAGAAAGATCACCTTGAGTGCCTGGGGATCTGCCCCCAGCGGCTGCCACAAAAAAGGACGTATTTTAAGATTTATTTACCCAAGTAAAAAATGATTTACCCAAGTGTAAAGATGAAACCGATGTTAAAATGTAGAGAATAATATGGTGTCTTTAAAATGGCATAGGGTTGCCTGGTCAAAATCGTCAAGAAAAGAGGTTGCCACGAAAAGTGTGTGTGTGTGGGGGGGGGGGGGGCAATTTTAGCGGTTTTCTTACCCTAACATATTTTAAAATGAAACAGTTTATAAAATATAGAGAATAATATTCTCTTTAGAGTATCATAGGGTTGCCAGGTGAAAATCTCGAGAAATTTGGATGGGGGTCATCCAAAATTAGCTTATGGAGTAAGTTATTCCCATTGGAATATATTAGACTAGCTGATAAAGTTCCAAGTCTTTTCGGATTTGCAAATCCATATATTTTTTTTTTTTTTTCTGTACTTAGTCTCTAATATTTTCTTTAAGATTCAAAACCTAGGAACCTGAAAAATAAATAAATAAATATAATATCTCTTAGTAAACAATGATAAAACAGTAATTTATGTAAAAACTTCACACACCATACAAGTATCATCATTGCATGTTTTTAAAGAAAATATCTATTCTCCGGTGCAAAAAAGATGAGCAATCATGTTGAAGGCGAAAGTGAAAACTGGTCTTTTTAATACGCAGGAAGCGATTTCGCCGTAGCATAGGAAAAGTTCACCGAAAATTTTATCTGAAGTTTTCTCCCATAGGACAACTCCGCCGCATTCCTTCTCGACTTTTTCGCTCGATAGGAAAATTCCACCAAATGAGGCGGGAAGGCACAATCCTTGGCGAAGTAAAGGTTGGCGACTTTTACCATGCTCAAACTTCAGGAATTCAAATTTTGTTGAAAATAAATATAAATAAACAAAAGAATGGTTACAATCTATATATTAATGCGCAAGCATGAAATTTGTCGAATGTTTTAAACATATTAATTATACAAGTAGAGGATTGAAAGTGGTATTGTTAGAAAGTTATGGTTTATGAGAGTGGTAAAAAAAAATAATAGGATGTCAAAAAGGCATTCAAAAATACCTTTATTTTTATGCACTTTTTTATTTTATACACGTAATATTTTGTATTAAAAATTTCTATAGAAGAAAGTTGTTAATTTGTCAATTTCTTAACCTTTTGAGAGGGGCTCTTCCGAAATCCTATGGTGAAGCGTGACAGATGCTGTCACAGCCCCTTTCAAAAGGTTTTAAAATACAATAAAAACCACAGGTACAGTATTTTGTATCAGTATATTCTTTCAAAATATTTAAATAAGAACTTTTAGCACAAATTAAAAGCAGATAAAATAGAAAGTCAACTTTTTATTATTGTTATCGTTAAAAACGAAAAACGAAATTAATGTATAACAGGAAATGTCTAATACAAATTACTAACATCATTCAAAAATAACACTGCTCGACATGAAAATTGCCTCTGACAGCATTTTAGCATATTCTTATGTAATCAACTTCTTTAGGTATTCTGGGGGTGTCACAAACCCCGGGCCTGAGTGATCTTTTCTTTTCCCCTTCATTTTATTTATTTTGTTTATTTATTTTTTATTTTTTTGCTGCCAAAGGTATTGGTCTTCCGATGTTCTTTTGTTTTTTCGCCAATCAGCTCTTGGACTTTTCTTGTTCTTTTACTCACGTTTTTTGTTTTACTTTTTCTGGTGCCAATAAGTTTTTGGTCCATTGTTTTGTTGTTCTTTAAAACAAAAAACTGTAAAAAAATTAAAATTTCTTTAAATTTGTGTCACGCTTTTCTCTATTAAAATCAATGGTATTCTGGGACAACTGCCACCTAATGTTCATGGCAGTCTTTATGTTGACGACCTGCATATATCTTGCCAAGGAAATGACATGCGTTTTATTGAACGTCAGTTACAACTTGCCATCAAGCATATTACTAAAAGGACTAATGAAAATGGTTTTAACTTTTCTGCTGATAAGACACAAAGTGTGCACTTTTGTCGTAAATGTGGGCTTCATCCTGATCCCGATATTTTAATTAATAACAGACCAATTTCAGTTGTAGACACTGCCCGTTTCTTGGGTGTTATTTTTGACAAGAAACTTACATTCATTCCACATATTCTTAGTTTAAAGACAAACTGTTTTAAAAAATTAAATATTCTCAAAGTTCTTTCAAATACTTCTTGGGGTGCTGATCGCATTTCTCTCCTTAAAATCTATCGTGCAGTTATCCGTTCTAAAATGGACTATGCTTGTCAGATCTATGGCTCAACCTGTATTTCTTACCTCAAAAAGCTAGACACAGTGCACCACTCTGCCCTCAGAATTTGCTCTGGAGCCTTTCACACTTCACCTGTTTTAAGTTTATGTGCTGACTGTGTAGAAACCTCTCTCACTGTAATTAGACAACAACTTTCATTAGAGTTCTATTTCCGCATTCTCTTTCATCCGCATCATCCTCATTTTGACAATAAGGATTTTAATTTATTTCAGAATCGTCCCAAGTCCATTCCACACTTTAGCTTGAAAATAAAAAATATACTTGCTGACACGCCTCATCTCGACGTTCAAGTTCGTCCTCGGACACTTTTAAATATGAACTCTTGGAACTACAAGGTTATTTCCCACACAACACAATTCATCCCGATTACGTAATATCAACGTAATCGGGATCAAATATTACGTCCCATTACGTTGAAATTTGCTACCCAGACAACGCAATGAAGTATATATTATATCTATATGACGTACCTTACATCCATAAACTATATCTAGAATTCATCCAGTATAGTAGCTTTTACATAGAATCAACGTAGATATAACCATCAAATGTCTCTCTAAGTACATGAGATATACATCTATATTACATCTAGAATGACCAAAAATTGACTTTACTAGACATGTATGTTCATCTATATCATGTAGTGTACATAATATCTATATATTATTAACGTAGATGTATGTAATATAGATGTACATCACATCAATGTATTGTATATGTAGATAAACATCAAATCTATGTATATATGCATCATACCTACGTAATATATACAGGGCTGCCACAGAGGACTTTTTTTATTATTTTCATACTACTATTTCCATAACATAAAATGTATAATAAATTTATGCAGGCAAAGTGCAAATTCACCTGCATAAATATATCATGCATTTTATTTTTTGAAAACAGAGGTACGAAAAGAATATTAAAAAAAAAGTCACCTTTGACAGCTCTGTATTTATGGGCGTGTTCAGTAGAGCGCCCGTTCCACGACCGGTCGAAAGATTCCGAGCCAAAGCGTTCAGTGGTGTCGACCGATCCAGAGTTACATCGTTCAGTGGAATGGACCGATCTCGACCGGTCGTGGATCAGAAAGCCCAGAAAAATTTCTTGATCCATTGGGTCACGTGATGGATCAAATGCGCAATAGGTTGAAAATCAGGCTCTGATTGACATTACGCAGTGAAAACCTGAACATGAACATCTGTTTTTGACAATGATTGTTTATTTGTTTGATTAGCTGAGGATTACAATATAGATGTACCTATTTATATGCATTGTTTGTGCTGTAGAAAATAAGGTAAGTAATTCCATAAAATGCTAAACTATATTATGTTTATTTATTTATTGTGTAAAAAAGATTTTTTACGTAATAACAATTTTTGATATGTAATTTTTTTTATTGATGAACGTAACATTCAAACATAAAATTAAAACAAAAATTTACACAATTTTAATTGAAACAAAAAAAAAAAATATTTTTTTTAATTCGGACGCTATCATATTTTGTTAATTTAATATATAAAAATAAGCTGGGAAAAATTATATTTCCTTTTTTCTTTTCAGACAAAGCTTTTCATTCATGCGATTGTTTTTTGTTTACAAATAGAAAAGTTTGTAAACGATTGTATTTTTTACCTTTAAAACAATAAGTTAACTATAAGTAAATAAATTAAAATCCTTCCACATATTTTTAATTTAGGTAAAAATAAGTTTAAGATGTCAATTATTAAATTTAATAAACCAAAACAGACTGTAAAAAAAGTAGCTATAAAATTATGCAGTGTTGTTTAAATTGCTAGTTTATTTTAATATTCAGTCGGTAATAAGAGAAAAAGCTCTTTATATTGATTCATAAATCGAAGAAGAAAATAAGATTATTTTTTATATAAATCCATTATATTAACTGAACAGCATATTTCATATTTTATATAATTTATTTATTTATTTATTTATTTATTTCAAAAACGTTTTTGTTGTACATTTCTGTTCATAATAAAATTCGAAGAGAAAGAAAGGTGTTTTAAGTGCTCATTTAAGATAAATCTACTCTGCTCCTTTAAAAATAAATGTAACGTAACATTCTTAACATTTTCATGATTAAAATTTATACGTGAATTTAGAAAAATCATAACCAAAGTAATGTATATTAGTAATTTGTCAGTACAACCAATTAATAGCTTCTTATTTTTTGTTAGCAGAGTACAGAATTCTACATTAATAAGAAAGAAGTAAAACTGTTATTACATAAAAGATCTTTCTTTCTTTTCCTTTTTTTATTTTATTTATTTTTTTTTTTTAAGAAAAAACGTAATATAGTTTAGCATTTTATGGAATTACGTATTAAAAGTCCAGACAAAATAAACAACAGAAATACAATAATACAGGTTAAATTAGATAGATGGCGCTGCTCCTATCACGTCAAAATTGTTCCAAAGCGTTCAGTAGATTCCTGGCGTCATCGTTCCAGTGACGTCATCGCCCGGTCGAATTGATCCATCTCGGGCGCTCTACTGAACACGCTCTATGTCTATTATACGCACATTCAGGCCTTAGCCCTTTTTGGCTACCAGAAAATTCTAATAAAAATTTTCTATAAAATTTCTACAACAAAAATTAAATTAAAATTTTACAATAGGCAAAAAGTGCTAAGTTTGCAACAATGCATGCAGCAGTCACAGCGTTCCTGTATTTTGTTATTTTGTCATCGCCAATGCTATAGTATAAAATTACTTTTCTGAAATAGCAGTGATAAAATGCACGAAAAAATAAAGGAATACTGAGATCCCTGCACATAAGCCAATTAATACAATGTAAAAATTAATCATAATCTACCTTTTTCTTTATGTTTCCATATACAGAAAATTAATCTTTAAATGATATGGATCAATAGGGGATTTTTCGTCCCTGAAATTAAGGAAAATATCAGATTGATCACAGGTGTAAAATTTTTGCATTTACTTATTTTAGAACATGTATATTTTAAGTTTCAATCAATGTTATTTATATTATTCTAGTAATTGTTTGTTCTTCAGAGGTCCAAAGATTCACAATTTCGGCTTTATGACCAAAATTCTTGCATTTTTAGATTTAAACTCTTTTTTTTTTTTTTTTTTTTTTTAAACATGAGTGCCAAGGAGCAACTCTTATTGAATTATATTATGAAGTACACTATGGTGTAAATTATACATAAAAGTGTTGCTTTAGTGTGTTCATATAAAAAAAAAAATTTAACTGAAATAAAAATATAACATTGATTACAGTGAAAACGTTGCATATACTACTACTTTTCACTGGTTTGAAAGAGATGTTGCTGATGAAATAGAATCTATCTAATCAAATTCCACTTTTGTTACGCTAAATATTCTTTAAAAGTACTTAAGTTTTTTTTTATTATCTAGTCAGTTTATATGTTGAACTATAAACACTTTCAATGCGGAAAATCGAATCTGTGTTGGTTGGTTGTTGGGTTAAGGCAAGGCAGACTAGATTTCTTACAGGCTAAGGCTCCTATATATACGAGCTGGCGCATCAGGCATTTTGTTGCCTTAGGGTTGCCACATGTACCCAGCGCGTTTCTCTGATAAACAAATGACAAACATCTTTTTTTTATCGTCTTACGTTACTTTAGAGTAACTTGTTTTATTATATTTCATAATTTTAGCTAAGTAAACTATGATATGGAAGTTTGTTTAGCGATAAACTGCTATAATCATTCAAGAAGTGAATATAAAGTGTTCATAGACCTTCTATTACTGTGTGTTTGAGTTTTGGCGACATTTTGTAAAAGAAACAGAAACCGCCCTAACAACACATCTTACCCCAGTACATCCATACGATATCCTCAGAATAAAATGACATCCTGAGAATGTACTGTGAAATAAATGTGTTTTTAGGAATATTATTGTTGTTTATTGCTCTTATCTTGACCGAATTAGCATCAGATCAAGATTTCTTAAAATCATTAGGGAAGCGATAAGGAAGTCAAACGGGGAATGCTGTCCTGAATATATTGAAATTGTATAGAAATAACTTTTAAAAAAGAAAATAATACATTTTAGTTATGAAATGTACAAGAATTGTGCGTATAGTGCATTACTATGTTTTTAGACAAAAATGAGCTCAATATTCGGCGGCCGAATATTCGGCTATAATTTGGCTGATTTGATAGACACTTTAAGGTCAGTCTTAAATAAATTTATATTAAGCAGATAAATGCTGCAGTAGAATTCTTTAAGTTTAGAGGATTTTTGATTGAACTAATTTGACTAGTATGTAAAAAGTGTTAGACTCAGTAAATACAAAAGAAATATTTAAAACGGAAAAAAATTATTCATAAGAATATGATAAATTCAAAAACAATTAACAATAACTAGAAAACGATTTAATATAAATATATAACAATTTGTAAATCCAATATAACAAAGTTATTTTCAATAACAATTCAAAATTATATTACCTCTCCATTAATACATTTACGCTGGTAGTTGATACATGATGAATAAAGTCTTGAGTATATCGCTTAAGTTCATTTACATGGTCGCCACATGACCAATGAGGAAAAATAGATGACAAAAATATTACATCACATTGACATAGGCATTTTACCACTTAATGAAGAATGATCAATCACACACTGCGTAACGTAGATGGCACATTGAAGAAAAACCTTAAAACAAAAGTTATTGAAGATCGCGGTTGCCCAATGACCAGCGAACACCGCTGAATTGAAGGAAAAACTTGAACTTGATCCCAAACTTGATCGCCCCCAGGGGGGTACCTTCTTCAGGTATTCAGGGGGAGTCACGCACCCCGGGCCCAAGTGATCTTTTTTTCTTCTCTTTTTTTTCCACATTTTGGTTTTTTTCTTGCTTTTCGTCCTTGTTTGTTTTTTTGGTTTTTACTGCCAATAAGCTCTTGGTACTTGTTCTTGTGAAAAAAAGAAAAATTGAAGAAAAAAAAAAAAAATTTGAAAAATCAACAAAAAAATGAAACAGTTTACCTTGTTTTACTCACCTTTTTGGTTTTACTCACCTTTATTTTTTGGTCTTGTTCTTGTTGGTAATAATAAAATTAGTTAATTTCTAAAACATTAACCAAGCTCAGATCGGTGTAGATGTGGCGCTGGCGATTTGGTGAGGGTCTCATGGTAGTCTAGCCTTGGGAGCACACTAGGAGACTGGTGCCCTTGGTGAAGGTGAGACAACAGTGACTACTCGAACGAGAAACACCGGACTAACACGACTACCACATGTGATTCCCAATCTGGGTCGACGGTCTGGTAGCTGGTGAGTGGTAATGGGTGTCCCAGGGAGCGATTCTGAAAACCCTTTGCTTTTCCGTCTGTTCAAGAAACGGGCTGAGTTGTGGGACTAAGGAAACCCTTAACCTTTTCTCTTTTATTCTGATTATGGTGACAAATTTAGGAATTTCGGATAACGCGACTGGCTCGGGCCAAGCTAATAATACACAAGCGAAATCTTGGGGCGACAGATGTGATGAATTCTCTTCAACGCTGAATGAAAATAATGTTTTTGTAAATTGTTAAACCAGATTCTTTGTAGTAAAGCGAAATGAAGGAGATTTTTCAAAGACGTCTCCATTTTTAATTCAAAAGGCTGTACAGTCCATCGTAGGCGAACCTAAATCTGTAAAAAAACTTAAAACAGGGGAATTACTGATCGAACTTGAGAACAATAAGCAAGCAAAAAATTTTAAAAAATGTACTTTATTCGGAAATATGCCTGTTACTGTTACTGCTCATAGAAGCCTAAACACTAGCCGCGGAGTCATTTCAGAATCAGATCTCCAATATATCCCAGAAAGTGAAATACTAGAAAATTTAAAATCACAAAATGTCATTGCTGTTCGTCGCATTAATATCTATAGAGACAACAAACAAGTACCTACTAAACATATTATTCTTACAATAGACTCACCTAAACTCCCACGTTCAATCAAAGCTGGCTACCTTGACTGCCCTATAAGACCTTACATCCCAAATCCATTGCGTTGCTATAACTGTCAACGATTTGGCCATTCAAAACAATCTTGCAGAGGGAACCTTACTTGTGCACGTTGCAGTGCCATGGGCCATGATGATAAAAACTGTGAAGCACCTGTCTCCTGTATAAACTGCAAAAAAGATCACCCTGCCTATTCTAAAGCCTGTGAAAAAGAAATTCAAACGATCCATACAAAACAAAATATTCCTTATCCTGAAGCAAAAAAAATGGTCGATTCTAGAACCCCAACTATAGGTAAATCTTATGCCGCTGCAAGCAAAACTCAGAAATCATATCAAACAATAGGCACCCAAACTGAAAATCCTACCTGTTACTTATCTGATAAAACTGTTAAAGATAACTCTCAAAAAGTTCCGGTTCACCCTAATCAGGCTTCTTCCTCTTCACAATCATCTTCCACTAACACTACTATTAAGAACTCTTTTCAAAATGCAACTTCTGTACAACCAGATAAGAAACTACACCCTATCTCAAAAAAGCTTACCACTGCTAATTTAATGAAAAAGAAAAAACTTGTAACAAAGCCTACGCCGAATTTAAAAAAACCAAAGAAATCTGATTCTGCAAAACAAGAGGACACTCTTAAAATCGACATATTATCCTTCAGATGAGGATAATATGTCGACCGCTTCTGAAGATAATAACGTAGATACTTTTATCTAAAAAGAATTAAAATGACTAATTTCATTTCTTGGAATTGTAGAGGTTTTAATAACAAACGGGATGAAATAAAAGATATTGTCTTTGATCATCGACCTATCTGCATCGCTTTTCAAGAGACATACTTAAAACAGAGTGATATTGTGAAGATTCGCGGGTACAACTGCTTCAGGAAGGATTTCCACCAGAATAACAGGGCTACTGGTGGTGTTGCTTTACTTATCTCTAATAGTGTTCCACACTCCAATATTCCATTAAACACTAATATCCAAGCCGTTGCTGTCCAAATTCATATTCACTTCTTAGTAACTTTTTGCACAATCTATTTACCACCAAACATGCCTCTTCGACACCATGAACTCAATAGCCTTATTCTGCAACTGCCAACCCCGTTTATCATTCTTGGAGATTTTAATGGTCATAATCCACTTTGGGGTAGTCCTGACATAAATTCACGTGGCCAAATAATTGAAGACTTTGTTACTGACAATAATTTATGTATTTTAAACAATGGCGACAATACTTATTTCCATGAACCTTCCAGATCATTCCATGCAATTGACCTTGCCATCTGCTCACCTATTCTTTACCCATATCTTAATTTCTTTATCAGCAATGACTTACACAATAGTGACCACTTCCCATTGTTCTTAACTTTTTATGATTTTAATCACTCTCTTACTCATAATCCTCATTTTATTTATGACAAAGCTGATTGGGCTGCTTTTTCTTTAAATGTGCAACCATTACAAATGACATGATTCAGGGAGACATAAATAGGGCAGTTACTGAGGTTAACAATACTATAATTAATTCTGCAAATCTCATTACGCACTCAAAACCATGGTGGAACGAGGACTGCAAATTAGCTAAAAAACTTAAACAAAAAGCATGGGGAATTTTTCGCAGATATCCTACCACTTCCAATTACATAGCATATAAGCGTGCAAGGGCAAATGCACGTAAAGTCCAGAGGAAATCCCAAAGAGAGTCTTGGATCGGTGAGGCAAAATCAAGTAATTTGAATTGCGCAGACAGCAGTACGCAGTGGGGTAGCTGTAAAAGAATTTGGAAGCCTAAATTAATAAATCTGTCGAATACTGATTCCTTTTCTGAATGGTTATTTTAAGTTGTTCACTTAAAAATGTTAATATTGATGACAAGTCATCTTCATCCTCGTTACATTTTTCTAAAGTGTTTTCTATCAGACCAACAGCCATTTTCAAATGATCTTCAGGTGTACATTCAAAATTAATAAAATAACTTAACAGGCTGTCAAAGGTCGAAAAATGAAGGCACTTTTTCATCTGTTAAAATCCATTTTAACGAATTTGGGGGTATCTGAATGCTATTGTGGTACGCAATAACTGTCAAATCTTTATCAAATTTGAGTGAAATTGAAAATGTGGAAAAGTACTTGTGTTGCATTTCATGATGAAAATATGCTCATCGTATATAAAGTATACCCATGGGGAAGGAAGGCTTTCTTTAATGTGCTGACAAAAGGCATCAAAATCTTTTATTTTGTCATTTTCCATATAAGTTTAAAAATGAGCTTCAGATCGTTCTTCTATAGCATGTGCTCTTTCTGCAGGATCTTTGCGCTGGGTTGGAACAGTGGTAAGGTACAATGGCATATTTTCAAAAATAGATGCATAGGCATTCTGTTTTAAAACTGGATTCTTTCTAGGCACTACAAGCTCAGTCCCATCTGGTCTTTTTGCTCTAAGCTCACGATCAATAAAACTTTCCTGAAAATGCTTTATACACACAACTGAATCATTTGTAGGATTAAAATCCTGCCTATGAATTTGTCGCAGCCGTTTTTCTCACATTTCCTTTTCTTTTGGAAAGCGGAAAACACTTACAAAGCCATCTGCTGCGGCAGAATTGTAGTTAGATTTGCACAAAGGCACACAACACTTCCTTGGCATCTAGAAAAATAACAATAATGAAAATTAAAATTTGCTGTAAAAACAAATCTTAATTTTGACATAGAATTAAATAGGGGCTGCAATGGTCCTATTATTTTTATTAACTCTGCCTCCAAAAAACATTCCAACTCACCCTCCCGTCTCAACATGATAAAGAAAAAGAAAATAACAAAATTGCCCACTCCAGCTTTAAATAAAACTAATAAAACAAACAGTGCAAAGCAAGATGAGTTAATCAGCCTTCATCCTTCTGATGGGGACGATGGTATGTCTACCGCTTCAGAGGATGATGATGTGAATATTTTAATATAAAAATAAAATAATGACCAATCTCATTTCATGGAATTGCCGAGGTTTTATAAATAAACGAGATGAAATACGAGAAATAATCTCTGATCATCGATCTATATGCTTCGCCTTCCAAGAAACATACTTAAGACAACACGATAATGTTAAAATCCGTGGCTATCAGTGTTTTAGAAAAGATTTTACTCATTCTGACAGAACTACAGGTGGCGTAGCCCTTTTAATTTCTAATAATATTCCACATTCTAGTATCACTTTAAATACCGATATCCAGGCCATTGCAGTTCAGATCCATATACACATACTTATCACCATCTGCACTGTTTATTTACCACCAAATATGACTGTTCGACAATGTGACCTCAATAGGCTTATTTCACAACTGCCGACCCCTTTTTTAATTTTTGGTGATTTTAACGGGCACAATTTACTTTGGGGTAGTCCTGATATTAATCCTCGGGGACAAATCATTGAAGACTTAATCACTGACAATAACTTATGTATTTTAAATAATGGTGACAATACTTATTTTCATGAACCTACCACAACTTTTCATGCAATAGACCTGGCCATCTGCTCTCCGACTTTATATCCTTATTTCAATTTCTTTGTGAGTAACGACCTTCATAACAGTGACCATTTTCCGTTATTTTTATCTTTTTATAATTTTAATGATCATCATCCTAGAAATCCACATTATATTTATGACAAGGCCAACTGGACTACTTTCACTATAAATGCAACTATCACATATGAAATGATCGAGGGTGATATCAACAGAGGAATCCCTGAAGTCACAAATTGTATTAGGTCTAGAAGTTAGTTTCCGTGTTTTTGTTGTTGTTGATATTTTGTCAAAATAAAATTATTTTTATATTACGAATTTTATGTTATAATGTTCTCTGTATTATCAGCTTTCTATTGATATATAACTTTCTTCACGTACCTTATAAAAAAAGTATTATTTTAGTTTCAGAATATGTCAACCTTTGTGCCGGAAAAACGTCATTTGCGGGAAGCTCTTCTTTTCCTTTTTCATCTCAAGAAGAAAGCCACTGACGCGCACCAAATGCTTGCCCAAGCTTACGGCGATGCTGCTCCATCCATAAGAACCTGCCGGTCCCGGTGAACCGACAACTTCGACTGCAAAACCAAACATTCACGGGAAGAAGGTCTTACTGTGCATATGGTGGGATCAACGCGGGTCGACACGAAAAAGCCATATTGCTTCATGAGAACGCAAGGCCGCATGTTGCTCAAACGGTAAAGGATACCCTAAAAGAGTTCAAATGGGAAGTCTTACCGCACCCGCCGTACTCTCCGGACATCGCCCCGTCGGATTATCATCTTTTCCGGTCAATGGCTCATGGTCTAGAGGAGCAGCGCTTTCAAGATCGTCAAGACTGTAGTGAGTATTTTATTTAGATATATCAGCAGAAGTGTAACGCAGAAGAAGAGTGACTGAGAAAAAAACCATACTAGAACAATTGTTTTTGTTTAATAGCTACTTGAAAAACAGAAAGTCTCATATGATACTAAAATCGCTTTTATTTCTTTAATATAGAGACATTCAATCACTTTCAGCATTTCCACTAAAAGCAGTTAATTCATACAACTTTAAATCATTAATAAAACTCAATAAATATATTTAAAAAAATAAACTCAACAAATTATAAATTTGATCCGGACCAGCCGGTCAAACTTTACATTACTGTATCAGATAACAAGATCCATGCCAATTACCAACACACCTCAGAACTAAACAGATCTGATATTTATATACAAGAAATAAGGACGTTTAGATCGTCATCGATCAAACGGACGAATCACAAACGAACATCTGGCAGATGTAAAAAGAAACAATTAAGATTTACATAACGACGATCGATCTTTAGCTACGATGTCGCCATCTAGTGGGAAAAACATCGTTAGAAAAATTGAAACAGTCCAGAATTGATAAAGAAAGGTGTTGCATGGAAAAGATCGTTTTTAATGTAAACAAAACGGTAATTGATAATTAACAGTATAAAATAAAGTTTAAACTACTGAAAAATAAGTAACTGAAGTAAGTATGTTTTAATTTACATTCTATTAATTAATTTAAATAAGTTATTTAATAAAAATGATAAAATGACTAAACATAGCATGAACTTTCAAAAACAGGTGATGTAATATGTTTAAATAACTATGTCTATAAGCATGAGGGAAAGTTAGGAGGCGATGAGAATAAAATAAACTAAGGATTTTCTCATCAAATGCCCCCCCTCTCATTGCCTCATAAAAACAAAATGCATGACTCCTTAAGAAGGAAAAATCAGCATGGACCCATTACCAAACATCTTAAACAAAAAAAAAAAAATTTAATTAAATTTCAAACCAATGCAGTCAAACATTCCAATAACACAAAAGTTAATAGCTAAATTTAACACGAAGACAACAATTAAGTTGTAACAAATCCAACTTAAAAAAAAAATCTTAAAGCATCTTTCTCCAAAGAAAATTTCAATTTTTTTTTCATCTTAAGTCTTAAAACTCCATCAATTTCAAAAAAAAAAAAAAAAAAAAAATTAACTACTCCAATCTAGAACAGAGTCTAGAATATCCTAGATAAGAGGCTAACAAAAAAAAAAACACAATTCCTTCCATTTCAGAAAACAAGTCCAAGAAAAAATTTGTTTCATTTTAAAATTTCATTAACAAACATAAAAAAAAATATTTACCAAAAAAAAATTACTTATTAATTTCAAATCCAGCATTAAACTCCAAATCAAATATTTAAACCTATATCAAAAGCAAATTACAAATACAAAATAATCTTTATTTAACAAAAAAATTTCAATTTCTAGCCATCCAGAACTTGGTAGAGAGGGAAAACATCGGCCTTTCGCATTCGCTTATTCGTCTTTCAAACATATTCAAGAATGAATATAGGCACAACTATTCACTCCTTTTAAAACAAATTCCGGCTAGCACGGAAAGCATACATTCCACATGAAATGAGGTTTCTAGATGCCTAGAAAAGAAAAGAAATTATAATACA
This sequence comes from Salticus scenicus, assembly GCA_963930645.1. Lineage (NCBI taxonomy): Eukaryota > Metazoa > Arthropoda > Arachnida > Araneae > Salticidae > Salticus > Salticus scenicus. The sequence continues at coordinate 271,631,646 of OZ005658.1, forward strand.
CATAAAAGATATAAACAGAACAAATTTTAATTATGGTAGACGGGACCTAGTGACATTGCCAAAATTCAAAAATTGGGACTTACAAAAATAAAAGTAACATGCCCGCGCAAGGGCCTACATATGGTGGTAACTCCCAGAAAAACTATTCCTAAATGACTCTCTGACAATTTACCGGTCAAGGGTCACCTATCCGAAACGGTACTATAGGCTGTTCGAATCATCGTAAATAGCCACCAAAAGCACCATTTCCATACATAGACGGGAATTAAATTGTCTACCAAATTAATTTTTTAAAAGAATACTAAATGAAGTAAAATAAATTTAAAGTACTAAAAAAAACTTACTTAAATCAAAAGTACTAAAATAATTACATAAAAAAAAAATGCTGGGACAAACTGTTATAATAAATATGTACAAATCAGCAATTTTAACTAATCAAAAAGTCCATGAAGTTGAAACACTAGATTAAAACAATGTGCAATCCAAATTTTAAAACAATGTAAATATTTAAACAATTTCTATTTTAAAACAATGTACTGGACAAAAAAAAAAATATATATATATATTTAAATGCACTCAAATTATCTGTAAGAAAAATATGACATACAAAATTCATATATGTACAAGAGAAAAATTATGTTATAAATATTAAATTTACAAAATTCAAAAGTTCATTTTTTGTCAAAGGTTTGGTGAAAATATCCGCAAGGTTTGATTTACTACGTACATAAGAAACAGAAAATTCACCATTATTTAAAAGATCTCTAATAAAAAATAATTTAACGTCTATATGCTTAGTTTTATAATTTTCCACTGGTGATTTTATGAAATCTATAGCAGCTTGATTATCAACTCTCATTACAGCATCATTATCTAAATTAGAAAAAATACATTCCTCAGCACATTCACGACGTATCCGATCAAACCAAACCAAATTCTTTACAGCCTCAGTCATTGCGATAAATTCAGATTCCATGGTCGACAAACTAACACATTTTTCTTTAAAAGTACGCCAGTCGACCGGAGACTTATCAAGCAAAACTATCTGACCGCCAATTGAGGTCCGATCGTCACGGTTAGCTGCGAAATCTGCATCGGAGAAAATTACTAAATCATTAGATTTACAAGAAAGTTTAAGTTTGTAATGAGAAGTTGATTTTACATAGCCCAATAATCTCAACAAACCATCCCAATGGAACAAACCAGGATTTGATTGAAATTGACTCAGGACATTAACAGAGTAGGCTATATCAGGACGAGTACGACCAGCTAAAAAAGAAAGACATCCCAAAACACTACGATACGGTAAATGAGACATTTCAGTTATATCTTGACTAGATGTAGGACAATGAGATTTGGAAAACACAGTACCTTTACCGATAGGTAAAGAAGAATGAGGAATTTTAAACTTAGAAAATCTTTCACAAACATCATTAATGTAATTGGATTGGTGAATTACTACTCCAGATGGAGTATCCTCAAACTCAACCCCTAATAATTTTCTCGTTCTCCCCAATTCTTTTATATCAAAATTTGACTTTAATAAAACTAAAACTTTATCAATAAATTTCTTATGTTTTCCAAAAATTACGATATCATCAACATAAAGAAGAAGTACAACATCTGTCCCATAAAGATAAACACAATTACAAGATGATAACTTTCTAAATCCAATCTTAATTAAAACATGATGTATTTCATAAAACCATTCTCTCCCACTTTGATGTAATCCATACAGAGCCCGGTCCAGTTTGCAGTACAAAGTCTCTTTACCAGGTTCAACAAATCCAGGAGGTTGTAGCATATACACGTCCTCACTTAGTGGTGCATACAGGTAAGCACAGGTGACGTCACACTGAATATGCGACCACCCACAACATGAAACAAGAAGGGAGAAAAAGAACCGGATAACACCAAAATTTACAACAGGACTAAATGTTTCTTCATAGGATTCACCTTTAACCTGTTTAAATCCCTGGGCCACAAGGCGAGCCTTATGTCTAACTATCTGTCCAAACTCATCCCTTTTTATTGTGTAAACCCACCGGCAACCAACAGGAGTGACGTGATTAGGTAGTTCAGACAAATGCCAAACTCCACGTTCTTGCATAACCTTCATTTCCTGTTTCATTGCACACCACCAAACCTGACTCTGCCTGGAATTACATGCCTGTTTAAAAGTCCTGGGAGTCTCTTCCCGATCTAGTCATGCTGAAGGGTGAACTAAACTCGAAACAACTGAATCACTCTCACTGTCACTATTGTCACTATCGGAAAAATCTGATGAATTACTTGGAATCGGAATAATGCCAGAATACGAATTTGAACCACTAAAATCAAATAAATCAGGATTAAACATCAATTTATTTTCTCTACAATAATTTTCAACATCATGAAGTGATCTAAGACGTTTGGTTTTGCCTAATTCATAAAAATAAATGTCAGTACGATTACCAGTACGACGAACAACAGGCTTCCTAGTCCAACTAACTTCCTTAAGATGGGTAATAGTAGACTGATTATTGCTAGACACTGAATCTTTACTCCCCACTCCACTAGGTTGAGAATCCGGGGTACTGTTGGAAGGACCTGGGATGGCCACAGGTACAACTTCAACAACGTCCTCCAGACTTTGCTCAACACTAGGAGAGAAAAGGGCATAATCATCGGTGCCCAGTGCAGCTCCACTGCGACCTAAACCACAACACGATTCATCAAAATTGACATTACCAGATTCAATAATTTCATTAGTCTCTGGAATCCAAATTCTATACCCCTTCGTTTTGAAAGCGTAACCTACTAAATAACCCTTACGGGCTTTTGCTTCAAGTTTAAATCGCCTTTGCTTTGGCACACCAACATAAGTAACCGTACCAAAGGGCCTTAAGTGTCGAACAGAAGGTTTTCTTCCACCATATAACTCAAAAGGGGTTTTCTTCAAAAGTTTGGGACAAACACGATTCCAAGTATAAACAAAATATTTAAGAGCTTCAGGCCAAAAACTAGGATCCAAGTTACTTTCAATTAACAATGTACGAATACCATCAGCTGCGGTAGACATGAACCGTTCTACAACGCCGTTTTGTTGGGGAGTATAGACGTTTGTAAACTCATGACGAATACCTTTCTCACTAAAAAAATTATCAAAAGATTGATTAACAAATTCTCCACCATTGTCTGACCTAAAGGATTTAACCTTTCTTCCCAAGAAAGTCTCAGCCTTAATAATATGGTTTTTCACCACATCAAAAACTTCAGACTTCATACTTAAAGGATATACAGAAACCCGGCGAGAGAAATCATCAATGATTGAGAGAAAGTATTTTTCGCCATTTCGTCCCTCATTTCTACACGGTCCCCAAACATCAGCATACAGGAGCTCTAGTGGATGATTTGACCTGATATTTTTACTAGGTTTATGAGATACACTTCTAAACTTTCCTAACTTACAAAATTCACAAATGAAATCAGATTCCCTTAAGCCTGGTAATCCCCGTACACCTTGTCTGCGACTAGTATGAGCTACTAAAGATTGACTAATATGACCAAATCTGCGATGCCAATGCATCATTCGACTTCTAGCATTAGCGGACAATACTTCAAATTTAACAGACTTTTTACGGGAATCAGGGATTTTAGGATAAAGTTTATAGGTTCTATCATTAAGATAAGCACTAAACAGGTACTCATCCCCCCGGTATATTTTCACCTCGCCTTGACTACCACAAAAAGATAAACCCTTCAAATCTAATTGTGGTCCAGACACAAGATTTCTACTTAATTGATCTGAATACATTACATTACATAAAGTAAAGACTCTTTGACCAAATCTTAGCTTGACTTCTCCCTTACCCTGAATAGGGAATAAAACATCCTTCACAGCCACGGACATTTCGTCATTTAAAGTCTCAAATTTAGAAAATAAAGTCCTATTGTTACAAAAATGATGACTCGCCCCACTGTCAAATAGCCAATCACTTGATTTTACAACATTGCTTACACTTGAATGGGAAACAAATAAATTCAACTTACGTGAACTATCCGACGGTGATCTGGCAGCCTTTTTGGAACTCTAGAAATGTCCTCGACTATGGGGATTCCTTCCAACTGATCTGGACTCTCTATAAGATGGCAAAGGAGAAGCATCTGAACTAGAAGAAGTGGCACCAGTACTACATTCACTTGAAACTGAAGATGGACTGTCAAATCTAGAGCGACGATCATTTCTTCGTGAGGGAGAAAAACGTTGAGGAGACACAGAGTTCTTCTTAGAATAACATCTCGACCTCAAGTGACCCAGTTTTCCACATGACCAACATCTTCTATCCTTGAATCTGTTTTTAGTAGGCTGTCTTATATTAGATTTAGAAAAACTTGATACATTTACACTTTTAACACTGTCCTTATCCCGAAGCCTCATTCTAGTTTCTTCAGCAATAACACTATCCACAATTTTTTCAAATTGAAAATCTTCAGATTTACTCAACAACAACTGGACAATATTATCATAAACTGATGGCAAGTATCTCAAAAACTGATAGCATAAATAATTCTGTGAAAAATTGTCATCAATTTGTTTTAAATCAAGGTAAATTTTCTTAAGTCGGGAGGCAAATAAATTTATAGACTCTCCATGTCTAATCCTAGCTTCCATTAATTCTGTAAATAAAGTTAAATGGTGAGCTCTAGTATCAGGATGAAAATTTTTCCGAAGTCTGTTCCAAGCATCTGTAGGTTCTTTACAATCATCAATGATTCTTTTAAATTCTGGCTCCACATTGAGATAAATCAGAGAAAGTACTTGATTAGCACGTAAAGTGAATAATTTAACATTCTCAGCTGTAACAGTTGAAGACACCTCTGGAATTTTCTGACCTTCATCAATTATCTCCCATAGACCCTTTTCCATTAACAAGTAACGCATATCAGAGATCCATGTTGAAAAGTTTCTTGAATTGAGCTTCTCAATCTGGTTGGTAGCCATGTTGGAAAATAAAACACTTTGAACTGACAAAGAAACACCTTGAAAACTATCCTTTAATGTTTGCCCCCCCCGACTCTTCTAAATTTTCATCCGTTTCAACCTTTTTACTCATTTAAATTAACAAGTATCTTTCATGAAAAAAAAAACTTGATCCCATCAGTTATTGCTGTAATTTACTTTAGAAGATTAAATATTGCCATACTTCAAGTCTATTTTAACAAAAAAACCAGTTGAAAAATCAATTCTGTATATCAATTAAGTTCAATTGCAGAAAAAAATTATGAAGAATTTAACTGAGTACATATTATACTTCAGTTCAATTGTAAAAATTCAAATTTAAATGAAGAAAACTTGTTAAAACAATAAAGTTCAACTGCATAAACTAAAATTTAAATGAAGAAAACTTGACAAATCAATGAAACTTGACAAAATAAATCTTAATTTCAATAAAGTAGATGCATAACTGCACATTTTCAACTGTAAACAAACTCTTACTAAAGCTGTAACTTAATCTCTTGAAATAAAAGTTCTGTAACTTGAAATTATATATAGTTTACTTCATAAATACATACTGAAAATCATCTTCTAGTTATGGAAAATATAGCCCATAACCTCTTGTAGTGAGTATTTTATTTAGATATATCAGCAGAAGTGTAATGCAGAAGAAGAGTGACTGAGAAAAAACCATACTAGAACAATTGTTTTTGTTTAATAGCTACTTGAAAAACAGAAAGTCTCATATGATACTAAAATCGCTTTTATTTCTTTAATATAGAGACATTCAATCACTTTCAGCATTTCCACTAAAAGCAGTTAATTCATACAACTTTAAATCATTAATAAAACTCAATAAATATATTTAAAAAAATAAACTCAACAAATTATAAATTTGATCCGGACCAGCCGGTCAAACTTTACATTACTGTATCAGATAACAAGATCCATGCCAATTACCAACACACCTCAGAACTAAACAGATCTGATATTTATATACAAGAAATAAGGACGTTTAGATCGTCATCGATCAAACGGACGAATCACAAACGAACATCTGGCAGATGTAAAAAGAAACAATTAAGATTTACATAACGACGATCGATCTTTAGCTACGATGTCGCCATCTAGTGGGAAAAACATCGTTAGAAAAATTGAAACAGTCCAGAATTGATAAAGAAAGGTGTTGCATGGAAAAGATCGTTTTTAATGTAAACAAAACGGTAATTGATAATTAACAGTATAAAATAAAGTTTAAACTACTGAAAAATAAGTAACTGAAGTAAGTATGTTTTAATTTACATTCTATTAATTAATTTAAATAAGTTATTTAATAAAAATGATAAAATGACTAAACATAGCATGAACTTTCAAAAACAGGTGATGTAATATGTTTAAATAACTATGTCTATAAGCATGAGGGAAAGTTAGGAGGCGATGAGAATAAAATAAACTAAGGATTTTCTCATCAAAGACGTCAAAAAATGGCTCGATGAATGGATGGCGGCCAAACCAGAAAAATTTTATTATGATGGAATCCATAAGTTGCCCAAACTCTGGGAAAATGTTGTTATTAATGACGGAAATTATTTTGAATAAAAGTTTTGTTTAAGTTTGTCCAGTTTTCAATAATTTAAAAAGCGTAAAAAAACGCGGAAATTAACTTCTAGACCTAATATTATAAGATATTGCTATTCCAAAATCCTCTGGACGTCACAGTAAACATTCAAAGCCATGGTGGAATGATGAATGCAACAATGCAAAAAGACAGTAACAAAAAGCTTGGGGAATTTTTAGGAGGTACCCAACTACTGCTAATTATATCGCATTCAAAAAAGCAAGGGCAGCCGCACGAAGAATCCGCAGAATCTCCCAAAGAAATTACTGGATAAAATATGTGTCCATTATTACCTCCAATGTAAGTTTGGCATCGTGTCAAGAAAGCAATGGGAATATATTCTAATCAAAGTATTTCATTTTTAAAAGATAATGGCCAAACTATAACTTCTACTAAAAATATTTCAAACACCATTGGTAAAACTTTATCTCATATCTCCAGCTCTAATTCATATTCCGAACCTTTTTTGTCTCATAAATATAATTCTGAACGATCATCAATCAATTTTCACTCCCGCTCTTCACCAGACTATAATAGACCTTTTACAGAAAATGAATTAAAAAATAGTTTGAAACATTGCCATAACTCTGCTCCCGGACCCGATGGTGTTACCAACATTATGATTAAACATTTATCAAAACAGTCTCTTAAAAATCTCCTTCACCTTTACAATAGAATCTGGACTGAAAATATATTCCCTGTTGCTTGGCACGATGCTATTGTTATTCCTTTTCCTAAGCCAGGCAAAGATGCTACTGACCCAAAAAATTACAGGCCCATTGCTCTTACAAGCTGTCTATGTAAACTACTTGAAAAAATGGTAAATACTAGATTAGTTTTAAATGTTTTGTAATTCTTAAGAAGGACGAATAAAACTTTTAAAAATTTTAAAATACCTTTGACAATCCTTCTACTTGAGCAGCTTTAATTATATATTTCGACTTGCATTCGCAGTCATCCGCAGATGTTTGTTTTGCTGCATTACTGATTCACGTCTTCATCCTCTTCCACATCACTCTCCTCCTTTAAAAAATCCTCCTCTACAAAATTAAAAACGAAGGATCCAAACATAATATACATATACCCATCAAACCCAATAGGAACATTATTCAACAAATTCAGAACGAAAAAGACATTATTGACCCTAAAGAAACTCCAGGAATATACAAAATTACATTTGACTTAGAAAATAACAATAAACCGGCCTCATACATAGGAATGACAAAAAGAAAAATTAAGGACAGGGAAATAGAACACATCAGCGATCTTAAATACAATAGATGCTCCACCGCTTTTTCATGTACGCTTAAAACTAACCCTATAATAACTGATACCCTAAAAACCATCAAAATAGCGCCTTACAATTCACATAACTATGCCCTGAAACGCGAAGCTTTAGAAATATTAACCTCTAACTCTGCAGTAAATGAGAGAGAGCATAGCATTATAGCTAAGGATTGGCAACATGTAATAAAGACTTATCGACGACAAAGTGACGTAGGAAAGGAGGAGAGTGATGTAGAAGAGGATGAAGACGTGAATCAGTAATGCAGCAAAACAAACATCTGAGGATGACTGCGAATGCAAGTCGAAATATATAATTGAAGCTACTCAAGTAGAAGGATTGTCAAAGGTATTTTAAATTTTTTAAATCTAGATTAGTTTTTATTCTCGAAAAAAATAATTTGATTTCTCCATGGCAAAGTGGTTTTCGACGGGGCCGTTCTACGGTTGACAATATTTTATTATTAGAGACAAATATTCGCAAAGCTAATGTGAGACGTAACCATTTAGTGTCAATTTTTTTTTATATAGAAAAAGCTTACGACAAGACATGGCGCTATGGTGTTTTAAATATACAGTATTTTGACTAAAGAAGAGGCAAGGAGGGTGGGATTTTATCGGAAAAAGGGCATTGGGGTGGGCCACCCTGCTGAAATGCTCTTGAGTGATCCAAGGCAGACTAAATTTATTACAATTTATCATGTCCAGAAAGCATTCATATTTCTCTTGTCTCATAGTAATTATAAGAATTTCAGACGCAATTCAAGTTTGTTTAATATTCAGAATTATTGCTTTTTCTTAAAAACTTGCAATATCAGCAGTCATTAAAAAAAAAAAAAAAAAAAAAAAATTTACTTTTCTATAAAATACTTAAATATACAAAATATTAGGCTATGCATTTTTATTTTACTGGTTAAATACATAATACTAAAAGCACAATACTAAAAAAGTTGAAATATACAATGTTGTATTGCAAAATGCAAATAAAACGATTTATCAATCAAAATGATTTATAAATCATGAATTTTTAGGAGCCTAAAACTTTGTTTTTAAATTCATTAATATGTTTACTTTTTAAAACACTTATTAATATTACCTTGTTAAAAACAACTATATTTTTAAAGTATCACATAACTATAGTTATGCGATACTTTTTTTTTTTTATATGACAAATTATAAATATAGGTTTTTGACATGACGGCTTTAACCATGGTTTAATTTGTCAATAACCTGCCAACCCTGGCTTGTAGATGCTACAGATAATTTTAAATCTTGACAACTAATTTAATGATTTAAAAAAAAAAAAAAAAAAAAAAAAGAGAAAAGAAAATGCTGGGCTTCTTCAACCCATTCCCCCCCCCCCCCCTCAAGACTACTGTCATTTGTATTTTGATTTGTAAATGCAAATTTCACGTATTTCAATTTAGTAGTTGAGCGTTGCATAATAAAAACAGTTCAAACATTTTTGGGTTGCAGATAAAATTCAGTTTAATAGAATAGTAAGAAAATTCTGTGCATGAGGCACATCAAATACATGTAAATTGTTCCCTTATCACAAGTTTTCAGCTTCATTTATCAAGCTGGTAAGAAAACATTCCTGATTGTTAAGAATTACTACTCCTGTGTATGTGTCTGCATATAAAATGTTACTCTAAGAAAATAAACTCTAGGGAATTAAAAAAAAAATAAACTCTTAATGCACACACAATATCTCCAAAATAAAAAATCTATGCACTGAATCACTGCACATTAACATACATAAATTACTTTAATCTTTAGTTAACTGATTAAAAAAGATAGAGTACTTTTAAAACACATACAGATGCAAAGGAAGAAATACAGAACTCTTACAGCACAAATATTAATAACAAGAATTCCTGTTTCTATCAAGCTATTTTATATGCATACAAATAATTCAGATTGTCCAAGAAAACGTTGTCATGTTTACAAAAAGTGACAATCTCAATTATTCATTAATGTTTTAAACAGGTTGGTTGGTTGGTTGGCTTTTAGTGGCGCAAGGTCCACTATGGGACATACTGCGCCAAACAGTTATATTGAAAATAAAGAAGAAGCTATAGCTACCCATCCAGACTGTCATTTAAAAGGATCCACATTAAAAATAGAAAACAAGAAAAGATAAAAAGTCGGAATAATTTAAAAAGTAAAAGCAACATAAAAACAAAAAATATACAGTGTATATCATAAAATAAAATGTGAAATGTTAAAACCAGTGTATATATAATAAAAACAGATGTAAAATGTGGTAAAATTGTTTTAAACAGGACATTTAAAAAGAAATGTCATTAAAAAAGAATAATTTAAAAGGATGTTTATAAAAAAAAGTTAAGAAGCAATATAAAATATTTACAGTTAATTTCTTTTCTTAAACGTTAGACAGTAATATAAAAGCAATTTAAACATTTTATACTTTTAATTTTTCGGTAAACAGAACATTGTTTACATAAATACAAATCCAAACAAACGGTTTGTTTATGATTCTTCAATTACATATATATTTTGTAAACTCATGGGAACTTTCAAATAAATGATTGAACTACAGTACAAGAATGCATGCAAATAGTGCAATCCTAAACAAATGTCATATAAACATTTGTATAAAAACGTCAATTTATATTAGAAAACAACTCTATTAGCCTAAACCTAAACACAAGCGTTGTTTACAATAAACAGACAGCTAAATGTAATATAGAAAACAAAAATAAACAATTAAAAATTAAAGCTGTACTTACCTTAAATGTAGTTTAGTGAAATTAAAACTGTAGAATCATGATGCAGTTGTATTTTTCAAATGATATATGCCTTTTAAAATTCCATTAAATCAACTTTCAAACGGAGCGTCTTGCTTTAAACATGAGCATGCGCAGTGCATTATGAGCCTCCGGAACTTGGTTTTTTCTGTAGTGTGAAGCCTGTAGAGATCTAGTCTGTCTTGGTTAAGGCCAGTTAACTATACTAGGGTTCTAGTTTCGGAGAAAAACATGTGGAACTCCAAATTACAAGGTTGACGACTGCGACCAGGAATCAAACCTGGCACTTCCTGCCAAATCTGCAGCGCTACGATGCCTGTAACTTTGCCTATGACATTTCTTTTGCAAACTGTATGCTACAATATTTCTTAAAAATGTACCAATATTCGTCTTTCTACAATTAATATACAATGAATACAAATATTTGATTTGAAATTATACAATTATAACTTCATTTGTAATGTAAACATAAACACAGAAAATCCTGTTCTAAAATTATGTCTAGAGGCAAAACTTATATTTAACGTTATGCCGACAATGACTGTGAGAGGGTTACATATTTACACTCTTGTGTGATATTTCAGTAATGACAAGTGGCATCTCCTAAGAGACCTAATCAGTCAGCAGCAGGTTTTTGCTCTCTATATTTTTATAGTTCCTCCACTGCCAGCAGCCAAATCCTAGGTTATTTCAAGAGGAAATTTGTTATGAGAATGACTTATTACTTAATATATTAAAAAACAAGAATAAATTTAACAGTTGTAAAATTTTCAGAATGTGAAAATTGAAATTAAAATAATACACCAATTAATGAGTAATTCTCGTAACAATAACATAGTGTTTGACTGCCATCGACAACAAATGTAGACTGTCCATTAAAAAAAAGAAAAACCTATACACAATCATTCCTGCTGTATAATTTTGCAAAGGGCTCTATATATTGTGGTTGTCACTCTACAGTCATTTTTTGTACATTAAGGCTCATTAGACTGACAAGGAAACATTCAAAAGGTGTCGTTTTCAAAAAATATATGTGATTCTATTCTTCTTAAAACACCAGAAAGTGAAAAAATTGTCTGAAATGAATTACTGTGACCACAAAAAATTATCAAAATTAAGCATATTTGGCAATTTCACACTGTGTGGTGATTGATTTTGAGTACTTGGTGGAGAAGCAAAACATGGTTCTGTTCGTACACGACAAACTCGGTGCCAGCGAACTTATCGATTAACAGTGCTAAATCACCAAAAATGCTTAATTTTGATAATTTTTTGTGGTCACTGTAATTAATTTCAGCCGATAATTTTTTCACTTTCTGGTGTTTTATGAAGAGTAGAGTCACATATATTGTTTTCCAATATTTTTTGAAGGTGACACCTTTTGAATGTTTCCTTGTGAGATGTGCAGTATAAAATAAATTTGAAACCACTACCTATATATATATTCAAATTTAGCATATGAAATTGAAAGCCAGAACACTGAATATTACAAAACTAGATAAGATAGGTTAATTTTGAAAAAGAAACAGTACATTTTTCTTTTGTTCCATTAACCCCTTGAACTGCAATTTATTTTCAGTCAGCACTGCTCATGAAGACAAATTAATTTTCTTAGTTTTAAGAGGAGGGATTGATATAGAAACTTACGGTTTTGTTGCTCAAATAATTTATTATTAAAAATAATATTTGTTTCACACATTTATATGAATGTTTATTGTTATATATACAAATTCAGTGGCAGAAAGTTTTGTTGCTGTCTGCGGCAGGCTTTTAAAATTTCATAATCTGTCTGTGAAATTTGCGATGGCTTACACTCAAAAAGCCTGAAAGCTGATAGCGGCAATCTTGGGGGGGTGGGAGCTTAACAACAGTGGTATCTTGTGCAACAATACACGAATACAATTTTACTGCAGAACAATATAGTATAAACAATTATAAAATAATAAGTTGAACTCATTCAATTAAATATTTTATAGGAATGTTTGACACAACACAATATAAATAATAAAAGTATTAGTTTTAGTTTTGGTACAGAAATTTTTATAAGTGAAATTTAAGTAGGGGAGAAGTTTTGGAGCAGTTTTAAATTAAATTAGCACTTTTCTATGTTCCCGTAGAATCTCAGTAACAGGTAACAGGAGAAAAGAATACATGCATAACACTGCATATCAAGGGATATCTAGGCTCCCTAGGTCGCCGTTGTTAAGCACTGTTTTGTGTGTTCCTACCAAGGCACCTAAAGGGGGGCACTGGTCTTCCTACCAGAGAGTGTCTAAGACATCATACACCGGTATCGCATATGTAGTATCTATGAAATAAGTATTTTGAAATATTCCCTCCTGAACTTTTCAAAACATTTTTTTCTTTCTAATTATTAGTTAGAACATTAAAAAAATGATTTACAATTTTTGAAATTCCCGAATACAATTTCATGATAAAAAAAAAAAAAAAAATGCTTGTGTATTAAGTGATGTTAGTGAATTTATGTTATATGATATGAGCTGTATTTATCCTCTGACATTTTAAAAATTTATTTCTGATATCTACATTGTCTAAAAGCAGTCATATTTAGACTTGGTGACAGCTTTTAAATAAATTTATAGTGTTCTAGATTCACTAAAATTAATATTAATGCATAAGAAAAAAAAATTAAAAAAAAAAAATACACACAGAAAGGTCAGTAATATCAGAACTATTTTTTATTCTTTTATCAAATACAATTTTCTTTGTTGTATCCTTCCACGTGCATGTCTCAACCAGTTGCTTATGATTTGTTCAATGTCTTTTTCCAGTGTATTGTTCCACAAAGAATTCTCTCTAATTGCTCCTATTTGAAAAATAAAATAAATACATCATAAAATGAACATTAATGTTACAATACACTATAGCAATACTATAATATTAAACACTGCTTTTATGTTTAATTTAGAAATTTATTCATCAACCATGGAAGTTCAATTCAGAAAATTTTGGAGTGGAAGGCTGATTCTTTATACCAACTATGTGTTAATTGCTCTTCTCCTGGAGGACTAATTTCTGCAGATGTGTGCGGCCCCTTTAACAAGTCTTTTAGAAAATTTCAATGCTTTGTTGTTTTCAAAGACCAATTTACAAAGTTTCGCTGTGTTTACTTCCTCAAACAAAAGTCTGATGTTGCTAATGCCCTTAAAGAATTTTTAGCTTATGCTGAAAATTTTTGTCATAAAGTTAAAGAAATCATCAGTGATAATGGGAGAGAGTTTGACAACAATGAAATAAAAACTATTTTGAAGAAAATGGGAATTGTTTCAAGATTCACAGCGCCATACACTCCAGAGGAGAATGGTGGAAGTGAGAGAGAGAACCGAGAATTTCAACACTTGTTGAAATGGCCACCCAGCTAGAAAAAGTCTGCACAAAAAATGCAAAAAAAAAAAGTGCACAAAATGTGAGCGTATTTGGAACCATTATTTCTGCAAAAAAAGTGCACACTGAATTTTGCATAAAAAGTGCACTAATCAAATTGTGCACAAAAAGTGCACTCATGGAATTATGCACAAAAAATGCATTCATGGAATTATGCACAAAAAGTGCACAAACTAGTATACAGTTTTTGCATTTTTTGTACACAATTCAGTATGCACTTTTTATGCAGAAACAGAGGTTCCAAATACGCTCAGATTTTGTGCACTTTTCTTTTTGCACTTAATCTAGCATACGGTTTTTGCACTTTTGTACATAATTCAGTATGCACTTTTTATGCAGAAACAGAGGTTCCAAATACGCTCAGATTTTGTGCACTTTTCTTTTTGCATTTTTTGTGCACTTTTAGTGCTCAATCTAGTATACAGTTTATGCACTTTTTGTGCACTCTTATGCAAATACAGAAAGTTCGGATTTTATGCACTTTTTGTGTGACTTCTTCTAGCTAAGTTAATTATCTCAAGCTGAATGAGAACTTATAATCGTATTGTTTCTAGCAATTCTGGGTTGACCAAATAACGCCTTACATTTACTACCGCATCATTTTGACAAAATATAATTGTAATTGGTCCATATTGGAGAAATATTATACAGATATGATATAAATAAAAATTGTTAAAAAAAAAAATAATAATAATAATGGCTCTGAAGATAACACCTATATTTATTATCTCCCTTTAAGATGTGATAATGAAGTGAAATAGCTCATCTAAAAACTAACCGGCTTTGCAGGAGAGCTGGCCAGACCTCTGAATAGGGCTCAATTTCACATGGGAAGCACCCAGGCCCCCAAATTGGCTGCATTTTAAAATTTAAAGCATTTTTTCATACATATAACATTCACTTTGAACACTTTATTATAGAATAGCTAGTGTGTCTCCAACTGATAATTTTACCCTCCAACTTTTCTGTCAGTTCCGATACCCTGATAATTTTCATCATAGAAAATATCTTCCTTATGTATCTTTGCAAATGCGATATTACATGTTGTTGATTTTCTATTGCCAAAAATATTTTTAATGATTTTCTTTCAAATCTTGTAAAAACTACATTAATATTATAAATACTAATTAATATACAGGTTTATAATTATAATACAAAAAAAGGAAATGCCGTGGTATATGGCAAAGCACAAAAGGAAAAAAACTGTCAATGATAAAATTACCTGTGCAGCATGAAACTACACAAGTAACAGTAGGAAATTAAAAATAAAAAATGTCTGAACACAGTAAAATTATTTTGTAACACAAAACAAAATTATAATTTAATATTTAATTAAAAAAAGATTTCTCAAAAGATTTCCATGCAAAACTCAAATGATAAAGCTGGTTATCTTAACCTGTTGCCTTCATTAAGTACTTAACTTTTCATTGGTTGAAAAAAATTTAAAAAGTGTTTCGGTTAAGTTTATTCATTAGCGTAATCACTAATGGATGATTCATTTTCAATGATTCTCATTTAATTATTCTGTTATTATTATTATTATTATTATTATTTTTTTAATGTCAGTTGTACCACGAATTTTTTCTATACAGGTTTAATTTTTCATTTATTTTCAAGTAAAATTATTTTATTTATGTTTAAAAATAAATAAATAGTTGTACAAATTTTATTTTTATAGGCAGTATCTTGAAATCAAATGTCTAACAATCCTATGTTACACATAATGTTAAAAAAACAGGCCTAGCACTCCCTAGCGGCCCAATTGCCGAAGAACCAAAAACATTCTAGAAGACAATCTGTGGATTACAAGTATAGTTGAAGCTTCACCACAATGACTTACGGCCACAAAATCAAACTTTGTAGGTAGCAGAACTAATTTGAATCTAATCTAACCATTTTGGCATATATTGCCTTGTATATTTTTGTTACTCAGTTGTGTAACATTTAATGTATAATAAATTTTGTTACACTCCACCCGCCTTATTGAGTTCTACCTTTACAATTTTCTATTTCTAATAAACCTCCAGGGTAGGATTTCTATGTATAGATATCATTTAGTAATAAGGATTAAGTAAAAAAAAAAAAAATCATTAAATGTCATAAATTAAGTAAATAAAAGAGAAAAAATAAAGATTTTTAAAATATAATACTTTTTTAGAGGTGCTGTAAAAAAAAGGTGAATTTAAGATAACTGCAGTCAATTTTAAAAGGGGGGGGGGATTTAAAGCATTCAAAATTGAGCAGTTTCTTTTAGTTTGGGAATCAACTTTTCATTTGTCAACTTTGAAAATACATTCAAACCTCCATTCCCTTGAAATGGACTAAAATTTTCCTTATTTTCCACTGTTTAAATTAAGTAAATATAAAGAGAAAAAAAAGATTTTTAAAATAGAATATTTAAAGATGTGACCTAAAATGTGGAAATAAAATTTTGGATAATTATGGTCAAATTTAAGAGGGGAAAAATAAGAAAAAATTTGAAAAGCATTCAAAAGGTGAACAGTTTCATTTTTGTTCAGAAGAAAACTTTTCCTGTGTCAACTTTGAAGATGGTTTGGTTTAGTTCTTTTTTCTTTAAGATGACTACAACTTCCCTTATTTTAGACATTCATTATATATTTTTTTTTTTTTTTTTTTTTTTTAAGAAAACATTTTTCTTTTTCAACTTTTCAGATATGTATGACAAAACATAAGTAAAAAGTATGACAGTTTGAACAATTAAAATGAAAGAATACACTCGATAAGTTTACGAGAATGAAACTGATAATATATAATATAATCTGTGAATAATAATTATATATCTTTGTGTTTCATTACACTGCTTTCCAGCTTGAAGTTCATGATTCTTAGGTCACTTACATCAATAAAAGAAAACTTATTTGCAATTTTTTTTTTTACACTAGGTTATTCTTCAGATTAAGAACCTGTTAACTCTTGTGGAACTAAATAAAAAATAAAGGGTTTTTAACTCTGATTTACACTTACTTCTTTGACCATCTGGAGAAATCTTTGTAACTATACGTATTTTTGTATTTGAATTCCATAACCATATATTTCAAATTTGTGATTTTAATATATTCTATCGAAAGTTGTATGATATATCGAAATTATTCAAAATCCACCTAGTTAGTTCAAGAAACTGCCATTTACCATTTAAATTTTCGAACCGTCTGGAGCTCCCAGACACTAATTGAAAATTTTAATTTTTGGTTGGTGTATGTCATGATTTCAGGTCTTTGAAATTGAAAGTTGAGCAGAATTTTCCCAGAAGCCTAGAAACTTCATGGAACTTTCTAGACTATATGAAGTAATCAAAATAGATTATGAATATGTTAATTACGCTTACAGGGTGGCTACAGAAAATCAGAGAAAAAGTTCCCCCGATTTCCATAACTAATTTTGACAAATTCCATGATTTTCATTATCTATTATATACTTCCCATAATTTTGTGTAAACCATAATCTTGTGTAACTTGCTCACGAAAACACTACAATTAAAAAAAAACTATACTGATGGGCAAAAATATTTAAATTTTTATATTTATTTTTCTATCTCAATTTTTCTATTTGTTCACTTACAAAAAAGAAAAAATGAAAAATTCGAAAACAAAATTATAAAAATAAATTATTTCAATTGTACAACATATTAACATCAAGACAAAATTATTCCTCAAGTTGTTGCACTAGTTTTTTTTTTTCTTTCTTTCAAATGTTAACTTGGTGAAATTAAACTAGAAAGTAGCCAATCCTGTGCAATCATGGTTTAGATCACCTGTTTGGCAATCTTTCAGTCATGCTTGCTGGACAAAAATGAAAATAACCATGATTTTTGGGTATTTTTACAAAATTCCATGATTTCCCTAATTGTCGCCACCCTGACTTAGTATAAATATAAATACACAGTCAAAAAATTGTTCATCGTTAAGTGCTTCATGACAGATACTTGAAAACAGCTGCAAAAATAAACATCTTTAAAAACATATGTAGACCAAGTAATATCAGAAATTAAAAAACATTAAATTTCCATAAGGTATTAATAAGAAATAAATTTTTATTTTCCAAACTCTAGTTGCTGAAAGTGCTTTATTATACTTATTTAAAAAACGACAAAAAGAAATGAATTTTGACATTAAAAAAAATTATTTACAATATTTACAATTTACAAATTTGTTTCTTTTGTTAATCTGTCTGTAAAATTTAATTTTCTGCGTATCGCAGTTCGCACCAATGCTTGATCCACATTGAATTTATTGCTTACATAGGCTTGAATTTCCATCACTGCCTCTGGATCCAAAATGTTAGTCTTTGTTGATTTACTTTTTATCCCTTTTATTACGCTGTTTCCCAGAACTTCTCTCCCAAACACCACTTCCATCAAATCCCCAACAAACTTGGCATAGCCGGATGTCTGACACATATTGAGTTTGTCGGTTGATACAGTTAACGAAGAGCCAATTCTTGTTCTATTCTCTTCTACTAGAATTGCAGATGACTTGTTATATTTTTCTTTGTAGCTACTGTATTTCTTTTTATATTTCTCAACTTTATTCTCAAGGCATATAATTTTTTCAGATTGAGATTTAAGTACCGCTTCTGTTTGGGATTTTTCTTCATGCATTATGTCTAACTTCTTTCTTAGTTCAACACAATTGCACTCTTTTTGCTGCTGCCTGGTTTCATCGGATAATTTTGTATATATATCATCAATGACGTTCATATCATTCATCATACTTTTTGATGTTGTGTCGAGTTTTTGTTTTCTGTAGGAGAAAAAAGTTAAAAGAAATTAATATCAAATATAATTAATCTGTTTACAGGAAAAATAGTTGTAACTGATTTATAATGGTAATGCAAAATGTTTGATTTAAAGCAGGTATAGTTCTGCTATATTTAAAAAAAAAAAAAAAAAAATCATTAACAAATTTCTTGCTGTGATAACAGCAAAGTAAATCTTATTATATTCAGTTCGTGAAAAAAATCTTAAACGTGAGGGGGGGGGGGGATATCTACTTAAGCAAGAAATATTAAACAGGGATGAGAATTTTCAGACTTTTCTAGGAATTTCAGACTTTTCTTAATTTTTTAAAAACAATTTTCAGGTTTTTACTTCTAAATATTCTTATTTTTGTTCAATTTTCTTTCTTTTGACTGTTTCTAAACAATTCATTTTCATATATTCTCCAATTTTGCTTATAGAAAGTATGATTTTGTGTATCTGTTTCTTCTTTTATTACTAAAATTAAATTATCTTTGAGTTTTGCTGATACTTTCAGACTTTTTGTCTGTTTCACACTCTCATCTCTGATTAAAAGATTAGAACGACTGGGAAACAAAAATGTTCCTACAGTATTTGATTACAGGCTGTTAGTTGGAACGAAAGGGCACTTTCTTTCTCACTCACTAAATGATTTATAAAAAGTACAGTTCACAAAAAAAAAAAAAAAAAAAAATGAAATAAATACAAAAAGAGAATACTCATCTATCTCATCACCCAATTAGCATAGAAACACAGCATGTACTATCCAGACCCGCATAATATACACGAACGCACGAATGGCAAATTGGAAAAAATTGGAACATTTGTGGAAAATTTTCTGCAGATGACAATCCTGAAAAATTTACTGAGCTTATGGAAAATTTTCTGCAAACAGCGATCACAGAAAAATCGTACGGCTACTATTTATTTTTGGTTTCTATTTGTGCAATACATTATTAGCGAACACTGATCGTCTAAAAGCAGGAAGCACTGATAAGAGCAGTGGTTCTGTCTGTTTTCTTCCTGCTCATTCTAAAGTCCGAAGTCTAGGCTTTTGCGGCTGCGGTAGGTGGCAGCCGCTTTAGGACAGAAGGGAGAAGAAAAAGAAGCAATCAGTTTTCTCTTCATTTAATTATGGGAGGTTTTTAATTAGCGCTCGGTATTTGTTACGCAACGTGCTGTGCTTGCAGACAAGGGGAGCCTTTTGAATGGAAAACCGGCTTTGGTCCCGGGCGAAAAGGAGATGCTATGCTGTTTGTTTAGTTAGGCTGTGAGTTTCACTTGCACCTCAAAATTTTTGTCGATTTTTTTTTTTTTTCCTTAATGTAGCATTTTTTGAAACGTTTTATTATCTCATTTATTTTAAACTTAATTTTGTTAGAAATTGAACATAATTTCTGATTATGCTAGATTCCACAATATTGATAAAAGACAATAATAATAAATAAAAATTTAAAAAAATTCTATGCGATTGGCTGTCAAGAAATGTCAATTATTAGTAATCTGATAAGTTTTAATTCTTATTTTTATAAAACAATTATTTTCTTTTTCTCTGAGTAAAAATTCTTTTTATTATTATTATTATTCAATATTGTTCTGATTTTTTAAAAATATGTTCCGATTTTTCCGATGTTTTTCCTAAAATGTTCTAATTTTTACCAGTTTTAAGTTGGTAGGTATGAAATAGGAGCAATCTTTTTTTTTTTTTTTTTTTCCAGAAAATTTTTGCTTTAGATTTTGTGTTCACAGAAAATTTTTCATTTTATCTGAGTCTGGTACTATCCTTCTTGGATTCATGTTTATATTAATTTAATTATTTATTAAAAATGTAAGCTTAGCAATTCCCAACGAATACACAATTTTGACTTTTAGATTCTAGAGAAAATTTTACAATTGGATACTAAATTTGAAGTAATTCAGTCAATAAGCTTAGCAATTATACTTATCGGGACTTCTGAGTATTTTAAATGTTAAATTCATTTTTCAATCTTAAATTGTATCTCCTGGGTGGTATTAGTTTTTTTAGGCATAGCTCAAAATCTACTTGACCAAAAGAACTGAAATTTCATAAAAGTTTAAGATAATTTGGAGCCAGTAAAATATTTGTTCTAAAATATTTCTAATTTACCATTCAAAGAATTTTCACTTAAATAATTTCTAAATATTTATTTTTTAGATAATTTTATTTAAAAGTTTTTAAATTGTAATCTACAAATACTTTTAAGTTATTGCAAGCTTTAAATATGTAGATTCCCTAAGAGTCATTCCATTTTAAATCAACAAATGGGGTGTGCAACACCATTTTTGATTTTGATGACAATTTGCACATGCTTTCCCCATACCTTTTAGACCACAAAAATATATTTTTTTTATTTAAAAAAAATTTACCCTTCGATATGTAGGCTATTTTTGTCGTTGCCAACAGCGAAAATTGGATATTTTGATGCTTTGCGTTATGAACTATAACTTTTTTTCTATAAAAGCTATCAAGCTCAACTATAGCTCATTGGAAAGCTAAAAAAAAGATCTTTTTCCATATGGTATCAATAAATTTGAGATTTAAAAACAAAGGTTATTTTTTCAAGGTCAAAGTTTGTGATGCAAAATTAATTTTTTGCCACTTTTGAAAATTAAAAAACCTATGAAGGGCTTGGAATAACAAGCCCTCTTTTTTTTCTTATATACATATATAAGGTTGCTTATTGTATTAAAAAGTTTGGCTTGTTACTCTGCCCCCTTCACAAGATACGACCCCCCAAAGTTGCAAATTTTCTAGAAAATCCAATTTTCAATGCTAAAAAAAGCATGTGGGGGGCAAGGTAGATTTTTTTTTTACTTGTGTGATTTTAAGTACTTCTTACCATCTTTCAAACAAAAAAAAAGTTACTTTGTTATTCAAAGGCGTTTGGCAGCTATAAGGGTCTAAATTTTCAAATAATTATACTGAAACAACGCAATTATTTTCATACTTCTTAATCTTAGGTGTTAGTGAAAAGTTATTTTTTACTTAATTGTTAGTTTTAAATGGTAAAAACAACTAAAAAGACTAAGAAGAGTTGTCACAGAACACATTTAAACTTTGATAAGCTAATTTAAGGTTTCTAACATCTTGGTATATAGAATTTAACTTACCTCTCAAAACATGCAAAACTTTTTTGTTCAGTGGTTTATTGTCTCATAGAGGAGAGTTGACAAATGTTCACTCATCACAGGTGTGATATTATGACCTCTTCCCTGTGCTGACCATAGTTCTGACGCAGTCAGGATTTTCAAAATATCTTGAAACCGAACCCAAGTTTGGTTATCGTGACTTGATTTTTTAAACGATGTTCCAGGTCCTTTAGGATGAAAAAAGTGGATCCTGTATTCTTCTTCAACATCAAATACCTTTATTTCCACCACTTCTCCTAGCCACCAGTCACCATCATATACGCAACAAACATAATCGGACAACTTTGGTCAGGTTGTTGGTGTGGATAATCTAAGGTTGATAGGTTCGTCTTTGATGACATGAAAGGTTGTAAAATCTAAAGAAAATGATGTACGTCTGGCATGAATGATATTTCTGTTGAATGGAATGTAGCTGTGGAAAGACCGAGTTTGGGGTAATGATAGTGCTGTTTTATATCTTTCCTCAAGAACTTTTCCTACTGCATTAACATCATCACAGGAAACATAGAAAAACGTTACACTATTAATATGTTCAGTGCAGTATTCAAAGACATCTAATGGATTCAAGATTTGATTACTGACCGGTCGTTGCAAACTAGCCTTTCGCACTAGCCTCTTCACTGTTCCTCCAATCCCATCGCAAGGGCCTTTCCCGTGGGATGTAGCAAAAAAATGCCACTCTGCTTTTATCCCAAAGTCTTGTTCATGATGGCTCAAGTTAATGAAGTTTTTCCTGTGCGGCAGATCCATCTGAAAAATAGAATAATTTTGAAATTAAAGCATGATCTGCCTTCAGTTTTTTAACAAGGATCATTTGAAAGGCGTAGAATGTAGCTGTGTTGTGGTCAAGGCAGTCGCTTACAAAGCAAAAACTTTGAGTTTGAATTTCTCCATCTTTTTCCCAGTAGACAACAAAAGGATGAAGCGTACATTGCACACCTGACCAGTGATAGGTCTGCACCTCGTCTTGAACAACACAAGAGAAATTCTCTGAAAAATCTCCAAGTATCAAAAATTCCCCCTTATCCAGATCTTCTTTCTTTGATTTTAGAAATGCTGCTTGTTTACTGGCAATGAAATGGTGGCTCTTTAGATGCTCAAGTTTTTCACAACACTTAACCAAGAATTCTTGTAAAGGTAGCACACATGATGTCAGTTCACATCTGTCTGTGGACATCCACTGCTTATATGAAACTTGCAAATCCTCAAATTCATCATTTTCCAAGTCAATTTGGGTGCTGTTACTTGGAGAAATCAGTGATAAAATGGCATCCACACCTGGACATGCAGTACATTCCGAAAACATACAATTCTCATTTTCAGTATCACAGACCATAATCTGCAGCAGATCTTTGTAGCTATGATCACTTTTAATCGCTGATAGCATAAGTTTTACATTTTGATGGTACAAACAAACGCACACTGAATGTGTACCAGATGCTCCAGCTAACACACAAAATTTTGGTCTAAGATCGGCAAATTTAGATAACCCTACTTTCAAATCAGGATAATTTTCTTTAAAATGTATGTAAAGTTCCTTCAAGTCACATAAAATGAGCCTTTTTTGAAGGTTTGACTTTTCCCCATTCATTCCTCTCACAGAAATACAGTCCTTTTTTCCAGGCATCATGCGACTACAGGCATCTCTCTGATAAAAATCCTCTATAGCTTTTATTGTACTAGAACCAAGAATATTGCTTGGCTTCTTAGGTTCCAGTTTTGGTAAAACTCTTTGTGTTTTAACTAAATCTTTAGTTTTTCGAATTAAATACTGGCTGACTCCAAATTCTGCTTGAATTTTTGCATAGCTCCAAGTTACAGGCAACAAACTTAAAATGTTTACTTTATCCTGCAGACACTCAGCAGTTTTCATTCTCTCTTTAAGGTCTTCTATTAATTTTTCATAATTATCACATATGTGCTTTTGGCAAGAACTATTGTTTTCTTCATGTGAAACAATTGAAAGGTCAAATGATTTATTTAGTTTATTTGTGACACATTCTGTTATCGCTGAAACTTTTCTTTTTAATGTAGATGATTTACGATCGCGCGATAATTTGGCAACTTTCACAGGTGATACTCCAAGGACACTACATGCTACATTTACAGACTCGACTAAATCACATTCAGGTATGTACATTTCTTCATTATTATCTTTATAGGTTTAAACTCTCTGATTTTGAATTTTATTTAAACATTTAGAGCACAGAGATTTTCCAGGGATAAGATTCAAATTTGTGTTTTTCAAATACAAATCTTTGCTTATGATTCTCAGCGATTTTGTAATCACCTTATTATGTTCCGAAAATGGGTCACAGCAGGAAGTTCCATAAAGGTGAGAAAATTTATCTAAAAACTTTTTTGCATGGTAAGTACAAACAGTTTCAATTGTTTTACATCCAGTTCTCAATTGCAGTAAAGTTTTATCATCATCATTATACTTAGAAATACTCTCTACAGTTGACTGCCTACTATAACTTAAAATGTTACAATTATCTTTCATAAAAATTCCTATGGAGCATTTAGAGTTATCCATAATTCATTTACTCTTTATATGCAGAAAAACAAACTTATATTTAAGAATTCTAAAAAATAATTTCTTTTTTTACCTTCAACAAGGACAGTTATTCACCAAAATATTCTGTAAATATGTATATTTCTTGACCTTGAAATGAAAAAACCTACATGAAAGACAAAAATTTACAAGATTTTACAGCAAGAACACTTCCCAGCAACCTACTCCTTTCAGAGTTAAAGAAACAACTAAGTTATAAAGCAGTTCCATGTGACATCATTGGCAGGCAGATCATTTGTCTTACCCTATATTATTGGTCAAATTGTATCCAATAATATTCAAGCAGCCTTGTCATTGGAACAGTTCCTACCACAGGTAGGTACTGTTTGCCTAAAGGGAACTGTTCTATACATGTGGGAGCAAGGCTGGACAAGTTGAAATCTGTCTATTCTTGCTTTTAACTGGCAAATAGATTACTATAAATGAGGAAAAGTAGGAATATGATATATTCTTATTTGTGAGGTCAATCTAAGTCCATCAAATAAAAAAAAAATAATAATAAATGACATGTTTCCAAAAAAAAGTACATGAAAAAATTGGATGGTTTTAGTGTGATTATTTGAAAATTCAGACCCTTATAGCTGCCAAACGCCTTTGAATAACAAAGTAATTTTTTTTTTGTTTGAAAGATGGTATGAAGTACTTAAAATCACACAAGTAAAAAAAAAATTACCTTGCCCCCCACATGTCCTCACCGACTGCTCTTGCCTTCGTCATCTTTACCGACAAAATTTTAATTCATCTTCACCCACTTTGACGAGCCTTTTAGGTGTAATTCCTCATTATCATCTGACAAACTTCTTGAAGGAGGCTGGTTTTTACTTCGACATCTGATTTTATTATTTACAATGTTCATTCTGTTTTTACATCTGTTTTATTGTATACACTGTTTTTTATTATTTTTAATTTTATCTTGTATGCATTTTTGCTTCATTTCTCTACTGTGATTTTTTAATGACTTTCTGGATGGGCAAACCCATCCAGAAACTACTGTCTCTTTTATCCGTTTGCTTGGCGCAGCATGTCCAACTTTGGACCTTGCGCCAAAAAAGGGCCATTCAACCAACCAACCAACCTTGCCCCCCACGTGCATTTTTTTAGCATTGAAAATTGGATTTTTTAGAAAATTTGCAACTTTGGGGGGGTTGTATCTTGTGAAGGGGGCAGAGTAACAAGCCAAACTTTTTAATACAATAAGCAACCTTATATATGTATATAAGAAAAAAAAGAGGGCTTGTTATTCCAAGCCCTTCATAGGTTTCTTAATTTTCAAAAGTGGCAAAAAATTAATTTTGCATCGCAAACTTTGACCTTGAAAAAATAACCTTTGTTTTTAAATCTCAAATTTATTGATACCATATGGAAAAAGATCTTTTTTTTAGCTTTCCAATGAGCTATAGTAGAGTTTGATAGCTTTGATAGGAAAAAAGTTATAGTTCATAAAGCAAAGCATCAAAATATCTAATTTTTGCTGTTGGCAACGACAAAAATAGCCTTCATATCAAAGGGTAATTTTTTTTTTAAATAAAAAAAATATATTTTTGCGGTCAAAAAGGTATGGGGAAAGCACATGCAAATTGTCATCAAAATCAAAAATTGTCATGCAACAACTTTTTTGAAAATTCGTTGATTTAAAATGGAATTACCCCTAAGCATTTTTTCCCATAAATAATTAAATGACACAATTCTATAAGGAATGGTAGGTATCTATTTTTCTCTCTCGATATTTACTCTATACATTATTTAAAAAAATAAAATAAAACATACACAGCATGAGCAAAGTAAATGTAAAATTATACTAAAATAAAACAATATTTATATTTATCGTCACACAACCAATTGTTAAAATATGCTATAATTTCACCAGTTCTCGATGAAATTCCCATCTTTTTTTCAAGACTGATTTCCAAAATTCGCAATAATTTTACGATCAATCGCCGAAATTCATAATTTTTTCGTCACTAATCAATAAAATTTCTGTGGTTTTTGAAGTTAAATTGCCAAATACTCAATTATTTTGTCGTTAATAAATAAAATTTGCACTTCTTTCTCGAAGTTAAATGCTGAAATACGGAATATAATTTTGCAGCTGATTTCGAAAATACAGGATTATTTTCACCACTAACTAAGGTGTCAATTTTTATTGTAAAATTTTCACACACACACACCCCTACAGCTGTTTCTGAAATTCATGATATTTTTGCAGTCGACTGCTGAAACCTTATATTATTTAGCGCCTAATCGATGAAATTTGTATTCTTTATAAAGTTCAATCTCCAAAGACTCAATTATTTCGCCGCTAATCTATGAAATTTACACTTTTTAGTTCCCCATCATATTATAGGTATGGGGAACTTAGGTAATCGTGAAAATTTTCGACCTCAGTTTTTTTTACTTTTTTACACGTTTTTAGGTGTGAGGAATCCGAAAATGACAAAATTTGTATGGTGTCTGTCTGTAGGGTGTCTGTTAGTGTGTCAGTGTGTTAGTCAGTTAGTCTGTTAACACAATATCTCACGAACAAATGATCGCAGAGAGGTCAGATCAGTTTTAAAATATAACTTTCGATACTGGCAAGAACCCTATTCTTTTGCAACATTCGAATTAAAAAACTTCGTAAGTTATGATAAATTTACGATTTTCTTAACATGGGAGAATAGGACAAAATTTCACTTAAACGTGCATTAAATGGAAACTTTTTACTGTAAAAATGTCAGACCAGTTTTGATGCCGGAATGAACATTAGTAACTATGAATGTGCTACTTTGAAAATTTCGCAAGTTATTTGAAATTTACGAATTTCTTAACATGGCAGTATAGGGCAAAATTTCACATAAACGTCAATCTTGAGAGATATTTTCATCGTAAAGATGTCAAACCACTTTCGAAATAATTATATAGGATGCTGGCATGAATATTATAGACTATGATTTTTCCGATTTAAAAAATTCATAAGTTATTTGGAATTTACGATTTACTTAACATGTCAGAATAAGGCAAAATTGAGCATAAATTTCCATTTTGAGGATCATAAATACATTAGACAACTTCAAAATTACATTTATGATAATTGTTTGAACATGATTGAATACAAATATTCTAATAGGAAAATTTCGTAAATAATTCGTAATTTACGATTTTATCAACATAGCGAAATTGTAAATTTTTCATATAAATATGAATTTTGAGGATTATTGCATTGGAAATAGTAGCATGAAAACTAAACAACAGAATTGACCCTGATAAAATAAATTAATAGATTAGAATAAGATATATATATCGAAGTTAACGGTGGATAGCCTATTAGGCGGGGATTTCATTCTGTCACTATATCAAGCTTTGATCAAATTCATTTCTTTTAACATGATTACACTATGTCTCGCACTAGAAATTTATGAGAACATAAATATGATGGGGAACTGAGCAGAGTCCACCTATGCCAACTAGTTTCAAAGCTGAATCTCGAAATACGCAATACTTTTGCAGTCTAATCCAGAAATACGGGATCATTTTACTTAATAACTGTTAAAAATTTATGCTTAAACAAAACTAATTGCTAAAATACGATATTTTGCCATCAATCAATAAAATTTGAAATCTTTTCAAAGGTGATTTCCAAAATTCACAATGTTTTGTGGCTGATTGATGAAACACTCAATTATTTATCTTGCTTAATACGGTTACTTTAATCCTAATTGTTTGCTGAAGGGTCATTCCATGTCAATTCAACCAGGCCATGCAACCCACCATTGCGGATTTTCTTGAAAATTAGCTGATTTGTTCTGACTGTTATATAACTAACTTCAGTCAATTTTTTTGGACCTAGGTCAAATAGTTTTTGAAATAAAAAATATCAAAGTTTTCAAGAATTTTATGTAGGAGCTATCAATGTTGCTCTTATTTTCATATGCACTATATTGCAAAAAAAATCATATCTCGGAGTGTGATCATGCTATCATTTTTAAAATTTTAGAATTTGAAGGTTATATTACACATAATATTAAGAAAAATAATATATGATGTTTGAATATCGGCAAGAATTAAAAAAAAAAAAAAAAAAAAAAAAAAAAAATTCTGCATTTAACATCTTTTTTTTTTTGAACAAAATTCAAGATTCATAATTTAAACATTTTTGTACTGAGGCAGAGCCTTAACCAGTTACCTTTTTTTTTTTTTTTTAATTGTAGTAAAAAGTGTACTCTAATAGGGTTTTAAATAAAAATAGTGGGTTTTTGACTGCTTTAGCAAGTATTTTAGCTTTTTTTTTTTTTTCCCAATCAATATATTGCAATTACCTGGAACTAATACAAAATATCCCTAAGTGTACTTTATTTTGTGTACATACTTATTTAAAAGAGAATATTAAACAGTATTTGGATAGCATTTTCAAAATATTAATCATTAATAAGAAAAATAAAAATTAGTTGTGATTGTTTAATATCTAGTATGAACATTTCATGGAAACATTTTTGTGCTCACATTCACATAGGTATTTTAAAGTATAAAACTTATTATAAAGTATTGTAAAGTATAAAATTTAGTTTTTGAGTTTTTCAGCAATATTTCAGCATTTATTTATTTTCTTATTTATTTTTTTATTTCATAACAAAAATACTCTCGCTGCTTTAGATTTGATAAATGTCAGGAAGAAATTAGTGCTGCACCGAGTAGCACTTTGGCCGAGTACCGAGTAGTTGTAAGAAAGAATAATTGAAATTGACATACATATATGAAGAATTTTGTACATCTTGAAATTTAAAAAAGGCTTTTTGAACATAAAATTAAGTTAAATGGCAAACAGCATGTTTACATGAAACATTTCAGAACTTTTGTAGTGTATATACACTATTAGGTTCATTGTTATATTTGATACTTCCAGCTTAGTGGATTATTAAAACCATAATAATTGATAACTTCATTCGTTATTATATAGTCTTTCTCAGATGCGAATCATTCTCAGATAATTCTTAGATAATATAAAAGTTCTTTATACACTCAGACTTGATTTAAGATGCATGAAATTTACATATGAAATGAGAACATTAAAATAAATATTTTATCATCATTTCAAATATGATAGACTTCATTAATCTTCAAATTCTAGAAGAGTAAAAAGGTAGGTGGTTTCGGGCCATAATTTGCAGAACAACAAATTTGATAATATATTTTTAATAACATTTTAGTGTATTTACCTTTTTCATAATTATTATTTTTTAAATTAAAAATCAATCTTTTTTTTACAGTTTTAAAAGTGTGTTACTTTTATTTGCACAAATATGTAACTAAAGTTTTATCTACTATAGTAGTATTGTATAAGGGGTTCTTTTTTCTAAAATATTTTATTTTTGTCTGTTTTATAGATACAATTTTATGTACAAAGTTTTTGTAAAAAAAATTGCATATTACACAAATGACACATACTAGATGGTTATACTTAAATTCTAGTAAGTAAAATGGATAAGCTCAAATCATGAATTGTCTCTATATCGAGTTTAGTGGCAATCTACTTGCCTGTTTTAACTGCAGAAAGCTGTTTGCAGCAAAAGTTTAATGACTATGTTTATATTTTCATATTTTTTTAGTTTAGTTTTTAAAAAACAACTCTTATGAATACATTTCTTTCAATAATACATAAGAATAATGAAATTCTTACAACTACTCGGTATTGGCCGAATACTTAGTCCATATTTGGCCGAGTACCGAGTACTCGGCAAACTGGTACAGTACCGAGTATATAACGAGTACTCGGTACAGCTCTAGAAGAAATCACTAAAGTTGAGCAAATATATGTTCAGCATTTTGCATCAATTACAAAACATACGAAATAAGAAGAGTCTTAAATCCATTGCAACAAAAAAGACTGAGAGACTTAAAGGATGAAAATTCTTAGTTAATGATATAGAATAAGGTCTAAACTTATTGTACATATGGCATTTTATTTATTTAGATTATTTTATAAAATATTTTCAATTATACAAAGTATTTTTTGAGTGTGTAGTAATTTTTCTGTGAATTATTGATTACTAGATATTAAATAATAACAAATAACTTTTATTTTGCCTATTAATGATTAATGTATTGAAAATGCTTTTGAAATATTGTTTAATATTCTGTTTTAAATAATCATGTACACAAAATAAAGAGAAGAGTGCAGTTAGAGATATTTCATGTTAGTTCTAAATAATTGTAGTATATTGATAAAAATGAAGCTTTAAAGAAAAATCTAAAATACTTTCTAAAACAGTCAATAACCTACTGTTTTCATTGAAAATCCTAGCACACTTTTTACTACAATTTAAAAAAAAAGGGGGGGGGGGGATTGGTTTTGGTTCTTCCTCAATGCAAAAAAAATTAATTTGTAATTCTTCAAATTTGTAAATATATATATATTAAATGTTTAAAAAACTATTTATTTTTTATTCTAAAAAAAAAAAATATATATATATATATACATACATACATATATACCTCATAAATTATTATTATTATTATTATTTTTTTTTTTTTTAACATTCTGTGTTGTATAACCTTTAACCTCTAAAAAATTATAAATGATAGGCTTGATTTTATACTTTAAAATACTTATGTGAGCACAAAAATGTTTCCATGAAATGTTCATTCTAGATGTTAAACAATCACAACTAATTTTTATTTTTCTTATTAATGATTAATATTTTGAAAATGCTATCCAAATACTGTTTAATATTCTCTTTTAAACAAGTATGTACACAAAATAAAGTATACTTGGGGATATTTTGTATTAGTTCCAGGCAATTGCAATATATTGATTGAAAAAAAAAAAGCTAAAATACTTGCTAAAACAGACAAAAACCCACTATTTTTATTTAAAACCCTATTAGAGTACACTTTTTACTATAATTTAAAAAAAAAAAAGTAACTGGTTAAGGCTCTGCCTCAGTACAAAAATGTTTAAATTGTGAATCTTGAATTTTGTATAAAAAACGATGTTAAATGCAGAAAAAAAATTTTTTTTTAAATTCTTGCCGCTATTCAAACATCATTATTTTTTTTTATTATTATGTGTAATATAACCTTCAAATCCTAAAATTTTAAAAATGATAGCATGATCACACTCTGTGATATGATTTTTTTTTGCAATACAGTGCATATGAAAATAAGAGCAACATTGATAGCTCCTACATGAAAGTCTTGAAAACTTTGATATTTTTATTTCAAAAACTATTTGCCCTAGGTCCAAAAAAAAATTGACTGGTTAGTTACATAATAGTCAGAACAAATCAGCAAATTTTCAAAAAAATCCGAGATGGTGGGTTACAAATGTTGTTTTTTCTGGTTGATTTGACATGCAATGACCCTGAAATAAGCTTTATCCCTATGTTAATCAATGAAATCCGCACTATTTTACAAAGACAATATCCGATGTACACAACAAATTTGCCAAAATGTGGAATAAATCATTTTACTGCAAATTTTTTTTTTAATTATGTAATAGCAAGTAATTGCTAATATAGACATATTTTACAGCTAATTGTTAAATTTTGTATGTTTTTAAAAACTAAATGCCAAATCAAAGAAATTATAAAATTGCTTTTTTTATGCATGATTGCAGAAATACGCAATACGAAAATCCATCTACAATATGGAATCGTTTCGCCGATAAAATTTACTTTTAATTGTTCAAATTATGTGCTGAAATAAGCCGATAATTCACTGTTTTGTATAACTACAAAACATAATATTCTTGCAGTGAGTTATCAAAATTTATAGTTTTACGTCTTATTAACAAAATTTACCTTTATCATGGCTAATTGCTCAAATAAGCGATTGTTTCTCTTTTCATCAAAACAAAGATAGGCAACAATTTTCACGGCTATAATCGACTAAATTCGTGCTATTTCTGGAAATTGATATCACAAATGTTAAATACATATGTTGATTCAAAAATCAGAGAGATTTCTGCCGGTTAAAGAAAAAAAAAAAAAAAAAAAAATCTCAAAAATGTAGGTAGAATGTTTTTATCAATTTATGTCCACAAGTCCTTTTAAAGCAAAGCTTTCATTTTTATATAACATTTTATGTGCAATACCAACATGTCATTTTTTTTTTATCCAAGAATTTAAAAAAATCAAATTTACATGCTTAATCATTTGATAATTTTACATTCTTATTTTAATTGCGTAAAATAATATTACTTGGTAATAGAAATTCCAGAAATAACCCTCCCCCCTTACCATATAAGTTAGCGGCTCCCTGGTCTTATATAAATCTTACTATACCAGGATTGCTACACAAATCCGGAGAAAAAATTCCCTGAGTTTTCCCTGTCCCCTTTAGAAGTAAAATAGATGGCATGCAATCATGCAGCATTAGAATCTAATATGTTTACAAATTAATTGAACATATTTAGGGTATATTAATTTTATAACTTACTATAATTGGCAGGGTTGTTCAGTTTTTTCCATAGTGGAAAAAACCTGGTTAAAACCGCCCCGGACAAAATACCGTTTTGTCCACTTTTGTCCGCTATTAATTATTTGAGAGTACTAAATTAAAAATTACCTTTTATTCTTTCCATATATATAAAGCAATTATTTATCAATATGTGTATGCGTGAGATTGTGAATTACGGTCACCTTGTCGCCATTGGCAACCAATATTTTTTAACTAGCGATAATGTTTTCAACTTTAAGGAGCTCTTTTTTAAAAGATATATTTTGGTGAAAGAAATGGTCCCAGAATCGTGCTCCAAATTCTACTTTTGCTGTTTTGATTCCTGCTTTGCTCACCACTTTTTGAGACAGTGTGTTGAATTAGGGAATTTACATCTCTGTGCAAGTTTCACAACTCGGTATTAAAATATTGCACTGTTCTAGGGAATTGGTTTACACTGCTCCTGTATGTGCATGCTATCGACCTGGTGCAGAATTGTAACTGTGTAATGATGTATCATCGCCGATGGTGTATTGATTTAGTGAAAATAAAACCAGTTTCATAACTTTAAAACATTTAAAACCCGTTAAAATTTACCTTTAGCTAGCGCTTTCAGCTGCTTCACGCAGCCTTCTTCAGGCATTTACACTTCCGTGAACCATCGCTGCTTGGCGGCTATATATCTTCTCTTCTCCTCTACAAGATATCGCGCCACCTTGCATCGATTTCTGTTTGGTTGGTATCGCATGATTCCTTATTCACTAAAATTTCGACGGTTTCGCGCTTTGTGGCATAAAGAGTTATTATAGTTAGCTAGTTTATTATAATTTTTAAAATCTATTTCTATTTTTTCTTCTTGATTTATTTTGGTTAAGGCTGTGGTTATATGGTTATATTTTATATCATTTTGGTGTTCTTTTATTCGCGTTTTTATTTTTCGTTTCGTCATTCCAATGTAACAACCGGTTTTTTGGTCTTCTTTAGTAAAGTTTATCCTGTAGATACTTTCAGTTTCTGAAAAATCTATTTTATCATTGTCATTTCTGATTCTCTGGAAGATATTTCTGTTTGGTTTTATTGACACGCTTATATTTAGTTTAGCGGCTTCGGTTTTAATTTTATTTGCTGTACCTTTATTATATGGAATTGGAGGGATATATTTTTGTTTTGGTTTCTGTGCATTATTTATGTTATCAAGTTTTTTCAGTCTATTTTTATAAAGTTTGTTTAATAAGTTCTTCCTATACCCTGTGTCCAGAGATATTTCGCTGATTTTTTGTAGTTCCTGTTTAAGTAAATTTTCGTTAGAGCATACGTCTATTGCATGATTTATATAGTACTGTATTGCAGCTATTTTGTATTTATAGGGAGTTTTACATTTGGCATTTATGATTTTGTTGCTCTTATTTTGTTTCCGGTATACTGTGGTTTCGAAGTTTAAATTTCGGTGTTTTATTATAGTAACGTCTAGGAAGTTAATTAGGTTTTTATTTTCTATTTCAACAGGCATGAAAGTGCAAGTTGATCAAAAAAGCTGAACTTTACGCGAAGACAAAATTACCGCAATTTATAGAAACGTACTACATGTACAACATACAATGTTATTAAAATAACTTGTTAAAGATAAATGAATGCAAATATTTAAATACAAAACAGTTGTATAATTATATAAAAGTTTAATTCTAATTTACTATTTTCATTCTTAAAAATGTCAATAAGCAAACAACTAAAATTAAGCAATTTAGTTTGAAATCAAATCTGGAGCAATGAGTGACATTATATTGATAAATAAAGTACATTCAACTCATAACTGTTTGTTGACAAATTTATGTTATGTTTAATGCAGACTATTTCAAAAAAAAAAAAAAAAAAATTGTAATTTACATTTTCTACAGAACATTACTCACTAAAATTGACAAAACTCTTATGAAATTATTAGCTCAACATTCAGAGAAAATTTAGAAATTCGCAAATTTTCTATTGTTTCTTCCAAAAATGTTTTTGCCAAACCAAGGCGCATTTTATAGGAAGCAGTTGCTCTTGACATCTGTAGATTATTAAGAGCTCTCTTGTCTTATGCTATCGGCGACAGTTACTTGGAATTCTTCATTTTTAACGTTCACTTTAACAGTATTATTTAACCATGCAAATTTAAATTTATTTTTTTCATTACAATCAATTTCACGAGCTTTATGCTCGTCATTTATCGTTAGAGTATTCATATTAACATATTCTTAAATATATTTCATTTAGCTTATAAAAATATCTAGCGTACAACGCAGCATGGACGATCAACAAAAACAAAGCAAAAGCAAGGCTTCAAACAAAGTAGAGTTGAATTGGTAAAAGTAGAAGTACTTTTTTTTAAACAGATACGCATTTTTTTCGCAGACGATTTCTTGGTGAATCATGCAGCTACTATCGCAGGCATTCTCGGATGTTACTTTTTCTCCTCTTTGGAGTTTCGGAATACGAAGCGATCGTAATGGGACGGGTGGGTTTGACTCATAGTTGACTCCACCTTCTCCAAAGATCGCCTTCCCTTGACCTTCGACGTACCGGGGAGGAAGTGCCGTTCGTGCGATCTTCATCGCTGCGATGCAGCCGAAATACATTGCATGATCGGCTTTTCTTAACCCTCCGTCAGGCGCAATATTGAACCCGACAAGTTCGGGCGCAATGTGCTTCTCAGGCGCACAGAAAATAATCGCTAATTTATAAGCAATAATTTAATTTTTAGTATTCTACAAGTAATCAGTTATTACTATAGGAATATTTAGAAAAAAAATATATGAAATTTATTTAAAAAAAGAACTTATTTTATGTTTAGAAACCATTACAAGAAATTTTCAGATTTTGACTAATGTGTCTTATTATAAGTGTAACAAATGCAAAAATTTGATAAATTATAATAATTAATTTTAATTTTAGTATTCTAAAAGTAATCAGTTATTACTACAGAACTATTTAGAAAGAAAAAATATGAAGTTTATTAAAAGATAAAGAACACGTTTTATGTTTAGAAAACATTACAAGAAATTTTTAGATTTAGATTATTATCAGGTACAAAAATTTGGTAAAATTTATACAGTGTCGTGGAAAGTTCAGAAATCGATATTTACTTTGAGTTTAAGTTACACAGCAGAAGAAGGGCATTGACAAATAGCACAGCACGTTCCGCAGATCATATTAGCGTGAGTGAGGCAGATTGCATTGTGACATTTTTTACACTCGTAGTTTGTCATTCTTCTGAAGCCTGTTTCCGCTGTGCAGGTTGAGCATCTACGTCTTTTCCGAGTTTGAGATGTTGAGTCCTCTGAAATATCTTTTGTAGGTTGGTATTTTTTCAGTCTCATCTGAAGACTGGTAGGGATTCCAACAGTCTTCATACTTCTTCGACTTAGCTCTCCAAGTACCAGTTGGTGTGCTAGTGTTTTTAGGAACGACCTTCTGCGGCATGGTTCTAGTTGATTTCCAAGATAAATCACTTGCGAATTAATACCACTTATATTCAGCATTGTGAAAAATATGACCATTGGCCAGCGCTTGACATTTCGGCTCACGCTGTAAGTGGCGCACATTTGATCTGCAGTATCAACGCCACTTTTAGTAGAATTATAGAATGTGATCATCACTGGTTTCTTTTGCTCTCCAGTTGTAGGATCGATTGCATTATCATCATGAAGCGAAGACACTAGAATTACGTTCTTGTTTGCTTTCGGTACATAGGACACTAATGTCTTCCCATCAAGAAAGCCAAACATACTAGTGTATTGTTTTCTTCCTTTAACAGAAACAAATTCATGTGGCAACTGTCTTTTATTTTTTCGCACAGTTCCAACATATGATAACCTCTTCATTTTTAAATCATCAATTAGATCCATATCTGTAAACCAATTATCAGCGGTAATATTGCGTCCAGACCCAAATAAAGGCTTAGCCATCCTTTTTACCACTTCACTTGGTTTGTTGCTCACACAGAATGGACCTTCAGGCTGTTTCCCAGCGTAGATTTCCATGTTGAGAGTATAAAACATCTTTGCATCCACAAGAGCAAAACATTTTATTCCATACTTGCTCGGTTTTGACGGTATATATTGCCGAAAAGGACACTTTCCTCGAAAACCTGGAAGCATTTCATCGATTGTGATGTTTTCCCCGACGCTATAGCTCTTCTGACAATTTTCTACAAATTTTTCGAACACTTCACGAATCGGAGCAAGACGATCGATTTTTTTTCGTTCTACTCTGGTAGTAAGATCATCAAAGCGGAGGCAGCGGATCAGAGTTTTGAACCGTTTAATATTCATCACAAGACTAAATTTTTCAACTCCATCACCATCTGTCCCCCAAAGTTCTTCCAAACTCTGACGATTTCCTCTGAGAGCTCCTGCTAGATACAACAAACCAATGAAAGCT
The DNA here is from genome assembly GCA_963930645.1 of Salticus scenicus. Lineage (NCBI taxonomy): Eukaryota > Metazoa > Arthropoda > Arachnida > Araneae > Salticidae > Salticus > Salticus scenicus. Next base: position 271,669,035 of record OZ005658.1, read on the forward strand.
CTTACTTCAATGACGTTTGTAGAAGTAATGTCCCTTTCTCTGGAAAATTTGGGCTTGATAGATTCTATATACTGATTTGTATATCTTACAATTGTATTCAAAATGTCATCAGTGAATAAATTATTCCAACAGTCAACGGCAGTTTTCGCATTCCTGGCGTTTCCTATAACACCAGGAAGGTGAGTTATAATATTGTGAGCTCTCTTACGCACAGTTCTTTTTGGCGGATTTTTCGCCCATTTGGAAGTTTTATCTTTTCCCCAAAAAAAGTTGGACTCTGATTCTGGTTCATTTTCACCCTCAGTAACCTCACCATCTTGCTCTGTGTCTGAATTATCTTTACGCTCTTCTACTTCATCCAGAGAATCGATGTCACTCTCTTCACCCAAATCCTCGTTCACAGCTGGGTCGTCCTCGTCGACATCTTCTTCCAACAAACGCCTCACTTCTTCCAGATCCTCCGGTTTAGACAAATCGAAGAATTTGCGCGCCATTTCAGCGAAATTCTGGAAGATATCAAAGAAAATGCATTCATAAACACATGTTCGGTCGCAATGCGCCTATGAGGCCGGGATGAAATATACACATATTTACGAAAAAATACGACAAATTTTACATGATATAGTTATGAAATGAATAACAGAAACAACTCTGATATTAAAAAACAGATATTACTAACCTTTGTATGTGCAACGAATTCAGGCGCAATGTGCCTCAGAGGCCAGAATTACGCTAACAGCTTTTCACGAAGCGCGCGAATGAACTAAACAGGTTGGCTTCACACATCCGGTAAAGATAGGCGACTACTAGGAGACACATATTTCTACCCCTCCTGTGAGTGGAGGCGGGAATGAAAACATCAGAGGTGTGCCTGTCAGGCCAGTTGCGCCCGACGGAGAGTTAAATGCGGACCTCCCCCCCCTAATTTTCGGTCAAGATTTCTCAACGGATTCGCATCGATCTCAGAAACTGCCAGGACAGCATTAAAAAAAGCGGAATTCCGCGAAAAAGCGGAAAACTTTCATGCCTGTTTCAAGTGTGAATTTAATATTTGGGTCAATTTTATTTAATTTTTCTAGTGTACTTTCTGGGGGGGAAGAGTTATTGTTTATTATTGCGAATACGTCGTCTACATACCTGAACCAATATTTTATTTCTTTGATATTTGTTAGTATATTTCCGTTTTCTAATATTCTTAATTTCATTTCTGCTATTATACCCTAGATGGGCGATCCCATCGGAATGCCTTTATTTTGTTTATAAAATTTGTTATTAAATCTGAAGTAGTTTTCGTTTAGTATTAGGTTGTTGGCTGCGATTAAGGTTTGGCTTATATCTTTATCTTTATATTTTTGTTTTATTTTTTCGTTAATTTCTTTTATGTTAATGGATGGGTATAAGTTCACTACATCAAAGCTGACCATAAGATCGTTAGGTTCTAGTTTTACGTCGTTTAGTTTTTTTATAAAGTCGTCTGTTGAGTTTAAGTTGGTGTTTGAAGGGGGAAGTATTTCTTTGTATATGTTTTTCATGTAGGTTTCTAATTCATATGACAGGCTTTCTCTTTTATTTACTATGGGTCTAAATTTTGGTGGATTTTTATGGTCTTTAAATTTTCCAAACATTCTTGCTCTGTTGGGTGCAAAGTTAGTTGTTTTTGGTCCGTTATTATTTGGCCATTTTCCTTCTTTTATAATTTTATTTACTTTTTCTGTTAATCTTTTATTTGGATCTTTTTTTAAGGGGTGTAACTCCTATGTTGTCTATTGCACTTTCCATTTTTTCGTTATATTCGGTGCAGTTGAAGATGGCTATTTTATTTGTTTTATCAGTGAGTACGCATGCAATGTCATTGTTTTCTTTAAGTGCTTTTAAAGCTTTTCTGTCTTCACAGTCGGTACTATTGTATTTAATTTTTTCATTAATACTGTTTTGTGCGATATTTCGTATATTATTCTGATGGTTTTAGGGATGTGTTGTAAATTTGATTCTATTTTTGCTATGGTATTTTTTATATCTATCGGTTCATCCAAAATGTATTTATGCCCAAGTTTTAATAGTTAGTCCTGGTGTGTGGTAAGTTTTGTATTTCAGAAGTTTAGATATGGGATTTGTTTTGGTTTATTTCTATAGCTTTCTTGTGGTTTACTTTTAAGTTTTTTGTTTTGATTTTTGGTATAAGTTTCATTTTGTTTGATTACTATAGGTTTCTATTTTACTTTTCAGTCTGTCATATTCTTCTTGTTTTCATAGTTCTTTCATTTGTTTTTCTATTGTTTCTATCTGATTTTTTAGTTTGTAGTAAATCGTTTTCTTATTTTTAATAGCTTTATTACGGATTTGTCTTTCAAATTTATAAACTTTGTTTTTATATTCATATTTAAGCGTTTTATTTTTAATTTTCAGAAATGTGGGTATGATTTTAAAGTACTTACAATCTTGAAGAAAAATTCTATGTCTGTTAACTTTAGTTAATCTTTTTGTTAGTTTGTATTTTAACGAATAAGGAATCATGCAATACCGACCAAACAGAAATCGATGCAAGGTGGCACGATATCTTGGAGAGGAGAAGAGAAGATATATAGCCGCCAAGTAGTGATGGTTCACTTTTAAATTAAAGCCAAGCTCGGGCAGGTTTTTTTTTTTGGGGGGGGGGGGGGTTAATTGGGTTTTTTATATTAAACGTAGAATAACACTGTTGAATTTGAATTTTAAGTTTATTTCAAAAGAGACCCGTTTTAGACTAAAAGAAAACTTATTACAAAATAATGGTAATTAACTATAATTAAAAATTAAACGACCTTCATATTTTTAATACTGGTTTGGTCCAAACTGTAAAATGAATTCTAATTTTATTCTATTCAGTGTTTTATCACAATCTTGAATTTAATTTTTTTTTTAAGTTATTTTGTGCAAAATTAAAACTAGTAACAAAAGCGAAATATTTTAAACCTACCATGTACTATTTTCATGTTACAAATAATTATGTATTTTTATACGGTTAAAGTAAAAAAATGTGCAAAAATATTTTAATTTTTGTTAATATTGATAACTGACATTTGATTCATATTTGAAAACTTAATAAAGGAATACAAAACAAAATTATCACTGCCTACTTCTTACATGTCAGGAGTGCCTGCAGCTTTTAATTTTTGAAGTTCATTTTTTTGAAAAATGAAATTTTTTTCTGCAAGAAAAAAATTGCGTAACACTTTCCATTTTATTAGTCGTTCTATATAAATGTTTATTATCAAGTTAATAGCATTTCATTGAACCAAGTTATAGTTAAACATAAAAAATAATTCTGGAACATGAAAAATTTTTTATTTTCTTATTTATTTTCTGTTATTGTAACTTGTACTAATTTTTGTAAGCAAATATTTCAATAAATCTGTTTTGTTTTTCAAGTTTAATTTTTAATTTTATTTATTGTTAAAATAGGTAAAAAAAATATTGCAGAATATATTATTTTTTACTTGAATTTGCATATTATCCAAGTACTTGAACCAAAATATTATATTTTTTAGACATGACCAAAAATCTGGGAAATCAGAAATTATGGAATCGCCGCAGTCCCGACAATTCCAGATGTTCGGCTTCGTACTGTATATATAACAGAGATGAGTGGGAATAGACAAAAAGTCTGAAAGTATCAACAAAACTCTAAGATAATTTAATTTTACTAATAAATTCTTTTACTAATAAAAAAGAATACTTATTTAAAACCAAGAAAATACCCGAAAAAACCCACTGGGCTGTTTTTTTTTCCAACCCTGTTACAGGTAGAACCAATTTTATTGGTCAAAGCCGGTTTTAATAATCTAAAACATGCAGGGGTTGATTCAGGTTTTAATTTTTGGGGCCCATTTTCCTGAAAATCAAAATAGTTTTGTGAAAAAAAGAATTGTCGTAGAAACCTTTCATTTTGGCAGTTACTCTATCTAATGTTTAATATCAAGTTAATAGTATTTTATTAAACAACACTCATAGTAACACGAAAAGACACTCGTTATAAATAATACTGTAAACATAGAAAATTTTTACAAAAGTATTATATTTATAAAGCAAAATTTTGTGAAAGGGTTGTTTTTATAAATCTGAATTTTGTGAGGAGACCCATTTTCTAAATTTGAATTTTGTGAAGGGACAGCAAAAGGGTCCCAGTTGGAAATTGCATTAATCTGATGGCCAGTTTGATTGCTGATCAATAAACTGAGGGGAAGGGAGGAACAGAAAAAAATTATAAAAGGCACAAATCTGCTATTCAGTGGAAAAGTAACACTTCATTATAAATCATGAACATAAATTTTTAAACAGTCTAATGAAACTGAAAGTAAAATAATTTAAATGTAAAAACTTTTATGAAATTATGAAAATCATACTTAAATGAGTTTGATTTGGATGTGTCATCTGCCACACTTTTAGCTACTACTCTGGTTGTTTCTAATCTTGTGTTTTGTAAAACAGGAATATCAGACACACATATACTTCCACCAGCAAGTTTGTCAATCATTGTATCCATATCCTTTTTATTTTCTGGAAAAAAAGAACAAGGAAACACTAAAATCAATAATCTATAATGGATTCCACTCAGTGCAAATACCAGGGATCACTCTAAAGCATTTCAATGGAGGCCCACCCCAATGCCTTTTTTCTGATAAAATCCTGCCTTCCTTGCCCCCCAGGGGGGTACCTTCTTCAGGTATTCAGGGGGAGTCACGCCCCCCGGGCCCGAGTGATCTATTTTTCTCTTCCTTTTTTTTTTTTTTTTTTTTTTAAACCTTCTCTTTTTTTCTTTTTTTCACTTTTGGTTTTTTTTTTTTTTTTTTTTTTTTTTTAAAGTTTTTGGCATTTTTCTTGCGTTTTCGTCCTTGTTTATGTTTTTGGTTTTTGCTGCCAATAAGGTTTTGGTACTTGTTCTTGTTCATTGTTCTTGAAAAAAAAAAAAGTAAAAAATAAATAAAAAATTTGAAAAACTTAAAAAAAAAATGCAACAACTTACCTTGTTTTACTCACCTTTTTATGTTCTACTTACCTTATTTGTTTTCACTCACCTTTATCTTTTGGTCTTGTTCTTGTTGAATTTACTAAAATTACTTAACTTCTAAAACATTAACCAAGCTGTAAACGGTGTTGATGTGGCGCTGGTTATTGGGTTGGCGATTTGGTGAGGGTCTCACGGTAGTCTAGCCTTGGGATCACACTGGGAGACTGGTGCCCTTGGTGAAGGTGAGACAACGGTGACTACTCGAACGAGAAACACCGGACTAACACGACTACCACATGTGATTCCCGATCTGGGTCGACGGTCTGGTAGCTGGTGAGTGGTTATGGGTGTCCCAGGGAGCGATTCTAAAAACCCTTTGCTTTTCCGTCTGTTCAAGAAACGGGCTGACTTGTGGGACTAAGGAAACCCTCGACCCTTTTTTCTTATCTCAATATGGCGACAAACAAAGGAAATACGAATAATGCGCTTGGCTCGGGCCTATCCCTCAATGCTAACTCCAATAATACTGCATGGGCAGATAGAATGGAAGAATTCTCTTCCACCTTACCTGAAAAAGTAATTTCCGCATACGACGAGGCAAGATTTTTTGTAATCAAGCGTAATGAAGGTGACTTTTTTAAAACGTCACCATTTCTTATTCATAAAGCTATTCAATCAGTTGTGGGTGAACCAAAGTCAATTAAGAAAATCAAATCAGGAGAACTTTTAATCGAAGTAGAAAACATCAAGCAAGGAAGTAACCTCAAAAAATGCACACTTTTTGCTGATATTCCCGTTACTGTTACTACTCACCGAACATTAAATACCAGTCGTGGAGTTATTTCAGAGCCTGACCTTCAATACATACCAGAAGCAGAAATACTTGAGAATTTAAAAGATCAGAAAGTTACAGCAGTAAGGCGCATTTCAATTTTCCGTGAAAATAAACAAATCCCAACTAAGCACATAATACTTACTTTTGATTCTCCGAAACTCCCACGCTCTATAAAAGCTGGATACCTGGAATGCCCTTTAAGACCTTACATCCCAAATCCTCTGCGCTGCTTCAAATGCCAACGTTTTGGTCACTCAAAAAATTCTTGCCGTGGTAATCTCACGTGCGCCCGGTGTGGGGTAGTGGGCCATGATAATGAAAACTGTGAAGCTCCCGTATGTTGTGTAAACTGTATAAAAGACCACCCATCTTATGCTAAAATATGTGAAAATGGAAATTCGAAAAAGAGATTCAAACTGTGCGTACTAAAGAAAATATATCATATTTTGAAGCCAGGAAAATTGTTGAAACCAGAACACCCACAATTGGAAAATCCTTTGCTGCTGCTGTTGCTTCTATTAAAATACCCAAAAACTACAAAACAATCTCCACACAAACAGATAGTAATACTAAGAGCATCCCCCCTGTAGAAACCAAAAATAATTTGCAAAAAGATCAAGAAAAGCCTACTCAAACAGGTAATTTATCACAACAAACACCTAATTCTTCTAAGCCAACATATCCTAGAAAAAGCTCACAAATTCTGAAAAAACCCATGTCTCATAAAAATCGCAGCTCTGAACCTCTAAAGCATGGAAATTCTCAACACAACTTGGTTAAAAGGAAAAAAATACCTAAGCTAACAGAGTCTATAAAATCAAAAGAAAATAATATAGCTAAACAAGCGGACTCAATAAGCCTTCATCCTTCTGATGGAGAAGGTATGTCTACTGCATCAGAAGATGACGACGTAGATGTGTTAATCTAAAAACCAAATCATAATGACTAATTTCATTTGCTGGAATTGCAGAGGTTTTAACAATAAACGGGATGAAATAAAAGACATTGTCTTTGATCATCGACCAATTTGCTTTGCTTTCCAAGAAACGTATCTAAAGCAAAATCATAATATTAAAATTCGTGGCTACAACTGTCTAAGGAAAGATTACATTCAGTCTGACAGAGCTACAGGTGGTGTGGCTCTATTAATCTCCAATAATGTTCCTCACACAAATATACCTTTAAACACAAATATTCAAGCCATAGCTGCCCAAATCCACATCAATATGCTAATAACCATCTGTACTGTCTATTTAACACCTAATATCTCTGTACGAAAACAAGATCTGAATAATTTAATTTTGCAACTCCCTACCCCATTCTTAATTTTCGGTGATTTCAATGGACATAACCCGCTTTGGGGGAGCCCCAATGTTAATTCCCGTGGACAAGTCATTGAAGACTTCATCAATGATAATTCCTTATGTCTCTTAAACAATGGGGACAATACTTATTTCCACGAACCATCTAGGACTTTTCACGCAATAGACCTCGCAATCTGTTCTCCAATTCTTTACCCATATTTTAATTTTTTTGTTTCTGACAATCTGCATAACAGTGATCATTTTCCTTTATTTCTATCTCTCTATAATTTCAATCAAGTTAATCATAGTAATCCTCATTACATTTATGACAAAGCCAATTGGACTACTTTCTCTTATAATGCCTCCATTACTTCTACCATGATTGAGGGTGATATTAACAGTGCAGTTTCAAATGTCAGCCATTGTATCATTAATGCAGCTAACATTTCGATTCCAAAATCATCTGGATATTCTTTTAAACACTCTCGACCTTGGTGGAATGAAGACTGTAAAATTGCAAAAAGGCGCCAACAAAAAGCGTGGGGGATTTTTCGGAGATATCCCACTACAGCAAATTATATTGCATATAAACAAGCTAGAGCAAGTGCACGAAGGATTCGAAGAAAATCCCAAAAGGAATCATGGATTAACTATGTATCCAGCATTACCTCGAATACCAGTAGCAAACAATTGTGGCATCGTGTCAAGAAGGCCATGGGTATATATTCTAATGACAGTATCTCTTTTCTTAAAGATAATGGTCAGACAATCACTTCCACCCAAAACATTGCAAACACTATTGGTAAAACTTTATCCCACATTTCTAGCTCAAACTCATACTCGGAGCCCTTTCTATCATACAAACTACGTTCTGAATGCACTACAATTAACTTCAGATCTCGCTCATTATATGAATACAATAGCCCATTTACAGAAAATGAACTGAACAATAGCCTGAAAAACACTCATAACTCCGCTCCCGGTCCTGATGGTATCAGTTACCTTATGATCAAACATCTTTCCAAAGCTTCCCTCAAAAATCTACTTCATCTCTTCAATAGAATTTGGACCGAAAATATCTTCCCCATTGCTTGGCACGATGCTATTGTTATACCCTTCCCAAAACCTGGTAAAGATACTACTGACCCAAAAAATTATAGACCTATTGCCCTCACTAGCTGCCTTTGTAAATTGCTTGAGAAAATGATAAATACTAGACTTGTTTTCTATCTTGAAAAAAATAATCTAATTTCTCCATGGCAAAGTGGTTTTAGACAAGGCCGTTCTACTATTGACAATATTCTCTTGCTTGAGACTAATATACGGAATGCTATTGTTAGACGTAACCATTTGGTGTCAGTTTTCTTCGACATTGAAAAAGCGTATGATAAAACCTGGCGTTATGGCATTTTAAGGGACATTTTTAATTTGGGTTTAAGGGGCAATCTTCCTATATTCATTGAGAATTTTTTTAAGGTGAGACGCTTTCAAGTTCGAATTAGATCAGTATACTCAGACTTTTACTTCCAGGAAGAGGGTGTTCCTCAAGGTAGTGTCTTAAGTGTAACACTGTTCTCTATAAAAATTAATAATATACTAAAACAACTACCTCAAAATGTTCATGGGAACCTGTATGTTGACGACCTGCAGATTTCTTGCCAGGGAAATGATATGCGTTTTATTGAGCGCCAGCTTCAACTAGCCATCAATAATATTACCAAATGGACAGATAAAAATGGTTTCACTTTCTCAATTGACAAAACACATTGTGTGCATTTTTGCCGCAGACGAGGTCTTCATCCCGATCCAGAGATTTTTATTAACAATAGAATTATATCTGTAGTTGACACTGCCCGCTTTTTAGGCGTTATCTTTGACAAAAAACTGAATTTTATGCCACATATTTTAAATTTAAGGACAAAATGTGATAAAACATTAAATCTTTTATAGGTACTTTCAAATACCTGTTGGGGAGCAGATCGCAGTTCTTTACTGAAAATCTACCGTGCTGTTATCCGTTCTAAATTAGATTATGCCTGTCAAGTTTATGGCTCAGCTCCCATTTCCTATCTTAAGAAATTAGACACAGTACATCATAGTGCGCTTAGATTTTGTTCAGGGGCTTTCCGCACTTCTCCAATCCTTAGTCTTTATGCTGACTGTGTGGAGCCTTCTCTTGCCAATATTAGACAACAACTATCGTTGGATCTTTACTATCGCATTCGTTCACATCCTAATCATCCACTTCATCCCCATTTAAATAACAACAATGAAAATCTTTTTCTGATTCGTCCATCTTGCATTCCACATTTTGGTCTTCGGATTAAAAACTTTCTTGCTGGCACCCCTCATCTTCACACAAAAGTTCGTCCTCGTTCCTTTTTAAATGTGACTCCTTGGAACTTCCAGGTTATTTCTCACCTTCATCCTTTTAGTGGTTTTAGAAAATCTGACACAGATGCTTCAATTTTTGGGGCACTTTATGCTGCTCATCGAAGCATTTATCAGGATTATATTGAGATTTTTACTGATGGCTCTAAGACTTGCAATCAGGTTGGTTGTGGTGTTGTTTCAGGTGAAACCATTTTTAGTTATCGACTTCCTTGCTCATTCTCCATTTTCTCTGCAGAGTTTTTTGCAGTTGAAGTTGCAAATAATTTTATTTCGTCTCATCCCAACAGGAAATTCATCATTTACACTGACTCTAAGAGTGTCCTAGATTCTCTTTCTTCTAGTGCTTGTGCGCTTTCTTTTATGTCAGTTTTAAAAACTTATAATGATCTTTTAAGAAAAGGCTTTGACATATTATTCTGTTGGGTTCCTGGTCACGTTGGCATCAAGGGCAATGAATTAGCAGATAAAGCAGCAAGACAGGCATTGATTGATATTAACTGTCCAGTTCCATATGAGGATGTTAAGCACTCCTTTAAAGTTTTCTTTAAAAATATGCGGCAAAGAGAGTGGAATTGTCAGACAAATAATAAATTACAGGGAATCAAACCACACATTTCAGTCTGGCCGACACATACTCTTAGGAGTTATGATGTGATAATCACTCGTCTCAGGATTGGGCATTCGAGACTTACACACAAACATTTACTTCTTGGAGAACAGGAACCTACCTGCCCCAAATGCCACTTCAGCTTACTAACCATTAGCCATATCCTCACCGATTGCTCTAGCCTTCGTCATCTGTATAGGCACTATTTTAATTCATCATCACCAAATTTGACTAACCTGTTGGGTATTAATCCTCATTATCATCTGACCAACTGTTTAAAAGAGGCAGGTTTTTACTACGATATATGATTTTATTATTTACTTTATCATTCTTCATCGCTGATTTTATCATTTACACTGCCATTTTCTACATCTCATTTTATTATATACATTGGTTATAATCTTTACATATTGTTTTATCTTATACACTGTTTACTCTATTTTTTATTATATTTATCTATTATTATATACATCTTTTCTATTCTTTTTCTTTTTTAGACTATGGATGGGATCCCCCATCCAGAGTATAAAGTTTGGCGCAGCATATCCAATTCTGGATCTTGTGCCACAAAAAACCAACCAACCAACCAACCTGCCTTCCTTGCCCTTTTCCGGAAAAAAGAAATATATATATGGTACAACTACAGTATTTCCCCACAACTGGATTAGGCAATTTTTATCTAGCGCCGTTTTGAACGATAACGATGTCGTTCTGGATTCTTTGCAGTATAATATGGCAGCCTGCATACTGTTTATTTTTTATGGCCATTGAAACCAGTGTTCTTTTAATTTAATTATTTTTTTTTTTATTACCATGACAACCAGCTTAGCAATTAATTATAAAGTAGTAATTATTCATTATTCTATTCTATTCTATTTCATCTGGTGAAGTATCATTATATAAAAGGGTCGATTTTTATTCATATTTTATTATGTTTATTTATTATTATTATATTTTGTTTAAGTGAGACATTTTGTAGTAATAAATCTGTAAAAAAATGTTCATGTTGGTTTGGAAAATGGTTTTTATGTATGCAAAGCACGTAGTAACACGTTTTTAGCTACATGTGTATTATTTATCGGTAAGTTATGGAAATTCATAGATTTTTCCTTTCATGCTTCGTAAAATAGCTTATTTTAAAAAAATGTGTACTGAAAATCATTAAAAGAAATGGTAAACGAAATTCTAATTTATATAATCTCATTTTTCCGGTAAGTGTAGAACAATATTTGAACTGTATAAGTGTATGGAAAGCACATATTTATGTATCTGTGGCTGTGCGTATTCAAAAGCTTTCAAGCAGCAAAATTTAGCAAGATCTTTTATGATGACTAGTGAGGTAAGTCAATTTTAAATATGTATCTTTTTATTATTATTATTAAAAATAAGCTTAATTTTTGTAATGACGCCATTTGAAAAACGCATTTGGCTTTTGTTTACGATTAGAATCCATGGCAACCCTTCGCAAAAATGGCATTTCGCTTTTGCCGTATTCACCAAAAATAAATTGCCAAATCCAGTTGTGGGGAAATACTATAGTTGTTCCCTACTTCTAAGCATTTCTGATCTTTTTCTTTTCCAGAATGCCTCCATTCTGGTGCATATTTTTTTAAAAACTAAATGAAAAAATGAATATAACAAATATGAACTTTTAAAATTTCCATAACCATTTTCTGAACAAAAAATACTGTTATGAAGAAAATAGATTGTCGGCATAATTTTTGTAAAAATTAACTTGTATGTGTTTAGGCAATCTTTACAAAAGTTGCCCTTTTTTTGGATACGTTATGCCCTTTATGTTCTAGAGTGATCCCTGCAAATACTATATAGAACTGTATTCAGGGAGGGTTAATTTTTAGTTTTGGTAGTTACATTTTTTTATTAAATTTAGCTAATTTGATAACATTAGATGTCTGTACATTAGGGTTCACATTAAAAGGTGGGATAAATCCTACATTAAAAAAAAAAAAATCTCACTCTAAAGTTTATCATAAGACTTTTCCCTAAAAATTTCACACTGTTCAAGAATTTCATCTATTACTTTTGGTTGCAGCATGTAATGTATTACAACTTTGAAGCAGGGCTCTAATATTATACTGCCCGACACACCTGGGGCATCTAAAAATTCACACTAGGCAGGTATTTTTTCATCTCTTGCATGCTCAGCTGGGCATGCAATATTTAATCAAAAGAACTTTTCAAAAAATCAGGCATGAGAGTGCAGAAAATTAAAAAAAGAGGAAACGCGTGCATAAAATTAATTTTAAAAGAAAAATAAAGCGCGTGGGGAAATCTATACAAATGTACGTTCATAAAATTTATTTCAAATGAAAAATAATGCTCACAGGAAAAAACTATACAAAATATTTTTTAAATGACAAATTATATTAAAAGAATAATGCACATAAACACAATAAAACATGTGTTTAAAAAAAAAAAAAACGTTAGCTAGCAATCAACATTTAATCATTGGCTGGTGGTGGAAAAAGAGGGGGGGGGGGTAAAAAGTAGTTCATGAGAGAAATATTAAACACAATTCTACTTTATAGGTTCTAGAATATCATAAAGTAAGTTTAAAATTAATATTGTGGATGGATAAATATTCAAAAATAAAAGGCTTCCTGCATAATGTTTAATCGGCAATGGTTAGAGATGAAAAAGGGCGGGGGACAAAAAAAAATTACATGAGTGTGAAATACTGAATAATTTTGTTCTTTTATATGTTATAGAATCTGATAAAGCATGTTTAAAATGAATACTGACATTTGTATTTTGGATGGAAAAAGATTGTGAATCTAAAGTTTTTCGTGGAGCGTTTGAACACTGATCGTTATTAGAGTTTGATTTTAACAGAATAAAAAACCGTGGAATTAACGAATATCGCAAAAAAGCGGAAAATTCTCATGCCTGAAAAAATAAAGTGCGTTAAAATATATAGTGTCTTGACATTGACTTAAATTCAAAGAAACAAAGCCACTATAGGTATAATGTTGTTAAATTCTTTTCACAAGGTAAATAAATGTTTTTTATTAATATACATTTGGATAACATATTTGAACATGTAAACACTTATTCCTTCTGCATTTGTAATAATCACAAACAATATTGCTCTTCAACCACAGAATGGAGAAGAAAGGAATATTTTTTTTTTTTTTTTTTACATTTAATCGATTTTTAACAATCGTTCAATTTGCATAATTGTAACTCTTGAAAATTAAATGTGCAAAATGCAAACTATGTAATTTGTCATTAAAATTTGAAAAGTCACGTTTAAATTTCTTGTTAGAGTGGGAAAAATTACACTCAGTACTTTTTTCTAGTGTGAACCCAGCTGTAATACTTTCACATTTAATAATTACATTTATTTACCTGAAAAGTTAAATAAAAATTTACTTGATAATATGCTAAAAATTACATATGAATTTTACAGCACTTCACGATAGCCAGTCTCTCGGATCCCGAAGTTAAAATGTGAATATAATTTTAGTTAACTTACGACTTAAAAGCAAGTTTTAAAAACTAGAGGATGATCTTTAGAAAATGAACGGAAAGACTGCATTTTATCAGTAAGATTCGCAATTTGGAATACTACTAATAGCAACTAAAAAATAAATTTTGGAAGGGATTTTTGCGATCGGACATCTACATTGAATTTTTACTTTCAAGATAAAATATAATATACAGCCTACCTCCAAATTGAATAATGTTTCCAGGATACGTTTGTCCATTCCACAGGACTTCAATACTTTTCTTCTGATCCCAGGTAGATACATCGATTTCTTCTTCGATAGTTACAGCTTTCTTATATCGAAGGACAGAGTATTTGTTTTCTTCGTAAAAATGCACCAAAACGTGTGCTTTACTTAAGTCGATATCCATGACTAATAATAGCACTAACGTTATAGAAAATGAAATAATAAAAAATACGAAACGGACACTCGAACTGAATATGAAAATAAAAATGGCGTACAGAACATAAGATTAGAATAAGAAATAAGAATAAAGGAACATTGTTGCCACTGCCACTCTTTTAAAAAAAATCAGGTGTTGCCATGCTGTACGTTAGACGTGAGCGCTAAGCAACAAGCGTAATGTCCCCAAAAAGTTTTTTATGTTTGTAAAACAACTTTCCTGGCGAAAAAAAAAAAAAAAAAAAAATCGTAAATAAAAACTTCGACGTAAATTTAAAATATAATTATACTTTTGTTTTCATATCACATTTTCTTACATGTGAATTAAAGAAAAAAAAAAAAAAATGTTAAACCTGTATTATTAAATGTCATTTACATTTCCTTACCGCTGTATGTATGTAATGTAATGTAGGGTGTCCAAATTTTTAAATGCAGAAATGGAGACAAATGTTGAAATGTTCTCACTTTTTGCATCAAAAGTAGGGATACAATACATTGAATAGAAAAATGCTGTGTCTAGATTAAAATAGCATAATGTACACAGATATACAATATATAACAATATGTTTATCGATGGTTTTTACAATAGATTGGCAGATTATCTTCATTTTTGCGAATCCTGATGACTGTTAATACTAGATCAAGTTTTCAGTGTAAACAAAATATAACCATTTCAAATGGAAGAAATTCTATTTTCAAGAGTGAGGAAAAATTAATCTGAACAATGTCAAAAACTGGTTATGTCTGGAATAGGTCTTATGGCATAAAGCATTCGCAGTTGCTCCATGGTTTGCTAGTCGCGTTTCGAAAGGCGATTAGATAGCACATTTATTACTATCGCAAGCATATTTCTTTTACTTTAAAAATTATTGCAATGTAATAATAATACCTTTTACGTTTTAAAACCATCAGTAAAAATAGCAAAACATTAAATAATGTCTTATATTTAATCCACCAGAGGACAACATTTTTCGGAAATGAAGATGGCAGGAATTTTTTAACTGCCGCAGGCTTTTTCGTGTTGAGGTTTTCACTAAAGAATTCCACTACACGAAGAAGCTGGTGAGTGGTAGAGTGCTTGGGTCGAAAGCCAAATTGCTCAGGCATGAGGATATTGTTATCATCAATATGTTGTTGGAGGTACATCCTAATTACACGTTCAACAATCTTACTGATAGATGGGAAGAGCGAAATAGGGCGAAAATTAGTAGGGTCCGAGAGATTAGTTAAGGGCTTAGGAATAGGCGAAATTATTGAAAGCTTCCAAGGCTGAGGGAAATAATTAAATTTTAAAATTATATTGGTAAGATTAGTGCTGTAAATAATACAGTTAATAGGGAGGTTTTTAAGAGCGGTGTTGGAGATTTGGTCATAGCCAGAGGCGCTGTGCTCTTTGAGATTTTTAATAACATTTTGAATAACACAAGGTTGAATACATGGAGGTAAGTTGTTGGGAGTGTTATTAAGGAAATTATTGACCGTAGACTCAACATGGAAAAAGTGGGAAGGGTTGAACATGGGGTTGGGAGAGAACTGCTGAGCGTAAGAGTCAGCTAGTAACTGAGCTTTATCCTTGTCGGTGTAAGCAAACTGGTTATTGTTAGTAAGGGGAGGAATGCTAGTGAAATTATTGCTAATTTTACATTTTATTCTCTAGAGGGAATAGTCCTCCGGAGATAAATTTTCGAGAAAATTGGTCCAATTTTTCTGTTTTTCTTTGTAGAGGCAGTTTTTAATTTTGTTGTTTAAGTTGTTAATAAGAGGTTTGAGGGAGGGATGTCGGATGGACTGGTATAACCGCCTTAATTGATTCCTCTGCTTACATAAATTGTGAATATAATGAGGGGGGGGGGGTGAACTGGCTATTAGAACTGGCAGAATAGAGCATGTTATTTGTGGTATTTATATAAGACATACCATAACAATACTCAAACATCACTTCCGTTCAAGAAAAAAGAAAGTTTGACAAAAAACAAAAATTTAAAAATAAAAAAAAGATAGAAAAGCACATAAGAGAAAAAAAAAAAAGATAGAAAAGCAAAAAATGAAATAAAGTGTTCCAAAAAAAAAAAGGGGGAACAATATAATTTTTTTTTTTTTTAAATAAAAAATTGGTAGGCGGGATAGACAAGAGGAGAGGCACTCATAACATTCACACACACATTCATACAAGGCTGAGTCTTTCAACTTTGCAGCCTGGCTGAGTATCTAGGACACTTTGCAGCCACATTCATGCGAAAAATAAACAAAAATAATGCACTGGGGCACTTTGCAGCCACATTTATGCGCAAAATAAACAAAAATAACGGCTGAGTATACGAGGACACTTTGCAGCCGGGCTGAGTGCACGAGGCACTTTGCAGCCTAATTCACGCTAAAAATAAACAAAAAAATATATATAAGGCTGAGTATTTACACATTGCAGTCGGACTGAGCATTGATGTTCCTGGAAGCTTTCCGACCGTATCTAGATGTTTTGGGCGGAGAGTTGTCTTCATTATCTATTCGGATTGTGGAATTCCCGTAATATGCTCATAGAATATGTCGCGTGATACCCTGATTGAATCAGAGCCGATTATTTTTCGCATAAGTGAAGCATATTTCTTGGAGCATAACCTGGCAACAATTCTGTCATTCTTTCTGTCCCAGGACCCGAGCGAGCCGACGACTATGGCCTCGCAAGACACATTTTTGAACCTACCTTGTAGTTCGTTGACAAGGTTTGTGTAATGATCAATTTTTCGTTTCCGGGCCAAGTAGAAGGCCTCGATTTTATTTTCGAAAGGCATCGTAACATCTGTTATTAGTGCCTTGTTGTCTTTGTTCGTGAGGACCAAGTCCGGTCGCAGGCCATCGCTGCCGAGAGGCTGGTTTTCTTTTAACACTTTCCAACGACCAGCCGCCGCTTTCTTGAGCCGTTCGACTCGATTGTGACGCATTGTGATAGAGGATGAGAGAGCTCTGGAGCGGTGATTTAATACGTGGGGGAGAGTTTCTAGGTTGAAGTCGTTGTATCGACATGCTTTATTCTCATTGTTCGTGCTATACGTGTTGAGCTTGAGGAGACCGAGACGAGCTTTGTGAATGAATCGCCAATCAGTAAACCTTAGGAAGTCCCCGGTTCGGTGAAAGTGAGTTGATGCTTTTGAACCGGAGAAGTATCCAAAGGTCTTACCCTGATGTGGCAATCCACCCAGCCGTTCGCCCCAAGCCGCGCGAAGTGAGGAAAAATTTTTCCGACGATCTGTTACGTTTTTCTCGTTTATTGAAATTGTCGCTTTCCTGTCCTCGGTGAAGCTCCATAAAACATTTAACCGACCGGGGGCTTCCCGAGCCCTGGACCAGACAGAAGAATATCTGTTTGAGGTTTCGCCAAACCTTTTATTTGACAAGAAGTCTGACATATCGTCAATAGAGGGGGATGAGAAGTGCGGTCGGCCGTGCACCTTTTAAGATCGTCCCAAGCAACAGTTTTTACCAGGGGATCAATTGACATAAGCAGCTTAAACGCCGTATCAATACGGGCAATGTCGGAGTCCTCCGCCGTGATGGGAATACTGAATAGGCCATCCTTGGGATCACCGTATAGGTATTCATTCGCAGCACGGCGAGAGAGACCAAGAGTGGATTTGATTAAAGGATGCAAAGTATTGTCGAGCGTTGCCCAATCATCGTTGCTGAACTGGTCTGTCTGCATGGCGTAGCTCAGTGATGGATAAAAGAACGTCTTCAACGCGTCCAGACGTTGCCAGGGGGCGAGGGCCGAGCTCAAAATTTTTATACCAAAGTCGATAAAATGTTCAAGTTTTGATCTGTCAGGTAGAAGGTAAAAGTCAATGGGCTTGCCGAGATAAAATGTTGGATCGAATTTCATTAATATCGGGACAGGTATATTATTTATAGTAAATTGAGTGTTGATGCAGTCAGCTTCAGAAGGGGAAATGTGTGAGGAGCAGCATTTGCTAGGGTTTAAGGTTAGCCCGAGCATGCTGGTGAACTCAAGGACCGTATTTAGTGAGGATTGGAGGTCTTCTTGTGTGTTTTCGATTAGAATTAAGTCATCCGCGTAACCGAGAATGTTAAAGCCGGGACGGCCGCGCTGAACCAACTCAAATATGGGGTTTGCCGCTAAGTTGAATAAGGGGCCACTTAAGGGATACCCTTGCTTTAGACCAATGTGGTATTGAATGCTGTCCGACACACCCTCCGATGTGAGAAGTTTTGTATAGTTGTCGCAATATAAGTCTTTTATCACCGAAGTGAAGGTGTCTCCGGCACCATACACCTCAAGTGCACGAAGGAGTGCATCGTGCGGGATGCTACCGAATGCATTTTTAATGTCAAGCATCATGATGAATATGCCCTCCTTCTTACGTCTAGCCTCAGAAATATTTTGTTGGACTAGGTAATTATTTTTGATAGTGCCATCAAATGGCCTTGAACCCCTTTTGAGCGTATGAGAGAACGCTGGAGGACTCCAGCCAATCAGTAAGTCTCGTGGTTAGGAGACCTGAGTATAGTTTGTAAATGGAGGAAGAGAGAGCGACCGGCCTCCAGTTTCCTGGCAGAGCGGGGTCGCCCCCCCTTCGGAATAAAAACAGTGTTGCAGATTTTCCACTCAGCCGGTATTTTTTGCCTTTTAACGCAGAAGTTGAAAATAAGGGCTAACACTTTCACCTCAGGGTCAAAACTGATTAGATGGTGGTATGTCAGTCGATCAGGCCCAGGGGCCGAATTTTCAAACCTTTTCAGCCTCGACAAAACCTCCGAGGACGAAAAAGGGCGAGCGCTGGGGGGGGGGGGAGGAGCTACCTTTTAGGTTTGAATAGACTGAGAGTTCGGGGACCTCAACCAAGGCAGGGAAAAACTTTTCAATCAGCCTATCGTGGGAAACCTCACATTGCGTGTGTGTATTGTCATTTATAAGACGGATGGCACGTCTGCGATTTCTCCTGTAGAGTCTCTGAATAACCGACGGGTTGTTAGGGTTAGGGGGGGGTGAATAGGTAGGGCGGTCCCTGGTAAAGGAGATACCGACGTGGGCATCATCACGTTAACATAAATGGAAGAGAAGTTGATTTTTAGGTGAGGAAACTGGACAATGATTCCAGTTAAATCAATATCATTGTAAGAAGTGCTTTGTAGAATGTGGTGTGGTATATAGTGTTTGATGTAGACTGCTGTGTCTCCCCAGCGGGAAGGGTTGGCACGGGGTGTGTGATACAGCTTGTACCCAGGAATATTAACACTGTTAAAGGGGTTATGGGTTTCTTGAAGTAGAATGATATCAATAGAGGCATGCATTGTGATAAAGTTTCTAAGTTCGTTAATTTTATTGCTTTAGGAATTACAGTTCCAGGTTAAAATAATTAGTGAGTTATAACTGTTAGTTGTGTTAGTCATCATTAGTAAGGTCAAGTTCATTAGCTAATTGGTCGAATTCTTTCATAATTAAGTCAACTTTACCCATGGGGTCGTTCGAAAAGTTTTTTATTTTCGTAGAAATATTTTTAACACTTGCTGGATATCTTTTATGGCATTGAGGAATTCTTGTATTTCGGATTTATGCGATTTTTGGGGGTCCTGAGTCGGATTATTGGTGTTATTTTCCGTGGAAGTACTGGGGAGTTCCGGAAAGTCATTGGTACTAGATGATTTTTTTATGTAATTGTAATTATGCATGATTTCCGCTCCGATGAGAGTGGTTTGTTGTTTTCCGGTGTTTTCTCTGATAACTAGTTGGCTGTGTTTATTTTTTTGGATGTACTTTAAAGTGGGTGCTTGACACAGCCACTAAAAGTAGCGGGATGGTCAAGGCTGCAGTTGGCGCAAGTGGGTTGAATTTTACCCTTTGAGGGGCAATCCTTCGTGGTGTGGTTCTTTGCACACTTAACACACCTTGGTGTGAAACCACAGATTTCGGACGCATGTCCGAAACTGGCAAGAGTGGCATTGTTTGACCTGATTTTTAGTTTTGAAGTGTTCTTTTCGAACACTGGTGTATAAAAGATTGTTTATTTCAAATATTTCTTCGAAATTGTCCCTGGGGCAACATTGAGCATGTAGAAGGGCATAGGAGCTCCCGTTTTTACGATTTTTATAATGGTTGCGCGTGTCACTTGGAAATTTTTTTCTCGAAGCGCTTTAACAATTAAGTTAGGGTCTGTATTGGGGAGGGGGGGGATACCTCTAAGGCAGACTTTCTTGGGTCTCTGTTCTTTAGGATTAAGGGTTGTGAATTTTATTGTTTTGTTTTGCATATAGTTTTGCAATTTGCAAAAATCTTCTATTATTTTGCAGTGGATTTTGAGACGATCACCCATTAGTTTGATAAAAGGCTCTTCTGAGCATTCATTTTTTAGTTCTCTTGTAAGATTAGTCCAATTTTGATCAATTTCAACGAAAAACGGGGGGATATTTTTCCTATCCTAGTTATTCTGTTCATGATCACTTTGAGAGTCATGTTCCATATTATTTTCAACGTTATCTGAGTTATTTTCGAGAGCATTAAATGAATTTGAGGTGGGGATATCGAAAATTTCATCTTTTGGTATAACTTTCCTTTTTCTAGGATTTTCTGTCCTTTTAACCTGAGTAAAGTTATGGTTATCTTGCATTTCACATGCTAATAAAAATTTCTCGCATTCTAAAGGGGCGACATTCCTGCTAAAATCATAATAAGTTGAAAATACTTCATCTTTACCTAAGTTATAAAAATTTTTAGGCTCCTGTAGCACAGATAAAATAGACAAAGCCATGCATCTTACCTGGCCTTTGTAGGATGCGTTATTCAGTAATTGGCGAAAGACATTTTGCTAGCGGACTATTTCTTTATCAACGTATTTGGCGTATCCTTGAAAGATATCCTTTGCATGTTCGTTGGTTATTGCAATTTCACTGACAAGATTGTAGAAGAAGGGAGCACGATCGATCACCTTCCAGAATATCTTGGAGGTCTTGTTCGCTAATAATCTGTCGAGAGCAAGAGGCATTTTGACTTTCCAGAACGATCCTAAAAAATTGTCCAATAATCGTTAAAAAGTTCAATCGGAAAAACCGAAGATAGTCCTGATCTTAAAAAGCAGAGAAGAGTTAAATAGATAAAAGTAGCGAAAATTGCCACTAGATGGGAGCACTACGGAGAAAAAATGGATGTCTACCCTCTATAAGGATAGGGGAATGACTGTGATGTGATGTGTGTAACTGAAGTATCTCCAAACATCACAGCCTTATATACTACCTAACACCAGTTAATCTACATAACGACATTGACTGCCGCGCCACGACATCCAGTGGTGAAAACCAAAATACAATTTAAAACAACAATTTCCAAGGAGTGGCAACAGCACAAATAGAAAAGATTATGCAGACTGGAAATGGCAACACCGGTATAGTAAACAGAATAACGATGTTTGAGAGATGAAAGCGAAATGAAACTAAATATGAAAAGGAAGTTAAATAAATAGAATAAACTATAGAAAAGGTAAGTTTTAAATACTTTCTTAAAGAAAGTAACTAAATTCAGATGTTTTTATTTAATATGACATTGATGCTGTCAAATGCCCCCCACCGCAATATTCAAGAAAAACATAAGAATTATAAAAAAAAAAAAATTCAACAATATTTTAAATTTTACCAAGAGTTTGCTGTACATCCATTCATTTCAAGTTCATAGCTTCACAAGAGAAAAATATGAGGTATCACTAAACGATACACTGAAAAGTAACTTGGTTAAGAGAAAAGGTAATATTTAAATTTGCATGCAATTAATATAATTTCCCCCACAATGCAGACAAAATACATATATATCAAAACAGTATGAGAAATGATTATATACAGTGATAATATAATATGCAATATATATACAAAAAAAATATGAAATATGAAAAATATATGATAACACATACACAAGGCGCCTTGCATTTTACTCATTCATTCCATTATATACAGTATTTACAAAATCTGTAAAGGGAAGAAAAAATTCACAGAAGAAAAAAAACTTTGAAAAACATGTACAAAGTGGAAAAATGCAGCAAGTACTGGAATATTTAATTAAAATTTTATTTAAGTATTTAAAGAAAAATTAATTTTATAAATTTTAATAAGTCAACTTTAATTAGTCATTGGCTTGGTAAACGGGTCGGCAAGATTTAATTTAGATTCGAGGTTAAACTTTCCCTCATCAAACCAGTCTCTTATGAAAAATAATTTTATATTTACGTGACGTGTATGGAAATTCTCTATTCTAGATTTAGTAAAGCGAATGGCTGCCTGATTATCTGCATATAAAGTAGGTATATCAAAGTTATTATTTAAAAGTTATTATTTTGGAGCACTCACATAAAATGTTATAAAACCAATCCTGCTCCCTCACACAATCACACATAGAAAAAAACTGACTCCATAGTGGAAATAGTAACGCCCTTTTGTTTACTAGTGTGCCAGGAAAGGCAGCATGATCCAAAAGAACCAACTGACCTTCCATAGAAATGTAATCATCTCTATTAGCGGCGAAGTCTGCGTCAGAGTATGAGATTATTTTAATGTCTGTGCAACTAAGATAGAGTTTATAATGACTGGTGTATTTAATGTAACCTAAAAGTTTAAGTAAGCCTTGCCAATATTTAAAACAAGGATTTTGTTGGAACTGGAAAATATGTTTGTGGCATATGCAATATCAGGTCTTGTACGGTTGCTAGAAAAGAAATGCAACCTAAAAGAATTTCTATAAGGCAAATGAGATGCTTTTTCAATATCAGACTGAACAGCTGCTGGATAACCACTCTTAAAAAATTGTACACCTTTAACTAGTAAGGAAGAGATCGGTATCCGATGGTTTTGAAACCTCTCATTAACATCGGCAATATATTGACCCTGATGGATCAAAACCCCAGTATCCGTGTACTCAAATTCCACACCTAAAAGTTTACGATTAGTAACCAAAATTTTCAAGTCAAATTTAGACTGTAAAAGATCTAAAATGTTATTTGCCTGTGATTCAGTCCTAGAAAAAATAACGATATCATCTACATAAACCAACAAAACAGAAAAATCAAGATATGAATAGGCACAATTACAATTCTCAAATTCATTAAAACCTAGTTCCAACAATACTTTATTTAACTCATAAAACCATAATCTACCAGATTGATGCAGTCCGTACAATGCTCTGTCTAATTTACAAACCCAATCTTCCTTGCCTTTTTCAGCAAATCCAGTCGGTTGTTTCATGTAAATTTCTTCTTTTAAAGGAGTGTAAAAGTAAGCACACTTTACATCGCATTGCACGTTAAACCAACCGCAGTATGAGGCCAGCAAAGAAAAATCTTACTACTGAAAAGTTTATGACAGGTGAGAATGTTTCATCATATGATTCTCCCTGGACGTGGTTGAAACCTTGCGCGACTAACCTAGCCTTATACCTAACTATGGTACCAGACTCGTCACGCTTGACTGTGTAGACCCAGCGGTTTCCTAACACAGATTTATTCACAGGAAGTTTCACAAGATGCCAAACACCTCTGGTAGTCATACAATCCAATTCTTCCAGCATAGCCTCATGCCACTTATCAAACTGTTTAGATTTTTGAGCCTGCTTATACGTTCGCGGGACCGCCACATCTTGTCAACTAGTAGTGCTGGACGCAGGAGGTATAATTCTAGGATTAACAATACCAGAAAAACTATTAAATTTTGAAAAATCAAACTCATCAGGATTAAAAACTAAGCCATTCTCATTACAAAATTTCTCAAAGTCCTTTGGGGTTCGTTGACATGACCGCTTGCCTTCTCCGTCAGGGTAGTAGTAGATGTCAATCTTCTTTCCTTTAGGTCTGGACACAACCTTTGTGTACCAAATCGGATTAGTCATCCAGCTGGGAGATGAAGTTTGAGGAGAAGCAGAAGTGACATGGAGGATGGTTGGATCGAAATCTTCAGTCTCGCTGGGCATGACACAAGAAGGTCCAGGCTCCGGATCAGTATGATACTGATCAACGGGCCGTGGCTGCTGCTCTGGGACAAACACCAACTCAAAAGAAGAGTCGCCCATCACCGCTCCACTGCGTGACACATCACTGCTCTCGACAAAGGAAACGTTTATATTCTCTATAATCTTCTTATCTTCCTCCAACCAGATCCTGTATCCACGGGTATGTAAGGCATATCCAACAAGAACACCACGTTTGGATTTAGCATCTAACTCGTTCTTGCGCCTGACCTTAGGAACAGCGACATAAGCTAAAATGCCAAATGGCCTCAAATGTCTCACTAAAGGTTTGTTACCAGAATAGAGTTCTAGAGGTGTTTTAGAATTTTTACCATGACAAATCCTGTTCCATGTATAAGTAAAGTGCATACATGCTTCAGGCCAGAAATCGTCAGACAAGCCACTAGATTTGAGCATTGCCCGAACACAATTCATAATCGTCTGGTTAAATCTTTCGCAATTAGTCAACTCATGTTTTACCCCATTTTCTCTACAAAAAAACCCCAAAAAATTCATTATCAAATTCTCTGCCATTATCTGTCCTCAATGCTTTCAACTTGGTCTCTAAAACATCTCTCTGCTCTTAGTACATGTCTTTTAAAGACTTCAAAGCACATCAATTTCTCCTGGAGAGGATAACCTGAAAAATCATCTATAATAGATAAGAAAAATTGTTCACCTTTCTTTCCAGTAATTTTAACAGGACCCCAAGTATCAAGAAAGATTCTATCTAATGGCTTTTTAGATGAGGAAGAACCAAGAGGCTTTATCAACAGATTTTAAATGAGGTAAACCTTTAACTGCAGAATTACGAATAGTATTATAAATTAAGTCTGGACTAATGTGATCAAAACGTAAGTGCCATGTGTCTATGTCTTTAATATTGGCAGTTTTTATTATAGGTGAAGCTGAAATTTCAGCATTATAATTTAGATCAACATTAGTTTTAGAATTCTGCCCCCCATTCATTTTAACACTGTGATTATTTTTTATGGTTTTTGGAAAAGTATAATAAATCCCGTCACAGAGCTTAGCAGAAAAAAGAAACTTGCCAAATTTATCGATCACGTTTAGTTTACCAGCCTTACTAGTAAAGTTAGCCCCGCCCTGGTCGAATCTAGAACCACTTAAAAGGTTTTACCTTAAGTTTGGAGAAAATAAAACATTCCAAAGCTTTATGATAACACCATTAAAATCTAACTCAACTTCCCCTTTACCAGTAATGGAGAAAGTAACTCCGTCAACAGCCACGTGCAACTCGTCACCAGAAATTTCGGTGAAATTACAAAAAGATTTGTTTTTGCAAAAGTGGTGAGAGGCTGCGGTATCGAAAGCCCAGCTCCCCTCTCTATTAAAACCACTTAAATTAGCTTCAGCAATATAATTCTCAGCTTTAAAACCTTTACTTTTACGGGGTGGGGGGGGGTGGAGTTTTGTCACGTTTTGACTGTTGAACGGAGTCACTTCTTTTTAATAAAATTACTTTTAAGTGTATTTTCCCTAGCAGCTCTATCATTACTTAATTTTACCCGACAATCCTTACTAACATGACCTTTCTTTCCACATCTCCAGCAAGTGAAAACAGGCCTTCTTTTAAATTTAGCACTTTGGGCTTCAATGTTACAGTCCACCCTATTTTTATCAAGATTTCTAAGTTGGAGAACAAAGTTCTGAGGAGACACGTCTCTTTAAACTCGAAATCTTTATCAGGCCATCTAAGGATTTGCTGGACGATCTGGTCAAACTTATCGGGCAAAAAACGTAAATTTTGAAAGCATAGGTTCTCATCATTTATAGGCAGGGCCCGAAATTTCGACTCAGATTACATTCGCTGAAAAATTTTTTTACTCGCCACAAAATAGTTGTCTTTTTTTGCGCATTTTTCCCCCCCACTAAATATTTGGAATGCTTTTACAAATATGCTTAAAATTATATATGTTAAAAGTTTGGCGTTTATCATCATGTCTGGTGATCATTGATAATTAAAAATCATTATAATGTATTGTATTTGTGATTTGAAAAAGATTAAAATGTCTAATAACATTAAAGAAAAAAAAACTCTTTGTTAAACAATATCCTGCGAAAATCTTTTTATTATGAAAGGTTAAGCTTCCTTATTTGCCTATTTATTTAACCTTTTACATCCATTATAACTTTATGATTTAAACGAAGTCATTTAAACATATATAAATATTAAACGAAATACCTTATTATTCGACTTCGTGCGTTGCAGAAGAGCTCTTTTCGGACGGGGGGCCCCTTCCGTCTTCAGTGTCGTCCGCACTTCGCGGCTGGCAGTCGTAGGTTTGATGTTTTTCCCTAATTAGGTGCCGCCATATTTCTCCCATCTCTGCCGACTCGTGGTCATTAATTGCGTCACTATGATGCGCGATCTCTATGCTTTCACGGATGTACGCGTAGGTGGAGTTGTTATAGTTTGCTATTTTTTCTACATTTTCAAAGTCGATTTCTATGTCATCTTCAAAATATTTTCTAGCCAGCGCGGTGGTACAGCGATTAAATTTAATATCGTTTTTATGTTCTTTTACCCTGGTCTTAATCTTCCTTTTGGTGACGCCTATATATTTAAATTCGTTCCCCCCCACCGAAACTGCAGGTATTTATAAAATTCCCGTAAAAAAATAAAGAATTTAAATATATAGGTGTCACCAAAAGGAAGATTAAGACCAGGGTAAAAGAACATAAAAACGATATTAAATTTAATCGCTGTACCACCGCGCGGGCTAGAAAATATTTTGAAGATGACATAGAAATCGACTTTGAAAATGTAGAAAAAATAGCAAACTATAACAACTCCACCTACGCATACATCCGTGAAAGCATAGAGATCGCGCATCATAGTGACGCAATTAATGACCACGAGTCGGCAGAGATGGGAGAAATATGGCGGCACCTAATTAGGGAAAAACATCAAACCTACGACTGCCAGCCGCGAAGTGCGGACGACACTGAAGACGGAAGGGGCCCCCCGTCCGAGAAGAGCTTTCTTTTACATCCATTTTATTTTTGTAATCAGACGGAATGTTGATGTGTATAACTTGTTCATTGTTGTCATTTGAAATAGCCATTTCGTAATAACTTTTTCGGTGAAATCGTTGCTTACATACCTACAAATCATTACAAGTTCAAATCCTTGGAGTTTCAGTAAAAAACTGGAAAATGATCACTATTCAACAAAATAAACATAGGCAGTATCTTTAAAAGGCTCGGGTTCATTTTCGTGTGCCAATATCGCATAGGCAAACTTTCACATTTCTCTTTTCTCGTATAGTAGACGACGGGCAGAAAGGTTCTTTGTTCGTCTATTCTCACTCTGCTTGGAGAAATCACAGTGGGAGAAACGAAACTGCCGAAGAGATTAAAACTTTTATGCATGCACTAAGCATTTTTCCTTTCCCAGGCTGGAATTAAATATGAGGTTATAAGATGACAAAATTTTGCCATATTTAAATCTATAAAAAGAATGTTTTCTGTCACCGTATCATATAAGAATTCTATCTATAACTAGACCAAATTTTTACTCGCCACAGTAAAAATTCCACTCGCCAGTGGCGAGCTGGCGAGTGGAAATTTCGCACCCTGTTATAGGATTACCTATAGATTTTAATTGGTCTGCTATTTTTGAAATTTTAGCCGCATAAATTGCTATAGATTCGCCAAGGTCTAAAAAACAGGACATTAATTCTGAATATAATTTCATATGGTGACTTCTGCTATCTGGTTGGAAATTGACTTTAAGGATTTCCCAAGCTTTAGAGAAATCAGTACATTCACTTATTAAACTACGCAATTCTGGTTCAATGTTTAAATAAATTAAAGACATGGCAGCATTCTGCCTTCTTTTAAAATCATTTATAGTTTCATCAGTAACTGTATCACTCTTTATGGGTTGCTTTTCGCTACCAGTTACGATATCGAAAGCATTTCTTTCCATTAAAAGGAATTTAATATCACATTTCCAACCAGAATAGTTATTAGCATTAAGTTTAGGTATTTGAGGAACTATATTATAAGCCATGATTAAACAATTAATTAAATATACCACAAACTATAAATTAAATTTACTGAGTCAAAAAAAAAAAAAAAAACTAGTAAAAAAACCCCCTCTTTTAAACTGGACCCATAACCCAAATGCTAGAGACTTTAAGGCCAATCTTAAATAAATTAATATCAAGCAGATTAATGCTGCAGTAAAATTATTTAAGTTTAGAGGATTTTAATTGAACCAACTTCACTAGTATGGAAAAGTGTTGAACTCAGCAATTACAAATTTTTTAAAAACAAAAAAAGATTTATTCATAAAAAAATATAACAAATTCAAAAGCAGTTATAACAATAAATTCAAACTAGATAACAATTTAATATATATATATATATATATATATATGTAACAATTTATAAATCCAATCATTTAACAAATCTATCTTCAACAACAATTAAAAAAAAACTGTATTACCTTTAAGTAACATATTTACGCTGGCAATTGATACATGACGAAAAAGTTTTTTGGTATTAAGATTTAGTTCTTTTACATGGTCGCCACATGACCAATGAGGAAAGACAGATGACGAAATATCACATCAAATTGGTATAGACGATGATGAACGATACATCAAACACAACGTAACATATTGTAGAAAAAACTTAAAATGAAACAGTTGAAGACAGATGATATTGCGGTCACCCACCCCCAGGGGGGTACCTTCTTCAGGTATTCAGGGGGAGTCACGCACCCCGGGCCCGAGTGATCTTTTTATCTCTTCTTAATATATTTTTTTTTTTCTCTCTAAGTTTTTGGCATTTTTCTTGCTTTTTCGCCCTTGTTTGTTTTTTTGGTTTTTAATGCCAATAAGGTTTTGTTACTTGTTCTTGTTCATTGTTCTTGAAAAAAAAAAAAAATTGTAAAAAAAAATTAAAAATTTGAAAAACTTACAAAAAAATGAAACTACTTACCTTGTTATACTCACCTTTTTGGTTTCTACTTACCCTGTTTATTTTCACTCACCTTTATTTTTTGGTCTTGTTCTTGTTGTTTATACTAATATTACTTAACTTCTAAAACATTAACCAAGCTGAGACCGGTGTAGATGTGGCGCTGGTTATTGGGTTGGCGATTTGGTGAGGGTCTCACGGTAGTCTAGCCTTGGGAGCACACTGGGAGACTGGTGCCCTTGGTGAAGGTGAGACAACGGTGACTACTCGAACGAGAAACACCGGACTAACACGACTACCACATGTGATTCCCAATCTGGGTCGACGGTCTGGTAGCTGGTGAGTGGTTATGGGTGTCCCAGGGAGCGATTCTGAAAACCCTTTGCTTTCCGTCCGTTCAAGAAATGGGCTGACTTGTGAGACTAAGGAAACCCTCGACCCTTTTTATTTAATTTAATTATGGCGACAAACAAAGGAAATACGAATAATGCGTCTGGCTCGGGTCAAGCTATTAAAAATTCAAATGAGAAATCTTGGGCTGAAAGAATGGAAGAGTTTTCTTCCACGCTTAATGAGAGTAATGTGTTTATAAATTGCGAAGCTAGATTTTTTATAGTAAAGAAGAAAGAAGGAGATTTCTCAAAAACATCTCCCTTCTTAATACAAAAGGCACTGCAATCTATAATGGGTGATCTAAAATCAGTGAAAAAACTTAGATCAGGGGAATTATTAATAGAAGTCGAAAATAACAAGCAAGCTAACAGTTTAAAAAAGTGTACTCAATTTGCAAACATTCCTGTCACTGTTGATGTCCATAGAACACTAAATACTTGCCGTGGAGTCATTTCTGAATCTGACCTCCAGTTTATACCAGAAGCCGAAAATTCTTGAAAACCTCAAAGAGCAAAAAGTTATCGGAGTCAAACGTATATCTATATTTCGCGACAATAAACCAATTCCAACTAAACACATTATCTTAACTATAAATTCCCCAAAACTCCCAACATCAATAAAAGCTGGGTACCTTGAATGCCCCGTCAGACAGTATATACCAAATCCGTTACGCTGCTTCAACTGCCAACGTTTTGGCCATTCTAAAACTTCCTGCCGTGGAAAACAGACATGTGCCCGTTGCAGTGCCATTGGCCATGATAGTCAAAATTGTGAAGCCACTGTGTGTTGTGTTAATTGTAAAAAAGATCACCCGTCTAAGTCCTGTGAAAAATGGAAAATAGAAAAAGAGATTCAAACCATTAAAACAAAACAAAATATATCATACCCAGAAGCCAGAAAAATAGTAGAATCAAGAACACCCATCGTTGGTAAATCATATGCTGCTGTTACTTCCACCAAAAAAACTTGTAAAACAATAGCTACACAAACTGACTCTCTAATCAATACCAGCCCACCAGTTGAAACTGTTTCACGTAATTCTACAAAAATACCCAATACTAGCTCCCCACTCGAAACTACAGTAAACAATTCCCAAATCTTACAATCCAAACCAAATCAGTCTTCTAACTCTTCACAGTTCTCCTCATCAAAATCAAGAAATTTAAAGAAAATTCCACAAACTGCTAAAACCTTATTGTCTAAAAAAAGTCTTAACTCTACATCTCTAAAGCACTCTAATTCACCCTCTTGTCTCAATATCATCAAGAAAAAGAAACTAACAAAATTGCCCACTCCCACTACAAATAAAAATAATAAAGGAAATCTTCCAAAACAAGATATGATCTGCCTCCATCCTTCTGATGGGGAGGACGGTATGTCCACTGCATCAGAGGACAATGACGTGGATGTTATAATCTAAAAAAAAAAAAAAAAATATGACCAATTTCATTTCATGGAATTGCCGAGGTTTTATTAATAAACGAGATGAAATCAGAGATATTATCTCTGATCATCGACCTATTTGCTTTGCCTTCCAAGAAACGCACTTAAGACAACATGACAATGTTAAAATCCGTGGCTACCGGTGTTTCAGAAAAGATTTTACACATTCTGACAGAGCTACAGGTGGTGTAGCTCTTTTAATTTCAAATAATGTTCCACATTCTAATATTTTAAACACAGACATCCAGGCTATTGCTGTTCAGATCCATATACACATGCTTATCACCATCTGCGCCGTTTACTTACCACCAAATATGACTGTTCGACAATGTGACCTCAATAGGCTTATTTTGCAGTTACCGACTCCTTTTTTAATTCTTGGTGATTTTAATGGACACAACCAACTTTGGGGTAGTCCTGATATTAATCCTCGAGGACAAATTATTGAAGACCTAATCACTGATAATAATTTATGTATTTTAAATAACGGTGACAATACATATTTTCATGAACCTTCCAGAACTTTTCATGCTATAGACTTGGCCATCTGCTCTCCAACTTTGTATCCTTATTTTAATTTCTTTGTGAGTAACGACCTTCATAATAGCGACCATTTTCCTCTATTTTTATCTTTTTATACTTTTAATGATCATCATCCTATAAATCCACATTATATTTATGACAAGGCCAACTGGGCTACTTTCACTATAAATGCAACTATCACATATGAAATGATCGAGGGTGATATCAACAGAGCAATCAGTGATGTCACAAACTGTATTATGAATGCAGCTGATATTGCTATTCCAAAATCCTCTGGACATGTGAGTAAACATTCAAAGCCATGGAGAAATGATGAATGCAATAATGCAAAAAGACAGCAGAATTTTTAGGAGTTACCCGACTACTGCTAATTATATCGCATTCAAAAAAGCAAGGGCAGCCGCACGAAGAATCCGCAGAATCTCCCCAAAAAATTCCTGGATTAAATGTGTCCAGCATTACCTCTAATGTAAGCAGTAAACAGCTTTGGCATCGTGTCAAGAAAGCAATGGGAATATATTCTAATCAAAGTATTTCGTTTTTAAATGATAATGGCCAAACTATAACTTCTACTAAAAATATTGCAGACGCCATTGGTAAAACCTTATCTCACATCTCCAGTTCTAATTCATATTCCGAACCTTTTTTGTCTCATAAACATAATTCTGAACGATCATCAATCAATTTTCACTCCCGCTCTTCCCCAGACTACAATAGACCTTTTACAGAAAATGAATTAAAAAATAGTTTGAAATATTGCCATAACTCCTCTCCCGGACCCGATGGTGTTACCTACATGATGATTAAACATTTATCAAAACAGTCTCTCAATAATCTCCTTCATCCTTACAATAGGATCTGGACTGAAAATATTTTCCCTGTTGCTTGACACGATGCTATTGTTATTCCTTTTCCTAAGCCAGGTAAAGATGCTACTGATCCCAAAAATTATAGACCCATTGCCCTCACAAGCTGTCTATGTAAGCTGCTAGAAAAGATGGTAAATACTAGGCTTGTTTTCATTTTAGAAAAAAATAACTTGATTTCTCCATGGCAAAGTGGTTTTCGACGGGGCCGCTCAACGGTTGACAATATCTTATTACTGGAGACTAATATTCGAAAAGCTAATGTGAGACGTAACCATTTAGTTTCAATTTTTTTCGATATAGAAAAAGCTTATGACAAGACATGGCGCTATGGTATTTTAAAAGATCTTTTTAATTTGGACTTTAGAGGAAATCTCCCCATGTGTGTGTGTCTTATCAGCATATCTCAAAAACAAATTATAGCAGAAAGTTCAAATTTGGTATTCTAAATGTGTATCATATAGGGATTCTACAGTAAACTTTTCGTTGAGATCAAGCAGGTTTGTGTACAGGGACATCGGAGTAAATTCAGATACATTGTATATACATGTATAGGAGGAAATATCTGGTAAGTACAGCGTAACATCTATAGGCTGACTTAAAAAAACAAAATAAACATTTTCCCCCCTATTCATAAAAGCCTGTTTTCTGTAGATTGTAGTATGGAAATCATTCATTTACAGACCAATTGAAGTATTTGGATGGGGCTATACTTGCAGGAATCGAAATTCCTTTTGTGTTGAATGTTTTTTAAAATATGACTAATTTTTTAATAGAGTATTCTTAATACTGCCTATTGATTATAGACAATATACAGGGCTATACAGAATTAAGCAAATGGTCTTTTCTATTGAATCTAATACAAGTGCTTTGTACATTTTATTATGTTGCTGAATACTGCACAATTAATTTTTCATAGCCATACTGTAAATAAAGTATTTTTTTAAGTTCTGTTTTCAACTCTGTTTTTTGTATTATATCAAGTTTTGAAGTGGCCTGATTACAAAAGTCCAATTTTTAGCAGTTGATCTGTATGTGTATCTGCTATTAACATAACTTAAAAATAAATAATTGCATTAAATTTAAATTTGGCATTTTGAATTTCGTATTAGGTTACCGACAAAAACATTTATCAAGAATGGTAAGTTAGAAGGCAAATTAATAATAGCTTGGATTTTTTTTTTTTTTTTTAAAGGGTTTTGCCCCCTCACACAGACTTACATATCAAATAGAACTCTTTTTAAAATGATTTTAGAATGTCTGAGAATATATTATATAAGAACAAACAAAGTTGAAATTTAAAAAATACTTTTTTTATAGTATGATTATGAAAAACTAATTTTTCTTTCTGAACAGTGTTCGTCGACATAAAAGTGTGCATAGAAGCACTCCCATCAATTATATTCAATATAAAAAACATTTAGCTCAATTTTTGGTAGCTCTGTATATTGTCTATAAACAAAATGCAATATAAACAATATTATGTACTTAAATTTAGTCTCAATCGAAAAACACCTAACAAAAGATGAATTACCAATCCAGCAATTCCCAAGTATAGCTCCAAATATTTTGGGTAGCCTGTAAACAAATGTTGAATGATTTACATATCACAATCTACACAAAACATGTTTTTATCCATTTAAAAAAAAAAAAAAAAAAAAAATTCATTCCATTTTGTTTAAGTCAGCTTATTGTTGTTACACTGTAGTTACTCGAAATTTTCCCAAAGACAATGTATTTTAATTATCTTGGATACCTTTGTACACAAACTACTTACTTGATCTCAAAGAAAAGTTAGTGTAGCATCCCTATATGATGCATATTTTGTGAGTTACAGTATGGACTTTCCGCTACTATTTGTTCTTGAGATATGCTGATAACAGACAAATACACAGATTAACTGCTAAAAACATGATTTTCGGATTCATGGGACTTAAAAATGTGTATATTTAACAAAAACTCAATTCTGGATATTTGATCCAAAAACAATACTTTTTCTACTACACATACGAATAAGAGAAAGTAATAAAATCTGCATTGTGTCATTAGATTACTATTCTTTTGTTCATTCTTTGTTTTCTTTTTAGATGTAGGTATTACTTAATTTATTAACTGCTAATAGCTTCATGTGATTTTAGAGTTATTTATCTGTGGTCTAGAACTGCTGAACTATAGTTTTTCTGCAAATCATTACAGAAAATTTTGTCTGTTGGGGAGTAAATCCCCCCCCCCCCCCCTCCGATACTCAAATATAAACAGGATCCCTCCAGTTTTAAATTCACAAAACAGATAATCAGTCTTATTTCCCACAAGGAATAGCAATGCTACTTTCCAAACATACATTTGTAAGAAAAATATTGTAATCATGACAAATATTTTACTTTGGATCTCCAAGTTCATTTTTGCTATTTTTACGATGATATATTTCATGTGTGTGCATATATATATACAGGGTGTGGCAGCTATTTGAGAACACACGTTATAAGTGATACAATGCCCTGTATATCATCTTTAAACAACCATTTTTGTTACAGATAAACATGGCAGAACCTATTCTAACTCAGGAAAGGAAAAAGCACGCTGTAATGTCTCCTTGGCTGCAGGATACTCAGTTTCTGAAATAGCTGCATTTCTGAAAGTCGCCCAATCATTCGTTTTCAGAGAGAACTGAGGGTTGCCAATGCTAATGTGACAACTGTTTTGCACAGGAAACATCATTGCCAGGTCTCAGACATTCCCAAGACACCTGAATTCATCAGTTCTGTTCAAGCTGCCATTGAAGAGGACCGTGGAAAGTCCATAGGGTTACTCAGCTGAAATCTGCGGGTCAGCGAGGTCACAAATGAAGACCTCAGTTACAAGTCGTATGTAATGCAGAGAGGAGAGTTCATGTCCGAGAAAACCAGAAAGAATAGAGTAATCAGAGCAAAAAGCCTCTTAAAGAAGCTGAAACATCATGAAGAGACAGAAACACACTGGATTTTTTCGTACAAGAAAAACTTCATCCAGGACCAGAAAATCAACCGGATAAATAATCTTTGGCTGTGTTAAAGACAAGAGGAAATTCCCACTGTCATGCACACTAAATTTCCTGAGTCTGTTATGGTCTTAGGGATCGTGAGGAATGAAGGTGACGTAATGCCTCACATTTCTTTTTACGTGCCAGAATCAACGCAGTTACTTATACCGATGTGTTGAACATGGTAGTTGTAATGTTCCTATATATTTTTAGCAGAATTACTTAAGATGAAAACTAATATAAAACTAACTAATTCACTAAGCGAAACCATTTCGCAGCACATATTTATTAGAACGTCAAAACACACAACTGTGTACTTACAACATAACTGAGAAGAGAACAAATCTGGACCGTTGCCAACTCTATAACCTAAAACATGGTGTTGCCAAACAATCATACAAATATTATGACATCTTCCCTTTAAAGGAAATAAAAAAAAATTTAAAATAATGATAAAATAAAACTATATACAAAATTTACAAATAAGACGTTCTGGTGGTCTAACAACTCTGCCAGAACGGGTGGTCACAGTTCGAGAAAGTTTATTAGTCTTATAAGAATTATTAGAGTCTAAATTGTCAAAAATTCTTATAGGTTTTGGATCTAATTGAGTCAAAGGACCTGGATCTTCAGAAGTTTTATGCTGAGCTGATGGCTGAACCACAATTTCTCTATTTGGAGGAATGTCTGCTTTTGTTTTCTGTATCACTCCTGAATTCCGTCTAAATGTGCTACCATCTTCAGTAGTAACCATATAGAATCTAGGAGCATCTGTAGTACCAGTAATAGCAGCAGGAATCCAATTTCGTGGGGATACTCTAAGTTTTACTTTTTCTCCTTCCACAAACACTGGAGATTGAACACTTGCAGTCGTTGATCTAAGTCGCTGTTTCTCCCTGACTAACTGAAGGGGTATAGATGATGATTCTCGTTGCAAACGTGGAGATGGGTGTATGGGAATTAAAGTTCTAGTAGGACGTCCAAAAAGTCTTTCTGCAGGTGAGGTCAAGTTATTACGAGGAGTATTTCTCCAATTTAGTAATGTCAATCTATAATCGATTTTTTCAATATAAGATCTTTTAAGTAGCAATTTAGCTTCTTGCACATAACGTTCTGCTAAGCCATTAGACTTTGGATAATGTGGGCTTGATGTTATATGTTTGATTTTCCAGGAAAGTGTAAATTGTCGAAAAGCTTCTGAATGGTAAGCACGTCCATTATCAGACTCCAAAACATCTGGTATACCATGAATTGCAAAACAATCCTTTAAGAATTCAATGGGGAAATTGCACATTTTTCATTTTAACTTGTAAATAATAGAGCATGAAAATACAAACATTTTGATACCATTTTTATGCATATTTGAAAACCGGATGCTTTAATAAATTAACTTTAAAAGACGTAGTTTTCATGTTGGCGCGAAAACGCTGCGTCACGTGATGAAACCTATCGTGACGTCACTATTCATGAAATGAACTGCTCGCTGAATTTCTCCCTGTAGTATTGTAAAGAAAATTCGCGCATTCAGCGAAATTTTGTATTCTCTCTCTAAAAAAAAATTATTAAAACAATTTGAACTCATTAAATATCACGCCATTATATAAATGACGCCAAGTTTCAATAAGATTTTTTTTACTCCTCTGCTGTTATTAATTCAAATTAAACTATAATCAAAATAATAGTTGATCAATAGAATTTTCTTAAAGAATTTCTTTAGCATTCCAAAGATGTATTTTTTAAATAATTGTTTTGTTTCATTTTATTATGTTTTATAGATTTATTATTATTATTCTAGACTGAGTACAGAAATAAAATATTGGGATTGGGTAATAATATTTAACTGAATAATATGTATATTTTCATTGCATAAATAATCTAAAATAGTATTTTCTGAATTAACCTAAATTAGATTACATTTATAATTATGAGGTGCCAGTATACCTGTATATATATATTTCCCCTTCGACTGTGTACAAAATTGAAATTAAAAAAATCAATAAACAATAATAATAATAATTATTTATATTGCAGGCGATCTTGTCAGAGTCTGCAACTAAAGATATAGTACTTTAAGCTAGAAATAACTTTTTTAAATACATTTTAATATTATAACTCAGCAGTATTTCTATTAAAACAAAAGCTAAAGATTGTGAACAATTAAAAACATTATAGTGATGTAACTTGAGAAATTGAAAAGTATTTAAGGAAAATTATATGTGCTTATCATTCTAAATAAATAAATAAATAAGTAAAAGAAAAAATGGTCTCCGTATAAAAATATTATTATTATTTTATTTATTTATTTGTTATTATTATTTTCAGAATCTAGAAACGTGCTTAGTTATTTTTATAATGTAATTACTTATTTATTTCGAAAAAAAGAAAGAAAATATTAATAGAAAAAAATAAAATAAACACATGGAATATATGTTAAATGTAATAATGCCGTATAAGTTATTACACGGTCTAGTTATAAATATGAATGATATTAAATATTTAATTAAAAAATATATATATATTTATTTCTTAAATTCATTTATCAATGAAGCCTTAATGTAAAATCCAAGTAAGTTTAGAATATATACTATAACTGGCAGTCTTCGTCCGCTTCGCAAGTCGCTAAATCTATATATTAATACGTGAAGCAAAAACTTTGTACCCCTTTTTACGAAAATTGCACGGACGGAGGATTATGAAATTTCGCACACTTATAGTTTATATAGAGAAGAAGTGCAGAATGCTAATCTTTTTTAAAAATACAACGACAAAGACGAGAAATTGGAACATTTGTGAAACGACAAAGGTGCAATTCAAAGCCTATATTATCGGGTTTTATTTCCAGATTAAAATTAGCATTTTCATTTTTTTATACTGTTGCCAAAATTTTGAAATTTCAATTAATAATAAAAAGTTAATATGTTAATAACAATAATAAAAGTTAATAACAATGAGTTATTTTTTAAATAGCCAGTTTCATCTGAAAGAGTTATCGCAGAATGCTAATATTTTTTTAAAACACACAAGTTTTGCATTATATATATACTAATTAATCAACTCAACTCAACTCAACTCATTCAATTTGTATAGATCAGTTTCTAAAGAAATCAACCTAAAATAAAAAAAAATAACGATTTTTTCTACTGACGATGAAAGTTTTTTTCTACTTTTATTATGCCTCGACATAGAACATTAACGGGTCGGAATGAGAGACAAAGAAGAAGGAATCTATATTTGCGGACACTTAATAATAATAGTAATGAAAATACAAATAGTGTTAATATTATACAGAATGAAGAAGTGAATTTGACAGATAAATTTAAATGTGCACGAAATGTCATTCCAAAAGTTTTTTATAGTTATGATTGTGGATTAATGGATTTGGAATGCAGGTTTTGCAATGCGAAACATTTTGAATCTGAAGTCACTTTAGGTGACAGAACTGCATTCACTTCATGTTGTCATAAGGGTAAAGCAATATTACCGCCCTTAAGTCAAAATGAATATTTTAAATCATTGTATGATGGACTTATTTCAAATGAACCTTCAATAAAAAGTAAGTCAAAAAATTATTTTGAAAATATTCGCAAATACAATTCATCATTTGCTATGGTTAGCTCAGAAGCTCAAGTATCCGAGGCAGTTACAAGTGGAGTATATCATTTCAAAATACATGATGTTTTTTATCACAGATCGGGTCCAATGACTGCTGCACATGGTCGTTCACCATGTTATGCGCAATTATATTTTTATGATGTTGACACTGCTATCAATTATAGATTACAAGAACGTTTTAATCAAACATGTAACAACAACATAATGCGCGAAATTTCTCTCGAATTGGAACGCAGTAATCCTTTTGTTCGGTCATTCATTGCAATGAAACATCATTGTCAAAGAGTTGAAAATCAAAATAAAGAAATTTGTATGCTCATTAAAGTAAATCATGATTTAGATCTACGCCGTTTCAATGATGCAGTTCAAACTGATGTAGCAGTAATATTTAGTACAGTTGATGGTGAGCCACCTTTTGAACGAAATATGATTTCATTTTCAAAAGTTAATGGTATCATTAAAAATATCTCAGTTTTGGATTCATCATTAGATCCTTTAGCATATCCACTACTTTTTCCAAATGGTGATACTGGGTGGCATATGAATATGACTCATAATGCACCAACTATATCTAATTCAAGAGCGCTCAGAAATAAATTAACAATGCTTCAGTATGCAGCCTATCGACTTGCAATTAGAGAAGACTTCAGCATATTACACCATTCACAAATGCTATTTCTGCAATGGATAGTTGATATGTATGTGAGAATAGAGGGCTCATGATTACATTTCATTCGACAAAATCAAATAATTCTTAGGTCTGAAGTTTACAACAATTTAACAGACTACTTAGAATCGAACATCAATGCCAGTAATGTTGGCCGTAGAGTAATTTTACCATCTTCGTTCAATGGATCTCCAAGAAATATGTATCAGAATTATTTAGATGCAATGTCAATTGTACAACATTTTGGAAAACCTTCTTTATTTATTACAATGACTTGCAATCCAAGTTGGCCGGAAATAGTTAACAATATTGGTGTAGGTGAAACTGCTAATTTTAGACCTGAAATTATTGTGCGTGTATTCAAGTCAAAATTGAAAGCATTAATTGAGGGCCTTATACAAAAAAATATCTTTGGTAAAGTTGAAGCACTCATTTATACAATTGAATTTCAAAAAAGAGGATTGCCTCATGCTCACATTTTACTCACTTTAAATGAGCAAGATAAAATTGTTAATGCTATCGATATTGATAAAGTTGTATCTGCGGAGATTCCTAACATTCAAACACATCCGACATTACATGAATATGTTGTAAAACACATGATGCATGGTCCATGCGGTGTCCTTAATCCTAATTCTGTATGTATGAGAGATGGAAAATGCATAAAAGATTATCCAAAACGATTTAATGAATTTACATGTGAATCGTTAAATGGATATCCATTATACCGAAGGCGTGATAATGGTACGCATGCAGAAGTTTGTGGTAGTTGCCTTGACAATCGGTACGTTGTACCATACAATCCATATTTACTTGCCAAATTTAATTGCCATATAAATGTTGAAGTATGTACTACAGTCAAAAGCGTCAAATACATTTATAAATACGTGTATAAAGGCTATGACAGTGCATCCGTTGAATTAGATTCTGGGGAAAATGAACAAGGTCAAAATATAGAAATTAATGAAGTTAAAATTTTTTTAATTGGTCGTTATGTTGGATCAACTGAAGCTATATGGCGCATCTATGAATTACCAATGCATTTTCAGTCACATGTTATCATCAGACTTGATATTCATTTACCGCGACGACAGAATGTTTACTTTCGAGAAGGGCAAGAACGTCAAGCAATTGACAATGTAAGACACACAAAATTATTAGCATTTTTTTAATTGAATCGATCAGATCCATCAGCACGAGAATATAAGTATATTGAAATTCCTTTGCATTATGTGTGGGAAGATTCCTGAAAAAAATGGAAGAAGAGAAGCCGTGGAGGTGATAAAATTATTACACGGATGTATGTAGTGTCACCAAAAGACATCGAACTTTTCCACTTACGATTGCTTTTATTACATGTTTGTGGTCCAAAATCATTTGAGGATGTTAGAACATACAATGGAATTATATACACTTCTTTTGTTAAAGCGTGCCATGCTCGCGGAATTGCTTCAAATGATAATGAATGGCGCGAATGTTTAAATGAAGCAAAAGAATTACATACACCAAAACAAATGCGGAATTTATTTGGTTACATTTGTGCAATAAATGTGCCAGCCAATGCATCAGCGTTATGGAATGAATTTAAAGTATATCTTAGTGAAGATTTTCTGAGACTTTATAACGAAGAAGCATCTTTTAATAGAGCTCTATTAGAAATTGATGATATTTTGAATGTTCATAATTTATCAGGTCAGATACTTGGTTTACCAGTTCCCACATACTCGCAGAGAATACAAGAAGCAAATACTATTGATATAATAGAGCAAGAGATGCTGTTTTGTGAGTATTATGAAGCTGCAAATATTGAACAGCGTAATCTCATTGATCAAGTGACTCGTGAAATTTTGTATCATGATACTGGATCCAATGTTTTTTGTTTAACCGCTCATGCAGGTTGTGGCAAAACATTCACTCAAACAGCAATTATTCACAAATTAAATTCGCTTAATCTTCGTTGTATTGCAACTGCGTTCAGTGGCATAGCTTCAACTTTATTACTTGGAGGTAGGACTTTACACAATGTGTTTAAATTGCCTATACCCATTTTAGAAAATTCTGTAGCAAATATTACTGCAACAAGTGTTGAAGATCATAGACAGATTACTGCGGGATCTATCCGATGAAAATGATAAACACAAACCATTTGGAGGAAAAACGATACTTCTGTGCGGTGATTTTCGGCAAATCTTACCAGTTATCCCAAATGGATCACGTGGAACTTTAATTGAAAATTGTGTCAAAAGTTGGCATGAATTTCTTTATTTTCATAAAGTTACATTTACTCGAAATATGAGAGCCTTACCAAATGAAATAGAATTTGTAGAATTCTTGAAAAAAATTGGTAATGATGAAGCCCCACAATTCCCTCAGTTTGGTGAAAATGTTATCGAAATACCTCAACAATTAATAGGAGATAAAAATAATATTATTGATGAGGTGTATGGAAATATTTCCGAAAACATATTCTCAGAAAATATATTGAACTCCGTTATTTTAGCGCCTACAAATGATGATTGTACTTTGATTAATACTGATATACTTAATCAAATTCCTGGTGAACAGCGAACATATCATAGCTATGATAAAATAATTTGTGATAATGACAATGCCATCAATAACTATCCGGTAGAGTTTTTAAATTCTTTGACTATTAGTGGTTTACCACCACATAAGTTAGTATTGAAAGTTAATTGCATCGTTTTGCTGATCAGAAACTTAAATACAAAGGAAGCATTAGTCAATGGAACAAGAATGCGCATCAAATTTATGCATCGACATGCAATTGACTGCGAAGTTTTAACTGGGACCGCACGCAGTAAGAGAATTTTGATTCCACGTATAAATTTAACATACTCCGGAACTACTTTACCATTTAACCTTCAAAGAACTCAATTTCCTATAATACCTGCATTTGCGATGACAATAAACAAGTCTCAAGGACAAACATTCGAAAAAATTGGAATTTTATTGAATCGACCAGTTTTTACACATGGGCAATTGTATGTCGCAGCAAGTAGAGTTCGATCATTCGACGGTTTGAGATTTTATATTTCCGAATATAATGGTCAAGGACATTTAGCAAACGACGAAAGAGTTTTTACAAAAAACATCGTTTACAGAGAAGTTTTGTAACATTAATTAAATTATCGAAATATGTATGTCAAGTTCAATGGACAGCATTTTTTTTTTAATCGCATGTCTTTTTGTTTCAATAAAAAAAAATTAAAAAAAGGCATTCTTTATTTTAATCCTTTTTTGGATTTTTTTTATTTAAATTTCATATAATTTTTTGAAAAAACTAGGTAAATTAACAGTGTAGCCTTGGCAAAATCTGTGATTATAGAAGTATAGTCTTTGACAATAGAACCTTAATAATGTTTAAACTTATAATTTTAATTAATTATGGTCGAATTTCGACCACTGGGCGACCACTAGTTTAAATAAATTTTCAAAAAAAATTTTGAATCCTTATTTCTTTTATATTATTCTATAAACAAAAACTAAATAGATAATTAAAAATAAATTAATTGAAATTGCCCTAAACCTCGTTTTGGGTATCCGCTGCCTACTGCAGCCTCTTTTCCGCCAGTGTATCCTGCTCTTTTGGGTCTGGGTTCTTGTTGCCTGCAGCAACGTCTTTTCTGTGCACTTCAATCTGGGTACTTATCAGACAACAAAAGCTGCTGCTATTCAAGAACTATGAATTAAAGGATAGCTGTATCTCAGCATCTATTGAATATATTTTAGTTTTGGCACCATGTACTTTATTGCATTCACTCTTCCTGCTGTATTACCATTTGATTTCCATCAATACAATAAATAAATAAATAGCAAAACATTTTCCTTTCAAAGGAATTAAATAAATAATAAATAAATAAGTTTTTATTAAACTTCAATTTTTATAAGAGTAATCCTTTCTCTGATATTAACATTTTCCCGATAAATATATTAAATTATATTTTTCCTTTTCAAACGAATGAATATAATTCGAATAAATGAAGGAATAAATTTAAGAAAATTAAATAGAAAAATTAATGGATACAATTGAAATATACACATATCTCTATATA
The DNA here is from genome assembly GCA_963930645.1 of Salticus scenicus. Lineage (NCBI taxonomy): Eukaryota > Metazoa > Arthropoda > Arachnida > Araneae > Salticidae > Salticus > Salticus scenicus. The sequence continues at coordinate 271,712,630 of OZ005658.1, forward strand.
TATATTTAAAAAACTACTGAAAAAATTATGAAAATTAAACTTCCTGTTTTCAAAAAAATAAATACATAATGCATTTTGAAAATAATATTCTGTTCGTTGCAAAAACATGAAGTATATATTAAATACTACTGGATTCATAATACAGTCTTTAATTATTAATGACTGCTCTTTAAAAAAAAATCATAAATATTTTGTAAAATATCAAGATTAAAAATTTCTGGTTAAATAAAAAATAAATAAGAAATAAATGAATGAATAATAATATAAGTAAATCAGTAAAATATATTTTTATGCACTTTAAAATTTTAATGAATATTTTAATTATAATTAAATCTTTAATATACATTATGAAAAAAGAAAAATTCTCACATACAAGCGTCTAAAAAATTAGAGAAATGTAAAAAAAAAAAAAAAAAAAAAAAAAAACTACTATTATATTAATACAATGCTAAAATTCTATTATGAAGATGTTTAATAATTTTCTAAATCTAAATAAAGAACAAATCTATATCTTTTAGTGTTAGCTTCTCTTATTTTTTCGCCAATAAAATCGAGATTTCTTCTCAAAAATGAGAATATGGAAAGGGCATCTATTTTTGGCAGATTATCCGATTGCCCTTTTACAAATCCAAAATCGACATTATATATATACAGTAGAGTCTCGAAAGTTCGAGTCTCAGAAGTCCGAGGTTCCGCTTAATTCGAGGTGCCAAATTTTCCCCCTAGCAACCAAAAGCTCTTCCCATTTCCTCTCGCAACCGAAAGAATGCAGGTCTTATTTTTCGTTTCTTCCTGGAAAGAATTTCAGTAACCCACCACCTTTTGTTCTCTTTGTTTTTGAAGGTGGCTAGGTAGGGGTTGGTTTGAAAGGAATTTTCAAACCAGATCTACAAGAGTTTTATTCTTCCAAGTTCAATTGGAATCTTAGATGCTAGTTAGGGACTAGCTGCGTTGTTAGTTGCTCTGTTGCTCATTTAAATTCAATACACGTGCTTGATCCTTATCATTTTGGAAACTTATTGCTTTTGAAAGTGTTGCATTAAGGTGCCTGCTGCGAAAATGAGTGGAAAAAATAAGAGAAAATTTGTATCTATGATAACTAAATTGAACGCTATAAAAAGATTAGATGCAGGTGAAACAATAAAAAGTGTTGCTACCGATTTGGGTGTTGGAGAGGTAACAGTTGGTGACTGGCGCCGCAATCGAATAAAAATTGAGCAGTTTTGTTCACAGAAGTGCAATGAGACTCCAGGAGAAAAAAGAAAATCTATGAGAACATCAGACTATGAAAAAACTAGCAAAGCTTTATTTCTTTGGTTTACTCAACAGCGTAGCAAAGGTACTCCCATAAGTGGCCCTATTCTTCAGGAAAAAGCTGTGTTTTTCAGAAATCAGTTCAAAGAAGGAGAAGAAGATTTCGCAGCAAGCGTTGGTTGGTTAGACCGTTGGAAAAAACGATATGGTGTACGTCAACTAAATATTTGCGGTGAAATACTCTCGGCAGATACGTCAGCTGTGCAGGCATTTCAAAAACGGATTGAAGACATTATATTGACGGAAAAGCTCACACCTGACCAGTTATATAACTGTGACGAAACAGGTTTGAACTTTAAGATGTTGCCCTCAAAATCCCTTGCTTCAAAAGAGGAAAATTCAGCTCCAGGTCACAAAAAACGGAAGGAACGATTAACCATTTTAGCATGCGCCAATGCATCTGGAAATCATAAAATGAAACTGACTGTGATTGGGAAATCTGCCAAACCTAGAGCCTTAAAAAACATCACTGAAGAAGCCTTACCAGTACATTACACAAATCAGAAAAGTGCATGGATGAATCGAGAAATTTTCAAACAATGGTTTCTAGAACATTTTGTTCCAGAAACACGGAAGGCATTGAGAAAAAAAAATTTGCCTTGCAAAGCAATTTTGTTTTTAGATAACGCTCCATCTCATCCGGACGATGATGAGCTACGTTGTGGTGAAATCCGTGCTATATTTTTTCCTGCCAATGTTACAAGTTTGATTCAGCCAATGGATCAGGGCGTATTGGAAAATTTAAAGAAAAAATATCGACGCCGTTTGTTACAACATTTAGTTCAGTCTGATGATGAAAGTGTTGCGGATGTTTTGAGGAATGTAAGTATGAGAGATGTTGTCTACTGGATAGCAGATTCTTGGGAAGAAGTTCAACCTACGACAGTAATTAAATCGTGGACTAAGTTTCTACCTGAATTGGTTACGCCTATTGAGAAAATTAATGATGATGATAGTGAAACAATTGTTTTGAAAGATTTGGTGAAGGAATTACCAGGCTGCGAAAACTCTAATGCAGTTGATCTAAATGAATGGCTAAATAGTGACGACAAGCTGGAAATAACAGACTCAAATATTATAGAAATGATGGAAGATGAGGAAGAATATGAAACAGAAGAAAACGACTCTCCGTTATCAGAAAAAAAAATATCTCATAGTGAAGGTTCTGCAGCCTTAGAACTAGCCTTAAAATATGTAGAACAGCAAACTGAAGCCACCCCTGCAGATGTTTTGCTTTTGAAGCGTTGGCTGACTATCGCATCAACAAAGAGAAGTAATATACTGAAGCAACAAAAAATTGACAATTTTTTTAAATTGTAAAGAATCTTTTACGTCATTATACTAAAGAATAAAGGATTTTAAGGTAATATGTTCATTTTATTTAATTTCATTTGTAGTTGTTAAAAATTTTCTACTTTTTCGGAAAATCCGAGTTTTCAGTAATCCGAGGTAGTGTCAGCCCCAATTACCTCGGATTTTCGAGACTCTACTGTATATATATATTTTTTTTTTTTTTTCTATTTTTAATTCTATTTTTATTTGTATATATATAAGATATAGTGTAGTTATAAAAGGTTTAAGTTATTTCTTACAAAAGGAAAAAACTTTAAAAATAAAATATAAAATACAGATTAGAACAGAGCGAACAAAAAAAGCAATAGGTAAAAGAATGTGCGTTAGGGGTAAACATTCGCACTTCGTGAACTGTGACGTCAACCCCAATCACGGAGCGTTTTCAGATCACGTGGTTTTGTGTTGGTTTTTAGCGATTTTAAAACGTTAATTAAAAATTAATTTGATTTAATTTTACGATTTTGATTGGATTTTTGGGATTTACAAGATTGAATTTATCGATTACAATTAAAAGAAAAGTGTTTTTCTCCAGAGTGCAACTTCCCCATTACAGCATGTGATGTTGGATGATGCAATTCCTTAAACTCAAAATAACCAGAATAACTATCAGCAACAAGGCAATAGGTTTTTCCTATAAATTCAAACAAATCAGAAGCAACTCTTTGCCATGGAAAACATGGTACAGGTTTCATCAACAAAGGCTTGGTGTTGGGTGCTCTTGATGTTTGTTGGCAAATAGCACATTGTTGTACATAAGTTATGACATCTTGTGACATACCATGCCAAAATACAATTTCACGTGCCCTAAGCAGTGAAAGATTAGTTCCCAAGTGTCCCTGATGGATAAGTTTTAAATACTGATTTTGGAGACTCTTAGGGATAATAAGTCGCTCAGATTTGAATAAAAGATTTTCATAAACTGACAACTCATCTCGATAGTTCCAATATTTACGAAGCTCTTGGGGAACTTCTTGAACAGTCGCTGGCCATCCATTAAGGATTAAAGACTTTAATTGTTGTAATTCATCATCTTCATTCACTGCAGACAACATTTCTGGATATAACGATACTGGAAAAGGAACATCAACAGTTACTTCAAAAGTTTCTTCGTCTAAACACTCTTCAATAGAATCAATTTCACAGTCACGACTGAGAGCATCTGGTATTGGAATATCTTTGCCACTTTTATAAACAATAACCGGAGAATATTGCAACACATCAAAAAGCAAACGTTGTAAACGAGGTGGTGCTGACTGCAACGGCTTTTTAAAAATAGACTCCAAAGGTTTGTGATCCGTTTCTATCACAACAGATTTACCATAGATATAATCGTGAAACTTTTTACAACCATGACGAATAGCTAAAGCTTCCTTTTCTATTTGTGGATAGCGTTTTTGAGTAGGTGTCAAGGCTTTAGTTGAATAGGCTACAGGTCTACCCTCTTGTAAGAGAACCGCTCCCATAGCATGAGAACTAGCATCAACAGAAACCACCACAGGCTTGTTCACGTCATAATAAGCTAATTTTGGTGCATTTTGGAGTGCTTCTTTTAATTTAACAAAGCATCTTCTTGATCTTTGGACCAGTCCCACAATACATTCTTCTGAAGTAATCTTCGCAAAGGCTCAGAGATTGTAGAATAGTCTGGAACAAACTTTGAAACATAGTTAACCATACCAATAAATCTCTGCAACTCTGATAAACAAGTAGGAGTTTTTAACAGTTTAATAGCTGTAACCTTCGAAGGATCAATCTCAATACCATCAGAAGTAAATAAATGGCCTAAAAACTTAACTTTAGTTTTCACAAAATGGCATTTTTCTTTATTTAAACGCACACCACAATCCAAGAGTCTTTTAATAACTTTATGGGTCAAATTTTTCATATCATCTTCAGTGTTAGCCCATAATAATATGTCGTCCATGGAACATTCTACATTTTGAAAATCTTTCAAAATACTTTGCATCACCTGTTGAAAAATTTCGGGGGCTGAAGCAAGTCCAAATGGAACCCTTAAAAAGGAAAATCGTCCCCAAGGTGTATTGACAGTTAAATATTCTGAAGTTCTCTTAGTAACTCTCAATTGCCAAAATCCCTTCTTGGCATCTAAAAGAGTAAAGAATTTAACTTTTCCTATTCTTGCCGCAATATCTTCAACAGTCTTAAGAGGAAAATGTCTTCGCTTAATTACTTTATTTATATCAGTTGGATCCAAACATAAGCGAACACGGTCACCAGATTTAACAATAACCAATGGGCTAACAGCAGGTGTACTACTCTGATTCAAAAAATTAGAATAATGTAAAAAAGAATGAGTTTGATGTTGCTAACGCGTCAATTTGCATACTGCGTCCAGGAAAAAATATATTAAAAGTATCTAATTATCTTCAGAGCATTTATAAATATAACATAAATATTTATTTTTATCTGATATATTAATAATTAACTATTTAAAAAATATTAGAATAATTCAAAGAAATAGAATACCTCGATAGCATGGTTCAGAAAATTAGAATATTCAAATTTTTCTTATAAGTTGAGAGAACGGCTGCGGGATTAACATCTGTGGGACTATAAAATGTGCTCCGTTGAAAATGAAAAGTCATTTGGCATTTGATTGTAGCGTAGTATTTGCTTAATATGGGACAAAAGAGCGATTTATCTGAGGCTGTGAAATATCGTATTGTGTACTTGCACGAAATAGGAAAAACACAACTTTTTATAGCAAAAGAAGTGAAATGCTCTCAAGCAAGTGTGAGTAGAGTTTTGAGAGAATATTCTAATAATAAGTGTTTTCAAAATAAACACTTTAAAAGTGGTCGAAAGCCAGTAACTTCAAGAAGAGATGAAAGGCAATTGAAAAAGATTGTGAAGAAACATCGTTTTCGGAGTGTGAGATATGTACATAGAAAATGGAAAGAAATGGGTATAAATGTCTCCAAATCTACAACACTACGACGACTTCGCAAATTAGGTTTTAGATCACGTGTGCCTAAGATAAAGCCATTCTTATCATCTAAGCAAAGGGCTGCTAGAGTTAAATGGTGTAAACAAAGGCTATTTTGGGATCACGACAATTGGAAAAAGATACTTTTCAGCGATGAAAGTGTGTTTTGTGTGTCTCACGGAAATCAAGGTATACGTGTCTGGAGACTCAAACATGAAGCTTATAAGAAAGAATGTTTAAAACGTTCGTTTAAATTTGCGACCTCTGTTATGGTATGGGGCTGCATGACTGCTGAAGGCCCAGGCAGGTTGTGTATTGTTTCCACAACAGTCAATTCAGAAGTCTATCAAGAAATTCTTGAACATTTCATGATTCCTTCAGCTGAGGATTTATGTGATGACGATTTCTTGTTTCAGCAAGATTCAGCTTCTCCCCACACTTCCAAATCAACAACTAAATGGCTGAAAGAGAAGGACATACCTGTACTCCCTTGGCCTGCAAACTCACCCGATCTAAATCCTATCGAGAATTTGTGGGGAATTATGAAGAAACGACTTCAAGAAGTTGCGCCTAGAGACAAAAAAGAACTTATTTCTAGTATAAAGAGCATATGGGCGAATTTGGATAAAAAAGATTGTGAACCTTTAGTTAAAAACATGCCAAAACGTTTAAGAGCTGTCATTAAAGCTAAGGGTGATGCAACAAAGTACTGATTAGCAAGTAAAAATACTTAGAGTTTAAATTATGTTCAATATATTTTCATTATTCTAATTTTTTGAACCATGTTAGAAAGTATTCTAATATTTTGAATTTTTTGTTGTTATCTGATTTAAATATATTTTCTATTTCATTGTAATGTGTTTACATTTTTATAATCTGCAAAATATGCAGATTCATATTATAGTACTTTATATTTGATATTGTTGATTATTTATTTGATAAATTCGATTTTCATTTCCCTTGACCATATTTCTTTTCATTATTCTAATTTTTTGAATCGGAGTAGTATAGTAGACAATCGGCCCTAATCCCAGACATCAACACCCCCAGGGGGGTACCTTCTTCAGGTATTCAGGGGGAGTCACGCCCCCCGGGCCCGAGTGATCTTTTTTTTCTCTTCGTCCTTTTTTTTTTTTTTTTTTTTTTTTTTTAAACCTTCTACCTTTTTTCCTTTTATTTCTTTCATTTTTGGTTTAGTTTTTTTTTTTTTTTTTTTTTTTTTTTTTCCCTTCTAAGTTTTTGGCATTTTTCTTGCTTTTTCGTCTTTGTTTGTATTTTTGGTTTCGCTGCCAATAAGGTTTTGGTACTTGTTCGTGCTCATTGTTCTTGAAAAAAAAAAAATTGTAAGAAAAAAATTAAAAATTTGAAAAACTTAAAAAAAAAAAAAAAATGAAACTACTTACCTTGTTTTACTCACCTTTTTGTTTTCTACTTACCTTATTTGTTTTTACTCACCTTTATTTTTTGGTCTTGTTCTTGTTGGTTATACTAAAATTACTTTTCTTCTAAAACATTAACCAAGCTGAAAACGGTGTAGATGTGGCGCTGGTTATTGGGTTGGCGATTTGGTGAGGGTCTCACGGTAGTCTAGCCTTGGGAGCACACTGGGAGACTGGTGCCCTTGGTGAAGGTGAGACAACGGTGACTACTCGAACGAGAAACACCGGACTAACACGACTACCACATGTGATTCCCAATCTGGGTCGACGGTCTGGTAGCTGGTGAGTGGTTATGGGTGTCCCAGGGAGCGATTCTGAAAACCTTTTGCTTTCCGTCCGTTCAAGAAACGGGCTGACTTGTGGGACTAAGGAAACCCTCGAACCTTTTTCTTTAATTTAATTATGGCTACAACTAAAGGAAATGAGATTAATGCGTCTGGCTTGGGCCAAGCTAACCAAATTCAATCGAATTCTTGGGGAGATAGGATGGATGAATTTTCTTCAACTCTAAGTGAGAAAAATGTGTTTATGCACAGTGAAGTGAGATTTTTTGTGGTTAAGAGGAATGAGGGCGATTTTTCAAAGACCTCTCCATTTCTCATACAGAAGGCTATACAAGGTCTTGTAGGTGAACCGAAATCCATTAAAAAACTGAGAACAGGAGAATTACTTATCGAAATAGAAAACAATAACCAAGCAAAAAATCTAAAAAAATGTACTATATTTGCAAATATCCCAGTAACCGTCAGTGCTCACAGAAGTTTAAATACCTGTCGTGGAGTAATATCTGAGCCAGACTTACAATATATATCTGAAGGTGAAATACTAGAAAATCTAAGAGAGCAAAAAGTAATTGCGGTCCGCAGAATATCAATCACTCGTGATAACCAGAAAATACCTACTAAGCATATCATAATTACTATTGACTCACCCAACCTCCCACGCTCTATTAAAGCCGGATATCTCGCATGCCCAATAAGACCTTATATTCCTAATCCGTTGCGTTGCTTTAATTGTCAAAGATTTGGTCACTCCAAACAATCTTGCCGTGGAAAACTCACATGTGCACGCTGCAGTGCTGTAGGCCATGACGACCAGAATTGTGAAGCCTCTATTTCTTGTGTGAATTGCAAAAAAGAACATCCAGCCTATTCAAAATCTTGTGAAAAATTCAAGTACGAAAAAGAAATACAAACAATCCGGACAAAACAAAATATTTCTTACTTTGAAGCAAAAAAATTAGTTGACTCCAGGACTCCAATAATAGGAAAATCATTTGCAGCTGCAACTTCATCGAAGACCCAGAAAACTTTCAAAACAATAGCCATTCAAACAGACAACCTCAAACATAACCAATCTGAAGAAACTGCTAAAGATAGTTCTGCTAAACTTTTAATAAAAAATAATCCGACTTCCTCTGCTTCACAATTGTCGTCTAAACCTACTTGCACCAAGAAATCATCACAAATTATAAAAAATGTTCAGCCAGATAAAAAACTTAAATATGTGTCTCAAAAGCACATCAGTTCACCTTCCAATCATAGTACACTTAAAAAGAAGAAACTTTTGACTAAATCCACATTAAAAAAATCAAATAAACCTATCTCCGAAAAACAGGATGACTGTCTTGCCATCCATCCTTCAGACGTAGAGGAGACTATGTCTACTGCCTCTGATGAAAATGACGTAGATACATTTATCTAAAAAAAAAAAATCATGACTAATTTCATTTGTTGGAATTGCCGGGGTTTTAATAATAAACGAGACGAAATCAAAGAAATAATTTTTAACCATAGACCTGTTTGTTTCGCTTTCCAGGAAACTTACCTTAGACAAAATGTTAATGTTAATATTCGTGGCTACAACTGTTTCAGGAAAGACTTTTCCCAAACTGACAGAGCTACAGGTGGTGTAGCTCTCTTAATCTCCAATAGTGTCCCACATTCTTTTATCCCTTTAAATACTACAATCCAAGCAGTTGCAATCCAGCTGCATATCCGAATGTTAATGACAGTTTGTTCTATCTATTTACCACCCAATTTGCATGTAAACCAGCATGATCTCAATAGCCTCATTTTACAACTTCCCACTCCTTTTTTAATACTTGGCGATTTTAATGCACATAATCAGCTGTGGGGAAGCCCTGATACTAATTCTCGTGGACTTATTATTGAAAACTTCGTTACAGATAATTCTATATGTCTCTTAAATAATGGCAACCATACTTATTTCCATGAACCCTCCAGGACATTTCATGCAATTGACCTTGCCATTTGCTCTCCTACACTCTATCCATATTTAAATTTTTTTGTTGGTGACGATCTATATAATAGTGATCATTATCCTTTGTTTTTACCATTTTATAATTATGACCAGGTGCATCCTAAGAGATCCCATTTTATATATGACAGGGCCGATTGGATTAGCTTTTCTTTAAACTCCTCTATTACTACTAACATGGTTGAGGGCAATATCAATAATGCTGTAACTCAAGTCAGCCAATGTATTATGACTGCTGCTAACACTTATATTCCAAAATCATCTGGGCTGAAACATCCTAAACCTTGGTGGAATGATGATTGTACACTAGCAAAAAGGAAGCAACAAAAAGCGTGGGGTATTTTCCGCAGGTATCCAACTACAAGTAATTATATACTATTTAAACAAGCTAGGGCACATGCGCGGAAAACTCGCAGGAAAGCTCAGAGAGAGTCCTGGATCAACTATGTCTCCAGCATCACTTCCAATATTAGCAGCAAGCAATTATGGCATCGTGTTAAAAAAGCTATGGGAATTTATACTAATCAGAGTATCTCTTTTTTAAAATATAACGGTCAAACCATAACGTCCACCAAAAATATAGCCAACGTCATTGGGAAAACTCTATCTAATACCTCTAGCTCTAGTTCCTACTCTGAACCCTTTCTCTCTTACAAAAAGAAATGTGAATGCTCTACCATCAGTTTCAAATCCCGCCTATTTCAAAGTTACAATAGCCCTTTTACAAAAAATGAATTAAAAAATTGTTTGAAACATTGTCATAACTCTGCTCCTGGACCAGATAGCATTACCTACATTATGATCAAACACTTATCTAATGATTCTCTTAATAACTTGCTTCATCTTTACAATAGAATCTGGACTGAACACACCTTCCCTTCTGCTTGGCACGATGCTATTGTTATTCCATTTCCAAAACCTGGCAAAGATGCAACTAATCCAAAAAATTACAGACCAATAGCCCTCACAAGTTGTCTGTGTAAACTTCTTGAAAAAATGGTGAATACAAGGCTGGTTTTTATACTAGAAAAAAATAACATAATTTCTCCATGGCAAAGTGGTTTTCGACGTGGCCGCTCAACAATTGACAATATCTTACTGCTAGAGACAAACATCCGGAAAGCTAATGTTAAACGTAACCATTTAGTATCTGTCTTTTTCGATATGGAAAAAGCATACGATAAAACATGGCGCTATGGTATTTTAAGAGATCTTTTTAATTTGGACTTCCGTGGAAATCTTCCTATTTTTATTGAAAATTTTTTAAAACTCAGACGCTTCCAAGTTCGCATTGGTTCAGATTTTTATTTTCAGGAAGAAGGTGTACCTCAAGGCAGTGTCCTGAGTGTTACTCTCTTCTCTTTAAAAATTGATGGTGTTTTGAAACAAGTACCCCCAAGTGTTCATGGGACATTATATGTTAATGACCTGCAAATCTCTTGTCAGGGAAATGACATGCGCTTTGTTGAACGCCAACTACAACTCGCCATCAAAAATATTGTAAATTGGACAAACGAAAATGGTTTTAATTTTTCAACTGACAAAACACAATGTGTGCATTTTTGCCGCAGACGGGATCTTCATCCAGATCCAGATCTTACAATTAATAATAGTCCAATTTTAGTTGTGGACACTGCTCGCTTCTTGGGTGTATTTTTTGACAAGAAACTGACTTTCATTCCACATATTTTAAATCTAAAGACTAAATGTATTAAAAAATTAAATATTCTGAAGGTGCTATCAAATACCTCGTGGGGCGCTGATCGCACTTCCCTGCTTAGAATTTATAGAGCAATCATCCGTTCTAGACTGGACTATGCCTGCCAAATATATGGGTCTACTCGAATGTCGTACCTTAAGAAACTTGACACAGTGCACCATTCTGCACTTAGAATCTGTTCTGGCGCCTTTCGTACATCTCCCATCCTTAGTATGTACGCCGACTGTGTTGAACCTTCCCTCACTGATATCAGACGACAACTTTCATTGGAGTTGTATTTTCGCATTCTCTCACATCCTGGTCATCCTTTTATTTCTCATCTCAATAGTAATGATAGTCGTATTTTTCTGAATCGCCCTTCTTCCATTCCTCATTTTAGCATAAGAATGAAAGACGCTCTCACTGATATATCTCATCTTGACACAAAGGTTCGTAATAGGTCATTTCTAGATATCACACCTTGGAACGTCATCGCCATCTCTTGCATTCATCCTTTTAAAGGTTTTGACAAATCTAACACAGATGCTTCTATTTTCCAGAGTCTTTATGCTTCTCATCGCTGCAATTTTAAGGAGTACATCGAAGTATTTACAGATGGCTCTAAGGCGGGTGCGCAAGTTGGTTGCGGTATTGTTTCTGGCGACACTGTTCTTAGCTATCGTCTCCCAGGTTCATTTTCAGTCTTCTCTGCTGAATTTTATGCCATAGAGGTTGCACTTAATTTCATTTCATCACATCACAGAAAAAAGTTCATAATTTACAGTCAACTCTCAAAAATCCGCAACCCTAAAATCCGCAATTCTCTAAAATCCACATATCATTTGCAATGTAAACAAACATTGTCACAATTGATTTGTTGATTAGTGGATTGCAAAAATTCAGCTGTATTAAGAGACAAATCAGTTTTTAACTGATGCTGATGAATCACCAATCACTCAGCATATTGCAGAGGAGGAAATGATAAGTGTAATTATACATAATTATTAAAAAATAAATGATAATCATTTAGAGGAAAAGGAGAAAGACAGTTTTCATGAAAGATTTTCTCTCATGCAGATAAATACTCAAATTTTCTCATAGCACAAACTTATGTGATTGACCAAGAATTACTGACTTTTTTGCAGGTTATACGAAAATAAATATGTATGAATATTCTTACTTAAACTAGTATTGATCAGACTTTTCTAAAATCTAGGTAATTTGTAACTATAATGTGATATATAAAAATTGTTCTTTAAATTAAAATTTCATGAATATTTGTACTTTTATTACACACACTATATTTCAGCATTGTATATATAACGTATAAATTGTATCTTAAAGATTTGCTACTCAAATGAGGTTCTAAGATGTAAATAAAAGAAATTACTCTAAAATCTGCAAAATTCAGAAATCCGCAAAACACTTCGTTTTAAGCTGTGCAGATTTTTGAGAGTGTACTGTATAAAGCATTTGGTCATACAAAGAAAAAGAAAATCTTTTTTTTTTTTTTTTTGAAAGGACTGGAGGCATTTATTTCAGACAAAAAAATATTTCTGATACCAGATTAATAGAAAATTTCATTATTAATTTTATAGTGAATGTGTCATCTAAACGAAGTGGCTAATAGGACCATCGCACAGTGGATCAAACAATGTTAAAATATGAACATAGGCCCAAAAATCAATCTCTAAATAACTGATATTTTGCAGTGAAATAATTTAAGAGTGTCTAAAAAATACAAATATATGGTTATTTCTTCAATTACATGATTCTGTTTATCATATTCTGTTTAACAGTGAAAGTAAAAGGTATCACCTAGAGAAAAAATAATCAGTTTTGAAATAATTAATAAGACTGGTAAACTTTTAATAAATGTGAGGGGGGAAAATTACCTTTTGCTTCATATAAAGGCATTTTTTCTGTTATTTTTTTAAAATGGATCATTAAATCCCAAACTTTCATTGCGCCAAACATTATATAGATGCTGAATTTGTCGGAGAGTTGGATTTTTTGATGCATCAGCAAGAACTTCTGCCTCGTCTTTTTCTCGCAGAATAAATTGATGGTGGTGATGACTTTCAGTAGGTCCCATTCCCAATGCAAAATATTGAAAAAATCGCACCTCAACCTTTAAAAAAAAAAACTTATATATATTTGTTTATTAATTTTAGAGTTAATTCATTTGAAACATTATCCATTTTTATAACATGAATTAAAAATTACTAATCATTGTGAATTGACAAATTACAATTATGCAGTTCTCAACGATAAAACTTATACATGTTCTAGTATTAAGATTTTAAATTGTAGCATTACATCTTTTACTGAAACCGACTTTACTGAATTAAACATAGACAGAAAGTTATTAGAAAAAAAAAAAAAAAAAAAACAGTAACCCCCAAGAGACAGTATTTAGAATTGCATGTTTTCTTAGTAATGTTAATATGCAAAACTTTGTAGCACTCTTGCTGCTTGTCTAATAAAAAAATTTCACAGTTAGAATTCATTTTAAATAATAACAATAAAAGACAAATTTTGCAGTATATATGGGTTGCAAACACTTTAGAATAATTTTAAGCTATCATAGTTCATATATAAATACAAAAAACTTGGCATTTAACGCAAAAACAAAACAACACAGACTCTAAGAGCGTTCTTGATGCACTTTCTTCTGGCTCTTGCACACCTTCTTTTATTTCAGTTTTAAAAATTTATAACGACCTTGTAAAAAAGGGATATATTTTATTTTGTTGGGTTCCAGGACATGTTGGAATCAGAGGTAATGAAAGAGCTGATAAAGCTGCCAAAAATGCTTTAGTTCCTTTAAATTGTCCAGTCCCATATGAAGATCTCAAACGTGCCCTAAAACATTTCCTTAGGTACATCTGGCAAAAGGAGTGGGAACATCAAAATAACAATAAATTGAGAGAGATAAAATCACATATTATGGTTTGGCCAACACTTTATCCACGGAAGCACGATGTTACTATCACCCGTCTTAGAATAGGTCACACTAGGTTTACACACAAATATCTTCTTCTTGGAGAGCAGGAACCCTATTGTCCCAAATGCTTTTATAGTTTATTAACCATCCGCCACATCTTGACCGATTGCCCTTGCCTTCGTGATTTATACAGGAAATTTTTTAACTCATCATCACCGAATTTGACAACCCTCATAGGGGAGAATCCTCACTGTAAAATTTTTAACTTTTTAAAAGAAACTGGCTTTTACAAAGTCATCTAACTTTCATCATGTGTTTTTAATTTATCATACATTCTAACATCGTTTTATTTTCTGTATATCTGGATGGGAGCCCCCATCCAGAAGTTTGTTTGAACTTCTTTTTTAATTTTGCCCATAAAAGAAAATAATAATAATTAACTTGCTTGGCGCAGTATGTCCTAATTTGGACCTTGCGCCATAAAACTCCACCAACCAACCAACCAACCCAGACATCAACACTAACACCAATCTATCAGCTTGGAAAGCAGAACCGCTCGGCTACTGAAATAGGCCTTTTAATTAAAAGTCCAAAAATAGTATTAAGTAATTTCAACTAATTGTAAAATATTATATTTTTAATAAATAAATTGTTATTTTTTAATTAGAATATTGCCGACATAAATATAGCTGCTTGTATTTCCTTCGGTTTCGTCGATAATTGCGTGGCAGTTGCATAAAAGTTAAAAGTTTGTTTCCACAGTTTCCATTTAACTGCCATTCCATCCTCAGTAACTTCCAACTCACGTGGAAGACGAGCATTTACATTAATACTTGAAGCATTATTCACACTCTCGCCAGGCATTTTAAAAACCACTATAATTGCAAATACTTATAATACTGTAATTTTTACTTTCAAACAATAATTTTCCTTCTGACACCATGTAATGTTGACCAAAACCAGAAAGAATAGAGTAATCAGAGCAAAAAGCCTCTTAAAGAAGCTGAAACATCATGAAGAGACAGAAACACACTGGATTTTTTCGTACAAGAAAAACTTCATCCAGGACCAGAAAATCAACCGGATAAATAATCTTTGGCTGTGTTAAAGACAAGAGGAAATTCCCACTGTCATGCACACTAAATTTCCTGAGTCTGTTATGGTCTTAGGGATCGTGAGGAATGAAGGTGACGTAATGCCTCACATTTCTTTTTACGTGCCAGAATCAACGCAGTTACTTATACCGATGTGTTGAACATGGTAGTTGTAATGTTCCTATATATTTTTAGCAGAATTACTTAAGATGAAAACTAACTAATTCACTAAGCGAAACCATTTCGCAGCACATATTTATTAGAACGTCAAAACACACAACTGTGTACTTACAACATAACTGAGAAGAGAACAAATCTGGACCGTTGCCAACTCTATAACCTAAAACATGGTGTTGCCAAACAATCATACAAATATTATGACAGTAGTGAAGCGCTGGATTATTGCTCTAGCCCGTGGCAGGCCATATATTTCTCAGCAGGACTTTGCACCAGCCGATATGGCCCATTCAACACAAGAGTGGATGGTAAACAATTTTTATGATCGCATCACTCCATGCATGTGGCCCCCTAGCTCACCTGATGTTAACTCTTTGGACTATTACAGCTTGGGGCATTGTTGAAAGGGTCTCTAATAAGTACCCACATAGCACCGTTCGTGTCTCCTGACAGCTATTGTGGATGCCATGACAAATATTCCCAGTGTCCACCTCATTTTTGCCTGCGGACGGTTTCAATAGCATGTTGAGGTTGTTACTGCAGCTGATGTTGGATTTATTGAATGGTGTCGTGCATTAGGCCCATTCTTCTTGTGTACACACCGTTCCATGTTCATTAAATAATATATCTATAGTGTTTGCTTCCTTTTTCTATGGACGATAGTTTGTTCTCAAATAGCTGCCGCACCCTGTATATATATACAGTCAAATCTGCCTAAACCGGAATCTGTGTAAAACGGAAACCTGCGTAAAACGGAAAAAATTTTCAGTCCCTTCAAAAGTCTATGGGAACCTTATACTACTAAAACGGAATCTGTCTAACGCGGAAACGGAACAGAAATTTCAGCCCCAAATTACTGTAAAACGGAAACGTCTCCTTTCACTTTTCCCTTGAAACATGCAAAACAAATTTGTTCTCACTATCTGAGGCTTTCCACGAATTGAAGGAAGGTGAAAGACGAAGATTTCGTCCCCCTAGATAGAATGACTGGCCTTGGTACACATTCTACCCTCATGACCCTCCCATTTGACCAATCAATACAATTCACTCATACAAAGAGATAAGGGGAAAAAAACACTTGATGTTAGTCACTTCTGTTAGTTTGTTTCGTTTCTCCTGTTTGTAGGCTAACTAAGCATAGCTACACTTTCTCATAATACGCTTACTTTTAAACAAAAAATTGAAATTATTGATTTGAAGGATAAAAATGTGAGTGTAAAGGAATTATGCAATTTATTCAAATGTGGCAAAACACAAATTTATGATACGCTAAAAAGGAAAAAAGAATTGAAGGATGAGTTTTCAAAAGTGCTGTGGTAGCGTTCTTGACTTCTGATGCGAAGGTCCTTGGATCGAGTCCCTGCAAGGGCGTTTTTATTTAAATTTTTTTTTTCAACTAAAATGTTTGTTTTTTACATTTTTAATTAAATTATTTTAAGAGAACATATTAATTATATTAAAACTTTTTTCTTTCTTTTCAGTGTGGGCAATTTAATAATTTTTTAATTTTTAACCATTGTAATTATTTATTTATTAAATTTAAAGAAATTAATAATTTAACAGGAAATACTTTTATATTTCATTTAAGATTTTGTTAATGATTACATTCCGATATGATTATGTTTTATATAAATTTCTAATTACTATTTTTTAACAATGACATTAGTATCCAGAGTTATCATCTGCTCTCAATTGTATTATTTATTCATGCAATTTTTTGCACGAAAAATCCTGAATGAACAACAGCTGTTGCTTAACTATTCGATGTCACATTTAACTTTCATTTCAAATGTTTCATTAAACAACTGTCAAATTTCGTGGTGTCGGAAGAATTGATAATGATATTGAACACGATGACAAATTTTCTCAAAATGATTTTAAATTCATAATTAGTTTACCCAGATATTGAATTTTTTGAGATGTAAATATGGATTTTACAAATCTTGTAATCTCGACGAAAAGCCAAATATTTAACAAAATGTTCATGATGAACAATAATCGATGGTGAACAAAATTGTAATTCAAATAATTGTGATCAATCTTTTTGTATTTCTTGTTCTAATTGTGAAAAATACTTATGGTTTCATGATTTTTCTACTTCTAATCATAACTGTTATAAATTAGAAACTAAATTCGTAGCTTTAAATATTATTTTATTTTTTGTAAATAAAAAAAATAAAAATATATATTTCATAAATTCATGGTCAATACTTTATTAACTGGAATACCTAAAAAAAAAAAAAAAAAATCTTAATATAATCAATAATTCTCTTAAAATAATGATTTAATTTAATAAAAAATGTAAAAATAAATATTTTCTTTTAAATAAAAAATTAAAATACAAAACGTCCTTGCAGAGACTCGATCCAAGGACCTTCGCATCAGAAGTCAAGCATGCTACCACATCACCATTCGTTCTTATTACAATGCGTGTTTTGTTGGCTTTTATAGAAATAACAAACTATTAGAGGGTCATATGTCACCCCCATGGAGGTTGTTGCAGCAAATTTCTACTGTACCCTATGTTTTCGACCAGTCCTTTTAATTGAAGCTTGGTTTGGTTTCAGTAGCAATTTTACTGATTCATACTTCCCTTGTTCGTTAATTTACAGTGACACAATGAGAAATTCATTAACATTATGAGCTATAGGCTCAAATTACTTTAAGTGAAATAATGTTAAAGAATACACTATATGAAGAATATTACTCAAACACTCTATTATAATTATCTCTTATGATCATTTAACAACTTCTCTTACTTTATTCATACAACCATTAATTACTTAATAGTACTCAGAAAGGCAAATAGTCACTCCAGATATTTGAATATAAAATTAATCTAGCATACATAGATCACCCACTGAGCTTTAACCTAACCCACATAACATGGTTGATACAGTACAATAAGAAACGATTGTTATGAAATTGCCTTTTAATAACATATGAAAATCACATTTTTAAAAGTAAAATTTATGTCTATAAATAATATACTGTTTTCTTAACAACTGATGAATATTAATTATTATTCACCTATTTCCCTGTAGAAAAATGCATCAATTCCACATTTTATTATTATTAAAAAACATGAAAACTTTATATTACAATTAAAGATAAAACCTAATGGCTTAATTCAGAGCTTATATGTAAATCATTCTTCCCAGATCCAGAAACTCCTGAGCGCATGTTTCATGTGATGTTGACTGTTGAAACTGATTTTTTGTCACTCTCCTTTTCTGATCCCACTAAATCACACCACTTTCGGTCTGTGTCCAGAACTCATTCATTATAGATGCAGCTACAAACCAGTTCTATGCATAGACTGAATGTGACACCATCCACTGAGATCTGAAGTTTTTTGGAGAGCTTTCGCAACCCTCTTTTTGTATTCGATCTCCAGAACATAGAGAAAAAATTGGTTCAAATGGTGTGTGTAAAAAGTTTTTAAGTGTATTGTATATACAATTTTCAAATATTTTAAACACCACCTCTTGACTTTTCTTTTTAGCAGCATTTCATATCACCTTGCATCCACAAAGTTTGATCATATTTGATTACAGGCAGTTAATTTCCTGATTACCTCTATGGCTTCACATTGTGATGCATAATGGTGGTTGTGCCATAAAACTATAGAGGTAATCACTAATTCAAATGCCTGTAATTAATATGATCCAACATTTTTGGATGACAAGTTGTATGAATGAAATGATGCTAAAAGGAAAAAGTGAAGAATGAAGTTTCTGTGAACGTCAAAATTAGAAACTTATGTAAAGAATGTCGAAAGCGAAAATGTTTATAAGTTCTTAAGATATTGTTAAAAATATTTGAAAATTTTTAAACAACTATATTGCCTATTGTTACATATTATGCAAGTTTAAAATTAAACTTTGTGCAATTATTAGATAAAATATAAAAATATACGAAAAAAATCATAAAGTACTTATAAAGCTTAAAAACATACATTCATTATTTTTTATCAAAAGTGATTTGCTTATCATAAACTTTTTTTTTTTTTACATATGCTTTTTATTATGCATATGTATTTTCCATTTGATTACACAGATTAATTTTATTTGGGCTTCGTTAATGTGAATCTCAAGGGGGATAAAAAATTTGTTCATGTTAGCAGTTTCAGGCTATCAGTAACTACTCTTCATATAACTAAACTAATCTTCTTTTGATAAGGGTTGTAGAAACAGTTCATGTTAATAAAAGTAATTCACGTTAATGAGGTTCAGCTGTACTATAAATTGTGGACTGTTTGTCAAAATACCATGAATGAATGACTTCCAACCTACCTGTATTGGTTTGACATTAAATTACAGGTTAAATTTTAAAAAGATTTCCAAGAAGAAGTAATATGTATTTATACACTTTTATTTAAAAAATTATATTAAATTGCTTTAACTGGTGTATTTACACAGTGACACTAATTGCACATTACTTTCTAAATTTAACATCTAATGTAAATTTTGTAAATCCATGGTTGCATGGCCCACTTGTGGTTTAATGTTGTGTAGTCTCCAGCAGACCTAAATGTTGACATAAATAATGTGGAAATGGCCTTGACTGAAGGTGAAATTAGTACTATTGCCAATGCTAATAAAAAATTTTTACATTCTTCTGCTCCGATAACCCACACAGCACATAAGTCCAGATTTTGATGTAAATTCTTGGAATATTTCTACTTTTCCTGATGTGCATTTTTTTAATGATTAAAATATTGCAGAAAATAGTACGATTCCTGAAATAGATTTAACTTCTGATTATGTACAAAATCGTAATTTGTCAGATAATTTTCTCCAGCGAATCTGAAATTAACAAGTTTGAAACATTTTTACAACCATCAACTATTTCTTTTACTGACAAAATTGAAAGATGAGCTGTCGAATGCGGAATGCCTCATGAATACTGGAACATAACTGCTTTAGTGATTTACCCAGATTCAAAGACTCTTCTAAAAACTTCACATCAAGCAATAACAAAACCTGTATTTCTTGGCATTGTCATTTTGTTTAGCAGCAGGATCAGAAAAAATATTAAATTTGAAAATTTCATTTCCCACCAAACTGGAATTGTTTGTTAGTATTGACGGCTTGCCTTTAGCAAAAAGCTCTAGCAGCCAATTTTAGCCCATTCTTTGTTTAATTTCTAATGCAGTGGAAATTTCTTTTTCCTGTAGGTTCGTATTGTGGGAAAACTAAACCCAACGATGCAAATGTATTTCTATCAAGTTTTGTGGGTGAATTAAAAGAGTTAATAATCAATGGTGTAACAGTTTCTGGTAAAAATTATATTGTGAAACTCAAAGCCAGAATCTGTGATGTATCGGCTTAAGCTTTTGTTTCTTATTTCAAAGGGTATTATGGGTATTTCGGATGTGGCAAATGCATTCAGGAAGGAGAATTTATAAAAAAAATAGAGTCTGCTTTCCTGAATTAAATTCTCCTGTTCGAACAGACATGTCTTTTAAAGGTCGTTTGCAAGATCATCACACAGGCACGTCAATTTTAGAAGACAATTTTGAAATGGTCAGTCAAATACTTTTTTAATACATTCATCTTGTGTGCCTGGGAATGGTTTGAAAACATTTTATTTTGTGGATTATAGGAGATTTTAAGTATCGTATTCCCCACAGCACCATAAATAGGATATCAGAATTATGCGTTGCCTTGAAATTTCTCTATATGTTGCCTTTTCTCTATAACAGGCAAGTTTTGCAGCACCTGCAAAAAGAAAAAAAAAATTATTTCATAAGAAAAAAAAAAATAAATAAAAACTGACATTTATGCTTCCCCATAAACTGAAAAATTACATTCAATAACAATATGCAAGTTGTGGTATTTATAAGAAACTAATTTTGTATGATTATTTAATTGAAACCGATCAATTTTCTCACCTACAATCAGTAGTGGACATTTCGATAATTAAATAAATCTTCATAATCAAAAAAGACAGTGTCTGGGTGTGATTCTGCAAGACAGCATAGCACTAAAATGGTAGCACAGACAGTTATGTGAATCAACACGAAGATGCTTCCTGAGGTGTCCTAGTGCGTTCGAAGCCTGATTTTCAAATTTTTAATTTTTTTTTTTTTAATTAAAATATGATAATAACATTGATTTAATACTTTTTAACGAAGTTAACAATACATATTTAAAATTTCAAACTTGAATACCTTAAACATCACTGTGCTGGCAGAAAAGCTTTTTCTGGCAGGGGATCCCCTCCTTTGACGGTGCCGACTGCACTTCAAAGCTGGCGGTCATTCAAAAGTTGATCTTCTCTTTTATGGATGTACATGTGACGCCATACCTCGTTTATCTCTGCTGATTCGTGGTCATTTATCACGTGATGATTGTGCACGATTTCAATGCTTTCTATGAGATAGGCGTAAGTTTGATTATTGAAATTAGCTAATTTGGTGACATTATCAAAATCTATTTTTATATTGTTTTCTAGATAATTTTTGGCTAATGCGGTGGTATTTGGGTTGAATTTGATATCTTTTTGATGTTCTTTTACTCGGGTTTTTTTTTCTCTTAGTAACACCTATGTAATTATTTTCTTTGTTTTCCTGAGGGGAATTTTATAAATACCTGCAGTTTCAGTGGGGGAGATTAAATCTTTATCACTTCTTATTAGTTAAAAGACATTGGGGTTGGGTTTGATTGGTATGTTTAAATTTAATTTACTAGCAGTGTTTTTTATCTTGTTTGAAGTGCCTTGATTATATGGTATAGAAAAGGTGTATTTAGTAGGGGTTTTTTGTGCATTGGGAATATTATTTAGCTGTTTGATTCATTTTTTTATATAATTAATTTACTAATTTTTTGGGGTATCCTGCTTCAACCGTTAATTTAGTTCTTTTCTTAATTCTGATTTATCGGAACATATGAGGATGGCGCAATTAATGTAGCTGCGTATTGCATTTATCTTGTACCTATAGGGTGTTTTGCTTTTATTGTTAATAATCTCGTTATTCGTGGTGGGCTTACGATATACTGTGGTTTTAAAATGATTATTGTTCTTTATGATTTTTACGTCCAAATAGTTAATTTCGTTGTTGTTCTCATCTTCTGCGGTGAATATAATATTTTTATCGAGGTGGTTAAGTTGATTTAGGATTTCGTTGCTATCATAATTTTCTTTAATTATTGCGAAAACGTCGTCCACATGGCGGATCCAGAATTTAATTTTATTACCTAAAAGATCTATAATTTTGTTTTCCATAAGTCTTAGTGTGTATTCTGCAATGATACCCGACATGGGAGATCCCATAGGGATGCCCATATTTTGTTTATATACGATATTATTAAATTGAAAATAACTTTCTCTTAATATTAAATTACTGGTGGCTATAAGTGTATTGGCAATAAATGTTTCGTATTTTTCTTTGATTGCGCTATTAATTATTTCAGATATATTAATGGAGGGATACAAATTAACTACATCGAAGCTGACAAGGTGATCGTTTTTGTCTATTGTTAAATCTTTTAGTTGTTTAATGAAATACTCAGTGGAATATAAGCTGGTATTGGAGGGGGTAAAAGTTCGCGATATATTTTTGTCATGTATGTCTCCAATGGGTAGGTAGGCCCTTCTTTTTTTATTGACTATTGGTCTAAATTTTGAGGGGGGGGTTTATGGTCTTTATAACGTCCAAATAATCGCGGGGTATTAGGGGCAAAATTATTTAAATTAGGAGGTTATAAATAATTTTGCCTTTAATGCAAATAATTTTGCCCCTAATACCCCGCGATTATTTGGACGTTATAAAGAACATAACCCTCCCCCCCCCAAAAAAAAAAAAAAAAAAAAAAAAAATTTAGACCAATAGTCAATAAAAAAGAAGGGCCCACTGGAGAAATACATGACAAAAATATATCGCGATCTTTTACCCCCCTCCAATACCAGCTTATATTCCACTGAGGATTTCATTAAACAACTAAAAGATTTAACAATAGACAAAAACAATCACCTTGTCAACTTCGATGTAGTTAATTTGTATCCCTCCATTGAAATATCTGAAATAATTAATAGCGCAATCAAAGAAAAATACGAAACATTTATTGCCAATACACTTATAGCCACCAGTAATTTAATATTAAGAGAAAGTTAGTTTCAATTTAATAATACCGTATACAAACAAAATATGGGCATCCCTATGGGATCTCCCACATCGGGTATCATTGCAGAATACAAACTAAGACTTATGGAAAACAAAATTACAGATCTTTTAGGTAATAAAATTAAATTCTGGGTCTGCTATGTGGACGACGTTTTCGCAATAATTAAAGAAAATTATGATAGCAACGAAATCCTAAATCAACTTAACCACCTCGATAAAAATATTAAATTCACCGCAGAAGATGAGAACAACAACAAAATTAACTATTTGGACGTAAAAATCATAAAGAACAATAATTATTTTAAAACCACAGTATATTGTAAGCCCACCGCGAGTAACGAGATTATTAACAATAAAAGCAAAACACCCTATAGGTACAAGATAAATGCGATATGCAGCTACATTAATCGCGCCATCCTCATATGTTGCGATAAGTCAGAATTAAGAAGAGAACTAAATTTCATCAATAAATTAATGGTTGAAGCAGGATACCCCAAAAAATTAGTAAATCAATTATATAAAAAACAAATCAAACAGCTAAATAATATTCTCAATGCACAAAAAACCCCTACTAAATACATCTTTTCTATACCATATAATCAAGGCACTTCAAACAAAATAAAAAACACTGCTAGTAAATTAAATTTAAACATACCAATCAAACCCAACCCCAATATCTTTCAAATAATAATAAGTGATAAAGATTTAATCCCCCCCCCCCCCCCACCGAAACTGCAGGTATTTATAAAATTCCCCTCAAAAATCAGGAAAACAAAGAATATAATTACATAGGTGTTACTAAGAGAAAAATAAAAACCCGAATAAAAGAACATCAAAACGATATCAAATTCAACCGAAATACCACCGCGTTAGCCAAAAATTATCTAGAAAACAATATAGAAATAGATTTTGATAATGTCACCAAATTAGCTATTCAATAATCAAACTTACGCCTATCTCAGAGAAAGCATTGAAATCGCACACAATCATCACGTGATAAATGACCACGAATCGGCGGAGATAAACGAGGTATGGCGTCACATGTACGTACATCCATAAAAGAGAAGATCAACTTTTGAATGATCGCCAGCCACGAAGTGCAGTCGGCACCGTCGAAGGAGGGGGACCCCTGCCGAAAAAAGCTTTTCTGCCAGCATGAAGTGATGTTTAAGGTATTCAAGTTTGAAATTTTAAATATGATAATAACTTTACATTAGCTGTAAAAAGTTTAAGTTTTTTTTTATTTTCCTTTTGACAAATATATTTAATTAAATGTGAATAATAATAATAAAACATCATTATAATCAGACCTAGATAAAATGTAAAACTGTCTCTGCAAACTCAAAAAGTTCTGAAAAAATTTCTGAAAAAAAAAATTGCTGTGCGCCTTTTGAATTTCATATAATTGCCAACAGCAAAAATATAGTTATATGCGAGTGGAAGAAGTCCTGCATCTCAACATTTGTTAAATATATAATGAAAAAAAAAAAAAGTTATTTGTCCATGAATGGATGAGATGAACTTTTACTCATCATTTTCTCTACTGTTTTTGAAATAAACAATTCCTTAAAAAATGCCACTCACTCTGCTTGATAAATAATTGATTCAACGCAGCATTTACTAAAGAGTCACACTATGTGGGTAAAGGTCCATTCACAGAAATATTCATTTCATGGTGGGCTGTTTCTTTACTAATATGTCGCCTGTTATTACTGTGATACTCATATTTTGATGTTAATGACTCGCACACTGATTCCACAGACATAATAGTAGCTACAGTTACAGCCTTATGTAGGAACTTTTTAATCTTACAAAATCTTTGGAAAGCATAGGTTTTATTAGTTCTTCACTTTTCTCCAGAAATTTTCAATGCTGAAATTTTAATTCAGTTTCTGACACATTCTTAAACTCAAAAACTAATTTTTGAGGAGAAATCACAAATTTATCTGTTACTGATGCAGCTCTAAATGGAATTCCTTTTAATTTTATTTTTGTGGCTAAGAGTTTTAAATCTGTTAAAACTTGAATATCATGTAATAATATTCCAGAATTGAGATTTCGCTAGTTACCTTTTTTTTTCTTTTAAATGTGTAAAAAAAAAAAAAAAGTCAAAACTGTCTGTAAACTTCGAAAATTTTCTGCGAATGGCATTCGCGTGTTCGTCTATATTCTGTAGGCCCGATTATAATTTTTAAAATATTATACAATTATTGATAAATGTTAATATACATACTTTATGATGCTAAAATAAACAGCTCTTAAAGGATTAATTTTATTATAATTAAATTTTTCCAATTATTTTTTATATTTTTACTGTCAAATTGTAGATAAAGAAACCTGCCAATTATGTCACATTTGACTAAATAGCAATCTAAACTCGACAGATCATAAATTTTCTTTTGTAAGCTTTATTTGTAGGCCTTCCCTCAAGTTGAACTCATTTAATTAAACATTTTATAGCAATGTTTTAACACAACACAGTATAAATAATAAAAGTATTAGTTTTAGTTTTGATACAAAAAATTTTTATAAGTGGATTTTGAAGTGGAGGAGAAGTTTTGGAGCAGTTTTAAATGAAATTAGCACTTTTCTATGTTCCCATAGAATCTCAGTGATAGGTAACAGGAGAAAAGTATACATGCAAAATGCTGTCTATCAAGGGAGATCTAGGGTCCCTAGGTCACCGTTGTTAAGCACTGTTTTGTGTGTTCCTACCAAGGCACCTATAGGAGGGCTCTAGAGTTCCTACCACAGAGCGTCTAAGACGTCATACATCAGTAGCGCATTGTCACAGGTGAAAAATGTCCATAAATTGCAGACTAATTTTTTTCATTAGTGCAGTCAAAAACTGTCTGCAAGCCCTTTTTCTGTGTCTCTGCCTGTGACTATGCCGCCGTGTTTCTGCCACTGGGGACCTTCCTAGGTGATTTTTTACTTCCATTACCGGCTACCATAGGTAATGGAAGTATTGTATTTGGTCTGAAAATTCAATATCGATTTTTCACCTGATTTACACACTTTAAGGTCCCCTGAGTCCAAAAAAGTAGTTTTTGGCAATTGGTCAGTGTGTGTGCTCGAAATCTTCTGGCTATCATATCTCTGAAAGATAGTTGGTTGGTTGAATGCCAACTTGTTTAGCGCAAGGTCCACAGTAGGACATGCTGCACCACACAAACGGTAAGATGAATAGTAGCTTCTGGATCTCTGAAAGATAGAAACTACAAAACTTCAGAATTGAGACAGGTTTGATGCACAGATGAATTTTCCAAATTTTCATCCACAGCATAATTGTCAATATTCATTTTAAACAAACTTTATTAAATTCTGGAGTGCGCTGAAAAAATTAACTCATATTTTGTGTTTTAAATGTTTGGTTTTGATATCCCGTGTTCTTAACTATCATTCTACATCGTAATTTTCATTATAATAAGGCTTTTTGTAATATCAGAATATGTATTTTGTTCCACTTCTTTTGAACGGCTTTCCAAAGTCCACAAACCATTGTAGGTCGGCGTTTTGATAATGCAGATTTTAAAAGTCCAAAAGCACAAGAATCCATTGGTGATACATCAGGAAATTTAGTAGGAATGTCAGTGAAGGGTATGATTTTAATGCCCGTCTCTTGCTCCATTTTTTCTAGAAAATAAATTGTGGACTGTGATGTGTGGCTACTTGCTTTGTCTTTATGCAGTTGAACGGATTGATGGCGTTGTGGATAAAGATCTGGAATTTCATACTTAAAAATTGGAGTTAAAATATGTTCTTCATAGTAGGAGTATTTAGAGTTGATTTTGACATTTATGACATTTTTGTCAACTTTTTTTACTTTATCTTGTTCTTGTTTTTTTTTTTTTTTTTTGAAAAACCAGCGAGATTCATTAGAAAAACATATTTTGATTCTTTGAACCATGTAGCAAAATTTTTTTCTCCCCTTTTATGAGAATAAATTGATTTTTTTTTTTTGTTGTTGCAGTCACTTAACCCTTTATCTACTGCATTATGATACAGACAAAAATTGTGTTTGAAAAATATATTTTTAGTTAATAAAGTGCATTATTCAAAGAAATATATGTTAAAAATTATGCATATCACCTCATTATAATAATTAATGAGAATTTTATGAGGTCATACTTTAATGTACCACTGGTACACAGAGGTCAAAAAAATTATTTCGACATGAAAAAAGTGTAGAGAAATATTTACTCTTTATGTTCCTCATACTTTTTATAAGATTAGTGGGATATTCTTGAAATAATATAGGAATTAATTATAACACACATGAAGATCGTGAAAAATATCAAGCAAAAACAGCAAGTGCACTCCATAAAATCCCTTATGGAACAAAAATGGCTATATGTATCGTCTAATGCTTTGTAGTGAGATTAAAGGGAGGTACATCTGTTCTCTACTTATAAATATCTTTGATATTTCTTCTATAAATTCGATTTTATACTGTTTTTAAAGTAATGGTACTTTAAAGTACCGTCAGTAGATAAAGGGTTAAATA
Organism: Salticus scenicus; assembly: GCA_963930645.1. Lineage (NCBI taxonomy): Eukaryota > Metazoa > Arthropoda > Arachnida > Araneae > Salticidae > Salticus > Salticus scenicus. Next base: position 271,740,515 of record OZ005658.1, read on the forward strand.
GACCCAAGCTTCATCTGTTGTTATGTCATAACACATAAATATGTTGCACCTTTTTCAGCTGCCAGATTAATAAGATGACAGGCATATCCTTGAATAAATAAATGGGGTATTTCTTTCAATAGGAAACTTGCCACGCATTTTTTCCTATCATGACTGGAGCATTGTCCACCCCAAAGCTAAGCAGTTTTCCATTGGTATTTCAGCTGCCTTTAACTCTTGTAAAATAAAGCCTGCAATATTTTCTTCTCTAGCATCTTTTTCTAAAACTGGCAGAGGCAGCAATGCTGTTTCTGTCTGTTTATCATAATATTTTCTGTAAGTGATTACAATGGGGCACAGCTTCTTATCCCCCTTATTACTTCCGTCAGTTGCAATAGAGAATAAACTCTTTCATTCTGTTAATAACTACTCTATTTGTAGCTGACATTTCATTTATTATGGCCATGGTTTTAGTACGAGCACAACCATACTTTTTCGTGATCTCACTATCAATAAACATTTTCTTGAATATTGGTGCAGCATGGTCACTGCACTTATTAGCAAGTTGTGCTCCACAAGAAATGAAGTAAAAAGGCTTCAGTTCGAATTACACTAAGTTATTCTTTTTTTGGGAAAAGGTCTTATCTTTTTATTAAGGCTGTGTTTCTGTGAGGCTCTCTGATGCTTATCCTGGTTGATATGTTTTATAATATCACCTTTGCCATGATGAAAAATTTAAAAATCTGTACAACATAGTGTTTGATCTCACTACACACTTCTGTGTAGGAGCTATTGAAATACATACCATATTTTCTTTTACAACTTGAAGATGATTCAGAAGGTGCCATTTAAATAACAAAAAAGCATTAATAATATAAATTTAAGTTAGATTAAAATATTCAACGCTAATATGAACATTAGGGTGGAGCTTAAAAGCCATGATTTTTTTTAATTGTTATTTTTATAAGTCTCACCCTTTTAATTTGTTCCTTTTGATACAAAAACACTATATAAAAAGTTTGAGCAATAAATTTTAACATTTAATGGTAGCTCAATTGACTCAAAATTTATAAAATTAGAAAAAAAAGCATATTAGCTGTATTGTAACAAATATGTAATTACAATGTATTTATTGCTTTATGTTTAACAATTTATTTACTTTACTGTACAAATTATCTTTTTATTTTACATTAAACTTTTATTGCCTTTGCAAAGGCTGAGACAGAGTTTTTTTCCTGCTATCTGGTTACATTTTGCGATGATCTTCGACAACTTGTAGCAGGAATTGTAGTTGCATTTTATCATGAGTTATCAAACCACTGTATTCCTGAATAAGTGCAACTGCATGTTTGGCATGGTCATTTACTACTTTGTAGGGATTTTATTATCTCTTTAGCCTGTTTATCGTCCTTTCTTGACTCCCACAAGTCAGGATCAACTGCAAGATATCTAACTGGAAGTTCCAACAATTGAAACAATATCATTGACTTGGGTGTCACAAAATCTTCCAAGTTTTTATTCTTGAATGAATGAAGAGCAACACTGATTCGCTTAGAATAATTATTCGTTTGATTTCTTGCATTAGCATCATTCTGCAAAGCATTAACCATGCATCTTTTGGTTAATAAACTGACACGGCTATCAAATAAAGATAAGCCAACAAGTCCTTCTGACAAATACCACAAGTGGTTAGCAAATTTACGTGATGATGACTTAGAAATTGCTGAATGTATTGATGAGTATTCTAGTAGTTATTTGAGCAACAACAAGTCATTATAAGGGGCACATGCAGCTTGAGGTGCCGAGATCCAAGCTTTCAAGTATACACGGACTATGAAAACACACACATCTCATACACCTTCTTCCTCTTTTGAAGTCAGTTTAAATTGAGCCTTGAACATCCAGATCTTGAGACAATATATCACTTTGGACATGCAGCGGGTATGGTGCATTGCACCTGGTGACATAAATCTGATTCCCCTTCCCTTCCTGGGGTAGCACCAAGAAAGATAATTACAAGTTCTAAAAATTCTTTATAATCCCCTCTTAGATGTTTTTCTCTTTCTTCTTCTAGGTACTTTTTTGCATAGTTGATCGTATCTTGCTTTACATCTTCTACTAAATTTGCGACATCATCAAATGAAATTCCTGGTTCATACTTTTCTCTATCAATGAAGCTCCAATATTCTTGAAAGCGTTTAAATAGTGCAACTTCAGGAGAAGATTTGACTCGGATACATATTTCAAACACACTAATTATCAGTTCCATAATGTGATGCCTGCAAGCAAGTGATAAGAGCTCTTAACTTTTGCTCTACAAAGACACATGCACCAGAATTTTGACCAGTGTTTGATCTGGTAGTGTTAAAGCACATTGCCCTAATATTATCTGCTATTCCCCAGTCTTGAATGGTTTCGAAGACAGCTGCTGCCTGTGCTTCTATTGTGGGGAATTTATTTTATTTTTCTATGACATAGCGTAGTATACAAGTATGCATACATATATCATTTCATACATTATAAACTTCATCATTGAGCTACCTATAAATATTGTTCAACTGTGCTAATATTTCACCTGATTTTTTTTTTCATAAAAAGGAACAAATTTAGAAAGTGAGATCATATTTTGAAACTTAAAAAATAAGCTCCACCCTAATGAACATGCATTCAGTAAAAATGGCAAAAACAATAAGAACAGGGATGCTAGCATTGCCAAACTTAGTTTTTTTTTTTTTTTTTTAACCTAATAATACAGCCACGGAGAAATTAGATTTTCACACTGCAGCACGGAGGGCGGGGAGATCATCACATCTAGTTAATTTGTTTTCATACGCTCATGCAAGCAGAAGGCGGGACTCAGTAGGCAGAATAACAGATTCTTCTGCCACTGCCCTCCACTCCGGCAACCCCCCTCTTCAGTCAGCTCAAAGGCTGAAACTGTGTGCACAGAAGAAGGGAAAAAAGCAATTTCACCCAGTTGTTCATCTGAGAGCAGAAAAGCGGACTTAGCATTCGCTCGTTCATGTCCAAACAAAATGGAGAAAAAAGCCAGATATATTGGACGGAATACCGGTGAAAACATATTGTTAAAAAAGCCAGAGTCTTCGGCCAAAATCCGGAGACTTGGCAAGTCTGTACACCCTTTCCAAAATCTTTTAAAAATAGAAGTGACCCAAAGAATTATAGGCCGATCACCCTCAATAGTTATCTTTGTAAATTGCTTGAAAAAATAGTAAATACCAGGCTTGTTTTTACTCTTGAGAAAAATAATCGAATTTCTCCATGGCAAAGTGGCTATTGACAGTATTTTATTGCTAGAGACTAATATTCAGAATGTTATTGTTAGACATAACCATTTGGTGTCATTTTTTTTTTTTTTTTTTTACATTAAAAAAGCATATGACAAAACATGGCCTTATGGCATTTTAAGAGATCTTTTTAATGTGGATTTTAGAGGCAATATTCCTATTTTCATAGAGAATTTCTTAAGGGTCATACGCTTCCAAGTTTGTATTGGATCAGTTTTTTCCGAGTTTTACTTACAGTAGGAGGGTGTTCCCCAAGGTAGTGTTTTAAATGTAACTCTTTTTTCTATAAAAATTAATGGTATACTAAATCAACTGCCTCCAAGTGTTCACGGTAGTCTGTATGTTGGCAACCTGTAAATTTCTTCCCAGGGAAATATGCATTTTATTGAGCACCAGCTACAACTAGCCATCAATAATATTACTAAATGAAAATGATTTCACTTTCTCTATGGACAAAACACACTGGGTGCATTTTTGCCACAGATGTGGAGCATGTTCAGTTGGCGGTCTGATCCACAACCGGTCAATTGTTAGCAAGCCAAAGCGTTCAGTGCTGTCGACCAATCCAGAGTTACATCGTTCAGTGGAATGGACCGATCTCGACCAGTCGTGGATCAAAGAGCCCAGAGAAATTTCTTGACCATTGGGTTACGTGATTGATCCAATGCGCATTAGGATGAAAATCAGACTCTGACTCGATGCCTTGTACAACAATTTCCCAAACAAAAGGTGGACATGTGTAGTTTTTTAACATAAATACATTATAAGTCATCTGTAAATAATAATTTTTATTCGTTCTAACTTTTAAATTATCTTTTATGCAAGCTGAAGCTCACTTACTCTGAAAGACCAATGGGTATCATTTTCGTGAGATTTTCGAAGGGTAGCATTCCAGAGTTAATGGATTTTTAAGGGAAAATGAGCTATTTTAAAGCGAAAACAAGCTAGAAATGCTGAAAATTAACATTTTATAACATAACTAAGTCACTTTGGAAGATTTTACATAGAAAAAAATAATCTTATTTACAGATTCATAACATTATATGTATGTATATATAAAAATAAATATATGCAATACAAATATAAGAAAACATTAATGTAATGCAGAATTATAACAAAACCTCAAAAAGTTAATTTTATAGGTGAAATTGAATATGAAAAGTTACAAAACAGAGCCATTACCAAAAAAAAAAAAAAAAAAAAAAGTTTAATTATATTTTTAGAATAAGCAGAAAAATAAACATTTTTTTTTAACTTTTTTTTTTGTTAAGTTAAGCACTATAATTCTGAAAATTTTAAAATAAATAAAACCAGACATACAATAAAAATATTTTGCTCAAAATTATAAAGATTAATTATTAATTATCTGGAGTTATTGTAATCTTTTTTGGGCTGCTGTGCTTTGTGTGATTACAATCATCTTCTATTACCTCATCTTCAGAAACAATTACATCATCCAACTCATCTCTTTTTCTTATGACATTGTGTAATACGCATGCTGCAATAATAATTGTTGACATGAATTTAGTTTTAGTCATGTCCAGGTACTTCAGTCTCCTGAAACAACCTTTCAGAATACCAAAACTCCTCTCTACAATACTTCTTGTTATTGATAACGTCTGATTGAAGTGGACTTGTTCACGCGTTAGGTGGCCATTATCACAGAATGGAGTGTTTAAATTGACAGCTAGTGGATAGACACTAATCACCTAACATGAGAAATTTTCTGGAATTCTCTTCTGAATTGTCCGTCCAATTCTTGAATTTCCAAAACCAGTAGCGCCATGCACTGAGCCAACATCTCCAGCATTGTGGTTTATAAATTCAAGACTGAGAAAAAGTTAATAAATAAATTAATTTAGATATGTTATTGAAACAAATTTAATTTCAATAAAATAGATATCATTTATAAATAAATCTATATTTATTAATGGTTTATATATAAAGTATAATTCAAAGTTCTCATAAGTTTTTAGATATTATTAGAAACTTTTGCCGTTGACTACACAGTTCTGCATTTTATTTTGTCCTTTATAAGCTTCAATTCAGATGTCACTTTTTCAGTCATGAATAATCTGCCATTCCTTCTAGAGTGAACATTACTTAAATAATACAGTGGAACACCATTTATACTTTTTTGAAGGGACCGTTCTGAAAAAATCATACAACTGAAAATTTGTTTAACCCTAGAACACTAGTGTCTGTAAATTTTACGTGCAGTCTTCTTTTCATTGGTATACATTTTTATACTTTTCAAATATATTTTTAAATGCAAATAATTATTCAGTTAATGAAAAGTTAGTAATATTGGTAAAACAGTAAATAAAAGTAATTTTACTCTTTAAAACTGCCTCAAACACGTGTTTATCCATAGAATCAATTTCCTTTCAACTGCAATCTCCCATTTTTTTAAGATTCGTTTTATTTTTTATTTCCTCAAAATTCTTTGGAATTGATTTCCTGTCATTTAAAAACAAATTAGCTGACATTTTATTTTTTATTCTTTCAGATCTGTGCAATCGGGGTATGATCTGAAAATAGATTCCGAATCATTCTCTTTTCCATTTTGTTCTAATGTTAGTTTTTTAGATGAAAAATCTGATAAATTATTATCATTGTTTTCCAGTCGGGAGAAAGTTTCGGTTTCTTGTTTTAATTAAGATTCATTTAACTGGGTTAATTCTTTAATATCCCACAAATAAGTTTTGTATTCTTTTTTTAGAAATTTACTACCTTTTAGTTGTTTTATAAACTTTAACTGATCTTTCTTCAATAATTTCTTTTTTTTAATTGATATCAAATTCTATATGCGCACCTATGTTTAGAATATTCAATAAATATACCACTTTTACCGGGAACACTGTATTAATTTCTGAAATGTTTAGGAATATGATAGTAAGCGTAAGCTAAACAACCAAAAACTCTTAACCCTACGTCAGGTGCACCTGTAGGACGAACAAAATCGGGTGCACCCTGCCTGAGAGGCCCGTTCTGGTTTTTGTTCTATAAATATCCTACACATGATTTTTAATTCAAAAACACCCATATGGTGACCTTATTAATAGTGAATAGAAAGTAATAAACGAAAATTTGTAGAAGTACAAATTTACTGTAGTACAAGTATTTTAACAATAAAGTATTTACCTGGCCTCTGAGGCTGGGCCCGCCCGACAGAGGGTTAAATATGTTAGTAATGGTTTTCTACCTGTCCATATTTCGATCGGGATTTTTTGTTTACCTTTTCACGGTGTGTTATTCGATAGGTGTGTACTGCAATTTACGGCTTCCGTCCACAATCTAAATGATAATTTACTATCATATAATAAATTTCTATGCATTCTACCAATACTCTTACGGATTTTTCTGCAATACCGTCGCTTTGAGGATTACATGGTACTGTTTTTTTCCTATATTATAACTGATTTTTCTAGAAATTTTTTCAAATTCATTATTTACATTCCAAACCATTATCAGTTCTGTTAAGTTTTCTTATTCATCAAATTTTAATATCTTTCTTTGAAAATAGTAAAAGCATTAAATGCTTTATGTTCATGTTTCAAAAAATAAGTGAAATACATCCCAGAAAAATCAACAACAAATACTGAAAAATATTAAGAATTTCCTAAGGAATTAACATTTAAAGGTCCTGCTAAATCAGTATGAATCAATTCTAATACAGAACTACTTTGATCAAAATTTACTTTTGGATGAGTTTTCCGAGTTAACTTACTAATGTTACATGATTCACAATTAAAATTTTCAGAATCTGTAAAATTTATGCCAATAATATTTTTTATTTTTATCGTTATTGTGGATTTAAATGGCAGTATTTTGTGCCAAATTTCATAAGATTCCGATTTATTTGCTAAGTTACATTCCAGTGAATCAGATGACATATCATTGTAAGGTTCTAATATGACTTCAAATCTATTATTTACTTTAACTGCTTTGAATACAATGTCATCACTTTTACTTAAAACTAAGATATGATTTCTACTTGATTTAATATTATAACCCTTATCCATTAATTTAGTTACAGAAGTTATTCCTCAAATCAAAAATATAAATACAATCATTCATAGTCAAAATATTCTGAGAATTATTTACCAGTGTTTTAGCATAAACAGTTCCTGTTCTAGTAAAATTGAAAATTGAATTCTTACGTGCTAAATTTATGTATCCATTATTACTATTAAAATCACAAAATAACTCAAATTATTAGACAAGTAAGAACTCGACCCTGAATCAAAATCTGAATCAAATTAATTACAGCGACCACAAAAAATTATCAAAATTAAGCATATTTGACGATTTCACACTGCTAGGCGATTGATTTTGAGTACTTTGCGGAAAAGCAAAACACGATTCTGGTCGTACACGGCAATCTTGGTGCTAGCAAATGTATCGCCTAACAGCGCTAAATATGCTTAATTTTGATAATTTTTTTGTGGTCGCTGTAATTAATTTCAGCCGATAATTTTTTCGTTTTCTGCTGTTTTCTGAAGAGTAGAATCACATATTTTTTTCAATATTTTTTGACGATGACACCTTTTGAATGTTTCCTTGTTAGACATTTCTTTTTTTTTTTTTTTTTTTTTTTAACTTAGACATCAATTGAAATCAGTATACATGTAGCATTTATAGTTCATTTACCGAATTGAACAAAACTGGGTTATTGGTTTAATATCATTTTAATGATATGAAATTAATATAAGTTATTGAAGACACTACTTGTTTTCAAACAGAAAATGGTGCAAATAATATTTTTTAAAGTAACACGAAATAATTCACTTACATTGCGGTCTATGGGCAAGAATTGCATGAAATACCTTTTAACAATGTCAAACTCATACGTTTTATTGATGTATTTCATGTTTTCCATTTAAAATTTATGTGTAGCATCACTGTTTCATATACAGGGCTGCATATAGATTCTTCTACTTAAGGCTGTTAGTAGGTAAGAAACACCGGTTCTAGGTCAGACGGCGGGTGCAAGGGTGCAAGGCCAGCCGTGCGGGTGCCGCACCGGGTCTAGATGAGTTGACATCGACCTTGAGACGTCCTCTAACTTAAGCGTGAAACGTGACGAGGGTATTAATGAAGAAAATTAATTAAAAAATTTAATGAGTGTTTTTTGTAAAAGGTGATGATGGTTTTAAAGTGATGTTTGCGGTATAAGGTAAAAAGCATGCTATTGTTTGTGAGTCATTAGGAAATTAATTAGGAGGTTAATTAAGAAATTAATTAAAAATTTAAAAATTGGGTTGGTTGGTTGAATAATTTTTATTGGCGCAAGGTCCATATTTGGACATGCTGCGCCACACAAAAATGTAAAAGGATAAAAAGCAGCTTCTGGATGGGTTCACCCATCCAGATTGTCATTTAAAAAACACATTAAAAATAAGAAAAAAGATAATAAAAACAGTGTATACAATAAAAAACAGATGTAAAATAGAATGAACAATGTAAACAATAAAATCAGATGTTGAAGTAAAAACCAGCCTCCTTTAAAAAATTTGTCAAGTGATAATGAGGATTTGCACCTAAAAGAGTTGTCAAATTGGGTGAAGATGAATTAAAATAATGTCGATACAGATGACGAAGGCAAGGGCAGTCGGTTAGAATATGGCGAATGGTTAGTGCACTAAAATGACATTTTGGACAATCAGGTTGTTGTTCTCCAAGTAATAAGTATTTATGTGTGAGTCTTGAATGGCCGATTCTTAGTCTAGTAATAATGACATCACATTTTCTGGGGGTGAGTGTAGGCCAGATTAAAATTTCAGGTTTCATTTCTTGCAATTTGTTATTGGTTTGGCTATTCCACTCCCTTTGCCAAATATTTTTAAAATAGGTTTTAAGTGTGTGCTTCATGTCATCGTATGGTACAGGACAGTTTAAAAGAATAGAAGCCTGCCTTGCGGCTTTGTCTGCTGCTTCATTGCCTTTGATGCCAACATGACCAGGAACCCAGCAAAACAAAATGTCAAATCCCTTTTTTTGAAGGTCGTTGTAAGTTTTTAAAATTGAAGTGAAAGATGGATTACAAGAGGTAGATGAAAGAGAATCAAGAACACTCTTTGAGTCTGTATATATAATGAATTTACGATTTGGATGAGATGAAATAAAATTAAGCGCAACCTCAATAGCTAAAAACTCTGCAGAGAAAATGGAAAAGGAGTTAGGCAGTTGATAGCTAAAAGTGGTGTTACCAATGACAACACCACAGCCGACTTTATTAGTGGTCTTTGATCCGTCGGTAAAAATATCGACGTAGTCCTTATAATGGGAGCGATGAGATAAGTAAAGGGACTGAAAAATAGAAGCATCTGTGTTAGATTTGTCAAACCCATTGAACAGATGAAGACAAGAAATAACCTGGAAATTCCAAGGTGTCATGTTTAAAAGAGACCGAGGACGAATTTTGGTATGAATATGAGAGGTGCCAGCAAGAAAGTTCTTAATTCTAAGAGTGAAATGTGGGATGCAAGATGGGCGATTCACATAAAGATTATGATCGTTACTATTTAAAAGTGAATGAAGTGGATGATTAGGATGCGAGAGGATGCGAAAGTACAATTCACATGAAAGTCTTTGTCTGATGTAAGTGAGAGAAGGCTCCACACAGTCAGCATATAAACTAAAGATGGGAGTAGTACGGAAGGCTCCTGAACAAATTCTTAGTGCACTATGATGTGTTGTGTCAAGTCTCTTCAGGTAAGAATCGGGTGCTGATCCATAAACATGGCAGGCATAATCAATTTTAGACCGAATAGCAGCTCTATATATTTTCAGGAGAGATGGACGATCGGCACCCCAAGAAGTATTAGAAAGAACTTTTAGAATATTAAGAGCTTTGTCACACTTAATTCGTAAGTGTAAAATATGTGGTTTAAAATTCAATTTACTGTCAAAAATAACACCCAAAAAGCGAGCAGTGTCAACAACCGAAATTGGCCTGTTGTTCATAAGAATTTCTGGGTCAGGATGAAGCCCTCGTTTGCGGCAAAAATGCACACACTGTGTTTTGTCAGTAGAAAATGTAAAACCATTTCTATTTGTCCAGTTGATGATATTCTTGATGGCAAGTTGTAATTGGCGTTCAATGAAACGCATGTCATTCCCCTGGCAAGAAATTTGCAGGTCGTCAACATATAAACTTCCATTTACAGATTGTGGTAATTGTTTTAGAATATCATTTATTTTCAAAGAAAAAAGTGTGACGCTCAGAACACTGCCTTGAGGCACACCCTCCTCCTGGAAATAGAAATCTGAATAAACTGATCCTATTCGAACCCTAAAGCGTCTGAGTCTTAAGAAGTTTTGAATGAAAATGGGGAGATTTCCTCGAAAGTCCATATTAAAAAGATCTTTTAAAACACCATAGCGCCATGTTTTGTCGTAAGCTTTTTCTATATCGAAAAAAATTGACACCAAATGGTTACGTCTCACATTAGCTTTGCGGATATTTGTCTCTAATAATAAAATATTGTCAACCGTAGAACGGCCCCGTCGAAAACCACTTTGCCATGGAGAAATCATATTATTTCTTTCGAGAATAAAAACTAATCTAGTATTTACCATTTTTTCAAGTAGTTTACATAGACAGCTTGTAAGAGCAATGGGCCTGTAATTTTTTGGGTCAGTAGCATCTTTGCCTGGCTTAGGAAAAGGAATAACAATAGCATCGTGCCAAGCAACAGGGAATATATTTTCAGTCCAGATTCTATTGTAAAGATGAAGGAGATTTTTAAGAGACTGTTTAGATAAATGTTTAATCATAATGTAGGTAACACCATCGGGTCCGGGAGCAGAGTTATGGCAATGTTTCAAACTATTTTTTAATTCATTTTCTGTAAAAGGTCTATTGTAGTCTGGTTAAGAGCGGGAGTGAAAATTGATTGATGATCGTTCAGAATTATGTTTATGAGACAAAAAAGGTTCGGAATATGAATTAGAACTGGAGATGTGAGATAAGGTTTTACCAATGGTGTTTGCAATATTTTTAGTAGAAGTTATAGTTTGGCCATTATCTTTTAAAAATGAAATACTTTGATTAGAATATAGTCCCATTGCTTTCTTGACACGATGCCAAAGCTGTTTACTGCTTACATTGGAGGTAATACTGGACACATATTTTATCCAGGAATTTCTTTGGGAGATTCTGCGGATTCTTCGTGCGGCTGCCCTTGCTTTTTTGAATGCAATATAATTCGCAGTAGTTGGGTACCTCCTAAAAATTCCCCAAGCTTTTTGTTGCTGTCTTTTCGCATTGTTGCATTCATCATTCCACCATGGCTTTGAATGTTTACTGAGACGTCCAGAGGATTTTGGAATAGCAATATCGGCTGCACTTATAATACAATTTGTGACTTCAGTGATTGCTCTGTTGATATCACCCTCTATCATTTCATATGTGATAGTTGCATTTATAGTGAAAGTAGTCCAGTTGGCCTTGTCATAAATATAATGTGGATTTATAGGATGATGATCATTAAAATTATAAAAAGATAAAAATAAAGGAAAATGGTCACTATTATGAAGGTCGTTACTAACAAAGAAATTAAAATATGGATAAAGAATGGGAGAGCAAATGGCCAGGTCTATTGCATGAAAAGTTCTGGTAGGTTCATGAAAATAAGTGTTGTCACCATTATTTAAAATGCATAAGTTATTGTCAGTGATTAAGTCTTCAATGATTTGTCCCCGAGGATTAATATCAGGACTACCCCAAAGTAAATTGTGCCCGTTAAAATCACCAAGAATTAAAAAAGGGGTCGGCAGTTGTGAAATAAGCCTATTGAGGTCACATTGGCGAACAGTCATATTTGGCGGTAAATAAACAGTGCAGATGGTGATAAGTATGTGTATATGGATCTGGACTGCAATAGCCTGGATATTGGTATTTAAAGTGATACTAGAATGTGGAATATTATTAGAAATTAAAAGGGCTACGCCACCTGTAGCTCTGTCAGAATGTGTAAAATCTTTCCTAAAACACTGATAGCCACGGATTTTAACATTATCGTATTGTCTTAAGTATGTTTCTTGGAAGGCAAAGCATATAGGTCGATGATCAGAGATTATTTCTCGTATTTCATCTCGTTTATTAATAAAACCTCGGCAATTCCATGAAATGAGATTGGTCATTATTTTATTTTATTTTATATTAAAACATTCACGTCATCATCCTCTGAAGCGGTAGACATACAATCCTCCCCATCGGAAGGATGAAGGCTGATTAAATCATCTTGCTTTGCACTGTTTGTTTTATTAGTTTTATTTAAAGCTGGAGTGGGCAATTTTGTTATTTTCTTTTTCTTTATCATGTTGAGACGGGAGGGTGAGTTGGAATGTTTTTTGGAGGCAGAGTTATGAACTCTGTCAGGCAACTTGCTTTTAACAGTTTGTTGAGGTTTATTAAAGTTTGGTGGTTTAGAGGTAGAAGACTGTGAGGAGTTTGAAGCCCGATTTGGGTTGGATTGTAATTTAGGGGGATTGACTATTGTAGTTTCGACTGGAGAGCTAGGTTTAAGAAGACTGTCAGTTTGTGTTGCTATAGTCTGATAGGTTTTTTTGTTAACTATGACGGAGGCATATGATTTTCCAACGGTAGGGGTTCTTGATTCAACTATTTTTTTTGCTTCGGGATACGATTTGTTTTGTTTTGTTTTAGTTGTTTGTATCTCCTTTTCCATTTTCCATTTTTCACACGATTTTGAATAGGATGGGTGATCCTTTTTGCAATTCACACAACAGATTGGGGCTTTGCAATTTTCGCTATCATGGCCAATAGCACTGCAGCGGGCACATGTTAATTTTCCTCGGCATGAATTTTTAGAGTGGCCAAAACGTTGGCAATTGAAACAGCGTAGAGGATTTGGAATGTATTGTCTTATGGGGCATTCAAGGTAACCAGCTTTTATTGAGCGTGGTAATTTAGGGGAGTCTATTGTTAAAATAATGTGTTTTGTTGGAATAGGCTTATTGTCACGGAAAATAGAAATACGTTTGACAGCAATAACTCTTTGGTCTTTAAGGTTTTCTAAAATTTCGGATTCGGGGACAAATTGAAGATCAGATTCTGAGATGACGCCGCGGCAGATATTTAATGTTCTATGTGGACTAACGGTAACTGGTATGTTTGCAAATTGAGAACATTTCTTAAGGTTGTTTGCTTGTTTCTCATTTTCTACTTCAATCAATAATTCGCCTGTTCTAAGTTTCTTTACTGACTTCGGATCACCCATAATCGACTGCAGTGCTTTCTGTACCAAAAAAGGAGAAGTGTGTGAGAAGTCTCCTTCTTTTCTTTTCACCACGAAAAATCTAGCATCACTATTCACAAATACATTACTCTCACTTAAAGTTGAAGAAAACTCTTCAACTCTCTCTGCCCATGATTTACCATTTTCGCTTTTATTAGCTTGGCCCGAGCCAGACGCATTATTCGTATTTCCTTTAATTGTAGCCATATTGAGATAAGAAAAAAAGGTTCGAGGGTTTCCTTAGTCCCACAAGTCAGCCCGTTTCTTGAACAGACGGAAAAGCAAAGGGTTTTCAGAATCGCTCCCTGGGACACCCATAACCACTCACCAGCTACCAGACTGTCGACCCAGATTGGGAATCACATGTGGTAGTCGTGTTAGTCCGGTGTTTCTCGTTCGAGTAGTCACCGTTGTCTCACCTTCGCCAAGGGCACCAGTCTCCCAGTGTGCTCCCAAGGCTAGACTACCGTGAGACCCTCACCAAATCGCCAACCCAATAACCAGCGCCACATCTACACCGGTCTCAGCTTGGTTACTGTATTAGTAATTTTAAGGTTTTTAGCGTAACAAATGAGAACAAAAGGGTGAGTAAAAACAAGGTGAGTAGAAACGAAAAAAGATCATGGAACAAGGTGAGTAGTTTCATTTTTTTGGTTTTTTCAAATTTTATAATTTTTTTAAGATTTTTTTTTTTTTTTCAAAGAACAAAACAACAGGAACAAGTAAGTACCAAAAACTTATTGGCAACAAAAGCAAAAAAAAAACCAAACCAAAGGTGAAAGAAATAAAAGGGAAGGGGGAAAAAACAAAAGGAGAGGGAAAAAAAGATCACTCGGGCCCGGGGTGCGTGACTCCCCCTGAATACCTGAAGAAGGTACCCCCCTGGGGGTTTAAAAATTGGGAAATAAATAAGAAATCGATTGAATTTAAGGATGTGAATATACTATGAAAGAAATAGAGAGGTTTGACGGGGGTTCGAACCCGACACCCGGCAGTAAAAATATTTCCATAAGACAGTAGTTTTCGAGCGCGAAACCACGGACCTATGGAAATATAGCCTGATGGTTCTATTTTAGGTATGAATGTGTATGATTTTTCTATTATATGTCTGCACAGTTCTTTTTAAACTGTTCAAACATATATTTTTGGAAACTCATTTGATAAGTTCCTTTTTTCTATGAAACCCTCAAAAGAGGGTTTCTTCTTTTTTTATTTATTTATTTTTATTTTTTATTTATTATTATTATTATTATTTTTTTTTTTAGGGGTCCCACCATCCACCCGCCGCACGTGTGCGACGCCCCAATTTTTTTATGAACTTGAATCATCATTTTCTGATCTTCTAACTTTTCCGGGGTCTTGCAACTTTATTTTCAATCTTCTAACTTTTATAGGATCTTGCAACTTCATTTTTAATCTTCTATGTTCCAGGTCTTCAAATTTTTAGGTTTTATAATTTTCACTGTAGGATGTTTTAGATCTTCTAATTTTCATTCTTTCAATTTTCAATCTTCTAATTTTTCTGTAATCTTGCAAGTTTTCATTCTTCTAATTTTCTTTCTTGTAAGTTTTCGATCTTCTAATTTTCATTCTTCTAATTATCCTTCTTGCAAGTTTTTTATCTTCATATTTTGAAATCTTCAGTTTTTCTTTGATGTTTTAAAGGGGACCCACCATCCACCCGCCGCATGTATGCGACGCCCCAATTTTTATATGAACTTGAATCATCATTTCTTCTTATTTTCTAGGATGTATTAACTTCTATGTTCCAGGTCTTCTAATTTTTCTGGGATCTTGCAACTTCATTTTCAATCTTCTAATTTTTCATTCTGATCTTCTAATTTTTCTGTGATCTTGCAACTTCATTTTCGTTCTTCTAATTTTCTTTGTTGTAAGTTTGAAAACTTTTTATTTTCAAATCTTCAGTTTTTTCTTTAATGTTTTAAAGGGGTCCCACCATCCACCCGCCGCATGTGTGCGACGCCCCAATTTTTTATGATCTTGTAACTTTTCTGAAATCTTGCATTTTTCAGATTTTTTTTCATTTTTCTTATTTTTACAATTTTTTTCATTTTTCTTATTTTTCAATTTTTCTTCATTTTTCTCATTTTTCAATTTTTCTTCATTTTTTCAATTTTCAATTTTTCTTCATTTTTTCAATTTTTTTCATTTTTTTTTTTTTTTTTTTTTTTAATTTTTAAGTTATTTTGTAATGGCCATAAGCCAGAGAAGAAATGCCATCATCCAAAATGTATCTTTTGTCATCAAAAGGATTTAAAGAAATTTTATTTTGTTTGAATGTATATATTGTATGACATTCCTGCCCAATTCTCGTTTGCTCTGATATATTATATTTTAAATTTTTAAGGCAATTAATGTAATCTTGATGTTTAATTTTTTTCTTAACTGTTATTGTGGAAACCCCCTTCGCGGTTTTCTTTTCTCCATCTTCTGATCTTATACTATACATTTTGGCTTTGAGGCCTACAAATTCATGAATGAACCGTCCGTTTAATTCGTCTTTGAATTTTCCCAAAACTTTCTTGTTGTGTTGTGAATGAAGTGGATGGTCTGTGGGGTAATCAGATGTGTCGAAGATGTCTTGATGTTGTAGCATGTCTTGATAGATGTCAGGTGTGGTGATGTGGTAGGTGAGGGAGTCTGTGTCGGTGAAGAGGAGTTTAGCTTGGTCTTGATATGTAGGTTTTATGAAGTCATAGTGAAATCTGTACATGTGTAGTTTAGAGAGTTCCAGGATGGTAAAGCCGATGTAAACGGGACGGTTCATCAAGATGGATTTTTTAACCCTCTCCACTGCCGCTAAATTTTCGTCAAATATTTTAAAATTGGTGTAATGAGGTGAGGCAACAATCTTTTCAGCTCTTATGGAGGAGTTTGTAAGTTCTATTGATCGTCGTTTTCTTAGATTTTCTATTGTTTTCCCGAACACAGCATTATTCAGGAGCTTGAAGAAGTTTTTCTCAAAGGCGGACTTGGATTCTTTTCGTTTTTCTGTATTGAAGGTGATATAAGGTTTCAACCATGGTGCTTGTTTGAATTTTAAAACTTTATGAATCTTGGTAAGAATTAGACCTTGTTGGAGATAATATTGGAGGTTTCTGTAATGGGTGACATATTGAATTTTATTGTAGAGATTAGGTGTGAGTTTCTTGGAAGGGTGGAATTTTCTATCTTGAAGCATGTGTACGGCAAATGGTGAGAGTATCTGTTCGGTGATGTGTAGATGTTCTGGTGCTAGTGGATAATCGTTGTGTTTGTCGTGGAGATGCGGTGGATATTCCAAGTCCACCTCGAAGATGAAACCTTCTGCTGCGTCGGGTTGTAGGTTGAGGATTTTTTCTATGTTGAAGACTTCAGGGTCAGCCCACTGGAAGCCCCCGTAAGGCAGGGGGTCTGACCCTGAATGCCCGTAAAGGTTATTTGCGTCCCAATACATAATGTATTGGGATAAAGCAGAGGGGTCGAAGTCTTGAGTTGTTGGGATATTGGATCTTGCGTGGCGGTGACTTATCATGGAAACCCCACCTCTTACACCTTTTTCTATGAAGAGAAGCATATTGATATCGGTGAGTAGTTCGAGGTCTACCCCCGTCATTTTTAAGCATGCCTGCCATGACAGACCGGGTGCTGTGAAGCAGTGAGTTGGATCTAAACCATAATATTTTAAGCAAAGTCTTCGAAAATTTTCGAAAACATCTGCTAACAGCAGCACGTCGGTCTTCACGTACAGGTCATGGTACTACCCAAGATCTTGGATGTTAAAGGCCTCCCACACTTTAACAGCATGTTGATAATCGTCAGAAGAAATGTCTTCATCAGTTAAATCGTTGTGGAAGGCCCTTGGGGATGGCAGTTGGTTTTCACCGAAGGTGTTGAAGTCGGTGATGTGACTATAGGGATAGACCCCTTTTCTTAAGAGGAGAGAGCAATCTGTTGTAGGAGGAAAGTTTTTTTTAAGAAGATGAAATTGATTAGGATCTTGGTTTTGGGCGAGTTTATCTAAAGATGAGGGTAGGAACTGTAGAGAGTCTAGGAAGATGAGCTGGATGGGACAATTTTTCTTGATTAATTTAAAAGCTATATATTTTTCTAAAGTAATTGGGATGACTTCTATGGTGTGGTCTTGTACTCTTCCAAGTTGGGTCATGAGGTGATGAGTATCGTAATTTTTACTGTTATGGAATATGATGGGGATGGATTTGGGTTGTTTATAATTAATATTACAACTGTTGTGAGCCGCGCCACGAAAAGCTCCGGAAAGATGGTCGTGGTCACGAACTCTGTTTTTATATAATCTATTATTACATATCGAACATCTAGTAGCTTGCTGAAAGGCTCTCTCCTCATCTGGGGTAAGCTGCATTGGAACTATTGAAGTTAATTTTCTGGCTATGTCTTCTTTTTCGTACAGGATGGCTTCTAAGAAGTGCCCAACGGCATCGTCACCTCTGTAAACTTGAATAGGTTTGTAAGATTTGCCGTCGGGCCCTACGATAAGATAGGCATAGCCACAAGGTATATGTTCAGATGTTTTTATGGTGTATGAGGTACTATTATTTGGTGCGACAGTGGAGACGGGTTTTAAAATAGACTCGAAGTCTGCATAAATAACGTAGGATTTTAGATGTTGCATGTGGATGGAGGTGAAAGAGAAAATATTATTGTCGAGCGATGGCATTTTAATTTGCTGAATAGAGTGATTTTTACAATATTGGAGGTGGTCTTTTAAAAGGTCTTGTCTGGTAAATCTATAAAGGCATCTATAACAGTAGTAAGTTTGATGTTGGTAATTAGTTAAGTGGCCCATTAATCTTGAGAAATTTTTTATATAAATATAATGTTGATTCCCCTCAGAATCTTCCAATAATAATAAATTTATGACATCTTCATCCTCTCTAGGAGAAATGTAGAGAGGACAGATGTCTTCGTCAGCGTCATATATAAAAATATTTATTCTTAAATTATTTAATTTTTCAATTTCTGGTATTTTATTATATGGAATTGGGCAGGTAATGTCATTTAAAATAATTTCATGCTCATATGGGTAATATTTATTTACTCTATCGGGATGATTTTCAAATTTATATTTATGGGCCAGAAGACACCATATGAGACATTTATTATCATTGAAATTTTGTATATTAATTAAAGCTTTCTTAGACTGTAATTTCTGAGGGGTTGCTATGAAAGAGCCACCGCGAAGGGGTATGTATTTTGCCACTTTGATTTCAAGGCATTCAATCTTGTTGAAAATCCAGTCGGATCCCTGATTTTGGAAATCTTCAATATTATTTTCTATTTTTGTAAACATTGTATTTATATTATTATTTAAGTTGTCTGGAGTTAATTGAATGGTGCATTTGGATGAGAAGTAAAATGAGGCTCTCTCCTTGATTTCATCTCCATCCACCTTAATAAATTCTGCCTTCATTATTCCATGCCATTTAATTGATTTTTTATCATTAATTTCACTAGTTAATATATTATTTATCTCTGTATGGCTATTATTAGAAAAAATATTTATGCTACTTTCCTCCTCTGGTTCAGGATATAGATAAAATTTTTTAAATGTATTTAGGGCTTGATTTATTTTTCTAATTCTATTATTATTAGTTATTTTCATTTTTTTAGATGTTTGGTCGCTACTACTAGCCACGCTTCCATGGACAGTTCTTTGATGTTGTAACAAATTATATTTTGTGATAAATTTTAAATTGCATACCAAACATGAATGCTGAAGAGAATTTTTGTGGAATCTGTCGTGATGCCTTCTCAAATCATCTTTTCGGGTGAAGAGTTTATCACATTCATTGCAAGAAAATGAAGTTTGTTGCAGATGGATTCTTAAATGACGTCCCAAGTCATCTTTTCGACCAAATTTTTTTCCACATTCTTCGCAATTAAATATTTTTTCATTTTCATGAGTTCTTCGATGCCTTTCCAAATGTTGTTTTAGTTTATATCCTCTACTACAAACTTCGCATTCAAAGGGTTTTTCAGTGTTGTGGGTACGAAGATGTCTTTGAAGCATGCTTGCATAAGCAAAAGTTTTCCCACAGACGGAACATGTCTGAAATAGACAAAAAACCTGTTTTAGAATTTTAATTATTTTTAAAAATTTTAATTATTTTTTAACTAACAAGTGTTTTTAATCTAGCAAGATTTTTTCCTAACCTACTTATTGAGGGAATTTATTTCTAACTTAGAGGAAACTTAGCAAGATTTTTTCTATCTTAGAGAGAATTTATTTTAAAACTTAAAGAGAAATTAGTTTTTTCTTCTAACAAGATTTTTTTCTAACCTGCCTTTAGAGAGAATTTATTTTAAAACTTAGAGGGAAATTCGTTTTTGGAAACCTAACATTTTTGAAAAGTAATGTAAAATTTTTTCCCGCCCCATGCAAAAAATAAAAAATATACCTTCGATTTTGAGGCGACAGCTGTCTCATCCATCTCATCATCCGAACTATCGGTGTTCATCCCATCATCGTTAGGCATAGGTGTGACGTCGCTGCAGCTACTCTCACCTCCAGAAACTACTTGGATAGAATTCTAAAAAAATAGCAAAAAGAAAAGAAAACAAGTTTTTATTATTTTGTCAAGTTTTTCAAAAGAGGATTTTATTATAACTTTTTAATTTTATTTTAAGTTTATCTAATCAAGTTTTTTAATTACTTTAAAGAGTGAATTTAATTTGTATTCTAAGTAAAAATTTATTTTAAGTTTATCTAATCAAGTTTTTTAATTACTTTTAAGAGTGAATTTAATTTTTATTCTAAGTGAAAATGTATTTTAAGTTTATCTAATCAAGATTTTTAAATTACTTTAAAGAGAGAATTAAATTTTTAACAGAAATGAATCCTGAAAACTCAACTTTAACGCTAAAAAATTTTGAAACTAACATACTTGAGGTTCTGAAGAAGCTGATCTTGAATCCACACGTTCTTCCCTAGATCCAGCACCAGTCTGAACAACCTTGAACAAAAAAGAAAAGAAAACATATTTTTTAAAACATTGTATATTATTCAAACAGTTAAACAGAAAAAGTGAAATAATCTATACCATATGACTTTTCAGATGAAGTCTAAGCTCCCTCGTATTCAAAAAAGCACCTCCACAAACCGCGCAGTGTAGTGTTGGCTCTACAGGTGCTTCACTCAGATGTGAAGGGCCAGGCTCGTTGTTTACTGATGGTGCCTAAGAAAAAAGCATAAAAATATTTTAAGTCCAAATCATATGCTGAAATTTTCCTAGAAAAATAAAAAATGTATTTTTCTTACAGATTTTCGAAGAAGCGAGCGGTTAGCAGACATCTGGTTCGAGCGACGGACAGGATCGAAAGCTTTAAAACCGGGAGGTACTTTGATGGTTGATTCAGCGGATGATTCAATCTGAAATAAGGAAAAAAGAATATTTTGAGTATAAAAATCTATTTTAAAATATTCTACAAGTTTTTAAAGAAATTATATTTACCTCCATATCGCTATCTGAGAAATTGACCGGTGATGTCCAATCGATACAATTGCTCTCTAATATCTCACCCAAAATGATCTCTTGGGTAAGTCCAAAATCAAATTCAAACTGAAAAAAAGAGAGAAATAATATATTTAAGTATATTTTTAAACATTTTTTTTAAAAATAATCTAAACATTTTGAAATATTAATAAATGTTTTAAATGCATACGTTGGAAATTGCTGGCAAATTTTCATCAAATACAAATTCCATTGTAATAATATTGAACTTCAAAAACACGAGGAAAGTAAAAAGACAGAGCTAGATTTGAGATCTACTCGAGACGAATTCTAAATTCAGAATGAGAGGAAGGTGTATGATTTTCACCATCCTGGATGAGGGGAGGGTTACGTCAAAGGGGGTAAAGGTTAAAAATTTGATCCCGCACTGTAGGTCGGGATGGGGACTGATGCAGGGGAAGATTCTCTCTCTACATGCATCCCTTTTCAAAAAAGAGGGTTTATTTCAATTGTAACTCCCCTTTTTTAGGTGTGGCTTACATACGTGACTTAAGTTAATGGTGTAAGATTAGACAAGCTAGCTGTATTCTATTCAATGTACAGTAACATTGTAAGAAAAATGTAGAAATCTTGTCAGATATTTTTCGGAAAAGAAGTTTTTTTCGTAAACATTTCTCATCAAACGGAATTAATATTTCGCTTTGAAGGAAATTTAATTTTTTTACTCATACTAAAACAAATTAATATTTTGTTTTTATCCCTCAAATAAATTACTTCACGTAAATTAATATGTTTTTTTTAAAAAGAATTATTCTTATTTCAAACAATTTTTTAATTCTTAAGTAAGATTTTCCTCAAGTTTCACTTTATAGAAAAAAAGATAACAATTATTATAAATGAATTATTTTTCAAAAATTAATATATTCCTCATTATTTTTTCTTTCTTATAAAAATAAATAATTTATAAATTAATGTTTTTCTTTTATTTTTTCTCAAATAAGTTTTCACCTAGAATAGAAAATCCGTAAAGAATCTTAATAAATAAGTTAATAATTTATACTATTTGAGACATATAAATATTTTTGTAAATTAATATGTTCTTTCAATCAATTTTTAATTCTTAAGTAAGTTTTTTCCTAGAAAATAAAATTCGTAAAGAATCTTAATAAATAAGTTAATTATTTGTACTCTTTCAGACATATAAATATTTTTGTAAATTAATGTTTTCCAAGTAATTTTTTTCTTCCGATTAAATATATTCTTTTTATCAAATAAGGTTTTATTTCTTTTTTATTTTTTCTTCTTTTCTCAAATAAGCTTTTCACCTACAAAATAAAATACATAAAGAATCTTAATAAGATTAAAAGAAAAACATAGATAGATTTTATATTGAAACAAAAAGTGATTTATTCAAACCATTTATACATTATTTGAGAAATATTTTTCAAAATAAGTATGGAAATATTGCATTGTCAACTTATTAAAAAAGGATTCATTGAAATTACATAAACAATGTTTTGAAATAATGTTTTGAACAATTTTAAAAGTGTTCAAATGTAGCAAAACAGTTTCTTGAGAAAAGATATATTTATCAAAAGTGTTTAACATTAAACAGTCGTGATCGAACTGACAATCTATATTCAAATCACACCCGTTACATTCGAAAAATGTATTAATATTTGATTGAATTTCACTACAAATTGATGTTAGATAATGGTTTTGTGCTTCATCGAAAATCATATGTTCCTCACATTCAATTCTCTTGTTTGAAATTAAAGTTGGGATTTGTTTCACGAGAACACTTTCCATAAGGCAATGTGAAATCTGACTTTTCAATTCGATCAATCTGTTGATCTGATCTTTGAACAATTTTATACCATTCGACTTGAGATAAAAATCCTGCATTCTTTGTGGAAAACATTTGTTGCAACAAACACATGTCTTCATTCACAAACGCTGTTAACAGTTGGTTGTTTGATATAAAACTATCCTTCACAGAATTGAATTTAAACGAAGATATATTTTTTTGGAAATCTAGCCACGTTATCGGTGTCAATATAATACCCAATTTTGTAGGAAAACGATCACCAGTACTATTTTCTGTAAAATTACGAATGTGCACTTGTAAATTTTTTTCATTTTCCAAAATGATTTGCAAAAATGTACACCAACCTAAATCCCATTCCCCCAGAATAGGATTTGATTTCTGTCTATGTTGGAAAAATTTATCCAACCAGTCATTATTTGGAATTTCGCAAGACAGTTCACCACTAGTAGATTGTTCATTTTTAACACAAGAAAGTTCGTTATCACATTTTGAAGCTAATAGTTCAATAGAGGATGATTGTCCAATATTATCAGAGGGCGATTGTTCGTTTTTTTCACCACAAGACTGTCCACCATTATCAGGAGACGATTGTTCTAAGTCCAATCTAGGTCTTTTTAAAGGTCGAGAAACAGTAATAATATGACGAAAAGTAAGACTTATTCTTGCATTCTTTATCGAAGGGTCTACAGCAATACCATGAGTGAAAAGTTCATTCGTAGGTTTAGCCATAGTGTATAAAGACCCATTGTCTAATTCAATCACTGTAGAAGGTGTGTTTGGCTTTTTAAATTCAATTTTCCTTGGTACACCAAAACTGAGGGCTGCGATAGGGAAAGTATCATCCAGACTGAATTCGTTATCTTTATGTTGGGAAATGTAACTTTGTCCGTTCGGATACAGATTTAATAAAACATAGTTGTAGGCACATCCAACATGCTTTTCGACGATATTTCTAAGTTCCATCATGATTGGGATCCAAGGTTGAGCAACAATTTGAGCACCGCTGAATGCATACACCAGGCCCTCGTCGCCAAATGCTAACATTTTTCGTTTCGGCATAACATCTTTTCCCCAAATGTTGAAGGTGGGAGTGTAAAACGGTAAAGTTTTCAACTCGTTAAAATAGTCATCAGCTTTTTCTTTCTCGATAAAGTTAGGATAATAACTGACATTAAGACCGTTTTCATAAAAGTGGATACTCATTTTGAAATAAAGTTTAGCACGATGAAAAAATACAACTTACAAAAGCGAGAACAGGAGGCAGAATGGATGTTACCCCCTCAACTCGTGACGTCAAACCCACGCCCGCAATTGTTCAAAAATAACGAATGACCAACCTGTGACGTCAAACGCGGGAAATCAATAGTTGCCACACACCTTAAGACTGTTAAAGGTATGTCGTCTACCTGCACCTGGTACCTTCCAACCAACCTCTGAGGTCAACTGTGGGAACCCAATTGTTACCACATACCCTAAAGCTATTCAAGGAATGTCTTCACCCCCACCACCTGACCTCTCTCAGGTCTTGTCCAAACTTGCACGTGTCTACATATTTTAATGAAAGAATGAGGAGACAGAAAATAATAAAAAATTAATTTTATTTAAGACTAATCCAAAATGGGTTTACATGGGATTGTTTTCGAACTTTAGGCGTTGACATAGGACGTGATAACAAATTTTTATTTTTAATAAAACTTTGAGGTACGTGCATTTCTTTGAGAACTTGTAACAATTCACCCTGTGCGTTAATAGGTACTTTTTTGTTTGTAGAAAAAATTAAATGAAAAAAGTCTGCAATATTAGAGTTCTGTATTTTTTTATTTTTAAAAGACACTATTCCTTTTTCATTCCACTCTAGTTTGTGGGGGCTCGTCTTAAGAAATTCTAGTAATTTCAAAGCTTGTTTTTTCATTCTTGAAGGTACTAAAGTTAAAGGAAGTTGGTTATAGTCAATTTCTTGTTTGATATGTTCGGGATTCACACTCTCTTGTGTTGGTGTGGGTTCTTGTTTCACAGAATCTTGTTCGGGTTTTGCAGGTTGTTGCTCAACTTCTTCATCAGAATGTTGAATCCACGGTAGATTGTTTTCTTGTAAATTCATTTTTCTTTGCAATAATTCATAATAGCGTTGCACTTTTTCATAATCTGGTAAGGAACTGTTTAATATTTTTAGCAAAGCTTTATCCAATTCACTTAGCTGTTTTTGAGAAGGTGTGTGTTTGTTCAACACCTCTTCAGGTACCAAAGCAAATTTTTTAGCGAATTCCATGGAAGAGTGTGCTGATGGCTGATATGGCAGCGGGGATTAAAATGTTTAAAAATCCACCTTGTTGAACAATCAGTTTCTTTTTAGTGAATAAGGATCCTTTTTTCGTTCCAATCTTTCGAAGAGTCGATTTATATTTCGCCAACGATCATTTCTGAGTAGTAGAAAGAGGCACGTTTCCTTTTAAAACATTCAATGTACACTCGCAGATAGCTTTAACAGTACGATTAGGTAATTTTTTAAGAAAATGTTTCCATAATTTATTGGGACATGAGCGAATCAATTCCAGGTCTCTAAGTTGTTCTCTTGACAAAGTCATGTTAGCAACTAACTCTTCACACACACTATTACTTTATTTATACTTGTATAAAAACTGGATTTGATTGGGTAGAATTTGTGTTCGCAATCTCATATCTTCATCCGTTTCATTTTTTAAATCGATAAACAAGTATGAGAAGGGTTTCTTTGTAGCATCTTCATACACTTCTTGAAAAAATTTAGATTTTTTAGGGTACAACTGCCTACCCAAATGCATAATTTGACTCATGTCGCGACGATTTTTAAACAGAAAAATGTACTGAGCATTTAAAGACACTGTTCTAATTTCACTCCCTTTTTGAAAAAAATTTTGGGTTAAAAAAACAACACTTAGATTTAAATGGTGACTACCTTTCGTGAATAACGAAGTCAAACGTTTATCATTACTGCATTCGGCCATTAAATCATCTATCACAAACAAAGTATTACCATTCAAATAATCTTTATAATTTGATGGGAAACCTTCTACAAAAGAAACATCAGGTATTTCATCGTATAAAGTTTGATAAATACCATAAAACCAAACCACTTTGTCGATAGTAGGATGAAACATTTGTTCTTTAAAATGTAACAAATCTCTCATAAAAAAAGACTTGCCACATCCCGTAGGACCGGCAAGAATCATAGTGAAAGGATGTTGTAGATGTGGAAACTCCATGATAAATGAACACAGACACAAAATGTATACAGTTTAAATAAGTGTTTATTGATAAAAATTAGCATACACACGAAATCTTTTGGCAACAAAATTATAGACTCTATGGTCGTTACAGATATTCTTGGTTACAAACATAGACAAAAATTCTTTCAGAGTTTTTCCTCTACATCTACAATATAAATAATAAACACAAAATTGACCACAAACGGCAGTTATAGCACTCTGAAGCATCAGAGGATTATAGTTCACATGTGAAAATCGAGATGCAAAGTTCATAATAGATCCTTTAAAAAAACCGGGGTCGTTTCCATACGAATCAAAGAATTCCACTTCATCATCAGATTGTATGAAAAAGGCTAACCAGTGGGTTCCGGGTTCAGACGAGTCATCTGTGTTACATACGAGGCAAGCTGGATAACGCACGACCACCTCGGGTAGATGATCACTTGGGAAAACATCTAAAAAATATTTTTTCGTAATTGTATCACTGGATAAAATATTCTTGATTTGCAGAGAATCCATTTTCATTAATTGGCAAAGTCACATAAAACGTGTCGGGACTTGGTAATTTCAATAATGTTTTCAAATTCTGCATACACAAACACAGAAATGGTGGATTGTAAAGCAGTGGAGAATTTTATCTCAATTCTAAAATTTCCTTGTTGTTGTAAGTTGAGGTGAGGACCGTCACACAAGTCAGGACTTAGATCGAAAGCATACAAAGTATGACCATTCACGAAATCTTCTCGTGAAATATAATTTCCAGCATCACGATTGAAACCAGAGAATAATCGATGATAAGCTCTTATATAGTTTTTCTCCTCGAAATTCAATTCCAAAGGTTTGCTAGGAACAGGTTGACCGTCCATATACACACTTAAAAAGTTGACATTATAGTGATGAAAGTAAAAAGGGTTTAAGTCATATTTACCACTCATGGCGGCATTATCTAACAATCCAATTATGACACGTTTTGGCATAGCACCCAAAAGAACATTATCTTGCATAAAAGACATACTTCCAGCAGGTATTGTATAAGTCTTGCATAAAACTCGATCGATGGGGTATTTTGCAGAATTTTTTTCCAAAGCTTTAGCATGTCCTAATAAAACTCCGGGGTTCACTTTCACTTTGCGAATAAACAGCGAGGCATGTTCTAACACGACGTTATATTTCTTTTCTTGCCCAGCCACTTGCTTTGCCATTAAACAAAACTGGGGAGTGCTTCGAATCATTTTAATTTTCAAATCCACCATATTCAGTAAAAGTCGATTCTGTTGAAAAATGTCACAGTGTAAAGGACCGATCATATCTAAAATTTTACTCGTCTTGGTGAGTTCATGTCTTTTCACCAATCCAGGGTTTTGGGGAGTAGCTTGTGTGGGATCGGATACAGTTAAATTTTCATCTTTGTAAAAACATTCACAGGTTAGTAAACTTTTTTTAGCATCTTCACCGAAATTCAACAGAGTTTCAATGTAGGCACGATATGGATAGGTGTTACTCGAAGAGGATATTAATCTTTCGTTCAGACTCACATCGATTTGAGAAAACAATGCGTGGAAAAATAAATTAACGGGTGCAACAGGTTCTTTATCAACCAGAGCAGTTCCGTCAGCATTCACAATTTTCACTTTTAGGTACATGTGTGAGGAGGATAAATCTATGTATTCTTCACCATTACCCGTGATGTTAAATTCCACAGGTCCCCCATCACGAATATTCGCGAGAGGGTGAAATTCGACGAAATGTCCTTTTTCAATAGCTGTCTGTGTAGGTGGTATCAAAAACAAGTCCAGTTCAGATTTGACGCAGGCAGGTGAATCTTTATGAATGAGACCCGACATGATTAAGCAAAAATATCGTGTGTCTTCGCTCTCTTCACTTTGGGGCGAATGATGGTTTTATTAGATCGCTTTCTCTTTTTATAGCGTTGTCCTGAACCAATCATTGTTTTCATTTTTGTAGCAGCTTTGTCGGTTAAATTTTTCCCAGTTTCTTTCAACCGACGTTTAGCAAAATTTTTTATATCTTCACCTCGTGACAGGTCATTCAACACATCTACACCCGTATGAAACAATTGTTTACCAACCGCTTTCGCACTTGATTTAAAAAGGGGTACTGCAGCTCGAAAAAGAGATCGAAACAGTCCACCTAATCCATATCCTTTTTGTAATGTAGAACCTTGGTAGTAGTTCAAACCACTACCTGACTGGTGAGTGTAATAATCTTCAAAAGATTTCGCACAACACTTGTAAGGAACAAACATTATGAGAGGTACTTTTGTCTAAAATGAAGTTTCACGATCAACTGTCCATGCTCGAATGACACCAATCGTCCTGTGTGTGTCCTTATAACAGTTTCAATTGTTTGAAAGTTTTTCCTTGAAAGAGGGATATAGTGTGGTCTGTCAAACATTTCGTGAATCATATCACCATCTTTACCTTTCACAGTAATTACTCTAAGTAAAGGGGATACTATATGACCAACGATCTGAGGTTCTACTATATCCGAATATATGTAAAGTAATTTTAAATCGAAATTCGGGTCAGCTTCTTTAATCCCTTCAAAGTATTTAAAAGGACTATCGCGTATAGGATCCTCATTGTTAGCCAATTCGATCGGATAAAAGCCTAAAGTTTCGGCAAGTCCCGGTAATAACTTTATTCTAGCTGTTGGTTTTAATCCAATTTTCACTTTTCTAGTATGTTTGTTGTAGCTTATCTGAATTAAACCGTTGAAGTCTTGATAGTTCATCCATTTAATAATGTCTGAAGGGCTTTCAAAAAATCCAAAGGGGATTTTAGTTCTTTTCATCGTTCCAATACCTGCATCGTATTCATATTCATTTCCTCCGTCAAATATATTACTCCACATATGTGGATAAATCAATTCCACAAGTCCGACCTCCCATTCACCTTTCAGATCGAGAGGGGAAGGTAATCTCGTAATAAAATGTGAAATTTTATTATCTGGGTAAAATTTCAAAGAACTGTCGGAAGGTAGCGTCACGTAGAAAGACATGTTGGCGAATGATTCTCAAAAGAAATGTCGATTCAATTTATAAATGAAATAAATTAGAAGCCAGTATCCATTGGTCGAATTTAGAAGGATATCCTTTATATTTCACTTTATACTCTAATCGCCCTTTTCTCATTCGCTTTTTTAAGATTTTTTTGATAGCAAAGTTCTCTTTAGGTTGAACTTTTTGAAGTTCTTCTGCGTAAAATGTCCCTAAGATAGGTTCGTTCATCAAATCCTTGATCCGGTAGACGGGCGGTTCCCGTCGCATGCACTCGGTCACGACGAAGAGTTCTTCCGTCCAATTAGTTTTGTATCCTTTTTCAAAGGTTAATTTTTGTTTGGATACTCGAACCGTATCTCCCGGTTTAAACACGTAAGACTTTCTCTTTTCATTCCCCATATCTCCGTACAGAGTAAACCACACGTCGCTTTCATTTTCCGGAGTTACTTCGGCGGGCGCCCTTTTAATACTCGAATGATAAGTATGGTTATAACTATAAAGAAATTGATCTAACACGTCTAGGTAGCGGTAAGTACGATGACTGGTAAAATATTTCCACATTTTAGTTTTTAAAGTGCGATTAAATCGTTCTACTACGGACGCTTTCGTGTTGTTAAAAGTTCTGAAAAATTTCACACCTTCCTCTTTTAGAAAATTTTGAAACTTGTTATTCAAAAATTCCCTTCCTGCATCCGTATTCAAACAGTTGGGTTTTCGTTCAGAGAAAATTTTTTTAAAAGCTTTCACAATCTCTTCACCTTTTTTAGATTTCAGAGGAACCGCCCACGCTCGTTTTGAGAGGATATCTATACAAGTTAAAATGTAGCGAAAACCATCGTTAAACTTTTGAAGAGACGTCAGATCGGCTAAATCCGCTTGCCACTGTTGATCAATTCTGGATACCATGACACGGTTCGTGGGGAATTTTTTTCCAATCGGTTTGTGAAGTGAATATGCATCTATTCCTTGTAACCATTCTCGAATTTTTTTCTTTGATAACTTGCCGCGGGCAGCACGGTCCAAAACTTGCAACCGCTTTCGGGTCTCGATAAGTTTCCTCCATGGCAGCACGTATGTGAAGACATCACATTGAAAAGGATAAATTTCCCGTATCGTTTAAATTTAAAATAAAATCAACGTTAAACTTCCCACCTTCAGAAAAAAAATAAAGAATTGAAAAGACAACACACATCACAAGATAAATGCAGAACACGAAAATCCCTTCCTCTCGGGACGGTAACATCATGAACACTAAATGATATTCAATCGAAAAATACATATTTATATCTAAGATACAGGTATCAGGCTATATTTCCATAGGTTAGTGGTTTCGCACTCGAAAACTACTGTCTTATGGAAATATTTTTACTGCCGGGTGTCGGGTTCGAACCCCCGTCAAACCTCTCGATTTCTTTCATAGTATATTCACATCCTTAAATTCAATCGATTTCTTATTTATTTCCCAATTTTTAAATTTTTAATTAATTTCTTAATTAACCTCCTAATTAACCTCCTAATTAATTTCCTAATGACTCACAAACAATAGCATGCTTTTTGCCTTATACCGCAAACATCACTTTAAAACCATCATCACCTTTTACAAAAAACACTCATTAAATTTTTTAATTAATTTTCTTCATTAATACCCTCGTCACGTTTCACGATTAAGTTAGAGGACGTCTCAAGGTCGATGTCAACTCATCTAGACCCCTCAGGGGGTGGTGCGGCACCCGCACGGCTGGCCTTGCACCCTTGCACCCGCCCTCTGACCTAGAACCGGTGTTTCTTACCTACTGCTGTTCACAAACGGAATGTTTCTCCTTGCTAGACAATGCAAAACTTTACTTGAAAACTGCTTTTAATTTTGAATATAGAAGCTTGATATTTGCAGGTAGAAACAGTAAAGTGGTTTCTGATCATACTATTTCACAATAATTTAATTATATATAGAATTATAAGTAATTTTGGTCACATGAACCTTTGGAAAATGGCCATGTCCCCCAAACGGAAGAGAGACTTTAGGAATTTTGAACTGAATGGCATCTTTGAGTCTTTTGTAAAAGATCTTTTGCCGACATCGAAAAGTGGAAAAAGCAACAATTGCAAAGTTTCTGAATAACAGCATCTAACAATTGGGTGCATTTACGAACTAAAATGAAATCAAGAATGCGTACAAAAGTACTCTGTTTGGATTCAGAAGCACTCTAAATGCCATCTTTGAGAGTCATTTTTGAAAGTTCTTGTTCCTCTATCAAAAACCGGAAAAAGCACTACAATAACAAACTTTCTGAACAAAAAGCCCTAACAATATGAAACATTTGAGAACAAAAGTGCAATTAGGAATGTGCACAAAAGTAGCCTGCTTGAATTTAAGAACTGCCTTAAGTGTACTATAACTATTTTGTTTACAGAAAAAAAAAAAAAAAAAAAAAAACAAGAATACATGGATAAAATGTGAAATTTTGTTTTTAATAAGACTGGTCAAGTTTTAATTTCCCTCCCCCCCCCTTTGAAAGTGGAAAGAGCAAGGAGAGAGAGAGAGATGAATCATTAAATTTATGATTGTTAAAAGCAAAAAAAAAAAAAAAAAAATTGTAATAACTGCTTGAGTTATGGACATTTAGACTTTCCTATAGGCCTCAAAAAAAAGTAGAAAATTTCACTTTATCATTTTTATACGTTTTTTTTTTTTTTTTTTTATAAGACTTGTTCTGTAAAAGAAAAAACTTGACAACCATAACCTATTACAGCTGCCAACTGCTGAACATTTTCAGAGCACATGGAGACAGCTTTCTACTGTTGACATCATAATTTCTAAGTAATAATTTCTCTTTCTGATAATTTTTAAGATTACTAAATCACGAAGTATAATATTTAGAAATAACGGTAGCAAAAGTAGGGATCCACAGCCACTGTGATCTGAAAATTTTTACCGAAGTTGGCAGCTATGCTATCACCTATCAGCAGAAATGCCAATCATATTGGTCAATGGAAAAATACATATTTTGCAGAGAATTTGGTTTCAGATATTTTTATTTTAGAGACCTTTGTCTCATATAGACTAATGAAGTTATTCCACACTTAGCTATTAAAATTTTTTATTTAGCAAATGTGACCATCATATTTCTTTTTATTGTCAAAAAAGGATCATT
Organism: Salticus scenicus; assembly: GCA_963930645.1. Taxonomy (NCBI): domain Eukaryota; kingdom Metazoa; phylum Arthropoda; class Arachnida; order Araneae; family Salticidae; genus Salticus; species Salticus scenicus. The sequence continues at coordinate 271,772,810 of OZ005658.1, forward strand.
TTTGAGTTCTGATATAAAAAAGTTGAACATATTCTGAATTCTCTTCCAATAAAAAAAAAAAAAAAAAAAAAAAAAAAAATCAAATAAAAACAAATGTACTTAAGATAAATGAATAATTTTAATGATAATGATCATCAAGTGATACATTCCTTGCATGCACACAGAAATTATACAGTCAAAGATAAAATATACAACAATGCTTTTCATAAAATAAGTAATATATATTTCTTACTACTGACAAGAAAAATACAAACAGCAAAACTCATATTTTAATGTCACAAAGAATCACATTTTAAAACAAAATTTTCTTTTAATAATGTTTAACTTCTAAAAATTTAAAAGTAAATTGAATGTAAAATGTAAATGCAATCTACAGGGTCAAAATACTGCTAAATACAGTACAAAATGTCCTCGAAGTCTCTTTTCAAATATGCCATTTATTAAATAAAGTAATATTTTCATGTTTGTATCTGTTCAGTATTTTAAGATGCAGTTATTAAAGTTTTTTTTTATAAATTCAGTTTAAAGGTCTAGGTACACATCTGCAGTTATTTTAATATATTGGGCCTTTAAATCTTTAAAATATTATCTAAAATATACAAAACAATAATGAATACAACTTTAATAGTAACTAAGTAGTTATAACTCAATTTCATTTATCAAAAAGTTTTTTTTTTTTTTTTTTTTTCTTTTTTGAAGTTACATAAAGACTCTGTGGATACCCTGTATGAATATATGAAATGAAAGTCTATCATTGTTTACCACAAATGGATCTTAACATGAAATATGCAAAGTGCAAGTTTAGCATATACTTTATGAAGAATTTTTTTTTAATTATATGTATGTATATATAAACTATCTTTCATGAATAAAACATTTTGAAATAATGTAAAAAGTATAATTCTAAACTTCACAAAAAGGATTGCTATACAAGTACAGCTGGCAATAGAAAAAACGGTATACCCTCTACAAATCGTCATAGAAACGCGCGATAACTGCCATTCACCTGAGAATTAAGTGTTCTTTAAAGATATGCTAAAATAAAAAGCTTAGAGGTTATCTACATAGAAAAACTTAAATATATGAATATCCAATTTTGACAACAGATTTTCTATTCTGAGTTTATTTTACCATGAAAAAAAAAGCATCAACTCATTCTAATATTTAGTTTAGGAGTTATGAAGGCTCAAAGTGTTAATGTTAAAATCATTTGAAATCATTGCAAAACAGATCGGAATGCGGGTAGTTTTTCTGTCATTACTCAAAAACTACTTAACGAAATGACTTAAAATTGTGAATGCACATATTTTAAGTTTTTAAAAATTAATTTCTGTTTAAGAAATTATACATTACATTTGAGATTTTATTCAAAATAAGTGTTAAATATGAAAAATCCCAAATTTTCAGGTCATTCTATGAGCTAGTTTTTAAGTTATATTTAAAAAACTACCCACATTCAAATCTGCTTTTCAATGATTTTAAGAGTTAAAATTTTTGAACTTTCATAATTCTTAAACGAAAAGAAACCTTGTATTTCGAAGTATTCATGATGGACTTTATTATTATTCCAACTCTATGAGAGATGACAGAAGTCTTGGAGGTGAACGAAAGCAGCCATTTATTCTAGGCGTTGGAGACAAATACAGCCCAATTCAAACATTTGTAATTTTTGAGAATAATTGTATAACAACAAATTCTTTGCTAAAATCTGTTGATATATGTTTTAAGTTAAGCTATATTTTTAATTTGGAGTTTTCTCCATATTGCCGAAATGTTTGGCAGTTTTTTATAAATGTGAATTTTCTGCTGAAGTGTCATCGTGTATAGTGGAACTAAAAAATCGTCTTTTCATTAATTTGCAAGTAGTTTAATTCATTTTGTTATTTATTTATTTATTTATTTATTTATTAAATCTTTCATAATGCTGATTATTTTGCCACAAATTAGTTTTTTTTTTTTTTTCCCCTAAGAATTTACATTTTGGTTTAAAATATTAAAAATTGTGTTCCTGAGATGTTTTGTACAGTGTGCAAAAAAGTATTTGGTTCCAATACGGATCTTTGCAGGCATATCAGAAGGTGGCATTCTCATAATAAACATTTTATTTGCTTCCATATATTTTGCAAACAAACATTTCATAAAGTATATAATTATGAAAGACATTTGCGTAGATTTCATTCAAATGACATAATTGATGAACAATTACTTAAAACTTTGAAGTCAGATGCTCAATATTCAATGAATAATGTAAACGTTCCTCGCAACTTCGTAGATGTTCCAAGTAGCAGTAAAGATGAAGCACTGTCGGAACAATCTGAAGGTGCTTTCTTGCAATTTCAAGAAAACAATCTGATTAATTTCAGATTGGTGAAGGACTTGAAAAAATTAAACTGATTTCTTGCAATTTCAAGAAGGTGCTTTGCAATACTGTGCAGAAACATGTAAAACCTTGTCGCCAATTATAAGAGGCAGATATGCGATAAGATTCATTCATAAGTAAAATGTATGTCTACCAGGATGGTCACAAATATCTTATGTTAAAAACCATTATTATATTACACATACAGGAATAAATTGGATAAAATGATCCAAAGAGAGACCACTAGCTGGACGAATTTTTCTTTTTTTCTGTCCAGATTGCTTCACAATCGTTCCTTGAGGTAATAAAAATGGGAGAAGTTAAATAGCACAGCATATTCCTAAAAGGGAATAAGCATATTCCTAAAGGGGTCCGTCAATTTAACAGCTGGAAATTTTCAGAATGTGAAAACAGAATTTTAAAATATGTATTAGTTAATAAGTTATTTGTAAAAAAAAATTTCCCATAGGATAACATTATTAGCTTCGGCTTCCGGCGGCAGTGAGTGAAGAGGGCCCTTAACAAATATCATTTGAAATCAGGAAAATTTTTCCACACTTAACCCACCCATTAACAAAATTCATATCTTCATTACGATCTTATTCAACAGCCTACGCTTCCTGCAGATTAACCTCAACGGTTGCAGGGCAGCTAACTTGGCAGCACGAACTTATACGGAAAAAAACTCCTACGACTTCGGGCTGCTACAGGACGCTTACTGTACCGTGGGGGGAGAACTGTATGGATTCCCAACCTCCTGGCCTAGATTCAGCTCCAAGCAGAACACAGTTCACATCGTCATAAACACACAAAATCTCAACTACACCCATCTATACATTGGGGAACACTGTATTCATTACACTCACCACAAGGGAAGGTGAGTTGATCCTTGGCAGTGCATATGCAGCCCCGTCTGTGGATCTTGAGTTTTGCCTGGAGGAATGGCAACACCTAATATCACAGAAAACACTTCATCTGCGGCTGTGATCTCAATGCCAACTCCCCACTTTGGTGTTCTCCACGCGAGGACGAAAGAGGTCGCAGCCTCATAGAATTCATAGCCTCGCACAACCTAAACTTAGCTAATATTGAAAACTCACATCCAACATTCGAAAAGGACGGAGCCAAGGGTTGGCCGGATTTTACCTTGATAAATCCAAAGACCACTGCAAGAATCTCCGCCTGGTCAGTCCTAGATATACACAATAGCACAGACCACAACTACATAACATACACACTAGAAACAAAACCGGTAATCACATACTCCAAAAGATTTACAACCAAGAACAAAAATTTTAAAAAGTTCAATTCACTAATCAAACCACCTCTAACAAACCTAAGCCAAGAACTGCACACAGTTAAAAACAAAACACAATTAGAACAACTCACAGTAAAACTAATACATACAATCCACTCAGTAGCCACCTCCTCCTTCAGGCTCAAGAAATGCAGTCGACAATTCACCTACAACTTCTGGTCTCCCCAGCTACGCTCCATGCGCAACAAATTAACAGCACTAAAACGCCAACAAAGATTTCTGGACCCCGCAATGTTACCCCAACAAAAACAAAAAATCAAACAACTTTCGGCTCTCTTCAAAAAACAACTTAACACGGCAAAAAACGACGCATGGAGAAAATTCTGCTGAACACAAACAAATGTTTTCGGCACTGCACAAAAATTCTACAGCAACAAGTTTTTCACCCCAATGGAGCTGAAGCTAGAGCGTCCTCCAGCTCTTTCCTCGAAACGCAATAACCTTGAACACATCACAACAACACTCTTTGCACCAAGCAAATATCCCAACTATCAAGCGCCCACCTTCTCAGCTCCCTCGGAGGCTGAAGTCAAAGTCACCCTTTTCAGCTTCAACGGTAAAAAGGCTCCTGGCCCAGACAAAATGGACTTTCTAATACTAAGACACACCTACAACACAGTACCACACATACTATGCAACTGGGCCAACCTATGCCTGGAGCATAGTTACTTTCCAGAAATCCTTCGAAGAGGCGAGGTGGTGTACTTCCTAAAGCAAGGGAAGCTTCCCTCTGACCCTGCATCATATTGTTCGATCTGCCTGTTGCCAACCTTAGGCAAACTTTTAGAAAAACTGGTTGTAACCAGATTGAACTTCCATCTGGAATCTAACAACCTCCTACATCCAAACCAATTTGGGTTCAGAGAGGGCAGATCATGTGAACAAGCATTACAGGCAATTAAAAGCTCCTGCGCCTCTAACTCAAAGTCCTTGGAATATACCACCTTAGTCTCACTCGACATCAAAGGAGCTTTTGACAACGTAGAGTGGCCCCACATATTAAACTATAAAAAGACTTAGATCTGTCACTCTCCCCCTCTAAAACCCAAGCACTAACTTTAGGCTTCCCCAAGTTGCTCCAAAGATCTCCCATGGTGAGAATCGACGGCGTCAGTGTCCACCATGTACCCCACCTTAAACTTCTTGGTCTGACCATCGACAGGAAACTTAGCTGGACCGCCCACCTGCACGAACTAAAACTTAAAACCTTAACAATTTACCATAACTCCATAAAACTAGCAGGAAGGTGGTGTGGCATCTCCACTTCCTTCCTGAAAACATGGTACCTTACCATAGTGGATAAAATCATAACTTATGGTGCAGGAATATGGGGTGGCCACCTGTCAAAACAAAATCAGGCCAAATTAGATTCTATCCAACGTCCTTTTCTTCTTCAAATCTCGAGAGGTTACAGGACGATTTCAATTGACGCCCTCACTGTCATCACGGGAATTCTTCATGCCCACCTTCAACTTCATAGTAATTACCTCAAAACCAACATCCTCCAACTAAACAATCAGCAAATCAAACTCCATTTTCCCCAACACCCCGCTGCAACTACTTAATCGAAGCTGGGACTTACACCCTGCAGAAGACGCTGCATCCCTCATAGTAAACAATCATAAAAACAGCTTTGATCCCTCAGTTCCTGTGGCGGTGTGCACGGATGGCTCAAAGACGGACACTGGCATTGCAGCAGCGCTCTGCGTCATGGTCAATGGTCTTGAGGCACATCGGTGGGTGTGCCGGCTTGAGAATTTCAACATTGTCTTCCAAGCGGAACTCTATGCAACCCAAAAGGCCCTTGATTGGGCAGAAGACAACTCTCAGCTGTCACTTATTAACATCTATAGTGACAGCCTCTCGAGCCTGCAGGCCATCACTAGCCACAAGACAAAACATCCACAAGTATTCGACATAAAATGTAAAATAGCTAAATTAAAACACTTAATTTCCCTGGCACACGTTTCTGCCCATAGGGGCGTTGTCGGCAATGAATTGGATGACTCCTTAGCGAAGGCCGCAACAGAAGAGGATTCCAACTCCCTCATCTTATGTCAAGAAAAAATTAAAAATTTTACTGAACCAAAAGTGGCAAGCCCTTTGGGATGAATCCCCAAAAGGGAGATTCACGTATAACTTAATACCAAATGTTTCTAATGTCTGCTGGAATCTCATTCCTCCTGTTGCAGCATTTCTGACAGGCCACGGGCCTTTCCCCACCTACCTGAACAAATTTCATTGTTGCCGGTCGTCCCTATGTCCTTGCGGCGAGGAGGGTGCTCCTGACCACTATTATTACTCCTGCCCACTAACTGCTCCATATCATCTCAGAAACCCATCTCCTAGACCCCAAAACTGGCTCGAAAACATTTTAACGCGTAAATCCCTCCTTTTCAAAATTTATAAAATTTATTTTCTACTTAATAACTTTACAAACCTAATAGATTAATCTTTCCCACTTCCCTTGAACTTGGTCAACTTGGAAAACAACTAAAAGCTGCTCTGACACACAAAGAGTCTGTCTTGCACCTCTTGCCCTCTGTCGCGGGGGGGTCTTACCCGGCAAGAGGCTGACATGACTATCACCTTTTCTCATCTCCATTCTTCTTGGATTTAACAGCACTACAATGCAGTACACCAGCATGCCCTCTGTCGCGAGGAGCCGGCTGGGCTCGGCATGCTGATCAACAAAAGACTATGTATATAAAAACTTATCTCTCATCGCCCATTGTCGCGGGTAGGCTCTAAGCCTGGCGATGAATTCTGTAATTTTTTTTTTTTTTTTTTTCTGTTTTTCAATAAACGTCTGGCAGGGCTGGACTGGCCTGTCTCGGGACAGCCCACGTGGACTTCGGTCCTAGCATAGCTTAACACCGCTCTTCGAGCGGTGAGCCGGGGCTGTTCCCCTGTCCAATACTTTCACTTATTCTTTCACATTTTTTATATTTGTTTCTGGAAAATTTTCAGTCTCTAAATTACAAAGGTTTTGTAAAATAAAACCTATTACATTACTAGCTACAAGTAAGTAAAACTATTCAAAGAAAATATACTGAAAATTTATTTTTCCAACTGAGTGAAAATAATGCCCGGACCAGGAGTCGAACCCCAGATCTTTGACTTACAAGGTCAACACTCTACCAATTGAGCTATCAAGGCCGACAACCGGTGGGCATTATTCACTCAGACAAACTTTAGGCAGAACATCTTGTAAGTCAAAGATCCAGGGTTCAACTCCCGGTCCGGGCATTATTTTCACTCAATTGGAAAAATAAATTTTCAATACATCTGATTTTCTTCCCAAGCTGCTGATTGTGTGATATTAATAAATGTATTCAAAGAAAAGCATGAATAATTATTTAAATCAAAAATAAATTAACAAAAACATAGAAATTATGATTTAGTGTTTTTTAAACATGTATAGAGCTAGAAAGTTAATTTTTAGTGACTGTTAATACATGTATAATGATTGAATATTGTATATAAATAAGTTGTCTGTGTACATAGTGTAGATCTCAGAGACCCTCCACATATCACTGCCAACAGCTGAAACCTCTTTTATTATATAGGGAAAATTGTTTGAGAATAAATGATTTTTTAATTTCTGATTTTTTTACCAAAAAAATCTAGAATATGTAAAATTTGCCTTTGTTTTCCCCCAAATTCATTTCTTGAATTTTTACTGCTTCACTTTGAAGTTATAAAGTACAGTAAAACTTGGATAATTCGAAGTTGAAGGGACCAGAAAAAAATTCGAAATATCCAAAAATTCGAATTACATATACTATTTTGTCAAAAAAGTGATAAATTAAAACTCAACGATCAGAGATTTAACACATAAACTTTATTTCTAAGAATACCGCAACATTACCCTCCCCCCCCCCCCCCCCTCATTAAATCAATATTTTTTACGAGCTTAATTATTCAATACGTTTTAAAAAATAGTCAAATATTTTGTATTTCCTTTTTAAGTAGAATCTCTGTGTCATAGCATATGACCTGATACAAAAATAGAATCTTCTACATTACACATGACTTTCAATTCACAAAAACTTCGAAGTTCATACATATGCACCACGTCTTCTGGTGCACTAGCTAGGGCCTTCTATTGCATTTCCTTATCCTTCTTTTGAAAGACTATAAAAATTAATAATGCACTTCAGATGAGTAAAATCTCGGGAACAAATTTTACTGTAATATTTTAAAGGTAATCGTATGAAAAATGCGAATTATCCAAAATAGAATTTGAATTATCCATGATTTTTTAACATAATTTTAATACAAAATTCAAGGGACCGTGTAAAATATTCCGAGTTATCCAAAATTTCGAATTAAACAAGTTCGAATTATTCAAGTTTCACTGTAATAACGTGGAAAAAAATTTAACAAAGTACTTTTAGTTTCTTCTATATTCAATAGTAGAAAGTATTGGATTCCTAAAAATTTTTGACCTTGGTTTTTTGATGGATTTAAACGTTTTGAGAGCTGTAGAACACGATTTGACCATTTTTAGAAAATTTCTGGCTGTCTGTGTGTGACAAAATTTTGTGTCGGCTGTATCTCAGGTACTACTGCAAAGAATTTCCAAATTGATATGTAGTTACACATTGATATAAATCAGTGCCTATCAACTTTTGGTAAAAACTGTCCAACAGCTTGTGCTGCCATTGCTACCCTGCTTTTTCTAAATTTTTAACATGGTGGTATAGGGCGAAATTTTGTATAAATGTGCATAAAGAGAATTATTATTTAATAATCATTATGAAATTTAAAAGAATTACCATTTGTAAGAGATATCAACAGGGAAAAAAATGTATGGAGGAGCCTCGCCTCCCCCCTTGGGGGGGGGGGAAGTCCCCCTTGAGGGAAGTAAATTTTCATGAGTGTCTTTCAAAAGAGCTCACCAATATCTTTAAATAGAATGGCTGAACCATCGATCTGCCATAATTTAAAATAAGCTCTATATATTTTTTCATTTTTAACAAAAAAAGAAAAAATAATAATAATTTTGAGAATAAAATTCACTTTTTTTTTTTTGATGTTTAGTGTTATACTACTTCTCTAATATGGAAATCGCCTGCATTATTATGGAAGATAATTTTTTTTAATAATAATTTTAATAAAATATTTTTACTCAATGAATTTGTGTAGGAAAATATAGAAGAAAGTTTAGTTATGCAGTGGCCACAACATACTGTTTTTTTTTTTTTTTCCTTTATTACTTTAAAAGAAATAAAAAAAAAGTGTTTGAAAAATAAGAACAAATTTAACAATTACGAATTTTCTGAAAATAAACGTAAAATTAAAAGAAAATTAAATGTAAATAAATTAATAAATAGATTTAATGAGTAATTCTCATAACAAATTTCTCCATAGAATAATATACGGCTTGGCTGCCAGCGGCAAAGACATCTTACAAGATAATTAGTGAGGTATGGCAACAGAAAGGGTTTATTTCATTAAAAAAATTTTATATTTACTTATTTTGATTTGTTTTATTTCTAAACATAACTTGCGAACACAAAATCATTTATTAATTGTTATTAGTATTTGATAATGAATATAATCCTCTATACAATAAATAAATAAAAATTATGTAGAAGTTTGAGAAGATTTTTTTATTTATTTTTAAAACTTTAAATGATGACCCACTATGATAATTTTCAAGTACAATTCAATGTTAGGTATTTCAAGCAAATAAAGAAATATTGAGTTTTTTCAACCCAGTTACCAGTTATGGCATTCATTTTATCGATTACACTTCCTTAAATTTTATTGAAAATCAAGCTCTTTATTTATTCAGGCAATAAATTGTATTTCCTATTGTTTACATAAGAAAAAAACAATTTTTCCACTTTAGAAATTAGCTTTAAAAAAGAATACTGAATATTCGGCTGGCTGATTTACTCTTATATTCGGATGTTAATCACTTAATTTTTTGCCAACTTTTTTCAGTAATACCATTTACATTTAGTAATATTTTACCAATTATGAAAAAATATAAAAAAACTATTCAGAAACAGTGGATATATTAAATGCAGAAAATATTAGGAAATATTACTATACAAAAGTAGTAAGTGTAATGGTGTATTTTTACAGTCAGAAAATTATTAATGGTTAGGCTTCTTAATAAACAATTTTTTTTTTTTTTTAAATAACAATATCTTGTCGTGCCCTCCCCTATAAAAAAAAAAAAAAAAAAATGCAACTAGAGATGAAGCATTTGAGAAAAATAAATTTAAAAGTAACACTATAAAGCTAACCTATATTAAAACTAATGCATATGCTTCTCACTTTTATGTGGACAAATTGTGGGGTAAAGATATGTTGGGGCACTTCATATGCATTTTTTAATGACAAACTCAAAATTGCAATTCTGTGATTTATGTCATTTTTCTTGCCAGATTTGGATGTGAACTTTGTTTGATCCCTTAAAGTTTTCTAGATGGCTACATATGTGAATTATTTACGATCTTTATTGATTCAAATTTAGAAACATGATACATCGTTATATTATTATTGATAAACACAACTTTTGTTAGATATTTTTAAATGTTATGATTAATGTAACTAATAATTAATTTTCTTCAATGTTACTTGAAACTAAATAAAACAATTGTTTCTATTTAAATATAATCCATTTCTTAATTACTCTGAAATATCTTAATTTATTGATGATAAAAATAGCAGGTTTTTTCAAATGCTACCGATTACTTTTTATTTGATTAATAATTGATGCAATTGTGGTAGGTTTGTTGACACAAAGGAAATGCAAATAAAACAAAAGCTTGAAAATTTATTTTAGAAATGAGTCAAAATAAATTTTTAACTTTAAATAAACTGATCATTAATCAATAAAATTCATTTTGTGGTTATGGATTAAAATTAATATTAACACATCGATATAAAATATGCACAGAGGAAAAATTTGGAAAATTACTATGCCACATCCAGTGTTTCATATACGAATTTTTCATATTTGATAGCTGTGAACATAGTAACCCTTGCATAAAGAATGTAAATAAGATATCTAAAAATAAAAACTGCTTTTGTTATTCATAAAAACAACAACAAAAAGCTGAATCGAAGAATTATTAAAAACCCTCATATTCAAAAACAAAACAAACATTTTAAAACAAAAAGAAGTGATAAACTATTCATTACTTCGAATACAAACAACATGGGCTTTATTTCCCAACTTAAAATTATACTAATTTTTAATTATTTTAAAATTCTAACTATGTTTAAATGAATCTTCGAATTACAGTTGCTAAAATTCTATGAAAATTCGACGAAATAACAAAATTCATATTTGTCTACCGCACCCTATTCGAAATTCAGGTCAAAAGAAAATCAATTACATATATACTGTATTTGAATGGCAATAATTAAACAAAATTTACGAAATGAAAACAACCATATCTACATCACAGATTATCATACAGATAGGACACTCCCGTATATTCTTCGGTAACCAAAATTTGACTGCAACGACCCTATTGTCAACGGCTGTAAGTTTCTCGAGATTTCCGGTTTACGCAGTCGCTCATCTTATTTTTATTGTATCTATGTTCATTGTAATATTAGTGTAACGTTAAACCCAACTTCCAACCAACTAACCATTGTATCGATGTTTACATTTGGCAACTTTGTTATTGTTTACGAAATTGATTGTCGAAAGCAATCTATTTTAAGAAGCAAGTACTAAATATTAAGCAAATAAAATTCGAAAATATATATAAACCAGAAATATTTTTTTCCATTTTAAAGCATTTTGCATTATTTAAACCAAACAATGTTAAATATTTAAGATTTTATTCCATACTGCTATTTCAGCATTACAGTTTGTTATATTAATTTGTATACTTGAACATGAATGTGTTTGGCAAAATTTATTTTCAAACATAATAAAAATTAGTTTTATTTCTTAGAAAATTGCTGTAATGTTATGATTTTGTGAATTTAAAAGTAGTAGAAACAGTGAAGCAAAGAAAACTGCACATATGTTTTCATTTGGCAACTTTATTATTGTTTACTAAGTTGATTGTTAAAAGCAATTTATTTTAAGAAGCAAGTGCTAAATATTAAGAAAATAAACTTTGAATATACATAAAATAAAAACATTTTTTCATTTTAAAGCATTTTGTATTATTTAAAACAAGCAACGTTAAATATTTAATGATTTCATACTGCTATTTCAGAATTACAGTTTGTAATTTTAATTTGGACTTGAATATGGATATGTTTGACAAAGCATATTTTTAAACATTATAAAAATTAATTTTTATTTCTTAGAAAAATAGCTGTGAATGTTTTGAGGATAATTTTGTGAATTCAAAGTGAAGAAAAAGAAAATTTCCCATACTAACCTGCTACTAACTACTCGCGAAATAGAAAAACAATTTTCGATCAAAGATGTTATTCATGTAGACTTAACACTTGTAGTTCCCCTCTGTTGACACTAGTGGTGCTACTATATTTCCGGTTCGCGTTTTAGCTTCACTGTCCTATCTGTATGATAATCTGTGATCTACATACACCCGGCATTGTTTGTTTGAGGAGAATTTTGACGAAAACATTCGTCAAAATATGCATCACACTGAATTAAAAGTATGAAGAAGCACATAAAATTAGATTAACAAAACAATGTTAAAACATATATAACATGAAAAACGAAAATGCTGAAATAAGTACTTATTTAAAAACAAAAATAGTTGTTTAGGACGATAACATGCAATAAATTTCATCAAATGCACAAGCGGCATAAATGCGTAAGTTAACATTACGTTAATACGCTAACAGTAAATTTCACTCAATTACAAATAAATATACATTTCAATTTAGAAAAAAACTAATGACTTTAATCTGAGAACAGTGGGTACAAGCCATACAACTTTGCAGAAAATTAAACAATAGATTTATTATCAAAACTAAAAAGTAGTTAGTACTACGTATAATACGTACAGTAGAACCCCTCTTAACCGGCTTAAATGGGACCGAGGGTAAGCCGGTTAAGCGAAAATCCGGTTAAAGCGGAGAAGAGAAAAAATGTGAGATAATATGCACTTTTTTTTATAAATAAATGAAAAATTTAATTATTACGTCAATTTATCGTATAAATTTACAATATCACAGATTATCACATACCTTTAAGATGAACTAGTATTAAAAAAATCAGTAACTTTTTTTTGCTGGAGACGGGAAGTTCGACTACTTGCAGCATAGTTTCGCCATTTTTTTAAGAGCATCACATCCATGGGAGAGGCCGATGCCTGCTGCTCCACATAGCACAGTGCCATTTCCAAAGCTTTTATTCCATCCGTATGTGATATGATGGATGTGGCGGAATTGCCGTCGGTGTCCTCGTCATCTTGTACATCTGAGACGGCACCTACGATTTCGTCATCCAACAAAGTCTCTTGCTGGAGATACTTGTCAGCGGCCAGCCACTGCTCCACGTCTTCTGCATCGACGTCTTGACATCCACCAAGTCCTGTTAATGTTGACAAAAAGGTTGGTTGGTTGGTTGGTTCCCATTTAATGGCGCAAGGTCCACAATGGGACATACTGCGCCAAACAGAAGTATAGAATAAAGATTAGCGATGGTCAGTAAAAAAACAACACATTTAAAGTTAAAACAAGAATATGTAAAATGTTAAAATATAAAAAAGACAAATGTTTAAAAATAACAGAAAACAGAGTAAACAGTGTATATGAAAAAAAGATGTAAAAAGTTATGAAGAGTGTATATAATAAAAACGGGTGAACAGTGTAAATAATAAAATTAGATGTCGTAATAAAAACCAGCTTCTTTTAAAAAAATTGTCAGTTTATGATGAGGATTCATGCCTAGAAGGCTAGTCAGACTTGGTGAAGATGAATTAAAATGCTGTCGATACAGATGACGAAGACACGGACAGTCAGTGAGAATATGGCGAATGGTAAGGTCACTAAAATGACATCTGGGACAAGTAGGCTTTTGTTGTTCTAATAGTAAGTGTTTATGAGTAACTCTTGAATGCCCAATTCTCAGACGAGTAATAATAACGTCATATTTTCTGGGAGAGAGCGTAGGCCACATTCCAATTTGAGTTTTAATTTCATGTAATTTATTATTATGTTGACAAAAAGGTGTTCGAAGAAAGTTCTGTTGAAATGACTGTCTCTTCTTCGATATGATTAGTAGACCAAATTTTTCGCCAAGATAACACCAGTGTGGATTCCGGTAGCTCTGACCATGACTCAGCTATCATGTAGATAACATCCTTTATGTTGATCTTTTTCAACAAATCGATGACGCTGATATCACTGCTGTCTTCTTCTTCTTCACACAATGCTGTCAGGAGCTTTTTTCTGTACCTCCTAACATTCTCTATTACGCCCTGGTCCATGGGCTGTATCAGAGCCGCCACGTTCGCTGGCATAAAGATTGCCTCAATGTCACCCACTTTCAGTTCCTCTTAGCTTGGATGGGATGGTGCATTGTCCAACACCAATAGCGCTTTTACAGGCAACTTCTTGGATTTGAGATGTTTTTTTTACAGATGGCACAAACTCGGAATGGAACCATTCCACAAACAACTCTTGGTTCATCCAAGCAGATTTTGATGAACGGTAGTAAACCGGGAGAGACTTGATGTTGATATTACTGAATGCTCTTGGCTTTTTTGCTTTGTTTATAATATTTGAAAGGAAAAATACTTCAAATAAATATCGGCCCGGTTACAGCGGAGAACCGGTTAAACGGAGGCCGGTTAAGAGGGGTTCTACTGTATTATATTAAAATAAATATTACTTACGTTCTAAGTTTGGCAAATATTCCTCCAATTCCCAGGCAGTAAGTATAATTTCACGAAATCGTCCATGATGATTGCAATTGCATTTGGTCCTCTTTAGACTTAGCGGAATCTCGTACTCGACCAAAGAGAGAATGAACATGACGTCACCGGTGACGACGATGCAAAGAATGTGCATCTCATTGGCTGAAGGAAATAGCAGAATTTTAAGAAAGTATCGTTGCTTAAATATGAGAACAGCGTATACTCATTTTCAAGTCGAAATTGCTTAGAAAAAATAAGTAGGTCATTGTTCTTATTTTTGAGCACATATTATTTAACAGTGTATAAGGTAAAAAATGATTTGCTACAGGAATAATTTGAAAATATGGCGCTAGTCCAAATTTCGTCAGATATCTAGCTTTTCCATCTGAAAGTTTTATATTTCTTGCAATCTCGGAGTCATTGAACGCTACAGATAAGATTTTTCCCAAATCAGTAACAGAGTTGAAGGAAAAATTACATTTTATTGCAGTAAGCAAAACTAGGCCTTCAGCCTTTAAAATTTTATCATTGAAAGTCGCAGGAGCCCATTCAGTATTTTTTACTGGTAGCTCAAGAGTTAAAACACAGTCATTTGACGATCCAGCCTTCTCTTTTTTTAATGAAGTCTGAAAAACACTTTGACGATTAACGAAATTTTTCAAAAGTTTTTTATGCTTACTGTTGTTATTGGCATGAGATTCAACTTGTTTGAATCCCATATTAGAAACGCTGAAGCGTTTTCTACAAAGCCTACAAAAGGCAGAATGAATATCGTCAGGACAGGCTTCACACCAAAGGCTAAAAGGTCGATCTTCGCCATTGTCATCAACTATAGAACGACTAAGCCAGTCTTCGGAAAACTTAGTATTCCTCGGCATTTATTTATAAAAAATAAATGAGCAAAATCATAAATAAATGACGTCACCGGAAGTACAATGCTCCACCTGATGGTGAAAAACGAAGTTAGATCAGTTGCAGACTTAGCTGTTCCATGAGAAGGATGCAAAAATTAAAGATAAACAAAAACTAAATAAACAAAAGATCGTTTTACTTCAATTGAAAAAAATTTAAGTGAGTAGAAGGATTCAATTACTTTTATACTTTAAATTATAATAAAGAGAACTAACATTACTTAAAGTTTAACTAATTTTTATATTATATTTAGAAAGTTGAATTTTAATTGGGAAGATATTAAAATATTGACTTGGCTAGAAAATGCCATGATATTCTATAAATATAGTACTTGTAACTAACAAGAGCCCCCCCCCCCCTCATGGCCATTTTTAGTAGAACAAGCACGAACATTCTCAAAAAAAAACTGACCACACCTTAAACTTAAGGCCAAAAAAAAAATTTAAATGCTTGAGCATGGCTAACAAAGAACACACTTAACAACACATATTAATCTCATCAGAATATTAAAGATAAGTTTTTTTGTGTTAGCTATTTTAAATTCAACAATGCATAACATCGCCATTGCAATTATTTGGTTTTCCATTTGACTAAGTGTTACATAGGTTCTCTGCAATGTGAAGAGTCCATAAAGAAACAAGTTTTCTTCCAAAAAAACCTGAAGAATGTCCAGTTCATAATGTGCAAGTTCACAAGAATGCAAAAATACATTTTAAACAAAAAAATGTCCATCCAGTGCATCTAAAAAAAACATTGAAAAGTCTAGGAAAAATTTACACAATATATACTACTATTAACCAAAATTTATACAAAATTACATTATGCAAAGCAAGAAAATTTTAAGACAGTGTGCTAAATCATTTGCATACAAAAATCTAAAACAATGTGCCAAAAATTTAAATATCTAGTAATTCACACAAGACTGACAAACCCCCGTGTGACGTGATTTGTTAGTGGAAAACAAATAACATTAGAGATCTTACATATTCCAATTAAATTTTAAGTAATCATTAAGCCAGGTTCGTCTTTTACATTGAATGGAGTTTATATCAGAAATGTATGTATATTGAGGGTACTTACCAAATTAGCAGAGTGGCCTTTTGTGAACTAAGCTGTCTCTTAAAGAAAAATATAATCATAACAGTTTTGTTACACATTACATGAACCACTAAAAAAATCCTTTATAGATTTGAACTATTTTATTTCACTTGATTAATATGTTGTTTTTACATTTCCATCTACGTTAAGTACTTCATAAATCCCTTTTAAAAATAAGGGTCAAAACTTATTACTTCTACGGCATTACCATTCTTATCGTACCGTAACTTAAACACATCGTGAGATATGCATACTGTAGATTACAATCGAAAATCTTCTTTGTAGTTTTCATTATATGAGGGTTACTTTGTAACGATTCAACTATGTTTTACATGATGCTTTAATTTTACTTTGATGACTTTACATTAATTCAAATACTGCCTTGAAGTTATGAAGATAAGCTACGACATCTTTCAACCCACGCTATCTCCGCCGTCGGTTCTTCCTCCCTTCAAAAATCCCGCAGTCGTTGCCATTCATGGGGAAAGAATTCAGTGTGGCGGCTTAAGCCACACCCCTTTGAAGTGGTGACGTCAAGGCTCACAAGCAAGTTCATGTAGGCAAAATGTTTTGCTATAGTATGTGGCGGAATTCAACGCCACACCCCGTATCACGACATTTAGCGATATCAAAAAAACTTAGTAACTTTTAGTTACATAAGCAAAAAACCCCCTCAGGGGGGTACCTTCTTCAGGTATTCAGGGGGAGTCACGCACCCCGGGCCCGAGTGATCTTTTTTTCCCTCTCCTTCTTTTGTATTATTCCCCTTCCCTTTTATTTCTTTCACTTTTGGTTTGGTTTCTTTTGCTTTTGTTGCCAATAAGTTTTTGGTACTTACTTGTTTGTTTTTTTTTTTTTTTTTAAAAAAAGACAAAACAACAACTCTTTAAAAAATTATAAAATTAAAAAAAAAAAAAAATTTAAACTACTCACCTTGTTCACTCACCTTTTGTTGATCTTGTTCTCATTTGTTAAGCTAAAAACCATAAAACTACTAATATATTAATTAAGCTAAGTCCGGTGTAGGTGTGACACTGGCTATTGGGTTGGCGATTTGGTGAGGGCCTCACGGTAGTATAGCCTTGGGATCACACTGGGAGACTGGCGCCCTTGGTGAAGGTGAGACAACGGTGACTACTCGAACGAGAAACACCGGACTACCACCACTACCACATGTGATTCCTAAGCTGAGTCAACGGTCTGGTAGCTTGTGAGTGGTTATGGGTGTCCCACAGAGGATTCTTAAAAACCCTTTGCGTTTGTGTGTTGGAAGAAACACTCTGACTTGTGGGACTAAGGAAACCCTCACCCTTTTCTTTTTGTTATATCATGGCGACAACTATAGGAAGTTTGGATAATGCGCCTGGCTCGGGCCAAGCTAATGGAAATTCAAAAGCGAAAACTTGGGCGGATAGAATGGAAGAGTTCTCTTCCACGCTAAATGAGAACAATGTCTTCATAAATTGTGAAGCTAGATTTTTTGTGGTAAAGAGAAATGAAGGAGATTTCTTAAAGACTTCTCCTTTTCTAATTCAAAAGTCATTGCAGTGAATAATGGGTGATCCAAGATCTGTTAAAAAGCTCAAATCAGGTGAACTACTAATTGAAGTTGACAATAACAAGCAAGCTAATAACCTAAAAAAATATACTCAATTCGCCAATATACCAGTAACCGTAAGTATACACAGAACACTGAATACCTGCCGTGGTATGAATCTGAATCAGATCTACAATATATTCCAGAAAGTGAAATACTTGAGAATTTAAAAGACCAAAGATTTATTGCAGTTAAACGAATTTCAATCTTCTGTGATAAGCCGGTTCCCACCAAACACATAAGTTTGACAATAGACTCCCCTAAACTCCCACAATCAATAAAAGCTGGTTATCTTGAATGCCCTATCAGACAATATATTCCAAATCTTCTATGTTGTTTCAACTGTCAAAGATTTGGCCACTCCAAAAGCTTATGTCGGGAAACTAACATGTGCCCGCTGCCTAGTGGAGGGCCATGACAATCAAAAATGTGAAGAAATAGTCAGTTGTATTAATTGTAAAGGAGATCACCCATCTTACTCAAAAGCATGTGAAAAATGGAAATTGGAAAAAGAAATACAAACTACTAAAACAAAACAGAATATATCATACCCAGAAGCTAGGAAAATCATTGAATCTAGAACCCCTACTGTCGTAAAATCATATGCTGCTGTTACTTCTATCAAAAAAACATATAAAACTATAACTACACAAACAGAATGCCAAAACAATACAGTACAGAGCCGAAAATCCGGAATCGTTGGGACTGCGGCGATTACGGATTTTTGAATTTTCCGGATTTTTGGTCATGCCTAACAAATATAATATTTTGGTTTCAGTATTTAGGTAATACGCAAATTCAAGTAAAATATAATATATTACGATTTTTAAATGTATTCTGTAATATTTTTTCTATCAACTTTAGCAATAAATAATTAAAACTAAAAATTAAACTTGAAAAACAAAACAGGTTTATTGAAATATTTGCATACAAAAATTAGTACAAGATACAATAGAGAAAAATAAATAAGAAAAACATACCACTTTTAAAACATTTCGTGATTTTTATTTATTTTTTTTTAGTACTTTAGGTTTTCAACTAAATAGAATTCAGTTCTTAATTAGATAAATGTTTAAGAATTGTTACTATTATTATAATCTTCTTCCTCCTCTTTCAGACTTTGCAAATGCCGGTTTCGAAGATTACTAAGAAATAAAATACTTGGTTTTTTATTTAGATATATTTACACTTAAAAAATAAATAAATAAATAAATAAAAATAAAAAATCGCTGTTGATGATGATGAATAACGCCGCCGAAATTGTCCGGATTTTTGGCGAGTCCGGATTTTCGGCTTCGTACTGTACCTGCCTCCCAAGTGAAAGCATACAAATCAGTTCTTCAAACCCACCAACAAAACCTAGTCAATCTTCCACCTCTACACAGTCCTCACTCTCTAAACCATCCACCTTCAAAAAATCCCCACAAATTTCAAAAAGCATATTGTCTGCTCACTAACACCCGTATTCACCATTTACCTCAACCTCCAGTTATACCGGCGGTTCAGAAGCCACCAGTTAGTCCCGAGTAACCGGTAGTTACAAATCGGTATTCACCGTTTACTCCTGAAGAAAAGTTGTTAAACCTAGAGTAACTCAACTTCAATTAAAACTAGAAAGCTCATTGGTCAAAAAAATCATGTGATAACCTGAAACTTTAGCATCGTTTGTTTTGTTTGCTATTTTACCATGAGCCAGGAGCAGAGCACGAAAATTTTGATTTGTTTATTGTTTTGATAATTATGGATAATCGCAAAATATTTTCGACGTATGAAAATGAACTGCTTATAGAATTGGTGAAGAAAAGGAACGATGTTATTGAAAATAAAGAGACCAATAAAATATCCTGCATTAAAAAAGCAGAAGCTTTCAATGACATTGCAAAGGAATTCAATGCTTCTTTTAATGTAACACAACGATCTGCAAAGCAGTTGCGGCAACGATACCTAAATTTAAAGAAACAAGGAAATAAAAACAGTGCCCTAATTAGACGAGAATTGAGACAAACTGGAGGAGGTGAAAGCGAAATTAAAGAATTAGGCGATCTAGAAGAGAAAGTATTATCATTAGAAGTTATTACGGCACCCTTGAGAATGCCATTTGATAGCGATAGCTCGCATTTGGATATAGTTTCTGAAGGTAAGCATATTTCTTTATTTTTCTGTCATTCATCAAGAAAATAACAAATTATACATTCAAAAACCTCATACAATTTTGCATTTCATTTTAGAGCCAGATTCCAGAAAATGACATTTTGGAGGCAAGTTGTTCACAGAATTCTCAAAATGATGTAAGTTTTGTTATTAAAAATTATTTTTTAAACGCCAATTAAAAAATAGAGTTCCATTGATATGATCTGTTGAATTTTCATATGAATAATTTTACTGTGCAAAGCCACACCAGAATGTGATCACATTTTTCTTCTTATGTATATATGATTAATTATTGTTTTATGTAAACTTTCGTGAAATCTTACTCATGATTTCAGATTACCAAAATTATAATTTCAGGCAATTTTATTTATAGTTAAATTAAAAGGGGGAAAAATCATTTGATAGGTGTATATAGCTTAGTATTTTAAATTGTTTATATTGAATAAGATTTGTTATGTTCATCTAGAGTAATGAAATAAATGATTCAAAACTCCAAACAAGGTTCGCTGCTTTCCTATATTTGTGCAGTTTGTCACTACTCTTTTGGAAATTTTTTTTTTTTTAAATATTATAACTGCAGTAAATTTTTTGAGAAATTTTTATTTATTTTTAACAAAACAATCGAGCACATGTAACTATATAAGAATGTGACAACCCCTGTTTAAAGATAAAACAATTTAAAAAGCATGAGGATAATATTGATCATTTGGGATTTTCATTTTAATTACTTACATAGTGTTATACTTTTATATTTTGTTTGGTTGGAGTGAATGTGTGCCGAGGCTTGTGTAATATATCTGTAAGGCTGAATATAATCTTAGTAGGAACATGCCGATCTATAATGCATTTATAAGTTCAGACTCATGCAATTGAAAATCTCACAAAGTAATAATTTAAAATAATTGTCATTATACTTATTATTTATTGGGTTGTTCGATAAATAATGCCGTTTAGTGAATTTGTTTATATTAACAACAAACATTAATCAATGATAAACTGACCATTTTGTTGGATGAGCTTTTGCCATCTTTCGGTCAGTTGATAAATTCCACGTTCGAAGAAGCCTTGGTTTTTTAGAAGCAAAGGTTTTAAAAAACGACATTATTTATCAAACAACCCAATACTTAATTTATTTTCATTTAATTTCATGTGCATTATTTATTATTTTTGAATTGTCATTCAAGTTAGAATTTTTTATTAGTGAAATTTTCACACATAATAGACATAACAAATTCATTGAAAAAATGTATTTTGTTGAATTTATACCCACTCATTCAATGAGCTGTTGTATTTACTAATTTAATTTAGTAAAATGTGGTTTCTTTTTTTCAAATTTCTCAAAATTAAAATAAATAAAATAAAATAACTGACACTAGACAAAAAGTTCGGATGATCTTATTTCTTTTCTTTCAGTATCCCCACCCCAAGTTAGCAATAAAGCATTGGTACTAGCGAACTCATTTACCGATTGATAAATTAAACTATTTGAAAATTTGCCATTTGCTTGTGGAGGATTGTTTCAGCTGGCTGTTGATTTTGCTCCTACTGATTTCGAAGTTGTTATGGCATCTGTCATTAAGAATAATTCTGAAATTTTCTGTTTATTTATTATTTTTTTTAAGGTTAAAAAATTTCTTTTTTATTCATTAAAATTTTTTTGGGGGAAAATATCTCTTGTTTTCATATTATTTTATTTGTGGAGTAATTTTTCTTTAGTATTATTAAATGATATGAAAAATACCCTTCAAGAGGAGTGGTGTAAAAACTATGATTCGTACTAACAATGTTCAAAGATTAATGGAATGTTTATTGTATTGTACTTTACTATATGAAAAATAAAACTGTATTTGCTGTATTTCCAAAGTACCTTGAGTGTACTAGATTACCAAAGAACAAGTAAAAGCTTTTATAATTGAAACTTTAAATTATTTTATCCCCCATGTTTATAAAGTTTATTTGCAAAAAAAAATTACGCTTCAGTAGTTCTCTGGCTTCTTATGAAATATATATTTACATTAAATTGATAGGATATCCTTCTTTGAGACAATAAAAAATGCATAGTCACTATTTGTGTTAATTTAGCTTAAATTTTACATAAGAAATGATTTGTCACGCAATCGAAAAGTTTATAAGCATGAAAAAAGAGTCAAAATGAAGACCTGGGCACCAATTTTAATACATACTGCTTAAAAAATCACTTTTATGACAATGCAAAAAGAGCCCATGTGTGTTCAGAGAATTAAAATATTTCTATTTTACCATGTTTTTACTAAATTTAATTCTTGTTTGTCTGGTACAAATCTTGCAATCGATTTTTAACTAACTTCCCTACTAGCTGCACATTTTAAACTTTTAGAATAGCTTAGAATGACAATGAAAATACTTCAAAGCCCTATTTTTGAATTTTTGATCAGTTTTCTTTTAACCCATTAGGCACCAAAGCTCCCGCTGCGGGAACAGTTTTTTAAGATTTTTTTTTTTTCTCTGCAAGTTATTAAGATAAATATATATTTTTCTTTTTTACATTAAATATTGAAATGTCTAGCTTCGTTAGTAATTTTTTTCAAAAAGTTTGTAATGTAACTTCTGTTTATTTTTTGAATAATTCAAACAGAGATGTTTGTTTTTCTGCAAAACATCAGCAAAAATAGCTAAGTCGAGTTCAGGGGTTTAAAATAATGGATATGAAATAAAACAGTTCTTTTTTAAAAGTATATCAAACAGGGATGAAGAAAACTAACTTAAAAGGATTTTGTAGTTTTTCAACATCTGTTCTACCCCAATTATATGTCAAACCGCCCATTTTTAAAACATGTCTTTTTTTTTTTTTTTTTTTTTTTTTTTTATTATTTAAATTAAATATGATTAGAAATGCACATTAAAACCCAAAATGTACGAAAATTGATAAATTTTCAGTGGGATTCATATAGTGGCGTTTAATAGGTTAATTAAAATATGAAAAAAATAGCCTACTAATACCTTTAAAAATAGCCATTAAAATATTTGCTTTACTTTAATTGTTGGCAAAAAAAAATATGAGTTCATTTTCCAGGCTGGCAACAATCAGGGGAAACAGCGAAATCATGAAAAAATCAGGGTACTTTATCAATCTGGGAAAATCAGGGATTTTTGTAAAAACTCCCAAGTCATAGAAATATTCATTTTTGCCCTACAAGCATGACTAAAAGATCGCCAAATAGGTGTTGTGTATGTTAACTATGACTGCACAGGATTGACAGCTTTCTAATTGAACCTGACCAAGTTGACATTACCAAAAAAAAAATTAAAACTTGAGTAATAATTTTCCTTTTTTTAAGTGTCCAAAGAAAAAAATTAAAATGTTATATTGGAAATTCATATGAATACATATTATAATGTTAGTATTACTGAGACTAAATAAAAATAATAACAAAATGGAAACAACTTTTTATATACTACATTTTTATCTATTTAATTTTTTTAATCATATAAACCTGACAATTCTATTACTTTTATATGTGTGTGTGTGTGTATATATATATATATATTTTTTTTTTTTTTTCAGGAATTATCCCATCAATTTGAAGGAAAAAAAAAAATCAAATGCGTAATAAGAAGAGCAATTCTAAGATATTATTAATTGAATCCAACATTTATTAATTGAATAAAAGTATTAAAACAATGCATTGTCATTGTGTTCTAAGCTATTTTAAAAGTTTCAAATGTCTAGCTGGTCGAGAAATTAATTAAAAATTGATTGCAAGATTTGTACTGGACAAACAAACAAACAAGAAAGCAAGTTAATAAAAATATGGTAATAAAAAGATCAAGAAATTTTTTCCCATCTGTATAGTTTTTTTAATTACAATGGTATGTTACACAAGTATGTTACACAAAAGTGTGATATACACAAAATTGTGAAATGCATATAAAAGGTAATGGAAATCATAGAAAAATCAGGGAAATTTTCTTCTGAATTTCTGTAGCCACCCTGTTTTCTATCGACATAAAAATAAATACATGTAATTAAACATGAACATTAAAAAAATATAAAAAGTTAGGTTACATTATGCATCTCACAAAAATTGTCATTATCACTTTAAAAATTTTATACACATTGATAAGTGCTAATGCAGTTCTATAGCTATGATTCATCAGAAGATTTAAAAATATGGTATATAAAAAGTTTTTTTTGCCTTATAATTATTTATAATTATTTTTCAGGAAGTTGACATGTCACATAAAGTAATTTCTTCTGATTCACTCATTGAAGAATTATTGGAGAGACGAAATCCCAGGCCACCTTTAAAACTGTTCAGAAAAAAAAAAAATTCCTAAAACAAGACCCATTGTAAGTTCATCAGCAAGAGCTGCTGACGTACTACAGTGGAGCACCGTTTATACATTTTTCAAGGGACCGTTCCTAAAAAACGTATAACTGAAAAAAACGTACAACTGAAAATTCGTTTAACATTAATACACAATAAAGTATATTAATAATAAAAGTCTAATCAATTTTAATGATTTTCTTTACATTTATTCGAATAAGGTATATTTTAATTATATATTTAAAATATTTTTAAAAGGTTGAACAAAAGTTAAATGATAATTAAAAATATAGAAATTCAGAAATTTTTTTTCAATATTTCGATTTTAACCTTTAAAGACAAAGCCTTCCGTTCTCTAAACGAAGATGATATTTTTGCAAACGATTAAAAGGAAAGGAAAAAAAAAAATGTTTCTCCAACCGTAATGTCAACTAAACATGAGAAGAAAATCTCCCAAGTCGCCCAATGGAAGTGTGTAATAAATCTTCAAGTTTACAAAATGCCTATAAAGTTGTGGGCTTTTTTCCTTTCATACCTCATTCCTGGAATCAATTAAAAGAGAAAGTGGGAGGTCTTCAAGTGGTCACTGGCTACTTGGCTTATCTCTGAAAATTTCTCTAACTCCCCTTCCCTTCCAGGCTATCGATGCAAGTCGCACTTTGTTACCATAGTTCTAAGAAAAAATAATGGAAAACAATAAGAATAAAACATAAAGAGCATTCATCTTTTTTTTTTTTTTTTTTTTTAATCCTGAAATGAAACTCAAACTTGGGATTCTAGAAGGAGGGGAAAAAAAAAAAAACATATAAGTGAAATTAAGAATTTACTTGTGTCGTATAAATGAAATATTTTAACATTAGAATTCAATGGAATGACTTGGGACCGAAGTTGAAAAACGTATAAATGAGAAACGTATAAAAGGTGCTCCACTGTAATAGAAGAAAGTACGCAAAGAATGGCCCTGGAAAAGAAAAAAGATGAAAGAGTAGAAATAGAGAATGAACTAAAATGAAATGATCTAAAATAACTCCTGTAAAACAAGATGATATAATTAGTCTCCATCCTTCTGATGCTGAGGATAATATGTCCACTGCATCAGAAGATAATGACGTGGATGTTCTCATCTAAAAATACAACAAATCATGACTAATTTCATTTCTTGGAATTGCCGAGGTTTTATAAATAAACGAGATGAAATCAGAGAAATAATTTCTGAACATTGACCAATTTGTTTTGCTTTCCAAGAGACTTATTTAAGACAACATGATAATACTAAATTTCGTGGCTATAACTGCTTCAGAAAAGATTATATGCAATCTGACAGAGCTACAGGTGGTGTAGCTCTTCTAATTTCTAAATATGCTCCTCACACTAATATCCCTTTAAATACTGGTCTCCAAGCTGTTGCCATTCAGGCCCATATCCACATGCTTGTCACTATCTGCACTATTTATTTACCGCCAAATATGACTCTTTACCCTCGTGATAACCTTATTTTACAGCTGCCGACCCCATATGTCATTCTTGGTGATTTAAGGGGTAGTCCTGACATTAATCCACGTGGACAAATTATTGAAGACTTTATCACAGACAATAACTTATGCATTCTAAATAATGGAGATAATACATATTTCCATGAACCTTCCAGGACATTTCATGCATAAGCCCTAGCGATTTGCTCCCCCATTCTGTATCCATATTTTCATTTCTTTGTGAGTAACGTTCTACACAGTAGTAACCATTTTCCTCTCTTTTTCTCTTTTTATAACTTTAATGAGAATCGTCCACGAAATCCACGTTTTATTTATGACAGAGCTGATTGGACTGCCTTTACCATTAATGCTGCCATAACACACGAAATGGTTCAGGGCGATATCAGTATGGCAGTAACTAATGTCACTGACTGCATCATAAAGGCTGCTAATATCTCTATTCCAAAATCTTCAGGTCATCTCTCTAAACATTGTAAGCCTTGGTGAAATATTGCTAAGAAGAAACAACAGAAAGCATGGGGAATATTTAGGCGGTACCCAACTACTGCCAACTACATAGCATTTAGTCGGGCAAGTGCACGGAGGATACGCAGGAAATCACAAAAAGAGTCTTGGGTTAATTATGTCTCTAGCATTACCAATATTGCAAAAAGACAGCAGCAAAAACCATGGGAAATTTTTAGGAGGTACCCAACTACTGCTAATTATATCGCATTCAAAAAAGCAAGGGCAGCCGCATGGAGAATTTGCAGAAAATCATAAAAGGATTCCTGGATTAAATATGTGTCCAGCATCACCTCCAATATAAGCAGCAAACAGCTTTGGCATCGCGTTAAAAAAGCAATGGGAATTTACTCTAATCATAGTATTTCTTTTTTGAAGAATAATGGCCAAACGATCACTTTAACCAAAAATATTGCAGATACCATTGGTCGAACCTTGTCTCACATATCTAGCTGAAATTCCTATTCTAATCCTTTTCTGTCGTATAAACATAATTGTGAACGTTCAACAATAAACTTTAGATCCCACTCATCACTTGATTACAATAGTCCTTTCACAGAAAATGAACTAAACAATAGTCTGAAACACAGTCATAATTCTGCTGCTGGACCTGATGGTATTACTTACCTTATGATCAAACATTTATCTAAAGCATCACGTAATTACCTGCTTTATCTTTACAATAAAATCTGGACTGAACATATTTTTCCTACTGCTTGGCACGATGCTGTTGTCATTCTTTTTCCTAAACCTGGCAAAGATACTACAGACCCCAAGTGGTTTCCGACGGGGCCGTTCAACAGTTGACAATTATTACTGGAGACTAGCATTCGTAGAGCTAATATGTGAGACGTAACCATTTGGTGTCGATTTTTTTTTGACATGGAGAAAGCTTATGACAAGACATGGCGCTATGGTATTTTAAGAGATCTTTTTAATTTGGACTTTCAAGGAAATCTCCCCATTTTCATTCAAAACTTTTTAAGAGTGAGACGCTTTCAAATTCGCATTGGATCAGTTTATTCAGATTATTATTTCCAGGAGGAAGGTGTGCCTCAAGGCAGTGTTTTGAGCGTTACACTTTTTTCTTTAAAAATAAATTATATTTTAAAACAATTGCCTCCAAGTGTCCATGGTAGCTTATATGTTGACAACCTGCAAATTTCTTGCCAGGGAAATGACATGCGCTTCATAGAACGCCAATTACAACTAGCTATAAGCAATATCATTAAATGGACAAATAAAAATGGTTTTAAATTATCTACTGACAAAACACAATGTGTGCACTTTTGTCGTAAACGAGGTCTTCATCCTGATCCTCAGATTTTGATGAATAACAGGCCAATTTCAGTTGTTGACACCGCTCGATTTCTGGGTGTTATGTTTGACAGAAAATTGACTTTTATTCCACATATTTCATATTTAAGAACTAAATGTGATAAAGCACTAAATATTTTAAAATTCCTTTCTAATACTTCTTGGGGAGCAGACCGTCCATCGTTACTCAAAATATATCGGGCTACTATTCGTTCCAAACTTGATTATGCTTGCCAGGTTTATGGATCAGCAGCTCATTCTTATCTTAAAAAACTTGACACAACACACCTCAGTGCACTTAGAATTTGCTCAGGAGCTTTCCGCACTAGTCCTGTTTTTAGTTTATATGCTGACTGTGTGGAGCCTTCTCTCACTGATATTCGACAAAGACTTTCACTTGAATTGTACTATAGCATCCTTTCACATCCTTGTCATCCACTTCACTCTCATTTTAACAGTAACGAACATAATTTTTATGTGAATCGCCCATCTTGCATCGTGCATTTCGCTCATAGAATTAAGAACTTTATTGCTGGCACCTCTCATATTCATACCAATGTTCGTCCACGGTTTTTTTTTAATCATGACACCTTGGAATTTCCAAGGGGTTTGACAAATCTAACACAGATGCTTTCATTTTTCAGGCACTTTTCTCATCTCATCGCTCTGACTATAAGGACTATGTTGAGATTTTTACTGACGGCTCCAAAACAAGTAATAAAGTTGGTTGTGGTGTTACCAAATTCTTTTTCCATCCTTTCTGCAGAATTTTTTGCTGTTGAGGTAGTTCTAAACATCATTTCATCCCACTGCAGGAAGAAATTCATCATTTATACAGACTCAAAGAGTGTTCTTGACTCTCTTTCTTCTAACTCTTGCACACTTTCTTTTATCTCTGTCTTAAAAACATATAACAACCTTCTGAGGAAGGGATTTCATATTTTATTTTGTTGGGTTCTAGGCCATGTTGGTATCAAAGCAATGAAGCTGCTGACAAAGCCGCGAGGCAGGCTTCTGTTACTTTAAACTGTTGTATTCCTTATGATGACATTAAGCATACTTAGAAACTTTCTCAGCGATATTTGGCTTAGGGAGTGGAATAATCAAAATAATAATAAATTACATGAAACTAAAGCTCAAATTGGAATGTGGCCTACACTCTCTCCTAGAAAATATGACATTATTACTCGTCTGAGAATTGGGCATTCAAGACACTCATAAACACTTACTATTAGGACAACAAAAGCCTACTTGTCCCAGATGTCACTTTAGTGTCCTTACCATTCGCCATATTTTCACTGACTGCCCTTGCCTTCGTCATCTGTATCGACAGCATTTTAATTCATCTTCACCAAGTCTGACTAGCCTTCTAGGTATGAATCCTCATCATCAATTGACAATTTTTTTTTAAAGAAGCTGGTTTTTATTACGACATTTGTTTTTATTATTTCCACTGTTCACCTGTTTTTATTATATACATTGTTCATAACTTTTTACATCATTTTATCTTGTACACTGTGTACTCTATTCTATTATTTTTAAATATCTGTCTTTTTTTATATTTTAGCATTTTACATACTTTTGTTTGAACTTTAAATGTGTTTTTTACTGAAACCCATCCAGAAGCTAGTCTTTATTTTTTTGTACTTTTGTTTGGTGCAGTATGCAGGGGTGAAACTACCTAGCTTGCAAAAACCCTGAAAACTGTACCTTGCATGCAGATAGGGGAGATTTATTAATGATATATCATATGGCTACCTATACTAAGTGATATTTGTAGACTTCATAATGCATTATGAGGCAAATTAAACATTCAAAATGAGAAATTTCTGTAAAAACGAAGTATTTTAACAAGAAATTCAAAGACAGTAAAAATTTCAAAAACCCTGAATTGAGGGGTAGCCCCTGAAAAGTTTCACCCCTGAGTATGTCCTACTGTAGACCTTGTGCCAATAAACGGCAATCAACCAACCAACCCAACCCAGTGAACACATCTCTATACTATTCTAATATTTTCACTCTCAACAACATCAATTCTTTGAATCAGTTGAAATTTAGTACAAGCTGGTAATCCCAAAATGGGTTGTACCTCTTTATCAATCAAAATAAACTCAATAGGAACATTAGTATATTTATCAAAAGTACAATTCAATGAAACATTACCTGTCATTTTAAGCTTATGATTACTGTAACTTAATAAAATAGTATTCACTTCAGTAACATGTTCATTATGTTTAACTGAATTAAAAATAGACAATGGCAAAACATTTGTTTCTGCACCTGTATCAATGTTAAAGGTTATCTTGAAGCCATTAATTTTTAGTTCTTTTAACCACTTAGGTTCATTAATATGCTGAACTGTCACAGAGTCAATATAAAATTCATTGTCCTCACACTCAAGTTCACTAACCTGTTTGGCAACACATTTGGCAGGGAAATGGTTCTTTTTATTACATTTATTGTAAGTTTTCCCACAGGCTGGACACTGGCCCTTTCTATGCTTTCTTCCACACTTGTTACACTGGAAGCTGAGTTCCACTGCTGTCTTGCTATGGGCTTCTGATTGTGATGACCCTCTTTGGTACCTCATCTCCTCAACAGATACACACTCAGGTTCTGTAATACATTGTAGCTGATACTAGTTCACTTCTGCAGCCCGCACAAGGCTGCCAACCTCTGGGAGTGCTAAAGTGTAGTTAACAAACAATAAAAAGTTTAGTTTTAAGGTACAAAGTCTAGTCGCTAAAAAATAAAAAAATGCTGTAACTAAAAAAGCATAAAACTTTTGTTTACATTAAGACTTACTTTCTGAAATTTATTGATTTTTAACAATCAAACATACAAAATATTGCTTCATTCTTTTAAAGATAACATTGACCACAAAATTTTTTTCTTGCATTTATCGAAATACATAACAACAATTAGATACAGTTTAACAGCATTTTGATCAGTGCTTTCCATCAGTTGTCATCGAAAGCAGCAAATGTTTCAAATTGCCAATGATATACGAACAGGTTATTTTGGCCATGTATTTTAATAGGGCCATCATCTTTGTTCTACTGCTAGGACGCTGTCTGACGATTTTTGAATCCGGGAACATAGCTCTAAATAAATTTCCAGCGTAATCTACTGTAGAAATTGGAACATTATGTTCAATTAGAAATAACGTAAAGAGCATTTCTGCTTTGGTAGTCTTTGATGCTGCATCACTTTCCACATAAAATCTGGATGGCAAAGGCTTTATCGTTGCTTTTATTTTACTTAAACACTTGTGTTGGCTTGTCGCAATATGACGCGAACAATCATAAAGTCCACCATGATTTACGCGAAAATTGCTACTACATATTGTACTGTTCTGGTGAGAATAATATGTGTGTCTATATTGATAATTAAAACAATTTAATTGGTTGGTTGGTTGAATAGCTTTTTTTGGCGCAAGGTCCAAAGTAGGACATGCTGCGCCAAACAAATGGGTAAAAGAGAAAGTAGCTTTACCCATCCAGAAAGTCATTAAAAAATCACAGTAAAAAATGAAGCAAAACATACACGATAAAATCAAAAGTCATAAAAACAGTGTATATAATAAAACAGATGTAAAACAGGATGAACAATGTAAAGAATAAAATCAGATGTCGAAGTAAAAACCAGCCTCCTTCAAGAAGTTTGTCAGATGATAATGAGGATTTGCACCTAAAAGGCTCGTCAGAGTGGGTGAAGATGAATTAAAATTTTGTCGATAAAGATCACGAAGGCAAGGGCAGTCGGTGAGGTCATGACGAATGGTTAAAGCACTATTATGACATTTTGGACACTCAGGCTCCTGTTGTCCAAGTAGTAAGTATTTATGGGTAAATCTTGAATGCCCATTTCGTAGTCGTGTAATAATAACATCATATTTTCTAGGGGTAAGTGTAGGCCAGACTGAAATTTGAGGTTTTATTTCATGCAATTTATTATTATTTTGGTTATTCCACTCCCTTTGCCACATATTTTTAAGATAGCTTTTAAGTGTGTGCTTAATGTCCTCATAAGGAACGGGACAGTTTAAAAGTATGGAAGCCTGCCTTGCGGATTTGTCTGCTGCTTCATTGCCTTTAATGTAAAACAATTTAAATTTTGAAATTCCAATTTTACCAAAAACCTTTAGTACATTGCCCGCAATAATGATTAGACCCAGGATTTTACAAATGATGTTAAAAGGGAGGTCGAAACCTCGTTGGAAAAAAATGTTGGCTCTCTGTTGCTCATTACTTAGAATCATCATAATTAAAATTCAAAACGGCAGTTTCTGTTAATAACCCACAACAAAACTTTAAATTAAATAACAAACATTGCTATTTCCAGGTTACAACAGAAACTACCACAAGTAGAATTTCAAATATAAATATTTACATAAAAGTATCATTTAATTAATTCATCTATAATAATAACAGTCAAATAATAAGTAAATAAAAAAAATAACATTTGAGCCATTATCACCCCCCACACCAAAGATGCCTAACTTTCGAATTTTAGTTTTTTCACATGTAACCTGCTGGAAGCATGAGGATCAAAACAAAAGGTATAATTTATGCACAACTTCTTTAGATTAAATAAATTATATACTCATACAATAAAAGATTTATATTTTAAGAAAAACAATTAGACCTCTAAGCATTTTCCAGCAAGTTACTCAATGGCTCACAAAAATGACTTTGTAAAATATATAAAACCCCATAAAAGCAATAGTTAATACTAGTTCTCATAATAAATAAAACATAAACAGACAAATATATAACTAAAAGAAAATTTTTAATGTTTGATAAAGAAAAATGATTTTCTGAGGATCCTCGTACAAATTTTAAATCAAATAATACATTTCCACACAAAATTGAAATACTAAATTAAAATAACCAATAACACAATTTTACATTTGTTTATATTCTTCATTATCAGTCTTGTAAAGTGTCACTTAAACTTTTACCTTTAAATACTACATAACAATTCCTAATCACAGTTCAGGTGAACTCGGACAGTCCTCAGTTATAAAAAGTTTTTAACTTTTACTGAACACTTAGACACTACTAATGAATAGATAATAAGATGGAATGAAGGTGATAAAAGTCACTGTCAAATTAGTACATATTAAAGAAAGAATCAGTTCAGGTGAATTGGGACAGTCCTCTGTTATAAAAAGTTTTTTAATTTTTACTGAACACTTAGATTCTACTAATGACTAAATAATAATATGGAATGAAGGTGAGGAAAATCACTGTCAATTAAGTACATATTAAAATGGAAAAAAAAAATTGATACCAACAAGTTTACCAGATCCATATGGAGGGTCCGTGTCTGGAGCTCTCGTTCCATTCCTTCGGCACCAGGCGAGTCAAAACCAAACACTCCTTCAACAGGAGGAACAAGATTGCAACTTCAGAACAAAATCTTCTCAAAACTAGTAACACTCATCAAGAACTTCCAACCCTCCATAAGGTCTTCCTGATGAAACTCCTGCCACAGGACGTCACACGCACAGCCAGGCCCTTCTTCACAGGCCCCAATTAAAATATCCAAAATTTTAAGAATTTTCCTTTTTGAAAACAAGTCATCGATTTAAATAATCAAACCAAGCTGGAACACTTCATCGCCAGACACGCTGGAAAGCAAAAATGGGCCTTACACTCTCTTTCAAACGAGATTCATCTGCTGCAAAGGGTAGGCCTAAGCGTTAAATCAGGTACATCTCAGAGTTTCTTCGATGGCAAGAGAAATTCACGTAGATATTCAGAACGCATTGATTACTAAATTCTTAAAGTATCATAGCCAAAGGAATCATGTGAAGAAACGCAAGGCCCCTTTTAGAGGGCCAGAGCCCTGCTTTTTTACATGAGCTAGAATTACTCCATACCGCATTGGTCACATAAACCGCCTCAATTAACTATTTTTCGCGCTTTCGCGAACTTACAGTTGCCAATTTCGGCATGAAAATTCCGGGAGAGAAACAGCTCGGCCATTCAGAGGTCGCAACTACGCCGTCGATGTAGGAGCTGAACACGGTCAAGTGCAATTGCGCGGGAATAGAAACTGACCTTCACGAGCATAGGGGGTGCCCTGAAGGTCAAAACGGACCTAAAAGCACGTACTCCAGCCGGAGGTCAAATTAAATAATAGCTGAGAACAAATTCTTTGCCGGAAAAAGGGTTTGCTCTGAAAAGAAATATGATTTTGAAAATGCAGAAGAATTTAGGAAGAGAAAAGGACTGACACACATTAATAATGACAATATTCCCCTTTTAAAAAAAAAAAAATTACAAATTAGCTATTTTCTTAGTTTAAACAATAGAAAAACACAATAGTTAAAATTTCATTTTAACAGTACAATATGCCTCATGGGGTGATGAATCTAACGATCGCAAACACGGCCATTTAGAAGAATACTCAGATAGAAATTTTTGATCAGAAACCTTTTTTTCTTCTTTGGATTATCATCATCGCTCATTTTTACTTAAAATACTATTCAATAAAACTAAACAAATTTGTACACTCTTGAGAGTAAAAAATAAAATAAAGGCAGGAATGCAACTCTAGCGACAAACACACGACACCGAAAATTGAAAGTAAACAGATTAGACTAGCTCTAGCGATAGAAAAGGACTTCTCCAAACATCCAATCACCACGCGTTAATAGCGTGCTACTGACACGTGCGTATGCAGTCACACTGTTGTAACAGTTTACGAAGAGGAAACGAAACAGCCTACCAACCTCCGGAGTTTTCAAAGCTACTTCATCCTTAACTGCGATTTGCAGATAGAGTGTGAAATCTGAGTTCGCTTGTTGTGTAATCAAGATGATGATACGGAACGGTAAAGCGTAGCTTTAAGTATACGATGCATAGGGTGCAGTAAAAGCAGGTTAAAGAGTAGTTACTACAGTTTTCTTTGGTGTACAATATTCACTGAATTTCAGAATTATGGCGTCATATGTAGCCTCTTCGGGTAATTTGAAAGTATTATAAACTTTCACGCCATCATCTCTGATTAGATTCAGCCCCCAGGGGGATACCTTGCTTAGGTATTCAGGGGGTGTCACAAACCCCGGGCCTGAGTGATCTTTTGTTTTCCCCTTTATTTATTTATTTATTATTTTTTTTTTGCTGCCCATAAGCTATTGGTCTTTCATTTTTCGTTCTCTTACTTTTGCTTTTTGTTGTACATTTTTTTTGGTGCCAGAAAGCTCTTGGTCTTTCCTTGTTTTGTTTTTACGTTTTTTCGTTGCCAATAAGTCCTTGGTCTATTTATTGTTTTGTTGTAAAAAAAAAAAAACTAAAAAAAAAAAAATTTTTAATTTTCTTGAAAAGCACAAAAAAAATGCCACTCACCTCGTTTTACTGACCTGTGTTTGCTATGTTCTGACTCATCCTGTTTTTTTTCTGTGTTGGCTGTTATAAAAAAATAAAAAAAAAAAAAAAAAATGAAAAAAATATATATATAAAATTGTAAAAGGAAAAAAAAATAAATCTATTAACCGTAATCTACTAACCAAGTAAAGTCCGGTGTTGGTGTGGCACTGACTATCGGGACAATGATTTCGGCGAGAGTTCCATGGTAGTCTAGCCTTGGGATCACACTGGGAGACTGGTGCCCTTGGTGAAGGTGAGACAACGGTGACTACTTGAACGAGACACACCGGATTAACCCTTTCAGGGGCACTAAGTAAAAATGATTGAATTTCCTTTTAAATATATATATATCATAAAGTAAACACCCCATACAAGTCATATATGATGAAGAAAAAAATTCAGCATGTGGGGATTTTTTTGTGGGTGGTGGCTAGGCGTTCTAGCCACTGTGTCTATCCACCTAAAAGATGCTCCTAAAAATCAAACTAAAATTAATGATCTAAGATAATATGTAAATCTGTTGTATTTAAAAGGTGCATTACAGTATATTTACACTACCAAATACTTTTGAATAAAAAATTATTTTTCATAAAAATATATAAAAGAAACTTCAAAAAATTTTCCCGCAACTTGTCCATTTAAAAAAGTCACAGGCACATCCTGCTTAAAGTTACTGTAGTTCTGCCATCTCTATTTCAATTTTAGAAGTACACATTAACTTTTCATAAAAGTGGATAAAAAAAGTAGCCACTGCACACTTAGAGAAAAATTTCTAAAGTAGGTGGATACACCCTCTAGCCACCGCCCCTGAAAGGGTTAACACGACTACTACATGTGATGCCTGAACTAGGTCGGCAACCTGGTAGCTGGTGAGTGGTTATTGGTGTTCCAGAGAGGATTCTTAAAAACCCTTTGCGTTTGTGTGTTGGAAGAAACACTCACCCTTTTTTCCCTTTTTCTTATTATGGTGACAATTATGGATAATTCAAATCATGCGTCTGGCTCGGGCCAAGCTATTAAAAATTTTAACATGGAAGAGTTTTCCTCCACTCTTAATGAGAATAATGTATTCCTGAAATGTGAGGCAAGATTTTTTGTGGTAAAGAGAAATGAAGGAGATTTCTTTAAGACCTCTCCATTTCTAATTCAGAAAACATTGCAATCGATAATGGGTGATCCAAAATGTTAAAAAGCTTAGATCAGGTGAACTACTAATTGAGGTCTAAAATAACAAGCAAGCTAATAACTTAAAAAAATGTACCCAATTTGCCAATATACCAGTCACAGTAAGTATACATAGAACATTGAACATCTGTCGTGGTGTGATTTCTGAACCAGATCTACAATATATTCCAGAAAGTGAAATACTCGATAATTTGAAAGACCAAAAAGTTATTGCCGTTAAACGAATTTCAATCTTCCGTGATAATAAGCCTGTTCCCACCAAACACATTATTTTGACAATAGATTCTCCTAGACTTCCCCAATCAATCAATCAAAGCTGGTTACCTTGAATGCCCTATAAGACCATACATCCCTAACCCTCTAAGATGTTTTAATTGCCAACGTTTTGGCCACTCAAAGACCTCTTGCCGTGGTAAACTAACATGTGCCCATTGCAGTGCAACTGACCATGACAGTGAAAATTGTGTTAATTGCAAAAAGGATCACCATTCTTACTCAAAATCATGTGAAAAATGGAAAACTGAAAAGGAGATACAAACTATTAAAACAAAACATATCCCAAAGCACTGAAAATTGTGGAATCAAGGACACCCATTGTTGGAAAATCATATGAAGCTGCCATAGTTACCAAAAATAATATCAGTTTATCGCAATCCAAACTGATCATAATACTATCTCTCCAGTTGTAACTGCATTAAAGAATTCCCCAAACTTACAATCCAACCCAAATCAGGCTTCTAACTCTTCAGTCATCTTCATCCAAATCAAGAAACTTAAAGAAAACGCCACAAACTACTAAAACCTTATTGCCTGAAAAAAGTCTTAACTCTACCTCTCTAAAACATTCAAATTCACCCTCTCGTCTTAATATCAAGAAAAAGAAACTAACAAAATTGCCCCCTCCCACTACAAATAAAGATAATAAAGTAAATGTTCCAAAACAAGATGATATGATCAGCCTCCATCCTTCTGATGGGAAGGACGGAATGTCTACTGCATCAGAGGTTGGTTGGTAGGTGGAGTTTTATGGCGCAAGGTCCAAATTAGGACATACTGTGCCAAGCAAGTTTATTATTATTTTATGAGCAAAATTAAAAGAAAAGTTTAAACGAACTTCTGGATGGGGGCTCCCATCCAGATATCCGGAAAATAAAACGATGTTAGAATGTATGATAAATTAAGAACACATGATGAAAGTTGATTTTTTTTGTGAAGATTGCAGGTTGAATAAGTTTAATCACACTTCATTTAAATACAGAAACTTCGTTCAATCCAAAAGACCCTTAGAACTGTTGCATGTCCAAATATGGACCTTGCGCCAATAAAAGTTATTCAACCAACCAACCAACTAACCAACCTTAGAACTGTGATATACAGATGTTTGGGGACCATGTCAAGTAAGAGGCAAACATGGAGAAAGTTACTTTCTATCAATCATGGATGATTATTCCCGTAAAGTATTCATTTATCCTATAGTCCAAAAATCTGAAGTGGCTGAAACCTTAATTAATTACTTGAAAAGGGCAGAAAGATTTATAGGTAAACCGTTAGTAACTATCCATTCAGATAATGGAACAGAATTTGTTGACAAAAAATTTTCAACATTTTGTCAGGAAAAAGGCATCAAACATGAATTAACAAATACGTTCACTCCAGAACAAAATGGTGCTATTGAGCGTTATAACCAGACTGTCATTAATGGAGCCTGTACATCCTTACATGAAAGTGGTTTAGACTTTTGTTTTTTGCCAGAAGCAATTTCGCATTTTAATTATGCCTGGAAGAGACTATGCCATAAAAATTTTGAAAAATCACCCTGCGAATTGTACAGTGGAAGAAAGCCATCAATCAGACACCTTAAATCATTTGGATGTGTAGCTTATGTGGGATTGGCAAAACAAAAAAGACAAAAATTAGATCCAAAAGCTGTGAAAGGTTATCTAGTTGGGTATGCACACCATACAAAGGGATACCATATTTGGATCCCAGAGCAAGATAAAATAGTAAAATCTTTAAATGTAACCTTTAAAGAAGACCGTTTGTTGAAAACAGAAGTAAGTGGAGAGTGCTGGGCACCATCAACCAGCATTACATAATCCAAGATGTATTTCCAAAGTATAGTGATGATGATTCCGATGAAGAGGCTGTTGACAAAACTCCTGTAAGAGAGTCCAGCATACTGTCTGAATTATCTGACACTGAGGAATCCTCGGATGATGAAAAACCTGCTCAATCATCTCAATTAAAGAACATAAAGTTTAAAAGAAAATAAGTTTTAAGAAGTGATAAATCTTGAACAGACGTGTACTACTATCCAGAAAATACAAGAACAAGATTAAGATCTCATAGACACATTAGAAAATATTGCCAAGAAAACAAATTAAGTATGATGCCACTAAATTTTCATTCACTCCAATAGAAGAATCTGTTTCAGACACAAGTGCCAATTTTTGTCATAAATCTTC
The DNA here is from genome assembly GCA_963930645.1 of Salticus scenicus. Taxonomy (NCBI): domain Eukaryota; kingdom Metazoa; phylum Arthropoda; class Arachnida; order Araneae; family Salticidae; genus Salticus; species Salticus scenicus. Next base: position 271,811,715 of record OZ005658.1, read on the forward strand.
CTGACTAGAATTAATTATACCAAGAACTTTCAAACAAGCCTAAAAATCAGACCAGGGGTTCTATTCGCGTTCAGTTGCTTATTAACCACCAGTTGTAATCGTTATCTTCAGTTCGTAACTACTGTTATAGCGATTGTTCGGCCAAGAGCTATTGTGGACTACCATTGTTATTTCAAGTAGAAGAAGGAACACCCTTCGTTCGAGGTTAACAATTTTAGCCAATCAGATGCAAGTGAGCATGTGATTTTGTTTGTGTACTTTCAAGTATTCGAGATTCTGTTCAGTATCACCGTTGCTCGCAGCCGTTTTTCTATAATCGTTTTTTCTTTTATGATGATGATGGATGAAAAACAATCGAATAAGAAACGTTCTGGAAAAACTATGCACAGACAGTACGAAATCATGATTGATTTTATTGATAAACATTGGGAAATGGTGAGCGGTAAATTATCGCAAACATTTTCGGCGAAACAGAGGGACGAACTATGGAACAGTTTAACTGCTTTGTTAAATTCAGATTGTATCGGACTGCAGAAGCCTGCAGATAAATGGCAAAGAATAAGTGTATTTATTTATTTATTTAAATTAACAATATTTATTTTATATCAGTATATTACTAAGTGATTACAATCAATAATGAAGCTTCGTGTTATGAAAATATTGCATTCTTAAAAGATTTCTGCTATTTACTATTAAATATTTTAGGCTACGTATTCATAGCTGATTACACATGAACATTCAAAAGATCATTCAATTCTTTCTTATACGTATTATACAGACCGGAATACTCTGTTTGTAAATGCAGGGGTTTAATTTTTAAGACCCATTTCTGTGAAAAATCATTTATTTTTGTGAAATTTTATTTTTTGCGTGAATAAAAAAATAAAATACCGTGTAAAACGTTTCATTCCAGCACTTATTCCATCTAATGTTTAATATACATTTCATTGAACTAATTTTAGGCACTTATTAAAAATAATACTGTAAACATGGAAATTTTTACAAAATTATTTTTATGAAACAAAATCTTGTGAAAGGGTTGTTTTATGGTTGGTTGGTTGGTTGGTTGGTTTTTTGTGGCACAAGATCCAGAATTGGATATGCTGCGCCAAACTTTATACTCTGGATGGGGGATCCCATCCATAGTCTAAAAAAGAAAAAGAATAGAAAAGATGTATATAATAATAGATAAATATAATAAAAAATAGAGTAAACAGTGTATAAGATAAAACAATATGTAAAGATTATAACCAATGTATATAATAAAATGAGATGTAGAAAATGGCAGTGTAAATGATAAAATCAGCGATGAAGAATGATAAAGTAAATAATAAAATCATACATCGTAGTAAAAACCTGCCTCTTTTAAAAAGTTGGTCAGATGATAATGAGGATTAATACCCAACAGGTTAGTCAAATTTGGTGATGATGAATTAAAATAGTGCCTATACAGATGACGAAGGCTAGAGCAATCGGTGAGGATATGGCTAATGGTTAGTAAGCTGAAGTGGCATTTGGGGCAGGTAGGTTCCTGTTCTCCAAGAAGTAAATGTTTGTGTGTAAGTCTCGAATGCCCAATCCTGAGACGAGTGATTATCACATCATAACTCCTAAGAGTATGTGTCGGCCAGACTGAAATGTGTGGTTTGATTTCCTGTAATTTATTATTTGTCTGACAATTCCACTCTCTTTGCCACATATTTTTTAAGAAAACTTTAAAGGAGTGCTTAACATCCTCATATGGAACTGGACAGTTAATATCAATCAATGCCTGTCTTGCTGCTTTATCTGCTAATTCATTGCCCGTGATGCCAACGTGACCAGGAACCCAACAGAATAATATGTCAAAGCCTTTTCTTAAAAGATCATTATAAGTTTTTAAAACTGACATAAAAGAAAGTGCACAAGCACTAAAAGAAAGAGAATCTAGGACACTCTTAGAGTCAGTGTAAATGATGAATTTCCTGTTGGGATGAGACGAAATAAAATTAAGTGCAACTTCAACTGCAAAAAACTCTGCAGAGAAAATGGAGAATGAGCAAGGAAGTCGATAACTAAAAATGGTTTCACCTGAAACAACACCACAACCAACCTGATTGCAAGTCTTAGAGCCATCAGTAAAAATCTCAATATAATCCTGATAAACGCTTCGATGAGCAGCATAAAGTGCCCCAAAAATTGACGCATCTGTGTCAGATTTTCTAAAACCACTAAAAGGATGAAGGTGAGAAATAACCTGGAAGTTCCAAGGAGTCACATTTAAAAAGGAAGGAGGACGAACTTTTGTGTGAAGATGAGGGGTGCCAGCAAGAAAGTTTTTAATCCGAAGACCAAAATGTGGAATGCAAGATGGACGAATCAGAAAAAGATTTTCATTGTTGTTATTTAAATGGGGATGAAGTGGATGATTAGGATGTGAACGAATGCGATAGTAGAGATCCAACGATAGTTGTTGTCTAATATTGGCAAGAGAAGGCTCAACACAGTCAGCATAAAGACTAAGGATTGGAGAAGTGCGGAAAGCCCCTGAACAAAATCTAAGCGCACTATGATGTACTGTGTCTAATTTCTTAAGATAGGAAATGGGAGCTGAGCCATAAACTTGACAGGCATAATCTAATTTCGAACGGATAACAGCACGGTAGATTTTCAGTAAAGAACTGCGATCAGCTCCCCAACAGGTATTTGAAAGTACCTTTAAAAGATTTAATGTTTTATCACATTTTGTCCTTAAATTTAAAATATGTGGCATAAAATTCAGTTTTTTGTCAAAGATAACGCCTAAAAAGCGGGCAGTGTCAACTACAGATATAATTCTATTGTTAATAAAAATCTCTGGATCGGGATGAAGACCTCGTCTGCGGCAAAAATGCACACAATGTGTTTTGTCAATTGAGAAAGTGAAACCATTTTTATCTGTCCATTTGGTAATATTATTGATGGCTAGTTGAAGCTGGCGCTCAATAAAACGCATATCATTTCCCTGGCAAGAAATCTGCAGGTCGTCAACATACAGGTTCCCATGAACATTTTGAGATAGTTGTTTTAGTATATTATTAATTTTTATAGAGAACAGTGTTACACTTAAGACACTACCTTGAGGAACACCCTCTTCCTGGAAGTAAAAGTCTGAGTATACTGATCTAATTCGAACTTGAAAGCGTCTCACCTTTAAAAAATTCTCAATGAATATAGGAAGATTGCCCCTTAAACCCAAATTAAAAATGTCCCTTAAAATGCCATAACGCCAGGTTTTGTCATACGCTTTTTCAATGTCGAAGAAAACTGACACCAAATGGTTACGTCTAACAATAGCATTCCGTATATTAGTCTCAAGCAAGAGATTATTGTCAATAGTAGAACGGCCTTGTCTAAAACCACTTTGCCATGGAGAAATTAGATTATTTTTTTCAAGATAGAAAACAAGTCTAGTATTTATCATTTTCTCAAGCAATTTACAAAGGCAGCTAGTGAGGGCAATAGGTCTATAATTTTTTGGGTCAGTAGTATCTTTACCAGGTTTTGGGAAGGGTATAACAATAGCATCGTGCCAAGCAATGGGGAAGATATTTTCGGTCCAGATTCTATTGAAGAGATGAAGTAGATTTTTGAGGGAAGCTTTGGAAAGATCATAAGGTAACTGATACCATCAGGACCGGGAGCGGAGTTATGAGTGTTTTTCAGGCTATTGTTCAGTTCATTTTCTTTAAATGGGCTATTGTATTCATATAATGAGCGAGATCTGAAGTTAATTGTAGTGCATTCAGAATGTAGTTTGTATGATAGAAAGGGCTCCGAGTATGAGTTTGAGCTAGAAATGTGGGATAAAGTTTTACCAATAGTGTTTGCAATGTTTTGGGTGGAAGTGATTGTCTGACCATTATCTTTAAGAAAAGAGATACTGTCATTAGAATATATACCCATGGCCTTCTTGACACGATGCCACAATTGTTTGCTACTGGTATTCGAGGTAATGCTGGATACATAGTTAATCCATGATTCCTTTTGGGATTTTCTTCGAATCCTTCGTGCACTTGCTCTAGCTTGTTTATATGCAATATAATTTGCTGTAGTGGGATATCTCCGAAAAATCCCCCACGCTTTTTGTTGGCGCCTTTTTGCAATTTTACAGTCTTCATTCCACCAAGGTCGAGAGTGTTTAAAAGAATATCCAGATGATTTTGGAATCGAAATGTTAGCTGCATTAATGATACAATGGCTGACATTTGAAACTGCACTGTTAATATCACCCTCAATCATGGTAGAAGTAATGGAGGCATTATAAGAGAAAGTAGTCCAATTGGCTTTGTCATAAATGTAATGAGGATTACTATGATTAACTTGATTGAAATTATAGAGAGATAGAAATAAAGGAAAATGATCACTGTTATGCAGATTGTCAGAAACAAAAAAATTAAAATATGGGTAAAGAATTGGAGAACAGATTGCGAGGTCTATTGCGTGAAAAGTCCTAGATGGTTCGTGGAAATAAGTATTGTCCCCATTGTTTAAGAGACATAAGGAATTATCATTGATGAAGTCTTCAATGACTTGTCCACGGGAATTAACATCGGGGCTCCCCCAAAGTGGGTTATGTCCATTGAAATCACCGAAAATTAAGAATGGGGTAGGGAGTTGCAAAATTAAATTATTCAGATCTTGTTTTCGTACAGGCATATTAGGTGTTAAATAGACAGTACAGATGGTTATTAGCATATTGATGTGGATTTGGGCAGCTATGGCTTGAATATTTGTGTTTAAAGGTATATTTGTGTGAGGAACATTATTGGAGATTAATAGAGCCACACCACCTGTAGCTCTGTCAGACTGAATGTAATCTTTCCTTAGACAGTTGTAGCCACGAATTTTAATATTATGATTTTGCTTTAGATACGTTTCTTGGAAAGCAAAGCAAATTGGTCGATGATCAAAGACAATGTCTTTTATTTCATCCCGTTTATTGTTAAAACCTCTGCAATTCCAGCAAATAAAATTAGTCATTATGATTTGGTTTTTAGATTAACACATCTACGTCGTCATCTTCTGATGCAATAGACATACCTTCTCCATCAGAAGGATGAAGGCTTATTGAGTCCGCTTGTTTAACTATATTATTTTGTTTTGATTTTATAGACTCTGTTAGCTTAGGTATTTTTTTCCTTTTAACCAAGTTGTGTTGAGAATTTCCATGCTTTAGAGGTTCAGAGCTGCGATTTTTATGAGACATGGGTTTTTTCAGAATTTGTGAGCTTTTTCTAGGATATGTTGGCTTAGAAGAATTAGGTGTTTGGTGTGATATATTAGGTGTTTGAGTAGGCTTTTCTTGATCTTTTTGCAAATTATTTTTGGTTTCTACAGGGGGGATGCTGTTAGTATTACTATCTGTTTGTGTGGAGATTGTTTTGTAGTGTTTGGGTATTTTAATAGAAGCAACAGCAGCAGCAAAGGATTTTCCAATTGTGGGAGTTCTGGCTTCAACAATTTTCCTGGCTTCAAAATATGATATATTTTCTTTGGTACGCACAGTTTGAATCTCTTTTTCGAATTTCCATTTTTCACATATTTTAGCATAAGATGGGTGGTCTTTTTTACAGTTTACACAACATACGGGAGCTTCACAGTTTTCATTATCATGGCCCACTATCCCACACCGGGCACACGTGAGATTACCACGGCAAGAATTTTTTGAGTGACCAAAACGTTGGCATTTGAAGCAGCGCAGAGGATTTGGGATGTATGGTCTTAAAGGGCATTCCAGGTATCCAGCTTTTATAGAGCGTGGGAGTTTCGGAGAATCAAAAGTGAGTATTATGTGCTTAGTTGGGATTTGTTTATTTTCACGGAAAATTGAAATGCGCCTTACTGCTGTAACTTTCTGATCTTTTAAATTCTCAAGTATTTCTGCTTCTGGTATGTATTGAAGGTCAGGCTCTGAAATAACTCCACGACTGGTATTTAATGTTCGGTGAGTAGTAACAGAAACGGGAATATCAGCAAAAAGTGTGCATTTTTTGAGGTTACTTGCTTGCTTGATGTTTTCTACTTCAATTAAAAGTTCTCCTGATTTGATTTTCTTAATTGACTTTGGTTCACCCACAACTGCTTGAATAGCTTTATGAATTAGAAATGGTGACGTTTTAAAAAAGTCACCTTCATTACGCTTGATTACAAAAAATCTTGCCTCGTCGTATGCGGAAATTCCTTTTTCAGGTAAGGTGGAAGAGAATTCTTCCATTCTATCTGCCCATGCAGTATTATTGGAGTTAGCATTGAGGGAAAGGCCCGAGCCAAGCGCATTACTCGCACCTCCCCTGCTTGTCACCATATTGAGATAAGAAAAAAGGGTCGAGGGCCTCCCCAGTCCCACAAGTCAGCCCATCTCCCGAACGGACGGAAAGCAAAGGGCCCTCAGAACCGCTCCCCGGGACACCCACAACCACTCACCAGCCACCAGACCGTCGACCCAGATCAGGAATCACATGTGGCAGTCGCGCCAGTCTGGCGCCTCCCGCTCGAGCAGTCACCGCTGTCCCACCCTCACCAAGGGCACCAGTCCCCCAGTGCGCCCCCAAGGCCAGACCACCGCGAGACCCCCACCAAATCGCCAACCCAATAACCAGTGCCACATCAACACTGCTCACAGCTTGGTCAATGTTTTAGAAGTTAAGTAATTTTAGTAAATTCAACAAGAACAAGACCAAAAGATAAAGGTGAGTGAAAACAAATAAGGTAAGTAGAACACAAAAAGGTGAGTAAAACAAGGTAAGTTGTTGCATTTTTTTTTTTTTTAAGCTTTTCAAATTTTTTTTTTTTTTTTTTTTTTTTACTTTTTTTTTTCAAGAACAATGAACAAGAACAAGTACCAAAACCTTATTGGCAGTAAAAACCAAAAACATAAACAAGGACGAAAACGCAAGAAAAATGCCAAAAACTTAGAGAAAAAAAAAAACCAAAAGTGAAAAAAAGAAAAGAAAAGAAGGTTTAAAAAAAAAAAAGAGAAAAAAAGATCACTCGGGCCCGGGGGGGCGTGACTCCCCCTGAATACCTGAAGAAGGTACCCCCCTGGGGGGGGGGGGTTGTTTTATGAATCTAAATTTTGTGAGGAGGCTCATTTAATGGGTTTAAATTGTGTGAAAGGGCCCATTTTAAAGATTTGAACTTTGTGAAGGGGGTAGTAAAAGGGTCCCAATTTTTGCCTGGATCAGCCTCTGAAATTCCTTGCATTTTATTTCATTGATTATTATTTGCCTCTATTTACCTTATATTCTCATTCACATATTGCATATCTGATGTTTCTGTATGTTTTTAGAAAAAAATAAAGTTTAGGGATAAAAGTCATGAAAACTCTTTAAATTTTGCTTCAATTTTAATAGTATTTAAATAGATTTTAGCATAATTTGAATGCTTGAAAGAGCACGTTTATAAACACATGTGTAATTATATACCTTAAGATTCCATTAATTTAAGAAACTAAAAAAATATTTGTATTTTACATGGTGGTGTTAGCTTAGTAACACAATAGTTCTTTTTTTTTTTTTTTTTCAAAACTAAGCAATTTTTGTACCATTAGCGACGAAGATTAGTAATGATATTTTGTTTGAGGTCATATTAAAATAAAACATAATTTGAAGTAGCTTAGATCCTAGATAGATATTCTTATGAGGGTTCTAGTTCCAGCTGTTTGACTATCGTTTGATGTACTTTTCTTCTCTTTTTTTATAATCTTAATGTTTAGTAACTCCAGTTATTTTCTTAGTGAATGTGTCTTTTGATTTATTTATTAAAGAACAATATTGCAACAATTTCTATATGAAATTTTTTACATATAATTATTCATAGGCATGGATAGAAGTTAAAAGCGCTGTGAGGAACAGAGCTGCAGAAATTAAGGCAGGCTCAAATTTAACAGGTGGAGGAAGTGCTCCTGCTTTGTTGGTTCCACTTCAAGAAAAAATAAAATGTTTGATCGACCCTGTTTTGATTTTGGGTGATGAAGATGTTGAAAAACAGGGCGTACTCAAATGGTAAGAATGCTAATTATTTCTTTAAATGTATATATTATATTATTATTAACTCATCTATAAATTAAGAAATTTAATAATGCGAAAAGAAAAACGAGAAATGTGAGTGTAAGGGTGATAATGTATTTCTTCTTTAAAATGAAGATTGCTAAATTATATATATATATGTAATATATCTCCTTTTTTGTATGATGATGAATTCCAGTCACTCCATATTAAGAGAGTTCACTCAAAGAAATACCCCACAATAGATGATGCAGTCGTTTATTTGAAGACAGTCATATTACACTTTATTAACAGTCACATCATTTTGAGCACGCTGTACAGATCCGTAGCCGAGATCGGGCCGAAATCGTTCCATTAACGGCGGAACCGCGAATCAATCCCCCTCCTGGGACCGTTAACTTAAACTTGTTATTGACGTGGACTATTTAATCAAAAGATTCCATGGAAAAAGACCCCGATTTTCGGGTGCTCCCGTTTTTATATGGATATTTCGGCGGGAACCCAAACTATTTTTATGAATGCTTATTGGATAATTAGGTCAGCTAAAATCCAGCCCACATTCTTTTATTGGCTGACCCGGATATCCAGGATTTCGTATTTCGCAATGCATTGCCGCTAATTTCAACTATTGCATAATTTTGATTATGAAACTTCTTCTAATCGCGATTCCCGCACTACAACGTGCTTTGCTGAAAAACTAACTTTACTGGGGCGCTAAAAAAGAACTCTCACAAAGTTGTTCTTAAAATTAAGATTTATTCTGAGCTAATACTATTAAGATATCATTTAATATTAATTTAGAATCTTGCTTATTTTGTCCTTTCATATCCCCCTCCTCCAAGCCGACGCTCCCCCATACTTGCCTGCAAGTATGTGGGAAGTCCCTCAGAAGTAGAAGATACTCCAGGAGAAAGTTAAACTTAAAATGGAAAATTTGACAGATTATAAAACTTAACTTTTTGACTAATTTATTTAAAATGGAAAATTTTATTTTTTAGAAAATTTCGTCTGAAATATTTTGTTATGGAATCATTTTTAAGTAGGAGTTATGGCCTTTCTCATTATTTATAAAAAAAAATTAATTTTTCTTTTTTAAATTATTTACTTGTATGTTGGACTGGTCAACGTGCTCGCCTGATACATATAATGGTATTTACAGCACTTGTTTACAAACATAAGAAAAGTTTAATATAATATATGAAAACGTATGACATACTGTATGAAAAAAAAATTTATAACATAACATGTTTACCGGCATAACATTTTTGACAAGATATCTTTCTTATGTACAAACTAGTTTGTTGAGGAAAGTCTTTAAAATGTAAAGTTCCTTTTGGCCAATAAAGTTTTTAAATGTCTTGAATAATAACGTTGATCGTTGACAATAAATAATTGTTGTAAAAAGTCTGATCTTGGTTATTGAGTCCATATAGAATATGTATAACAATAATTATAACACTGTAATTTTAACAGTACATTGTAAAAAATGTTTTGTAAATTGTAAACAAACTTTTCTTTTCACAAAATCTGTGTTTTTCTTTGTGTATCTTTTTAATAATGCAAAGATATTTTAATCAAACATAAAGTATATGAAAAACAATTATATCATAGTACATTTTTAACAATTTCTAGAAACTTTATTTACATACTAACATAAATAATTTTTTCATAAATATAACATTTAACAGACACATAAAACTATTTAATAAATACAATAGTGTTAATACACTCTAATAATACTACTACTAATATTAAGAATACCAGTACTACTAGGTCTTTTCTTTTTACAAACTATTTACATAAAACCAACTTAATTACTTTATTTAATAATTAATTGTTTTAAAATACCACATTGGCATCAACATAGAGCTTGGTCAGCCATTGGCAAGCCAAAAAAAAAATTGTTTTTGTGGGTAACTTGACCCCTGAACTTGTGAGAAGTCAAGTCTTTCCAAAAAGGTGAGTTGGGATAAAGGTGGTAATTGGTGAATTTTTACAGAGGGCAAAAACAAATCATTTTTCCCGCACTCTCTGATCACTTTATAGTGGTGAAGATCAGAAGATCACGAGAATGATAAATAAATAAAAAAAAAATACTTGGGGCATGGAGTTGATCCCTAACTGAAATTATTCATGACTTAATTTGAATTTTTGAGGGTTATTATAGTATCTTAACTTAGATGAATGAATAATTTCTAAATTTCTTTTAAAATGGGGACTGGGTTTGTCTATTTCAAAATTAACTTCAGATATTTGCTTTAAGATTGTGTAAGGGCCTGAATAAGGTGGACTTAATTTACGTGTGTTGGGGTATTGGAATTCTTCATAAATAATTTCATCACCAACTTTAAATTTAACAGGGAGAAATCGAGCATCAAATCGGATTTTGTTTTTTTTATGATATTGTATTGTTTTTTCTTTTGCTATTTTTCTAGCTTCATCAACTGAAGGATAGTAACTATTGTTTACTAATAATGGTTCATATGGTAATTCTCCTAATAATAAATAACTAGGTGGGAATTGAGTTACAGAGTGAGGTGTTAAGTTATATTGATTTAAAACTTCATCAATTAATTTAGTCCAGGGAATTTTATTTGAAGAAGAGTTAACCTTACATTTTAGACGCGTAACAATAGTCTGATTGAGGCGCTCGACTTTCCCGTTGCATTCGGGATGATGGCTACTTGTTAACAAATGTTTTGTATCATAATTTCGAAGGAATTTTTTGAAACGGGATGCCGTGAATGCTGCATTCCTATCTGTTAACAATTTTTTTAGGTACTTCAATTTGAAAAAGTTGTTTTAAAAAATTTGTATAAGTTTCAGTGGTAACGCTTTTTGATGGAAATCCCCACACATAACGGGTTGCATGGTCCACGACCAAATGCAAATATTTTTTTGTAGAATTATAGTAGTTAAACCCACCAACAGTGTCCAAAGACAAACATTCAAAAGGTTTATCTGTTGGCGGTACTTCCTGTAATGAACCAAATCGTTTTTGTCTGCATTTTTTATTTATTTGACAGGTATGACAATGTTTTACAAAATTTTCAATATCTTTATTAATATTAGGCCAATAATACTGTGGTGTAATTAAATTTATCATTTTATAAATTCCTGGGTGTCCAAATTGAGTGTGGGTTTTCTGTAGGAGGCGTAATCTTAATGACATCGGGACTATTATCTTATACAAACCTTTCTTTTTAATGACAATTACATCTTCAATTTCAAGAATTTTCTTAATGTTAATACCTATGTTTTCTTTTTTCTGGTTTTCTTTAATTTCATTTAAATCTAGGAGGTGTACATGGTGTGACACATTTTCCAAAACAGGCAATCTAGATAGCATATCAGCTTCAATATTTGTTGATCCTTTTTGATATTTAATTTCATAGTCAAACATACTAAGTTTAAGGGACCAGCGGAATAATCTTCCTCTTAAATTTTTAACATTTTTTAACCAAGTGAGAGACGCATGATCCGTATGTATGACAAACTTTTGACCGTGTAAATAATGATAAAAGGTATCTAAGGCATCAATAATTGCTAAACATTCTAATTCCGTAATTGCATAATTTTTTTCATAATCTCGTAAATTTCTTGAACGATATGCCACTGGGTGTAAAGTACCATTCACATCTGCCTGCTTAACAACACATCCCACACCATGACTCGAGGCGTCAACAAATAACTGACAGGGAGTTCTGGGATCATAAAGTCTTAAAATAGGTTTACTTATAAGAGCATTTTTTAATTTTTGGAAGGATTTTTCACATTTCTGGTCCCAAACATAGGGGACATTTTTCTTTAATAAATTATTTAAAGGAGCTCTTGTTTCGGCATATTTTGGAATAAATCTAGCATAAACGTTAACTGATCCCAAAACTCTCTGCAATTCCTTGACATTTTTTGGTGGTTTCAAATTTTTTATTACTTCAATGTTTGGATTATCAGGGGTAATTAGGCCATTAGTTATTTCGTATCCTAAAAAGTTAATTTTTGTTTTGGCAAAATTGCATTTTGATAGTTTTAATTTTAAGTTTTCTTTAACACATATATCAAAAAGTTGTTGTAGGTGTTGGAAGTGTTCATCTTCTGACTGTGAAAATACAATTATATCATCAAAATAATTACAGGCAAAGTCTATTTTGTATTTATTTAGAATCCTTCTAATGGTTCGATTGAAGATAGCAGGGGCATTTTTAAGCCCAAAGGGAAGGTATTTCCACTCATATAATCCGAAAGTTGTAGCAAAAGCCAATTTTTCAGTATCTTTTGGGTGGATAGGAATGTGCCAATATCCACTTGCCAAGTCAAGAGTGGAAAAAATTTTTGCTTTAGCTAGTTTATCTATCAAAGTATCTATTCTGGGAAGTGGTTCAGCATCTGTTTTAGTGATCAAATTGAGTTTATGGAAGTCAATACATAATCGCGTCTTTTTGCCTTCTTCCCGTTTATACACCAAAGTTACAGGTGCGGAATAAGGCGAACAACTTTCTTTTATAATACCAGCCTGTAATAAATTTTGAACTTGGGTTTTAATTTCTTCTTCTTCCTTAGGGGAAGTTCTATATGCTCTGAGAGAAATAGGTAAATCTGAAGTTAAACGAATCCTCTGTGGTTCCATATGAATTCTTCCAACATCATATAATTTAGATTTTGCAAAAATTTGGACATATTTTGATAATAAAGTAGGAAGTTTTCCTTTTCTAGCAGACTGAGGATTTACGTGGTTCTCAGTGGCTTGAGTGTACTTGAACTCCCTTACTCTATTGTTTGTTGGAATATTAAAATTTTTCTTTTGACTATTGGTATTTTCACTTTCAGAAGTTATATGTAAAGTTTGTGTACATTTAGATATATTTTTTAATAATGGGAGAATGGTATTATTTTGTTTTACCAACTTTTTAGCACAATCAATAGTCAATTGAAACAGACAACAATGTGATAAGCTAAGGAGAGCATAAGGTAAAATATTATCTAATATAAACATTTCTATATTTTTTGTAATATTACCAATTTGTAATTTAAAGTAACATTTTTCTCGAATTGTCAACATCCCCTGTGTTTGAATGACGTGTAATGGTGAGACCTTTTTTGTTTGAAGTTTAAATTTATGGACAAAATGTTGAGGAATAATGCTTAAGCTGCTGCCCGTATCGAAGATTAAAGGAATGGTAGAGTACGATTCTGGATTTTTAACACCTTGATTAGTTTGCTTGTTTTTTCTTTGGATATCCTTGTATATAATGCGACCGGTCGCTGCAAACAGTCAATAGGTGTTATTTGTTCCTTCTGTTGTATTATCTACCACTGTTGACTCTTCTGTGACATGAGTTGGATTTTCTTGTTTGAAAGGGCATTCACTATGCCAATGAAAAGCATTAGGAATGTTGCGTTTTGAACAATGTTTACACGGGAAAGGAGGTAAAATGCCTTGAAAGTGAGTGTGTGTATTTGGGTTTGAAAACTGGGGTCTAGGCCCTCTTAGATTGGTTCGAGTATTGTTTGTGAAATTTGGTCTGTTTTGATTAGGGTATCCCATATGTGGTCTCAGCACATGAGGAAACCGGTAACTCCAGGGTTGTGGTCGGGGAGCATATTGAACTGGGTTTCTATTTTCCCTGTCTTGTGGATAGGTGAACCTTTGAAATTGACCTGGCAACTTGTTTGGAAGGGGATCAGCAGATTTTTCAGATATCTGCAGTTTATTTAATTTGTGGACAAGATCCCTCCATTCGTTTAATGTTTTTGGCGCATTAGCCACAACAAGTTGTCTTAAAGTTAGTGGCAATCCGTCGGTTAATCCCTCCATGAGAAATTTGGGCTCTAAGCCTAGTGCTCGCCCTACTTGGAGTTTTTTCTGATAATACTCCATGACATTTTCACCTGCCTTAAAGCAAATGCTCGAGAAATCTGTTAAAGATGTTTCACCTGGTGTCGTGAATTCCTCTGTAAAAATTTCAACCAATTCCTCCCAATGAAGCATGTTTAAACTGTTGTTTATATACACTGTGAGGGCTTTACCCTTCAAAAATCTTTGTATATTACGGACTCGCCAAACCTCATCTTTTCCATTCTCCTCACACCAGGCTTGAAAATACATTAGCCAGGACGTCCACATCATGCCGTTTTCAGGGCAAAAAGCAATGAGGACATTGTCCTCTGTTACAGTGGGAGATTTATTTATATTTAAAGATTTCTTTACATCATTTGCACTACTCATTGCCTTTACTAGTGTGTTTGGGGAGGGCAGTTTACTCACATTAAGTAGGTTATTTTCTAAATTGGTATCCACAAGTAAATTTTCCTCTGTTCCCTTAGAGGGTGTCAATAAACATGTTGAGGTGTCACTTTCGGACATGTTTAATTGCATCCACAATTCAAAATTTTTGAAAAAAAAAAAAAATTTTTTTTTTTTTTTTTTTGAAACAGGTAATTTATTTAATTTTGCTAATTAAGTTCGGTATTTATTAATTATCACAGTTTTACCAAAGTATTCAATAAATTAAATATCACAATCAATATAAATAGTCTATTTTTTTTTTTTTTTTTCACAGTTATTATATCACCTAAATAAATCCAAATAATAAATAAACATAAAATAAACAAATAAATCAAATTTATTGACGTTCAAAATAAATATTTCTGAAAGTGCTTTGTCTAAATTCATCTAATAAATCCTACTAATAAATAAATATAAACAACATATAACAAATAAATAAATCAAATTTATTGACGTTCAACATAAATACTTCTGGCTACTCTTTGTCTATAGTAATACATAGCACACAACAAAATTCTTATTTCTGAAAACAATGAATCAAATTTTTCAACAAAAAAAAAAATTTAATTTTTTATATGAATATTTATGAACATTTTATTTTTAAATCTCTTAACATAAAATATAATAACCAATTAAGAATTTATTTTATTTCTTTATCTTCTTTTATTTTATTATTAATTAATTTATTATTATTATTATTATTATTTTTTTTTTTTTTTTTTTTTAAATCAAATTTCAAAAATTTTAGTTTTCTATATAAGTATTTATGAAAATCTCTAAATTTAACATATGAAATATAATACTTTTGCAAACTTAATAAAAATCTGGTATATTATTATTTTAAATCTATTATTAAGCTTAAAACATTTTCAATTCAAATCATAAAATATATCGCGAAAATAAACGATGTCAAACATTATCACAATTCATTTTTATTAACAAATTAAGATAAATATAAAGTCAATAAAAATCATCCTTCCTAAATATAAATGAAATGAAATCACTCACCCCTTTTGTTGATTTACACTGAGATGAAAACACAATAATAAATTATAAAAAAAAAAATAAAAAACCTGTTTTTATTTCCTGTGGAGCAAGAGAATTTTATTCAAAACATCTGGGCTAACACATTAAAAAAAAAGCAGGTGTTTCTGGCAGGCTTGCGACACATCCCGAAGAGGCCATGTGTTTTTATATCACAGCACTTGAAACACGGCACTTAAGAGAGCAATCAAAACAGCTTGGATCAAAACTGGCGTAAGTCACACGTTTTTCAGAACGTAATCGGAAACATTTTAAGCAAAGTGATGTAAGTTAAGTCTTTCCTTCTTTTTCCTAAAGGCACTGTCTGGCATCTTTCACACAAAACTGGTGTAAGTCACACGTTTTTCAGAACGTAATCGAAAACATTTGAAGCAAAGTGATGTAAGTTAAGTCTTTCCTTCTTTTTCCTAAAGGCACTGTCTGGCATCTTTCAGCTTGATTTAGAAAAGTCTGGTCCGTTTTTGCAAATTTCCGGATGGTTTGGAAAAAATTCCCGGTTGGTTTTGGAAAGTTCCGGTCCCAGGAGGACATATTGCAAAATATTGCAGTTCCATTCAAATAACTAAAACTAATATAAGGTGCTGACCACAACTTATTTCATGCTGACTTGTTGGCTTTCCTTTACAGGTAGACTATCCTGACCGGCTCCTTGTAATATATCTCCTTTTTTGTATGATGATGAATTCCAGTCACTCCATATTAAGAGAGTTCACTCAAAGAAATACCCCACAATAGATGATGCAGTCGTTTATTTGAAGACAGTCATATTACACTTTATTAACAGTCACATCATTTTGAGCACGCTGTACAGATTCGTAGCCGAGATCTGGCCGAAATCGTTCCATTAACGGCGGAACCGCGAATCAATCCCCCTCCTGGGACTGTTAACTTAAACTTGTTATTGACGTGGACTATTTAATCAAAAGATTCCATGGAAAAAGACCCCGATTTTCGGGTGCTCCCGTTTTTATATGGATATTTCGGCGGGAACCCAAACTATTTTTATGAATGCTTATTGGATAATTAGGTCAGCTAAAATCCAGCCCACATTCTTTTATTGGCTGACCCGGATATCCAGGATTTCGTATTTCGCAATGCATTGCCGCTAATTTCAACTATTGCATAATTTTGATTATGAAACTTCTTCTAATCGCGATTCCCGCGCTACGACGTGCTTTGCTGAAAAACTAACTTTACTGGGGCGCTAAAAAAGAACTCTCACAAAGTTGTTCTTAAAATTAAGATTTATTCTGAGCTAATACTATTAAGATATCATTTAATATTAATTTAAATATTAATTTAGAATCTTGCTTATTTTGTCCTTTCATATATATATATATTTTTTTTTTTTTTTCTCGTGCAAGTGAGGGTGGTGAGATTCCTTGCTTTAGTATAAGGACTTGCAGGCTTTTCCCGTTTCGCTGATCACTATATCAGGGTTGCCAACATTTCAAAAACAGTTTGAGGAGCATTTCGGCTACTTTGAGGAGCAATTTAAAAAAAAAAAAAGAAAAAAAGAAAGAAACTACTAACAAAAATAAATTAACAATAATCATATGAAATTAAGTAAAAAAATAATAATAATAATAATAATTATTTAAAAAAAAAAAAAAAAAAGGTAAAATGTAGGTATGCATCAAATTTATAGTTACTATTCGGTATACTGAATATCCATTATTCAATAATAATCAAACATTTAGTGCATGCCTATTCAAAAGAAACTTATTTAATTACAAGAACAAGACAATTGATGTGAAAATAATTTCAATGCTATACTTCAAACAGATACAAAAATTGGATTTTTTTTAAACAAAATCTTAAATTTTTGGAGTAACAAAAGTCAAAATAATGAACAATTTTAATAGTTTAGATATTAGAAAATGTAATAAAACTGAATCTACACTAAAATAATCATTGTTATTAAGGATGGAAAAGGATTGAAATTGTACAACATTAAATTCAATTTCAGGGCAAACTGACAGCCATCAACTTTTCTGAAACACCTTTTTTTTCCTTAAGATTATTGTTAAATATACCTAAAAAATCGAGAGTTTCTCGTAGGGGGGGGGGAGGTAGAATTACGTTTTTACAATTAATGAAATAAATATGCTATTCTTCCCGTATTTGACAGAATTCGCGATATTTTTACGACCGATTGCGCCGAAATTCGTAATTATTTCACTGCAGATTTACAAAATCTACGTTTAATAGCAAATAATTGCTAATATATACTATAATTTTGCTCTAATTGATAAAATTCACTCTTCTTTAAAGGTAAATCGTAAAATACACGATTATTATGCGGCCGATTGCTTAAACACGCGATTATTTAGCTGCTAATCTACGTAAAATGCGTTTTTCTGAAAGCTGAATCTTAAATACTCAACTATTTTGCCACTAATCAGTGAAATTTGGAATCTTGGAAATCGGGAATAATTTTGAAGTAGATTTCGCAAATAGGGGATTGCTTACCCACTAATAATCAAAAATTTACGTTTTATATGCTATCATTTGGCTGCTAGCCAATAAAGGTTGATTTCAGTAAATCGCGATATTTTTGTAGCCGATGACGGAAATACGCAATCATTTCGCCGCTAATTAACAAAATTTATGTTTAATCGCTGAAAAAGGCTTATTTTGATGCTAATCGATGAATTTCTTGCTTTTTTCAAACATGATTTGCATTATAAGTATAATTTTGTGGCTTTTTATTGAAATACGGAATTATTTTACAGCTAATTTTTAAAATTACGTAATCGTAAACTAATTGCTAAAATAGATGTGATTTTTCTAAAAATGTCTAATTATTTAGTCATAAATCAGCTTTTTTTTTTTATTACTGAAATGTCATTTTTTGCGGCTGATTTATAAAATACGCAATTTTCTTGTGCTATTTTTGTGACAAATCTATTTTAAATCCGACGATTTTTGTGAAAGTCCCATTTTCAGATATGAAAATTTCTTAGAATCACCCACGCACTATAAAAACTAAGTTATTGCGTATTCAGTTATCCTAAGAAAAAGCACAGAAAATATTCTTTTTTTTTCTCCAACGGTAGATACTTGGTACAAAGTTCGAAATTTTCCATGATTTTCTCAGAAACTTGTATATTAAAACACTTAAGAAAATTTCCTATTACAGAGGACAATTCCTCCGTTAAAGTCCGACTTTATACTGTTTTCTCCAAACTCGTGTGATTACGGCCTAAGACACTTTAGAAAGTCTCCCACGGAAGATAGCTCTTCCTGGTCTTAGATTCCTTGCGTTGTCAATCGTACTTAAAGTTTAGTAGCTTTGAATCCATTATTTTTATCGATAAATAATTAAAATAAACAATTTTTTTCGTTAGAAAGTATTATTTTTTTGCGACTTATTAAGCATTAAGATAAATGAAACATTGATAGAGTTTAAATGAAAATCAAAATACCGCATAATCATAGCCATGAAGATAATAATAGCATTCGGTTTCTTTCTCCCCCCCCCCCTTCCAGCTTGCGGTTTTAATTAAGCACACTCTCAGCTAATGTAAACAAATACTTGTTCTCGTTCTGAGTCAGCAATATTTCGATTACGCAATGCCTAGCAGTAGAATGTTTTCTTTCTTTCTTTTTTTTTTTTTTTCTTTACTATTTATTTTTATGAGTATTTACGATGAAGCGTGTAGTTCTTCAACTAGATTGTGAAAGTTAGTTTTGTTATTTTTTTTCATTTTCAAGAGGCGTTGAAGCGCTTTCATAGATAAAAAATAAAATTCAAAAAATAATGTTTTATGCGGCAACTGATGGAGATGCAAAATCAAAAGTTGATAAGGACTGGATCGCGCAAGGAAAAAATAATAAAATAAATAGGTTTTTTTTTTTTTTTTTCAGTATCTGCCACTAGTCAGTTTTATGTAGTTAATAAAAATTATTTAGTAAATACATTGAAATTATTTAAAAACTTCGCTTAAGACCCTCGTTGACTTTGGCAGAGACATCTTCACTGCAATGTCTTGGTACTGGATAATTTAATTAAATTTATAGAAATGTCAATAATACAGGAAAAACTGCATTAGTCATTTTCTTTTTTATTATAAACAGAATGGAAAACACATAATATTTTACATGGAAATATTTTGTATAATTAGACCAATTTAAAAAAATGCTTTACCTTTTTTCCCACTCGCATAAAAAAAATATTTTAAATAAAATTGAGAAAAATTGTGCAAACACGTTGAAACAGCTTGGATATCTTAGCAGAATTTGAAATTTGGCAACTCATCGCCGAAATGACAACAAAATTGTAAATAATTATAAGATATATATCATGTTTTTAAATTTTCTGATTGCTATAGAACTACATTAGCACTTTATCAGTGTTTAGAAAATTTTAAATAATAATGGCATCATCTTTTGTGAGATGCATAATTTAATTTTTTAAAATTTTTCAATGTTCACGTTTAATTAAATGTATTTATTTTTATGTCAAAAAAATGAAGATAAAATAAACTTGTGTGTATATATATATTTGGCAACCATTAAATCATAACTAATATCTATTTTCATATTTTAATTAAATGAAAGAAAACTTAGCAATTTATGTTTCTATTTCTATTAAGACACCACCTGCTTCCCTGGGGAACGATGCACCCAGTACATCACAAAGTTCACAAGAGGTAGTAAATGATGATGATGATGATGATAAAAATGATAACTGTGTATCAGATGCTCTAAACAGTACACCCTCACATGTGCCTCAGGTGACACCATCTACAAGCAAGCCTTCAGTGATGACATCCAGTAAGTAACTACCTTTTTAAATTTACATTACTAGCAGGCTTTTCCGCTAGTGGGTCACTATTTTCAAATGAATCACTAACAGTAACTTTTAGTCTTAAGAAAAGAAATAAAAAACAAATCATTTCTGATTGGGTAAAAAGTCGCCCCGGGTCCCCACTGCCTTCAGCAGCGCACACAAGTTAAGCGATACACACGCTGTGCGCACATATTCCTTCCCTGACCCTTTGTGCCCCCTAAAAAAAAAATCATTTCTGATCGGGTAAAGAGTCACACCGGGTCCAGACCCATGCGCACATATTCCTTCTCAAATCAAATTTTTATTCTTAAGAAAAGAAAATCAAAATATCATTTCTCATCGGTTAAAAAGTCAGACCGGATCCCCACTGCCTTCGGCAGCGCAGTCCCGTGCATGCTGCATGTTCACGAGTTAACGGATGCATGTGCGTATTCCTTCCCTGACCCTTTGTGGCCCCTTAAAAAAAAAATCATTTCTGATCAGGTAAAAAGTCACACCGGGTCCCCACTGCATGCGTGCACATATTCCTTCTCAAATCAAATTTTTATTCTTAAGAAAGGAAAATATTTTTAAAAAATCATTTCTGGTTAGTTAAAAAGCTGGACCGGGTCCGCACTGCCTTTGGCAGCGTAGTCCCGTTCACGCCACATCAGACCATTCCCCGTCCTCCTTAATAATTCCATGCTTTCGAAAATATCCTCAGTCAATTAATAGGACCTTAAAACTTAATAATACTCGCTCTAACACTTATTTCTATTATTTTGCCCCTTCTCCCCCTCTCGTCTATCCTAATAATTTTACAAATTCGAAAATATCTGCAATCGATTTATAGGTATCAAAAACCTCTATGTACCAATTTTGAACGATGTATCTCTACTTTTTTTTTCTGGGGGGGGGGCTTTCCACCCCTTTCTGCCCTTCATAATAACTTTACACTTTCGAAAATATCCCCAGTGGACTAGCAGGCCTCTAAAATCTATCTGTACCAATTTTGAACGGTCTAACTGTATTTGCCCTGTAGCCCCCTCCCCTCCTTACCGCCCCACCTGTGGGCTGAATTTCTAAAATTCCAGAAATTGGTTTTTAGAAATTTGTATTAGCTGTATTTTAGAGCAAACATTTCACGTATATCTGTTTGTTTGAAATATATAGGATTATGTGAAATCACGTTTTGCCCCCCCCCCCCTTCCCTGGGCTAGATGACTATACAAAAATTCAATTTTTATGAAATTTTAATTTGAAATTTTTTTTAAGTTTATATAATATAAAAAAAAATTAAATTTAAATGTGCATTAAAAAGTACAATTAAAATGCACATTTGTAAATTAGTGATATGCATTGATTTTATTTTATCTTTCTATTAGATTTATTGGATTCAAGAAAAAGGAAAACAATCCCAAAATTAAAAAAAGTAAAAATTTTTCTGATTTGGTCGAAGCTGAAGCAGATAAAATTTCACCTATCAACAGATTGGCAGGTGCTCTTGAAGTACAAAATGAACTGAAAGCAAAAGAAATTGCCATGCAGGAAGAAAGAAATGATATTTTTAGACTTTCATTGTCAAAAATGATTGAAATTGCAAATGCTTTTTTAACCAAATAAAAAATTGAAATGTATTGTTTTTGTGTATGTTAGAATTATTTAATAGTACTCAATATTTTTGCCTTTATTAAGAGTATATAAAAAAGCAATATCTTGAATGACTTTTTTTTAAATAAAAATTAATTGTAAAATATCTTTGCAAAAATAGTTGTGATGGAAAAAAGAAAAGAAAGATTTTTAGATCAAGTACTAATAAATTATATTTTAAAGACTACAAAAACATTCGGTATATATTTTTTAATTTTCAGTTCTCATTTTCCTACAATTATTTACAATGAAATTTCCATTCTGTCAGCTATTTCTGAGATATTTTATTATTATTATTATTTATTTATTTTTTTTTTTTTTCAAAATAAAGGCAATGTTGTCATATATATTGTATTCCACATATATACTGTTTCATACTAGAAAATGAAGCGATAAAAAAATATTTCATTTTGTAATAAAAAATTAAGAAAGCCTCAACAGTTGTTTGAAAAGAAATATAGGTGCTTTCTTCGTCAGGAATCATGAATAACACATTGAGCGACACAAAAATTCTTCAGGAAATCTTCATCGGGCCATGCGTACTGCTTAGAAGCAAGGTATGTTCACACTGTTGCAATAAAATCCATTAAAATGCCTTGTTGATATAATCTTTTAATAAATAAAAATTAAGTAAATTTGAAAATTTTCAGTAATTATTTAAAACAATGAAAACAGTCAGCTTTTCTTTCTTTATGAGGTTAATACTGTGTGCTATCCTTTCTTCGACAGAAAAAAAAAAAAATTGTGGAAATATACAATATATACAAATAACATTTATATAAATTTGTTTCCAATCTGACGAACTTTTTATGTATCTACCATATGTTTTCTATACCTAGTTCATGGTGAAAGAGGAAAGGAAACAGCATATAAAATCTTTGAAAAATAATCTATTCACCAGCATATAATTTTATAAAGGTCATATTGAATTTTCCTTCATAGTAAAATAATAGGTGGGTACATAGGTTGCATTTAACTTCGCACTAGATTGGGCTATGGTTAATTGTAAGGGAATAGGAAAAATGCAAAAAAAATTGTTTGTATATATTAGGCGTATTCGAGCACAAGTCAGTAATTACTATCATTAAAAATGTACACTTAATACTGTTTTGTTAAATATATCCTTCACGAATCATGTTCTTAGACTGAGAACATGACAACAATTTATTTAACAAAGCAGTATTAAATATACTTTTTGATAGGGATTATTGCTAGTGCTAGAATAACTTTGTTGCTTACTGTACATACACTAAGCGACAAAAAAAAAAAAGCGAATCACAAAAAGTATTCTATTGCACCTCTAGAGGAAGTACTAGTGCACTTCCACCTTCCACACGATACCATGCATTTGGAAGATGATGATTTCGAAAATATTTTAACACGCATGTAACATGCTTTGTTACATCCGTATTAACGAAATCTTTGGCAAGCAAGTTTAAAATGTGAGCACTGCATCCATATGTAACGCCTTCAAAGCCAAGATCTTCATTCAGAATTCTCCTGGCAGAAGCCATATTTGCCGTATTGTCAGTAACAAAGCTTAATACTTTGCATTTGAAATTTTCTTCTGTTGTCTTCACTGACTTGAAAACCAGATTTGCCAAATAATCACCTGTATATGATGATCCAGATGTATCAAAAGTATCAACAAGGACAACTTTACCACACGGTTTAATAATGCTAACACAGACAATTGGTTCATTATGGATGTTTGATCATCCATCCATTGCCATACAGACAATCTTATTTTCTAAATCTGTTTTGCATTTCTGAACTTCTTCATTATAAATTTTGGGCAGCCATTTATCAGCTACATCAGTATGAGTAGGTGGTCTGTAACCTGGTCTTAAAGATGTACAAAACTTTTTAAATTCTTTATTCTCTACTACACTAAAAGAGCAATTGGCAGAAAATATAAATCTAGATACTTGTTCATCGAGGTTATCCTTTTCATTAGAAGACGTCTTTACAACAAAATCATCCAATTTTAATCTTTCAGAAGTATTAGACAGTGATTTACTTGTTGCAGGAGTAGCTGGATTATCAATATCCTCTGAAAAATAAATAAATAAAAAACAAATTAGCATTCAAATTTAGAAAAACGCTATTAAATAGTTATGTAAAGCTGCTGTTAGATTTAATAAATTTTGCATCTTTCATACAGTTTTACAAATGGCAAAATGATGGCTAGGCCTTTAACACAATTTAAAGTATATAGTAGAAAAAAAAAGTGTTTAAATTACATGAAATTTTCAGTATAAAAATTGAGAAAGAGTAATGGCTATTGTGATAATAATAAAAAGCTTAACCTTAATTACTTAAAAGTTATTAACTAACAATTATGAAATGATCTTTTTAACTATTATTTATTTATTTTTATCATTTCACACATAAATACAATGTAAACATTTTTCCTTTTTTTAATTGAAAAAAATATGAAATTTCCTATAGTAAGTTGTGTTTATAAAATTTTATGAATTAATAAATTTAAAGGGAAAATAAAAGTCTTTTGATTATATAGATGTAGATTTCAAATCTATCTTAATCTTTACATATCTATTGATAAATGTTCTATTATTTGTTATCTTATAAAATATGTGCAAAGCTTGGTTTAAGCATTTTCTCAATTCTGGAACACATGTAGCAGTAGAAACACTCTTCTTTAGGCATTTATCACAATGACTTTTCAGTCTTGCTACAAGACCTTGCATTTCATTATGGCAATATTTACATTTTGCTCTGACACCAGTTTTACCTAGTACTTTGGGTAACTCTTCAAAGTGATTCCAAATAGGATCTCTCTTCCATTGCTTGCCATTTTCAAGCAAAAATTTTAGATGTCTTCTGGTTAAATAAATGCATGTAGATAAAGTAAAGAGAAGCCTCTGTTTAAACTATGAACTGGACTTACTTTCTCCCTCACCCCCTCTTTTATTGGTCTTCTGCCCTTTCTCCCCCAACTGCCTTTCCCCTTATTGGACAAGGGACTAAGAAAGCTTTCCTAGAAGTGTTGTAGTTGTAATAGAGGATGGGCACGGTTAGATATTAACTCTCAATCCCACTGTTTGGGTGGCAAAAGAACCATCAATCGTGCATGCGTTTATATTTTTAAAAGGACAGCTGTCGTTTAAATCGTATTGTGAATCTTCATTATTTAAATCATTTTGTTAGTCATCCATTCATATTTTTATTCATTTATTCACCATCTTACTCATCTTCATGTTTGCTTTTATGGATCACGATTATTTTCAGCCTGATATTAAACTATCAGATTATGTCCAAAGCTTATCAGAAAGTGATAAGCAGCGTTATACCACAAAATTGAAAGTGAAATGCCGAAATGGGTCTGTAATAATTCTAGAAGATCCATATCTTTTGGATAAAAGTAAATGGTCAGAAGATTTGGCTTTATGGCCAAATGTTGAATATGGGAACATTTATAATTATTTGATCCAAAGCCCTGGTGAATTTTCAGCTGAGTGCTTAAAGCATTATCGCTCTCTGGATGCGTATAATTGTTTTATCAGGTAAGAAATCTGTATGAATTACATGAATAATGTATCTATACCTAATAATAACATTTTAATTATTTAATATTAATCATAACATTTTGAAAATTTAATTTTTCTAAGTTTCAAGTTAAATTATTTGTTTTTATGGAAAATTCTCATTTTGAATGATTTCTTTGCTTTAAAATATATTATGAACTCTGAAAATATCATTATTATAGGCAGCCATATGATATATAATTTACAAGTCTCCCCTATCTGCATGTGAGTAACAGTTATGAGGGTTTTTCTATGTTATGTAGTTTTACTCCTGGTGAAGTTACCTTTCAAAATTTTGATTGGCAAGTAAAGCTATACTGCATTTTTTTTTTCCCTTAGAAAAGAATTTTTTCCAAATTATAACAGTCTTTCTGGAATTAGGACTACAGTGTTTTTTTTTTTTTTTTTTTAAGGACAGAAATTTGTATTTTTTAATGATTTATCTTTTTTGTGTGTGTATTTCAGGTAAGGTCCAGAAAGTACTGGTGCATTGCATAAAAAATGTGAGAGTTTTGACTGCAGAAGTTCAGCCATCACAGCGAACAGGGGTTCCAAACCATAAAACATGGGTTTGGTACATGAGGATGGAATTATAGAAACTGCACACTGCAACTGCATTGCTGGGTAAATATAAAAATATATACTAAAAAATTCATAATTGGTTTATATTCATAAGTAAAAACTCTTTAGGAAATATTTAACTGTATTCTTTCAACTTTTAAAATCAGTTTTAAAAACTATGTGAATAAATGTCTGAATATTTATAATGTTTATCTTTCATGTATCCGTAAATTCCATAATATAATTATTACCTATTATTAGGGCTGGATTATTTATCAATATATCCCCAAGTATCGATATTTTTTAAATATTCCGATAACAATATTTAAGATTTTGCTCTGTCAATATATCCCTTCAACGATATTACTAGTGTGCACCGCGCGATCAATTGATAAGTACCGTCAAACGCCAACGACGGATAAAGAGAATTGTGCTACCGCGCATCACGAATGAAACCCGAATTCCCGAATGAAACCTGAGCGAACAATCCCATCAGCGAACGAAACCCGAACAAAAAGAGCACGCAATATCTTATACTAATACCCATTCTCTTATTTTTCTCCCATCCCTCACTGATAAAATAAAAAAATGTAACCCCACCCCCAAATGATCACTGCACTCCCACAATGCATATACTTCCTATGCCTTTATTCCTGCGTGCGAAACCTCAAATCTAAAATATCACTGCTTTAATAAGTCCACCGCATAATAAAAAAATAAACAGTATTTATTGAAAGCCATCTGCTTTTCCCGCAGTATATAAATCAGTAATAAATAAGTCAATATATTGACTTATTTATTACTGACCCTAAACGATAATATGAAATAATTTATACTACCGTTAGTATTTGATAATAATCCACATCACCACTCATGGATCGTAGGTGTAATACCACAGTAACCAAACCACAGACAAGGCACAGGGCAATATGAATGTATACAATATCTTTTGTTTTAGCTCATTTCCTGCTATTGGTTCATTGATATTGGTTTATTTCAAAGTGTGGATAATTTCTGGCCAATAAGATGCGACGTTCAATGTGTTAACTCGCTTTGGGCTCAGTGATTGAGGCCAGATTGGGGATTTTGTCCCAATTTTGGGGATTTTTGAAGCTTCTGGGGACTTTTTTGGAGAATTCTAAAATGTTTGGGGACAAATCTGGGAAGTTCTTCAACTTTCTGTCAATGTTCGCAACGTAATGATTTATCCCTATGACTAGAGACCTTCAATAGCTTTATTGTTATTTGGGGATTTTTTTCAAAAATTGAGTTCATTTGGGGAAAAATCTGAGCTCAAATCAGAAAAATCTGCTTGATATTCTTTTTTGAAAAAAGTTTTTTTTTCCTCTTTTTAGTGGAAAACCTGTTGGGGATTTTTTCGAAAAAACCCTTGATTTGGGGAAATTTTAAGACCTGTTTGGGGAAATAATTTTCGACCATCTGGCATCACTGTTTGAGCTCCCTTTCTCCTTTCCCATGTTATCCAATGGGATTTTCGTTGCTTCGTTTTATAAAAATATCTCATTCAAAAATGAAGTTTTTCGAATTCTGTTTTTTGAATATTACTCTTTGAACGGGTCGCCTTTTAGCTTGGTGAACAATTTTTTGAAAAAATTAGTTTAAATATTTTATTTCAATAAGTAAATTATGGACTCTAAGTAAAAAATATTAAAATTTATTTTTTCGAAAAATTGCTCACTAAGCTAAAAGACGACCTGTTCAAAGAGTAATATTCAAAAAACAGAATTTAAGCTAAAAGACGACCTTTTCAAAGAGTAATATTCAAAAACAGAATTCGAAAAAGTTCATTTTTTAATAAAATATTTTTATAAAACGACGCGACAAAAATCCCATTGGATAACATGGGAAGGGAGAAAGGGTGCTATCTGACTGATGTAAAATAAAGTTTTATCTTCAGTAATTTTACAGTGACAGTTTCTTTATAGAAATATATAATATTGGATAGTTTATTACTTTTTTTGTGTAGCATTTATTTTTTCTCTTTCCTTTTCCTTCTTTCTTTCTTTCTTTTATTTTTTTTAAGCCGTACATGTTAAATAAAATTAGTTTAAATGCAAAATGAGTTACTTTAAGTAACAAAATGAAACTTTAACATAATATTGTTTAAATAATATAATTTTTATACTGACAATGTATACATATATATATATATATATATATATATATATAATTCAATTTTCAATTGTTGTGAAACTATTACGAATGTGAATTGAACACATATACATTTAAAAAATATTGTAATGATTTGGTAAGCAGAAACAAAAATAAAAATGACAAGTAACTGACATTTAGGATGCATATAAGAGTTTTAAGTAAAAAATATTACTCTCTACGACCAAAAAAGGTGTATCCAATTCCAATGGCATTTCTTAACTATTTAAAATGATTTTCCTTTTTATTTAATACCTACATCTTAAGGCAATTTTTCTTAAGCTTTATTTTTAGTAGAATTATGAATTTTGATATACTTGGTACAAATAAAACACAGATCACATATTAGCTGTGTTAAAATATGATTTTAAAATAATTAAAGCTTAAAATGGGAAGAATAGAGGATAAACTATACAGTGGTATACTAAAAAGCAATAGTATAAGTTATAAGAAACACAAAATATTGATTCACTTTTTATGATTTTTTTTTTTTTTTTATGATAAAGTTATGGTAGTAATATACCAGCAAATACATGGAAAACACTCTATACTTGTATACTTTAAAATTCGTGTGCATATGTTGTTAAAAAATAACAAATGTCTATTTTTTCCTATCTTGAAAGAAATATCGCAATATATCACTAATATCGATATTAACTTGGTGATATATCGCGATATTTAATTTCTGATATCCTCCAGCACTACCTATTATGGATAATTTTACATTAATTTGATCACAAATTACTCTGTTGTATACTTTCATGTTCCCTTTAAATATTGAATTAGTTTATCATCATATTCATTGCTTTTATAAAAAATATGAATCTAATATTTTCCATTTGTAATTTAGTAGGTAGTTGCTAACTAAAAGTAAAGCGAATAGTTAAGCAATTTGTGAAATGTGTTAAGAAAATCGGAAATACGATCTATAAGTTTTTTAACATTATATTTCTAACTCACAGAGTTTGATAAAAAGTTAGACAGATGAAATGTTTTCTGTCATTAATAAAATGGGATGTTTTGTTGCACAACAATATGGAAAAGTGTCTGTATTTTTTAGAAAGTCTAATTTTTTCCCTTTCATCAATTTTTAATTTTCTATTTCTTTTATTATAGAATGAATATAAATTAAATCTTATAGTCATTTATTTTTCAAATGATGTTATCTTTATCTAATCAGCATTTTAGTGCTGTGGGAAAACTTTAAATTTCAACCATTCATTTCTCCTGAGTTATAAAGGATTTGTTTCTATCTAATGGCTTTCAGAAAGTCATTAAATATTGTATTCAAAATTTTTTTTCTTATTCTTTGCTAAAGGAAATTATTTCCTTCCACCATATATTTTAATTTTTTTTATGTATCTACCCATTCTTTAAAATGAAAAATAATGAAATGAAATGAAAATTTTAAAATCCAACATAATCAAGTAAGCTAAAACCAGGAGAGATTCTATTTAAAGAAGATTGAAGGAAAGGAATAAAATGGGTGTGCTGTCTCCAGGATGTTGTATAACAGCAATAGTCAAGTGTTGATACAGTGCGGCCACATATCCTAAAACTAGCAGTCCAAAATGTTGGAGGGATGCCAGCTTGTCCGACAAGTTTGCAATTTGGAAAACATCAAGCAATTCCGCGCTCTGTTATTGCTCATTTTCTCTGAGTCAGATGACTGTCACCCCTATTTTAACACTGGACTCGTTGAGTTCGCACTTGCGCAGATACTTCCATGGTTTCATGAAATGTAGTTGAAGAATATGTGCATATATTGTCTTGTGCGTCTAAGATAAAACATGGTTATTTTGTCTTATTTTAAAAAATAAATATTTCAGTTTTCATAATTCTTATGAATTTTCATAGAAAGGCAGTAGTACAAAATAAATTAACCTAGACTTGATATTTTTAGCAGTTATATTCCATTTATTATTTTAATTTATGTAAATAGTATTACAAAGTAAGGAGAAGTGTAATAGCAAAATGTGCCCAGGAGACAACCTAACTTAAATATACATCTGCACATAGTGTAAAAAAAATAAAATTATGATGATAATAATAATAATAATTGTCAATATGAAGCAGAAATAAAAGTATTACCCATTTGTTATTTTTTACATTGAATTTACATGCATGTTCAGGCTCTTGCCCTAGTAAGGAACTTGTACATGAGACCAAAACAGATGAAAACAGTTCATCAGCAGTAAGAAGTTTTATTCTGACGACAAACTCAAACAGGCCATGTGAATGGTGGCTCTTCCTGCAGCCAACAAAGTACTGTTACATACTCAGGGGTCATGAATTGTCTCTGAATAAAAAGCAAATCTTACAAAGGCTCAAAAATTTGAGAAAAAAAAATATTGAAAATTAGAAATTGAGAACTGACACATGTTTGGCCAAAGTCGCCAAATTTGGCTCCAAGGCCATCTACCTGCCTGGAGCTTTTTAACGGGTTTTTAAAGCAAAATAACTTATCTTAATACGATAAGCTAGAAATGCTGAAAACAAACATTTTATAACCTGACTATAAGCCTCTTTTGAAAAAATTACATAAAAATAACTACTATTATTTAAAAAATCGTAACAGTATTAAGAGACTGCCTCAACATACATAGAAATTATTCAGAAATTTTAATAAATGGGTAATACTTTTATGTTTTATATTTGCATTAAATGTTTGTTGTTTTTTTTTACATTATGGCTGTTACAGACTAATATATCCTCACTTAAATATACCGAAATCTTGTAGTTGAAGATTTTAATAATTACAGTATTTTCTTACGTGTTATGTTAAGAAAATAAAAAGTTGTTGATGAAGATTTAGTTACATATAATAAAATTAATTACAATTACTTTATTATTATTATTTATTTTTTTTTTTATATTTATTACATATTGTTTTTTTTGTTTTTTTTTTAATATAGTTTGGGAGAAACATGCAGTCACATCGCTGCACTCCTATTTAAAATTGAAAGAGCAGTAAATTTTGGATACACTAAAGGTGCACCGACTGAAGAAATTTGTCGTTGGAACAATAGTTTTAAGAAAAAGGTATATATGGCATTTTTGTACACTTTTATTGGTTGTCTGTCTCTGTTATCAAACTGACATAAATCCTATATATGAATGAGATTTATTTCAATTTTCAAATTAATTTAGAATATCTATTTATGTCTTTTTTTTTTTTTTTTTTTTAATTATTGGTTGTCTGTCTCTGTTATCAAACTGACATAAATCCTATATATGAATGAGATTTATTTCAATTTTCAAATTAATTTAGAATATCTATTTATGTCTTTTTTTTTTTTTTTTTTTTTTTAATTGCAGGTCAGTCCATCCAAAATTTCTGATTTGGATTTTTCCAAACCAAAATGGAATAAAGGGGAAAAAAATATTGTGAAGAAAAAACAGCCTGTTGTCGATGAAATGACTGAGGAAGAGCTTCAGAAATTAAGAAGCATTCAACCAGATGCTGTATTCTTCACATTAATTGATGAATCTGATGATGAAGCAAGAAACGATGAGGGGATTGTTCCAATACCGCTTACAATGTGTATAAAATGATGCACAGGAGCATAACTAATAATGAAATGTTCTTGTGCTCATTTTTTACTGAAGAAAATTGCAAGATTTTAGAACTAAAGACGAGGGGACAAGCTTCAAATGATGTTTGGTTTTCTGAGAGGTGTGGAAGAGTAACTACTAGTAGATTTGGGGAAGTTTTTAAAAGAAAATCATGGTCAGAAGACTTTGTAAGATCATTTATTAATCCTCCAAATATTGTTTCAGATGCTTTGAAATGGGGCAGAATACATGAAAAAACTGCATATCAAAACTATGAAAGTTTTATGCAGGGAAAACATGCGAATTTCCAAGTACAGAGATGCGGCTTATTTGTGCCAAAAGAAGCACCTTATTTAGGTGCGTCACCTGATGCGTTAGTGGAATGTTCCTGTTGTGGAGAAGGAGTCGTGGAAATAAAATGTCCTTATAAACACAGGAATTGGTCACCCACAGATGCTGCATCAAGTGACTCACAGTTTTGTCTCAATTCAAATTTATATTTGAAAGAAACGCACAATTATTTTTTTCAAGTGCAGGGACAACTGATGATCACAAAAAAGAAATATTGTGATTTTATTGTATGGACACCATTAGGCTTCACTATTTGCAGAATCCTGCCAAATGAGAAAGTAAAAATGCAGATATTCGAAAAAGTTAAACAATTTTTTTTTTTTGAATGTGTGTTACCACAATTAGAAAACAATTCAACTGTTTAAATATTCAAATTTAGTGAATTTTTGCTCCTTGGCTGATATTATAAATAACTTCTTTAATATTAAAAAATTTTTTAGTTATAATTTTACATGTGTAGTGTTGTCTGTGAAATAATAATAGTTTAAGTAAATGTTAAAAGCTAAGCTCGTTATCAGTCAGGATAGCTTGATGGTGGGTTGGGGGCAAAATATCTCCTACATAAATTCATAGAAAGCAAAAAATAGTTGGTAATTATTAATAATGTTGTATAAAATTTCATAACAATACAAAACTTAGTCAGAGCACTGATATACAGACAAACCCACCACAAAAATTTTTGTAAATTTTGCTTAAAAAAGATTCTGCAAGATTCACCTTTCATTTAGAGGCATTTTACAAACCTCAAATATGCAACAATATAAATAAATGAATAGAGTGTACCATCTTTCTACACAGAAATAATTTTAAGGATAGTTTTTTAAGATGATAATTTGAAATTTAATTTCAATTAAACTAGTATGATGTGGCCATCACATGACTTTTTTCTACATAATATTTCACAAAATTCATTCAATACAAATTATTTATTAAATTATTTGTCATTATAAATGCAGATGATTTTAAATCAACAGAATTATATATACCACTAAATGCCAAAAAATAGACAATTTTTTGCAATTATCATTTTTTTTCCCCATTAAAAAAAAAAAAAAAAAAAAAAAAAAAAAATCTATAACTTTGTTTTAAATTATCACAGATCTATAGTTCAACCATTCGTTTTAAAGATACTGACGAGATCTTTCAAAAGATACCCAATATTTTCTCCATACATACATATAGAAGAAAGTAAATTTTAATCATATGGAAAAAAATTTCTACTTCCTCATCTTTTCGTAATGTACAATGATTAATTTTTCTTACCTTTATTCCAGTAGTTAAAAAATTAATACAAGAAAGTATTTCTTGTGTTGTTAAATTTGTGCATGCTAATTTATGTGTGCGATTGTCCTGATTATTTCTAATTATATGAAGAAATAATGGTTTAATAACAGTTATTTTGTTACTGAATTTGATTAAAAAAAAATCATAATTAATGACAGTCACAATAAACATTGGTAGTAGATAAACCTCAATCGTTATCCACTTTCATTGTTTTGAAAATAAAAATGAAAATTTGTGTATTGAAAAGTAAATAAAACAACATGTTTTAAAAAATTTGAATGTTGAAAAACAGAAATAAGCACAGAAGTTAATCACCATAAATTATGGATGAAATGCCACTGCCTGTACAAGAAAAAAAAATCTTGAACGTTAGTTAACTGTTGTATAAATAAAATAATAGAAGTCATTAAATAAACAAAAGAGAAAATTATAACAGGGTGTATGTTTTTTTTTTCCTTCTCTATTCAATAGAAGAAAGTATTGGATTTGTAAAAATTTTTTACTTCCGGTTTTCAATAGATTTTACACATTTTGAAAAGTCTAGAACACGATTTTACTATTTTTAGAAAATGTCTGTCTCTCTGTGTGTACGAGACAAAAAAATTTTGTGGTGACTGTATATTAGGAACTGCTGCACAGAATTGCATATAAATTTATATATAGATACACCTTGACATAAATTTGTTCCTGGGCACTTTTGGTGTCAATCGCTCAACAGGTGGCACTGCTACACAGCAATTTCAGCAGTATCTCAGGTTCTATTGTGTATAATCAAACAAAACTTGGTATGTGAGAAGACCATTAAGAGACATAATGCTGATTCAAGTTGGATGCTTATAGGCCAATAGATAGTGCTCCTATACTGGAAAATTCCTCAATAACAGGAAGGCTATATCTCAACTTGTACTAAATTTGAGACTATACTCTGTGTAAAAAAAATAGACCTGTCAAGGCCACCTCTCAGGGTTCTTCATTCCCCCGTTACCATGGTTTTAAGGGACGCTAACTTCTCCGCATCTTTTTTCCCATGCAACTTCGTTATCTTAGTAAAAGCAATTGGAGAGTAGATTAGTTTTTTTTATTCCTAGTATACATGTATGTAATAACGTGTTGAATACCTGTAGTATAAATCCACTATATTTATTCCATATTTGTCTATACGTAAGGTTATCTTTCATGTGTATTGTTTAAAAATGAAGGTAATATATAATTATCAATTTTTCGTTTATTAGCTTAACAAAGTTAATTTTCTAATGTACTTGGAAAATTATTTTAATTTGTTTCTGAGTAAAATTTTCAAACTTTCTGATCTAGGGAGAAAGAAATCGTAAAAAGTTCTTTATTTTCTTACTTAGAGATCTAGAAAATGTTAGAAATATGGTTATTTAATAAGCAAAATTGCGTTCTGATAGCTGGACGTTGAACACAGTAATACAAAATACATACTTATACACACTAATATCTATCTATATAATATTCCAATTTTCAGAACACCTATTCTTATATATTACATATAAGAATATTAAATATACTTTCATTTTTTACTTCATGTACAAGAATAATAAAAAGTATAAAATAAGGAAAGTGTCTTAATTTTAGCTGAGATACGTAAAAAGGATATAGAAGTTAAACACATTCTCAATTTTCATGACTAGTTCCTCCTGTACTTATCCTTAGAGTTAACATATTTATTAATTAACAAATTTCTAAATTTCATTTACCATTGTCACATACAGAAAAAAATTACGGTATCAGTTACTCATCTCACACTGTTATTGTTTTCGAGAGGAGTTAAAAAGAGAAGAAATCAAGAATGAAAAATCCTGCAATTCACATAGATTATTAATGGCAAGAGGTGCCAATGGCCAATAGATTCTGCACTCGAAGCTGGTAGACAGGAGGTGCCGCGTTCGAACACAAGTCGCTCTCGTCGTCTTATTCGTTTGGAATTTTCTGTGATACTGGCTAAGTATCGGAAGACATAAGTAACAATTTAGTCTCAACCGATGCACCACCAATCCACTGCACTTTTAACACGTTGACTGCCACGCGTGTTTACAACAAAATCCCCGTCAGGCCACCCGTGCCACTGTAAGATGCGTGCTCTGCTACCGCATGTCTGTTTACATTTCTTTCGGTACTCTCACCCCGATATCTATTACGATCCTCATTTATCACGTTATTACTCTGCACGAGCAGTTGTAATCTTTGCCGTGTACTGAGTAGTACAACTAATATCTCTGCCCATAATTTTTCAATAGTGAAGAGAAAGATGAAAAAGTCGGTGTGCAGTGATTCATATCGCAGTGAAAGGAAGACTAGTCACGCTAGTTGCTCAAATTCGGATAGCAGCGATGAGGAAGTGATCAGATTGCCCAAAAGAAGAAAAGTAAATCGTATCATATCATCAGATTCTGATACGGATACGGATAAATGCAATCTTAGTGATAATGAACATTATGAAGATACTATTGACGAGATGTTACGAGATTTGGTCGTGGAAGAAGAAAGCAACGTTGATGATACTGAGGAAGCTCCAGTTCAACAAAGTGAATGGAGTGAAATTAGTGGTCGGCAAAAATCAATTTCTTTTCAAGAAACAGGCGGTCTGAATAAGCAATTACCTGACGATATAAATCCGTATGATGTGTTTACGTTGTTCGTCGATGACGAAATCATAAACTTGCTGGTATTAGAAACTAATAGATATGCACAACAAAAACTAAATGAATCGAGGCTGACTCCAGGTTCACGAATGCATAAATGGAAACCAACAAATCCTGAAGAAATAAAACAATTTTTGGGATTATTGTTGTGGATGGGACTTGTAAAAGTGAGCCCAATAGCCAATTATTGGGCCAAAAACTAATTGTACAATTTCCGGCTACCGCGTCAAATTATGTCACGAAACAGATTTGAACTATTATTGTGCAATTTTCATTTTGTCGATAATATGTCCATTGCCCGTGATGATCGGCTTGGTAAAATACTTCCATTTTTTAACAAATTGGTAGGAAAGTATCAGGAAGCTTACACGCCTGGAGAAGACATTGTTATCGATGAAACGTTAATTCCATGGCGTGGAAGACTCATTTTCAAGCAATACATTCCAAATAAAGCGCACAAGTACGGAATCAAGTTATTCAAATTATGTTCAAGCGAAGGATACACATGGGCAATGAAAATGTATTCTGGTAAATCAGCGGAAGGTATTAGAGAAACCGGATTGGCACACAATGTGTGTCTACAACTGGCAGAGAAACTTTTCGATCAAGGAAGAACATTGTATATTGACAATTTTTATACAAGTTATGAGTTAGCTATATCATGCCTAAGACGCAAGACTCATGTAGTTGGAACACTTAGACATAACAAGAAATCTATACCAAAAGATGTTCTTAATTGCAAACTAAGAAGGGGAGAAATGGTAGCTAAAGAGGATGATAACGGGATTGTGATACTCAAATGGAGAGACACACGTGACGTGAGAATATTATCTACGAAACACGCTCCTATCATGACACAAAGCACGAAAAACATTCATGCTGCTTCTTCAAGCCAGCAGCCATCCGCAAGACTCAAACCTCTGGCCGTCCTCGAATATAATAAGGGTAAATGTGGTATAGATTATTCAGACCAAATGGTTTCCTATGCTTCGACGATGAGGAAAGGAATCAAGTGGTATAGGAAGCTTGGTGTTGAACTTCTACTGGGGACGTCAATTGTAAACGCTTTGGTCGTTTACAAAATTGCGACAAAGAAAACTGTAAATATTAGACGATTCAGAGAACTGATTGCTGCAAAGTTACTAGGACTGAGTGAAGATTTAACACTGCCTTCTGTTCGACGAAATACGCATTGCATCGCCGTTCGCAGAAATAATTTGGGGAAAAGCCTTAGACGCGCATGCAAGCGGTGTTACGCAAATAAAAGAGAAGAACTGGAACGATCAAAGGCACGAGCAAATCTCAGAAAACCCACTACTTTTTGTCCAAGCTGCCCTGGTCAACCGCAACTTTGCAGTGAATGCTTCAATATTTTGCACTGTAAATAATTTTGTTAATAAACGATTTTTAAAAAAATTCAACAGTATTATTATCTCCTGTCATATATTTATCTAAATATGTTCGGAAATCCTTTGGAAGGAGTCACCCGACGTGGCCTGATGAGAACTCTTGCTGTCACCCGAATACGGGTGACGTGGCCTGATGAGAACTTTTGCTGTCACCCGAATATGGGTGACACGGCAGTTAACGTGTTAAAGGTTTGAGAAAAGCCTGTAGCTAAGGAATTTTAATATAATTTTATGATCTATGACTTATTTAATACCTAAAACTATATGATTAACACCAACAATTAGTTTACAGAGCAGAATAAAGTAATTTTTGTTTTCTTAATAATCATTTTTAAATGCTCTTTAGCTATGAATTATTTATTCTTATTATAAAATAGCTTTGCAGTTAAAGTGGCTGTTTCTCTTTTTCTAGTCTTAAAACGATATTAACTGTTAACAGCGAATAATATAGACACATTAATTTATCAGATTTATTCTTCCGGTACATTTTGGACTATAAGAATCTGAATTCTAATATATATATATATATACACTAAGTGACAAAAAAAATAATAATAATAATAAAAGGCCGCACAACAGAAAAATTGATTTATACCTTTTGGGTTTGTAATAATTTAAAAACTAATGATTGCAACAAATGAAATTGTTGTTTGTATAATACGGAAGTCATAACATGATACCTATGTACTCTTCCATGATACCTTCAGGTAACTCAAAAAATAAATAAATAAAAATAAATAATAAATAAATAAAAATAAAATAACATACATTATTATACTGTTATTGCTAAAGACAATTTTTATTAGATATTATTAATTGTTATGATTAATGTATCTAATAATTAACTTTCTTTAATGTTACTTGAAACTAGATAAAACAATTGTTTTCATTTAAATATAATCTATTTCTTAATTATTCTGAAAAATTTTAATTTCATGATAGTTAAAAATAGCAGAATATTTTCAAGTGATTATTTAAAAAATTGAATTTATGTACTTTTGGAAGAGTCTGAAATACCCCCAAAGTAGTCGGTCAGGTATGAATTTTTTTAATGGCCAAATTTTATTTCAGGTTAATGGATCCCTTGAACATGAAAATTTGCCAGACTCACCGAAAAATTATGCATTTTCGTATCGTAATGTACGGGAAATATGTTATTGTTTTAAAAGTGCGATTTCCATTAAGTCAGTTACATTTTCGTGATCAGATCTGCTTATTTCCGTCAGTTTGAATAAGTTAAACTGGACTCATCAGAGAGAACAACTTCAGCACAAAATATCAAAATCAAATAATTAATTGATCCTTTTTTAATTTTATTAACCCTCTAATGTCTTTGTTTTCTAATTCTTTTCGTTAAGAAGGAATTTTTTTTCAGATTTTCTGGCAATTAAACCTGCTTTGTTTAATTGTTATTTCACTGTATTTAGATAAATTATGTTACTAAACATTTTTTCTGAATTCCTGCTATGTTCTAAATGTAATACAAACTGATTGAGTAATGTGGGCGCCTAAGGGCAAATGTGCAGTTTAAACAGCCAAAAAATATTATATCTTGCTAAAAACTAGATCACTAATATTTTGTTAACATTTAATCATTTTGATATCTCACGTATTAATTTTTTTTTTTTTTTCGCTCTAAAATTAATATTTTTTTGTGGTATCGTTAATTGCCTTATTCTTGCCATTTTTGAAACACTTTCTAAAATTACAATTTTCCGAACAATTGCATCTTGTTTTTAACACTTGGTCCAATCCTAAATTGCACGCGGAACACAACGTAATAAAATCTGTTCAAAAATTTACTTTTGAAACAGAAAGAAAAATTGAAAATATCCAAGTGCGGCTTTTTTTTTTTTTTTTTTTTTTTTGGTCGCTTAGTGTATATATATATATTTTAACTGAGAGTGAAAAACTGTATCATGAATATAAAAATTAAAATCTAATATAAATGATGCTGATTGTGGGAAATTTAAGCCCGGTTGTCTTTACATTGGTCTGGACGTCTTTGAGGGGTATTTCTTAAGATTCTTAGCTAAAACTCATATGAGTTTCGGGGAAAATCATGGTAAACTTGGGGTAAGTAACGTGAATGTAACTATCATTCGGGTAGTAACATTCACGTTTCTCTAAAATAGTTATTAGAGAGGAAAGTGTTTTTTTTTTTTTTTTTTTTATGTAATTTAATTATTTAAAAAAAAAAGACATAGAACTGGCGTTTAAAAGTAATAAGTACAAAGCTTTGAATAAACACCATAAAATGCAATAACTCGCAATAATTGTTTCGGGTCGAAAGAAGACAAGACAATTCGTCAGGCGAACAAAGTAGGCACAAGTGCTACAAATAAAGCAGCACACGCACCAACGAGTGCTGTAAACATGCAACACTCGTTTTTACTACATTCGCCTGACGAAGGGTCGTGTCTTCTTTAAATCCGATACAACTGTTGCAAGTACTTACATTTTATGGTATTTATTCAAAGTTTTGTAACTTTGTAACACCCCACAAGCTTGAGCAATATTTTCTTGAGTTTTCATAAAAATACCTCTAATTCTTGCATCAGGTTTCGAAGTAACAAGCTCTTTAAAATAGTTATAAACATGATAAATAATCATTTTAGATTGTTTCCTTATATCAGATTACCAGCCATAGTAAATGATACGAAAATGAAATGACGAGAAAAAGTAAATGCTAATGGAGCCAAAGGACAAGCCAAAAGTGAACTATTATTTTATCTGAACGAAATATTCTCCTAGTCAAACAATTGCTCAAATGGGAAAAGAAAAAGCGATAACGGGATCACATGGGTCATTTCTAGGAAAACTGACCGGGGAGTAGTGACCTTCACAGGCCAATTCAGTTTACACGGACTATAATAA
The DNA here is from genome assembly GCA_963930645.1 of Salticus scenicus. NCBI lineage: Eukaryota > Metazoa > Arthropoda > Arachnida > Araneae > Salticidae > Salticus > Salticus scenicus. Next base: position 271,851,919 of record OZ005658.1, read on the forward strand.
AGGTTCATCTCTGTACTTGGAAACAAATTCGTATATTTTTCCTATGTCTTCACTTTGTTCTATTATAAATGGTCCATGTCCATTTAAAATATAAGAAATATTTTTAACGATCTATTTTATACCCACCCCCCATATTATAAATGTTTACAAAGACATAAATTGTACTGACCTCAAACTGGATCTCGATGTATTATTTTCATACAATTTATTCTTCAGATTTTATATTCTTGAAAAAGAGAACGCTGCCATACTTGCTCCCAGAGCATAATAAAATGTGGCAATTATAGCACCCTTGGTAATTCATATTTTAATTATTGTAATAACTAATTTTATTTTTTTATTGTACTTTAGATCATGGTAAAAACACCTACACCAACTAAAAAATTAATGCATCAATATGTACTGAAACCTGCTATTGGCGTGTAGAATTATTTTTATTACTTATAACAGCTTCTAAATTCAATGTTTTTTTTAAAATTGTGTTTGCATTATGTACATGTTATGCAAAAATAAGACATTCTACACAATTTAGCTATAATACTGAAATACATAGAAATTATAGCCCATTGCTATAATTGCCCCAGATCTTCCTATAATTTTCAGCTCAGTTAAATAAGGTATTTAGGTACTATTGCACCAAAATTTATACAGTCCATGGAATAGTAATTCATAACATGGTTATGAGTTTTCAGTGCAATCGAACAAGCCATTTAAACACTATCACACTTTAAAAAATTTGGGTCCATAGATCACAATGATAAAAAGTTGTTTCTGCCTTGCCAAGGCGGTGGAGCTTGAGTGCACCAATGACCCGGAGAGCTATGCCCGCGGTAGTGTAGCTACTGGCAGGGTCACCCAAGCCGGACAGGTCGAAGCATAGGTGCCAGATTTTTGCATGAGGTTGGTACCCTCACCATATAAAAAAACTTACTGTTTGTAAGCCCCAAATGAAGAATCACCCGGCAGCTAACCAACTTCCTCACTGAAGAAATTATCATAAATCAAGGAGGGAAACAAGGTTATAGTTTATCACCCACACTCTTCAACATTTATATAGACCATCTAATAAAAGAATGGAAATCTATGGTACCCAAAGGCATCACACTTGTGATGTTAAAAACATCACTTCTTTCTAAATTTTAAAATAAGATCGTTTTTCTGCACTTAAATGCATTGTATCTCTTAGCTGGCTCAACTCACCCTGTAATGTTTGCTTTACTGCAATTCACACACAGGAGAAAATTTGGTGGTTCTTTCCTAGTGGTGATGTCATCTCACATCATTCTGAGAACCAATAGGGTGATGGTTCTGACCCCACCTTCTGTTATCCCGGCAATTTTAAATTCAGTTGTGTTTGAGCATCACTCAAGAGAGCAGCATGGGTAAGAATGGGTTTTATGTTCTGTTTTTAAAGGACTTTGTCCAGATTATGATTTGGAGAGAGAGTGCCTACTTATTGACAATAAACATATATATTATCAGCTTATATTGATACATACTCTGATTTAAAGAACCATCTTTTTTTATGTCATGCTTACTTTGAAAATAAAGAATGGAATTTGGATGCACCAACACTTTAGTTTTATTACAAATATTATTTTGTTTTGCATTTTTCCTTTTACAGCATTCTAGCAAAATTAAGTGAGTTTATTCCTCTTTTATCTAAAGTAAATAAAAATATTTGGACAAATATATATATTTGACCTTTTGACCAAAAGAATAAAAAGGGTTTGTGGCCAAAACGCAATGTACGATCATGTATGCCATGAGGTTTTTGATCCTCAATAACGAACTTCTATTGATAATTAAAATTAAAAATATTAATAAAATAAAATATGAAAATATTAAAGTAAATGAATACATTTACACCACATTTGGTGTCGGTTGTGTCAAATTGTGGTCCGATGGAAAAAGATTGAGATAACAAATCAAAATATCCATTTTTATTAGGTACATTTATTTAGATTACCAAAATATTGCAAAAGAGGAAAATATTAGGTTATTTTAAATGTTTATTGAATTAAACATGACTTTATATTATCTACAATGATTCTATAAGCTGCAATGTTTGAAGAATATATGCATAGAAATAAATAAAAATGGAAAATAAAAGGAATACTTGATTATTGTTCTTAAGAATGAATGATACTGTAGAGATTGTTTATTTTGAATAAGTTATTTTATTTTTATTGCTAGGATTACTGAAATTATTTTTAGAGTCATACATAACCAATAACATTTTTTTTGTGATTGAATATATACCAAGTGACCTATAAGACAATTCCCTGTTTCAAAAATTGTGATATGCTGGAACTTTGTACAAATGAAAAATTTTTTTGGTTCAATATATTTTGAATAACTTATAAAAAAAAAAAAAAAAAATTGTAGGTATGTCTCTCTCTCCTCAATTACTTGAACTTATTATATGCAAATAGCTATCAAAAAATTTAAATAACAAGCTTCATACATCTGTGTTTTTTTTTTTTTAAACCAATCTAGTAGTTTCATATACCGTAATTATCTGTGTATAGCCATGGCGTACTTGATCTATAAGGCGTGTTCATTTGCCTCGGAAAGGTGAAGCCAATTTTATTTGTAGAGGGCGCTCGCGAGCCTGCACCAAATTCAAAGCCTGCCCGTATTTTGCTATAGTTTTCAATGGGAACATTTGCTAGAATCAAAGTACTTCAATCAAAATTGGTTTAAATATATCACGTATAAAAAGAAAACATTACGTATTTATAATTTATTTTTAAATTTAATAGCAAAAAAGTTATTTTTTTAAATAATTAATTTCTTTCAATGCATGTAAAAGCAGTGAGAAACTTATAACATTTCACGTTTCATTATCAATGACAATAACTGAAATTAGATAAAATCTAGCAATTTTTAAATTAACCCACAAAGAGCATAGTTTTCGTAAAGCCATTGTTTAAACATCATATTAAGCTTCAAAAACATTTTCATTATTTCTTTAACATTTTCTTTTTCTATCTTAGAACAATATAATACATAAAGTATTTCAATAACGTAATGACATGTGAAATATTTGTTAATTAATATTTATAGTATCTTTCGGAAGATATTTACGTAACAAACATATACGATTGAGAAGTGATCGACTGTCACGATCGCGTAGAAACGTAAACAAAAGCCAGCTGAATCATGGGAAATTGGGGCAGACCTCAGGAGAAAACGGCTTCACTTTTTTCTCCCTTTTTTCGTGAAGTGAACACGCCTTATAGATCAAGTACGCCATGGTATAGCCCGTACGGTCGTATGTATAGCCCGCATGTTAAAAAAAGTGTTGCTTTAAAAAAAAGTCCGGCGAATAGCCCGCATCATCGTATAACCCGCACACGCAACTTAAAGAATGCAAAGTGCGTTCGCCAAACAGATTAAAAATAATATTAAAATCAATAAAATATACAATAATTCCATGTATACAGAATATAATTTAATAATAATAAACCATTTATACCGATTTATTTTATTTTGCCGAACAGATTTAAAATAAAATTAAAATCAATAAAATATACAATAATACTAATAAACCATTTCTACCGACTTATTTTAATTTTATTCTGCTGAACAGATTTAAATATTAAAAACAATAAAATATTCAGTAATTCCATGTATACAAAAAATTAATTTAATAATAATATTGAATCATTCATACCGTAAAAATTAAAATCCATTAAAATCCGATGTTTCAGAGTCTGATTGAAACAGCTGCAGAATTTCCTCTGGCAAAGTATTGTCAGCAGAACTCGCATCAGAATCGCTTTCGGAGTCTGCTTGTTTATCACTAGATATTATTTCAGCCTTCTGAAATCCAGCTATAATTGATCTTGCAGGAACTTTATCCCATGAATCTTTTATCCACTTTGCAATTTCACTGAAAGTTGCCTTTCTCATTTTCCCGGTTTTTGTATACGTGTGTAAACCACTTGACATCCATTCTTCCCAATGTCGTCGAATATGGGCTTTAAAAATGCTATTAACAGATATATCTAAAGGTTGAAGCAGCTTTGTTAAACCACCTGGTATAACTGAAAGATCTGCTTTAATTAGCGGACTTGTAGCTTTACGTTTCATGGTGTCTTGAATGTGAGCTCTCATGGAATCAAGTATTAAAATTCCGGAAGGGTTGAAAAATGCACCAGGACGAGCTCGCCACACTTCGTCGAACCATTGCATCATAATTTCTTCTGTCATCCATCCCTTATCGTTACATTTTATAATCACTTCTTTAGGAAACTCTTCATTCGGTACAGTTTTTCTTTTAAATATAATCATGGGTTTTAATTTTGACCCGTCTGCTGCACATGCTAGGACAACAGTAAAGCGATTTTTTTTCATTTCCTGTTGTCGATATAGCTACAGATTTAGCACCACAGATATCTACGGTTCTATTGGGTGGAGAATCAAATGTCAGCGGAATTTCATCCATACTTATTATTTGCTTGTGACTGACGTCTTTTATCAGTTCTTTAGTGAAATCCAAAAAAGATTCTTTTTTCTCTACCCAGTCCTCGGGTAATTTTTGTCCAACGGTAGTTCGAAGCCGAACACGTAAGTTATTTCGCTTCATGAAGCGTTGACACCACGCAGGACCGCCTTTAAAATTCTCCAGATTCATCTGTTCGGCCATGCACTTTGCTTGCATTCGAATTTTAATAGTCGAAACAGAAAACCCAGAGTTTCTTTGCGTTTTAACCCACTCAGCTAAATTTTTTTCTAATATAGGCCACGAAGGTTTACCAGTTCGGTTTGCCCTCTTGTTCCGAGGTGTCGATTGGAGCTCTGTTTTTTTTAACGCCATTGACGAATGCTTTTTTCATCCACAGAAAATAATCTCCCTGCCTCCCGATTGCCTACTTCTTCAGCTTTTTGAATAATTTTTAATTTCGTCTCGGCAGTATAACTAACACGCTTACGTTTAGTCGCCATATTACGCAACAAAATCAATTCAGAACACTTCGGGTACTGACCACGTGAAATCTTAAAATAAAGCTATTGCCAACGCCTATCACTAATTTCTCGATCACGGCGCACTGATCAAACTAACCGGTTAGAACCAGTTTGCAGCACTGTACGCATTCGTTACTCATATGAACGGTTACTCTGGTTAGTTCATGTGAACGCACTATGTTTTCGAAGTGCCGCGATCATAAATTTAGTTAGCCGCGTTGCCAACAATTTCCGGGTGGGGGAAAAAACAGATATCGTTGTTTGTTTACGTATGCCGGCGTCACGAATTATCCGTGGCCGGTGTGCATGTATACGTGCGTTAATAATAGTGCAGAATGCAAGTGGCATTTCTAAAATGGAAGAACGCCCGCAACTTAGTCTAGCGAATAAGGAGAAATCTATTGTTGTATTGCCCGCATCGGTACATTGCCCGCAGGCCCGAAAATAAGCACTTTTTTTCCAGATAGCCCGCGGGCTATACACAGATAATTACGGTATTACACATGAAATGATTGAGGGTGATATAAACAAAACAGTCACTGACATCACAAGCTGTATTATAAATGCAGCTAATATTACTATTCCAAAATCTTCTGGGTGTATCTATAAACTTTCAAAGCCATGGTGGAATGATGAATGCAATATTGCAAAAAGACAACAACAAAAAGCATGGGGAATTTTTAGGAGGTACCCAACTACTGCTAATTTATATCGCATTCAAAAAAGCAAGGGCAGCCGCACGAAGAATCCGTAGAAAATGCCAAAAGGATTCTTGGATTAAATATGTGTCCAGCATTACCTCCAATGTAAGCAGCAAACGGCTTTGGCGTTGTGTCAAGAAAGCAATGGGAATATATTCTAATCAAAGTATTTCGTTTTTAAAAGATAATGGCCAAACTATAACTTCTACTAAAAATATTGCAAACACCATTGGTAGAACTTTATCCGACATCTCCAGCTCTAATTCTGAACGCTCATCAATCAATTTTCACTCCAGTTCCTCACAGGAGTACAATAGTCATTTAACTGAAAGTGAATAAAAAAATAGTTTGAAAAATTGTCATAACTCTGCTCCCGGACCCGATGGTGTTACCTACATTATGATTAAACATTTATCGAAACAGTCTCTTAAAAATCTCCTTCAACTCTACAATAGAATCTGGACTGAACATATTTTCCCTATTGCTTGGCACAATGCTATTGTCATTCCTTTCCCTAAACCTGGCAAAGATGCTACTTATCCCAAGAATTACAGACCCATTGCCCTCACAAGCTGCCTGTGTAAACTGCTGGAAAAAATTGTAAATACTAGGCTTGTCTATATTTTAAGAAAAAAGTAATTTGATTTCCCCATGGCAAAGTGGTCTCCGACGAGGCCGTTCAACGGTTGATAATATTTTATTACTGGAGACTAATATTCGAAGAGCTTATGTGAGACGTAACCATTTGGTTTCAAATTTTTTTGACATGGAAAAAGCCTATGACAAGATTTGGCGCTATGGAATTTTAAGAGATTTATATAATTTGAACTTTCGAGGAAATCTCCATATTTTTATTGAGAACTTTTTAAGAGTCAGACGCTTTCAAACTCGTATTGGATCAGTTTATTCCGACTTTTATTTTCAAGAGGAAGGTGTGCCTCAAGGCAGTGTTTTGAGCGTTACGCTTTTTTCCTTGAAAATAAATGATATTCTAAAACAGCTGCCGCAAAGTGTCCATGGGAGTTTATATGTTGACGACCTGCAAATTTCTTGCCAGGGAAATGACATGCGCTTCATAGAATGCCAATTACAACTTGCTATAAACAGTATAATTAAATGGACAAATAAAAACGGTTTTACTTTTTCTACTGACAAAACACAGTGTGTGCATTTTTGCCGAAAACGAGGTCTTCATCCTGATCCAGAGATTTTAATGAACAACAGACCACTTTCAGTTGTTGACACTGCTCGTTTTCTGGGTGTTATCTTTGACAGAAAACTAACTTTTAAACCTCATATTTTAAACTTAAGAACTAAATGTGACAAAGCACTTAATATTCTAAAAGTCCTTTCTAACACTTGTTGGAGTGCTGATCGTCCATCTCTCCTGAAAATCTATCGAGCTGTTATTCGCTCTAAACTTGATTATGCTTGCCAGGTTTATGGTTCAGCCCCTCATTCTTACATTAAGAAACTTGACACAACACATCATAGTGCGCTTAGAATTTGCGCAGGAGCTTTCTGCACTACTCCCGTCCTCAGTTTATATGCTGACTGTGTGGAGCCTTCTCTCACTGACATTAGACAAAGACTTTCACTTGATTTGTACTATCGCATCCTCTCACATCCTAATCATCCACTTCACTCTCATTTAAATAGTAACGATCATAATCTATATGTGAATCGCCCATCTTGCATCCCACATTTTGCTCTTAGAGTTAAAAACTTTCTTGCTGGCACCTCTCATATTCATACCAAAGTTCGTTTTCGGTCTCTTATAAACATGTCACCTTGGAATTTCCAGGTAATTTCTTCTCTTCATCCGTTTAAAGGATTTGACAAACCTAACACAGATGCTTCTATTTTTCAGGCTGTTTACTCATCCCATCGCTCTCATTACAAGGACTACGTCGAGATTTTTACAGACAGCTCTAAGACAAGCAATAAAGTCGGTTGTGGTGTTGTCCTTGGTAACACCTGTTTTAGCTATCAACTCCGTAATTCATTTTCCATCTTCCCTGCAGAGTTTTTTGTGGTTGAGGTTGCCCTTAACATTATTTCATCTCATCACAGTAGAAAATTCATTATACATACAGACTCAAAGAGTGTTCTTGATTCTCTGTCTTCTAGCTCTTATAACCTGACTTTCATTTCAATTTTAAAAACTTACAACGACCTTTTAAAAAGGGATTTGACATTTTGTTTTGCTGGGTTCCTGGTTACATAGGCATTAAAGGCAACGAAGCAGCAGACAAAGCCGCAAGGCAGGCTTCCATACTTTTAAACTGTCCTGTTCCTTATGATGACATTAAGCACACACTTAAAAGCTATCTTAAGAATATGTGGCAAAGGGAGTGGAATAACCAAAACAATAATAAATTGCAAGAAATAAAACCTCAAATTTCAACCTGGCCTACAATCACCCCTAGAAAATACGATGTAGTTATTACTTGACTACGAATCGGGCATTCAAGACTAACACATAAATACTTATTACTTGTATAATAACAACCTGAGTGTCTGAAATGTCATTTCAGTGCATTGACCATTCGTCATGTCCTCACCGACTGCCCTTGCCTTCGTCATCTCTATCGAACACATTTTAATTCATCTTCACCCAATCTGACGAGCCTTTTAGGTGTAAATCCCCATCATCATTTGACAAATTTTTTGAAAGAAGCTGGTTTTTATCATGACATTTGATTTTATAATTTTACACTGTTCATCTCCTTTTACTTCGGTTGTTATATATACACTGTTCATAACTTTTTACATCATGTTATTTATACACTTTTTACTCTGCTTTTTATTATTTCCATATTTTTCTTGTTATTTTATTATTTTACCTATTGTTTTAATTTTCAATGTGTTTTTTACTGACCATCTGGATAAGTAAAACCCATCCAGAAGCTAGTCTTTATTTTTTTATACTTTTGTTTGGCGCAGTATGTCCCATTGCAGACCTTGCGTCATTAAACAACAATCAACCAACCTTCAGCATTTCTAAACCAGTACTAATAAGATTTTCAGATTCTGAGGATGAAATAAAAACTGAAAGTGGCAAGCCACCAACACGTGAATCTGTCATTATAAGAAAGACTCAGCTCTGGAAATATGGATCATTTCAATTGCAATCTATAAATATTGTTTGCGATGCATTTTCAACTGTATGAGCCCTCTCCATTAATGGTGATATCAAAACAATGAGAAAATCCTCGTCAATGATTTTTACTCTACTTTTTACAGACTGATCAGATTCAATCATTGCTTGTAGACTCTTTAAAAAGTCTCCTTTAACCCGTAAGTAGTTGCTAGTTGGTCGATTTGTCGTCCATCCCTTAAGAATTCTTCCTACGAATCACCCCCCCTTTGCCGCTCAGTGTTCCACTACATGGAACACCTAACTTCGCTAGCTTCTGCAACCGTTAAATTCAATTGCAAATGCATAAAAATAGGTTTATTTTTTACTTTGAACTTTCCTTTTCATCCTTAGATGGCATCAGTACACAAGGCAATCCATGATATTTAGCTGGGACGAGTTATTTTAAACCCTCATATTTACAAGAAATTTTGTATATTTTTTTTGTGATACAAAAAAGATTGCTTGAAAAAAGATTTCTATGTTATATCGTTGGCTGTACTCTAAATTATTTATTCTATATTAATTTTAATATTTTATACAGGAAACATACGAGGAATCGCTGAATAAAATAAGGTGTTCTATCTCCTGGAACACTGCGACACTAGCGCTTTTCATATTATGCAACCGAAAACAATGATGAGAGAAGACAGCTGTCTATACGTGCTCTGTTTTCCTCTGTTTGGTGGGAATGACGTCAAGCTATAAGATGCTGCGAGGAAGGGTTGGTTGTCTATTATTAAAAAAAAAAAAAAACGCACAAAACTAGTTTCATGTGCAAAACCTACAATGTTCGTTTGTGCTTGTACCAAAAGAGTGTGACATGATTCCAAAAATTTTATGAAGTTAAAAAATAGACTAATTGTAAATATTTTTGCACATAGGACCTGTATATATGTATACTAGCTGTAAATATAAAATTATTTCTTAAGAAGTCATATAAAGATTTTTTTTTTTTTTGGGGGGGGGAGGGGGGGAATGGGGTGTAGAGTAGCAGGCCTTCTGTGATGCACCATGGGTCATGCTAAATCTACTACACAGGTATAATACAGTGTTTTTTAATTGAAATGCAAAATCTTCTACATATTTACGCGCTTTACTGCGATGCTCTTAGAAGCACTTTTCAGAGCTCTAGTGGCGCAGTGTTCCAGCTGATGGAACACCCACAGATTCAAAACGGTAAGTACTATCTTTACAAAATTATACATGTGTACTCCTTTAGACCTAAGTAGATAGCCTACAACTTTTTTTGTTGAAATTCCAACTTTAAAGGGTAGTGCACCGTAAAGGGTTAAAGATAAAGTGAGGAAACTCTGTGTAGCTGACCTTGGGTGGGTGTCCTCTGACACATAAGTTTTTAAGTCATTTCTACTGTTTATTGCGGAGTTATTAAAATTTTACTTCTGAAATCAGTCTATTCAACCGCGTCGCGACTAGTTACGTACATTTTTCCCCCTCTCTTCTGGTGTTCAGAGAGCTTAGTGATATGCGGGGAAAATGTCGCTTGATTTACAGGCAGGTATTTTTTCCACTATGTCTCATAAAAAATTTTTAACAGTTCAAGAGGCTCTAAACCTTTTTGATAAATTAGACGAAGACTGTATTACTGATGATGTTAGTTCAGCAGAGGAAGACAATATAATAGAAATGGCCGAGGAAGACGACTCCGATAATGATGAAAGAGAGAGCATAGAAACAAATTCTGAATTTTTTATCGGCAGAGACAATGTTACTAAATGGAGTAAAAATTCTCCGTGATCAAACTTAAGGCGCAGGTTTCATAATTTTGTGTCGGAAGTACCAGGTGTTCAATGTAGCGCAAAAAATGCAAAGACAGTTTTAGATGCATGGAAATTATTTTTTTCAGATGCTCTTCTAGATAAAATCGTAAACTATACAACAATTTCATAAAAAGTCAGCAATCTAAATTCTCTAGGGAAAGAAACTGTAAATTAATTTCTCTATCAGAACTAATAGCAGTATTGGGCTTGCTTTATATGGCTGGAGTTATGAAATCTTCTCATCAGAATTTGTTAGATTTGTGGAGTGAGGATAACGAAAGTAAATCGTCGTATAAATATTAGATTGTTGAAGAGACGTAAGGATTATAAATACTTAATGTTTGCATTCCTCTATTCTAAGGGGGAATAATATATATAGAATTAGGTTTTTTGAATGAAAAATAAATAAAATTTATAAATAATGGCTATGCTTAAAAAAGAAAAGGGTCAATTTACAAAAAATTTAAATCTATGAACTGAATATCTAAGAAATTTATCAAAATTAAAATTAATTTAATCCTAGACATAGGTGGACTGACTCCATATTGTTCTTTTTAAAGGGACCTAGCCTGTATTTAAACGAATTTTGAAGTCAACCATGGAAAACTCCGAACTGCCAAGTTGAGAAGTGTGCCCTGAAATTGAACCAGATAAATTTTTGAATTAATTTTCCAAATAAATAATGTAAATTCTTTTAGATAAAAACTGTGAAGTAACTTTTACACTGCATACATTAATCGTTCGAAGTTTTCCATGGTTTTCTTCAAAAGATTAAAATTAGAATAACTAAATTAAAAATAAAACACATCCATTATTTTTAAAAAAATAACAATTTTAATGAAAAGGAAAAATGCTGTTATTTAAATCGTGATTCCAAATTTATTTTTTATTCTTACAATAATAATAATAAAAGTTTAGCTTTTAAAATGCTAGGATCCATTAACGGCCAAATGGTTCCGTCATTGAAGCTGTAGACATGAGGTGCCGGGTTCGATCCCAAGTAACGCTCGTCAGTCTAGTCGTTCAGAGTTTTCCGTGGTTTTCTACAAAACTTGTATAAATACAGGCTACGATTCTTTAGAAAGACCTCCACGGAGCAAATTTCAATTTTAGCTAACTTTATAATCATTAACTTTTGTCATTAAAAGAAAGTATCAAATTCTCGATTGACATTTATTATGATTTGATATTTTATTTTAAAATTTAAATTTTACAATTTAAATTAAAAATAATTTTTATTTTTTTTTTAGTTTTTAATATGGAGAATGAACATATATGTGCAATTTGTTATGAAGAAATATATGTTCATTTCTATCTGCGTTGTGGTCACTCATTCCACAAGCAATGTATTAAAACCTACACTGAACACATCGTAGATAAAATCAATGATTCTTTATGTCCCACCTGTAGACAAAAGGTTTATGATAAAGAAATTTATGGGGCATTATATACAAATACAAATTTTGAAGAGACAATTGTTGATAATAATACAATATTCACCACATCATTCGAAATTACAGAGGATTCAGATTTTCATATGCAATTCGCGAGCCAGGATATCGATGAAATTGGCTCATCTTCTTCGATAAATGAAGATATTTATGAAATGGCTTCATCTCCTACTATGCATTTGGAAATGAGTTCAAATGAGGACACTTATCAAACATCTACGACTTCCGAAGCAAATTTAAATTTGGAAATTACACACATTCCAGTTGCTTCATCTTCTACTATAAATTTAGAAACGAGGACACTTATGAAACATCCGCGACTTCAAATTATACAAATTCGAATATTAATCAAGTCGAACCATCTTCTAGTATGAAACTGAAAATGGATCCAATAATAAAAATTAAAAAATTAAAACTGGAGCGCGATTACATCCAGATACGTAATAAAAAAAAGAGAAAAAAAATGGATGAGAAAAAAAAAATCTATAATCAAATTGATACAAAAATATCGAAAATAAATGAACTGTTTAATACTACAAATAATGATATGATGAAAATGGTGAATTTAGACAATGATGATGACATTAAAAAAATATATGTCACATATTTAGACATACATAAAAGTATGATTTTATTTTATAGAGATTTAAAAAATATTATGTAAATTGCATACATATTATAAATTAAGTGATGCTTCTTCAAATTTGCACCATAAACTGAAAAATATTCTTACTGAAAATTATATCTATTTTTATAAACTTTAAAAACATTTTGTAAATTAGGTGATGGTATTCGAAAAATATAAATAAAATAATAATTATTATGTATATATATTGTTATATATTATGTGTATACAAATATATTTATCAATACTTTTTAATTATATATAAATTGGATTATGATATTCGGCATTACGTCGCCACTTAAAATTTTGTATATTATATATAAATTGGGTTATGGTATTCGGCTCTGCTTCGCCACAAAATAATCATGGAAAATAAATTAATAATTATTAAATATATGTAAATAAATTAATAATTATTGTATATGTATATATATATGTTTACTAATACATTTTTTATATACAGAGCCTTTTTTATTTTCTAAATTGTTATTTTTTATTAAATTGAATGAATTAAAAATTACAGATTCAATTTTTTGCCAACTTTTAAAATAAATATTCGATGAAAAAAATAATTTTATAAAATTGTATTATTAATTAATTTATAGCGTTATCTCTTGAAAAACTTACAAAAACAAATATCATTTTTATAATTTTAATAAAATATAATTATGATTTTGAATACTACCAAAGCTTTAAGAACTCATTAATATACAATACACACATTCTGACAATTCATTCTTTTACGAAACAAAAATGAGATTCAAAAAATAGAAAGTGAATAACGTGATTTAAAGGTCACTTCCAGTCTAAAGGCTATTTTCTTACACGCCCAAGTGAAGTGAAAGTAGACTCACTCTACAAGTTATTTTTTCTTCCCAAGTGAAAGTGATTTGTAATAAGTTTTTTTTCTAAAAATACAAAATATTTATATATGAATTTAATTGTTTATATATTATTTAATATATCTATATTTGGTAAGAATTATATTTTTCTAAATTATTGCTTTTCATTAAATTTAATCTTTAAATAATTATAGGTGATACAATCTTCTATTAATTTATATAAAATATGTAACCGATGGAAAAAATAATATTATTAATTAATTATTACCAATTAATTATTTATCTCATTATCTTTTTCAAATTTACAAAACAATATTGTTTTTTTATAATTTCAATAAATCATGATCCGGGATTTGAACCCAGAACTTCAACTATAATTTTTTGTAGGGGGTCGGATGCTTCAATAAATTTTCGGCCGACTGTAGTTTTCACATTATATGAACGGTTTTTCTTCGGAGAGGGTTTCTTAACAATTAAATATTTATTTTTGATAAACTCTCGCGGAAAATCACAAGTCTTCAATTTTTCATTAAATTCTTCAAAGGCATCTGTTTTTTTTTTTTTTTCCCTGTTTCTTAATAGGAAATTGATTAGTTCAACAATATCAGAACCAGGAATAACATTATTGACCACTTTAACTTCTTTAGTTTCATTCCAAAATATTTCACGCTCTCTTAAAAATTCTATAATTTTTGAAGCAGTCTTTTTATGCTTGACAGGAACAGTATTCAAAATTCCACTTTCTCTAACAAGATTGTTTTCAGGAGGATTTTCCGTGACTGGAACTTCGATATGTTTCACAGTATTCACATCTGGGAATGACACAAATTTCTGCAAAATCTGTATGTAAAGCTTTGCTTTTTCATCACCTTCTAATTTTTTTATTTTTATATATATTGAATCTGTACGTCTAAATCACTCAAATGTTCTTCGGCAAATTCTTGATCACTATCCATTGGAATTAGTCTGAATTTACGCGCAAATTCCATTTATCAATGTCTCAGTACAGACACGGCAGCGAGAATAAGAATAGGAAGAAAATCTTCACCTTTTTCAACGAGGAGTCTCCTTTTCTTAACCGTTTACCCGCCAATGTTCCAATAATGGAACATGATTTTTAAAATAAAAAATTTACATGTAAAAAAACTCTTATTAATATCACTTTTACATACAATTGAATATGACATTATAAAGTATTTTTTACAATAAGTTTTATTCTGTTTAGATAATTATTTATTTTTTTACGATTTTTTGAATTTTACTATATTTTGTCAATTTTACTCTCTCTTACAATTAAATTTACCAAAATTCCAGTTTAAATTGAAAAAACGCAATACTTTAAAATATTTCATTAGAAAACATATCCTACGGGAATACAACAAAAGCAAAATTTTATTTTTAAATTTTAATGGTAAAATTTACGTTTTTATGTCTCTGTTCCATTATTGGAACATTGGCGTTTCGAGAGTTCATTTTTCATTTATGTGCAAAGCATTGTATGATATTGCAAACATTATTTTCTTTTGCATTCTGATAAGAATAGTAACTTTTCTAAAGAAAGTAAACAGATAAAAGAGATAATAGGGGGAAAGTGAGGGATTATTTAGACTTCTTTTGTCCTCTAAAATTCGAAAAATAAGCAGGTACAAGATAATACTGTTTTCAAATGGAAGCTGCAAAACTTCGAAAGGATTATAGTATTGGCCCTTGACATTGATGTTCAGTTTAGTAAAGTCATAACAATAGAAAGAAATTATTTTTGATAAGGTGGCTGAATATGTGTGTGTGTTGGGGGGGAGGGGGGATTTCACCTGTGCCTTTGGAGACAAGTGCAGTTTCACATAAAAGGTGTCTTATTCCATATGTTTGCTGAAATAGTTATCAGTTTCCTTTCAGATAGCGTTTTTCTTATTAGTTTTGTTCGATGACAGTGAAAAAGGTGCATGTGTGCTTTCTATGTGTTTCATTTATAAAGTTTTCATAAATTTAACATCATGTCCAAAAGATGCCTCACGGTACAAGAAGCTGTGGCCTTTCTAGAAACTCTTTCGGATTCTGATTTGGAAGATGTAGATATTTGCCAGTTAGAGCCGGATGAACGTGGTGATATAACCGATGAAGAAGATATTGATGACAATAATTTAGACGCTGTTACGCCATTTGATGTGTGTGGAATGGTCGACGTCACTTTAAAAAAAGATGTAAGTACTCCAAATGAAGAGGAATTTCAGAAACCGGGTCCAAGTGCCAAGAAGAAACGAAAAACTGAAAACCCTGTAGTAAAATGGAAAAAAAAAGTGAAATTCGATAATCCAACAGAATTTGAAAAACCGGTACCAATATTGCATAAATTTCCAGAACTCATGGACTGCACTCCTCTTGATATATTTCATAAATTTTTTCCTGAAGAATATGTCGAATATCTTGCGGATATGACGTCACTTTATGCTTTGCAAAAAGGTGAAACAATTGATGTTTGCAAGAATGATATCTTACAATTTTTTGGTCTTCTTCTTCTAAGTGGATACCATTCAGTTCCTACTGAAGATATGTATTGGAATTCTGCGGAAGATACATGTGTTCCAATAGTTCCAACTGTTATGCCCCGCACTCGTTTCAGAAATATCAAGAAATTTTTTCATGTAATGGATAACAATAAGTTGGAAAATGGTGATAAATTAGGTAAAATAGCCCCGATTTATAAAGAGTTGTCCAAAAATTTCCAACAATTTGGAATATGGCATGAGAAGTTAAGTATCGATGAATCAATGGTTCCTTACTACGGTCGTCACTCATGCAAAATGTTCATAAGAGGAAAACCGATCAGATTTGGTTTTAAAGTATGGATGTTATGTTCTTCAACAGGTTATCCATATGCAATGGATATATATTCTGGGAAAAAATCAGAATCAGATAATAGTATTTCTGGACAGCTCGGACCGAGAGTTGTTAATGAGCTTTTATCTGTTGTTGGAGATAACTCACATCATGAAGTATATTTTGATAACTTTTTTACGTCTTATAATTTATTGTTGGAATTATCCCATAAAGGAATGCGAGCAACGGGAACAATTCGTGAAAATCGTACACAAAAATGCCCGTTGAAATCTAAAAAAGAACTTACCAAAGAAGACAGAGGAAGTTTTGATTTCCGATCTGACGGATCTGTTTATATCTGCAGCTGGAACGATAACGCGGTAGTGACTGTAGCATCAAACTGCTACACACATGAGCCTATAGGTAGTGTGAAACGCTATTCATGTGCAAAAAAAGGTAATATTGAAGTACCTCGGCCAAATCTAATAAAAAAATACAACGAAGGAATGGGCGGAGTAGATGTTTTAGATAAGCTTTTATCTAGTTACAGGCCTCAGTTGCGAAGTAAGAAATGGTGGTGGAATCTATTTAGTAACGCATTAAACATGGCAGTTGTAGCTAGTTGGAATTTGCACTGCGAAGTGCATGCAAACTCTAAAAAACTATCACATTTGGAATTTAGAAGACAGTTGACGATGAATCTTTTGCGGAAAAAAGAGCGTCTTACCAAACATCCTGGACCTCGCAGTCATTTAAAAGTTGAATTAAGACAATCTGATGGTCATTATATAATATCTACGTCTCAAGGTCGTTGTGTTGTTTGCAAAAAGAACACTACAAAAAAATGTTTTCATTGTGAAAAGCGACTGCATGAAAAATGTTTTCTGTCGTATCACAGTCGCTGAAATTATGTGAGTATCATTTATAATTATCTTTTAATGTATCTATAGTGTCATAATATTTATTAATTGTTCATTATTTAAAGATAAATAAACAAAACAGTTAATATTAAGAAGATATTATAATTATTAGACTTTAAATTAACTATTTTCATGAACTTTTAAAAATATGCAAAAAATAATCATGTAACACGCCAATGTTCCAATAATGGAACATGGCTAAAAACACACTCAAAAATTTTTTTCACCTAATTTTAAAACTTTATTGTATTTATATACTCTTAATTAATATAATAACCAAATTTCAAGTCATTGGGACTATTCTTTCTTAATTCGGCGTTTAAACGGTTAAATAATGGCACCTTTTTATCTCCTAGACGACGCAAAGTTCTTTTATAATGGGTTAATTTATTTTTCTGACATTTCGTGACAGGTATGTTACCGTTTAATAGATTTAAGGCGCATTCACACACACCTTTTATAATACTGTTAGGACACTTTTCAAGAAAGGCTGCTTTCTATTTCGTCTTGCTTAACAATCTGAGATGTTTCAGCGTCGACATCCTGAATACAAATGATTTGTGGGAAGCTTAAGTTCTCCTTTATAAATACATCGAAAGCAAACATTTTCGTCAATGCGCAGTGTTTAAAAGACGATTTATGACTGGGACATTTCAGATCTGCTTCCTCTAGTGAGGGGCCGCGGTAGCCCAGTCGGTAGAGCACCGGCCTCGTCATTGAAAGATTGTGGGTTCGGTACTCGAGCCGGCCGAAGACCGTCGTGTACACTAATGGTGGCTGGTGCACGTAAAATCTGCCGTGGCCGCAATGTCAAAAAATTATACCTATGGGGGTCACTGAAGCGGGAGAGCCATCCCTTCCGTGGAGGATCAAAATTGCAATGGCATGTCTCTGGACCACCTCTAGGGGTGAGTCCCAGACCGTCGCCAATGGCCCATCTGCGCAGCACTAGTGCGACGTAAAACCCAACCAACCAATCCTCTAAAGAGACTATTTTGAGACAATGGAAATCATTGAGATTAAAATATTTTCGATTAGACATTTTCTCTAAAATTTTGTTTTTTTCTAATTCTTTAGTAAAATTCGTTTTATAGGAAATAAACAAAGATGAAAGTATAACTTCTGATGCTGAATAATGTAATTCTCTACTCTCCCAGTGTAAACAATGACAATAACAAGTTAGACATGCAAAAGATTTTCTTTTTTTTTTAGGGTTAATTGTTTTCATGGATAAGGAGGGAGAAAGCTTCAGCGGGCTTGATAATCAAAATCCACGGCATAAAAGGCCAATTCTTCGGCAGCAAAATCTTGCGAATTTATCTGAAAGCCCTCAAATTCCACTACAGCTGAAGATATATTCACTGAAGGATGAACTGTATAGAAATGATTTATAGAGGTTCATACACGTAATATTTTTCACCCGAAAATATTCCTCAGCGCAGGCGCAAATCAATAAGCAAATAAACAAATTCAGGTGATGTAGCATCGTAAAAAATTTCTTGGAAAGCTCAAACTTTACCTGGATACATTTGGCGAGCTAAGATATATTAATTTGAGTTTTATCCCTAGGATTTCTAAATAAGAAAATATATTGAGAATTTAGATTAACATTTCGCATTTCTTTACCCTGAAAAAAAATATTTTGAGTTAAAAATATAACAGACAAATTTTGGTGATGACTGCCTTTCGTAAAAAGATTACTTAAGCGAAAATCATTCGCTAATCCTGACATTAAAACGTCTATGACAATTAAAGCACTTCGAAGTGAGTTAAGATTAGAAGGTAGTCCTTCTTCAAAATTCACATTTTTCATTGAATTAAAAAGGGGTTGGTATTTACCGTACAATAAATAATATTCGTTGGCATAGGATTAAGCATCTTACAATCAATCAACTTTTTAACTAGAAATGTTTTTCCAGATTGTGTGGGGCCAGAAATAAGGCAAGTAGATGGATATTCTAACTTGAGAAGTTCCATTTTTTAAATGATAAATTTTTCAAAATGATCCCACTTTTATACTCTCCCCCGTCAAAATAAAACATGCATTATTTCAAAAGAAGGAAAATATTAGCACACGTTAAAGAAAATAATATTTACACCATCTTTTTTTGACAAACTGAAACATTCGAAAATCATTAGACAGTACATTTACAATAAATTTCATACAGAGTCCTTGACATCGTTTTATTATTTAAAAAAATACAATATTGTCCACGGACATTGGACGTTAATGTTTGAAGCGTTGTCTTGTTCCATTGAATTTGAGAATACTTCTTTACAAATTTTATGTCTCCTCCATAGGTTTCGGGAGGTAATCCGTAAGAGTCGAAAAAATAAATAAACTTTTGGTCTTGAATGTAAACTGCAAGCCAATGGGATCCCTTTTCATCAGGATGATCAGTATTGAGTACAAATGTACAAGGAAATTTTCGAATGACAGGTATTTTCTCAGAAGAAAAAACACCTACAAAATATTTAGCAGAAACAGGATCGCGAGTTAAAATTGTATGAATTTGAGATGAATACATCAGTTTCCAAAATCATACAAAATATTTCGAGCTTTATTGATTTCAATTAAATTTTCAAATTCAGCATACACGATCAGAGAGATTGTTTGTATTAGAGGAGTACTAAATTTAATTTCCAATCTTAGATTGCTGTAACAAATAAGGTTAAGATGAGAATTATCACATAAATCAGGCGTCAAATCAAAACGAAATAAAGAATATCCTTTTGAAAATTCTGATCTAGATAAAATACAGTCCTTTGTTGTCGGCATTCATAAATAAATTTTTATAAGCACGGATAAATAAACCGTTTTCAAAATTAGGCTGAATGACAATGGGATTATGAGGAACAGGTTGACCATCTACATAGATGTCTATGAAATTCATATTGTAATGCTGAAATTCAAAGGGGGACTTTTTATAGTTACCGTTAAATGTGTTAGGTTACATTTATTTTCTATTACCAATGTCTCTTGTATTTACCCTCCTTCACTGTAAAATAGATCATTCCAATAACGACTGGCGCGCCACCACTTGAACTGTTTTCATATGGCGCATCTTTTACCTGTACTTATTCAATATTTGTTTCTCTATGTGTAACCATGTGATGTGTGTGTTCGTCTAATTAAAAAGTGTTTCGTTTAAATATGGACTCATCAATATGCATTATTTGCGTGCTCTGCTTTCTAAGCCCAATAGGTTATGGGCCCAGAGCAAATTAACTTTTATTTACGATAAATAGACTTTTATCTGTTTGATAGGCGACCACTGTTGACAATGGCGTCATTTGGAACACTACGTATTGAAACGCTAAACAAAGACAATTACGAAACTTGGAAAATACAGATGAAGGCACTCTTGATAAAAAATGAATCCTGGATTTATGTATCTGGCTCAAAACCAAAGCCAGAGCTCGCGGAAAGTGATGCGAAATCAAAAGAAGAGTTCGACAAATGGGCTGATATGGATGAAAAAGCCAAAGCCGACATAATTTTGTGTATATCGCCTTCAGAATTAAAACAAATAAACTGTGAAACATCTCTGGATATATGGAAAAAATTAGAAGAAATATACCAATCTAAAGGCCCCGCCAGAAAAGCGTCACTGTTAAAATCGCTTATTCAGCATAAAATGGCAGATTCCTCTTCTGCGTGCATTCGTGATCATCTTCGAAAGTTTTTTGACATAGTCGATAAACTATCTGAAATGGATATTAAAATAGATGATGATTTATTAACTGTGATGTTGTTATACAGCCTACCATCCAGCTACGAAAATTTCCGGTGCGCGATAGAATCCAGGAACGAACTACCGAAACCAGAAGTACTTCGAATATAGTGGAAGAAAACAACGCCAGATGCCATGATGACAAACAGAGCGATGGAGCGTTCATGACTGGTAATTTTCGAAAGAAACCTCCTCCATGGAATAAACATAAAAGAAATCCAAAAATTACAGAACAGTCAACTCAGAACGAAAAAGACAATTCAAAAATTACTTGCTGGAAATGCAAACACCTCAGTCATCGTGCTAATCAGTGTGAAAAAGATAAATCATTTAAATATCGACAAAACAGTTTAGGACTACTGGCCAGCACAAATTCAACGAATATGTGCATGTTATCCAAAGATCAATCCGAGAATCTTTGGTGTGTGGACAGCGGCTGCACTAGGCATATGTGTAAAAATGACTCCAAATTTCACGATTTAAAGGATACAGAGATCCGTAAATTTAGCAAATAATGAAATAACTGATGTGTCCGGTCTTGGTAAAATATTAATTAAAGCAGAAGTGAACTCAAAACTTCGAAATGTGAAAATCAACGATGCTTTATTAGTTCCAGAATTAAAAACTAACTTATTGTATGTGTCACAAATGTGCGACAAAGGTTTCACTGTAACTTTTAAAGACAAATATGCTATTATAAATAACTTAAAGAAAAATGTGACTCTAATTGCGGACAGAAAAAACGAACTTTATTATTTACGGGATAATAATATAAATAATGCAGCTAATTTTTTTAGTGAGTCTATTGATAGTTCTAAAAAAATATTTGAGGATATTGAAAAGTGGCATTGTAGAATGGGTCATCTAAATGTAAAAGATTTGATTGATTCAAATTTAAAGGGTCATATTAGGGGGTTAAATATTAAAAAAGTATCCGACTTCAATTGTGAAGTATGCGCGTTAAATAAAATGACCCGTGCGCCTTTCCCTAAGCACTCACATCGTGTTTCAAAAATGTTAGAAATAGTTCATTCAGATCTTTGTGGCCCCCTTAGGATACCCTCAATAGGTAAGTCTATTTTATTACATTTATTGATGACTATTCTCGTTATTGTGCAGTAAAATTCTTAAAAACTAAAGATGCACTAAATGCGTTTAAGGAAATTAAAGTTCTTTGAGAAAATGAAAAATCTATAAAAATAAAAAAATTCATGAGTGATAATGGGGGCGAATTTATTGGAACTGAATTTGAAAATTTCTTCAAAGAAAATTATATTCAGCATAGATTAACAACCCCTTATTGCCCAGAGCAGTCGGGCGTTGCTGCGAGAAAAAATCGAACCCTTGTCGAAATGGCCCGTTGTTTATTATCACAATCAAAATTACCCGTAAATTTATGGGCAGAAGCTATTAACACTTCTAACTAACACTTGGTTGGTTGGCTTTTACTGGCGCAAAATCCGCAGTGGGATATGCTGCGCCAAACAATTAAATAAAAAACAAGAAGCAGCTTCTGGATGGGTTCACCCATCCAGATTGTCTAAAGAACAGCTAAAAGGGAAAAATCAAAAAACATAAAATACAGTGTAGATAATAAAAGCAGATGTAAAATATAATGAAAGTGTAGATAATATAACAGATGTAAAATATAATGAAAGTGTAGATAATAAAAACAGATGTAAAATATAATGAAAGGTAGATAATAAAAACAGATGTAAAATATAATGAAAGGTAGATAATAAAAACAGATGTAAAACGTAAAAAAGAGTGTAAATACTAAAATTAGAGGTCGTAATAAAAACCAGCATTTTTTTAAAAATTTGTCAATTGATCATGAGGAGTAATACCTAAAAGGCTTGTCAGGTTTGGTGAGGATGAATTAAAGTGATGTCTGTAAAGATGACGAAGACAAGGGCAGTCGGTGAGCAAATGGCGAATAGTCAGCACAGAGAAATGACACTTCGGACAATCAGGTTCCTCTTCCCCAAGTAGTAAATATTTATGTGTAATCCTTGAATGCCCTATTCTAAGACGAGTAATTATAACATCAGATTTTCGAGTGATAAGGGTAGGCCAGATTGCAATTTGAGGTTTTATTTCTCGTAATTTATTATTATGTTGATTATCCCACTCCCGTTGCCAAATAGTTTTAAAAGTGCTTCTAAGTGTGTGCTTAATGTCATCGTATGGTACAGGACAATTTAGGAGAATAGACGCCTGCCCTGCGGCTTTGTCCGCTGCCTCATTTCCCTTAATGCCAACATGACCGGGAACCCAGCAAAACAAAATGTCAAATCCCTTTTTTAGAAGGCCGTTATAAGTTTTTAAAATTGAGATAAAAGAGAGGTTACAAGAACTGGATGAAAGAGAATCAAGAACACTCTTTGAGTCAGTATAGATTATGAATTTTCGATCGGAATGAGATGAAATATAGTTAAGGGCAACCTCAATAGCAAAAAACTCTGCAGAGAAAATAGAATAAGAGTTAGGAAGTTCAAAGCTAAAAGTAATGTTATCTGAAACGACACCACAACCAACCTTATGTACAGTCTTAGAGCCATCAGTAAAAATTTCTGTATAATCCATATAGATGTTACGATGTGCTGTGAAAAGGGTCTTAAAGATGGAAGCATCTGTGTTAGCCTTGTCAAAACCTTTAAAAGGATAAATGCAAGAAATAACTTGGAAATTCCAAGGCGTCATATTTAAAAGATCTCTAGGACGAACTTTGGTGGGAAGATGGGAAATGCTTGGAAGATAGTTTTTTATTCTGAGACCAAAATGTGGGATGCATGATGGACGATATAAAAAGAGGTTGTCATTATTACTACGGATATGAGGATGAAGCGGATGATTAGGATGTGAAAGAATTCGATAGTATAGTTGCAAAGATAGCTGTTGTCTAATATTAGTGAGGGATGGCTCTACACAGTCTGCATATAAACTGAGAATTGGAGAAGTTCGAAAAGCCCCTGAGCAAATCCTAAGAGCACTGTGATGCACTGTGTCAATCTTTTTCAGATAAGAAAAAGGAGCTGACCCATAAATTTCACAGGCATAATCTAGCTTTGAGCGAATAACAGAACGGTAGATTTTAAGTAAGGAATTGCGATCTGCACCCCAAGATGTGTTCGAGAGTACTTTTAAAATGTTTAAAGTTTTGTCACATTTCGTCCTTAAATATGATATATGTGGCTTAAAATTAAGTTTTTTGTCAAAAATTACACCCAAAAAGCGGGCAGAGTCAACAACCAAAATAGGTCTGTCATTTATAAAAATCTGTGGATCAGGATGGAGACCCCGTTTGCGACAAAAGTGCACACACTGTGTTTTGTCAATAGAAACAGTAAAACCATTCTTATTAGTCCATTTTATTATGTTTTTTACAGCAAGTTGTAGTTGGCGTTCAATGAAGCGCATGTCATTCCCCTGGCAAGAGATTTGCAGGTCGTCAACATAAAGACTACCATGGACACTTTGTGGTAGTTGTTATAGGATATTATTGATTTTTAAAGAGAAAAGTGTGACACTCAGGACACTGCCTTGAGGTACACCTTCCTGAAAGTAAAAATTTGAAAAAACTGAACCAATACGAACTTGGAAGCGTCTGACTCTCAAAAAATTCTCAATAAAAATAGGAAGATTCCCCCGAAAGTTCAAATCAAAAAGGTCTTTTAAAATGCCATGGCGCCATGTCTTGTCATAGGCCTTTTCCATATCAAAAAAAATTGACACCAAATGGTTACGTCTTGCAATTGCTTTCCGAATATTTGTCTCCAATAATAAAATATTGTCAACCGTAGAACGGCCCCGTCGAAAACCACTTGGCGAAGGGGAAATTAAATTATGCTTTTCAAGAATATAAACCAGTCTAGTATTTACCATTTTCTCAAGCAATTTACATAGGCAGCTAGTTAGAGCAATGGGTCTATAATTTTTTGGATTGGTAGCATCTTTGCCAGGCTTTGGAAAAGGAATAACAATAGCATCGTGCCAAGCAGCAGGAAATATATGCTCAGTCCAGATTCTATTATAGAGAAGAAGCAGGTTATTAAGGGACGCTTTGGATAAATGGTTGATCATAATGTAAGTAATTCCATCAGGCCCAGGAGCAGAGTTATGACAACGTTTTAAACTGTCTCTCAGTTCTCTTCCTGTAAATAAAGTATTGTAATTTGGTGATGAGCGGGACATGAAGTTTATTGTTGAGCGTTCAGAATTACGTTTGAAAGACAGAAAGGGTTCAAAATAGGAATTTGTGCTAGAGATGTTACCAATGGTATCTGCAATATTTTTGGTTGAGGTAATAGTTTGGCCATTTTCTTTTAAAAAAGACATGCTATGATTAGTATAAATACCCATTGCTTTCTTGACACGATGCCACAATTTTTTGCTGCTAATATTGGAGGTAATACTTGAAACGTAATTAACCCAGGAATCTTTCTGAGCTTTCCTGCGTATTCTCCGTGCACTGGCCTTCGCTTGTTTGAATGCAATATAGTTTGTAGTTGTTGGGTAACGCCTAAAAATGCCCCATGCTTTTTGTTGCTTTCTCTTTCCAATGTTACATTCTTCATTCCACCAAGGCTTTGGGTATTTAGCAAGACGACCAGACGATTTTGGAATTGAGATGTTAGCAGAGTTGATGATGCAGTTAGTGACATCAGCAACTGCTTTGTCAATATCACCCTCAATCATTGATTGCGTAATAGTAGCTTTCATAGTAAAGGAGGTCCAGTCGGCCCTGTCATAAATAAAACGTGGATTACCAGGATGATGGTCGTTAAAATTATAAAAGGATAAAAATAAAGGAAAGTGGTCACTACTATGTAGATCGTTACTCACAAAAAAATTAAAATATGGATATAGATTGGGAGAGCAGATGGCAAGGTCAATTGCATGGAAAGTCCTAGAAGGCTCGTGAAAGTAAGTATTGTCCCCGTTATTTAAGATACACAAGGAGTTGTCAGTAATAATATTTTCAATGATTTGACCACGGGGGTTATTATTAGGGCTTCCCCATAGCGAATTATGTCCATTGAAATCTAGTATTAAGAAGGGAGTTGGAAGTTAAGAAATAAGGCTATTGAGGTCATGCTGGTTTATGGATACATTTGGTGGAAGATAGAGAGTGCAAATGGTCATTAATAGATGAGAGTGTAATTGAATGGCAACAGCTTGAATGTTCGTATTTAAAGGTATATTGGAGTGTGGTATATTATTAGAAATCAGAAGGGCTACCCCACCTGTAGCTCGGTCAGACTGTGTAAAATCTTTCCTGAAACAGGTATAGCCACGAATTTTGACTTTATCGTGTTGTCTTAAGTATGTTTCTTGGAAAGCAAAGCATATAGGTCGATGATCAGAGATATCTCTGATTTCATCACGTTTATTAATAAAACCCCGGCAATTCCATGAAATGAAATTGGTCATTATTATTTTTTTTTTTTAGATTATAACATCCACATCATTGTCCTCTGATGCAGTAGACATTCCGTCCTCTCCATCAGAAGGATGGAGGCTGATCAAATCATCTTGTTTTGGAACGTTTACTTTATTGTTTTTATTTGTAGTTGGAGTGGGCAATTTTGTTAGTTTCTTTTTCTTGATATTGAGGCGAGAGGGTGAATTTGAATGTTTTAGAGAGATAGAGTTAAGACTTTTTTCAGACACTTAGGTTTTAGGAGTTTGTGGCAATTTCTTTAAGTTTCTTGATTTGGATGAAGATGACTGTGAAGAGTTAGAAGCCTGATTTGGATTGGATTGTAAAGCTTGGGGAATTCTTTAATGCAGTTACAACTGGAGAGCTCGTATTATGAACAGTGTCAGTTTGGATAGCGATAGACTGATATGTTTTTTTGGTAACTATGGCGGCAGCATATGACTTTCCAACAATGTTCTTGATTCCACAATTTTCCGTGCTTCAGGATATGATGTTTTGTTTTAATGGTTTGTATCTCCTATTCAGTTTTCCATTTTTCACATGATTTTGAGTAAGATGGGTGATCCTTTTTGCAATTAACACAACAGGCAGGGGCTTCACAATTTTCACTGTCATGGCCAATTGCACTGCAACGGGCACATGTTAGCTTACCACGGCAAGAGGTCTTTGAGTGGCCAAAACGTTGGCAATTAAAACATCTTAGAGGGTTAGGGATGTATGGCCTTATAGGGCATTCAAGGTAACCAGCTTTGATTGATTGGGGAAGTTTAGGTGAGTCTATTGTCAAAATAATGTGTTTGGTGGGAAGAGGCTTATTTTCACGGATGATTGAAATTCGTTTAACTTCAATAACTTTTTGGTCTTTCAAATTATCGAGCATTTAACTTTCTGGAATATATTGTAGATCTGGTTCAGAAATCACACCACGACAGACATTTAATGTTCTATGTATACTTACAGTGACTGGTATATTGGCAAAGTGGGTACATTTTTTTAAGTTATTAGCTTGCTTGTTATATTCGACCTCAATTAGTAGCTCACCTGATCTAAGTTTTTTAACAGACTTTGGATCACCCATTATCGATTGCAATGATTTCTGAATCAGAAATGGAGAGGTCTTAAAGAAATCTCCTTCATTTCTCTTTACCACAAAAAATCTTGCCTCGCAATTAAGAAATACATTATTTTCGTTAAGAGTGGAAGAAAACTCTTCCATTCTTTTAGCCCAAGATTTCTCATTTGAATTTTTAATAGCTTGGCCCGAGCCAGACGCATTATTCGTATTTCCTTTGTTTGTCGCCATAATTAAATTAAATAAAAAGGGTCGAGGGTTTCCTTAGTCCCACAAGTCAGCCCATTTCTTGAACGGACGGAAAGCAAAGGGTTTTCAGAATCGCTCCCTGGGACACCCATAACCACTCACCAGCTACCAGACCGTTGACCCAGATTGGGAATCACATGTGGTAGTCGTGTTAGTCCGGTGTTTCTCGTTCGAGTAGTCACCGTTGTCTCACCTTCACCAAGGGCACCAGTCTCCCAGTGTGCTCCCAAGGCTAGACTACCGTGAGACCCTCACCAAATCGCCAACCCAATAACCAGCGCCACATCTCCACCGTTTTCAGCTTGGTTAATATTTTAGAAGTTAAGTAATTTTAGTATAATCAACAAGAACAAGACCAAGAAAAAAAAGGTGAGTGAAAACAAATAAGGTAAGTAGAAAACAAAAAGGTGAGTAAAACAAGGTAAGTAGTTTCAATTTTTTTTTTTTAAGTTTTTCAAATTTTTTATTTTTTTTTTTACAATTTTTTTTTCAAGAACAATGAACAAGAACAAGTACCAAAACCTTATTGGCAGCAAAAACCAAAAATATAAACAAGGACGAAAAAGCAAGAAAAAAGCCAAAAACATAGAAAAAAAAAAAAAAACTAAACCAAAAGTGAAAAAAAGAAAAGAAGGTAGACGGTTAAAAAAAAAAAAAAGGAAGAGGAGAAAAAAAAAGATCACTCGGGCCCGGGGGGGCGTGACTCCCCCTGAATACCTGAAGAAGGTACCCCCCTGGGGGTCTAATTATATAAGAAACAGATGCCCAACAAAAGCTTTAAATGGAAAAACCCCATATGAATTATGGAATAATGTAGTACCCAATATTAGTTATTTTAAGACTTTTGGCTGCATTTCTTATTATTTCAATAATCAACCTAAACATAAATTTTCCGCAAGGTCTAAAAAAGGATTACCGTAATTATCTGTGTATAGCCCGCGGGCTATCTGGAAAAAAAGTGCTTTTTTTTTTCCGGGCAATGTACCGATGCGGGCAATACAACAATAGATTTCTCCTAATTCGCTAGACTAAGTTGCGGGCGTTCTTCCATTTTAGAAATGCCACTTGCATTCTGCACTATTATTAACGCACGTATACATGCACACCGGCCACGGATAATTCGTGACGCCGGCATACGTAAACAAACAACGATAACTGTTTTTTCCCCCACCCGGAAATTGTTGCCAACGCGGCTAACTAAATTCATGATCGCGGCACTTCGAAAACATAGTGCGTTCACATGAACTAACCAGAGTAACCGTTCATATGAGTAACGAATGCGTACAGTGCTGCAAACCGGTTCTAACCGGTTAGTTTGATCAGTGCGCCGTGATCGAGAAATTAGTCATAGGCGTTGGCAATAGCTTTATTTTAAGATTTCACGTGGTCAGTACACGAAGTGTTCTGAATTGATTTTGTTGCGTAATATGGCGACTAAACGTAAGCGTGTTAGTTATACTGCCGAGACGAAATTAAAAATTATTCAAAAAGCTGAAAAAGTAGGCAATCTGGAGGCAGGGAGATTATTTTCTGTGGATGAAAAAAGCATTCGTCAATGGCGTTCAAAAAAAACAGAGCTCCAATCGACACCTCGGAACAAGAGGGCAAACCGAACTGGTAAACCTTCGTGGCCTATATTAGAAAAAAAATTAGCTGAGTGGGTTAAAACGCAAAGAAACTCTGGGTTTTCTGTTTCGACTATTAAAATTCGAATGCAAGCAAAGTGCATGGCCGAACAGATGAATCTGGAGAATTTTAAAGGCGGTCCTGCGTGGTGTCAACGCTTCATGAAGCGAAATAACTTACGTGTTCGGCTTCGAACTACCGTTGGACAAAAATTACCCGAGGACTGGGTAGAGAAAAAAGAATCTTTTTTGGATTTCACTAAAGAACTGATAAAAGACGTCAGTCACAAGCAAATAATAAATATGGATGAAATTCCGCTGTCATTCGATTCTCCACCCAATAGAACCGTAGATATCTGTGGTGCTATATCTGTAGCTATATCGACAACAGGAAATGAAAAAAATCGCTTTACTGTTGTCCTAGCATGTGCAGCAGACGGGTCAAAATTAAAACCCATGATTATATTTAAAAGAAAAACTGTACCGAATGAAGAGTTTCCTAAAGAAGTTATTATAAAATGTAACGATAAGGGATGGATGACAGAAGAAATTATGATGCAATGGTTCGACGAAGTGTGGCGAGCTCGTCCTGGTGCATTTTTCAACCCTTCCGGAATTTTAATACTTGATTCCATGAGAGCTCACATTCAAGACACCATGAAACGTAAAGCTACAAGTCCGCTAATTAAAGCAGATCTTTCAGTTATACCAGGTGGTTTAACAAAGCTGCTTCAACCTTTAGATATATCTGTTAATAGCATTTTTAAAGCCCATATTCGACGACATTGGGAAGAATGGATGTCAAGTGGTTTACACACGTATACAAAAAACGGGAAAATGAGAAAGGCAACTTTCAGTGAAATTGCAAAGTGGATAAAAGATTCATGGGATAAAGTTCCTGCAAGATCAATTATAGCTGGATTTCAGAAGGCTGAAATAATATCTAGTGATAAACAAGCCGACTCCGAAAGCGATTCTGATGCGAGTTTTGCTGACAATACTTTGCCAGAGGAAATTCTGCAGCTGTTTCAATCAGACTCTGAAACATCGGATTTTAATGGATTTTAATTTTTACGGTATGAATGATTCAATATTATTATTAAATTAATTTTTTGTATACATGGAATTACTGAATATTTTATTGATTTTAATATTTAAATCTGTTCAGCAGAATAAAATTAAAATAAGTCGGTAGAAATGGTTTATTAGTATTATTGTATATTTTATTGACTTTAATTTTATTTTAAATCTGTTCGGCAAAATAAAATAAATCAGTATAAATGGTTTATTATTAAATTTATATTCTGTATACATGGAATTATTGTATATTTTATTGATTTTATTTTAAATCTGTTCGGCGAAATAAAATAAATCGGTATAAATGGATTATTATTATTAAATTATATTCTGTATACATGGAATTATTGTATATTTTATTGATTTTAATATTATTTTTAATCTGTTTGGCGAACGCACTTTGCATTCTTTAAATCGCGTGTGCGGGCTATACGATGATGCGGGCTATTCGCCGGACTTTTTTTTTAAGCAATACTTTTTTTAACATGCGGGCTACACGACCGTGCGGGCTATACACAGATAATTACGGTAGTTGCTTTTATAGTAAAAGCGGTCCAGTTGGCCTTGTCATAAATATAATGTGGATTTCCTGGATGGTGATCATTAAAATTATAAAAAGATAAAAATAGAGGAAAATGGTCACTATTATGTAGATTGTTACTAACAAAGAAATTAAAATATGGATAAAGAATAGGTGAGCAAATGGCTAGGTCTATTGCATGAAAATTTCTTGAAGGTTCATGAAAATATGTATTGTCACCATTATTTAAGATACATAGATTATTATCTGTGACAATGTCCTCAATAAGTTGACCACGTGGATTAATGTCATGACTATCCCAAACAGGATTGTGCCCATTAAAATCACCAAGGATAACAAAAGGCACTGGCAGCTGCAAAATAAGGTAGTTGAGGTCACGAGAGCTGAGAGTCATATTTGGGGGTAAATAAATACTGCAGATAGTGATAAGCATGTGAATATGGACCTGCACAGCAATAGCTTGGATATCTGTGTTTAATGAAATATTATTGTGAGGCACACTATTAGAAATAAGAAGAGCTACACCACCTGTAGCTCTGTCAGATTGGTTAAAATCTTTTCTGAAACAGTTCTAGCCGCGAAAATTAGTATTATCACGTTGTCTTAAGTGTGTCTCTTGAAAGGCAAAACAAATAGGTCGATGATGAGAAATAATATTTTTGATTTCATCTCGTTTATTGATAAAACCTCGACAATTCCAAGAAATGAAATTTGTCATAAGGATTTTTATAAAAATATACTTTTTAGATGAGAACATCTACGTCATTTTCTTCTGATACAGTGGACATATTATCCTCGGCATCAGAAGGATGGAGACTGATTGTGTCATCTTGTATGACAGGAGATATTTTAGATGTTTTGTTTGATTTTAGAGTGGATAATTTTAAAGTTTTCTTTTTCTTGATAATATTGGAATGGGAAGGTGAATTAGAGTGTTTTACAGAGCCAGAAGTATGTCCTCTGTCAGACAATATGTTTTTCAGTTTTTGTGCAGATTTCTTAGATGTTACTGGCTTAATGGAAGACTGTGAGGAGCTTTAAGTCTGAACAGGTTTGGTTTGTAGTTTTGGGGCATTAAATTGTACAGATTCAACTGGAGAACTACTGTAGTTAAGGGATTCGGTTTGTGTAGCTATAGTTTGATATGTTTTTTTGGTGGATGTAGCGGCAGCATAGGATTTACCAATTACAGGTGTTCTTGATTCTACAATCTTTCTAGCTTGAGGGTATGATAAGTTATCTTTAGTTTTAACAGTTTGAATTTCTTTTTCTATTTTCCATTTTTCACAAGTTTTTGAGTATGATGGGTGATCTCCTTTACAGTTAACACAAGAGACTGATGCTTCACAATTTTGATTGTCATGGCCCGCAGCGAGCACATGTCAATTTTCCTTGGCATGATATTTTGGAGTGGCCAAAGCGTTGACAGAAATGCTGAAGGAAATGTTGCCATTTGGTGCTTTTGGTGGTGCTGGCTTGAAATGACCATGAGAATTTTTAACAGATGATTCTGTCGCTCAGCAAAAGAGTCTAAGAAAGACGTTTCTAGATTCTAACATCTGGTTATGCAGTTTTCATGTTTTACAAGCCATTTGGAGATGGCTGTGGAATGCTCAGCATAATATTGTGTCTATGGATAGAAGAGACTTGTTTAATTTATTTAAAAAGATTCTATATGCTAAAGATGAAATCGCATATTTATCATCTGTAGACGAATTCAGAAAAGATCTTAAAGTTCGAAAGTATGCAAATTTTTTACAGCATGTTGAAAAATATTTGAAACGGGCTAATTCTTGGTGTCTTTGTTTCAGAAAAAGCAAAGACACCACAAATAATATTGTAGAAGCAGCTGTTCATGTTTTAAAGGATAAAGTCTTGAATAGAACCAGAACCTACAATGTCCAACAACTTTTTTATTATGTTTCTGTATCACTACCAGAGTATATAGTAAAAAGATACTAGATGTTCTTACTGGTAGATATACCAATCTGAAGTATTTCATAGATAGAAAAAAAACATGTTAATTTGAAAATTGTAGAAAATTATGGAGAACTTTGTATTGTGAAAAATTCAGATACACAGGGTGAATATGAGGTTAATATTGACTTGGGTATATGCTCATGCCCACTGGGATTCAAGGGTGCTCCTTCTAAGCACCAACATTTTGTAGCTCTTGAAAAAGAAAAATCGTGTCCGAACATTGTACCTTTCACAGTGTCAGAAAAAATGAAATTTCATTTTACTGCTGTAGGTAATGTTGATGTTGAACCAAATTCGTACTGTCCAATGCTAGAAAATAAAACAGATGAAGTAAACAATGAGGAGAAAAACCTCAGTAAAATAGAAGAAAAACTTCAGAGTACTCCAGAAAATGTAGATAGTAAAAATTGTATATATCATTAGAAATGAAATGTGACAAATTTGAGGAAAGACTTAAAAATATGAATGCAAAATTAAAAGAAAAATTTAAAAAAAACTCTCAGGATTTCTCACGAGCAATTGATAGCATGTTATCAAAATTTGAAAACATAAAAACAGATGCAGGTTTCCTTTCTGCCCTACATAATTTTGGAAAACCTCAGTTTAAAACTGTTACAGCTGGCAGAAAATCCACCACAATACCAGTCCAACCAACTGCTGTTTCACGGCGGAAATTTACTGTTGGAACACGTAGATGCCAGCAGACAGGAAGGCCTGCAAAATGGTCATTTACTTCTGAACATGGGTATTTTAAAAAGGAAGAAATCTTCATTGAATATACCTACTAAAGGAATGAAAGCTCCTTATTCTCTACAAGAATGTGTAGACCTGAACATTGCATTAGGCAAATAACAGTAATTTATGTACAGTGGCACAAACAATTGAGGATACACCTTACTTTTACTTGATAAATCCAACTTTCAATCGAAATAACACATTAACTAGAAGTGCAAACGTGTTTTTATTTTCATACCTAACAAAAGGGTTAATTTACAGTAAAATTAACGAAAATCAACAAAAAAATATCTAAAATTAAAAATTTCAGAAGTATTTGAAATAAACATAGGCAGATCTTTACCTCAAAAAATTAAGGATACACCAATGAAATTTGTGTCACATATCACATACAAAGACAGTGTCAATATTTGGTTGCATGTCCTTTGGCTTTTATAATGTCCTCCAAACGTCTTGGTACCGATTCGACCAATTTTTTGGTGGTATCTGGAGATATTTTATCCCATTCTTCTTGTAACACTTGCTTTAAATGGGCTTTGTTCCTAATTTGGTGTTTTTGGACCACTGTGTCGAGTGTGGCCCACAAATTTTCTGTAACATTGATGTCAGGGGACTGTGGTGGTGTGTGCAATTGCTGTTTACAATGAAAAAGCACCACATTTTGAAATTACGTGCCGTATGTTTGGGATTGTTGTCGTGCTGGAATATAAAATTTCCAACTAAACCCAATTTTTTTGCACTTTCTTTAAGATTGTTGTGGAGTATATTTATATAAAGCTTATGATCCATTATGCCAACTAAATTTCCTACCCCATTTGAAGCCATACAACCCCAAACCATGACGGAGCCACCACCATGTTTAACTGTAGGACGTAAATTTTTTGGATCCAAAGCAGTGTTTGGCTTTCTCAAAACGGTGCGACGGCCATCACTACCAAAAATGTTGAATTTTTTTTCATCACTAAATATAACTTTCTTCCAAAAGTTATCTGTCTTCAATTGATGAGTTTTTGCAAACTCCAAACACCTTTTCTGATTTTGTAAGCTTATGAAAGGTTTCTTTCTAGCTACTCGACTGCTATATCCAGCATGTCTAATCACATTTCTCACAGTTTCAGCACTTACACTTCTGCCTATTATTCGAGAAGTTTCTGCAGCTAGTTTGACTGCACTTAGTTTAGGATCAATCTTGATATCTTTCAAAATTTTCCTTTTGGCTACATCACTCGGAATACTTTTCCTTCCTCTTCCACTTTTATTTTCAATTAATCCATCGCTTTTAAATCTTCCAATGATTTTCTGGACACACGAGTGGCTTCTACCGACAATTTCAGCTATTTCACGATAAGATTTTCCTTTCTTAAATAACCTTAATATAAATTTTTTTACATCAATACTGGTCTCTCTCCGAGGAGCTATTTTCCATTTAAATTGCGACTTTAAATTTACATAACCTTCAAAAGACAAAAGTAGCAGTCGAAAAAGTTTAAGATAAAATTGCCCAAACTTAGGTTATTATAGTAGCAAGCAGAAATAAATCTAGTGGTAGTTAAACAAAAATTTTATTGGTGTATCCTCAATTTTTTGAGGTAAAAATCTGCTTATGTTTATTTCAAATACTTGTGAAATTTTTAATTTTAGATATTTTTTTGTCGATTTTCGTTATTTTTACTGTAAATTAACCCTTTTGTTACGTGTGAAAATAAAAACACGTTTGCACTTCTAGTTAATGTGTTATTTCGATTGAAAGTTGGATTTATCAAGTAAAAGTAAGGTGTATCCTCAATTGTTTGTGCCACTGTATGTACGTATAGTGGCAGACAAAATAATGTGCATCACATGCGAAAAAGTGTGTAAAATAATGTTTTTCAAGCATACTTATGCAATGATGATATTGATACTGTAAAATACAGTTATAGGATTAATTTCAATCAAATTTTATTCAGAATAATAAATTATTGATACTTAATTATTTAGAAATATTTTTTTTTTAAAGTAAAAAATGCAATGTTTAAAACAACATGGAACAAAGTAATAGATATAGAAATTTGTAGTTAATGTATATTAAAATGATCACACATCTAAGTATATGTAATGTGACTAAACTTTTTTTTTTTTTTTCCACTACTGTATTTATTTTGTATTTTATTTGTATTAAAAAGAAATTTATGTCTATTTGTATAATTTTATTCAAAGAATTCTTTCATATAATTACCCAAAAAATATTTACCTACCCACTAGATATTTACACACTCAACCAAGAGTTCTAAATTATATACTATAGATAAAGTTAATCAGAGCATAATCTAACAGCATATTTTTTTTTTTTTTTTTTTTTTTTTTTTTTTTTTATTACTAATCATTTTTTTTTCTCCATCATTTAAACATTTAAATAATAAATGGCATTTTTAACTTTGCAGATGTATTCAGACAATAAATCTTCAAAATCGAAATTTTTGAAGAGAAAAGTGTCAAAAAAAATGAAATTTCATTTTACTGCTGTAGGTAATGTTGATGTTGAACCAAATTGGTACTGTCCAATGCTAGAAAATAAAACAGATGAAGTAAACAATGAGGAGAAAAACCTCAGTAAAGTAGAAGAAAAACTTCAGAGTACTCCAGAAAATGTAGATAGTAAAAATTGTATAGATCATTGAAATGAAATGTGACAAATTTGAGGAAAGACTTAAAAATATGAATGCAAAATTAAAAGAAAAATTTAAAAAAAACTCTCAGGATTTCTCACGAGCAATTGATAGCATGTTATCAAAATTTGAAAACATAAAAACAGATGCAGGTTTCCTTTCTGCCCTACATAATTTTGGAAAACCTCAGTTTAAAACTGTTACAGCTGGCAGAAAATCCACCACAATACCAGTCCAACCAACTGCTGTTTCACAGCGGAAATTTACTGTTGGAACATGTAAATGCCAGCAGACAGGAAGGCCTGCAAAATGGTCATTTACTTCTGAACATGGGTATTTTAAAAAGGAAGAAATCTTCATTGAATATACCTACTAAAAGAATGAAAGCTCCTTATTCTCTACAAGAATGTGTAGACCTGAACATTGCATTAGGCAAATAACAGTAATTTATGTATGTACGTATAGTGGCAGACAAAAAAAATGTGCATCACATGCGAAAAAGTGTGTAAAATAATGTTTTTCAAGCATACTTATGCAATGATGATATTGATACTGTAAAATACAGTTATAGGATTAATTTCAATCAAATTTTATTCAGAATAATAAATTATTGATACTTAATTATTTAGAAATATTTTTTAAAAAAAAGTAAAAAATGCAATGTTTAAAACAACATGGAACAAAGTAATAGATATAGAAATTTGTAGTTAATGTATATTAAAATGATCACACATCTAAGTATATGTAATGTGACTAAACTTTTTTTTTTTTTCCACTACTGTATTTATTTTGTATTTTATTTGTATTAAAAAGAAATTTATGTCTATTTGTATAATTTTATTCAAAGAATTCTTTCATATAATTACCCAAAAAATATTTTTACCTACCCACTAGATATTTACACACTCAACCAAGAGTTCTAAATTATATATTATAGATAAAGTTAATCAGAGCATAATCTAACAGCATATTTTTTTTTTTTTTTTTTTTTTTTTTTTTTTACTAATCAATTTTTTTTCTCCATCAAATAAACATTTAAATAATAAATGGCATTTTTAACTTTGCAGATGTATTCAGAAAATAAATCTTCAAAATCGAAATTTTTGAAGAGAAAAGTTAAAGAAAATTTGAATGAAATTCTAAGGGAAGAACATATAAAGCGAATTATTAAAGGACCATCTGATAATGCAAGTACTTCTAAATCTTTGTCTGTGTCATCAGCTCAAGTGCTAGATACCTTTGAATGTTCATACAGTTCAAATGAGTCAATTTCGAGTGATAAGCCTGACAATTAAATAATGATGGAATTTAATAATGATGCTGCTGCTAAATCTGCTGAAGTACACTATAGAGATGATCCTGTTGAATCTACACAAGTCCACTATACAAGTTCTTCTGAAATCAGTGAGCTGACAGACTGCTTTTTGAGCTCTGATAGTGAACATTCTGCCTGTGAAACAGAAGTCACAAATGACAACGTAATGTGTGGAGATTCCAGCTGTTTGAAAGAAAAATTAATTGATTGGGCTCGACGGTACAAAATAAAGAACAATGCATTTTCTCAACTGTTGAAAATTTTAAGGGAACTGGGACGTTCTCGACAACGAAAAAGTTGTTAAAATTGCAGTTTCAAATAAAGGGTTTTCCCCAAGTAAAAGTTATATTTGAATTAAAATATTATACATATAAACAGAACATAATATTTTCATTATAAAACACTAACGAAATCCTTTTAATTTCAAGTATTTATTTTTTAATAGCAAATCAAATATGAGCTCTGATGCAATTGTCTGTAAATACATAACCACAAATCGGTACGCTCAGAAAAAAAAGTTTTGCATAAAATCACATAAAAATTATCAAAATACATGAGTAAAGGTTCAATAATCATAGTGAACATATTTTTATTTTAATATACACAAAATAGAAATAATAAAAAAAAATTAAATGCTATATAACTTGAAATTCTATAAATTATGATTTCTTTTAACATAAACAGCACCCCCCTAAAAAAACTGGTGCCCACAAATAAATAAAAATATGTTTAATAGATGAAAAATGCTTAAAAATATTATATCACAAAATTGCAGATTTGTGTGATGCATAGAATTTTATACGAGCGTATCTAAATATGGAAAAAACATGTTTTGAGAAAAATGCAAAAAACTGTTTATTTACTTTAAAAAATATTTTTTTTTCTACTTTTAGAACCTCCCTGGACCATATTCATCTTGTTTTGATATTTCTTGAAGCTCAGACATTCTTTTAACTTGCCTTTTAATTGTTCTCGCCTCTTTACTAGCTTTTTGGAACTTAATCTGAGCCTCATTTATACGAAGCATATCAATTTTTTTTAAAGCATCACAAGTATGCCTCCCTGGAGTAATCCCCAAGTTATTCAAAACTTCAATGCGACTGGAAACACCTTCATTAAAACATAATACAGCATCCATAACACCTATTTTTAATGTATTTATACCAACAAATATGTTTTTTGGTATTCGTTCCCACACACAATTATTAAAACTCTCATTGGGGTTTTGAGTTCGTCCATCAATGCATTTTGATAGCAGTTCCTTATTACTGAGGTCTCTGAAAACTTTCTTAGTCGCTAATAAAACAGATTCTGGAAGTGAATGTTTATGAAGATATTTTTCTCCAGTTTCTAAACTTCTGTTGAACCCACACCAGGTATCGGAACCCATAGGGCACAAGCCGTGTTGTGGCTTATCATCTGTGGAAAGTTTATGGAAATAAATTGCCCAAATCGCTTTGGACATTTCATCGAATGTCTTTAAAGTATTTCGTCTTATTGCCAGTCCATAATATTTTTGAATTTGTAGAATTTCTCCATCTGTAAGTCGGCCACGTCCAGAAATTTTTTTCCCGTCTGACAGCTTTGTAGATTTTAACTCCTGCCTCAAAGATTTCAGTCTGGCTCCCATTCTTTTCTGGACGTGACCAATACATTCTAGTTTTTCCACTTTTGATTCCTCTCCGTACACTTTACTTTCAGAAATTTTCAGAAAGCCTTACGAATCGCCATCGCCAAGGTACTTCAAATAGCGGACGTTTCTTGTGGAAACTGAACGCTGAAATATTCGCATGGCACCTTCGCTTTCCATCCCTCCGCTGAATCCTTCATAATTCTTTTGGCAGTCATTGCAATCAGTTTTTTTTATTTTTACATGTAAAGCAATATTTCGATAAACATTCATAATCAATCACTTTTCCATTATCCAGTGATGTAGCAGTTACGACTCCATTCCTAGAAGTATGGCCTCTTTTTTGCCAGGATCCATCTAGAGCCACTGATATGTCCCGAACACCATCATTTGTTGACACAGCTTCTTCGATAGCTTTCTTCATGGATTTTGAGCATTCAGTAGAAAGGGCTTGAGATAATGCGTCATGAAATCTCTCAAATTTTGCAGGTGGCGGAGGTAAATCCATGATAGAACAAAATGTGCGAGCTGCAGACTTCCCCTTTCCAATGCATCTCATGGCATAAACAAATCGTGAGTTAATTTGATAACTTCCTTTAGCTATTTGAGATGTCATTGAACTGCTTGCAGTGGCACATGCTTTACAAATATATAATAACCTTGTGGCAAGCCCTTTAGAAGCATTCTTTTCTTCTACAATATCAAAACAATCTGAATTGTTGCAATATTTACATTTTGCAACTGTATTCAGCATTTTGCATAAAATATTTAAATCTATGATGATGTTAGTACTTCTCTCATCAATGTTGCTGATATCCTCTTCATTCTGGTAAAATGAATCACTGTGATCCAGTTTTCTTTTTGATGCACTAACATCTGATAATTTACTATTAGCACGTCCTTCATTTTCTTTCTTGTGAGAAAACTGATTAGGATGAAATTTCCGTTTTCCAAACGCTTTCCGCCTGGCCATCGTTTAAGATTACATAATACTATAAATTAAATTGATTAAACAAAAATAATAAGCAATTATCGATGTAAAAAACTCAGAAAGCACAATCGAAATATCTAAACACGAACGAAAATAAGCATGGGAAATCAAGACGATAAACACAATGTTTACGAAAAGTTAATTCACACAGCTTGTATTTTCCAGTAAGTTAGCAAGTTGAGTTGTTTGATGCTTCAAAAAATAAAAATATTTATATAAATAAATGAGAAATACAAGTATTGCGATCGCTCTGCTCTTTAGAATGTCCTTTTAACTTGAATCGCCCTTTTAACAAGAGAGTGGCTCCCTCTGTTTACGTTTTTAAACATTAATAGTTAAGCTTATTGTCCTCTTCCCCAAGTAGTAAATATTTATGTGTAATCCTTGAATGCCCTATTCTAAGACGAGTAATTATAACATCAGATTTTCGAGTGATAAGGGTAGGCCAGATTGCAATTTGAGGTTTTATTTCTCGTAATTTATTATTATGTTGATTATGCCACTCCCGTTGCCAAATAGTTTTAAAAGTGCTTCTAAGTGTGTGCTTAATGTCATCGTATGGTACAGGACAATTTAGGAGAATAGACGCCTGCCTTGCGGCTTTATCCGCTGCCTCATTTCCCTTAATGCCAACATGACCGGGAACCCAGCAAAACAAAATGTCAAATCCCTTTTTTAGAAGGTCGTTATAAGTTTTTAAAATTGAGATAAAAGAGAGGTTACAAGAGCTGGATGAAAGAGAATCAAGAACACTCTTTGAGTCAGTATAGATTATGAATTTTCGATTGGAATGAGATGAAATATAGTTAAGGGCAACCTCAATAGCAAAAAACTCTGCAGAGAAAATAGAATAAGAGTTAGGAAGTTCATAGCTAAAAGTAATGTTATCAGAAACGACACCACAACCAACCTTATCAACAGTCTTAGAGCCATCAGTAAAAATTTCTGTATAATCCATATAGTTGTTACGATGTGCTGTGAAAAGGGTCTTAAAGATGGAAGCATCTGTGTTAGCCTTGTCAAAACCTTTAAAAGGATAAATGCAGGAAATAACTTGGAAATTCCAAGGCGTCATATTTAAAAGATCTCTAGGACGAACTTTGGTGGGAAGATGGGAAATGCTTGGAAGATAGTTTTTTATTCTGAGACCAAAATGTGGGATGCATGATGGACGATATAAAAAGAGGTTGTCATTATTACTACGGATATGAGGATGAAGCGGATGATTAGGATGTGAAAGAATTCGATAGTATAGTTGCAAAGATAGCTGTTGTCTAATATTAGTGAGGGATGGCTCTACACAGTCTGCATATAAACTGAGAATTGGAGAAGTTCGAAAAGCCCCTGAGCAAATCCTAAGAGCACTGTGATGCACTGTGTCAATCTTTTTCAGATAAGAAAAAGGAGCTGACCCATAAATTTCACAGGCATAATCTAGCTTTGAGCGAATAACAGAACGGTAGATTTTAAGTAAAGAATTGCGATCTGCACCCCAAGATGTGTTCGAGAGTACTTTTAAAATGTTTAAAGTTTTGTCACATTTCGT
Source organism: Salticus scenicus (assembly GCA_963930645.1). NCBI lineage: Eukaryota > Metazoa > Arthropoda > Arachnida > Araneae > Salticidae > Salticus > Salticus scenicus. The sequence goes on from OZ005658.1 coordinate 271,893,752, forward strand.
CCTTAAATATGATATATGTGGCTTAAAATTAAGTTTTTTGTCAAAAATTACACCCAAAAAGCGGGCAGAGTCAACAACCAAAATAGGTCTGTCATTTATAAAAATCTGTGGATCAGGATGGAGACCCCGTTTGCGACAAAAGTGCACACACTGTGTTTTGTCAATAGAAACAGTAAAACCATTCTTATTTGTCCATTTTATTATGTTTTTTACAGCAAGTTGTAGTTGGCGTTCAATGAAGCGCATGTCATTTCCCTGGCAAGAGATTTGCAGGTCGTCAACATAAAGACTACCATGGACACTTTGTGGTAGTTGCTCTAGGATATTATTGATTTTTAAAGAGAAAAGTGTGACACTCAGGACACTGCCTTGAGGTACACCTTCTTCCTGAAAGTAAAAATTTGAAAAAACTGAACCAATACGAACTTGGAAGCGTCTGACTCTCAAAAAATTCTCAATAAAAATAGGAAGATTCCCCCGAAAGTTCAAATTAAAAAGGTCTTTTAAAATGCCATGGCGCCATGTCTTGTCATAGGCCTTTTCCATATAAAAAAAAATTGACACCAAATGGTTACGTCTTGCAATTGCTTTCCGAATATTTGTCTCCAATAATAAAATATTGTCAACCGTAGTACGGCCCCGTCGAAAACCACTTTGCCAAGGGGAAATTAAATTATGCTTTTCAAGAATATAAACCAGTCTAGTATTTACCATTTTCTCAAGCAATTTACATAGGCAGCTAGTTAGAGCAATGGGTCTATAATTTTTTGGATCGGTAGCATCTTTGCCAGGCTTTGGAAAAGGAATAACAATAGCATTGTGCCAAGCAGCAGGAAATATATGCTCAATCCAGATTCTATTATAGAGAAGAAGCAGGTTATTAAGGGACGCTTTGGATAAATGGTTGATCATAATGTAAGTAATTCCATCAGGCCCAGGAGCAGAGTTATGGCAACGTTTTAAACTGTCTCTCAGTTCTCTTCCTGTAAATAAAGTATTGTAATTTGGTGATGAGCGGGACATGAAGTTTATTGTTGAGCGTTCAGAATTACGTTTGAAAGACAGAAAGGGTTCAAAATAGGAATTTGTGCTAGAGATGTTACCAATGGTATCTGCAATATTTTTGGTTGAGGTAATAGTTTGGCCATTTTCTTTTAAAAAAGAGATGCTATGATTAGTATAAATACCCATTGCTTTCTTGACACGATACCACAATTTTTTGCTGCTAATATTGGAGGTAATACTTGAAACGTAATTTACCCAGGAATCTTTCTGAGCTTTCCTGCGTATTCTCCGTGCACTGGCCTTCGCTTGTTTGAATGCAATATAGTTTTTATAGTTGTTGGGTAACGCCTAAAAATGCCCCATGCTTTTTGTTGCTTTCTCTTTGCAATGTTACATTCTTCATTCCACCAAGGCTTTGGGTATTTAGCAAGACGACCAGACGATTTTGGAATTGAGATGTTAGCAGAGTTGATGATGCAGTTAGTGACATCAGCAACTGCTTTGTCAATATCACCCTCAATCATTGATTGCGTAATAGTAGCTTTCATAGTAGAGGAGGTGCAGTCGGCCCTGTCATAAATAAAACGTGGATTACCAGGATGATGGTCGTTAAAATTATAAAAGGCTAAAAATAAAGGAAAGTGGTCACTACTATGTAGATCGTTACTCACAAAAAAATTAAAATATGGATATAGATTGGGAGAACAGATGGCAAGGTCAATTGCATGGAAAGTCCTAGAAGGCTCATGAAAGTAAGTATTGTCCCCGTTATTTAAGATACACAAGGAGTTGTCAGTAATAATATTTTCAATGATTTGACCACGGGGGTTATTATTAGGGCTTCCCCATAGCGAATTATGTCCATTGAAATCTCCTAGTATTAAGAAGGGAGTTGGAAGTTGAGAAATAAGGCTATTGAGTTCATGCTGGTTTATGGATGCATTTGGTGGAAGATAGAGGGTGCAAACAGTCATTAATAGATCAGAGTGTAATTGAATGGCAACAGCTTGAATGTTCGTATTTAAAGGTATATTGGAGTGTGGTACATTATTAGAAATCAGAAGGGCTACCCCACCTGTAGCTCGGTCAGACTGTGTAAAATCTTTCCTGAAACTGGTATAGCCACGAATTTTGATTTTATCGTGTTGTCTTAAGTATGTTTCTTGGAAAGCGAAGCATATAGGCCGATGATCAGAGATGATATCTCTGATTTCATCACGTTTATTTATAAAACCTCGGCAATTCCATGAAATGAAATTGGTCATTTTTTTTTTTTTTTTTGATTATAACATCTACGTCATTGTCCTCTGATGCAGTAGACATTCCGTCCTCCCCATCAGAAGGATGGAGGCTGATCGTATCTTCTTGTTTTGGAATGTTGACTTTATTATTTTTATTTGTAGTGAGAGTGGGCAATTTTGTTAGTTTCTTTTTCTTGATATTGAGATGAGAGGGTGAGTTTGAATATTTTACAGAGGTAGAGTTAAGACATTTTTCAGACAATAATGTTTTAGTAGTTTGTGGCGTTTTCTTTAAGCTTCTTGATTTGGATGAAGATGACTGTGAAGAGCTAGAAGCCTGATTTGGATTGGATTGTAAGTTTGGGGAATTCTTTAATTCAGTTACAACTGGAGAGCTAGTATTATGAACAGTGTCAGTTTGGATGGCAATAGACTGATATGTTTTTTTGGTAACTATGGCAGCAGCATATGATTTTCCAACAATTGGTGTCCTTGATTCCACAATTTTCCGTGCTTCGGGATATGATATATTTTGTTTTCTTTTAATAGTTTGTATCTCCTTTTCAGTTTTCCATTTTTCACATGATTTTGAGTAAGATGGGTGATCCTTTTTTGCAATTAACACAACAGACAGGAGCTTCACAATTTTCACTGTCATGGCCAATTGCACTGCAACGGGCACATGTTAGTTTACCACGGCAAGAGGTCTTTGAGTGGCCAAAACGTTGGCAATTGAAACATCTTAGAGGGTTAGGGATGTATGGCCTTATAGGGCATTCAAGGTATCCAGCTTTGATTGATTGGGGAAGTTTAGGAGAATCTATTGTCAAAATAATGTGTTTGGTGGGAACAGGCTTCTTATCACGAAAGATCGAAATTCGTTTAACGACAATAACTTTTTGGTCTTTCAAATTATCGAGTATTTCACTTTCTGGAATATACTGTAGATCTGGTTCAGAAATCACACCACGGCAGATATTCAATGTTCTATGTACACTTACTGTGACTGGTATATTGGCAAATTGGGTACATTTTTTTAAGTTATTAGCTTGCTTGTTATTTTCGACCTCAATTAGCAGTTCACCTGATCTAAGCTTTTTAACAGATTTTGGATCACCCATTATCGAATGAATTGATTTCTGAATTAGAAAAGGAGAAGTCTTAAAGAAATCTCCTTCCTTTCTCTTCACTACAAAAAATCGAGCTTCGCAATTTATGAATACATTACTCTCATTAAGGGTGGAAGAAAACTCTTCCATTCTTTACGCCCAAGATTTCTCATTTGAATTTTTGATAGCTTGGCCCGAGCCAGACGCATTATTCGTATTTCCTTTAGTTGTCGCCATATTGAGATAAATAAAAAGAGTCGAGGGTTTCCTTAGTCCCACAAGTCAGCCCATTTCTTGAACGGACGGAAAGCAAAGGGTTTTCAGAATCGCTCCCTGAGACACCCATAACTACTCACCAGCTACCAGACCGTCGACCCAGATCGGGAATCACATGTGGTAGTCGTGGTAGTCCGGTGTTTCTCGTTCGAGTAGTCACCGTTGTCTCACCTTCACCAAGGGCACCAGTCTCCCAGTGTGCTCCCAAGGCTAGACTACCGTGAGACCCTCACCAAAACACCAACCCAATAACCAGCGCCACATCTACACCGTTTTCAGCTTGGTTAATGTATTAGAAATTAAGTATTTTTAGTATAACCAACAAGACCAAAAAAAAAAAAGGTGAGTGAAACACAAATAAGGTAAGTAGAAACGAAAAAGGTGAGTAAAACAAGGTAAGCAGTTTCATTTTTTTTTTTTTTTTGTAAGTTTTTCAAATTTTTTATTTTTTTTTTATTTTTTTTTTACAAGAACAAGTACCAAAACCTGATTGGCAGTAAAAAACCAAAAATACTACAACGACAAAAAAGCAAGAAAAAAATGCCAAAAACTTATTAGCAGGAAAAAAAAAAGAGGAAGGTAGAAGGTAAAAAATAAAATAAAATAAAGAAATAAATAAATAAATAAATAAAATAAAAGGAGAGAAAAAAAGATCACTCGGGCCCGGGGTGCGTGACTCCCCCTCAATACCTAAAGAAGGTACCCCCCTGGGGGAGTATCTATTCTGGCAAATGAAACAATCTAAAAATTAAGAACATGTCACTTACGCAGAAGCATTACTTAAGTTATTTGTTCAGAATATGAGAAAAATTGTACCAAGATGAATCTATCGTGCATAATGTGTATAATTTAATTCATCTACCAGAGGATGTGTGCAGTTTTGGCTGCATTGATAACTTCAGTTGTTTTCCTTTTGAGAATTTTCTGTCCCAATTAAAAAATAATTTGCGCACATCAAGTCGCCCATTGGCACAGTTGTGCAGAAGAATTTCAGAAAAACAGCTGGATGTTACCAGAAAAAGTGATTATTCAGTGAAACTGTGTAGTCCACACAATGAAGGACCATGCTTATCATTGAAATGTCAGCAATTCAGGGAAGTTGTTTTTCATGGTTGCAGGAAGTTTTAAACATTATTGATGTTTCAGCTGGAGCAGCGGACGCCAATTCCATATTTCTTATTTGTAGCCTGTATTATAACTATGAAGATTATTATTCATATCCTTGTAGTTCCCAAAGGCAGAGTATATACAAAATCGGCAAGTGTTCAAATAAACTGATAAGTTATCCTTTACAGTCTGTCATCCATAAATATATTGTTTGTTGCATTAAATCATGAGGTTGTTTAACTCACTCCTTCTCAGGACTATGTAAAAAGGTCCTTTTGAGGACCAAATATTTGTTATAATGCAGTGCAAAAGTCCTTTTCAGGGCCAAACAAATCACATTTTCAATGCTAAAAGTCCTTTTCGGGACTGAATAAAAAGGCCCAAATCACATTTTAAGTGCTAAAAGTCCTTTTCAGGGCCATGAAAATGCCATTTTCAATGCTAAAAAAAAAATTTTCATGGCCAAAATAAGTTATTTTCATTAGGGCCATTCCATGGTCACGTGTGGGACATTTACACAAGCATTTTGCAGATAGATTTCTTTTAAAAAGGATTTTTATGAACTGCACATAATTCTTTAAGTCTAGTATGTTTCTGAAAAGTATCAAAATATAATATTTACTGTCATTTAAGCAAGTGTCACGTGTGGGACAGAACTGAAATGACAAAAATCTAATTTTTGTAACAAATGGGGGATTTTAGTTAATTGAAACAAATTATTGCTTTAAAGTTTTTTTTTTCATAAAAAGTATACTTTTGTGAGTGATGTGCATTAGTTTTTGATTATGTTACAAATAAGTTTGCAATAGACTGTCACGTGTGGGACATTAGTAAAAATTGTGTGCTGTTCCACACGTGACAATAAATAAAAAAAACCAAATTTTAGCTTAGTTTTTTGCACATTTTAGACTTTCATTAGTTGGAGGCTATGAACTATCAATTATTTTTTTGTACTAAAGCAATTTTTTATACAGTGTGATTAAATGAAGCTTCTAGTACACAACTTCTTTTTTCTTACCTTTTATTGAAGCATAGAATGACAAAGTAATACACACACACACAAAAAGAAATACAATTTAAATTTTTTCATTAAATTTGAATTGGCCACGGTTATTGACAACTATAGGTGCAGAAATTTTTTTTACTATTTCATCTTTATTGTATGTGATGCAGTCGGTAGGAACTGGCCACTTATACATCCCAGGTGTCCCTCTTGCTTGATGCATAACTGATATTTGAATCTCATCAGGACTTTTTATATGTATTATTTCACCTGGATATGCTTTACTATCAAACATAACAACTACCCATTCCCCTTGACACAAAGTTGGTTGGTTGATTAACTTTTATTGGCGCAAGGTCCATATTTGGACATGCTGCGCCACACAAAAATGTAAAAAGATAAAAAGCAGCTTCTGGATGGGTTCACCCATCCAGATTGTCATTAAAAAAACACATTATGACGAAGGCAAGGGCAGTCGGTGAGAATATGGCGAATGGTTAGTGCACTATAATGACATTTCGGACAATCAGGTTGTTGTTCCCCAAGCAATAAATATTTATGTGTGAGTCTTGAATGCCCGATTCTTAGTCTAGTAATAATGACATCACATTTTCTGGGGGTGAATGTAGGCCAGATTAAAATTTCAGGTTTTATTTCTTGCAATTTGTTATTCGTTTGGTTATTCCACTCCCTTTGCCAAATATTTTTAAAATAGGTTTTAAGTGTGTGCTTCATGTCATCGTATGGTACAGGACAGTTTAAAAGAATAGAAGCCTGCCTTGCGGCTTTGTCTGCTGCTTCATTGCCTTTGATGCCAACATGACCAGGAACCCAGCAAAACAAGATGTTAAATCCCTTTTTCAGAAGGTCGTTGTAAGTTTTTAAAATTGAAGTGAAGGATGGATTACAAGAGGTAGATGAAAGAGAATCAAGAACACTCTTTGAGTCTGTATATATAATGAATTTGCGATTTGGATGAGATGAAATAAAATTAAGGGCAACCTCAATAGCTAAAAACTCTGCAGAGAAAATGGAAAAGGAGTTAGGCAATTGATAGCTAAAAGTGGTGTTACCAATGACAACACCACAGCCGACTTTACTAGTGGTCTTTGATCCGTCAGTAAAAATATCGACGTAGTCCTTATAATGGGAGCGATGAGATAAGTAAAGGGACTGAAAAATAGAAGCATCTGTGTTAGATTTGTCAAACCCATTGAATGGATGAAGACAAGAAATAACCTGGAAATTCCAAGGTGTCATGTTTAAAAGAGACCGAGGACGAACTTTTGTATGAATATGAGAGGTACCAGCAAGAAAGTTCTTAATTCTAAGAGTGAAATGTGGGATGCAAGATGGGCGATTCACATAAAGATTATGATCGTTACTATTTAAAAGTGAATGAAGTGGATGATTAGGATGTGAGAGGATGCGAAAGTACAATTCACATGAAAGTCTTTGTCTGATGTCAGTGAGAGAAGGCTCCACACAGTCAGCATATAAACTAAAGACGGGAGTAGTACGGAAGGCTCCTGAACAAATTCTTAGTGCACTATGATGCGTTGTGTCAAGTCTCTTCAGGTAAGAGTCGGGTGCTGATCCATAAACATGGCAGGCATAATCAATTTTAGACCGAATAGCAGCTCTATATATTTTCAGGAGAGATGGACGATCGGCACCCCAAGAAGTATTAGAAAGGACTTTTAGAATATTAAGAGCTTTGTCACATTTAATTCTTAAGTGTAAAATATGTGGTTTAAAATTCAATTTACTGTCAAAAATAACACCCAAAAAGCGAGCAGTGTCAACAACTGAAATTGGCCTGTTGTTCATAAAAATTTCTGGGTCAGGATGAAGCCCTCGTTTGCGGCAAAAATGCACACACTGTGTTTTGTCAGTAGAAAATGTAAAACCGTTTTTGTTTGTCCAGTTGATGATATTCTTGATGGCAAGTTGCAATTGGCGTTCAATGAAATGCATGTCATACCCCTGGCAAGAAATTTGCAGGTCGTCAACATATAAACTTCCATTTACAGATTGTGGTAATTGTTTTAGTACAGTACAGGACCCATTATCCGGCAATCGCGGGACCAACCCGATTCCGGTTATTGGAATTTTCCGGATTTCGGGTCCCTGACGAAAAACGGAAATATTACATCTGCAAAAATTACCCCCTCCCATTAAACAACAAAATAACATGCTTATAAATTGTACTGATAAAATAATACATACAAGAACAAAAAAAAAAAAAAAAAAGAGTGATAAAAGAAATATATATATTAGAAGCTCAAAGATCATGAATAAAAACAGATGCAGAACTCTATCATAATACAAACGCAGAAAAGAAGGTAAACACAACGCACTGACTCACATTTGATCGTTTGCAGTAACATCTATTTTCTCCCCTTTCTGCATTTGAAAGAATGACCCAGTAGCACAAGATCCATTGACCTTGAAGCACGTGACAGTAATCACGTTTGTTTATCTGTTCCATTTCTTTGCTCATAGAATGCAGCAGAAAGAGCTAAGTTTTGATACTGGGTTGATTCATTACACAGGGATGCGATTCGGTGTATCGACACTTGCGTGGCAGTGACCGATGTTTACAGATTTTCATGTGTTTTTGGATTAATGCCAGGCCATAATTTTGCAAAAATATTAAATAATTTAGTTATAAATAATTTTTAATTAACATTGTTTTATTTCCTGAAGCTGTCGATCCTCCGAAAGCTTTTCTGGCTGCAGTTTTGGATTCATATACAGTAAAGCAGCTCAATTTTCTATTACAATTTTAAATGTTTGTTTCATTAATCTTAAAAGTAAAGTTCATTCATTTCAGTGAATTTCAAAAGAAGCGCCAAAGTAAAATAATTTTCTTTCATTATTATTTTTTTTTTCTACTTAAAAAGGTAATATTTTGTTATATGTATTGTAATGATGAAAAGTACTGGTTAGTGATGCAGTTTGCAGTATCGATTCATTCCGTGAGCTGTACATCGGCAATAGCAATGGGTGCCTTAATCAAAACTGTTCTGAAATATCCTTTTTGAGTTGTTTAAATTGTAATTAAAGTTATTTTTCCTTTATGGAGAACGAGATTTTAAAGGTTTTTCTTTCTTTTTATGTATTATTATTAATATTATTATTATTTGGGATTTGCTAAAAAATATAAGATTTCAGAAAAAAAAAAAAAATTCCAATTTAGTTTGAATTTTGAAAAATGCCGGTTTTTGGAACATTCCGGTTTTCGGGATGCCGGATAAAAGGTCCGATACTGTATATCATTTATTTTCAAAGAAAAAAGTGTGACGCTCAGAACACTGCCTTGAGGGCACACCCTCCTCCTGGAAATAGAAATCTGAATAAACTGATCCTATTCGAACCCTAAAGCGTCTGACTCTTAAGAAGTTTTGAATGAAAATGGGGAGATTTCCTCGAAAGTCCAGATTAAAAAGATCTTTTAAAACACCAAAGCGCCATGTTTTGTCGTAAGCTTTTTCTATATCGAAAAAAATTGACACCAAATGGTTACGTCTCACATTAGCTTTGCGAATATTTGTCTCTAATAATAAAATATTGTCAACCGTAGAACGGCCCCGTCGAAAACCGCTTTGCCATGGAGAAATCAAATTATTTCTTTCGAGAATAAAAACTAATCTAGTATTTACCATTTTTTCAAGTAGTTTACATAGACAGCTTGTAAGAGCAATGGGCCTGTAATTTTTTGGGTCAGTAGCATCTTTGCCTGGCTTAGGAAAAGGAATAACAATAGCATCGTGCCAAGCAACAGGGAATATATTTTCAGTCCAGATTCTATTGTAAAGGTGAAGGAGATTTTTAAGAGACTGTTAAGATAAATGTTTAATCATAATGTAGGTAACACCATCGGGTCCGGGAGCAGAGTTATGGCAATGTTTCGAACTATTTTTTAATTCATTGTCTGTAAAAGGTCTATTGTAGTCTGGTGAAGAGCAGGAGTGAAAATTGATTGATGATCGTTCAGAATTACGTTTATGAGACGAAAAAGGTTCGGAATATGAATTAGAGCTGGAGATATGAGATAAAGTTTTACCAATGGTGTTTGCAATATTTTTAGTAGAAGTTATAGTTTGGCCATTATCTTTTAAAAATGAAATACTTTGATTAGAATATATTCCCATTGCTTTCTTGACACGATGCCAAAGCTGTTTACTGCTTACATTGGAGGTAATGCTGGACACATATTTAATCCAGGAATTTTTTTGGGAAATTCTGCGGATTCTTCGTGCGGCTGCCCGTGCTTTTTTGAATGCGATATAATTAGCAGTAGTCGGGTACCTCCTAAAAATTCCCCAAGCTTTTTGTTGCTGTCTTTTTGCATTATTGCATTCATCATTCCACCATGGCTTTGAATGTTTACTGAGATGTCCAGAGGATTTTGGAATAGTAATATCAGCTGCATTCATAATACTGTTTGTGACATCAGTGATTGCTCTGTTGATATCACCCTCAGTCATTTCGTATGTGATAGTTGCATTTATAGTGAAAGTAGCCCAGTTGGCCTTGTCATAAATATAATGTGGATTTGTAGGATGATATCATTAAAATTATAAAAAAGATAAAAATAGAGGAAAATGGTCACTATTATGAAGGTCGTTACTAACAAAGAAATTAAAATATGGATAAAGAATAGGAGAGCAAATGGCCAGGTCTATTGCATGAAAAGTTCTAGAAGGTTCATGAAAATATGTATTTTCACCATTATTTAAAATACATAAATTATGGTCAGTAATTAGGTCTTCAATGATTTGTCCCCGAGGATTAACATCAGGACTACCCCAAAGTAGATTGTGTCCGTTGAAATCACCAAGAATTACAAAAGGTGTTGGAAGTTGCAAAAGAAGCCTATTGAGGTCACATTGTCGAACAGTCATATTTGGCAGCAAATAAACAGTGCAGATGGTGATAAGTATGTGTATATGGATCTGAACAGCAATGGCCTGGATGTCTGTATTTAATATGATATTAGAGTGTGGAACATTATTAGAAATTAAAAGAGCTACACCACCTGTAGCTCTGTCAGAATGTGTAAAATCTTTTCTAAAACACTGATAGCCACGGATTTTAACATTATCCTTTTGTCTTAAGTACGTTTCTTGAAAGGCGAAACAGATAGGTCGATGATCAGAGATAATATCTCTGATTTCATCTCGTTTATTCATAAAACCTCGGCAATTCCATGAAATGAAATTAGTCATGATTTTTTTTTTTTTTTAGATTATAACATCCACGTCATTGTCCTCTGTTGCAGTAGACATACCATCCTCCCCATCAGAAGGATGAAGGCTGATCGTATCATCTTGTTTTTTAGGGTTAACTTTATTATTTTTATTTGGAGTCGAAGTGGGCAATTTTGTTAGTTTCTTTTTTTTAATGATATTGAGTCGAGAGGGTGAGTTAGAATGTTTAAGAGAGGTAGAATTATGACTTTTGCCAGATCAGAAGCTTTTAGCAATTTGTGGAGTTTTCTTTAAATTACTTGATTTTGATGAAGAGGACTGTGAAGAGTTAGAAGCGTGATTTGGTTTGGATTGTAAGTTTTGAGAATTGTTTAACGTAGTTTCGATTGGAGAGCTAGTATTCAGGAGAGTGTCTGTTTGGATTGCAATAGATTGATAAGTTTTTTTGGTAACTATGGCAGCAGCATATGATTTTCTTATGGTAGGGGTTCGTGATTCTACAATTTTCCTTGCTTCGGGATATGATATATTTTGTTTTGTTTTAACAGTTTGAATTTCCTTTTCAGTTCTCCATTTTTCACAGGACTTTGAGTAAGATGGGTGATCTTTTTTACAATTAACACAACAGGTTGGGGCTTCGCAATTTTCACTGTCATGGCCAATGGCACTACAACGAGCACATGTTTGTTTTCCACGGCATGAAGTCTTAGAATGGCCAAACCGTTGGCAATTGAAGCAGCGTAGCGGATTTGGAATGTATTGTCTGATTGGGCATTCAAGGTAACCAGCCTTTATCGAGCGTGGTAGATTAGGAGAGTCTATTGTTAGAATAATGTGTTTTGTTGGGATGGGCTTGTTGTCATCACCCATGATAGATTGTAGCGCCTTTTGGATCAAAAATGGAGATGTTCGCAAGAAATCTCCTTCATTCCTCTTTAGCACAAAAAATCTTGCCTCGGAATTGAGGAATACATTATTTTCATTAAGGGTGGAAGAAAACTCTTCCATTCTTTCCGCCCAAGATTTCACATTTGAATTTCCAATAGCTTGGCCCGAGCCTGACGCATTTTTCGAAATACCAATATTTGTCGCCATAATAAGAGAAAAAAGGAAAAAGGGGTGAGTGTTTCTTCCAACACACAAACGCAAAGGGTTTTTAAGAATCCTCTCTGGGACACCCATAACCACTCACCAGCTACCAGGTCACCGACCCAGTTCAGGCATCACATGTGGTAGTCGTGTTAGTCCGGTGTTTCTCGTTCGAGTAGTCACCGTTGTCTCACCTTCACCAAGGGCACCAGTCTCCCAGTGTGATCCCAAGGCTAGACTACCGTGGCACCCTCACCAAAATCATTGCCCCAATAGCCAGCGCCACATCAACACCTGACTTAACTTGGTTAATGGATTATTAGTTAGTATATTTATTTTTTGTTGCCTTTTATTTAATTTTATTATTTTTTTTTACAGTTTTTCTATTTTTTTAATAACAACCAACACAGAAAAAGAAGGGGTGAGTCAGAACACAACCTTGACACAAAGATTCAAATTTTCATTATTGAGGATTATTTCAGTGTCAATTTGCATTATACTTGCAGTGGATTTTTCTGTCTTCCCACCATATGATGTGATACTGTTGTATTCCTGGAACATTAGATACTGTCTCCCAAGGCTTGCATGTTTTAATTTCTTTCTTTATTTGTTCCTCAGCTAAAAAAAATACTTTGGTATTTTTCACAAGAGTAGATGCTAATTCAGCAAAATCTTGCTGATTGAATGATGAGTCCACTCTGTGCCATCATTTTCTGTCTAATAAGACACTTCACATTTCCACCTACACCATCCACAACACCTTTTCCATGTGAGGTGACAAAATATTTCCAGGCAAAATCTTTATTATACTTTTCAGTAAATAAATAGAGTAATTTCAGCATATATTTATTCTTAATCTCCAATGAGGGCCATCGCTCCATATGACTTCTTTTTCAGGGATATTTCAGGATTATCATTAGCAGAAACTTCATTGTATAGTAACTGAATACATGCAAATATAGTATCTTTATTTTTACTAGTTGTGTAAGAACATATGTATGTTTTACACTCATTTTGATAGAATACTGCTGCTGTGAATAAAAGAACAGTAGCTCTGCTCCAGAGGGCACTTTGAACCTCATTCTGGTACTCACATGAAAAAGACATAGCAAAGTCTATTTGCATTATTCTCGTTTTTTAATTACTTTTGACTTTTTCAAATTCGGCAAGTTGGATTCTTTTCATATACACATGCTTCATCATGGTCGGAAAATCTTTTATTACTTTTTCATGCAGTGCCCCAATGCAAGTTTCTGTTGTTGTAAGCTGGATTTTATTATTGGTTTTCTCCCATTCTTTCCAAATCATATTTGTGACTAGATTGGCAGGTTTCAACAATAGTTGACCATTTTGGCATATGACGCATTCATTTTTCCAGCATTTGGAATCCAGGTTTGTATTGCATAGGCAGTTTTCCCAAAATGTATTTGAGTACTCATACTTTAAGGATTTTACTTTCAGTATAAAATTTTCATGTATTTTACATCTACACTGTTCTGATGGTGTATTTTTCATAAGGAGGACATTTTTAGGTCGTAGGCTGTAAAATTTTGAGAAGCACATATCAAATGTAGGATTTTCCTCTTTAAATATAGAGAAAGCTTCTTTTAAAAACATTGTTAAATAATTAAATTTTAATCACATTAAAAACTGAGACAGATAATATACACTAAAAATATACATTTTAAAATATTAAAAACACAAAAACAAATTTAAACGTTTCGAGCCTTTTACAGGCTCCTCATCAGTAAAAAACATCAAATATAAATGTTGAGATGAACAACAGACTTTCATTAAGTGAGTACAATGTATTCATCAGGAACTGCGCATGCCTCATTAAGTGGCGAAAAATGTTGATTTGTGTACCAGCCCTCCAGGAAAATTCTTGAGTGATAATTTAAACAATTAGATATGATTATTTTAGTACTGTTAAAATCAGGTAAATGGTCAGTTTCCATAAAACTTTTTATGGAAAATGTATGTAGGCAATGTAAAGTATTAAATTATCACCCTTTGATCCCCATTTATCACCCCATAATCTTTGTTCTTAATAAGTTAAATCAAAGAATAAATTGCTATAAATAATTCTGATTTGTCAAATCAGTTTGTTAACTTAATGTTTAAAAAAAAAAAATAATAATTAAAATTTGCTTGGAGATTTTTTAGCTTTAACATTTTTATTTATTTTATTACAAATTCATATGCAACCGCAAACATGAAAGCCGAAAAAGCTACAGTAGTATCGAGCATTGAAAGCGATTCTTCAGATGCTCAAAACAGAAAAAGAAAAATACAGCTGCCACTGCGATATCTTTCAATTTCTTCAGAGGAAGAGAGTGAAGATTTATTAGAAAATAACTCACTCCTTGATACAAAAAAGGCGATATATTCATTGCCAAAACGTCCTGCAGGTAAGAAAAACCACGTCAAAATTGTAATGTATGTATAAAATTAAAAAATTATAGGCATCTTTGACTTTTAAAGAAACTAAAATATCAATATAAGGATAATATATAAATTCTTTAACAAATCTGTATTCAGGCCTATATAATTGCATGGATGTACCGACTCTTGCTCAATTAACCCTAGCATATAAAAAATTACAGTACAGTAACAATGCAAAGCTAGCAAATCTGACTACTAAATTTGTCATGACCTGTGTTTAGTGTAAATTAAAATATGTTACAGTTTTTTTTTTTTTTTTTTTTTTTTTTGGGGGGGGGGGGGTCAGGCATAATATCTGAGAGAATCAACAGAATAAGCCATTTCAAATTCAATTGTGATTAATATTAATAAATAATGCTCAAAAATCTATCATATTTAAACATTTAGCCTCTGAAATATTGTTTATGTATTATTTATGAGACAAAAGTATTTAAACGATTGTACATAAAAAATCGATTTTCGCTTTTTCAATTTCAAAGATTTTAGCATTACACTAAATTTTGGAGTAGTGCTGCTCTTTACCAAACATAGGAGAAACAAAAGTTTAAAATTGATTAAAACAACAAAAAATCGTTGCGTTTCAAGTATGGTTGGTTGAATAACTTTTACTGGCACAAGGTCCATATTTGGACATGCTGCGCCACACAAAAAGGTAAAAGAATAAAAGCAGCATCTGGATGGGTTGTCAATAGAAAAATACAGTAAAAATAAGCAAAAGATAAAACCAAAAATAATAAAAAACAGTGTAGACGCTAAAAACCAATGTAAAACAGGATGAACATAGTAAATAATAAAATCAGATGTCAAAGTAAAAACCAGTCACTTTCAAAAAGTTTGTCAAATAATGACGATTTACACCTAAAAGGCTCGTCAGATTGGGTGAAGATGAATTAAAATGTGTTCGATAGAGATGACGAAGGCAAGGGCAATCTGTGAGGACATGACGAATGGTTAATGCACTGAAATGACATTTCGGACACTCAGGTTGTGTTTCTCCAAGTAATAAGTGTTTATGTGTGAGTCTTGAATGCCCGATTCGTAGTCAAGTAATAATTACATCGTATTTTCTAGGGGTGAGTGTAGGCCAGATTGAGATTTGAGGTTTTATTTCTTGCAATTTATTATTGTTCTGGTTATTCCACTCCCTTTGCCACATATTCTTAAGATAGGTTTCAAGTATGAAACAAATGAATGTCAGAACGTCAAATTTTGAGTTTTTAATACTAATAAGAATATATACATTACTAACAAGCAAAAGTATAGAAGTTTCCTTTTTATATTTTTAGCTCTTCAAAAGGTTCTAAGAACATTATTAGAATTAAAGAATGACAACAGAACTATAAAAAAAAGAGATAAAAAGACTACATGAAAAAATGGATTCACTGTCGAAGTCCAGAGAAAATCCAAAAGTGATAGCTGCGATCAGTGACATAGCTGATGTAGAAGAATTCCAAAACCTGCCGCTTAAAAACCTTGATGATTTGATGACTTTGGAAAATGAATTGACGGATAGATTAAAAGCTACTACATTGGTAAAATGAAATATACCTATTGTGATATTATATACCTTCTTATGTATTCCTAAAAAAATAAAATAAAAAAGATCTATTTTATGAATGCTTATACTTTTCAAGTTTTTTTTTTTTTTTTTTTTTTTTAATTTTCTGAGCATCTGCCAATTTTGTTTTTTTTTCCCTCCATAACCTAACGTGCAATTCTGTTGAAATTTATCTAACCTTTTATAACAGTTAAAAGCTCAATAATTTGTCATTTTTCTTTTTTTTTTTTTTTTTGGTCAAAAATGCCCCCTCCCCTAAATTGATAATAATAAAAAAAAAAAACCTTGATGTATGCTCGCTTTGTGAGTATTAAAAAAACTATGGATGAAATTCTACCTACGACAGAATTTAATTTAGTACGACAGGACTAAATGTATTTTAACACCCTTGTTTAAAAAAAAAGCTGAAAACACTAGTCTAATTAATCAGGAAATATTCAGCCGAGAACAGTTGGCTCTGTGGTCAGAGTACACAATTACGAACCCGAAGGTTGTGAGTTAAATTCTCACTGATGGGAAGTGAAAAAAAAAAAAAAAAAAATAGAAGTTTCTATGGATTTTACAAAATATTTTAAGACTAGTTAGTTGTAGGGTGACAAAGGCACCCATTGAAAAATGATCATTTAATTTTATTTATTTCTCACTTCAAATAAATCATTTGCTAGCAAGCCTGTGTGAAATTTTCACACTTTATTTATCTCTTCATTACCTTTCAAATTTTAAATTATTATTTTATAGACTTCACATTTTAGATCATCATGACATATAGATGCAAATTATACATACATACATACATACATATATATACAGGGCCCAAAATTTCAATTCAGACTACACTCGCAGAAAAAAAAGTTTGACTCGCCACAAACTAGGGTTCTCATTTTTTTTTTTTTTTTAAGGTGTTTTAGGTTTTTTATTTTTCCTAACTATTTGAAATGCTTTTACAAATATGCCATGTCCAGTTTAGTGTAAATTAAAAAATTTTACAGGACTTTTGTCTCCTCAAGCATGAATGAGAGAGTCAGCTGAACAAAGGCATTCCATATTCAATTGTATGTAGCTGTATAACATTATTAGTCGAACTTTGTTAATGTGAATTATTTTTAACGTGAACTGTTTTCACAATCTCATCAAAATGAAGATTAGTTAATGATAACATTTATCCCCCGTGAGATTCACGTTAACGAATCTAAACTGCACAAGGCAATATAAACTTCCAAATATTTTCTATTACTATTACCATTTTCAAAACAGTGTGTAGAAAGTTTATTTATCAACTTTTAAAATATTTCATCAAGTGTTGAATCCACATCCAACATTTAATTAAATTTTATAAGTATTTACTACTCTCAGATACATGTCAATTTAATATACAGCCACAGCACACCTACAAAAAATGTGAAATTGGTGAATAGACCTTTTAGTTACTCTTGGGGTGTTTAGACTCTTGGGGAAAAAAAAAACATTAAAAATTCAGAAAACATCTGGTATTCAGGTTTTTATTCTTCATTTTAAAAATAATATTTATCAGTACTAAATAGTCATCATTTTTGGAGAATGAAAATTATTTCTAGGGCTAATGCTAGCACACTGTAGATAATGTAACGGCATAACTACAATTGTTACCAAAAACACACATAACAATTTTGTTGTTTAAAATATTTCTCGCCCCCCCCCCCCCACCTTTTTTTTAAACAGGTATAGCTGATATTTTCAAAATATAGTTAAATTCTTTAAAAGAAAAAAACTGAAAAACACATAACTAAAACAATCTTTTAATCTTAATTTCCCCCCCCCCCCCCCCCTTCCATGTAAAACATCAACTTGTTTCTCTATTATGAAGGCTTAAACTAGTTTTTTTTTATCTACCACATTTGCTTTCTCCTTTAACAAATTTGTTTGCTACACTTAGATCAAATTAGTTTAAACCTTGTTTTGCATACAAGCATACTCTAACAGTTCTTTCCCAAGATTTAGTATTAGAAAAAAAAAGAGAGTTTGTGTTTAAAATTAGCTTTTGTGATATTTTTGTATAAAAGCATTTATATGTGCAGTAAAAACATACAGTGTCTCACAAAAGTGATGGGACACCTGTGCTTTAAAAAAGGAAACTGTAATAAAATAAATTTAAAAAAATGTACAAATTTTTTGTGGGTGCATTTCATACTTAAATTTTGTAACAATTATTTCATAACATACATTTTGTCAAAATTTTTAAATATTAATTTAATAAAAATATAATTGTTTAGAACGGAGCAAAAATTAGCTCACATAAGTGATGGGACACCATTAGATATGCAACAAAAATCGTCTGAAATAAGCAATAAAAATATTTTTTGGGGGTTTTATTTTTACTTAAAAGCAATTGGCAATAATTTATAAAATCGTCTGCAGTATTTCTCTCCAGATTGCTTTGGAATTTGTGTTTTTTAGATCTGTGCAGCCATGAATGCTAAACGA
Source organism: Salticus scenicus (assembly GCA_963930645.1). NCBI lineage: Eukaryota > Metazoa > Arthropoda > Arachnida > Araneae > Salticidae > Salticus > Salticus scenicus. Next base: position 271,912,261 of record OZ005658.1, read on the forward strand.
AAAGAAACTTCGCCTGAAATTCGAAAATTAATTATTAATTTGCATATTGAACGTGGAAAATCTATTAGAGAAACTGCTGAAACAGTTAACTTGAGTCATTCAACAGTTTTCAACATCATTAAACGATATAAAAAGAATCATATGATTCAGGATAAAAGAAAACCTGGCCGACCATCAAAGCTATCTAATGGAATAAAGCGAATTACACTATGTAACAAAAAAATTTTTTTTGTTTGTTTAAGTGATTTTTTTGCTTTTATCTAATGAATTAGGTCATAAATATAATATAATGAGTGTTCTTTCCTGCTCCTAAACGTTTTTTAGTGTATAGTGGCCGGTTATTGAAATCTAGTAGAACATAATAATAAGTGTATTACCATTTATAGATATAACTGTAATTTTCATCTGCATATGAAATAATTGATATTAAGATGACAAATTCTTTTTTCTTTTTGCAATTTAGGTTGATAATTAAGTGATGGCGTATAACCGCAGCTGTAAACATGATCCAGACAGTTTTTGTTATGTGTGTGGTGTCTTCCTGAGCACCAAAGCAATCAAGCATAAAATCACAGAGGCCAACAATTTTGCAAATGCCTGTTATGCATATTTTGATGTTGCGGTGGGCGATCAAGATAAAAACTGGGCACCACATGTGGTTTGTGGATGCTGCAGGTCCACCCTTGAGGCTTGGTACAGAGGAGAGAATCGAAAGATGAAGTTCGGAGTGCCTCGAATCTGGCGTGAACCCACAGATCATCTTATGAACTGCTATTTCTGCGTTGTTGACGTGTCCCATCACCGGAAAAGGAAGAAGACAAGTGTGTTCGACTATCCAGACTTACCATCATCTTTGAGACCCATTGCACACAGTGATGATCTTCCTGTTCCCCCCAATCCGAAAAAAAATGAGTGTTCTAGTGTGACAACTGACGAAAGCACCGGAGATGAGGATTGGTATGAGGACGAAGATTTAAAACCTCACTTTCCAAATCAACAGGAATTAAATGACTTGATCCGAGATCTTGGACTTACAAAATCAAACGCCGAGATCTTAACAGCAAGACTGAAGGAATGGAATTTGTTGGACAGAAGCTGTAAGATATCTCAGCAGAGGCAACGTGATCAAAGGTTCTCACAGTACTTCACCCTCAAAGACGAACTGTGCTACTCCCACAACGTGAGGGGTTTATTCGAAGAAATAGGGTTTCTTTATGATCCAAAAGACTGGCGACTCTTCATTGACAGCTCTTGCAAGAGTTTGAAAGCAGTCCTCTTAAACAATAGCAATAAATACCCCAGCATTCCGATAGCTCATTCAGCATCTCTCAAAGAAGAGTATCGACATATCGAACGACTTCTTCAAGAGTTAAACTATGAAGAACACGAGTGGGATGTCATAGGTGACTTCAAAATAATCACATTCTTGGTAGGTTTGCAAGGTGGAAACACGAAGTACCCTTGTTTTCTCTGCTTGTGGGACAGCAGAGATATTAGCAATCATTACAAGAAGGTTGAGTGGCCCATTAGAGATGACTTCGTGATTGGGGAGAAAAATATAAAATTTAAACCACTTGTGAGGCAGGAGAAGATCCTTATGCCTCCACTACATATAAAACTAGGACTTATTAAGCAATTTGTCAAGGCATTAGATCCTAGTTCGGAAGCTTTCAAATATCTAAAAAAAATTTTCCCAAAACTGTCAGAGGCAAAGATCAAGAGTGGAATTTTCGTGGGTCCTCAGGTGAGGAAATTAATGAAAGATGGTGAATTTATGAAGAAGCTTCTACCACTTGAAAGAAAAGCATGGAAGAGCTTCATTGATGTAGTTAATGGTTTCTTGGGCAATCACAGAGTGGATAATTACAAGGAAGTGGTTCAGCAACTTATCGAGAACTACCATAAAATGGGATGCAGAATGTCTCTGAAGTTGCATGTTCTTCACTCACATCTAGAAGTGTTCAAGTCAAACTCTGGCGCATACTCAGAAGAACACGGTGAACGTTTTCACCAGGACATTCAAGCATTTGAAAAGCGATACCAAGGACAATACAATGAACGGATGCTTGGCGACTATATATGGAATTTAATCAGGGAAACTGAACAAATCTACAAGAGGAAAAGTAGAAAAACAATGCATTTTTGAACAATATTATTAAGAGCATCCTGAATTTAAGGATTCAAGTATATTTTTCATTTTATTATCATATAAAGGCATATATTCCTTAAAATTATACTGTTAAAAATCTTTTATGCACACTCTTACCTAACTGTACCATGAAAAATAAAGGTATTATTTGAAAATTTGAAAAATCGATGTAATCTCTTAAAAAACGATTAGCCAGACATCAGTTAGTGTTTTTCTTCAGTTTTGAGTCCTAACCAATGAGAAACAGCAAAAAAATTAACTTAAACAAAATCTTGTTACACAGTGTTATCGTTCGAATTATTAAAAAAAAATCCAAGAATGAGTGCTCCTAAAGTTGCTGCTGATTTACAAGCATTATATGGAGTAATTGTTAATCCTGAGACTATTAGAAGAGTAATTCGATCTGTTGGATATCACGGTAGAGTAGCCCGGAAAAAATTCTTCGTAAGGGAAAAGAATAGAAAACTCAGACTGGCATTCGCAAACTCCTACATAAATAAGAATTCTGATTTCTGGAATAAAGTTATATTTGCTGATGAGAGTAAATTTAATATATTTGGTTCTGACGGTAGAATCTTGGTGTGGAGAAAACCCAGGGAAGAATTTCGTAAACAGAACTTGGTGCCAACAATAAAACATGGTGGAGGAGGAGTTATGGTATGGGGGTGTATGTCGTCCGCTGGAGTCGGTAATCTTGTTTTTATTGACAGTATAATGGATCAGTACAAGTATATTGACATTTTAAAGCAAAATTTGAAATCTTCAGCACGAAAATTGAACCTTTATAACGATTTTAACACGTTAATCGCCATGTCAGTCATATGTGCCTGATGCATTTTTAACACACATTTTTAACTAGGAAATAATCCTAAAAGGAATATGATATACGCCGAGTAATTATTAACACGTTAATCGCCATGTCAGTCATATGTGCCTGACGCATTTTTAACACTCATTTTTAACTAAATTGTCTAATAAAGTTAGCATGGCCCATGTGAAAATTTTTCTGATATTATCGTGGCGATTAACGTGTTAAATTCTACCAAGATAATGACCCCAATCATACTGCTTTGAACGTTAGACTCTGGCTGCTGTATAACTGTCCTGAAATAATAAAAACACTACCACAATCTCCAGACTTAAATCCCATAGAGAATATTTGGCAAGAATTGGAATCAAGAATTCGCAAACACACCATTTCTTCAAAACAACAATTAAAATTGGTGCTTCAAGAAGAATGGGGTAAAATCACTCCTCAGAAATCACAGAAAAATTAGTCAAATCCATCCCAAGAAGATTAAATCATGTTTTAAAAGTCAAAGGAAATCCAACAAAATATTAAAACCTTTAAAAAAGTAAAATTTTTGATGGAAAAGTAAGTGTCTCATCACTTATGTGAGCCATTTTTTGCTCCTTTCTAAACAACTATATAATGTAATAACCGTTACTAACTTTAAATATAAAACACACCCCAAAATTTTTTGTACATGTTTATTTATTTATTTTATTACAGTTTCCTTTTGTAAAGCACAAGTGTCCCATCACTTTTGTGAGACACTGTGCATATGTCTATTATTTTATATTTTTGGAGCATAAATTCATTATCTAGGTGATCTTAAACTATAAAATTTTCAATGCTGGTGTGAACCCTACTTATAAAAGAATGCTAATTATATATTATCGACAGATTCATAGATGGTTAGTTGAACTTTGTAAAGGATTTTTTTTTTTTCTTTAAAATGAATTTGAGAACAAATACGGTGGTCTCTCCAAAAATCTATTTTTTGCCCCCTTGTTTACACATTTGGTATAGTTATGAAATATAAATATTTAATTCAAGAAAAATAGATTCATCAAGTTCAGTAATAAAGTCTAAAATTAATTACATATAGGAGTAATCTTCAGGGGCAAGTGGGAGTTTACGAATAAATACCTGAAATTTTAATGAGAAAATTTTTTGAATGGGTAGAGAAAATATTATTGCAGGGAGATCCATCCAGTCCTCATTATGAAAAATATTAATTTTAATAGTTATATGAATTTGATATTTTAATCTTATTTTATGAATTTAACTACCAGAAAAACTGGAATTCTGGCATTATAATTTATATACAACAGATGATCAGTCGTATAAACAATGCTTAAAGAATATTTTTAAGGCTAGATGTTAAATATTTTTTACATTATTAATTACTGTAGCCCTTTCTCTTGATTAAATAATTCAAAATTTCTGAAACTGTAATCAATTGTTTTTCTCCACACATATATCACATCTACCAATTTTTGTCCCATTCGGATAACCCCTTCTTGGTGTGTCGCTTTTTTTGTTATAGAGTGTATATATATGTGTGTAATATAATTGATGAATAAAATTAATTTTGCCCTAATACGATCCCGAGCTTTACAACCATATATTGAAATAATGAAGTTCAAAACTTCTTTTTTTTTTTTTTTTTTTATTAATGTTAACATTTGTTGTTTATCTACGCATTTTTTCTTATCTACAAATCACTAAATCTTATTTTTATTTCTCTCAAAATTGTTATTTTATTTATATCCCTATTATTCCAATTTTACTAAATCAAGATAAGGATGAAGACATTGCAGATAAATTAATAAATTGGCAGTAGTGCATTGCCCCTCGAAATATTAAATTTTTAGATATGCATGCAATTTTAATCATACAGTTGATGTAAGTTTCTTAATGTCGAACAAAGGTAAAAAACAAATATCGAACTCATTCTAGACTAAAATACTAATAATAAATTGAAAAAAAAAAAGGGAAAAAGTAATGCGAAAATCAAAGTTATTGGCTGTTGTAACACTAATGCAAAATTTTACAGTTTTCAGGTTATTTTGATTAGAAAGTGCTGAGATGCCAGCAATTTTGAAAATAACTTGAAATTGCCAAAGAATATCGTAAAAAAAAATGTAAATGTCAGAGTTTTTTAAATGAATTGGGGGGAGGGGGGGTAATAAAATTTCAAACAAAAAATGTTTCCTCATAAAACAGCAAAAAGATTTATAAAAATAATCTTGAAAAATACAAGAAAATCGAAATCTATAATTACTGGAAAATCTCTATATGACATGTATATACACACATATATATGTATATATACACACATATATATGTATATAAAGTATTTTTTCTTTTTTAAGATTCCCTTGTAAGAGCTAATCAGAAAGCAGAGGATGCAAAGATACTATCCAGCATTGAGAATAACTCCTCAAATAGAAAAGGACCCCAAAAATTACTTCTTAGTTGCGGAAATCCGTCTGAGTACCGCATAAAAGAAGAAGATGAAAGTCAAAGCTTATTATCAGGATTGCATACAGGATATGGAAAAAAGTCTAAAACTGCATATGCAATTCCAGAACACCTAAAGTTAAAAAAAAATAAAAAAAGAAATATTAATAAAACAAATCTTAAAGCAACACTCCCTCCCCATAGAAAAAGATATTCTTTATACTTTTGCTAGAATTTAAATACCTTATATAAAACTTTTCCCATTATGTTTGACTGATTAATTTCGAACACTCCGTGTTCATCCTCAGAGTCGAAACGCTAAACGCCGTCGTTCTTCTTTTGATGTTTACTTTGCCGGTGTATCCAGTGGTTGCCACTTCGCTTCACTTCGTGTTCTTCTAGTAGCTGTTGCCATGCGGTGGGAATGATGTAATGCTCTCTGTCATTTACGGTATTATAATTAGTGGTAATCTCGAGGGCCTCCCGTTTTAGTGCATAGTTTTGGTTATTGTAAGGGGCTATTTTTTTAATGTTAATGGAGTTAATATTAATGGGGTTATTGATGTGGGTGGCGGAGAAAGCGGTGGAGGATTTTCCTAGTTTTAAGCGATGTTCTTTTTCCCGTTTAGTCATCCCGATATAGCAGGCTTTATTTCCATTTAAATGTTCAAAGTTTATTTTGTAAATTCCTGGGGTAGAGTTTTGCGGAGAGACCCTCTCTTGAACGGAGAGACCCTCTCTCCGTCCAATCGTAAACAAATCCGAAGGCCCAACTTACCAGCTTGAAAAATACATGAAAAATATTTATAATTCACTTCTTCCCCCATCCAACCTCTCAATAAACTCAAATGAAATATTTCTTGATAAACTCCGTAATATTAATCTTAATTACACCGCTCAATTAGTTAGTTTCGACGTAAAAGATCTGTACCCCTCCATTAATATTCCCGAAATCACCAAAATAATTAACACTAAAATAATCGACACCTTTGGAGACAATAAAACTAGCGAAACGTTAATCCGGGCAAACAACCTCCTTCTTAATGAATCCTATTTCACCTTTAATCAAAATACCTACCGTCAAACTCAAGGGGTCCCTATGGGGTCCCCCATTTCCGGAATCATCGCCGAACTAAAGCTCCGACTACTTGAAAACTCAGCCCACCACATAATTAACAAATGTAAACTTTGGACGCGCTATGTCGACGACATTTTTGCCATAATTCCCGAATCTGAAAACCCTGACAACATTCTAATAGACCTAAATAATCTCGACAACAATATTAAATTCACCATTGAAAAAGAATCCAACACTATCCTAAACTATCTCGACATAAAAATCATAAAAAATCCGAATAACACTTTTGACACTACTATTCACAGAAAACCCACAGCTAACACCGAAATCATAAACAAAAATTGTAATACCCCACTCTCTTATAAATTATCAGCCCTTCGTTCCTATATCAACCGCGCCATTCTTGTCTGTTCCAACAAACAACTACTTAACAACGAACTTAACTATATAAAAAAAATAGCCGCGAAAGCCAACTACTCTAAAAATCTGGTTAATAAATTATATAAAAAACGCGTAAAATCATTAAACAAAATCAACAGTGCCCAGAAATCTAAACCCATCTTCACCTCTGCCATACCATATAGTAACGGTGCAAGCCTTAAAATAAAAAATGAAGCTAAAAATTTAAACGTCAACATCCCTATAAAACCTAATAAAAGCATCTTTCAACATATCCGCAATGAAAAAGACCTAATTCCGCAAAACTCTACCCCAGGAATTTACAAAATAAACTTTGAACATTTAAATGGAAATAAAGCCTGCTATATCGGGATGACTAAACGGGAAAAAGAACATCGCGCAGACTTAAAACTAGGAAAATCCTCCACCGCTTTCTCCGCCACCCACATCAATAACCCCATTAATATTAACTCCATTAACATTTAAAAAATAGCCCCTTACAATAACCAAAACTATGCACTAAAACGGGAGGCCCTCGAGATTACCACTAATAAAATACCGTAAATGACAGAGAGCATTACATCATTCCCACCGCATGGCAACAGCTACTAGAAGAACACGAAGTGAAGCGAAGTGGCAACCACTGGATACACCGGCAAAGTAAACATCAAAAGAAGAACGACGGCGTTTAGCGTTTCGACTCTGAGGATGAACACGGAGTGTTCGAAATTAATCAGTCAAACATAATGGAAAAGTTTTATATAAGGTATTTAAATTCTAGCAAAAGTATAATTGTGCTTTTCCTTAAAAATAAAATTACAGATATTCTTTATTTTTTTTTAGCAATTTTTATTTTTTATTTATTTTACTATTTGGAAAATAGTGTAAAAGGGAAATATACGATTGTAAGATTTCGGTTTCATTCCTTACATTAAATATAATCGTTATGAGAAGTGGTGTATGTTATAATTTTAATTTTTTTACAGGAAAGCATAAAAGCTTTTTTACATAGTATCACTTAATAAGATCAATTTCATAAATAGAAATAAATTATTTAAATGGGAATAATACTAGATACATGTCTCAGAATTTAGCTGCTGCATCTCGTTTCTGAAAATTGTATACTTAATCTATTCTGAAGACATAAAAACTTGGGAAGAAATGTTCAAACAAATTACGATGGTTTTCTCGTTTGTTTGTTTACTGAATTATTCGCACTTATTAAAATTTCATTAGATGTCCTGTAATTAATATACGTTAAGACAGTCGATTATAGGTAGTATAGCCTATTTAATTGAGAATACTTTTTTGCCAGAATAAATGTCTTCTTATTTAATATACAGGGTTGGTGAAAAGTTCCCGTACTTTTTTGTTTATGCATTTTCGGCTTAGTTAGTTATTTGTCATTTCTGATGATTTTATTGAATTCCTTGTTTAATTTTGTTTTATTTATTTGTTTATTTTTAGTTTTGTTGAAGTTATGTCTCGTGAAAATCAACGTGTCACTGTGGTCGAATTGCACAAACAAGGAATGAAGAGAGCTGACATTGTTCGCACAACTGGTTACAAGAAGCAAACCGTCTACGATGCTGTGAAGCGTTATGAGGAGACCGGCGGAACCACAGACCGTCCTCGAAGCGGTCGTCCAACCACCGCGACCACTCCGGAGAACGTCAACAAGATGCGGTGCCAAATTCGACGCAATCCAGAGATTGTTACGTTGCTATATTAAAGCAACAATGTAACTTAGTTTTCCCCCCTTTTGCAAAGATTCTCAAAATACTAATTTCAAAAAAAACATTTTTAAGAAAAACTTCTAATCTAAATTTCAATTAATTTCTGAAATTAAAAAGGCAAAATAAAATATCTGTAAAATAGAGCTGCACAGTTTAGCGTGGCTGCTATTGCATTTATATTTAATTTTACATATCCACAAAATAATATAAAAGTGATAATTGCTAGTGTAGGAGACATTGAACACAAAATTAAAGTCTGTTTAAAACTAACGTTTATTAAGAAAATATTAAAAAAAAAAAAAAAAAAAAAAGATATTAAATTAACAGGATAAAAGGATTTAAAATTAACAGGATTTAAAATTTGCCACATGGAGGAGAAACAGATAGGTTATTCTGGAAACAAACTATTCTGAAATATATTTCTCTTAATTAACACAGATTTTTTTTAATGACACTAATCGAACAGCAACCATTTTATGATGATATAATCGACAAATTTGTATCTTTAAAAGGAAGAAGAATTGATTTAATTTACAAAAACCTTTTACAGGTTATCTCTCCTTATACAAATTTTGAAATAGGAGAGCCAGTTTGGTTAGACTGGATAAAGGAATATCAAATATAGCCAGCAAGAATTTATCGCCCTCCACCTAATTATAAACCACAGGGAAGATTTCTCATCAGAATCAGTAATAGCTCTGCCAGCTTTGTTCTCAGCTAAGTTCTCAGCAGTTCTCAGTTACATGATTGTCTAGTTATATAGTGTTTACTCGTTTGTTTTAAATGATGCTTTTTTTCATGCTTTTAGTGAAATTTTGTTATATTTTATGAACTTTATAACCAAAAATTTGTATCCAGTAAATGATATAGTCAGCAGTTTGTTACAAACACCATTCAATAGATGGAAAGATGAAGAAAAAAGGATGTCATTAAAGTATGGTAGACCAACAGAATCCTTAGAAATTACTATAAAAAAAGAGAAAAAGAAAACTGGAAAAAGTCACAACGTTAATTTCAAAACCTCTTGATTTGAAGACTACAAATGGTTATGTAGCTCTACTGCCTTAGGAAAATTATATTGTTGGCCCTGTTTGCTTTTCTGCAATAAAAACTCTGCCTGGAATAAGGAAGGCTTATCAGATTTATTAAATATAACAAGATCACTTCATAGACATGATGATTCCGGAGAGCATTTAAAATGCAAATGTTTGCATTTAAAATGCAAAAGTTTGATAAATATTGAGAGAAATCAAAACACCATTGCTGATGCATTTAAAGAAAATGCCAGACTATTTAAGATTCGGTTTAACGAAAATGTTCGTTCAAACAGACTTTTTTTGCAAACTGTTATCGATGCCGTTTTATTTTTAAGTAAACAAGAGCTGTCATTCCGTGGTCATGATGAAAGTATCAATGCCATAAACCGTGGTAATTTTAAAGAATTGCTTACATTATTAATAACAAGAAGTCCAATAGAAATTCAAAACCAGTATGAAAAATTAAAAATGTATTTACTGGTGATTCAAAAAATATTCAAAATGAATTAATCCAGTGCATTTCCGATTATATTGATGAGCATGTAAACAATGAAATAAATGAATCACAATTCTTTTCCATTCAAGTAGATGATACTACAGATATAAATCAGACCTCCCAGTGCTCTTTAATAATAAGGTTTGTGAATACTGAAGGCTTATTAGTTGAGAGATTTTTAGGATTCCAGGGTGTCAGTGCAGACAGAACATCGGAAAATTTATACAGAGTAATTGGTAAAATTTTACAGAAATTTAATTATGAACAAAAGTTGATAGGTCAGAGTTATGATGGTGCAAGCGTAATGTCAGGACATTTAAATAGACTGCAAAAAAAAAATTAAAGAAAAAGCTCCCCAAGCTGTTTTTGTTCATTGTTTAAAAAATAGATTGAACCTTGTATTACAGCAAAGTTTTACAAAAATTACTAATTGCCGGATATTTTTTGCAAGCCTTTCTGGGATTCCTTCATTTATTCATCATTCTGCTAAGCAGTCTTATACATTAATATTATCGGCAATTAGACGAATCTCATGTATTGCGGACGGTGGTCTTCACATTCAAAATATTAAATGTAATTGTTGAAGATTGGGACAAGCTTAAAGAAGTATTCGAATTTCTAACTAATAGTGTTAAGTCTTCAATGATTTGTCCACGAGGATTAATATCAGGACTACCCCAAAGTAAATTGTGCCTGTTTAAGTCACCAAGAACTAAAAAAGGGGTCGGCAGTTGTAAAATAAGCCTATTGAAGGCACATTGGCGAACAGTCATATTTGGCGGTAAATAAACAGTGCAGATGGTGATAAGTATGTGTTTATGGATCTGAACTGCAATAGCCTGGATATCGGTATTCGAAGTGATACTAGAATGTGGAATATTATTAGAAATTAAGAGGGCTACGCCACCTGTAGCTCTGTCAGAGTGTGTAAAATCTTTTCTAAAACACTGACGACCACGGATTTTAACATTATCGTGTTGTCTTAAGTATGTTTCTTGGAAGGTGAAGCATATAGGTCGGTCGATGATCAGAGATTATTTCTCGTATTTCATTTTGTTTATTTATAAAACCTCGGCAATTCCATGAAATGAGATTGCTTTAATATTAAAATAAAATAATCATTCACATCATCATCCTCTGAAGCTGTAGACATACTATCCTCCCAATCAGAAGGATGAAGGCTGATTAAATCATCTTGCTTTGTACTGCTTGTTTTATTACTTTTATTTAAAAAAGAGTGGGCATTTTTGTATTTTTCTTTTTCTTTATGATGTTGAGACGGGAGGGCGAGTTAGAATGTTTTTTGGAGGCAGAGTTATGAACTCTGTCAGGCAACTTGCTTTTAACAGTTTGTTGATGTTTATTAAAATTTCCTGGTTTAGAGGTAGAAGCCTGTGAGTAATTTGAAGCCCGATTTGGGTTGGATTGTAATTTTGGGGGATTGACTGTTGTAGTTTCACCTGGAGAGCTAGTTTTAGGAAGAATGTCAGTTTGTGTTGCTATAGTCTGATAAGTTTTTTTGTTAACGCAAAGGGATTTTAAGAATCCTCTCTGGGACACCCATAACCACTCACCAGCTACCAGGTCGCCGACCCAGTTCAGGCAACACATGTGACAGTCGTGTTAGTCCGGTGTTTCACGTTCGAGTAGTCACCGCTGTCTCAAGGGCAGCAGTCTCCCAGTGTGATCCCAAGGCTAGAATACCATGAGACCATCACCAATTCGCCAACCCAAATTTAAATTTACTGCTGCATTTTTACTTGTTTTAAAGATGTGGGAATCTAAAATCTGCTGCTCTTGAAGTTTCATCTTTTTTTCGGGCACTATTGATACATTTTCAATTTCATTGACTGTTGCATTGTTGTTAATCTTTGCTGACTGGCAAGACAAAATGTGTTTTTTCATTCTGTCAGCTTTTCCAAGTTGGATATTGCCACAATATTTACATTTGGCATAGTTATTTCCTTTTTTCCCTTCAACATCCACTTTTAAAAAATGTTGCCATACACTATCTGCTGGTCGTCCACCTTTATTCATTTTGATTGAAAAAAATAAATCAATTTAATTCTGAAATTTCAGCTCTAGATTGGTTGGTTGGTTGAATGCCTTTTTCTGGCGCAAGGTCCAAAGTAGGACATGCTGCGCCAAAGAAACAGGTAAAAGAAAGAAAGTCATTAAAAAGTCACAGGACAAAAAAGAAACAAGACAAGATACAAGATAAAATTAAATATAATAAAAACAGTGTATACAATAAAAAACAGATGTTCAGCTATAGAATAATGAAAATCACAGTGCAAATTTTGCAGTAAAATCACAAGATGCAGGGAGAAGGAGAATAGATAAGATTATTTCCTTCAGGGTTAGAAGGAAGAGGTCTTGTATAGCAATTGACTCCTCCCCCACTTTCAACTACTTCCCATATGAATCATGTGTCCTAGGATTACATTGGTCAGTTACTCTTGTTGTCAAGGTCAAATTTAACCTTCTTTGTAACAACATGACCTTAAATATCACTGGCTGCAGCCTGGTTGCACTATACTGCTTTACTGCAAAAAAAGAACTAGTATATGTTATGATTTGATACTGATTTTTCACCAATAAAAAAATAAATTTGAACGTAGTTTTTTTTTTTTTTTTTTTTTTTTTTTTGTGTGTACAAGATATAGATAATTTTAAGTGTGTCATTTTATTTTGCACAATATATTTCATTTATGAATATATAATTCAAAAGAATACCTAGGTCTTAACTGTATGTGACATTTATTTTATAGCATCTTTTAATCTGTAACTAAGAAATAATTTTCCTTTTTTTTTTTTTGGTTAAATTTTGAACACTAATATAAATAAAAATACCTACGTTAATATTCTTTTTAAACAGAAATGAGCTTTTTTAGGCTTTGATTATTGTTTCCTTTTTATATATAAATTTAATTTGCATATTTCTCAGTAATAGTAAAATTATTTTGGCATTTATGTAAACTGTCAGAAATTCTATACATTTTTCAAATTTCTCTCTCTTATTATTTGTGTTTCTATGTACTTAAACAATCTGTTTTCATATGTTTTTCATGCTTATTTATGAGAAGGACAATATCTTGGATATGTTACATTTGTTCTTTTATTTTGAAATCACTGAATATTTCAGAGTACTACAAAAACAAATTTATTATTGGGTATTGAGGATTTTTTTTACACATTTTGTTAATTTCTTACTGTAATTTTTATTTCAAATTGTATAATAGCATTTTACTTTTATCTATAAATTGACTGAAACTAGTCAATTGGATGGATGGATGGATGGATGGCTTTTTATGGCACAAAGTCCACAATGGGACATGCTGCGCCAAACAAAAAAGGGTTAAACAAAATTTAGCCTCTGGATGGGTTTACCCATCCAGTTTGTCATTAACACAAATTAAAAACGAATAGGTAAAAGGTAAAATCAAAGTCATAAAAAACATTGTGGATAATAAAAACAGATTTAAAATGTAATGAACAGTGTAGATAATAAAAACTGATGTAAAATGTAATGAACAGTGTAGATAATAAAAACTGATGTAGAATGAGATGAAGAGTGTAAATAATAAAATCAAATGTCATAGTAAAAACCAGCGTCTTTTAAAAAATTTGTCAAATGATAATGAGGTGAACTATCTAAAAGGTTCGTCAGGTTTGGTGAGGATGAATTAAAATATTGCCGATACATATGACGAAGGCAAGGACAGTCAGTGAGAATATGGCGAATGGTAAGTGTATGGTAGTGACATTTGGGACAGGTCGGCTCCGCCTGTCGAAGTAATAAGTACTTATGAGTAAGCCTAGTGTGCCCAATTCGTAGACGGGTAATAAGTACATCATATTTCCTAGGAGTAAACGTTGGCCAGATTGCAATTTGAGGTTTAATATCATGTAATTTGTTATTAATTTGACTGTTCCACTCCCTTTGCCAAATATCTCTGAAATAGCTCCTGAGGCTATGCTTAACATCGTCATAAGGAATAGGACAGTTTAAAAAAGTGGAAGCTTGCTTTGCGGCCTTGTCTGCTATTTCATTGCCTTTAATACCAACATGTCCAGGAACCCAACAAAATAAAATACTGAATCCCCTTTTTAGAAGGTCGTTATATGTTTTTAAAACAGACATAAAAGAAAGAGTGCAAGAGATAGAAGAAAGAGAGTCAAGAACACTCTTTGAGTCCGTATAGATAATGAATTTTTTGCTGCAGTGAGACGAAATAATGTTTAAAGCTACCTCAACTGCAAAAAACTCTGCAGAAAAAATGGAAAAAGAGCTTGGGAGTTCATAGCTATACGTGGTGTTGCCAGTGACGACACCACAGCCAACTTTATTACTTGTCTTGGAGCCGTCAGTAAAAATCTCGACATAGTCCTTATATTCAGAGCGATGAGATGAGAAAAGTGCTTGAAACATGGAAGCATCTGTGTTAGATTTGTCAAACCCCTTAAATGGATGAAGACAGGAAATTGGCTGGAAATTCCAAGGTGTCATGTTTAAAAGAGACCGAGGACGAACTTTGGTATGAATGTGAGAGGTGCCAGCAAGAAAGTTCTTAATTCTAAGAGCGAAATGTGGGATGCAAGACGGGCGATTCACATAAAGATTATGATCGTTGGTATTTAAAAGTGAATGAAGAGGATGATTAGGATGTGAGAGGATGCGAAAGTACAATTCACATGAAAGTCTTTGTCTGATGTCAGTGAGAGAAGGCTCCACACAGTCAGCATATAAACTAAGCACAGGAGAGGTGCGAAAGGCCCCTGAGCATATCCTAAGAGCACTGTGATGGGTTGTGACTAGTTTTTTAAGATAAGAACTAGGAGCAGACCCATATACTTCACAGGCATAGTCTAATTTTGAACGGATAACAGAGTGGTAGATTCTCAATAAAGAAATGCGATCTGCACCCCAAGAAGTGTTTGATAGTACTTTTAAAAGATTTAATGTTTTTCCGCATTTTGTCCTTAAATATGATATATGAGATTTAAAATTGAGTTTTCTGTCAAAAATTACACCCAAGAATCGAGCAGAGTCAACAACAGAAATAGGATTGTCATTCATAAAAATCTCTGGATCAGGATGTAGACCTCGTTTACGACAAAAATGCACACACTGTGTTTTGTCAGTAGAAAAGTTAAAACCATTTTTATTAGTCCATTTAATGATATTCTTGATGGCAAGTTGTAATTGGCGTTCAATGAAGCGCATGTCATTTCCCTGGCAAGATATCTGCAGGTCGTCAACATATAGACTGCCGTGGACACTCTGTGGAATTTCTTTGAGGATGTCATTAATTTTTAAAGAGAAGAGTGTAACACTCAAGACACTGCCTTGAGGTACACCTTCTTCCTGAAAATAAAAATCTGAAAGAACTGATCCAATACGAACTTGGAAGCGTCTGACCCTTAAGAAATTTTCAATAAAAATAGGAAGATTCCCCCTGAAGTCCAAATTAAAAAGATCTTTTAAAATACCATAGCGCCATGTCTTGTCATAAGCTTTTTCTATATCGAAAAAAATTGACACCAAATGGTTACGTCTCACATTAGCTTTGCGGATATATGTCTCTAATAATAAAATATTGTCAACCGTACAACGGCCTCGTCGGAAACCACTTTGCCATGGAGAAATAAAATTATTTTTTTCAAGAATAAAAACCAATCTAGTATTTACCATTTTTTCGAGTAGTTTACAAAGACAGCTTGTAAGAGCAATGGGCCTGTAATTTTTTGGATCAGTAGCATCTTTACCTGGTTTTGGAAAAGGAATAACAATAGCATCGTGCCAAGCAACAGGGAAAATATTTTCAGTCCAGATCCTATTGTAAAGATGAAGGAGATTTTTAAGAGACAGTTTTGATAAATGTTTAATCATAATGTAGGTAACACCGTCGGGTCCAGGAGCAGAGTTACGAC